>OZ012741.1:214301892-215623767 GCA_963859935.3 Lathyrus sativus
ACAAAAGGTTGACGTGATGGTTCAACGGTCGACGTGATGGTTCGACAGCTCTCGCTTTTATTTAGCGTATGCTCGTTTCCTTGTAAACGAAAGGTTGACGTTATGGTTCAACGGTCGACGTGATGGTTCGAAAACTCTCGCTTTTATTTAGCGTATGCTCGTTTCCTTGTAAACGAAAGGTTAACGTGATGGTTCAACGGTCAACATGATGGTTCGACAGCTCTCACTTTTATATAGTGTATGCTCGTTTCCTTGTGAACGAAAGGTTGACGTGATGGTTCAACGGTCGACGTGATGGTTCGACAGCTCTCGCTTTTATTTAGTGTATGCTCGTTTCCTTGTGAACGAAAGGTTGACGTGATGGTTCAACGGTCGATGTGATGGTTCGAAAGCTCTCGCTTTTATTTAGCATATGCTCGATTCCTTGTAAACGAAAGGTTGACGTGATGGTTCAACGGTCGACGTGATGGTTCGCAGCTCTCGCTTTTATTTAGCGTATGCTCGTTTCCTTGTAAACGAAAGGTTAACGTGATTGTTCAACGGTCGACGTGATGGTTCGACAACTCTCGCTTTTATTTAGCTTATGCTCGTTTCCTTGTAAACGAAAGGTTGACGTGATGGTTCAACGGTCGACGTGATGGTTCGACAGCTCTCACTTTTATTTAGTGTATGCTCGTTTCCTTGTGAACGAAAGGTTGACGTGATGGTTCAACGGTCGACGTGATGGTTCGACATTTCGCACTTTGAGTCCGTGCTTTGGTTGACGTGATGGTTCGACAGTTCGCGATTTTCTTTAGTGCTTTGCCCGCTTCTTTTGAAGATGGAAGGTCGACGTGATGGTTCGACAGCTCTCGCTTTTGTTTAGCATATGCTCGTTTCCTTGTGAACGAAACATTGACGTGATGGTTCAACGGTCGACGTGATGGTTCGACAGCTCTCGCTTTTATTTAGCGTATGCTCGTTTCCTTGTAAACGAAAGGTTGACGTGATGGTTCAACGGTCGACGTGATGGTTCGACAGCTCTCACTTTTATTTAGTGTATGCTCATTTCCTTGTGAACGAAAGGATGACGTGATGGTTCAACGGTCGATGTGATGGTTCGAAAGCTCTCGCTTTTATTTAGCGTATGCTCGATTCCTTTTAAACGAAAGGTTGACGTGATGGTTCAACGGTCGACGTGATAGTTCGCAGCTCTCGCTTTTATTTAGCGCATGCTCGTTTCCTTGTAAACGAAAGCTTGACGTGATGGTTCAACGGTCGACGTGATGGTTCGACAACTCTCGCTTTTATTTAGTGTACGCTCGTTTCCTTGTGAACGAAAAGTTGACGTGATGGTTCAACGGTCGACGTGATGGTTCGAAAGCTCTCGCTTTTATTTAGTGTATGCTCGATTCCTTGTAAACGAAAGGTTGACGTGATGGTTCAACGGTCGACGTGATGGTTCGCAGCTCTCGCTTTTATTTAGCGTATGCTCGTTTCCTTGTAAACGAAAGGTCGATGTGATTGTTCAATGGTCGACGTGATGTTCGACAGCTCTCGCTTTTATTTAGCTTATGCTTGTTTCCTTGTAAACGAAAGGTTGACGTGATGGTTCAACGGTCGACGTGATGGTTCGACAGCTCTCACTTTTATTTAATGTATGCTCGTTTCCTTGTGAACGAAAGGTTGACGTGATGGTTCAACGGTCGACGTGATGGTTCGACATTTCGCACTTTGAGTCCATGCTTTGGTTGACGTGATGGTTCGACAGTTCGCGATTTTCTTTAGTGCTTTGCCCGCTTCTTTTGAAGATGGAAGGTCGACGTGATGGTTCGACAGCTCTCGCTTTTGTTTAGCGTATGCTCGTTTCCTTGTGAACGAAACGTTGACGTGATGGTTCAACGGTCGATGTGATGGTTCGACATTCCGCACTTTGAGTTCGTGCTTTGGTTGACGTGATGGTTCGACAGTTCGCGATTTTCTTAAGTGCTTTTCCCGCTTCTTTTGAAGATGGAAGGTCGACGTGATGGTTCGACAGCTCTCTCTATTGTTTAGCGTATGCTCGTTTCCTTGTGAACAAAAAATTGACGTGATGGTTCAACGGTCGACGTGATGGTTCGACAGCTCTCGCTTTTATTTAGCGTATGCTCGTTTCCTTGTAAACGAAAGGTTGACGTGATGGTTCAACGGTCAACGTGATGGTTCGACAGCTCTCGCTTTTGTTTAGCGTATGCTCGTTTCCTTGTGAACGAAAAGTTGACATGATGGTTCAACAGTCGATGTGATGGTTAGACAGCTCTCGCTTTTATTTAGCGTATGCTCATTTCCTTGTAAATGAAAGGTTGACATGATGGTTCAGTGGTCGACGTGATGGTTCGACAACTCTCACTTTTATTTAGTGTATGCTCGTTTCCTTGTGAACGAAAGGTTGACGTGATGGTTTGAAAGCTCTGGATTTTATTTAGCGTATGCTCGTTTCCTTGTAAACGAAAGGTTGACGTGATGGCTCATCGGTCGACGTGATGGTTCAACAGCTCTCGCTTTTATTTAGCGTATGCTCGTTTCCTTGTAAACAAACGGTTGACGTGATGGTTCAACGGTCAACGTGATGGTTCGACATCTCTCACTTTTCTTTAGTGTATGCTCGTTTCCTTGTGAACAAAAGGTTGACGTGATGGTTCAACGGTCGACGTGATGGTTCGACAGCTCTCGCTTTTATTTAGCGTATGCTCGTTTCCTTGTAAAGGAAAGGTTGACGTTATGGTTCAACGGTCGATGTGATGGTTCGACAACTCTCGCTTTTATTTAGCGTATGCTCGTTTCCTTGTAAACGAAAGGTTAACGTGATGGTTCAACGGTCAACATGATGGTTCGACAGCTCTCACTTTTATATAGTGTATGCTCGTTTCCTTGTGAACGAAAGGTTGACGTGATGGTTCAACGGTCGACGTGATGGTTCGACAGCTCTCGCTTTTATTTAGTGTATGCTCGTTTCCTTGTGAACGAAAGGTTGACGTGATGGTTCAACGGTCGATGTGATGGTTCGAAAGCTCTCGCTTTTATTTAGCATATGCTCGATTCCTTGTAAACGAAAGGTTGACGTGATGGTTCAACGGTCGACGTGATGGTTCGCAGCTCTCGCTTTTATTTAGCGTATGCTCGTTTCCTTGTAAACGAAAGGTTGACGTGATTGTTCAACGGTCGACGTGATGGTTCGACAGCTCTCGCTTTTATTTAGCTTATGCTCGTTTCCTTGTAAACGAAAGGTTGACGTGATGGTTCAACGGTCGACGTGATGGTTCGACAGCTCTCACTTTTATTTAGTGTATGCTCGTTTCCTTGTGAACGAAAGGTTGACGTGATGGTTCAACGGTCGACGTGATGGTTCGACATTTCGCACTTTGAGTCCGTGCTTTGGTTGACGTGATGGTTCGACAGTTCGCGATTTTCTTTAGTGCTTTGCCCGCTTCTTTTGAAGATGGAAGGTCGACGTGATGGTTCGACAGCTCTCGCTTTTGTTTAGCGTATGCTCGTTTCCTTGTGAACGAAACGTTGACGTGATGGTTCAACGGTCGACGTGATGGTTCGACAGCTCTCGCTTTTATTTAGCGTATGCTCGTTTCCTTGTAAACGAAAGGTTGACGTGATGGTTCAACGGTCGACGTGATGGTTCGACAGCTCTCACTTTTATTTAGTGTATGCTCATTTCCTTGTGAACGAAAGGATGACGTGATGGTTCAACGGTCGATGTGATGGTTCGAAAGCTCTCGCTTTTATTTAGCGTATGCTCGATTCCTTTTAAACGAAAGGTTGACGTGATGGTTCAACGGTCGACGTGATGGTTCGCAGCTCTCGCTTTTATTTAGCGCATGCTCGTTTCCTTGTAAATGAAAGTTTGACGTGATGGTTCAATGGTCGACGTGATGGTTCGACAACTCTCGCTTTTATTTAGTGTATGCTCGTTTCCTTGTGAACGAAAGGTTGACGTGATGGTTCAACGGTCGACGTGATGGTTCGAAAGCTCTCGCTTTTATTTAGCGTATGCTCGATTCCTTGTAAACGAAAGGTTGACGTGATGGTTCAACGGTCGACGTGATGGTTCGCAGCTCTCGCTTTTATTTAGCGTATGCTCGTTTCCTTGTAAACGAAAGGTCGATGTGATTGTTCAATGGTCGACGTGATGGTTCGACAGCTCTCGCTTTTATTTAGCTTATGCTTGTTTCCTTGTAAACGAAAGGTTGACGTGATGGTTCAACGGTCGACGTGATGGTTCGACAGCTCTCACTTTTATTTAATGTATGCTCGTTTCCTTGTGAACGAAAGGTTGACGTGATGGTTCAACGGTCGACGTGATGGTTCGACATTTCGCACTTTGAGTCCATGCTTTGGTAGACGTGATGGTTCGACAGTTCGCGATTTTCTTTAGTGCTTTGCCCGCTTCTTTTGAAGATGGAAGGTCGACGTGATGGTTCGACAGCTCTCGCTTTTGTTTAGCGTATGCTCGTTTCCTTGTGAACGAAACGTTGACGTGATGGTTCAACGGTCGATGTGATGGTTCGACATTCCGCACTTTGAGTCCGTGCTTTGGTTGACGTGATGGTTCGACAGTTCGCGATTTTCTTAAGTGCTTTTCCCGCTTCTTTTGAAGATGGAAGGTCGACGTGATGGTTCGACAGCTCTCGCTATTGTTTAGCGTATGCTCGTTTCCTTGTGAACGAAAAATTGACGTGATGGTTCAACGGTCGACGTGATGGTTCGACAGCTCTCGCTTTTATTTAGCGTATGCTCGTTTCCTTGTAAACGAAAGGTTGACGTGATGGTTCAACGGTCAACGTGATGGTTCGACAGCTCTCGCTTTTGTTTAGCGTATGCTCGTTTCCTTGTGAACGAAAAGTTGACGTGATGGTTCAACAGTCGATGTGATGGTTAGACAGCTCTCGCTTTTATTTAGCGTATGCTCATTTCCTTGTAATCGAAAGGTTGACATGATGGTTCAGTGGTCGACGTGATGGTTCGACAACTCTCACTTTTATTTAGTGTATGCTCGTTTCCTTGTGAACGAAAGGTTGACGTGATGGTTCGAAAGCTCTGGCTTTTATTTAGCGTATGCTCGTTTCCTTGTAAACGAAAGGTTGACGTGATGGCTCATCGGTCGACGTGATGGTTCAACAGCTCTCGCTTTTATTTAGCGTATGCTCGTTTCCTTGTAAACAAACGGTTGACGTGGTGGTTCAACGGTCGACGTGATGGTTCGCAGTTCTCGCTTTTATTTAGTGTATGCTCGTTTCCTTGTGAACGAAAGGTTGACGTGATGTTTCAACGGTCGATGTGATGGTTCGAAAGCTCTCGCCTTTATTTAGCGTATGCTCGATTCCTTGTAAACGAAAGGTTGACGTGATGGTTCAACGGTCGACGTGATGGTTTGCAGCTCTCGCTTTTATTTAGCGTATGCTCCTTTCCTCGTAAACGACAGGTTGACGTGATGGTTCAACGGTCGACGTGATGGTTCGACAGCTCTCGCTTTTATTTAGCTTATGCTCGTTTCTTTGTAAACGAAAGGTTGACGTGATGGTTCAACGGTGACGTGATGGTTCGACAGCTCTCACTTTTATTTAGTGTATGCTCGTTTCCATGTGAACGAAAGCTTGACGTGATGGTTCAACGGTCGACGTGATGGTTCGACATTTCGCACTTTGAGTCCGTGCTTTGGTTGACGTGATGGTTCGACAGTTCGCAATTTTCTTTAGTGCTTTGCCCGCTTCTTTTGAAGATGGAAGGTCGACGTGATGGTTCGACAGCTCTCGCTTTTGTTTAGCGTATGCTCGTTTCCTTGTGACCGAAGAGTTGACGTGATGGTTCATTGGTCGACGTGATGGTTTGACAGCTCTCGCTTTTAATTAGCGTATGCTCGTTTCCTTGTAAATGAAAGGATGACGTGATTGTTCAACGGTCGACGTGATGGTTCGACAGCTCTCACTTTTATTTAGTGTATGCTCGTTTCCTTGTGAACGAAAGGTTGACGTGATGGTTCAACGGTCGACGTGATGGTTCGACAGCTCTCGCCTTTATTTAGCGTATGCTTGTTTCCTTGTAAATGAAAGGTTGACGTGATGGTTCAACGGTCGACGTGATGGTTCGACAGCTCTCGCTTTTATTTAGCGTATGCTCGTTTCCATGTAAACGAAAGGTTGACGTGATGGTTCGACAACTCTCACTTTTATTTAGTGTATGATCTTTTCCTTGTGAACGAAAGGTTGACGTGATGGTTCAATGGTCGACGTGATGGTTCCACAGCTCTCGCTTTTATTTAGCGTATGCTCGTTTCTTTGTAAACAAACGGTTGACGTGGTGGTTCAACGGTCGACGTGATGGTTCGCAGCTCTCGCTTTTATTTAGCGTATGCTATTTTCCTTGTAAACGAAAGTTTGACGTGATGGTTCAACGGTCGACGTGATGGTTCGACAGCTCTCGCTTTTATTTAGTGTATGCTCGTTTCCTTGTGAACGAAAGGTTGACGTGATGGTTCAACGGTCGATGTGATGGTTCGAAAGCTCTCGCTTTTATTTAGCGTATGCTCGATTCCTTGTGAACGAAAGGTTGACGTGATGGTACAACGGTCGACGTGATGGTTCGCAGCTCTCGCTTTTATTTAGCGTATGCTCGTTTCCTTGTAAACGAAAGGTTGACGTGATTGTTCAACGGTCGACGTGATGGTTCGACAACTCTCGCTTTTATTTTGCTTTTGCTCGTTTCCTTGTAAACGAAAGGTTGACATGATGGTTCAACGGTCGACGTGATGGTTCGACAGCTCTCACTTTTATTTAGTGTATGCTCGTTTCCTTGTGAACGAAAGGTTGACGTGATGGTTCAACGGACGTTGTGATGATTCGACATTTCGCACTTTGAGTCCGTGCTTTGGTTGACGTGATGGTTCGACAGTTCGCGATTTTCTTTAGTGCTTTGCCCGCTTCTTTTGAAGATGGAAGGTCGACGTGATGGTTCGACAGCTCTCGCTTTTGTTTAGCGTATGCTCGTTTCCTTGTGAATGAAAAATTTGACGTGATGGTTCAACGGTCGACGTGATGGTTCGACAGCTCTCGCTTTTATTTAGCGTATGCTCGTTTCCTTGTAAACGAAAGGTTGACGTGATGGTTCAACGGTCGACGTGATGGTTCGACAACTCTCACTTTTATTTAGTGTATGCTCGTTTCCTTGTGAACGAAAGGTTGACGTGATGGTTCAACGGTCGACGTGATGGTTCGACAGCTCTCGCTTTTATTTAGCGTATGCTTGTTTCCTTGTAAACGAAAGGTTGACGTGATGGTTCAACGGTCGACGTGATGGTTCGACAGCTCTCGCTTTTATTTAGCTTATGCTCGTTTCTTTGTAAACGAAAGGTTGACGTGATGGTTCAACGGTGACGTGATGGTTCGACAGCTCTCACTTTTATTTAGTGTATGCTCGTTTCCATGTGAACGAAAGCTTGACGTGATGGTTCAACGGTCGACGTGATGGTTCGACATTTCGCACTTTGAGTCCGTGCTTTGGTTGACGTGATGGTTCGACAGTTCGCGATTTTCTTTAGTGCTTTGCCCGCTTCTTTTGAAGATGGAAGGTCGACGTGATGGTTCGACAGCTCTCGCTTTTGTTTAGCGTATGCTCGTTTCCTTGTGACCGAAGAGTTGACGTGATGGTTCAACGGTCGACGTGATGGTTTGACAGCTCTCGCTTTTAATTAGCGTATGCTCGTTTCCTTGTAAATGAAAGGATGACGTGATTGTTCAACGGTCGACGTGATGGTTCGACAGCTCTCACTTTTATTTAGTGTATGCTCGTTTCCTTGTGAACGAAAGGTTGACGTGATGGTTCAACGGTCGACGTGATGGTTCGACAGCTCTCGCCTTTATTTAGCGTATGCTTGTTTCCTTGTAAATGAAAGGTTGACGTGATGGTTCAACGGTTGACGTGATGGTTCGACAGCTCTCGCTTTTATTTAGCGTATGCTCGTTTCCATGTAAACGAAAGGTTGACGTGATGGTTCGACAACTCTCACTTTTATTTAGTGTATGATCTTTTCCTTGTGAACGAAAGGTTGACGTGATGGTTCAATGGTCGACGTGATGGTTCCACAGCTCTCGCTTTTATTTAGCGTATGCTCGTTTCTTTGTAAACAAACGGTTGACGTGGTGGTTCAACGGTCGACGTGATGGTTCGCAGCTCTCGCTTTTATTTAGCGTATGCTCGTTTCCTTGTAAACGAAAGTTTGACGTGATGGTTCAACGGTCGACGTGATGGTTCGACAGCTCTCGCTTTTATTTAGTGTATGCTCGTTTCCTTGTGAACGAAAGGTTGACGTGATGGTTCAACGGTCGATGTGATGGTTCGAAAGCTCTCGCTTTTATTTAGCGTATGCTCGATTCCTTGTGAACGAAAGGTTGACGTGATGGTACAACGGTCGACGTGATGGTTCGCAGCTCTCGCTTTTATTTAGCGTATGCTCGTTTCCTTGTAAACGAAAGGTTGACGTGATTGTTCAACGGTCGACGTGATGGTTCGACAACTCTCGCTTTTATTTTGCTTTTGCTCGTTTCCTTGTAAACGAAAGGTTGACATGATGGTTCAACGGTCGACGTGATGGTTCGACAGCTCTCACTTTTATTTAGTGTATGCTCGTTTCCTTGTGAACGAAAGGTTGACGTGATGGTTCAACGGACGACGTGATGATTCGACATTTCGCACTTTGAGTCCGTGCTTTGGTTGACGTGATGGTTCGACAGTTCACGATTTTCTTTAGTGCTTTGCCCGCTTCTTTTGAAGATGGAAGGTCGACGTGATGGTTCGACAGCTCTCGCTTTTGTTTAGCGTATGCTCGTTTCCTTGTGAATGAAAAATTTGACGTGATGGTTCAACGGTCGACGTGATGGTTCGACAGCTCTCGCTTTTATTTAGCGTATGCTCGTTTCCTTGTAAACGAAAGGTTGACGTGATGGTTCAACGGTCGACGTGATGGTTCGACAACTCTCACTTTTATTTAGTGTATGCTCGTTTCCTTGTGAACGAAAGGTTGACGTGATGGTTCAACGGTCGACGTGATGGTTCGACAGCTCTCGCTTTTATTTAGCGTATGCTTGTTTCCTTGTAAACGAAAGGTTGACGTGATGGTTCAACGGTCGACGTGATGGTTCGACAGCTCTCGCTTTTATTTAGCGTATGCTTGTTTCCTTGTAAACGAAAGGTTGACGTGATGGTTCAACGGTCGACGTGATGGTTCGACAGCTCTCGCTTTTATTTAGCTTATGCTCGATTCCTTGTAAACGAAAGGTTGACATGATAGTTCAACGGTCGACGTGATGGTTTGACAGCTCTCACTTTTATTTAGCGTATGCTCGTTTCCTTGTAAACGAAAGGTTGACGTGATGGTTCAATGGTCGACGTGATGGTTCGACAACTCTCGCTTTTGTTTAGCGTATGCTCGTTTCCTTCTGAACGAAAAGTTGACGTGATGGTTCAACGGTCGATGTGATGGTTCGACAGCTCTGGCTTTTATTTAGCGTATGCTCATTTCCTTGTAAACGAAAGGTTGACATGATGGTTCAATGGTCGACGTGATGGTTCGACAACTCTCACTTTTATTTAGTGTATGCTCGTTTCCTTGTGAACGAAAGGTTGACGTTATGGTTCAACGGTCGACGTGATGGTTCGAAAGCTCTCGCTTTTATTTAGTGTATGCTCGTTTCCTTGTAAACGAAAGGTTGACGTGATGGTTCAACGGTCGACGTGATGGTTCAACAGTTCTCGCTTTTATTTAGCGTATGCTCGTTTCCTTGTAATCGAACGGTTGACGTGGTGGTTCAACGGTCGACGTGATGGTTCGCAGCTCTCCCTTTTATTTAGTGTATGCTCGTTTCCTTGTGAACGAAAGGTTGACATGATGGTTCAACGGTCGACGTGATGGTTCAAAAGCTCTCGCTTTTATTTAGCGTATGCTCGATTCCTTTTAAACGAAAGGTTGACGTGATGGTTCAACGGTCGACGTGATGGTTCGCAGCTCTCGCTTTTATTTAGCGTATGCTCGTTTCCTTGTAAACGAAAGTTTGACGTGATGGTTCAACGGTCGACGTGATGGTTCGACAGCTCTCGCTTTTATTTAGTGTATGCTCGTTTCCTTGTGAACGAAAGGTTGACGTGATGGTTCAACGGTCGATGTGATGGTTCGAAAGCTCTTGCTTTTATTTAGCGTATGCTCGATTCCTTGTGAACGAAAGGTTGACGTGATGGTACAACGGTCGACGTGATGGTTCGCAGCTCTCGCTTTTATTTAGCGTATGCTCGTTTCCTTGTAAACGAAAGGTTGACGTGATTGTTCAACGGTCGACGTGATGGTTCGACAGCTCTCGCTTTTATTTAGCTTTTGCTCGTTTCCTTGTAAACGAAAGGTTGACGTGATGGTTCAACGGTCGACGTGATGGTTCGACAGCTCTCACTTTTATTTAGTGTATGCTCGTTTCCTTGTGAACGAAAGGTTGACGTGATGGTTCAACGGTCGACGTGATGATTTGACATTTTGCAGTTTGAGTCCGTGCTTTGGTTGACGTGATGGTTCGACAGTTCGCGATTTTCTTTAGTGCTTTGCCCGCTTCTTTTGAAGATGGAAGGTCGACGTGATGGTTCGACAGCTCTCGCTTTTGTTTAGCGTATGCTCGTTTCCTTGTGAATGAAAAATTTGACGTGATGGTTCAACGGTCGACGTGATGGTTCGACAGATCTCGCTTTTATTTAGCGTATGCTCGTTTCCTTGTAAACGAAAGGTTGACGTGATGGTTCAACGGTCGACGTGATGGTTCGACAACTCTCACTTTTATTTAGTGTATGCTCGTTTCCTTGTGAACGAAAGGTTGACGTGATGGTTCAACGGTCGACGTGATGGTTCGACAGCTCTCGCTTTTATTTAGCGTATGCTCGTTTCCTTTTAAACGAAAGGTTGACGTGATGGTTCAACGGTCGACGTGATGGTTCGACAGCTCTCGCTTTTATTTAGCTTATGCTCGATTCCTTGTAAACGAAAGGTTGACATGATGGTTCAACGGTCGACGTGATGGTTTGACAGCTCTCGCTTTTATTTAGCGTATGCTCGTTTCCTTGTGAACGAAAGGTTGACGTGATGGTTCAACGGTCGACGTGATGGTTCGACAGCTCTCGCTTTTATTTAGCGTATGCTTGTTTCCTTGTAAACGAAAGGTTGACGTGATGGTTCAACGGTCGACGTGATGGTTCGACAGCTCTCGCTTTTATTTAGCGTATGCTTGTTTCCTTGTAAACGAAAGGTTGACGTGATGGTTCAACGGTCGACGTGATGGTTCGACAGCTCTCGCTTTTATTTAGCTTATGCTCGATTCCTTGTAAACGAAAGGTTGACATGATAGTTCAACGGTCGACGTGATGGTTTGACAGCTCTCACTTTTATTTAGCGTATGCTCGTTTCCTTGTAAACGAAAGGTTGACGTGATGGTTCAATGGTCGACGTGATGGTTCGACAACTCTCGCTTTTGTTTAGCGTATGCTCGTTTCCTTCTGAACGAAAAGTTGACGTGATGGTTCAACGGTCGATGTGATGGTTCGACAGCTCTGGCTTTTATTTAGCGTATGCTCATTTCCTTGTAAACGAAAGGTTGACATGATGGTTCAATGGTCGACGTGATGGTTCGACAACTCTCACTTTTATTTAGTGTATGCTCGTTTCCTTGTGAACGAAAGGTTGACGTTATGGTTCAACGGTCGACGTGATGGTTCGAAAGCTCTCGCTTTTATTTAGTGTATGCTCGTTTCCTTGTAAACGAAAGGTTGACGTGATGGTTCAACGGTCGACGTGATGGTTCAACAGTTCTCGCTTTTATTTAGCGTATGCTCGTTTCCTTGTAATCGAACGGTTGACGTGGTGGTTCAACGGTCGACGTGATGGTTCGCAGCTCTCCCTTTTATTTAGTGTATGCTCGTTTCCTTGTGAACGAAAGGTTGACATGATGGTTCAACGGTCGACGTGATGGTTCAAAAGCTCTCGCTTTTATTTAGCGTATGCTCGATTCCTTTTAAACGAAAGGTTGACGTGATGGTTCAACGGTCGACGTGATGGTTCGCAGCTCTCGCTTTTATTTAGCGTATGCTCGTTTCCTTGTAAACGAAAGTTTGACGTGATGGTTCAACGGTCGACGTGATGGTTCGACAGCTCTCGCTTTTATTTAGTGTATGCTCGTTTCCTTGTGAACGAAAGGTTGACGTGATGGTTCAACGGTCGATGTGATGGTTCGAAAGCTCTTGCTTTTATTTAGCGTATGCTCGATTCCTTGTGAACGAAAGGTTGACGTGATGGTACAACGGTCGACGTGATGGTTCGCAGCTCTCGCTTTTATTTAGCGTATGCTCGTTTCCTTGTAAACGAAAGGTTGACGTGATTGTTCAACGGTCGACGTGATGGTTCGACAGCTCTCGCTTTTATTTAGCTTTTGCTCGTTTCCTTGTAAACGAAAGGTTGACGTGATGGTTCAACGGTCGACGTGATGGTTCGACAGCTCTCACTTTTATTTAGTGTATGCTCGTTTCCTTGTGAACGAAAGGTTGACGTGATGGTTCAACGGTCGACGTGATGATTTGACATTTTGCAGTTTGAGTCCGTGCTTTGGTTGACGTGATGGTTCGACAGTTCGCGATTTTCTTTAGTGCTTTGCCCGCTTCTTTTGAAGATGGAAGGTCGACGTGATGGTTCGACAGCTCTCGCTTTTGTTTAGCGTATGCTCGTTTCCTTGTGAATGAAAAATTTGACGTGATGGTTCAACGGTCGACGTGATGGTTCGACAGATCTCGCTTTTATTTAGCGTATGCTCGTTTCCTTGTAAACGAAAGGTTGACGTGATGGTTCAACGGTCGACGTGATGGTTCGACAACTCTCACTTTTATTTAGTGTATGCTCGTTTCCTTGTGAACGAAAGGTTGACGTGATGGTTCAACGGTCGACGTGATGGTTCGACAGCTCTCGCTTTTATTTAGCGTATGCTCGTTTCCTTTTAAACGAAAGGTTGACGTGATGGTTCAACGGTCGACGTGATGGTTCGACAGCTCTCGCTTTTATTTAGCTTATGCTCGATTCCTTGTAAACGAAAGGTTGACATGATGGTTCAACGGTCGACGTGATGGTTTGACAGCTCTCGCTTTTATTTAGCGTATGCTCGTTTCCTTGTAAACGAAAGGTTGACGTGATGGTTCAATGGTCGACGTGATGGTTCGACAACTCTCGCTTTTGTTTAGCGTATGCTCGTTTCCTTGTGAACGAAAAGTTGACGTGATGGTTCAACGGTCGATGTGATGGTTCGACAGCTCTGGCTTTTATTTAGCGTATGCTCATTTCCTTGTAAACGAAAGGTTGACATGATGGTTCAATGGTCGACGTGATGGTTCGACAACTCTCACTTTTATTTAGTATATGCTCGTTTCCTTGTGAACGAAAGGTTGACGTGATGGTTCAACGGTCGACGTGATGGTTCGAAAGCTCTCGCTTTTATTTAGCGTATGCTCGTTTCCTTGTAAACGAAAGGTTGACGTGATGGTTCAACGGTCGACGTGATGGTTCAACAGTTCTCGCTTTTATTTAGCGTATGCTCGTTTCCTTGTAATCGAACGGTTGACGTGGTGGTTCAACGGTCGACGTGATGGTTCGCAGCTCTCCCTTTTATTTAGTGTATGCTCGTTTCCTTGTGAACGAAAGGTTGACGTGATGGTTCAACGGTCGACGTGATTGTTCGAAAGCTCTCGCTTTTATTTAGCGTATGCTCGATTCCTTTTAAACGAAAGGTTGACGTGATGGTTCAACGGTCGACGTGATGGTTCGCAGCTCTCGCTTTTATTTAGCGTATGCTCGTTTCCTTGTAAACGAAAGTTTGACGTGATGGTTCAACGGTCGACGTGATGGTTCGACAACTCTCGCTTTTATTTAGTGTATGCTCGTTTCCTTGTGAACGAAAGGTTGACGTGATGGTTCAACGGTCGATGTGATGGTTCGAAAGCTCTCGCTTTTATTTAGCGTATGCTCGATTCCTTGTGAACGAAAGGTTGACGTGATGGTACAACGGTCGACGTGATGGTTCGCAGCTCTCGCTTTTATTTAGCGTATGCTCGTTTCCTTGTAAACGAAAGGTTGACGTGATTGTTCAACGGTCGACGTGATGGTTCGACAGCTCTCGCTTTTATTTAGCTTTTGCTCGTTTCCTTGTAAACGAAAGGTTGACGTGATGGTTCAACGGTCGACGTGATGGTTCGACAGCTCTCACTTTTATTTAGTGTATGCTCGTTTCCTTGTGAACGAAAGGTTGACGTGATGGTTCAACGGTCGACGTGATGATTTGACATTTCGCACTTTGAGTCCGTGCTTTGGTTGACGTGATGGTTCGACAGTTCGCGATTATCTTTAGTGCTTTGCCCGCTTCTTTTGAAGATGGAAGGTCGACGTGATGGTTCGACAGCTCTCGCTTTTGTTTAGCGTATGCTCGTTTCCTTGTGAATGAAAAATTTGACGTGATGGTTCAACGGTCGACGTGATGGTTCGACAGCTCTCGCTTTTATTTAGCGTATGCTCGTTTCCTTGTAAACGAAAGGTTGACGTGATGGTTCAACGGTCGACGTGATGGTTCGACAACTCTCACTTTTATTTAGTGTATGCTCGTTTCCTTGTGAACGAAAGGTTGACGTGATGGTTCAACGGTCGACGTGATGGTTCGACAGCTCTCGCTTTTATTTAGCGTATGCTCGTTTCCTTTTAAACGAAAGGTTGACGTGATGGTTCAACGGTCGACGTGATGGTTCGACAGCTCTCGCTTTTATTTAGCTTATGCTCGATTCCTTGTAAACGAAAGGTTGACATGATGGTTCAACGGTCGACGTGATGGTTTGACAGCTCTCGCTTTTATTTAGCATATGCTCGTTTCCTTGTAAACGAAAGGTTGACGTGATGGTTCAATGGTCGACGTGATGGTTCGACAACTCTCGCTTTTATTTAGCGTATGCTCGTTTCCTTGTGAACGAAAAGTTGACGTGATGGTTCAACGGTCGATGTGATGGTTCGCAGCTCTCGCTTTTATTTAGCGCATGCTCGTTTCCTTGTAAACGAAAGCTTGACGTGATGGTTCAACGGTCGACGTGATGGTTCGACAACTCTCGCTTTTATTTAGTGTACGCTCGTTTCCTTGTGAACGAAAAGTTGACGTGATGGTTCAACGGTCGACGTGATGGTTCGAAAGCTCTCGCTTTTATTTAGTGTATGCTCGATTCCTTGTAAACGAAAGGTTGACGTGATGGTTCAACGGTCGACGTGATGGTTCGCAGCTCTCGCTTTTATTTAGCGTATGCTCGTTTCCTTGTAATCGAACGGTTGACGTGGTGGTTCAACGGTCGACGTGATGGTTCGCAGCTCTCCCTTTTATTTAGTGTATGCTCGTTTCCTTGTGAACGAAAGGTTGACGTGATGGTTCAACGGTCGACGTGATGGTTCGAAAGCTCTCGCTTTTATTTAGCGTATGCTCGATTCCTTTTAAACGAAAGGTTGACGTGATGGTTCGCAGCTCTCGCTTTTATTTAGCGTATGCTCGTTTCCTTGTAAACGAAAGTTTGACGTGATGGTTCAACGGTCGACGTGATGGTTCGACAGCTCTCGCTTTTATTTAGTCTATGCTCGTTTCCTTGTGAACGAAAGGTTGACGTGATGGTTCAACGGTCGATGTGATGGTTCGAAAGCTCTCGCTTTTATTTAGCGTATGCTCGATTCCTTGTGAACGAAAGGTTGACGTGATGGTACAACGGTCGACGTGATGGTTCGCAGCTCTCGCTTTTATTTAGCGTATGCTCGTTTCCTTGTAAACGAAAGGTTGACGTGATTGTTCAACGGTCGACGTGATGGTTCGACAGCTCTCGCTTTTATTTAGCTTTTGCTCGTTTCCTTGTAAACGAAAGGTTGACGTGATGGTTCAACGGTCGACGTGATGGTTCGACAGCTCTCACTTTTCTTTAGTGTATGCTCGTTTCCTTGTGAACGAAAGGTTGACGTGATGGTTCAACGGTCGACGTGATGATTTGACATTTCGCACTTTGAGTCCGTGCTTTGGTTGACGTGATGGTTCGACAGTTCGCGATTTTCTTTAGTGCTTTGCCCGCTTCTTTTGAAGATGGAAGGTCGACGTGATGGTTCGACAGCTCTCGCTTTTGTTTAGCGTATGCTCGTTTCCTTGTGAATGAAAAATTTGACGTGATGGTTCAACGGTCGACGTGATGGTTCGACAACTCTCACTTTTATTTAGTGTATGCTCGTTTCCTTGTAAACGAAAGGTTGACGTGATGGTTCAACGGTCGACGTGATGGTTCAACAGTTCTCGCTTTTATTTAGCGTATGCTCGTTTCCTTGTAATCGAACGGTTGACGTGGTGGTTCAACGGTCGACGTGATGGTTCGCAGCTCTCCCTTTTATTTAGTGTATGCTCGTTTCCTTGTGAACGAAAGGTTGACGTGATGGTTCAACGGTCGACGTGATGGTTCAAAAGCTCTCGCTTTTATTTCGCGCATGCTCGTTTCCTTGTAAACGAAAGTTTGACGTGATGGTTCAACGGTCGACGTGATGGTTCGACATTTCGCACTTTGAGTCCATGCTTTAGTTGACGTGATGGTTCGACAGTTCGCGATTTTCTTTAGTGCTTTGCCCGCTTCTTTTGAAGATGGAAGGTTGACGTGATGGTTCGACAGCTCTCGCTTTTGTTTAGCGTATGATCGTTTCCTTGTGAACGAAAAGTTGACGTGATGGTTCAACGCTCGACGTGATGGTTCGACAGCTCTCGCTTTTATTTAGCGTATGCTCGTTTCCTTGTAAACGAAAGGTTGACGTGATGGTTCAATGGTCGACGTGATGGTTCGACAACTCTCACTTTTATTTAGTGCATGCTCGTTTCCTTGTGAACGAAAGGTTGACGTGATGGTTCAACGGTCGACGTGATGGCTCGACAGCTCTCACTTTTATTTAGCTTATACACGTTTCCTTGTAAACGAAAGGTTAACGTGATGGTTCAACGGTCGACGTGATGGTTCGACAGCTCTCACTTTTATTTACTATATGCTCGTTTCCTTGTGAACGAAAGGTTGACGTGATGGTTCAATGGTCGACGTGATGGTTAGACATTTTGCACTTTGAGTCCGTGCTTTGGTTGACGTTATGCTTTGACAGTTCACGATTTTCTTTAGTGCTTTGCCCGCTTCTTTTGAAGATGGAAGGTCGACGTGATGGTTCGACAGCTCTCGCTTTTGTTTAGCGTATGCTCGTTTCCTTGTGAACGAAAAGTTGACGTGATGGTTCAACGGTCGACGTGATGGTTCGAAATTTCGCACTTTGAGTCCGTGCTTTGGTTGACGTGATGGTTCGACAGTTCGCGATTTTCTTAAGTGCTTTGCCCGCTTCTTTTGAAGATGGAAGGTCGACGTGATGGTTCGACAGCTCTCGCTTTTGTTTAGCGTATGCTCGTTTCCTTGTGAACGAAAAGTTGACGTGATGGTTCAACGGTCGACGTGATGGTTCGACATCTCTCGCTTTTATTTAGCGTATGCTCGTTTCCTTGTAAACGAAAGGTTGACGTGATGGTTCAACGGTCGACGTGATGGTTCGACAGCTTTTGCTTTTGTTTAGCGTATGATCGTTTCCTTGTAAACGAAAGGTTGACGTGATGGTTCAATGGTCGACGTGATGGTTCGACAGCTCTCACTTTTATTTAGTGTATGCTCGTTTCCTTGTGAACGAAAGGTTGACGTGATGCTTCAACGGTCGACGTGATGGTTCGAAAGCTCTCGCTTTTATTTAGAGTATGCTCGTTTCCTTGTAAACGAAAGGTTGACGTGATGGTTCAACGGTCGACGTGATGGTTCAACAGCTCTCGCTTTTATTTAGCGTATGCTCGTTTCCTTGTAAACGAACGGTGGACGTGGTGGTTCAACGGTCGACGTGATGGTTCGCAGCTCTCGCTTTTATTTAGTGTATGCTCGTTTCCTTGTGAACGAAAGGTTGACGTGATGGTTCGAAAGCTCTCGCTTTTATTTAGCGTATGTTCGATTCCTTGTAAACGAAAGGTTGACGTGATGGTTCAACGGTCGAAGTGATGGTTCGCAGCTCTCGCTTTTATTTAGCTTATGCTCGTTTCCTTGTAAACGAAAGGTTGACGTGATTGTTCAACGGTCGACGTGATGGTTCGACAGCTCTCGCTTTTATTTAGCTTATGCTCGTTTCCTTGTAAACGAAAGGTTGACGTGATGCTTCAACGGTCGACGTGATGGTTCGACAGCTCTCACTTTTATTTAGTGTATGCTCGTTTCCTTGTGAACGAAAGGTTGACGTGATGGTTCAACGGTCGACGTGATGGTTCGACATTTCGCACTTTGAGTCCGTGCTTTAGTTGACGTGATGGTTCGACAGTTCGCGATTTTCTTTAGTGCTTTGCCCGCTTCTTTTGAAGATGGAAGGTCGACGTGATGGTTCGACAGCTCTCGCTTTTGTTTAGCGTATGCTCGTTTCCTTGTGAACGAAAAGTTGACGTGATGGTTCAACGGTCGACGTGATGGTTCGACAGCTCTCGCTTTTATTTAGCGTATGCTCGTTTCCTTGTAAACGAAAGGTTGACGTGATGGATCAATGGTCGACGTGATGGTTCGACAACTTTCACTTTTATTTAGTGCATGCTCGTTTCCTTGTGAACGAAAGGTTGACGTGATGGTTCAACGGTCGACGTGATGGTTCGACAGCTCTCGCTTTTATTTAGCGTATGCTCGTTTCCTTGTAAACGAAAGGTTGACGTGATGCTTCAACGGTCGACGTGATGGCTCGACAGCTCTCGCTTTTATTTAGCTTATACACGTTTCCTTGTAAACGAAAGGTTGACGTGATGGTTCAACGGTCGACGTGATGGTTCGACAGCTCTCACTTTTATTTAGTGTATCCTCGTTTCCTTGTGAACGAAAGGTTGACGTGATGGTTCAACGGTCGACGTGATGGTTCGACATTTCGCACTTTGAGTCCGTGCTTTGGTTGACGTGATGGTTCGACAGTTCACGATTTTCTCTAGTGCTTTGCCCGCTTCTTTTGAAGATGGAAGGTCGACGTGATGGTTCGACAGCTCTCGCTTTTGTTTAGCGTATGCTCGTTTCCTTGTGAACGAAAAGTTGACGTGATGGTTCAACAGTCGACGTAATGGTTCGACAGCTCTCGCTTTTATTTAGCGTATGCTCGTTTCCTTGTAAACGAAAGGTTGATGTGATGGTTCAATGGTCGACGTGATGGTTCGACAGCTTTCACTTTTATTTAGTGCATGCTCGTTTCCTTGTGAACGAAAGGTTGACGTGATGGTTCAACGGTCGACGTGATGGTTCGACAGCTCTCGCTTTTATTTAGCGTATGCTCGTTTCCTTGTAAACGAAAGGTTGACGTGATGCTTCAACGGTCGACGTGATGGCTCGACAGCTCTCGCTTTTATTTAGCTTATACATGTTTCCTTGTAAACGAAAGGTTGACGTGATGGTTCAACGGTCGACGTGATGGTTCGACAACTCTCACTTTTATTTAGTGTATGCTCGTTTCCTTGTGAACGAAAGGTTGACGTGATGGTTCAACGGTCGACGTGATGGTTCGACATTTCGCACTTTGAGTCCGTGCTTTGGTTGACGTGATGGTTCGATAGTTCACGATTTTCTTTAGTGCTTTGCCCGCTTCTTTTGAAGATGGAAGGTCGACGTGATGGTTCGACAACTCTCGCTTTTGTTTAGCGTATGCTCGTTTCCTTGTGAACGAAAAGTTGACGTGATGGTTCAACGGTCGACGTGATGGTTCTACATTTCGCACTTTGAGTCCGTGCTTTAGTTGACGTGATGATTCGACAGTTCGCAATTTTCTTAAGTGCTTTGCCCGCTTCTTTTGAAGATGGAAGGTCGACGTGATGGTTCGACAGCTCTCGCTTTTGTTTAGCGTATGCTCGTTTCCTTGTGAACGAAAAGTTGACGTGATGGTTCAACGGTCGACGTGATGGTTCGACAGCTCTCGCTTTTATTTAGCGTATGCTCGTTTCCTTGTAAACGGAAGGTTGACGTGATGGTTCAACGGTCGACGTGATGGTTCGACAGCTCTCGCTTTTGTTTAGCGTATGATCGTTTCCTTGTGAACGAAAAGTTGACGTGATGGTTCAGCGGTTGATGTGATGTTCGACAGCTCTCGCTTTTATATAGTGTATGCTCGTTTCCTTGTGAACGAAAGGTTGACGTGATGGTTCAACGGTCGACGTGATGGTTCGAAAGCTCTCGCTTTTATTTAGCGTATGCTCGTTTCTTTGTAAACGAAAGGTTGACGTGATGGTTCAACGGTCGACGTGATGGTTCAACAGCTCTCGCTTTTATTTAGCGTATGCTCGTTTCCATGTAAACGAACGGTTGACGTGGTGGTTCAACGGTCGACGTGATGGTTCGCAGCTCTCGCTTTTAGTTAGTGTATGCTCGTTTCCTTGTGAACGAAAGGTTGACGTGATGGTTCAACGGTCGATGTGATGGTTCGAAAGCTCTCGCTTTTATTTAGCGTATGTTCGATTCCTTGTAAACGAAAGGTTGACGTGATGGTTCAACGGTCGATGTGATGGTTCGCAGCTCTCGCTTTTATTTAGCGTATGCTCGTTTCCTTGTAAACGAAAGGTTGACGTGATGGTTCAACGGTCGACGTGATGGTTCGACATCTCTCGCTTTTATTTAGCTTGTGCTCGTTTCCTTGTAAACGAAAGGTTGACGTGATGGTTCAACGGTGACGTGATGGTTCGACAGCTCTCACTTTTATTTAGTGTATGCTCGTTTCCTTGTGAACGAAAGCTTGACGTGATGGTTCAACGGTCGACGTGATGGTTCGACATTTCGCACTTTGAGTCCGTGCTTTGGTTGACGTGATGGTTCGATAGTTCGCGATTTTCTTTAGTGCTTTGCCCGCTTCTTTTGAAGATGGAAGGTCGACGTGATGGTTCGACAACTCTCGCTTTTGTTTAGCGTATGCTCGTTTCCTTGTGAACGAAAAGTTGACGTGATGGTTCAACGGTCGACGTGATGGTTCGACAACTCTCGCTTTTATTTAGCGTATGCTCGTTTCCTTGTAAACGAAAGGTTGACGTGATGGTTCAACGGTCGACGTGATGGTTCGACAGCTCTCGCTTTTATTTAGCGTATGCTCGTTTCCTTGTAAATGAAAGGTTGACGTGATGCTTCAATGGTCGACGTGATGGCTCGACAGCTCTCGCTTTTATTTAGCTTATACACGTTTCCTTGTAAACGAAAGTTTGACATGATGGTTCAACGGTCGACGTGATGGTTCGACAGCGCTCACTTTTATTTAGTGTATGCTCGTTTCCTTGTGAACGAAAGGTTGACGTGATGGTTCAACGGTCGACGTGATGGTTCGCAGCTCTCGCTTTTATTTAGCGTATGCTCGTTTCCTTGTAAACGAAAGGTTGACGTGATTGTTCAACGGTCGATGTGATGGTTCGACAGCTCTCGCTTTTATTTAGCTTATGCTCGTTTCCTTGTAAACGAAAGGTTGATGTGATGGTTCAACGGTCGACGTGATGGTTCGACAGCTCTCACTTTTATTTAGTGTATGCTCGTTTCCTTGTGAACGAAAGGTTGACGTGATGGTTCAACGGTCGACGTGATGGTTCAACGGTCGACGTGATGGTTCGACATTTCGCACTTTGAGTCCGTGCTTTAGTTGACGTGATGGTTCGACAGTTCGCGATTTTCTTTAGTGCTTTGCCCGCTTCTTTTGAAGATGGAAGGTCGACGTGATGGTTCGACAGCTCTCGCTTTTGTTTAGCGTATGCTCGTTTCCTTGTGAACAAAAAGTTAACGTGATGGCTCAACGGTCGACGTGATGGTTCGACAGCTCTCGCTTTTATTTAGCGTATGCTCGTTTCCTTGTAAACGAAAGGTTGACGTGATTGTTCAATGGTCGACGTGATGGTTCGACAGCTTTCACTTTTATTTAGTGCATGCTCGTTTCCTTGTGAACGAAAGTTTGACGTGATGGTTCAACGGTCGACGTGATGGTTCGACAGCTCTCGCTTTTATTTAGCGTATGCTCGTTTCCTTGTAAACGAAAGGTTGACGTGATGCTTCAACGGTCGACGTGATGGCTCGACAGCTCTCGCTTTTATTTAGCTTATACACGTTTCCTTGTAAACGAAAGGTTGACGTGATGGTTCAATGGTCGACGTGATGGTTCGACAGCTCTCACTTTTATTTAGTGTATGCTCGTTTCCTTGTGAACGAAAGGTTGACGTTGTGGTTCAACGGTCGACGTGATGGTTCGACATTTCGCACTTTGAGTCCGTGCTTTGGTTGACGTGATGGTTCGACAGTTCACGATTTTCTTTAGTGCTTTGCCCGCTTCTTTTGAAGATGGAAGGTCGACGTGATGGTTCGACAGCTCTCGCTTTTGTTTAGCGTATGCTCGTTTCCATGTGAACGAAAAGTTGACGTGATGGTTCAACGGTCGACGTGATAGTTCGACATTTTGCACTTTGAGTCCGTGCTTTGGTTGACGTGATGGTTCGACAGTTCGCGATTTTCTTAAGTGCTTTGCCCGCTTCTTTTGAAGATGGAAGGTCGACGTGATGGTTCGACAGCTCTCGCTTTTGTTTAGCGTATGCTCGTTTCCTTGTGAACGAAACGTTGACGTGATGGTTCAACGATCGACGTGATGGTTCGACAGCTCTCGCTTTTATTTAGCGTATGCTCGTTTCCTTGTAAACGAAAGGTTGACGTGATGGTTCAACGGTCGACGTGATGGTTCGACAGCTCTCGCTTTTATTTAGCGTATGCTCGTTTCCTTGTAAACGAAAGGTTGACGTGATGGTTCAACGGTCGACGTGATGGTTCGACAGCTCTCGCTTTTATTTAGCGTATGCTCGTTTCCTTGTAAACGAAAGGTTGACGTGATGGTTCAACGGTCGACGTGATGGTTCGACATCTCTCGCTTTTATTTAGTGTATGCTCGTTTCCTTGTGAACGAAAGGTTGACGTGAGGGTTCAACGGTCGACGTGATGGTTCGACAGCTCTCGCTTTTATTCAGTGTATGCTCATTTCCTTGTAAACGAACGGTTGACGTGGTGGTTCAACGGTCGACGTGATGGTTCGCAGCTCTCGCTTTTATTTAACGTATGCTCGTTTCCTTGTCAACGAAAGTTTGACGTGATGGTTCAACGGTCGACGTGATGGTTCGACAGCTCTCGCTTTTATTTAGTGTATGCTCGTTTCCTTGTGAACGAAAGGTTGACGTGATGGTTCAACGGTCGATGTGATGGTTCGAAAGCTCTCGCTTTTATTTAGCGTATGCTCGATTCCTTGTAAGCGAAAGGTTGACGTGATGGTTCAACGGTCGACGTGATGGTTCGCAGCTCTTACTTTTATTTAGCGTATGCTCGTTTCCTTGTAAACGAAAGGTTGACGTTATTGTTCAACGGTCGACGTGATGGTTCGACAGCTCTCGCTTTTATTTAGCTTATGCTCGTTTCCTTGTAAACGAAAGGTTGACGTGATGGTTCAACGGTCGACGTGATGGTTCGACAGCTCTCACTTTTATTTAGTTTATGCTCGTTTCCTTGTGAACGAAAGGTTGACGTGATGGTTCAACGGTCGACGTGATGGTTCGACATTTCGCACTTTGAGTCCGTGCTTTGGTTGACGTGATGGTTCGACATTTCGCACTTTGTGTCCGTGCTTTGGTTGACGTGATGGTTCGACAGTTCGCGATTTTCTTTAGTGCTTTGCCCGCTTCTTTTGAAGATGGAAGGTCTACGTGATGGTTCGACAGCTCTCGCTTTTGTTTAGCGTATGTTCGTTTCCTTGTGAACGAAAAGTTGACGTGATGGTTCAACGGTCGACGTGATGGTTCGACAACTGTCGCTTTTATTTAGTGTATGCTCGTTTCCTTGTAAATGAAAGGTTGACGTGATGGTTCAACGGTCGACGTAATGGTTCGACAGCTCTCACTTTTATTTAGTGTATGCTCGTTTCCTTGTGAACGAAAGGTTGACGTGATGGTTCAACGGTCGACGTGATGGTTCGACATTTCGCACTTTGAGTCCGTGCTTTGGTTGACGTGATGGTTCGACAGTTCACGATTTTCTTTAGTGCTTTGCCCGCTTCTTTTGAAGATGGAAGGTCGACGTGATGGTTCGACAGCTCTCGCTTTTGTTTAGCGTATGCTCGTTTCCTTGTGAACGAAAAGTTGACGTGATGGTTCAACGGTCGACGTGATGGTTCGATATTTTTCACTTTGAGTCCGTGCTTTGGTTGACGTGATGGTTCGACAGTTCGCGATTTTCTTTTGCCCGCTTCTTTTGAAGATGGAAGGTCGACGTGATGGTTCGACAGCTCTCGCTTTTGTTTAGCGTATGCTCGTTTCCTTGTGAACGAAAAGTTGACGTGATGGTTCAACGATCAACGTGATGGTTCGACAGCTCTCGCTTTTATTTAGCGTATGCTCGTTTCCTTGTAAACGAAAGGTTGACGTGATGGTTCAACGGTCGACGTGATGGTTCGACAGCTCTCGCTTTTGTTTAGCGTATGATCGTTTCCTTGTGAATGAAAAGTTGACGTGATGGTTCAACGGTCGATGTGATGTTCGACAGCTCTCGCTTTTATTTAGCGTATGCTCATTTCCTTGTAAACGAAAGGTTGACATGATGGTTCAATGGTCGACGTGATGGTTCGACAACTCTCACTTTTATTTAGTGTATGCTCGTTTCCTTGTGAACGAAAGGTTGACGTGATGGTTCAACGGTCGACGTGATGGTTCGAAAGCTCTCGCTTTTATTTAGCGTATGCTCGTTTCCTTGTAAACGAAAGGTTTACGTGATGGTTCAACGGTCGACGTGATGGTTCAACAGCTCTCGCTTTTATTTAGCGTATGCTCGTTTCCTTGTAAACGAACGGTTGACGTGGTGGTTCAACGGTCGACGTGATGGTTCGCAGCTCTCGCTTTTATTTAGTGTATGCTCGTTTCCTTGTGAACGAAAGGTTAACGTGATGGTTCAACGGTCGACGTGATGGTTCGAAAGCTCTCGCTTTTATTTAGCGTATGTTCGATTCCTTGTAAACAAAAGGTTGACGTGATGGTTCAACGGTCGACGTGATGGTTTGCAGCTCTCGCTTTTATTTAGCGTATGCTCGTTTCATTGTAAACGAAAGGTTGACATGATGGTTCGACGGTCGACGTGATGGTTCGACATCTCTCGCTTTTATTTAGCTTGTGCTCGTTTCCTTGTAAACGAATGGTTAACGTGATGGTTCAACGGTGACGTGATGGTTCGACAGCTCTCACTTTTATTTAGTGTATGCTCGTTTCCTTGTGAACGAAAGCTTGACGTGATGGTTCAACGGTCGACGTGATGGTTCGACATTTCGCACTTTGAGTACGTGCTTTGGTTGAAGTGATGGTTCGACAGTTCGCGGTTTTCTTTAGTGCTTTGCCCGCTTCTTTTGATGATGGAAGGTCGACGTGATGGTTCGACAGCTCTCGCTATTGTTTAGCGTATGCTCGTTTCCTTGTGTACGAAAAGTTGACGTGATGGTTCAACGGTCGACGTGATGGTTCGACAGCTCTCGCTTTTATTTAGCGTATGCTCGTTTCCTTGTAAACAAAAGGTTGACGTAATTGTTCAACGATCGACGTGATGGTTCGACAACTCTCACTTTAAATTTAGTGTATGCTCGTTTCCTTGTGAACGAAAGGTTGACGTGATGGTTCAACGGTCGACATGATGGTTCGACAGCTCTCGCTTTATTTAGCGTATGCTCGTTTCCTTGTAAACGAAAGGTTGACGTGATGGTTCAACGGTCGACGTGATGGTTCGACAGCTCTCGCTTTTATTTAGCGTATGCTCGTTTCCTTGTAAACGAAAGGTTGACGTGATGGTTCAACGGTCGACGTGATGGTTCGACAGCTCTCGCTTTTATTTAGCGTATGCTCGTTTCCTTGTAAACGAAAGGTTGACGTGATGGTTCAACGGTCGACGTGATGGTTCGACATCTCTCGCTTTTATTTAGTGTATGCTCGTTTCCTTGTGAACGAAAGGTTGACGTGAGGGTTCAACGGTCGACGTGATGGTTCGACAGCTCTCGCTTTTATTTAGTGTATGCTCATTTCCTTGTAAACAAACGGTTGACGTGGTGGTTCAACGGTCGACGTGATGGTTCGCAGCTCTCGCTTTTATTTAACGTATGCTCGTTTCCTTGTAAACGAAAGTTTGACGTGATGGTTCAACGGTCGACGTGATGGTTCGACAGCTCTCGCTTTTATTTAGTGTATGCTCGTTTCCTTGTGAATGAAAGGTTGACGTGATGGTTCAACGGTCGATGTGATGGTTCGAAAGCTCTCGCTTTTATTTAGCGTATGCTCGATTCCTTGTAAGCGAAAGGTTGACGTGATGGTTCAACGGTCGACGTGATGGTTCGCAGCTCTCGCTTTTATTTAGCGTATGCTCGTTTCCTTGTAAACGAAAGGTTGACGTTATTGTTCAACGGTCGACGTGATGGTTCGACAGCTCTCGCTTTTATTTAGCTTATGCTCGTTTCCTTGTAAACGAAAGGTTGACGTGATGGTTCAACGGTCGACGTGATGGTTCGACAGCTCTCACTTTTATTTAGTTTATGCTCGTTTCCTTGTGAACGATAGGTTGACGTGATGGTTCAACGGTCGACGTGATGGTTCGACATTTCGCACTTTGAGTCCGTGCTTTGGTTGACGTGATGGTTCGACAGTTCACGATTTTCTTTAGTGCTTTGCACGCTTCTTTTGAAGATGGAAGGTCGACGTGATGGTTCGACAGCTCTCGCTTTTGTTTAGCGTATGCTCGTTTCCTTGTGAACGAAAAGTTGACGTGATGGTTCAACGGTCGACGTGATGGTTCGACAACTCTCGCTTTTATTTAGTGTATGCTCGTTTCCTTGTAAATGAAAGGTTGACGTGATGGTTCAACGGTCGACGTGATGGTTCGATAGCTCTCACTTTTATTTAGTGTATGCTCGTTTCCTTGTGAACGAAAGGTTGACGTGATGGTTCAACGGTCGACGTGATGGTTCGACAGCTCTCGCTTTTATTTAGCGTATGCTCGTTTCCTTGTAAACGAAAGGTTGACGTGATGCTTCAACGGTCGACGTGATGGTTCGACAGCTCTCGCTTTTATTTAGCTTATACACGTTTCCTTGTAAACGAAAGGTTGACGTGATGGTTCAACGGTCGACGTGATGGTTCGACAGCTCTCACTTTTATTTAGTGTATGCTCGTTTCCTTGTGAACGAAAGGTTGACGTGATGGTTCAACGGTCGACGTGATGGTTCGACATTTCGCACTTTGAGTCCGTGCTTTGGTTGACGTGATGGTTCGACAGTTCACGATTTTCTTTAGTGCTTTGCACGCTTCTTTTGAAGATGGAAGGTCGACGTGATGGTTCGACAGCTCTCGCTTTTGTTTAGCGTATGCTCGTTTCCTTGTGAACGAAAAGTTGACGTGATGGTTCAACGGTCGACGTGATAGTTCGACATTTTTCACTTTGAGTCCGTGCTTTGGTTGACGTGATGGTTCGACAGTTCGCGATTTTCTTAAGTGCTTTGCCCGCTTCTTTTGAAGATGGAAGGTCGACGTGATGGTTCGACAGCTCTCGCTTTTGTTTAGCGTATGCTCGTTTCCTTGTGAACGAAACGTTGACGTGATGGTTCAACGATCGACGTGATGGTTCGACAGCTCTCGCTTTTATTTAGCGTATGCTCGTTTCCTTGTAAACGAAAGGTTGACGTGATGGTTCAACGGTCGACGTGATGGTTCGACAGCTCTCGCTTTTATTTAGCGTATGCTCGTTTCCTTGTAAACGAAAGGTTGACGTGATGGTTCAACGGTCGACGTGATGGTTCGACAGCTCTCGCTTTTATTTAGCGTATGCTCGTTTCCTTGTAAACGAAAGGTTGACGTGATGGTTCAACGGTCGACGTGATGGTTCGACATCTCTCGCTTTTATTTAGTGTATGCTCGTTTCCTTGTGAACGAAAGGTTGACGTGAGGGTTCAACGGTCGACGTGATGGTTCGACAGCTCTCGCTTTTATTCAGTGTATGCTCATTTCCTTGTAAACGAACGGTTGACGTGGTGGTTCAACGGTCGACGTGATGGTTCGCAGCTCTCGCTTTTATTTAACGTATGCTCGTTTCCTTGTCAACGAAAGTTTGACGTGATGGTTCAACGGTCGACGTGATGGTTCGACAGCTCTCGCTTTTATTTAGTGTATGCTCGTTTCCTTGTGAACGAAAGGTTGACGTGATGGTTCAACGGTCGATGTGATGGTTCGAAAGCTCTCGCTTTTATTTAGCGTATGCTCGATTCCTTGTAAGCGAAAGGTTGACGTGATGGTTCAACGGTCGACGTGATGGTTTGCAGCTCTTACTTTTATTTAGCGTATGCTCGTTTCCTTGTAAACGAAAGGTTGACGTTATTGTTCAACGGTCGACGTGATGGTTCGACAGCTCTCGCTTTTATTTAGCTTATGCTCGTTTCCTTGTAAACGAAAGGTTGACGTGATGGTTCAACGGTCGACGTGATGGTTCGACAGCTCTCACTTTTATTTAGTTTATGCTCGTTTCCTTGTGAACGAAAGGTTGACGTGATGGTTCAACGGTCGACGTGATGGTTCGACATTTCGCACTTTGAGTCCGTGCTTTGGTTGACGTGATGGTTCGACATTTCGCACTTTGTGTCCGTGCTTTGGTTGACGTGATGGTTCGACAGTTCGCGATTTTCTTTAGTGCTTTGCCCGCTTCTTTTGAAGATGGAAGGTCTACGTGATGGTTCGACAGCTCTCGCTTTTGTTTAGCGTATGTTCGTTTCCTTGTGAACGAAAAGTTGACGTGATGGTTCAACGGTCGACGTGATGGTTCGACAACTGTCGCTTTTATTTAGTGTATGCTCGTTTCCTTGTAAATGAAAGGTTGACGTGATGGTTCAACGGTCGACGTAATGGTTCGACAGCTCTCACTTTTATTTAGTGTATGCTCGTTTCCTTGTGAACGAAAGGTTGACGTGATGGTTCAACGGTCGACGTGATGGTTCGACATTTCGCACTTTGAGTCCGTGCTTTGGTTGACGTGATGGTTCGACAGTTCACGATTTTCTTTAGTGCTTTGCCCGCTTCTTTTGAAGATGGAAGGTCGACGTGATGGTTCGACAGCTCTCGCTTTTGTTTAGCGTATGCTCGTTTCCTTGTGAACGAAAAGTTGACGTGATGGTTCAACGGTCGACGTGATGGTTCGATATTTTTCACTTTGAGTCCGTGCTTTGGTTGACGTGATGGTTCGACAGTTCGCGATTTTCTTTTGCCCGCTTCTTTTGAAGATGGAAGGTCGACGTGATGGTTCGACAGCTCTCGCTTTTGTTTAGCGTATGCTCGTTTCCTTGTGAACGAAAAGTTGACGTGATGGTTCAACGATCGACGTGATGGTTCGACAGCTCTCGCTTTTATTTAGCGTATGCTCGTTTCCTTGTAAACGAAAGGTTGACGTGATGGTTCAACGGTCGACGTGATGGTTCGACAGCTCTCGCTTTTGTTTAGCGTATGATCGTTTCCTTGTGAATGAAAAGTTGACGTGATGGTTCAACGGTCGATGTGATGTTCGACAGCTCTCGCTTTTATTTAGCGTATGCTCATTTCCTTGTAAACGAAAGGTTGACATGATGGTTCAATGGTCGACGTGATGGTTCGACAACTCTCACTTTTATTTAGTGTATGCTCGTTTCCTTGTGAACGAAAGGTTGACGTGATGGTTCAACGGTCGACGTGATGGTTCGAAAGCTCTCGCTTTTATTTAGCGTATGCTCGTTTCCTTGTAAACGAAAGGTTTACGTGATGGTTCAACGGTCGACGTGATGGTTCAACAGCTCTCGCTTTTATTTAGCGTATGCTCGTTTCCTTGTAAACGAACGGTTGACGTGGTGGTTCAACGGTCGACGTGATGGTTCGCAGCTCTCGCTTTTATTTAGTGTATGCTCGTTTCCTTGTGAACGAAAGGTTAACGTGATGGTTCAACGGTCGAAGTGATGGTTCGAAAGCTCTCGCTTTTATTTAGCGTATGTTCGATTCCTTGTAAACAAAAGGTTGACGTGATGGTTCAACGGTCGACGTGATGGTTTGCAGCTCTCGCTTTTATTTAGCGTATGCTCGTTTCATTGTAAACGAAAGGTTGACATGATGGTTCGACGGTCGACGTGATGGTTCGACATCTCTCGCTTTTATTTAGCTTGTGCTCGTTTCCTTGTAAACGAATGGTTAACGTGATGGTTCAACGGTGACGTGATGGTTCGACAGCTCTCACTTTTATTTAGTGTATGCTCGTTTCCTTGTGAACGAAAGCTTGACGTGATGGTTCAACGGTCGACGTGATGGTTCGACATTTCGCACTTTGAGTACGTGCTTTGGTTGAAGTGATGGTTCGACAGTTCGCGGTTTTCTTTAGTGCTTTGCCCGCTTCTTTTGATGATGGAAGGTCGACGTGATGGTTCGACAGCTCTCGCTATTGTTTAGCGTATGCTCGTTTCCTTGTGTACGAAAAGTTGACGTGATGGTTCAACGGTCGACGTGATGGTTCGACAGCTCTCGCTTTTATTTAGCGTATGCTCGTTTCCTTGTAAACAAAAGGTTGACGTAATTGTTCAACGATCGACGTGATGGTTCGACAACTCTCACTTTTATTTAGTGTATGCTCGTTTCCTGGTGAACGAAAGGTTGACGTGATGGTTCAACGGTCGACATGATGGTTCGACAGCTCTCGCTTTATTTAGCGTATGCTCGTTTCCTTGTAAACGAAAGGTTGACGTGATGGTTCAACGGTCGACGTGATGGTTCGACAGCTCTCGCTTTTATTTAGCGTATGCTCGTTTCCTTGTAAACGAAAGGTTGACGTGATGGTTCAACGGTCGACGTGATGGTTCGACAGCTCTCGCTTTTATTTAGCGTATGCTCGTTTCCTTGTAAACGAAAGGTTGACGTGATGGTTCAACGGTCGACGTGATGGTTCGACATCTCTCGCTTTTATTTAGTGTATGCTCGTTTCCTTGTGAACGAAAGGTTGACGTGAGGGTTCAACGGTCGACGTGATGGTTCGACAGCTCTCGCTTTTATTTAGTGTATGCTCATTTCCTTGTAAACAAACGGTTGACGTGGTGGTTCAACGGTCGACGTGATGGTTCGCAGCTCTCGCTTTTATTTAACGTATGCTCGTTTCCTTGTAAACGAAAGTTTGACGTGATGGTTCAACGGTCGACGTGATGGTTCGACAACTCTCGCTTTTATTTAGTGTATGCTCGTTTCCTTGTGAATGAAAGGTTGACGTGATGGTTCAACGGTCGATGTGATGGTTCGAAAGCTCTCGCTTTTATTTAGCGTATGCTCGATTCCTTGTAAGCGAAAGGTTGACGTGATGGTTCAACGGTCGACGTGATGGTTCGCAGCTCTCGCTTTTATTTAGCGTATGCTCGTTTCCTTGTAAACGAAAGGTTGACGTTATTGTTCAACGGTCGACGTGATGGTTCGACAGCTCTCGCTTTTATTTAGCTTATGCTCGTTTCCTTGTAAACGAAAGGTTGACGTGATGGTTCAACGGTCGACGTGATGGTTCGACAGCTCTCACTTTTATTTAGTTTATGCTCGTTTCCTTGTGAACGAAAGGTTGACGTGATGGTTCAACGGTCGACGTGATGGTTCGAAAGCTCTCGCTTTTATTTAGCGTATGCTCGTTTCCTTGTAAACGAAAGGTTTACGTGATGGTTCAACGGTCGACGTGATGGTTCAACAGCTCTCGCTTTTATTTAGCGTATGCTCGTTTCCTTGTAAACGAACGGTTGACGTGGTGGTTCAACGGTCGACGTGATGGTTCGCAGCTCTCGCTTTTATTTAGTGTATGCTCGTTTCCTTGTGAACGAAAGGTTAACGTGATGGTTCAACGGTCGACGTAATGGTTCGAAAGCTCTCGCTTTTATTTAGCGTATGTTCGATTCCTTGTAAACAAAAGGTTGACGTGATGGTTCAACGGTCGACGTGATGGTTTGCAGCTCTCGCTTTTATTTAGCGTATGCTCGTTTCATTGTAAACGAAAGGTTGACATGATGGTTCGACGGTCGACGTGATGGTTCGACATCTCTCGCTTTTATTTAGCTTGTGCTCGTTTCCTTGTAAACGAATGGTTAACGTGATGGTTCAACGGTGACGTGATGGTTCGACAGCTCTCACTTTTATTTAGTGTATGCTCGTTTCCTTGTGAACGAAAGCTTGACGTGATGGTTCAACGGTCGACGTGATGGTTCGACATTTCGCACTTTGAGTACGTGCTTTGGTTGAAGTGATGGTTCGACAGTTCGCGGTTTTCTTTAGTGCTTTGCCCGCTTCTTTTGATGATGGAAGGTCGACGTGATGGTTCGACAGCTCTCGCTATTGTTTAGCGTATGCTCGTTTCCTTGTGTACGAAAAGTTGACGTGATGGTTCAACGGTCGACGTGATGGTTCGACAGCTCTCGCTTTTATTTAGCGTATGCTCGTTTCCTTGTAAACAAAAGGTTGACGTAATTGTTCAACGATCGACGTGATGGTTCGACAACTCTCACTTTTATTTAGTGTATGCTCGTTTCCTTGTGAACGAAAGGTTGACGTGATGGTTCAACGGTCGACATGATGGTTCGACAGCTCTCGCTTTATTTAGCGTATGCTCGTTTCCTTGTAAACGAAAGGTTGACGTGATGGTTCAACGGTCGACGTGATGGTTCGACAGCTCTCGCTTTTATTTAGCGTATGCTCGTTTCCTTGTAAACGAAAGGTTGACGTGATGGTTCAACGGTCGACGTGATGGTTCGACAGCTCTCGCTTTTATTTAGCGTATGCTCGTTTCCTTGTAAACGAAAGGTTGACGTGATGGTTCAACGGTCGACGTGATGGTTCGACATCTCTCGCTTTTATTTAGTGTATGCTCGTTTCCTTGTGAACGAAAGGTTGACGTGAGGGTTCAACGGTCGACGTGATGGTTCGACAGCTCTCGCTTTTATTTAGTGTATGCTCATTTCCTTGTAAACAAACGGTTGACGTGGTGGTTCAACGGTCGACGTGATGGTTCGCAGCTCTCGCTTTTATTTAACGTATGCTCGTTTCCTTGTAAACGAAAGTTTGACGTGATGGTTCAACGGTCGACGTGATGGTTCGACAGCTCTCGCTTTTATTTAGTGTATGCTCGTTTCCTTGTGAATGAAAGGTTGACGTGATGGTTCAACGGTCGATGTGATGGTTCGAAAGCTCTCGCTTTTATTTAGCGTATGCTCGATTCCTTGTAAGCGAAAGGTTGACGTGATGGTTCAACGGTCGACGTGATGGTTCGCAGCTCTCGCTTTTATTTAGCGTATGCTCATTTCCTTGTAAACGAAAGGTTGACGTTATTGTTCAACGGTCGACGTGATGGTTCGACAGCTCTCGCTTTTATTTAGCTTATGCTCGTTTCCTTGTAAACGAAAGGTTGACGTGATGGTTCAACGGTCGACGTGATGGTTCGACAGCTCTCACTTTTATTTAGTTTATGCTCGTTTCCTTGTGAACGAAAGGTTGACGTGATGGTTCAACGGTCGACGTGATGGTTCGACATTTCGCACTTTGAGTCCGTGCTTTGGTTGACGTGATGGTTCGACAGTTCACGATTTTCTTTAGTGCTTTGCACGCTTCTTTTGAAGATGGAAGGTCGACGTGATGGTTCGACAGCTCTCGCTTTTGTTTAGCGTATGCTCGTTTCCTTGTGAACGAAAAGTTGACGTGATGGTTCAACGGTCGACGTGATGGTTCGACAACTCTCGCTTTTATTTAGTGTATGCTCGTTTCCTTGTAAATGAAAGGTTGACGTGATGGTTCAACGGTCGACGTGATGGTTCGATAGCTCTCACTTTTATTTAGTGTATGCTCGTTTCCTTGTGAACGAAAGGTTGACGTGATGGTTCAACGGTCGACGTGATGGTTCGACAGCTCTCGCTTTTATTTAGCGTATGCTCGTTTCCTTGTAAACGAAAGGTTGACGTGATGCTTCAACGGTCGACGTGATGGTTCGACAGCTCTCGCTTTTATTTAGCTTATACACGTTTCCTTGTAAACGAAAGGTTGACGTGATGGTTCAACGGTCGACGTGATGGTTCGACAGCTCTCACTTTTATTTAGTGTATGCTCGTTTCCTTGTGAACGAAAGGTTGACGTGATGGTTCAACGGTCGACGTGATGGTTCGACATTTCGCACTTTGAGTCCGTGCTTTGGTTGACGTGATGGTTCGACAGTTCACGATTTTCTTTAGTGCTTTGCACGCTTCTTTTGAAGATGGAAGGTCGACGTGATGGTTCGACAGCTCTCGCTTTTGTTTAGCGTATGCTCGTTTCCTTGTGAACGAAAAGTTGACGTGATGGTTCAACGGTCGACGTGATGGTTCGACATTTTGCACTTTGAGTTCGTGCTTTGGTTGACGTGATGGTTCGACAGTTCGCGATTTTCTTAAGTGCTTTGCCCGCTTCTTTTGAAGATGGAAGGTCGACGTGATGGTTCAACAGCTCTCGCTTTTGTTTAGCGTATGCTCGTTTCCTTGTGAACGAAAAGTTAACGTGATGGTTCAACGATCGACGTGATGGTTCGACAGCTCTCGCTTTTATTTAGCGTATGCTCGTTTCCTTGTAAACGAAAGGTTGACGTGATGGTTCAACGGTCGACGTGATGGTTCGACAGATCTCGCTTTTGTTTAGCGTATGATCGTTTCCTTGTGAACGAAAAGTTGACGTGATGGTTCAACGGTCGATGTGATGTTCGACAACTCTCGCTTTTATTTAGTGTTGTACCCCAAATTTTGACCCCTTAGATTCCCATTATCATTTTAGAAGCACGATCATGAATTATCTAACCCTAAATCAGTGCAAGTTCATTATTGTCAAGTTACAGAAGAATCAGGGTTCTCGCACCGACAAATTCAAAACAACCAAGGAATGATCAACCAATGATTTGGGCCAATTCAATCATGGAATGAAATCAAAGATGATATAAAAGTCAAATGAGAAGTCAATTTGAAGAAATCATTTCAGAATCAAGAACAGTACAGTCAGGAGGCCCCGATTAGGGTTTTTAACTAGTGAAAAGTCAACTGTGGTTTGACTTTGATGTTGGAAGATGTTTTAATGGTGGGATTGAGGTCCATGAAGTTCATATAGATTATTAAAGACCATTCAAGAAGTATCAAAGTCTCAGGATATCCAGAACGTCAACAGACGACTCAGTCGGCACCGATCGATCGTACGGTTGACCGAAAAGTCAACTCCTCAAATTTTGAGAATTGGAATCCAAGTTGTGAATCAAAGTTGTTCCTTATGTCATAATGAACTTGCATATCAATTTTCATGATCATTGGATCAAGGATGAGAGAGTAATCGAGAAATCGGGAAATTAGGGTTTTGAAAAGGGCTAAATCATAACTCCTTAACCACACATCCAATTGAGTTGGTTCTAGTCTCATTTGAAATCTCTTGACAAGCTCTACAAAAGTGTCCTAGTGGTCCATGGTCAGAAAACGCTTAGTTTTTGAGTTAGAGAAGAAAACATTACAAGAGGAGGAAAAAGACTTAGAAAATTCTAAGTGTTTTGTATTAAGGAACCCTAAAATCAACCAACTTCAAGGGGATTTTTCACCTAGTTTCAAATAGAATCAAGACTTCTGGTCAACATGAAAGTTTTAGTGCTATGTGAGGGCTTTCTAAATTGTACTAGAACATCTCAAGAGGAGTTATGAGCAGAAAGTTACATAGGTGCAAAGTTGAGGGTTTCACACTTTAGTCCCACATTGGCCAATTTTCAAGAATGACTTATTTCACTAATTTTGCCAAATTTTCTTGATCCAATTTGTTGTATGTGATATATCAGATATGTGTAGCATGAAACAAGAGAAAATTGTGGAGGAATAGCCCAAAATCAAAGCTTGGACTTCATTGCCATACAAGTGGGCAAAGTTGCCAAGTTTGACAATTCCAACCATGAGGTGTAAAGTGAAGTTGCACCCGCCCTTCCCTATGGTTTCTAGCCTGCTACAAACATCAAAAATCAGTGGGAAATGTTGACAAAATAGCCTTGTATCAGAACCAATGATGAAAACCCTCCCTTGAAGGTTTGCTCCAAAATATCACAAGTTTGCTTCATGATGAAGAAAGGTCCCTAGCAAGCACCTCAATCTATTTTCCTATAAAAGGAGGGATCATTCACCTCATTCCACACACAATTGATCTGATAGAAACCATAGAGAATCTCTGTTATCACAATTTCCACTCCTTGCTTCAAATTCTCAAAAACACCAAAATTCATGAAAACACCTAAAATGGTCATGAAGTGAAGATTGCTCAAATTCATTTCTATCATTTCCAACACCTCAAACACCCTCCACACAACTTCTAAATATCATATAGAAGGTGTATGATACTTTGAAACACCAAGAAACTTCAAAAATCAAAAAGTCAAACTTCTACCTACCATACTTTGACCAAAAGCCACAAAAATCACCAAAACTAGTCCTAGGCACATTCTTGGCATTCTAACCACCCTAACACCTCACAAATGACATTTCTCAACTGTCCAAGCTGTTAGAAACCATTGGAAACCCCTATCTCTTCATTTGGCATCATAAGTGCATTGTTGCTTAAAGTTGAAGAAAAGTTCAAAGGCAAGAAAGTGAAGTAAGAGGTCTCTGGTTTTCTCAACTATTCTAGCATATTCAAAAGGGTCATCAAGAGGTATGTAACTTGTCTCCATTGGCTTTTGTGTCATTTTTCATGATTTTGGCATTTTAAGCATTTTTGTTCATTTTTGAAGTTATGAGCACATCAAAGCATATCAAGCAACTCAATTACCATTTTTTGCATAAGTTGTTGTTTTACCAAAATCACATTTCCAGCACTTCATAACAGTCATTTAGAAGTTGTTAGCACCATCATTTGGTTTTAAAAGCAAGCTGTTTGAAAATTCACATTTCAAAAATACACATGTTCACAAAAGCACATTTTTGCAACTTACACAACTTTTTTCATCACAGCATGATATAGGTCCCATCTTTTGCATAAACTCTTTCCTTATCATTTATGTGGTGCCTGGACATGATATCCATGATTTGAAATTGTTTAGAACTTGAGTTTCATAGCAAAATGCATCTCATTTCATCAACATACAGCAGCCATCGATTTTTTTATTACAGTAAGAATTTTCAAAAACTACCACCACCATCATGTTCCTTGTTTGATTCTACCCCAAATCCATATAAATTTTGTTCCATTCCGATAAACGGTTAGGAAGTTACGCTAGAAAACGTATTTGCATTTGTTATGTGTTATTTTGCCCAGCCTGGTGCACAACTTACCCTTATAATTAATTAGGGGTGGCTTCATCAATGGATGTATAGCCACCCCAGTGGTATGACCATGTGCCTTTCACCCCTTGTTCCTGAGTTCGACCCTTGAGGAGGGCAACTCTTTTGTTTAATTTTGTGATTTTTTACCAAAACTTCAAAAATTCGTATCTCACTCGTTTTTCATCGTTTTTCGCCCGTTCTTTTTTTGTTGTGCTCGTATTAATGTGTACTTTCACGCCATGCTTTTACTTTTCATGTTTGCATTTTTTATAACTTAGTTTGTTTATGTGAAAATGTGCATGTTTTCGCGATCGTTCATGTAATTGCAGATAAATGTGTATGTGTTTCCCTTCAATATTTTTATTGAAAATTGTTTGAATCCATGCCCATATATGATATATAACATGCTAGGATTTATTTCTTAGTTGTTACCATTTTCATCTGTTGATTTTCTTCAAGTGCGAACCGTTGTTGCAGTATCGATTATTTCATCTGTTAACTGTTACCTTCATGTTTCATTTTTTACCATCTCTCATTGTTTACTTGGTTGTCACCATGAATATGCTTTATCTTGATGTTTATCTTGTTTAGCATTTATTTTCTATTCTCCCCAAGTGATGAAGCTCGTTATCTTTCACCTGATTATTTCCCCAGTCTCCCCCCAAAGGAAGGTCGGTCCATTTGACCCTCGATGTCATGGATAACTTATTCAAATCACACCCTTGACGTTGTTAAGTCATTTCAAACTTAGATTAGAAACCTTAGACTTTGCTTAAGTCTAAAAGACCCACCCGTACTAGGAGCGTTCTTCAACTAGAACCCTGGGAAAGAGTTCGTCAACTCTATGTAAGAATCATCGTCATGACTTCTTACTTTCCCCTTTTACAAACTTAGAATAGGGAGTTTTGTCAAACTCCACACAAACATTGTCATGTTTGTTCCCCCTTAAACCTTGATCGTCATCAAGTGTTCTTTTCCCTTGTGAGGTGAACTACGATTGCTCTGATTCTATCCTAGTCAGGATACGTAGGCAGAAGGTGCGATGCCTTTGCGAGCAAACTTAGAAAACCACTTAGGCCTTTTTATTTATTTTATCTCAATTCCAAATCCTTAAACCATAGTGCACAATTCACAAACTTAGCAATTAATTAAACAAAAGGTTCCTGTAGAGTACTACAGATATTTAGGGTGCTAATACCTTCCCTAGATATAACCAACCCCCGAATCCCCGAATCTCTTAAGCGTTGTCGTTACATCGTGCAAAAGGTTCTTTCTTTCTTTAAACCTATCCTTTGGATAAATTAAAGTCCGGTTGTAAAAAGAAATACGGTTCAAGTTAATTAATAGCTTGATATCAAATTTTCACCGCAACAGAAATGGCGACTTCATTGGGGATGCTGCTTTTGCTTTTATTTTGAGGGTTCAACCTATTTTGTTTAACTAATTGCTATCTGTGAATACTTGTATATATTTGTGCTCTGTTGGTTTGGGAAACTTGAAATGCTGAGACAGCACTACACCCGTGCTCAAGCGTACTTATGATAGGAAGGTGATATATTCAAGAAGGCTTATAGGGAGTAGATTCCCGACCAAGCTGACTTGAGAAAATCACCACTCAGTGGAGGCCCTTTTGAGAGTTAGTATTGTTGATCGAGTATTCGTGAAAACAATGCTACTTTCTACATAGGTGCCCATGACACTGAGGACCTTTAGATACCTTTTCCCCCACTATGGCTTTATTAGGATGTAGTGCGATGACTATAAGGAAGTAATTCCAAAGTAGTTGATACGCGATACTACACTTGGACGAGACTCTCTTGAGAATATTATCGACCACCAAGTATTTGGGATATTGGTAATATCCGAAAGATGGGTCGAAGACTCCGGGAACTCTCTTAGAACCTTGTTCTACAGCGAAGAAAAGCCCTAATACACACCTTTTGGGATGGGTAGACCTCGACTCCTCTTTCATTATCCAAACCCAAAACCTTGTCTGTTTGCTTATGTGAATTTGTGAATATGTGATTACCTGTGTTTGTGCATTCATGCATCCATAAACATCATGTCATAAAAGTTTTATGGAACTCAGAGTCTCTTATTTATAAAATATCAGGAACATCATGGACAATGGAAAAAAGAAAACTATAAAGTACACTTACAAAATCCCTAATGTGGATGAGATTGAAAGGTTGAGCACTCTGATCACAGATGTAGAAGGGTTCAAAAGCAGGTACGGGAATTTGTTGTCTCTACTGAAAACGAGGAAGAGAATGGATTTGGGACTCCTTTCCACATTACTCCAGTTCTATGACCCACTTTATCACTGCTTCACATTTCCGGACTATCAGTTAGTGCCGACACTTGAAGAGTATTCCTGTCTGATTGGGTTACCCATCCTTGATGCATCTCCTTTTCCCGTCATGGAGAAAGACCCTAAAGAGGAAGAGATTGCTAAAGCCACCCGTATCGGGTTGGTAGACATTCAGAAGAACATGGTTACTAAAGGAGGGATCTTTGGGCTGACTGCAAAATTCTTGATTGGGAAGGCTCAGTATTATGCCGATCACTTGAGTATGGATGCTTTTGAGGCTATTGTAGCCTTGCTTATTTATGGGATCTTTCTGTTTCCGAGCTTTGACAACTTTGTGGATCTCAATGCCGTCAAAATATTCTTAAAGAAGAATCCAGTACCTACTCTACTAGCTGATGCTTACCACTCTGTTCATCTAAGAAATCTTCACAAAGGAGGGATGATCGTCTGTTGTGTTCCGTTGTTGTATAAATGGTTTGTTTCTCATCTACCCAAAGCCCATACTTTTTGGAAAAAAGGATGGTGGTCTGAAAAGATTATGGCTCTTACTCACTCCGATATTGACTGGTACAGCCGTAGTTACGACGGAATCAAAATCATTGATAGTTGTGGAAGCTTCGGGAATATACCTCTCCTTGGTACAAATGGGGGAATCAGCTATAACCCTGTGATTGCTCGTCGACAATTTGGTTATCCGCTGAAAGACAAACCCAGCAGTGCTCACGTAGAAGGTATTTTCTTCATAGGAGTTTCAGAATTAAAAGATGAAATTCTCAAAGCATGGGGGCATATACACAGGAAAGGAAAAGAGGATTTGGGACGACCTAACTGCATCTCTTTTGAACCTTATCTCCAATGGGTCCAAAAGAGGGCCATTCAGTTGAAAATGCCTTATCCTCCACAAAAGCCTATGGTCTTAATAGAAGAACAACCGTTGATGTTCATGTATGAGGAAGAGAAGCTGAAGATTGCTCTGAGGAAGTCACAGCAGACTGAGGTATCCTGGAAGTACAAATATCAGGTTGCTATGGAAGAGAACGAGGAACTCCGCAAACAACTTCAATTGAAAGAAGAGGAAGCAGTTGCAAGCAAAAAGAGGAAGGCACAGGAAGATGCATTTTATTCCAACCATCAATCAACTCCTTGGAAGGCTATGGTAGACAAACTCATCCTTGAGAAAGCACAGGTAGAAGAAGAGCTCAGAAGAATCAATAAGAGAGAAGACTTTCTTTTAGAGCATATTGAGTTGTAATGTTAGGGCTTTTGTAAGATGTACTAAAATCTTTTGTAATACCCTTTTGAAAAATCAATGAAAGGAAAGGATATTTTGGTAAATTTGAGTTCCATAAAACTTTTGCATTTACATTTGCATTCTTTAAATATTTGCAAATAAAGCTTTTATTCCCTTGAATGTTTAAAAATTTTGCATTTTGCATGTCTACATTTCATAAGCATCGCATACGCATGTTCCTGAGTCGTGTCTCATTCCTCTGTCTTCAGAATCACACTGAGACCTCGCCATCAGTACAACACACGAGCCCAAGCTCGCTTAAGGATGGAAGAACAGAACTTAGATGTAGACAGAATCGACAATGAACTCGGAGAGCTCCAAGGAGGCATGGGACAAATCAGGGAAGCCTTACAAGTCATCCGTGCAATGTTGGACACTCAAGCCACCGTTGTCTCTGAAATCACTGCAGAACCAATCCCGACAGTTGTAACCATTGCAAATGTACCGCCTTATGGTTTGTCTCCAGGCTTTGTGCCACCACCGAGAGTCACTCAACAGACAATTCCATTGGGAGGAGAAATTCCACAAGTTATTCCCACCTACACTCCAGCTACAGTTCAGGTTCAAGCGCGCCCCATCTTTCATAATCCACCACCAGTATACGAAGGACCCGAAGGGTATGAAGAGGAGAATGAATCACATGAGAAGTTAAAGGAAAGTGTTGAAACTATAGGGAGAAAGATCCGAGCGATGGAAGGAAACGATACCTTTGGCACTGACGCCAGAGAAATGTGTTTGGTATCTGGACTAGTAATACTGCCAAAGTTCAAAATCCCAAATTTCGATCAGTACTCAGGAGCTACTTGTCCACGAACTCACTTAATCATGTACTATAGAAGAATGGCAGCACACGTCGAAGACGACAAGTTAATGATCCATTGCTTCCAAGACAGTCTGAAAGGAGCTCCCGCAAAATGGTATCTAAGTCTAGATCAGTCAAGAATCCACAGTTTTCAAGATTTGGCTGATGCATTCAAGAAACATTACAAATATAATATGGATATGGTGCCTGACCGAAGGCAGTTGTTGAACATGTCCCAAAAAAGCACAGAGTCATTCAAAGAATACGCTCAGCGGTGGAGAGAAACAGCGTCCTAGGTAGAACCACCCCTAAGTGATAAGGAACTAACAGACTGGTTTGTTGACACAGTGAGACCAGAATTCTATGAGAAAATGATCAGCAGTGTGTCTGCAAGTTTTTCAGACATTGTGGTCGTGGGAGTGAGGGTAGAATTGGGAATGAAAAGTGGAAAGGTAGCCAGCAGCTCCAGCAGTTCTAACAACAGCAGTATTAAGAAGGTCAGCGGTGGGTTTCACAAGAAGAAAGAAGGTGAAACAAATGCCGTAATGGGAAGAAGAAATCGTATCGTGAGACCTCCATACCAGCAATATCAGCCGCCTCAACAAAGTTTCTTCCAGCCAATCCAACCTAACTATGTTCAACCGTTTCATCAACAAAGACCCGTGTACCCGGTACAGTATGCCCCTCAGCAATATGTGGCAGCTGTGACCCCAGCATTCAACCATTCCACTTCAAACTATCAACCAGGGCGACCAGCGCCCATGTATCAGCAAAACCAGCAAGGGCATCAACGAGCGCCCAACGCTCCGCCCTTTCAACAAAATCAGCAGCAGAGGGTACCACAGCCCAGACAACAATATCAGAACCGGAGGCCGACCACAAAACCTCCACTCCCACAAATACCAATGATGTATACTGAGTTATATCCATCATTGGTCCATCAGGGGTTGATCACGACAAGACCGCTTAATCCGGATACCACATCTCCACATTATAACCCAAATTCCCATTGTGCTTTCCATGAAGGTGCTGCCGGCCACGACTTAGAAGGATGCTTTGCCTTAAAACATCTGGTAAGAGAGTTGATGGAGAAGAAAATCCTGTCCTTTGATGATGTGCCACCTAACGTCAAAAGTAACCCACTGCCGAACCATGGAGGGGTCAATGCCATTGAAAAGTCAGATGAAGAGATAATTAATGATGTGTCAAAAATCAGAACGCCATTGAAGACATTGCATGATAAGCTGACAGAAGCAAGGTTGTTGGGAAGTGTTCATAACAAATGTGAAAAATGTACTGTTAGTTCCAGTGGATGTAATGTGATGCAGAAAGATATACAAAGATTGATAAATGAGGGGATGTTACAAGTATGTGGTAAGGAAAGGAAAGAAGAGGTTTCTGTAATAGAGCCAGTTTTCGACCTGTCCAGGAAAAAAGAGAGAGTTCCAGTGTTTAACAGGGGTGCAAGGCCAGTTTTCAACAGAGCTGCTATTGGTCAACCGCGACCAATCGTAGTTCAAAAATCGAGACCGTTCCATTATGACAATACAAAAGTTGTTCCGTGGAAGTACGATGTGACCGTGGTAGACAAGGAAACGAGAAAGGTTATTCAGACAGATAATCAGAAAGATGTGACCAACATTGTCGGCACTAGCAAGATGACCCGCAGCGGTCGGATCTATCAGCCGAAAGAATCAGTAGCTATTCCAAAAGAAGTTATTCCTGTTGTGGTAATCAAAGAAAAAGAAGTTCCGAGCACAGAAGAAGAAAATGATGAGTTTTTGAGGATTATCCGAAGAAGTGATTACAAGGTGATAGATCAGCTTCATCAGACGCCATCAAAAATATCAATCTTGTCACTCTTGATAAATTCTCCAGCTCACAGGGAAGCATTACAGAAAGTATTGAGACAAGCACATGTAACCAAGGATATTTCACTCGGGCAGTTTGATTCAGTAGTGGCTAACATCACGGCGTGCAATACTTTAAGTTTCAGCGATGCTGAGTTACCGAAGGAAAAACGTGATCACAATCGTGCACTACACATATCCATCAAATGCCAGGAAGATACTTTGGCACGAGTACTGGTCGACACAGGATCCTCGTTAAACGTGCTACCCGCAAGATCACTGTCCAGACTAGCCTATGACGGGGCAGAGATGAAACCAACCTCATTAATTGTAAAGGCTTTTGATGGTTCGAGGAGAACGGTCATCGGAGAAGTAGAATTACCGATTGTGGTGGGACCCCATGAATTTAACATTGTATTTCAGGTGATGGACATAAATCCAGCTTATAGCTGCCTACTGGGACGTCCCTGGATCCATGAAGCAGGGGCAGTAACTTCTACCCTGCACCAAAGAATGAAGTTTGTGGTAAATGATAAGCTAGTAATTGTTCATGGTGAAGAGGAATTAATGGTCAGTAATCTTTCATCGTTCCGGTACATTGAAGCAGAAGAGGACGCGCTAGAGATGTCATTCCAAGCACTAGAAATAGCAAACGCAGTGATGATAGAGGAAACGGTGGCAAAAAATGGTCCAACTTTTGCATCTGCTCAAGGCGCCAAAGCTACGCTGGAAGAAGGTACTCCCGCAGGATGGGGAGAAGTCATTGAGGTAAAACCGAAGATGAACCGCCAGGGGTTGGGTTACAAACCAACTCAAGGGGAAGAACCGATACATGACAACAACCAGCCAAAGGCTATTCAAGAAATATTTATCAGTGGCGGTTTTCAAATCAACGCCGTGGAAGGAAATCTTGAAAGTGAAAACATGGGACAACTAGCATATCATGACAAAGCTACTCTGAACAACTGGGAGGCTATCGAAGTTCCTGTAGTTTTTCCCGAGTTAAAGTAATTTGTTGTTTTCTTTCTTTGTTATTTTAAAATCTCCATAGCCGTGCCCAAGGCTATAGGAATGTTTTGTAAGGGCCCCATGCTTTCAAAGAAATATCAATGAGAATGAACTATTTTGTTAAAAATCCTCGTGTTGTTTCTTTACCGTCTTTTTGCTTTTACTTTGAAAGAAAAATGGCAATACAAAAAACCAAAACAAAAACAATTTTCTCTTTCTCTGTATGTGTTGCATTTGTTGATTGTGTGTTTTAAAGTAAACCCTTCGAACATGCAGTGATGACCATAACCCCATTGAATCCTGTAACCTCGCATTCCCTCCAGACGTGGATTCCCCAATATACCAAGCCGAAGACGAGGATGAAGATTTTGAAATCCCTGAGGAACTGGTAAGATGGGCACAGTCTGAGTACACCGAGTTGCAGCCGCACAAGGAACATTTGGAGGTCATTAATCTTGGCACAGAAGGAGACAGAAAAGAAGTCAAAATTGGGGCAGCCCTGGGGGCAGAAGTAAAATAGCAGTTAAAGGAACTCTTAAGAGAATATGTAGATGTGTTCGCTTGGTCTTATCAGGATATTCCTGGTTTGGATACAGACATAGTGGTTCACAAGTTACCACTCCGACCTGAATGCCCGCCGGTTAAACAGAAACTCAGAAGAACCAGACCCGACATGGCTCTTAAAATCAGAGATGAGGTAAAAAAAGCAGATCGATGCAGGCTTCCTTGCGGTGGCCAAGTATCCAGAATGGGTAGCCAACATTGTTCCTGTACCAAAGAAAGATGGAAAGGTAAGGATGTGTGTGGATTATCGAGATTTAAACAAAGCCAGTCCAAAGGACGACTTCCCTCTACCACATATTGATACTTTGGTAGATAATACAGCTCGGTTTGCAGTGTTTTCCTTTATGGACGGTTTCTCTGGTTACAATCAAATCAAAATGGATCCTAACGACATGGAAAAAACAACCTTCATCACTCCATGGGGCACCTATTGTTATAAGGTTATGCCATTCGGTCTAAAGAATGCAGGTGTAACTTATCAAAGAGCTATGGTGGCTTTGTTCCACGACATGATGCACAAAGAAATAGAAGTATATGTGGATGACATGATCGCCAAGTCTCAAAATGAAGAAGACCATCTAGAACATTTGTTGAAGTTATTCAAAAGACTCCGGAAATATCAGTTGAGATTGAATCCCGCAAAGTGCACTTTCGGAGTCAGATCAGGAAAATTACTCGGTTTTATTGTCAGCCACAAGGGGATTGAAGTGGATCCAGACAAAGCCCGTGCCATCCAAGATATGCCAGCTCCGCAGACCGAGAATCAGGTCAGAAGTTTCCTTGGAAGGTTGAATTACATATCCAGGTTCATTTCCAATATGACCCCTACCTGTGAACCAATCTTCAAGTTGTTACGAAAGGATCAAACAGTTGTATGGAATTCTGATTGTCAAACAGCGTTCGATAAAATCAAAGGTTATCTCCAAGAACCTCCAATTTTGATACCACCTGTTCCGGGAAAGCCTCTCTTTATGTATTTGACAGTACTTGAAAATTCAATGGGTTGCGTTCTGGGCCAGCAAGACGAATCCGGACGGAAAGAGCATGCCATTTATTATCTGAGCAAGAAGTTTACTGATTGTGAAAGCAGATACTCACTCCTATAAAAGACTTGTTGTGCTTTAGCATGGGCCGCTAAGCGTTTGAGGCAGTATATGATTTGTCACACCACTTTATTGATCTCGAAAATGGATCCAATAAAGTACATCTTTGAGAAACCTGCACAAACCGGAAGACTCGTCCGGTGGCATATGCTACTATCAGAATATGATATTCAATATGTGGCTCAGAAATCTATCAAAGGCAGTGTGTTATCAGAATATCTCGCAGATCAACCTGTCGAAGATTATAAACCTCTGAAGTTTGATTTTCCGGATGAAGATATCATGTTAGTAAAAGATTGTGAAGAAACAAGTTTTGACAAAGGTCAACAGACAGATAATTGGTGGAAAATGATGTTCGACAGTTCCTCCAATTATAGCGGACATGACGTAGGTGCAGTCTTAATGAATCCTGAAGGTGGTTACACTCCGTTTACAGCCAGACTAGACTTTGATTGTACAAACAACATTGCTGAATACGAAGCATGTATCCTTGGTCTCGAAGCAGCCATTGATCTCCAAATCAAAAATCTCGAAGTCAGTGGAGACTCAGCTTTAGTTATCTACCAAGTCACGGGTGAATGGGAGACAAGACATGAAAACCTGATCCCTTATAGAGCTTACATCGTTGAAACAATCAAGTATTTTGACGAAATCACCTTTAAACATGTTCCAAGAGCAGAGAATCACATCGCCGACGCCTTAGCCATGCTGGCCTCGATGTGGAAAACTAAAGATGTCAATGATGGCACACTTATCAAAATTGAACGCAAGACAGAGCCTGCTTACTGTCAAATGATTGAAGAAGAAACCGATGGCAAACCCTTGTATCATGATATAAAGAATTATCTATTGAAGCAAGAATATCCCACAGATGCTACAACACTTGACAAGAAAACACTGAGACGATTAGCATCCAAATTCTTCCTCAGCAATGGTGTACTTTACAAAAGAAATCATGATATGGTCTTACTCAGATGTGTTGACAAAAGAGAAGCGGACTTGTTAATGAAAGATGTTCATGAAGGAATGTTTGGTACTCACGCTAATGGATACGCCATGTCCAGAAAGATCTTGAGAGCTGGTTACTATTGGTTGACCTTAGAAACCAACTGCATTCAGTACGCCAGAAAATGTCACAAATGTCAGATCTACGCGGACAAAATGCATGTGCCTCCAACACTGTTGAATGTACTGTCGTCACCATGGCCCTTCTCTATGTGGGGGATTGACATGATTGGGGCAATTGAGCCAAAAGCTTCAAATGGACACCATTTCATTCTGGTTGCCATAGACTATTTCACAAAATGGGTTGAAGCTGCATCCTACACCAATGTTACACGTCAAGTGGTGGCTCGTTTCATTAAAAAGGAGATCATTTGTCGCTACGGGATCCCAAGCAGAATTATAACAGACAACGACACCAATCTGAACAACAAAGTTATGAAAGATTTATGTGATGACTTCAAAATCAAACATCACAACTCTTCCCCTTACCGTCCAAAGATGAATGGAGTTGTGGAAGCTGCAAATAAAAACATCAAGAAGATCTTGCAGAAAATGGTTAAAACCTACAAAGATTGGCATGAAATGCTGCCGTTTGCCCTGCACGGATACAGAACCTCCGTCCGCACTTCCACAGGGGCAACTCCCTTTTCTATGGTATATGGAATGGACGCAGTTCTCCCCATAGAGGTCGAGATACCATCCCTCAGGGTCATCATGGAAACCAAGTTAGAAGAGGCAGAATGGATTAAAGAAAGATTTGATCAGCTGAATCTCATCGATGAAAAGCGCATGTCTGCGATGTGTCACGGCCAGTTGTATCAAAAAAGAATCAAGAGAGCGTTCGATAAAAAGGTCCGTATCAGAGAGTTCCGCGAAGGAGAACTTGTGCTCAAGAAGATCTTACCAGTTCACAAAGACGCAAGAGGGAAGTGGATGCCTAATTACGATGGCCCCTTTATTGTGAAGACAGTATTCTCCGGAGGTTCACTGATCCTTACTACCATGGACGGAGAACAACTCACACACCCGATAAACTCTGACGCAGTTCGGAAATATTACGCCTAAAAAGTACCTGATAAACCGGAAAATCCAAAAGAACGGTTTATGCAAAAGTTAGGGTAAAAAAAGAAAAAAGAGAAAAGAAAAAAGAGAAAAGAAATTAAAAAGCTCGCTAAGTTGAAAACCCGAAAGGGCGGCTTAGGCAAAAATGAGCGTCCCGGTGGATTGAAAACCCGAAAGGGCGATCCAGGCAAAAATTAGGGACAAAGGCGGTTCGCTGCATCAGACGAAGGCATCAATACGGCAGACTCAACAAAGATTCATCTCAACAGCTCTCGTCAGAAGCAAGGATCTTGGAGAATTCTAGTCTTTAGGGATAGTTAGGTCACAGGATTCAATGTAACCTTATCCACTTTTACCATTTTACTTGTAAAATTTCCATGGAATATTGTCATTGGCAAGATTTCATCCTTTAAATAAAATCTGCCTTTTGAGCCTTTCTTTCTTGTGCAAATTATCAGTTCCTTATTTTCTGTGTTATGCAAAATACCGTTCGATTGTTTTTGAAAGCATTAAAATCCAAATTTTTGAAAAATAACTTGGAAAGATTTTACAAAATGTTTTAACTTGTGGAAAGACTCGAGGAAAATCATACTTCCCCTAAACTTCAGGGTAGCAAGAGTCTTGATACACAGTCAGGATTTACATTCCCCAATGAAATGCTAGCAAGTTGGGCGACGAAGAGTCCTTTGGCCATGCATGATTACCAAAATTGAAGATTATCCCTCAGGATTTCTTGTGATGATATGAAGGTTCCTCCCCCAGCAAAGTATTTCTGGACATCTGTTTGAATTCACCTCAGCAAAATCTACCTACAGGCTTTATTCCCCAGTAGGTCTTCGGGTTTATTTCCCAAGTCTACGTACACCCCTCATCATGGGAGCAGTGTGATTCGTTTGTTCCCCGAGTCAGTGACATCTATTAATCCCTGCGAAGTCTAAGTTATTACTCACTTTGTTTCCAAGTATAAGTCCAGTCGTCACTGGCACTAAATAAAAGTCCAATTGTCATTGGCGCCTCTTGGTTTGGTTGTTACCAACCTTTCCCCGGGAAATCCAGTCGTCACTGGTATTGTTCCAATTATTATTGGTATCTTGTTAGTTGTTGCTAACTCTCCCCATGAAGTCCAGTCGTCACTGGCACTGCCTAAATCCAATCGTCATTGGTATCTTGAGGTTTTAACCAATTTTTCCCTTTGAAACCCGGTCGTAGCTGGTATCATCATCTAGAGTCCAACCGTTATTGGAATCTGTTTCGTTTTGGTCGTTACCAACACCTTAGTTAAGATCTAGTGATCACTAGCATCCTTGTAACCGATTGTCATTGGTATTCTCCAGCATGGTCGTCACCATCTTCATTAAAAATCCAGTCGTAACTGGCATTGTTTCATAACTAATTGTCATTGATACCCTGATTTGGTCGTCACCAATCACCATTAAAAGACCAGTCGTCACTGGCATCGCTTGGAATTCTGGTCGTTACCAATTCCCCAGGAAGTCTATTAATTACCAGCATGGTGTGAACTATTTGCAGAAACTGAGGGTGTATCCCCAGTAATCCATGTTCCCAGTCAAGTCCTGGAGATCTAGTCGTCATTAGTGTCCTCCGTGTGTGATTAGTCTTGGTTCTAGTCCATTCCTGAAGATCCCGTTTGAACTCTTCACTATAGGAAGTTCCTCATCTGATCATCCCCAGTGAGGTTGTATCCAGTCTTTCGCTTCCCCGGTGAATCCTGATTCTCTTTTCCCGATGGAATTAATTTTTCATTTCCCCAGTAGAAGTATATCCTTTTCCCCAGTAGAAGTATATCCTTTCCCCCAGTGGAAGTCAATTCTTCTCCCCGGTGGAGTACCTCTGTTCCAATAAGATTGTCATCTTTATTGGATTTGCCTATTCCCCATGTGAAGTTTTCCTTCTTACGCTATCAGTCATGTCTGAACTGTTAATTTAGTTTTTCAGTACGAGTTCCCAGTGTCGAGTCCTTGTATTTGTCATTGTTTGTTTTACTGTTTCTTTTATTATTATCGTTGCGTCTATGTTGTTTGAATTCAAGCATCATAATGCATCATTTAGAGCGCATGGCATATCATAACTTGTCCTTTAGCACGGCATCGGATCTAAGGGACAAAATTTTCGATTATCTATATTTAAATACCTTTCACTGCGATTTAACGAAGATTGTCATCTCTCGTTCCCCATCTAGTGAAGATATTTAAATAGGGGCAACTGTTGTACCCCAAATTTTGACCCCTTAGATTCCCATTATCATTTTAGAAGCACGATCATGAATTATCTAACCCTAAATCAGTGCAAGTTCATTATTGTCAAGTTACAGATGAATCAGGGTTCTCGCACCGACAAATTCAAAACAACCAAGGAATGATCAACCAATGATTTGGGCCAATTCAATCATGGAATGAAATCAAAGATGATATAAAAGTCAAATGAGAAGTCAATTTGAAGAAATCATTTCAGAATCAAGAACAGTACAGTCAGGAGGCCCCGATTAGGGTTTTTAACTAGTGAAAAGTCAACTGTGGTTTGACTTTGATGTTGGAAGATGTTTTAATGGTGGGATTGAGGTCCATGAAGTTCATATAGCTTATTAAATACCATTCAAGAAGTATCAAAGTCTCAGGATATCCAGAACGTCAACAGGCGACCCAGTCGGCACCGATCGATCGTACGGTTGACCGAAAAGTCAACTCCTCAAATTTTGAGAATTGGAATCCAAGTTGTGAATCAAAGTTGTTCCTTATGTCATAATGAACTTGCATATCAATTTTCATGATCATTGGATCAAGGATGAGAGAGTAATCGAGAAATCGGGAAATTAGGGTTTTGAAAAGGGCTAAATCATAACTCCTTAACCACACATCCAATTGAGTTGGTTCTAGTCTCATTTGAAAGCTCTTGACAAGCTCTACAAAAGTGTCCTAGTGGTCCATGGTCAGAAAACGCTTAGTTTTTGAGTTAGAGAAGAAAACATTACAAGAGGAGGAAAAAGACTTAGAAAATTCTAAGTGTTTTGTATTAAGGAACCCTAAAATCAGCCAACTTCAAGGGGATTTTTCACCTAGTTTCAAATAGAATCAAGACTTTTGGTCAACATGAAAGTTTTAGTGCTATGTGAGGGCTTTCTAAATTGTACTAGAACATCTCAAGAGGAGTTATGAGCAGAAAGTTACATAGGTGCAAAGTTGAGGGTTTCACACTTTAGTCCCACATTGGCCAATTTTCAAGAATGACTTATTTCACTAATTTTGCCAAATTTTCTTGATCCAATTTGTTTTATGTGATATATCAGATATGTGTAGCATGAAACAAGAGAAAATTGTGGAGGAATAGCCCAAAATCAAAGCTTGGACTTCATTGCCATACAAGTGGGCAAAGTTGCCAAGTTTGACAATTCCAACCATGAGGTGTAAAGTGAAGTTGCACCAGCCCTTCCCTATGGTTTCTAGCCTGCTACAAATATCAAAAATCAGTGGGAAATGTTGACAAAATAGCCTTGTATCAGAACCAATGATGAAAACCCTCCCTTGAAGGTTTGCTCCAAAATATCACAAGTTTGCTTCATGATGAAGAAAGGTCCCTAGCAAGCACCTCAATCTATTTTCCTATAAAAGGAGTGCTCATTCACCTCATTCCACACACAATTGATCTGATAGAAACCATAGAGAATCTCTGTTATCACAATTTCCACTCCTTGCTTCAAATTCTCAAAAACACCAAAATCCATGAAAACACCTAAAATGGTCATGAAGTGAAGATTGCTCAAATTCATTTCTATCATTTCCAACACCTCAAACACCCTCCACACAAATTCTAAATATCATATAGAAGGTGTATGATACTTTGAACCACCAAGAAACTTCAAAAATCAAAAAGTCAAACTTCTACCTACCATACTTTGACCAAAAGCCACAAAAATCACCAAAACTAGTCCTAGGCACATTCTTGGCATTCTAACCACTCTAACACCTCACAAATGACATTTCTCAACTGTCCAAGCTGTTAGAAACCATTGGAAACCCCTATCTCTTCATTTGGCATCATAAGTGCATTGTTGCTTAAAGTTGAAGAAAAGTTCAAAGGCAAGAAAGTGAAGTAAGAGGTCTCTGGTTTTCTCAACTATTCTAGCATATTCAAAAGGGTCATCAAGAGGTATGTAACTTATCTCCATTGGCTTTTGTGTCATTTTTCATGATTTTGGCATTTTAAGCATTTTTGTTCATTTTTGAAGTTATGAGCACATCAAAGCATATCAAGCAACTCAATTACCATTTTTTGCATAAGTTGTTGTTTTACCAAAATCACATTTCCAGCACTTCATAACAGTCATTTAGAAGTTGTTAGCACCATCATTTGGTTTTAAAAGCAAGCTGTTTGAAAATTCACATTTCAAAAATACACATGTTCACAAAAGCACATTTTTCCAACTTACACAACTTTTTTCATCACAACATGATATAGGTCCCATCTTTTGCATAAACTCTTTCCTTATCATTTATGTGGTGCCTGGACATGATATCCATGATTTGAAATTGTTTAGAACTTGAGTTTCATAGCAAAATGCATCTCATTTCATCAACATACAGCAGCCATCGATTTTTTTATTACAGTAAGAATTTTCAAAAACTACCACCACCATCATGTTCCTTGTTTGATTCTACCCCAAATCCATATAAATTTTGTTCCATTCCGATAAACGGTTAGGAAGTTACGCTAGAAAACGTATTTGCATTTGTTATGTGTTATTTTGCCCAGCCTGGTGCACAACTTACCCTTATAATTAATTAGGGGTGGCTTCATCAATGGATGTATAGTCACCCCAGTGGTATGACCATGCGCCTTTCACCCCTTGTTCCTGAGTTCAACCCCTGAGGAGGGCAACTCTTTTGTTTAATTTTGTGATTTTTTACCAAAACTTCAAAAATTCGTATCTCACTCGTTTTTCATCTTTTTTCGCCCGTTCTTTTTTTGTTGTGCTCGTATTAATGTGTACTTTCACGCCATGCTTTTACTTTTCATGTTTTACTTTTTTATCACTTAGTTTGTTTATGTGCAAATGTGCGTGTTTTCGCGATCGTTCATGTAATTGCAGATAAATGTGTATGTGTTTCCCTTCAATATTTTTATTGAAAATTGTTTGAATCCATGCCTATATATGATATATAACATGCTAGGATTTATTTCTTAGTTGTTACCATTTTCATCTGTTGATTTTCTTCAAGTGCGAACCGTTGTTGCAGTATCGATTATTTCATCTGTTAACTGTTACCTTCATGTTTCATTTTTTACCATCTCTCATTGTTTACTTGGTTGTCACCATGAATATGCTTTATCTTGATGTTTATCTTGTTTAGCATTTATTTTCTATTCTCCCCAAGTGATGAAGCTCGTTAGCTTTCACCTGATTATTTCCCCAATCTCCCCCCAAAGGAAGGTCGGTCCATTTGACCCTCGATGTCATGGATAACTTATTCAAATCACACCCTTGACGTTGTTAAGTCATTTCAAACTTAGATTAGAAGCCTTAGACTTTGCTTAAGTCTAAAAGACCCACCCGTACTAGGAGCGTTCTTCAACTAGAACCCTGGGAAAGAGTTCGTCAACTCTATGTAAGAATCATCGTCATGACTTCTTACTTTCCCTTTTTACAAACTTAGAATAGGGAGTTTTGTCAAACTCCACACAAACATTGTCATGTTTGGTCCCCCTTAAACCTTGATCGTCATCAAGTGTTCTTTTCCCTTGTGAGGTGAACTACGATTGCTCTGATTCTATCCTAGTCAGGATACGTAGGCAGAAGGTGCGATGCCTTTGCGAGCAAACTTAGAAAACCACTTAGGCCTTTTTATTTATCTCAATTCCCAATCCTTAAACCATTAGTGCACAATTCACAAACTTTAGCAATTAATTAAACAAAAGGTTCCTGTAGAGTACTACAGATATTTAGGGTGCTAATACCTTCCCTAGATATAACCAACCCCCGAATCCCCGAATCTCTTAAGCGTTGTCGTTACATCGTGCAAAAGGTTCTTTCTTTCTTTAGAACTATCCTTTGGATAAATTAAAGTCCGGTTGTAAAAAGAAATACGGTTCAAGTTAATTAATAGCTTGATATCAAATTTTCACCGCAACATTTAGCGTATGCTCATTTCCTTGTAAACGAAAGGTTGACATGATGGTTCAATGGTCGACGTGATGGTTCGACAGCTCTCACTTTTATTTAGTGTATGCATGTTTCCTTGTGAACGAAAGGTTGACGTGATGGTTCAACGGTCGACGTGATGGTTCGAAAGCTCTCGCTTTTATTTAGCGTATGCTTGTTTCCTTGTAAACGAAAGGTTGACGTGATGGTTCAACGGTCGACGTGATGGTTCAACAGCTCTCGCTTTTATTTAGCGTATGCTCGTTTCCTTGTAAACGAACGGTTGACGTGGTGGTTCAATGGTCGACGTGATGGTTCACAGCTCTCGCTTTTATTTAGTGTATGCTCGTTTCCTTGTGAACGAAAGGTTGAGGTGATGGTTCAACGGTCGATGTGATGGTTCGAAAGCTCTCGCTTTTATTTAGCGTATGCTCGATTCCTTGTAAACGAAAGGTTGACGTGATGGTTCAACGGTCGACGTGATGGTTCGCAACTCTCGCTTTTATTTAGCGTATGCTCGTTTCCTTGTAAACGAAAGGTTGACGTGATGGTTCAACGGTCGACGTGATGGTTCAACAGCTCTCGCTTTTATTTAGCTTGTGCTGGTTTCCTTATAAACGAAAGGTTGACGTGATGGTTCAACGGTGACGTGATGGTTCGACAGCTCTCACTTTTATTTAGTGTATGCTCGTTTCCTTGTGAACGAAAGCTTGACGTGATGGTTCAACGGTCGACGTGATGGTTCGACATTTCGCACTTTGAGTCCGTGCTTTGGTTGACGTGATGGTTCGACAGTTCACGATTTTCTTTAGTGCTTTGCCCGCTTCTTTTGAAGATGGAAGGTCGACGTGATGGTTCGACAGCTCTCGCTTTTGTTTAGCGTATGCTCGTTTCCTTGTGAACGAAAAGTTGACGTGATGGTTCAACGGTCGACGTGATGGTTCGACAGCTCTCGCTTTTATTTAGCGTATGCTCGTTTCCTTGTAAACGAATGGTTGACGTGATTGTTCAACGATCGACGTGATGGTTCGACAGCTCTCACTTTTATTTAGTGTATGCTCGTTTCCTTGTGAACGAAAGGTTGACGTGATGGTTCAACGGTCGACGTGATGGTTCGACAGCTCTCGCTTTTATTTAGCGTATGCTCGTTTCCTTGTAAACGAAAGGTTGACGTGATGGTTCAACGGTCAACGTGATGGTTCGACAGCTCTCGCTTTTATTTAGCGTATGCTCGTTTCCATGTAAACGAAAGGTTGACGTGATGGTTCAGCGGTCGATGTGATGGTTCGACAGCTCTCACTTTTATTTAGTGTATGCTCGTTTCCTTGTGAACGAAAGTTTGACGTGAGGGTTCAACGGTCGACGTGATGGTTCGACAGCTCTCGCTTTTATTTAGCGTATGCTCGTTTCCTTGTAAACGAACGGTTGACGTGGTGGTTCAACGGTCGACGTGATGGTTCGCAACTCTCACTTTTATTTAGCGTATGCTCGTTTCCTTGTAAATGAAAGTTTGACGTGATGGTTCAACGGTCGACGTGATGGTTCGACAGCTCTCGCTTTTATTTAGTGTATGCTCGTTTCCTTGTGAACGAAAGGTTGACATGATGGTTCAACGGTCGATGTGATGGTTCGAAAGCTCTCGCTTTTATTTAGCGTATGCTCGATTCCTTGTAAACGAAAGGTTGACGTGATGGTTCAACGGTCGACGTGATGGTTCGCAGCTCTCGCTTTTATTTAGCGTATGCTCGTTTCCTTGTAAACGAAAGTTTGACGTGATTGTTCAACGGTCGACGTGATGGTTCGACAGCTCTCGCTTTTATTTAGCTTATGCTCGTTTCCTTGTAAACGAAAGGTTGACGTGATGGTTCAACGGTCGACGTGATGGTTCGACAGCTCTCACTTTTATTTAGTGTATGCTAGTTTCCTTGTGAACGAAAGGTTGACGTGATGGTTCAACGGTCGACGTGATGGTTCGACATTTCGCACTTTGAGTCCGTGCTTTGGTTGACGTGATGGTTCGACATTTCGCACTTTGAGTCCGTGCTTTGGTTGACGTGATGGTTCGACAGATCGCGATTTTCTTTAGTTCTTTAACCGCTTCTTTTGAAGTTGGAAGGTCGACGTGATGGTTCGACAGCTCTCGCTTTTGTTTAGCGTATGCTCGTTTCCTTGTGAACGAAAAGTTGACGTGATGGTTCAACGGTCGACGTGATGGTTCGACAACTCTCGCTTTTATTTAGCGTATGCTCGTTTCCTTTTAAATGAAAGGTTGACGTGATGGTTCAACGGTCGACGTTATGGTTCGACAACTCTCACTTTTATTTAGTCTATGCTCGTTTCCTTGTGAACGAAAGGTTGACGTGATGGTTCAACGGTCGACGTGATGGTTCGACAGGTCTCGCTTTTATTTAGCGTATGCTCGTTTCCTTGTAAACGAAAGGTTGACGTGATGGTTCGATAGCTCTCGCTTTTATTTAGTGTATGCTCGTTTCCTTGTAAACGAAAGGTTGCCGTGATGGTTCAACGGTCGACATGATGGTTCGACAGCTCTCACTTTTATTTAGTGTATGCTCGTTTCCTTGTGAACGAAAGGTTGACGTGAGGGTTCAACGGTCGACGTGATGGTTCGACAGCTCTCGCTTTTATTTAGCGTATGCTCGTTTCCTTGTAAACGAACGGTTGACGTGGTGGTTCAAGGGTCGACGTGATGGTTCGCAGCTCTCGCTTTTATTTATCGTATGCTCGTTTCCTTGTAAACGAAAGTTTGACGTGATGGTTCAACGGTCGACGTGATGGTTCGACAGCTCTCGCTTTTATTTAGCTTATGCTCGTTTCCTTGTAAACGAACGGTGGATGTAACACCCCCTTCTATACCCCACTTATATATGCATATAAGACAATTAAGCGTATACAAATTCATCAGAGTAAAAAGGTTTTATAATAAGGTATAAAGGAAGAATGTCACAATTTCACCAACAAAACTCTTTAACATTTTGCTCCATAAAATATGTAACATTTTCGTAGTTTTAGAAATCACATTTCCACATTTAATTTAAGCGGAAGATAACATCATTTAATCAGTTCCAAAATATTAATTCAAATGCACATAAGTCATCCAGATTAATACATCATATCAGTTAGATTACAAAACCACATCAGCTGATACATCACAATGTATCACAAAAGAATGACTATACTAGTCTAACTACCCGGTGTTACATATCAGAGCAGCCGACTCAAAAGAATGAAGACTAACTTCACAAAAGGACTCCAGCATCCTAATCTGCAATGCCTCATAGAGCATTATAAAACAGCAGAAGGGTGAGAAATATAACCATAATAATCAAAGCATAAGATTATATATATATATAGGTAATCATGTAACACATATTCACATTTCTCACCACACTTCATTCTCATAATCATAATTATATCACGTTCACATATATCAACATTATGAACATTCACAAGCACATCCCTTCATGCTTAATTTCACAATCATTCACAAGCACATTTATACAACAACAATATTATGCAATGTGACTCAACATATCCAATGCAACTCAATGCTATGCGGTACCGACTCTCGTTATCTTTTTTCGGTTTTCACTCTAAACCGGGTCCACCCTTCTAGATCGATAACTCGTTATCATTTTTCGGTTTTCACTTTAAACCGGGTCCACCCTTCTAGACCGATAACAACCAAGCCCGTCCCCTAGGCTTCAAACCCACCCTTCTAGGTTTGGGACAAGCCACTAGTTTCCACGAAACTAACAGACATTGCCTCTTGACTGAATGATGCATGTACAATCAACCAATCACAATAAATGCACTTAAGACCGTTCCTACGTCTTAATCCCATGCATTCGAATAATTCACCCCTTCAGGAATTTCATCATGATTGCACATACAACATATATCAAACATTTATCAATGTATTCATTTCACACATCATCATCATCATACTCAACAACAATGCACACATACCACATATGTTCCCATGCATTTCCACAACAATCGCATATAAATATGCACTCACAATTCATTAAACAATACACATACATTCATCATTGTATTCACATGTATTTCTATTTATCACAATTAATGCGTATCGCATATCAACTAGGATTCACGCCCGGAGGCTACCCACACTACACATCATCACAATAGATCATATCTATATCATATCATAAGAATATCAATCTGTGTGAAACCACCAAACTATCACCACATGAGCAACACAGCAAAAGAGAAATGCTGTCAAATTCGCCTTCATTCGCCTGGCGAACCCTCGCAGCGAACCTTCGCCTGACCTTCGCCTGGCGAACTCTCTCAGCAAACACTCGCTAGGCTTCGCCTGACGAGACTTCCCAGCGAGCCCAAGTCAGTAGCTACTGACTTCATTCTCCATCATTCGCCAGCACCTTCGCTGGGCGAACCTTCGCTATCCAACTTCGCTTGGCAAACTCGCCAGCGAAGTCCACTGGGACTTAATCATAATTACTCGCCAACATTCGCTAGGCTTCGCCTGGCGAAGCTTCGCCTTCGCTCGCCTGGCGAGAGCCAGCGAACCTGCGCAGAACAGAACCCTATTATGCCTCTCCTTCATCAATCCATCATCAACCAAACCTCAAACATCCAAATCAGTACAAATAGCTCAATACATGTTACCCGACTATTCTACGGCATTATTACTCAGTTTCAACCGATTAAATCATTAATCTACCGATTAATCCAACATTTGCCCTAATTGGAAAGTGATGAAAACTCTACCAAAACCCCAACCCAACATACATAACATCATGCAATGATCAAATAGAAACATTTCTCACCCTTACCTCGATTAATCGGAGCTTTGATGTTGGTTCTTGATGAATTCCACTTTTCCTCTTCTTCTCCTCTCTTTCTCTTCTTTCTTCTTCTTTCCTCTTTCTTTCCAAATGTTTTCTATCTCTCTTTTCTTTTCTTTCTCTCTTATATATTTCCTTCATTTTCCTTCCTCTCCAATTCCTTCTTAATTTTCTATCCATACCAATTAATAAAAATTAATTCCAACATTAACATAAAATCCCACTAAATCAATTAATTACTACAATTAATTATTTAATGAAATTTGGGCTGTTACAACTCTCCCCCACTTTAGGAATTTTCGTCCTCGAAAATGTTACCTGATTCAAACAGCTCTGGATAAGACTCTTTCATCCGACTCTCAAGCTCCCAAGTAACATTTCCACCAGTCGGTCCCCCCCAAGCGACTTTCACTAAAGCAATCTCTTTACCTTGAAGCTGCTTCAATTTCCGATCCTCAATCCGCATAGGTGATGTCTCAACAGTCAGGTTATCTCTCACCTGCACATCATCTATTTGGACTACATGAGACGGATCCGCAATGTATTTCCTCAACTGAGATACATGGAATACGTCGTGAAGATTAGCAAGCGACGGTGGTAAAGCCACACGATAGGCCACTTCTCCTATCCTTTGCAAAATCTGATAAGGACCAATGAAACGCGGCGACAACTTGCGCGACTTCAGTGCCCTACCAACACCTGTCATCGGAGTGACTCAAAGAAACACATGATCTCCCTCTTGAAATTCAAGTGCCTTCCTCCTCTTGTCATAATAACTCTTCTGACGACTCTGAGTAATTCTCATCTTCTCTTGAATCATCTGTTGAACTAACTCGGGTCCAACAACAGAACTCTCTCCGGACTCGAACCAACACAATGGTGTCCTACATCGCCTACCATACAACGCCTCAAATGGTGCCATACCAATACTCGAATGGAAACTGTTGTTGTAGGTAAACTCAATCAAAGGCAAGTAGATATCCCAAGCTCCTCCTTTTTCCAATACACAAGCTCTCAAAAGATCTTCAAGCGACTGAATCGTCCTCTCCGTCTGACCATCAGTCTGAGGATGATACGCTAAACTCAAACGCAACTTAGTACCCAAAACACTCTGCAGGCTCTCCCAAAATCTCGAAGTAAACCGCGGATCTCTATCCGAAACAATACTTAACGGAATACCATGCAGACACACAATCCTCTCAATATACAACTTAGCCAACTTCTCCAAAGGGTAATCCATACGCATAGGAATAAAGTGAGCAGATTTAGTCAACCTATCCACGATAACCCAAATAGCCTCAAAATTACTCGGCGTCCTCGGCAAACCCGATACAAAATCCATGGAGATACTATCCCATTTCCACTCAGGAATAAACAACGGCTTCATCAAACCCGATGGCTTCTGATGCTCAATCTTTGACTTCTGGCAAGTCAAACAAGAATATACAAATTCTGCGATATCCTTCTTCATACTAGGTCACCAAAATACTTTCCTCAAATCCTGATACATCTTGGTAGCACCTGGATGAATACTCAATCCGCTACGATGTCCTTCCTCAAGGATACTCTTTTTAAGCTCAACAACATTCGGAACACAAACTCGATCCCGACATCTCATAATCCCATTCTCATCAATCCGAAAATCACCACCTTGACCTTGGTTGATTAAAGTCAACCGATCAACTAAACTCAAATCCGATTTCTGTCCTTCTCGAATTTCATCCAAAATACCACTTGTAAGCTTTAACATACCCAACTTAAATCCAAAAGAAGTTCTCTCACATACCAAACTCAAATATCGAAATTGCTCGACCAATTCTAACTCTTTCACCATCAACGCCGACATATGCAATAATTTCCGACTCAATGCATCCGCTACTACATTCGCTTTACCCGGATGGTAATTCAAGCCAAAATCATAATCCTTCAAAAGTTCAAGCCATCTTCTTTGTCTCGCATTCAATTTCTTTTGATCAAAAAGATATCTCAAACTCTTGTGGTCACTAAACACTTCAAATCTTGCGCCAAACAGATAATGCCTCCAAAGTTTCAACACGAACACAACGGCGGCCAACTCTAAGTCATGCGTCGGATAATTCTTCTCATGCACTTTGAGTTGCCTCGAAGCATAAGCTACAACTTGATTATTCTGCATCAACACACCTCCTAAACCCATCAAATAAGCATCACAATACACAACGAACGGTTCTTCTGGATTTGGCAGAATCAAAACAGGGGTTGTCGTCAAACTTCGCTTAAGTTCTTGAAAACTCGCTTCACACTTGGCGTCCCAAACAAAGGCTTGACCTTTCCTAGTCAACTGTGTCAATGGCAACGATAACTTAGCAAATCCTTCAATAAACTTCCGATAATAACCGGCTAAACCAAGAAAACTTCTGATCTCAAAAACTGACTTCGGAGTCTCCCATTGCGACACCGCTTCAACCTTCGACGGATCGACCGCAATACCATTACTAGAAATCACATGACCAAGGAAACTAACTTCCTTCAACCAAAACTCACACTTAGAAAGCTTCGCAAACAACTGCTTCTCTCTTAACACAGATAACACAATCTTCAGATGCTCGACATGCTCTTCTTCACTCTTCGAATAAACCAAGATGTCGTCGATAAACACAACCACAAACGTATCCAAATACGGATGGAAAATCCTATTCATGTACTCCATAAATACACCTGGTGCATTAGTCACACCAAATGGCATCACAGAATACTCATAGTGTCCATACCTCGTCCTAAAGGCCGTCTTCTGAATATCCTCAGCTTTCACGCGGATCTGATGATACCCAGATCTCAAATCAATCTTGCTGAACACGCTTACACCAACCAACTGATCCATCAGATCATCAATCCTTGGAAGTGGATACTTATTCTTAATAGTCACCTTGTTCAACTGTCTGTAATCCACACAGAGCCTCATAGAACCCTCTTTCTTCTTAACCAACAACACCGGTGCACCCCACGGTGACACGCTCGGACGAATAAACCTCTTCTCGAGCAAATCCTCAAGTTGACTCTTCAACTCTTTCAATTCTGATGCCGACATACGATAAGGAGCCATCAATATCGGACTAGTTCCAGGAATCAAATCTATCGAAAACTCCACTTCTCGCTCCGGTGGTAAATCCTTTATCTCTTCAGGGAATACTTCCGGAAAATCTCTAACAATGGGCAAAGCATCAATCTCCTCACTTCCACCAATCCTCAAAGTTGCCATAAACATGAATACCTTAGCCCCATCCTGCACCGATTCTTTCACTTGTTTCCTCGTCATAAACAAATCCCTTTCAACATCCGAATCGGGAAAAATAACCGTTTTGTCAAAACAGTTAATATAAACACGATTGAATTTTAACCAATTCATTCCAAGAATGACATCAATTTGATCTAAATGAAGACACACTAAATCAATCCCAAAATCTCTACCAAAAATACTCAACGGGCAATTCAAGCAAACATACGGTGTAGTTACCGAACCCATAGCAGGAGTATCAATAACCATACCGCCACTAATCACAGACAACTCAAGATTCAACCTTCTAACACAATCCAAAGAAATAAAAGAATGCGTAGCTCCGGTATCAATTATAGCGATCAAAGGTATACCATTAATAAAACACGTACCTCTGATCAATCGATCGTCGCTAGCAGTCTCAGATCCAGATAGAGCGAACACTTTCCCGCTCCCTTGATTCTTCTTCCTCTTATCGCACTTGGTACTGATGTGCCCTCGCTCACCACAGTTATAGCAAGTAACACCCGCACTGCTTCTGCACTCAAGAGCCTTGTGGCCTGGCTTGCCACACTTAAAACACGTCTTCTCAACACTTTTGCATTCAAGAGCACGATGTCCCTCTTCACCGCACCTATAACATCTCACCGGAGTAGAAACTCCCCCACTTTGTTTCTTACCGAAACCAACCCTTTGTTTCCCCTTATCATCAGGAGTCACGTAAGGTTTTCCTCTGAATTGTCCTTTTCCTTTCTTATCACTTAGGCTCTTGTAGTGGCTAGACCTAGCCCTACTGTCTTCGTCATAAATTCTGCTCTTGTTAACCAACTCAGAAAACCGCCTGATTTCCTGATATCCAATAGCTTGTCTAATCTCGGGTCTCAAACCGTTCACAAACTTGAGGCACTTAGACCTTTCAGCATTACTAGTATTATAGTGAGGACAAAATTTGATCAACTCCTCAAATTTCGCCGCATACTCAGCAACCGTCGAATTACCTTGCTTCAACTCAAGAAATTCGATCTCTTTCTTCCCCCGCACATCCTCTAGAAAATACTTCTCCAGAAAGGTTTCTCTAAACAAATCCCACGTAATCACAATATCATCTTCCTCAAATCTTTGGCGAGTATTACCCCACCAATCTTCAGCTTCTTCTTCGAGCATATGAGTCCCAAACTGCACCTTCTGTGCATCCGAGCAATTCATAACTCGAAAAATCTTTTCCACAGCTTTCAACCAAATTTGTGCCTTGTCCGGTTCATGAGTTCCCTTGAAGACCGGAGGGTTATTCTTTTGGAATTTCCCCAAAGCACGGAATCCATCATCAGCATGATTCCTCACATTCACATTGGCCGGAGGATTCTGCCCAATTGCCCCCGCCAATCTCGTCAATGCCTCCGCAATCGCTTTGTCGTTCCTCCCTGCAACCATCTTACTAATTCCAACAACAGAACTACGTAAGAACAACCAATATTGATAATGCATCACATGCATATCAATAACACACAGGGAAAAACACTCTAACAACTTGGCCGGACGGACCGACCTGCTCTGATACCACTTTTGTAACACCCCCTTCTATACCCCACTTATATATGCATATAAGACAATTAAGCGTATACAAATTCATCAGAGTAAAAAGGTTTTATAATAAGGTATAAAGGAAGAATGTCACAATTTCACCAACAAAACTCTTTAACATTTTGCTCCATAAAATATGTAACATTTTCGTAGTTTTAGAAATCACATTTCCACAATTAATTTAAGCGGAAGATAACATCATTTAATCAGTTCCAAAATATTAATTCAAATGCACATAAGTCATCCAGATTAATACATCATATCAGTTAGATTACAAAACCACATCAGCTGATACATCGCAATGTATCACAAAAGAATGACTATACTAGTCTAACTACTCGGTGTTACATATCAGAGCAGCCGACTCAAAAGAATGAAGACTAACTTCACAAAAGGACTCCAGCATCCTAATCTGCAATGCCTCATAGAGCATTATAAAACAGCAGAAGGGTGAGAAATATAACCATAATAATCAAAGCATAAGATTATATATATATATATAGGTAATCATGTAACACATATTCACATTTCTCACCACACTTCATTCTCATAATCATAATTATATCGCGTTCACATATATCAACATTATGAACATTCACAAGCACATGCCTTCATGCTTAATTTCACAATCATTCACAAGCACATTTATACAACAACAATATTATGCAATGTGACTCAACATACCCAATGCAACTCAATGCTATGCGGTACCGACTCTCGTTATCTTTTTTCGGTTTTCACTCTAAACCGGGTCCACCCTTCTAGACCGATAACTCGTTATCATTTTTCGGTTTTCACTTTAAACCGGGTCCACCCTTCTAGACCGATAACAACCAAGCCCGTCCCCTAGGCTTCAAACCCACCCTTCTAGGTTTGGGACAAGCCACTAGTTTCCACGAAACTAACATACATTGCCTCTTGACTGAATGATGCATGTACAATCAACCAATCACAATAAATGCACTTAAGACCGTTCCTGCGTCTTAATCCCATGCATTCGAATAATTCACCCCTTCGAGAATTTCATCATGATTGCACATACAACATATATCAAACATTTATCAATGTATTCATTTCACACATCATCATCATCATACTCAACAACAATGCACACATACCACATATGTTCCCATGCATTTCCACAACAAACGCATATAAATATGCACTCACAATTCATTAACCAATACACATACATTCATCATTGTATTCACATGTATTTCTATTTATCACAATTAATGCGCATCGCATATCAACTAGGATTCATGCCCGGAGGCTACCCACACTACACATCATCACAATAGATCATATCTATATCATATCATAAGAATATCAATCTGTGTGAAACCACCAAACTATCACCACATGAGCAACACAGCAAAAGAGAAATGCTGTCAAATTCGCCTTCATTCGCCTGGCGAACCCTCGCAGCGAACCTTCGCCTGGCGAACTCTCTCAGCGAACACTCGCTAGGCTTCGCCTGGCGAGACTTCCCAGCGAGCCCAAGTCAGTAGCTACTGACTTCATTCGCCACCATTCGCCAGCACCTTCGCTGGGCGAACCTTCGCTATCCAACTTCGCTTGGCGAACTCGCCAGCGAAGTCCACTGGGACTTAATCATAATTACTCGCCAACATTCGCTAGGCTTTGCCTGGCGAAGCTTCGCCTTCGCTCGCCTGGCGAGAGCCAGCGAACCTGCGCAGAACAGAACCCTATTCTGCCTCTCCTTCATCAATCCATCATCAACCAAACCTCAAACATCCAAATCAGTACAAATAGCATCAATACATGTTACCCGACTATTCTACGGCATTATTACTCAGTTTCAACCGATTAAATCATCCATCTACCGATTAATCCAACATTTGCCCTAATTGGAAAGTGATGAAAACTCTACCTAAACCCCAACCCAACATACATAACATCATGAAATGATCAAATAGAAACATTTCTCACCCTTACCTCGATTAATCGGAGCTTTGATGTTGGTTCTTGATGAATTCCACTTTTCCTCTTCTTCTCCTCTCTTTCTCTTCTTTCTTCTTCTTTCCTCTTTCTTTCCAAATGTTTTCTATCTCTCTTTTCTTTTCTTTCTCTCTTATATATTTCCTTCATTTTCCTTCCTCTCCAATTCCTTCTTAATTTTCTATCCATACCAATTAATAAAAATTAATTCCAACATTAACATAAAATGCCACTAAATCAATTAATTACTACAATTAATTATTTAATGAAATTTGGGCTGTTACAGTGGACGTGGTGGTTCAACGGTCGACGTGATGGTTCGACAGCTCTCACTTTTATTTAGTGTATGCTCGTTTCCTTGTGAACGAAAGGTTGACATGATGGTTCAACAGTCGACGTGATGGTTCGACATTTCGCACTTTGAGTTCGTGCTTTGGTTGACGTGATGGTTCGACAGTTCGCGATTTTCTTTAGTGCTTTACCCGCTTCTTTTGAAGATGGAGGTCGACGTGATGGTTCGACAGCTCTCGCTTTTGTTTAGCGTATGCTCGTTTCATTGTGAACGAAAAGTTGACGTGATGGTTCAACGGTCGACGTGATGGTTCGACAACTCTCGCTTTTATTTAGTGTATGCTCGTTTCCTTGTAGATGAAAGGTTGACGTGATGGTTCAACGGTCGACGTGATGGTTCGACAGCTCTCACTTTTATTTAGTGTATGCTCGTTTCCTTGTGAACGAAAGGTTGACGTGATGGTTCAACGGTCGACGTGATGGTTCGACAGCTCTCGCTATTATTTAGCGTATGCTCGTTTCCTTGTAAACGAACGGTTGACGTGGTGGTTCAACTGTCGACGTGATGGTTCGCAGCTCTCGCTTTTATTTAGCGTATGCTCGTTTCCTTGTAAACTAAAGTTTGACGTGATGGTTCAACGGTCGACGTGATGGTTCGACAGCTCTCGCTTTTATTTAGCGTATGATCGTTTCCTTGTAAACGAAAAGTTGACGTGATGGTTCAACGGTCGATATGATGGTTCGACAACTCTCACTTTCATTTAGTGTATGCTCGTTTCCTTGTGAACGAAAAGTTGACGTGATGGTTCAATGGTCGACGTGATGGGTAGACAGCTCTCGCTTTTATTTAGCGTATGCTCGTTTCCTTGTAAACGAAAGGTTGACGTGATGGTTCAACGGTCGACGTGATGGTTCGAAAGCTCTCGCTTTTATTTCGCGTATGTTGGTTTCCTTGTAAACGAAAGGTTGACGTGATAGTTCAACGGTCGACGTGATGGTTCGACAGCTCTTAGTTTTATTGAGTGTATGCTCGTTTCCTTGTGAACGAAAGGTTGACATGATGGTTCAACGGTCGATGTGATGGTTTGACATTTCGCACTTTGAGTCTGTGCTTTGGTTGACGTGATGGTTCGACAGTTCGCGATTTTCTTTAGTGCTTTGCCCGATTCTTTTGAATATGGAAGGTCGACGTGATGGTTCGACAGCTCTCGCTTTTGTTTAGCGTATGCTCGTTTCCTTGTGAACGAAAAGTTGACGTGATGGTTCAACGGTCGACGTGATGGTTCGACAGCTCTCGCTTTTATTTAGTGTATGCTCGTTTCCTTGTAAACGAAAGGTTGACGTGATGGTTCAACGGTCGACGTGATGGTTCGACAGCTCTCACATTTATTTAGTGTATGCTCGTTTCCTTGTGAACGAAAGCTTGACGTGATGGTTCAACGGTCGACGTAATGGTTCGACAGCTCTCGCTTTTATTTAGCGTATGCTCGTTTCCTTGTAAACGAAAGCTTGATGTGATGGTTCGACAGCTTTCGCTTTTATTTAGCGTATGCTCGTTTCCTTGTAAACGAAAGGTTGACGTGATGGTTCAACGGTCGACGTGATGGTTCGACAACTCTCACTTTTATTTAGTGTATGCTCGTTTCCTTGTGAACGAAAGGTTGACGTGATGGTTCAACAGTCGACGTGATGGTTCGACAGCTCTCGCTTTTATTTAGCGTATGCTCGTTTCCTTGTAAACGAACGGTGGACGTGGTGGTTCAACGGTCGATGTGATGGTTCGCAGCTCTTGCTTTTATTTAGCATATGCTCGTTTCCTTGTAAACGAAAGTTTGACGTGATGGTTCAACGGTCAACGTGATGGTTCTACAGCTCTCGCTTTTATTTAGCGTATGCTCATTTCCTTATAAACGAAAGGTTGACGTGATGGTTCAACGGTCGACATGATGGTTCGACAGCTCTCACTTACATTTAGTGTATGCTCGTTTCCTTGTGAACGAAAGGTTGACGTGATGGTTCAACGGTCGACATGATGGTTCGACAGCTCTCGCTTTTATTTAGCGTATGCTCGTTTCCTTGTAAACGAAAGGTTGACGTGATGGTTCAACGGTCGACGTGATGGTTCGACAGCTCTCGCTTTCATATAGCGTATGCTCGTTTCCTTGTAAGCGAAAGGTTGACGTGATGGTTCAACGGTCGACGTGATGGTTCGACAGCTCTCACTTTTATTTAGTGTATGCTCGTTTCCTTGTGAACGAAAGGTCGACGTGATGGTTCAACGGTCGACGTGATGGTTCGACAGCTCTCGCTTTTATTTAGCGTATGCTCGTTTCCTTGTAAACGAAAGGTTGACGTGGTGGTTCAACGGTCAACGTGATGGTTCGCAGCTCTCGCTTTTATTTAGCATATGCTCGTTTCCTTGTAAACGAAAGGTTGACGTGATGGTTCAACGATCGACGTGATGGTTCAACAGCTCTCACTTTTATTTAGTGTATGCTCGTTTCCTTGTAAATGAAAGGTTGACGTGATGGTTCAACGGTCGACGTGATGGTTCAATAGCTCTCACTTTTATTTAGTGTATGCTCGTTTCCTTGTGAACGAAAGGTTGACGTGATGGTTCAACGGTCGACGTGATGGTTCGACAGCTCTCGCTTTTATTTAGCGTATGCTCGTTTCCTTGTAAACGAAAGGTTGACGTGGTGGTTCAACGGTCGACGTGATGGATCGACAGCTCTCGCTTTTATTTAGCTTATGCTCGTTTCCTTGTGAATGGAAGGTTGACATGATGGTTCAACAGTTGATGTGATGGTTCGACAGTTCGCACTTTGAGTCCGTGCTTTGGTTGACGTGTTGGTTCAACGGCTCGCGCTTTTATTTAGTGTTTTTCCCGCTTCTTCAGAAATGGAAGGTTGAAGTGATGGTTCAACAGTCGACGTGATGGTTCGACGGTTCGCACTTTGAGTCCGTGCTTTGGTTGACGTGATGGTTCAAAGGCTCGCGCTTTTATTTAGTGTTTTTCCCGCTTCTTCAGAAAAGGAAGGTTGACGTGATGGTTCACCAGTCGACGTGATGGTTCGACAGTTCTCACTTTGAGTCCGTGCTTTGGTCGACGTGATGGTTCGACAGTTTGGACTTTGATTCAGCACTTTACCCGCTTCTTCAGAAATGGTTGGTCGACGTGATGGTTCGATGGTCGACGTGATGGTTCGACGGTGCGTGCTTTGAGTAGTGCTTTTCCCGCTTCTTCGGAAATGGAAGGTCGAGGATGATATGTAGATATGGTCTTTTGATGATGCCATCTTACTGTGACATATTTCGGGAGGATTGATGGTGTTAATCCAGTTTGTTGATTTGATGCCTGTGGCGTCACGCAGGTGGTTGATGATGAAATTAAGTCAGTTTTTATCAGATGATTGATCAATTGTCGCCGTGACAACTAGATTCAGTTTTCTTGATATTGCTTCCCAAGCAGTTTTGCAGTTTATTTCTTCGGTTAGCAAATTTCCGGGTTCTCTGGTATTCAACCGTCTTCTACCTCGATTGTTCGAAATCCATTTGCTTTTCATCCAGTCGGGTCCATGCCGCTTGAATAGGGGCAGCTGTTGCACCCCAAAATTTGCCTAACCTTTTCTCACCTGGTTTATGTTTCATAGCATTAGCATATCATCATCATAGCATTTTCATATCATAGCATTATTCACTTGTGCAGGGGATCAAGTGGGGTTTATATCCAGAGAAGCTTATCTAGAGGGCTTATGCAAGTTTGAGAAGTCACCATAATCATCAGGAAGGGGGCTGGGTTCTTAAGAAGTTCATTTGCTTGTATCGGGTTAGTCTCCTACTTTGAGGACCAGTTGAAGATCAGCAGTGGATTGTAGGGCCTTGATCAAGGAGGGAGTGTAATTAGAGCTCATTGAAGTGCCTTGAAGGTCATGTTGGTGCTCAATCAAGTCATTATGCCAGGTGTGGGAAGTCACAGTTGAGGGTGTTGCAAGTGGAGTTTTCATCTGAGTAATTCGAAGTCAACTGGGCATTTGAAGAGGGTCAAAGCTCAATTCTAGGTCTCTATAACCATGGATAGTTATATTGAGACACATGAGATGATATTTCAAGATCAATTCATCAAGAAATCAAGGTGTGAGGAGTTGCTAAATCAGGGTTCCTAGGGTAAAATCCCCTATTTAGTGCCTAACTTCAAGACCACCTATCTCAAGATAAAAGTTTCATCTCCACTTTTGGCCAACATTAAACGTGTAGAGCATGCTCGTAGCTTTAATTTGAATACTAGAAGTCCTCCATTGGATTTATAGAACTCAAGTTATGGTCCAGACAAGTTACAAGTCATCTGAAGAATGTGAAATTTGTCTGTGAAAGTTCACCAACTTCCAAGGAACTTTTGACCTAGAAGGGTGTTTCTTTTCAACTTTTGGCCAACATCAAAGTTGTAAGTCTTGATCTTAACTTTCCAAATTGTATTAGAAGTCTTCCATCTGATTTGTAGAACTCAAGTTATGAGGTTTACAAGTTAGGGGTATTTTGGGAAAGTAAGATTATAGGTCTTTTGGCATCATAGGTCAATTTCACTATCTTGCAAGCTTCAAATGGATTTTTGTTCAACATGAAAGTTGCTCAAAATGATGTTTTTAGCTTAGCCAAGTATCAAGAGTCCATGGATATGGATTGTATCAAGCATTGGTTGAAGAAAATTCCCAAAAAGGCCATTTTAATGGATTAAAATATGAAAATTCAAAACAATTGGAAATAATATGTTTTCAGGTCAAAGTTGTGGTCATTTTGAATGGAATTGATATTCTAAAGAGATTTGCATTATCACAATTTTGAATTGAAGTGCATAACATGGCCATATGGAGTCTTGCTTCATAATGAAGAAACATATCAAGTACACCCCATGGATTGAAATCAAGGAGGGGAAGCTATACCATTGCACTCCCTAAGTGTTAAGTAAATGAATTGGACTGGATTTGAGGGGAGAGCAAGGCAAAAAAGTGTGCCACCATCTTTGAAATTTTGGAAGGAAGTGAGAATGGAAAATCTCAAAATGGGCTTGGTTTGGGCCTCCAAAGTTGCTTAACAGATTATAAATAGAATGTGGATCATTCTAAGAAGCTTCTAGTGTCAAATTCAGTTGGGAAGCCATTGGAGCAAGTTGGAGAAAAAGCTTGAAAGTGAGTTTTCGGTTTTGAAGAATCAAAGGGTTTCATCAAGAATTGGTGATCAAGAATCGTTCATCATCAATCATTGGAGCTTTCTGCACTTGTTGGAGGAGAATTGAGGTCTGAAACCACCACAATCGAAGCTTAAAACCAAGTTTTCATTTCTTGAAATTGCACTCAATTTATGCGTTTTCATTAGCTTAGACTCATGTGGTTAGGTTGCAATTAAGGTATAGATGATTTCTGGACAGAAAAATTGAGGTTTAATGACAAATTAAGGATTGATCCGTTTTAGGTTGGGATTTAGATTTCCTTGGTTTTGAGGTTTTAACGTGATCTATTAGTATATTTGTAATCCTCATGAAATTTACATCAAGTTTCATTCAAAAATCATGGCGTTTGGTTGAGTATTGAGGGAGATAGGGTTGCCCGAAGGTGGCCGGAAAACTACCGTCGCCGGCTGGTCCGCGCGCGAGCTTGCTGTTTGCAGAGAATTCAAATTGGAGAAAATGAAATCTCAATCGTCCATGCATGAGGAAGACTAAGACCAATTCCACATATCCAATGGCAGCAAGCGCGCTACGTACCCCCTCCCCCAAAACGCATCGTTTCATTTAGTGGATTGCCAAGCTTGCCTCAGCGCGCTACATAAACCCAAGGGACTTGAGTTCGATTCCCTGCGTGGCCATCTCTTTTGTTAATTGAGAGAAAACTAAATGAATTAATTTGTTTTGGGCCCTAGCTTTTAGTACTAACCACACCTCCCTAGCAGGCCCAAGCATGGATTTCACGTGAAATGCCTACTCAATACACCCCCTGGTCACGTTATTAGTGAGAGTGAATTTTGCTGAATTAATCTCTCAAATGGGACCAGCGCCCATGTGCTATTAGAACCCCCCCTTCATGGGCCCAGGCGCAATAATACTTGTTTTTCTTACTAGATGAACCCCTCCCCTGTTCTTGTTTTATTTTCTTTTCTTTATTTTTTTGTTTTAATGTTGGTTAGTTTTAAATCATATAGTAATAAATTCTGGAAAAATTTGTGATTATATATTGAGAAGTTTAGGATTTTATCATGCTTTTTATTTTAATTTTCCATGCATTTTCCATTTATTTCATATTTTCTCTTTTAGTGCACTTTTAATAATGAAATAATGTGGTTCTGTATTTGTTGATTTTCTTTCTCTCTCATGGGATGGAGTTTGATCTTGAAATTTTGTATGCTGGTTGTAGGCATGTTAATGTTGCTATGTAATTTTTGCTGTGATTTTTAGATCATATTAAATAGGATTTTATGATAGTTGTTTAGGAGTATTCTTTAGTGAATTCCTTTAGTGCACCCTTGAAGTTTTGGGTTTAATTTGGGCATTTTGATTTAGATTTAGCTTCTGATTTTTCTACCATAGAATGTTGACACATATAGGATGGTGTATTATTTTCCTTAGATATTTTAGCAGTGACTTTCCTTTAGTTCCCTATTTTACAAATTGGCCTTAGAATAGGTAATCATTAGGAGGTAACATTTGATGTTCTTTAGAGATTCAAGTAAGTAGATGATATTTCTCTAGGATTAATTCCCCTTTCAAATACTCCTTGCTTAATTAGGATCCTTCATTGTGGGTATAATTCCTCCACAGGAGGAATTCCCTACCTTTCACATTGGAGTTGAGCCTAAGCAAGCTCTCTAAAGGAAATGGATTTGGTTGAGTGTCTGTGGTAGGTTCCTGTGGAACTTACCTTGCTTCTCATCTCCATTCTCCTAAAATTCTCTCATTCTTTCCTTTTTAGGAACCTTCTTGTGGTAGCACAGTCCCTCCTGTGGGGGGAATATGGCACACCTCTTGAAGGAGCCAAACCCTTAGGTTTCCTCAAAGATCTTTTTGTTGGTTGAGTGTCTGGGATAAGCTCCTGTGGACCTTACTCTTGCCTCCCAACACCCAATTTATTTCCTTAGGATAGAAGCTTGTTTGATTATTTGTGGGATTGAACCCCTTGCTTGTCAAATTCCTTTCCTTCTCTTGAAGACGGTGTGTACTTGAAGAACAGTTACAGACTTTGGATTGGATTGCTTCCAGAAGATTGCTCTGCTGTGGAGATTGCTGGCTTGTTTTCCCTGTTTGTCTGTTTTCTTCTTGTTTAACTGTACTGATGTGTATTGATATGACTTGCTTGGAGTGTTGCATTAGTAGTAGGCTTCATGTAGATGATCATAGACCTAAGAGCATCCTAAGGGTTAAGTGTCTCCCCTTGCTTGTATTGCATTAGAGGTTGAGTTTCTCCCTCTGCTTGTATTTTTACTGTGTGGCTTTGCTTGCTGGTATTTAGTAGAGCTCAGCTCCCTTGCCTGTGTGGTGTGTGGTCTGTTTGATTGCATTTACTTTCTTCTATTATCTTCGCAGTTATTCATATCTGGCTTGAGGTTGAGATGAGCTTGTTGAGGCTTATGCCCCGCACATATTTCCTCCCTCACTTGCATTGCATGCATCTTTACAGTGATTTCTTTACAGTTATTTCTTTTATTGTTTGCTTTCCTTTGCCATGTTCCCCTAGGAACTCTGACTTCTCTTGTTCAAGAGAAGTTATGACAGACATTAGGATTCTAACCATGCATGATAACATTAGTTAGTTTCCCTTCTAACCTCAACCGTAGGACAATTATTGCATGATAACTGTAGGATCGAGTCAGTTTCCCTGTAGATAGTCTGTTTCTCTTCTTATCTCACACAACAGTAAAAAAACATAATAAAGGCAAGTTAGTACAAGTGCGTTACGAGCCTTAAGCTACTTGGGAAATGATGTTTGAGCGGTCTCCTCTCAATCATCTAGAGTGTTTAGTATATGTCCTTTGGACGATATGCGACACATTCGCTCCTAAGTCATAGTCTCTAGTGATGTACAAACTACAGACAACTAAAAAACACTTCTTTCGTAAAAAACAGAAAATAAAGATCCAACATCTTTTTGTCCTCCTGGACCCTCATCCCTTGGAAACCCTTTTTCAGAAGGAGAGTTCTGTTAACTTTCAGTTCTATCGCAAACGGTAATGCCTAAGTCTCCAAGGATCGAGCTGCAAACACCAACTGCTGGAACTGATTGTTAACTTTACTTGGATAAAAAGCAGCTGAACAAACCTGTGTTCTTCGTAGCCCGAACTATGTTTGCTCTGATCTTTCATGCCGTATGAAAGTACGTAGGCACGAGATGCGATATCTCGGCGAGCAACCTTCCCCCCCTTTTACCCGTAGTTAGGCGAACTACGTTGACTCTGATTTCTCGTTCCAGACGGGAATACGTAGGCATAAAGTGCGATACTTTGCCGAGTCATTTTCTTTTCTCTTTAGACCAGACCTTTAGCGTAGATAGTTTAAACAAACCCGTCAGATAAACACAACAAGCATTGATCCCATCGAGTACGATGGACGTGAGGGGTGCTAATACCTTCCCCTTGCGTAACCGACTCCCAAATCCAGACAATGGTTGCGATGACCTTGTCTTATACCTTTTGCGTCAGGTTTTTCCGATTGTTTCCTTTCCCGTTCTGAGGGATAAATAACGAAAGGTGGTGACTCTTCTGTCTTGCCGACACCTTATTTTCGCAGTAGCGACAGTGAGTATACAGAGGAGAATACTTAATGATCCGTTTATCAACAGGTTTTGGATTTAAATCCTTCCCAAAAGGTGATTCATATCCAATTCCCTTTCTGTTGTTTCTGCTTACGCCATAGATCATTGAAGCCATCTTGCTTCTATCTAGGCCTCTGGCCAGAAACTTCTGAAAGCAATAATCATACTCTTCTAAAACGTTTTTAGAGCATGATATAGGATCTGAGTCAGATTTTTGAGCTTTTGCTAAATCATTTTACATTTTAAGATTGTTTGCTTTTAGCTCAGCAACTTCTGATCTTAGTTGATCATTCTCAGATGCAAGACAACTTTGAAGCTTCTTGTATTTGAGTTTGATCTTGCTGTAGCTTTCAAGAATTTCAGATAAACTTTCAGCAAGTTCAGCTCTAGAAAGTTCAGAAAATACCTCTTCTGAATCTGATTCTGATCCAGATTCAGCAGTTTCTTCGTGGTCTTCCACGTCAACCATCAGTGCTACATTAGCACATTCATCTTCTGATTCTGATGAAGATTCATAAGCATCTAAATCGTCCCAAGTGGCCATTAGCACTTTCTTCTTCTTTTTAAACTTGTTTCTGGGTTTTTCCTTCAGAAGTTTGGGACATTCATTTTTATAGTGGTCAGGCTCCTTGCACTCGTAGCACACTACATCTTTCTTTCCAGATTTCTTATGTCCAAAAGATTCGCCACGTTGATCAGATCTCTTGAAGTTTCTGAACTTCTTTTGTCTGTGCTTCCAGAGTTGGTTTATCATTCTGGACAACAAAGACAGTTCATCTTCTTCAGAGGAAGATTCTTCAGAGCTTTCTTCAATAACCTGCAAAGTTTTAGCAGATTTGTTAGATTTTAGTGCAACAGACTTACCTTCTTCTGAGGTTCGTCTTCTTCTAGCTCAATCTCGTGACTCCTTAAGGAACTTATCAGTTCCTCCAGAGTGATCTTATTCAGATCCTTTGTAAGCTTCATCGCTGTCACCATTAGTCTCCACCTTGTTGGCAAGCTTCTAGTGATCTTCTTGACGTGATCAGCAGTAGAGTAACCTTTATCCAGAACCTTCAGACCAGCCGTTAGAATATGAAACCTTGAGAACATAGCTTCTATAGATTCATATTCCTCCATCTTGAAGGCCTCGTATTTCTGAATGAGCGCCAAGGCTTTTGTCTCCTTTACTTGGGAGTTTCCTTCATGCGTCATTTTTAGAGATTCAAACATATCAAATGCAGTATCTCTATTAGTTATTTTCTCATACTCAGTATGAGATATTGCATTTAATAGAATGGTTATCGCCTTGTGATGGTTTCTAAACTCCTTCTTCTGTTGATCAGACATAGACTTTCTGTCAACCTTTTTGCCTTCATCATTTGTAGGATGAATATAACCATCAGTAACCAAGTCCCATAAGTCAGCGTCATAGCCTAGAAAGAAACTTTCTATTCTATCTTTCCAATAATCAAACTTCTCACCATCAAACATGGGAGGTTTGGTGCTGATTCTATCTCTATCATCGTATTTGTTGTTGTATGAAGTTGAAGCTTCAGCAGCCATGATGAATTAAAAACAAGAGATTAAGAGTTTTTCTCAATAGGATCTTTTTTCTGTCACGGTTAAGTGAGAGCACTTACAAAACCGGAGCTCTGATGCCAACTGAAGGTGAGAAAAACACTTAGAAGGGGGGGTTGAATAAGGGTTTTAAAAACAACTAAGATGATAGAAAAGTAACACAGTATTTTTCTCCTGGTTCGTTTGAACTCAAACTAATCTAGTCCACCCTACCAAGGTGATTTGCCTTTCTCAACAAGGACTTAATCCACTATATCAAACTGATTAGAGTGTCAACCACTAAGACAACTATATTAGTCTTCTCAAGAAATTCTAACCACAACTTGGTCTTCTTAAGGAAATCTTTTACAAAGATAAACTAACAAATGTGTTTAAGATGTGCTTCTAAAAAGCTATATAACAACAGTGATTTTTACACATGTTTTAGAATGAAAATAAACTATTCAGCTTTTGAAGAACGTTTGTAAGAGTTGAATAATATGTCAAGAATTTGTTTGAATTTCGTTAACCTTTGAAGTGATGCTTAGACTTGCTTTTATATTACTTTGAAATCCTTTTCTCAAAGACTGTGCAATCTGTGCATTCTGTTCTTTTTGTCTTCTATTGAATTTTCCTTTCTCAGAAGAGGAATGTTCTGATAAATCCTTTTTGTCTGAAATCCTGTGTCATGCACGAATGGGGAAAGAGCCATTTGGATAATGACAAAGAATATGCTAACGTGTCTTTTTTTTGAACAACATCTTCTTCACAACTTTGGAACATCTTGCATCAGAACTTCTGATGATGTTCTTAGTTGTTCAGATCAGAGTTAACTCAATCAGAGTTTCTCTATCAGAGTTTGCAGCAAAGTGCTTTAAGCGTGAAATCCTTATCAGAGCATACTTGCTTATCAGAACTTCTGTACTTGTAGCATTGAGTACTTCCAGAGTCTTCTGAAGCTTTACGTATGTTCTTTGCTCAAGTTCTTCTTAGCTTCGCTCAGAGTCATTGTAGCAGATCAGAGTCTTCTAATGTGTTGCTTTTGATGCTCAGAGCTTTTTTGTTCTGTGGTGTTCAGAGGCGTTCTTGCTTCCAGAATAATATTAATTTTGATATTTGAAACAAATAAACACTTGAACAAAATTAGAGTATATAAATTATCTATACAAAATTTCATTAATGTTATCATCAAAACTATGAGATATATTAAACACCAATCTGTGTTCTAACAAGCCTAAGTAAAGGTAATAAACTTGAAAGGAGAGATCACCTACTACCAAACATGTGGCAGCCTAGGCAAAGGTGTTTGACCAAAAGAAAGGTGTATTACCTACTATCAAAACATATGGTAGCCTAAGAAAAGGTAATAGACTAACATAAGCTTCCATGATCAGGGTATGATCCATCTTCTTCTTTAACTAAATGATCCATTTAGAAAGGGTGAGTAAACATCCCCAACACTTCAAGGTTGTTTGCCATGAATGGGTCTCAGTTTCTTCTTTAATCAAGTATTCCACTTGAAAAGGGTAAAATAAACTTCCCCTCGTCTCAGGTCATAAGCCACGAACGGGTCTCAATTTCTTCCTGGAAAGGTGAATACTTATGGGAGAGTATCTTCACAGGGGATTGGAATTTTACTAGAGATTTATGAATTCAGCAGGGATCCATAATTTATTAGAGATTAGAAAACATCACCGAGGATCTAAAAGAGATGCAAGTCGGTTGATTTGCAAAATATGTCTTCTCAAATAAAGAGAAAAATCATCTGAATCTTCATCAAACTTCTTGGAGAGATGCCATTTGATGGAAGCAAATTGAATAGTGGACACACTAGGGAGAACATCACCGAGGAGCAGTATTGTTGTAGTTTGAAGTTGCATTGAAGCAAATAAAGTCCTTGTATCAGGAATTCTCAAATAAAGAGAAACACTTGGAAAGTCATCACCAAACTTCTCTGATGGATTTCCGGACATATGCCATTTGATGGAGGATAAGTTGATAATTTTGATAAACTCATTGGGGATAGACAAACTGTCTTGAGTAGACTGTCATTTGTCATCCAAATAGAAAACCTGAGGACGAAACAAGCTGCTCAAATAAAGAGCTACCACTTGTTGTCTAGGTATAAATTGTTGAGAAAATGTTGTAACACTGCTGGAGAAATATTTTGTCTTCAATGTTGATCTTCAAACAGATTCTTCCTGGGGAGTCAAAGTACAAAATAAATGCACGCTTAATCCAGGTTCAAAAGCCTAGAGATATTCAAAATGGTAATTGTCAGGGACCAAAGTTCAATTCAGGAAGTGACTGAAGAGAAACGGTCAAACAAGACTCTACCCAATGAGGAATGAACTCAACTGGGGTTTATCTTATCCAGAAATAGAAAAGAAAGCCAAAGCAATCGTCTTCCACAAGGATCAAATTCAGTGGAGAATTTAGAAATGTTGTGCTCTTTCTGCCTAAGCCTGACGACTCTACTTGGAGAGAGAAGACAAACCCAGTCACTTGAGGATAAACACGACCAAAGTGAACAAACAAACAAACACAAAAATGCAAAATACACAGATGCCATGTATCCATATGAATGAATGTATGTTATGTTATGCTTATGTGTCGCGGTGAAAATTGGATACCAAGCTATTGATTAGCTTGAATCTAAATTCATTACAACCAGTCTTTAATTTGTCCAAAGGAAGGGAAAAAGATTGAATTACCCACAATGCAATGCAAATGCAAAAGCTAGAGAGTTATAGGTTCGGGGGTTGGTTAAACTTAGGGAAGGTGCTAGCATCCTAAGTTTCTGTAGTACTCTACAGGAACCTCTTGTTTTAATGTTGTTTATTACTAAGGGTTATCTGCTTAAGGATGAAAGACCTAGTGGTTTATATATAAGTATACTCACCAAGACGTCGCATCTTGTGCCTATATATACTGACGGGAATGGAATCAGAGTATTTGTAGTTCCTTTAAAAGGGTTTAAGGAGTTCTTTGACTGTGGTCAAAGTTCCTACGGGATAAAGGTAGTTGGTTGATTGATTATAGGAGACCTAAAATAAGTAAGCTATTTTAAAAAAAGTTTTTTTTATATTAAAATAGTTTTAGTTATTATTATAAAAAAAAAACGTTATCATTAAAATTCAAGTTATTTAGAAAAATAGATTTTTGTGAGAAATTATATATTATTTAATAAAGGGTGAATAAAATGAATTATTTAAAGGGTTGATAAATTAAACATGAGTTAATTAGAAAGAAAAAAAAGGTAGGTTAATTTTAAATAAAATAGATTTTGCTGGTTTAAATAAAAAAATTGATTAGAAAAGATTAATTATAGTTTAGTTAATCAAATTAGGTTAGGTGATTAATTAATTAAAATGGGAGATTAAGAGGTTAAGGTGTAACACCCCACTCTAAACTATCGCGGAAAAATAAGATAAACAACAGAAACAATTCAGAGTGCAGCAAATAAAATCTCATGACGACCGTCATGGATGTCACGACCGTCACGGTCATGACGAGCGTCATGGAGCTGTGACGACCGTCACACTCCCAAATTCTCAGACGCAGCAGAGGTGACACATTCTACACTTAACCAAAACACATACACCTGCAAAAGATCATTTACTAACATACGTAGCACAAAATTCAGATGAACGAACAACGATAATTTGTTTAACATTTTAATCATAAAACGACATGCTATAATACACTTCCAACGATTCGTAATAATTAAATTCCATTAAAATTCAGCAAGTCATTATCTTGCATCAACTCACTAAAACAACTATGCATCCAAGCAACATTTGGCATTATCAGAAACAACCAATCTACTTGCCATAGTACTTAATAAAATTCAGCAACAAGGAATTTAATTAAAACAATAACATTAATCGTTCATCCCCCCCCCCCAGAGTGCTACGTATCAGAGCGACCAACGACCTTAAACATAAAGCGAGACTTTCTTCCGAGTTACCTGCAAATTACCACCAATGGAGGTAACATACAACGTAAAGGGTGAGATATCAACAATATAACATAAGACATGATAAAAGTCATGTCAGAATATTATCACAGCATTATAATTCCAGCAGTTCGCATAAATATTAGTAATAATAAACTACAACCACTCTTTATTCATAACCACAACAATTATCACCATATCTCAGCAACTCATCAAAACAACTCAACAACGCAACTCAACAATACGACTCAACAATGCGACTCAACTGTGCATATGCATGTGGTACCATTTTGGGAGACAACACTCCACAATAATTCGGGAGACAACTTTCCACAATAATTCGGGAGACAACTCTCCACAATAATTCGGGAGACAACTCTCCACAATAATTCGGGAGACAACACTCCACAATAATTCGGGAGACAACACTCCACAATAACTCGGGAGACAACTCTCCACAATCATTTTATTTTGTCATTAAAGACACAACCGTCGCCAATCCAGGCCAAATGATATGCTATGAGATGCTACTATTATGGACTATACCACAACAACAACAACTGTGCAACAACCGTGCAACAAGGCATCACGCCTACAACCAATTATCCATAACAGAAACATCACATTTCACATACATCATGTACTCACCATTTCAATCTGTTCATATCAGAGAACTACCAACAGTATCGTCCCTACGAATAAGACTCTAACACATTTTCGCAGAGAACAATTAAAAACAACCTCGTCTCTACAATTGAGAATACAACAACATTTTCATGTCAGAGAGAACTGACAACATCATTACTACAAATAAGGACTCAACACATTTTCATATACTTTCATACGGGTAATATAACTACAACTTCTAATTTACTTAAACAGGGACATGATAACAACATCCTTACGGGAACATTACTACGGTAACGTTACTACGGGAACGTTACTACGGGAACATTAACCCTTAATATTTCTTCAACTTACGGGAACATTACTACGGTAACGTTACTACGGGGACATTACTACGTATTTGCCCCATTATTACTACGTATTTGCCCCATTAGGGAAACCTTAGAGCATCGTATATAACACATTTATTCTTACATAGAAAAACCTCGTCCCTAACATTTATCGATTAACGGAAATTATACCTATGAATCAATTCCCTACATGAAATTGATCATACCCACGCTTATAGAATTGAACCCCACCCTTACCTTGAATAGAGGCCAATTCCAAGCTTTCTGGTTCCGTTCTACGGTAACTCTCCTGCAACTTTCTCCTGCAACTTTCTTCCAATTCTCTCCGGCGGTTAATTCTTCTGTTTTTCCTTTCTCCACCAATTTGGTTTTCTGAGCAGTTTATCGTTCTTTTGCTCTTTCCCCCACAACTGTTTATCGTAACTTCCTTTCTCTTCTCCCAAAATCCATTCTCTGGCAGTTTATCGTGTCCTCCTCTCTTTCTCAAAAACTTCTCTATTTCCTTTAATCCCTTATTTCTTATTTTATTATTTAAATCCAATATTAATAATACTACAAATATTATTCTCCCACTAATAATAATATTCATAATAATAGTAATAATATTCCACCAATACTAATATTAATAATAATAATAATAATAATAATAATAATAATAATAATAATAATAATAATAATAATAATACCACCAATATTACTATTAACTATTATATTATTATCTCAACACCACATCTCCACAAATAATCCTTATATATCAAGGATACTCACCAATCATATACAAACCCACCCCACCTAAGGGCACACCAACATAAAATAATTAAATTAACACCAAAATGACTAAATAAATAAAATGGGTGTTACAACTCTCCCCCACTTTAATTATTTTCGTCCTCGAAAATTACCTGATGGAAACAATTCCGGATACGCTCCCCGCATTCGGCTCTTCAATTCTCAGGTCACACTGCCTCCTGCAGCACCTCACCATGCCACTCTCCCACAGACTACAAAACACGGCGCGAGCTTCCGAGATTTCAAAGCTCGACCACCACCAGTTATCGGCGTAACTTCTCAAAACACATCCATTCTTGGATCCTTTGGATTTTTTTTTTCAGTCGTCTCTTGCACAATCTCAGCTAGCTTCAACATAGAATGATTACTCTTCCTTGTTAGGAAAAGAGCCAATTTAGTCATTCTATCCAAAATCACCCAAGTAAAATCATATCCCTCAAATTCTCCGGAAAATCCAACACAAAATCCATGGTAATACTATCCGATCTCCACTCTGGAATATTCAACGGTTGCATCGGACCCAACGGTCTCTGGCGTTTATTCTTCGACTTCTAACAAGTATAATCAGCACATACAAACTCAACCACTTATCTCTTCAACTATGGCCCTCAAAATAATTTCTTCAAATCCAGTTACATCCTCATAGCACCGGGATGGATACTCCATCTACCTCAGTACTCTTATTCCACTTAATAATATCTGGGACACAACTCTATCACGACATCTCGTGATACTATTTCCATTAATCTGAAAATCATCCTTTCGACTTTAATTCCTCAGATTCAACCAATCTACCAACTCAAACCAGAGTTCTGACCTTATCGAATCTCCTCAAGAATAACACTAGTAAGGTCCAACATACTAAGCTTAACTCCATAAGAAGTATCTTCACAAACCAACTCATACCACAAAATTGCTCAATCAGTTCTAACTCTTTTCACCATCATCATTGGTATATGCAAGGATTTCCAAATCAATGCATAAGCTACCATGTTCGCTTCACCCGAATGGTGATTCAACACAAAACCATAACCCTTCGGGAGTTCCAATTATTCTCTACCTCGTATTCAACTCTTCCAACTCAAGCAAATACCTTAGGCTCTTGAGATCACCAAACATTCTAAGTCTCACACTAACTAATTGAAGCCTCCAACTCTGGTACAACCACAAAAGCAACCAAGTCTAACTCACTTGTCAGGTGACTCCTTTTATGTACTTCAAGTTACCTTAAAGCATAACCAAAACTCGCTGAAGTTTCATTTAACATATTGTCGCTACCGCGAAAATAAGGTGCCGGCAAAACAGAAGAGTCGCCACCTTTCGTTATTTATCCCTTAGAACGGGAAAGGAAATGATCGGGAAAACCTGACGAAAAGGTATAAGACAAGGTCATCGCAATCATTGTCTGGGTTCGGGAGTCAGTTACGCAAGGGGAAGGTATTAGCACCCCTCATGTCCATCGTACTCGATGGGATCCACGCTTGTTGTGTCTATTTGACGGGTTGGTTTTATTTATCTACCTATCGTGGCTGGCTTAAAAAAGAAAAGAAAATGACTCGGCAAAGCGTAGCGCTTTATGCCTACGTATTCTCATCAGAGAATGAGAAATCAGAGCCAACGTAGTTCGGCTAACTACGAGTTACGGGGAAGGTGGCTCGCCAATACGTCAGTATTGTGCCTACGTACTCTCAACAGGTATGAGAGATCAGAGCTTACGTATGTTGCACCATAAAATTTGCTCAACCTTATTACTTGGATTTATGTTTCATCACCATTAGCATTTGCATATAGAGTCATGTACATAGACTAACCATTTGCATAGCATAAGCATAGCAAGTCATTCAACAGGGGACCAATCATTATTTTCATCTCTAGAGGCCTATCAAGAGGTTATTATCCCAATTCAGTCATATTCAAGTCATCAGGAAAGAATTTGAAAGCAAAGAGTTCAGCAGATCAAGCCTTGAGTCCATCTCCTAGCTGAGGGTATCTGAGGATCAATAAGAGGGTTGTGAGCTGTGGATTGAGCATGGAGAGTATGTGGACATCATATAGGACTTAGAAAGTCATTTGGAGAAGGAAACAAGTCATTGGTGTGATCACAAGAATTGCAGTTGAAGACAGTCAACTAGGGTTTCATCTGGGGTCAACCCTAGGTCAATTGACTGACTTAAGAGGGCATTCAAGTCTATTGGAGAGATGTGGGGATCAACATTTGACATATGAAGAAGGATATGGAGATATGACAAGGAGAATTCAAGAGAAATCAAGGAGAAGAGGAGTTACTAAATTAGGGTTTCTCTGTAAAATCCCCTAGTTTAGGTCAAATTTCCAAGCAAGATAAGTCAAAATTCTAGCTTCAAATGGCTTCTTGGCCAACATGAAACTTGTAGAGAATCTCAAGACCTTTAATTTGAGTGGTGGAAGACCTTAAGGAGATTTATGGAACTCAAGTTATGGTCCTTACAAGTTACAGGTCATCTGAGGTGTCTGAATTTTTGTCTGTGAAAGTGACTTGACTTCCAAGCTAGTTTTGCCCCTCAAGGAGATTTCAAATGGATTCTTGGTCAACATAAGAATTGTTCCTCGTTGTCTTAGCTTTCTAGAATGGTATGGCATGCCTTCATATGATGTGGAGAACCCAACTTATGGTCTTGACAAGCAAAGGGTATTTTGGGCATTTGTGAATTACAGGTCATTTTAACCTATACCCAAAACTCATACAAGGAGGCCTCAAATGGAAAAACTTACAACATCAAACTTGCTCCAAATGGGATTTTAAGTCTAGAAAGAAGGTCACAAGTTATTGGAGAAGCTCATAGCATGATGTTGCATAATTGGTCAAAATATGAACTAAAAAGGCTTATAAAGTGAATAATTTCAAGTTGAAAAATGGTTTGGGAGATTTACAAGTCCAAATGGAGACTTCCAATATATGATTTTGAATGGAAAAACAATTCTAAGAACAATGGTTCACACACTTTTTTGAGTTTAGAAGGAAAAAATGAAGTTATCCATGGTTGCTTACCTTTTAAGAAACATAATCAAAATGAGCCAAAGTTTGAAAACAAGGGAATGTGCAAGATGGATCTAGAATGTACCATTGGGGTCTATATATTCATGAAAGATGAATTTGGCAAGGGTTGGCCTCATTTGCACCAAGAATTCCACAAATTTCTCACACTTTTTCATAAAAGTTTCATTCCAAATCTCTCAAATTCTTCATCAATCTTCATCAAGATCAATTCAATTTCACTCCATCATCATCTTAGATCATAATTGAAGCAAGGTTTTGGTAGTTCTCATCCATTTTCGAGTGCCTCTTTCATCAACATCAAAATCACAAGTTCAAGTGAATTGCATGATTCAAGCAAGGAACCTCCAAAATTGTGCATACAGAATTGAGTATTGAATTGGTGAATCAAGATCCAAGTCTCAAAAGCTTCATATCTTCCATTTCCATAGCTGTTTTCAAGGTTTCTCATCAGGTAAGTTTTCATTCGATTAGCTTGATTCTGTTGGTTTCACATGATTTTATTAGCTTAGACTTGATATAGGTGGTTAGGAGATTAAGCTAGATGAATTTGGAACGATTTGGTGATGGTTAGTGACAGGTGTAACAAACTGTTGGTGCTTATATCTCTTAGATTAGTGCATCATAATTGTAGCGTGATTGATCAAATTAATCTCCATTAGGCATAGGTTAGTTTAGGTCAAGTTTGAGGAGGAATGGTGATGGTTCATAACAGTATGATTTCATGATGACCAGTTTTTACCTCGATCGGGTTGAGAGATTCTGTGAGTTTCAGACTGAGCTAGTGGTATAGGATTGTAGAGGGGAAGATCCTGAGAAACTTTCGTGTTTATGGCGTGATGATTCGTGGCTTGGAGATGGAGAACAGAGAGGGGGAAAGTAGCTCGTGCATGAGCTCGCATGGTGAAGTGAAACCCTAGGTTGCAGGTTATTTGGGGAAGATACAATCATAGCCGTTCATTGTGGTTTGGACCTTTGACTATCAGTAAGATCCAATGGCCAGCGTTTGATCTGAAATTGGAGGGAAGGACCCTGGCCAAAACGCACCGTTTCATTAATTGAAACGGGCGGGCCTGAGTTGGATCATGCTAATCCCACCCCCCTAAACCAAGCCCAAACCAATTTCAACGTAATTCCTTTTCTTTTCTCACCCCCAGCGTGTTTTATTTATTTCTTTAATTCTGATTGTTGTTGGGCCCAGTGTGAAAGCGCTGCCAGCACCCCCCTATTTCCTGGCCCAATGGGATTATAACTGGGCGAGTTTCTAAATGCACCCCTCTCCCTCATTTAATTCATTTTATTTTTCTTAATTCCATTTTATTTTACCAATTTTCATAAAATCATAACTAATTCATAAAAAATGCATTTTCATCCATTCTTTTTACCATATCTTCATTAAAATGTCTAGAATATTATAGGAAAATAAATTCTCATTTTTAGTTTTATTTCATATTTTTTTCACATTTTCTAAATAAATGTCCCATTAAATAGTTCATTTCATGCATTATTTTTATGATTTTTGTTCTCTCACATGCTTTAATATTTTTTGATCATTCTTTTCATATTGTTTAGATGAGATATTCAACTTGTAGAAATATTTTAGTTCCCATTTTTAGAGGTTAATTTTAGGTGATTAATAAATGCTTGAACATCATGTACAAAACTAGGGTTTTTAGGTGACAACTTAGGAGTTTGATTTCATTTCCCTTAGGACTTAGGGTTTGAATAGATTAGTTATGGGACTATAGGGGCTATGGGTAGTTATTAGATCCCTTAGAGAACAGTTAGGATTCCCCTACTGCTATTATTACTGTCTGTATATCTGATGTCTGGTGTGGTGTGCCCTCTGGGGTTTATTGATTGTTTGTATGGGTATTGGGTTTGTCTGGGGCCCTGGGGAAGCTGAAGATTTGTGGAGATGAAGCTATTGGAGATTCAAAGATTGAAGATCAACTGTCAGAGTTGAGGAGGAGTTTCTTGCTATCAGTTGCTGAGGAGACTAGAGTTTAGGAGCTAGGCAGAGCTCTAGATTAGAAAGATTGTTTCTCAAACATGGATTGCCTTGTCTGCATCCATTCTTCTCTGTGATTCAGAGTCTCTCTAAGACACTCACCCCCTTCCTTTGGAAGGCTTGGTGATAGTGTCTATGAGATAGAACTCTTGAGAGAAAATGTCTCTTGTGTTAGAAGCAGTCTGTTCACCACCTTTGGTAGTCAGCTGATTGCTTAACACCCAATTCACTCTTGTGACTGATCCCTCATCCTGGAGGTTTGAGCTTGAAGAAAAGCCATTGCAGATGGAAGACTGATGATCAAAGCCCTTGTCTGAAGGCCATGAAGATGGAGATTGATGCTTGTTGAAGCCTGTAGCTGATTGGAGGTTACTTGAAGCCAGATGTTGATTCAGAGCTGCTGATGCTGTTTCTTTTGCTGTATTTCATTTGTTGATGTATTGATGGGTTTTCTGAACTGTATTGTTTGCTGTTTACCCTGTTCGGTTGAAAGTGAAGCCTGTTCACTTTTGCCTATTGTTTTCTAGGTTCGAGGTTGAGTGGGACTCCCTTGCCTCGCTTGTACTGTTGCATCCATGCATTTTACTGCTTTACTGTATATATCTGATATTGTTTCTATTTCTGCCTATCCCGTAGGATCTCTGTTTCTCTCTGTGCAAGAGAGGAGCATGATAGACACTAGGTCTTAACCCATGCATGATAACATTAGGTTAGTTTGTTTCCCTTCGCAACCGTAGGTTAGAGTTCTGTCTCTTTCCTTCTCAAAACAAACAGAAAAAACACATAAAGATTTCAAACACAATAAAAGACATTTCTTTCGTAAAAGAATGTGAACTCATCAAGACGTCATTTTTGTCCTCTTGGACTGTTAATCAAAAAAAAACCTTTTTCAGAAGGAATAAAAATCAATCAAGGACAAACTTGTGTCGTACGAGGCCCGAGCTACGTTTGCTCTGATCTTTCATGCTGTATGAAAGTACGTAGGCATAGGATGCGATATCCTAGCGAGCAACTTTCCCCTCCTTTCCCGTAGGTAGGCGAACTACGTTGACTCTGATTTCTCGTTCCAGACGGGAATACGTAGGCATAAAGTGCGATACTTTGCCGAGTCATTTTTATTTTCATTTTATTTTCTTTTTCACCCTTGACCTATGGTTTAGATAGAATAACAATCCATACCCGAAAACAAGCGTGGATCCCGTCGAGTACGACGGACGTGAGGGGTGCTAATACCTTCCCCTTGCGTAACCGACTCCCGAATCCAGGTTTTGGTTGCGATGACCATACCTTTCCCGTGTTGTGCGAGGTTTACTCTGAGCGTTTCCTTTCCCTCCCGTGGGATAAATAACGCACGGTGGCGACTCTTCTGTTCAGCCGGCGCCGATTTTCGCAGTAGCGACAGCTGGCGACTCTGCTGGGGATCCAACGTCCCCTGGCTGCTAAGGACTGCGATGGTTCTTATGCATTTGGGATCCAACGTCCCTTAAGAGAGTCAATCCTAACGCTTGTTTTCCCGTCGAGGATTTTGTATGGAGTTATTGTATATTTCTAACCTTGTATTTTCAGCTTTATATATTGTTTATTATTGCTGTATTGGGGTGTGACGGGTGTTCTGATATTGAGAGATAAGCCGGACCTGGGCTTGAGTGCACCTAGAATTAGAGTAGAAATTAGTGGGCGCCCGCTTGCTTTGCTTGCTTTGGTGTCCCATGAAATCTACACTCAGACGAGGTTCCTCTGGTTGGCCTCCTGCCCCTTCCTTTGGTTGGTGTGGGTTGCTGGTTAGTTGGATTGTCGACTCTGGGGACCGATCATTTGGAAGTTGGCTGAGTGAGGCCTCTTCAGGAATTGATGATGCCACTCCTTCTGGGAATCGTATCATCAGCCCTGAAAGTCTGTGACGCCGACGACCGCATAGGATGCCGTACCTTGTGCCAGTTATAGGGCCACCCACCTGTGAGGGGATTCAGGGTTATGCAGGTAACTAGACCTCCAGACTACCGGTTATTTCTTGATCAGAGATCCTGGTTATTTATGGAGAGTTATGAGGTCTGTCAGAGACCATTTGGAGATGTGTTCTGAGGTCTGTCAAAGACCAATTGGGAGAGTTCTGAGGTCTGTCAGAGACCAATTAGAGATGTGATTTGAGGTCTATCAGAGACCAGGGAGTTATGGTTTGAGGTCTGTCAGAGACCAGTGTTGGAGTTCTATTTTAGGTCTATCTGAGACCAGGGTTTGATGACTTATGGATGGTCTATCTGAGACCTTTCTTGATTGGGTTTAGGCTATTCAGCTGCAGCTTTGGTCCCTGTTGAATGTTACTTGCATTGCATCCTTGCATATCCATTACCATTTGCATTTCACTAACGTGTGTCTGTGCTGCAGGTGCATTTGCATTTCCCTAGTTCTAGTGCCCAGACTTCTGAGTATTCGATCATGACTAGCTTAAGGAGAACAGTTGCCTACAAATTGCCTACGCCAGATATTGTTCCTTTACTGGGGTTGATCTCTCTTGCTGATGAGAGTGTTCGTAGGAGTTTCCGGATGAGCTATGGTAGATTATTGAGATTGGTGTGCAAACCTACAGAGGTAGAGTTAGATGGGCTGTATGCTTTGATGCAATTCTATGACCCTGCTTTGAGGTGTTTCACGTTCTCTGACTTTATTATGGGACCAACTCTGGAGGAATACGCTGAGTATGTTGAGCTGCCTGTGCAGAACCAGGTTCCATTCATTCATTATGATGCCAAGCCCAAGCCGGAGGAATTGGCAAAAGCCTTGCATGTTGATGCTTCTGAACTTGTGACTACTGTTTCCCGTGGAGTTCCAGGATTCTCATTTCAGTTTTTAGTGGGTAAAGCCCAAGAGTATGCCAAGAGTGGGTGCTGGGTTGCTTTCAACGCTGTGTTGGCCTTGTGCATTTATGGCATAGTACTGTTCCCCAATATACCGGATTTTGTGGACTTCGATGCTTTCTACTTGTTCGCCGCTGGTAATCCTGTACCTACCTTACTCGGAGACCTCTACCACTCACTGCATTACAAGAATGAGAAGGGAAGAGGGAAGAATGTTCATCTGTGTGTGCCCTTATTGAGTATGTGGTTTGAGAGTCATCTTCCTAAGAGAGGATCTGCTGCAGAGACTACAGCTCCAGTTGGTTGGCCGGAGCGTTTGATGAGGCTATCGTCGGAAGACATGGAGTGGTTTGATAGAGACCTGTTGGGATCGGAGCTCATCTTCAGTTGTTCTGGTTACCCTAATGTCCCATTGATTGGAAGAAAAGGGTGTATCAATTACAACCCTTCTTTATTCATTCGCCAGTTCGGATATGCGCTGAAGAATCCACCTCAAGAGGAAGAAGTACAGGAATCTCTATACTTCACTGGTGACGTAAAGGGGGAGTTATTAGCCAAGTTGCGACATGCTTGGACGCGTATTAACCGCAAAGGGAAGCCGTTGTTAGGAAAGAATGACTGTCAGGCCTATGCACCTTATAGAGCTTGGATTCAGGAGAGGGCTAGTCAGTTGAAGATGCCATTTCCAGATGCACCAATTCTTGATCCTATTCCGGTAGAAGAGCCGACTACTGTTTCTAGAGAAGCATATGAACAGGTTGTGAGAGAGAAAGAAGCTTTGATGAAGATTAATGAAGGGTTAGAGCAAGAGCTAGCCCAGGCACGCAGCGAGAAACACAAGGCTGTATATGCTTTCCAACAACAGATTGAGCTGGTAAACAGGTTAGGAGCTGAGTTGACCGAGGAAAAGAAGAAGCGCGAACGTCTGGGGCAAGAGTTCAGAAGTTCCCATGACATGCTGGAAGCCAAAAAGAAGGCGCTCGACGCAGCACACCGAGAGATATCTTCTTGCAATAAGACTTGGAATGCTACACTCACCAACAACAAGAAGAGGGAAGATAAGCTGAAGCAGCAAATTTCCGACCTCGAGGAGAAGTTGAAGTCTAGCATCAAGAAGTGTGAGGAGGAAGTGATGAACCGGTATAGTGTCCAGCATGCACTGAACAAGGCAATCAAATCTAGAGATGAAGCAGTGTCCCAGAAGCGAAAGTTAGAAGATTGCTTCGGAGAAGCAACATGGGAAGAAACTGCTGAAGACGTACGCCGTATCCTTAAGAAGAGAAACCAGCTTGTTGAAGGGCTGCTTGATCGACCAAGCCATCCGGAGACCAAGAAGTTGATAGAGGAGTACCAGACTTTTGGGAGGATCTGACCATTCCATTATTTGTATGCTTTATTTGCATAGTGCTGACCATCACCAGGATTGTTGGTTGAGGTCATGCCATCTTTGTACTCTCAGTGATATTGTACCCTGGGCTTATTGATTCTCTCTGCTATATATGAGGCTTTCTATGATTCAGCTCCGATATTCCTATTGTCAACACTGTCACTGCACCGGCACCCTCGCACTAGAACTGGGGGAATGAACTTCCCTAATGCACAGACACATTGCATTGCATTCATATTCATATTGCATGACAGGTAATCTTTGAATGGTGTCTTATCTCCTGCTTTAATTCAGGTACTTAACAGGATTCCAGATCAACATCCGCACCGCTATTCTACACGATCCAACTGTCGGAAAGTCATGGACCAGATTCAGAACGAGATGCAGGATGTACGCGAGAAGCTCGCCCTCTTCATGCAGACCATGGAAGCTATAGCAAAAGGGCAAGAGAATTTGCAGGCCATGGTCCAGCCTCTGTTGGCTCGCAATGCTGGTCATGGTAACGAAGATCATCAGTCTGTCCGGGTTGATACTGCTCATGGAGATGGCACTCCAACGCCAGTGGCTCCGCCTGTCGTCAATGTGAATGCTGCTAACGTCAACAACGCTACCGCTGCTGTGAATGGTAACGTCGGAGTTGGAAATGAAACTGCTGTCCACAACGCTGGGCTGGGTGATGTCAATTTGGGAGATAATCTCGGAGGCAATGGCTTTGTCAATACTGGGTTCGGATTCAACGATCAGGGATTCGACAACACTGGCAAGTATGGCTTTAATGCTCAAGGCTTTGGGCAAGATGGTTATGGTATGGTCAATCAGGGCTACGGAGGCTTTGGAAACGGAAACGGTGCTGGTTTTATGACTGGTGGTCCTGCTGGAGGTGTTCAAGGGTACGGCAACAGAGGCCGAGTTCCGGGGATGAATCAGGTCAGAGCTGGACGTAATAATGCATATGATGGATACGGGGCTGGAAACGGTATGTGGCAAGAGGATCAACAGGAGGACGCCTTCTCTGGAGGGGGTTTTGAAGGGCCGATGGATGATTCTCAAAAGATTAGAATGCTGGAAGAGCAAATGAAAGGAGTCCTAAACCAGAGCGCTGTGGGTCTGGACATGGCAACAATGGGCTTGGTACCTGGGCTGAGGGTGCCAATCAAGTTCAAAGCGCCTGCGTTCGATAAGTACAAAGGAGATACATGTCCGAAGGTGCATGTCCGAGCTTATTACAGAAAGATGTCTGCATACTCCACTGACGAAAGAATGCTCATGCATTTCTTTCAGGATAGTCTATCGGGTCCTTCCCTAGAGTGGTACATGGGGTTGGAGCCAACTGATATCAAGACTTGGAAGCAATTGGCGGAGGCGTTCGTAGCCCATTACAAGTATAACAGCGACCTGGCACCCAATCGGGTCCAGTTGGCCGGGCTTTCGCAGAAGAAGGGGGAGAGTTTTAAAGAATACGCGCAAAGGTGGCGCGATATGGCTGCCAGGGTCCGTCCCCCTGTGGAAGATAAAGAAATGAATGACATGTTTGTTGGCACATTCACCGGGCTGTTTCATGATATGCTGTTTCATACGTCTCTGGCTAGTTTTTCAGATCTGATTCTGATGGGTGAAAAGATTGAGCGGAACATTAAGCAAGGAAAGTTCCAAGTCGATGAATCAACTGCATCTGGCAGTAATAAGAAAGCTTATGGGGGGCGCCGTCAGGGCGAAGCTAGCGCTGTATTTGGAGGCCGAGGCAGGGGAAGAAGTCAATATCGTCAGCCGCAGCAAGTGTCGAGTGTTACTATTCCGTATCAACAGCAGCCAATCCAGCAACAACAACAGGTTCAGCAGCAACCAATGCCACAGCAGCAGCAGCCTCAGCAGGGGGCACAGCAAGCTCAACGAAAATTCCAGGGTGGTAAGCCGAGAAGGGTGTTTGAGAAGCCTCCCTCCACCTATGCTGATTTATTGCAGACTTTGTTGGGATTGAATCTAGTAGAGAAAAGAACCTTGGCGCCGATAACGGGAACTCCCCCGTTCGGCTATGATGCAAATAGGCGCTGCGAGTTTCATTCTGGGGCCCCGGGCCATGATATAGAAGGTTGTCACGCTTTTAAGCACGTTGTGCAGGATCTCTTGGACAACAAGTCTATCAACTTCGGAACGACCGGTGCGAATATAGTCCAGAAACCCATGCCTAATCATGGGGCGAACGCCGTGCTGACTGAGGAAGGTCTGAATCTGATTATGAATGTTGAGGATTTAAAGACGCCGCTGAGCGAAATAAAAAGCCGACTGTTGCAAGGAGGTGTTTACCCGGGTTGTAATGAGTACTGCTTAGATTGTTGGGCCCTGTCTGGGGGGTGTGAGGATTTGAAGAAAGGCATTCAGGCCCTGATTGATGAAGGTGTATTGCAGTTTGATAGAACAGCAACTGATGAGCCGGCAGGGGCAGTAATGGATAATCAGAGTGATGTTGCCACAGTGACAATTCCTAGGAAGACGATCACTATTTCAGCACCAGCTCAGCGACCACCGATTACTATAACTAAAGCCGGGCCAATCCCGTATGAGAGCACGAAAGCGGTCCCATGGTCATATGGGCTAGAGGTGTATTGTGACGGGATTAAAATCGATGTTAACAAGCGGTCAGCGGAGGTTGTGGATAATGTTGTTGGCCCGGGAGGCATGACAAGGAGCGGCAGGATCTTTATATCTCCTGAAGTAGAGGCCGAAAGGCTAGCGAAAGGAAAAGGGAAAGCGGTTGAGAATGTTCCGGTACAAGCAAATGAAAAAGAAGCAGCATCGAAAGATGTGGAGGAATTCATGCGCTTGATTCGGAAGAGCGATTATAAAATTGTGGAGCATCTGCAGCAAACGCCATCCAAAATATCTATTCTGTCATTGCTGTTGTGTTCGGAAGCTCACCGAAACGCTTTGCTGAAAGTCCTGGACACTTCTTTTGTACCACAGGATGTCTCCGTAAACCAGCTAGAAGGGGTATTGGCACATGTAAATGCGGGCCACAGTCTGGGCTTTACTGATTTCGACTTGACTCCGAAAGGAAGGGATCATAATATGGCATTACACGTATCTGTTGAGTGTAGGGGATCAACAATGTCGCATGTATTGGTTGACACCGGGTCGTCTTTGAATGTGCTGCCTAAGAAGGCGATGATGAAGCTGGATGTTCGAGGGATTTTGTGTACACCAAGTGATTTGGTAGTCAGAGCGTTTGACGGCACGCGGAGAACAGTCTTCGGATCGATTACCTTGCCTCTGCAAGTGGGGCCGGAAGTGTTTGCAACGGAGTTTTATATCATGGATATACAGCCTGCGTACAGCTGCTTGCTGGGAAGACCTTGGATTCACGGGGCAGGGGCAGTCACGTCTACCCTGCATCAAAAGTTAAAGTATATGGTCGGAGACAGTGTAGTCACCGTGTGCGGAGAAGAAGACATCCTGGTCAGCCATCTTTCTTCGTTCAAATATGTGGAAGTCGACGGGGAGATCCACGAGACGCCATGCCAGGCATTCGAAGGTTTACGCATAAAGGACAAGAGCCCCGGGCCAAGCAAAGTGCCAGAGATAGCTGTTTCTTCGTATAAAGAGGCTCAAGCGCTAGTGAAGGCAGGAGAAGCCACGGGCTGGGGCAAAGTATTGGACATTCCGGTGAAAATGGACCGGTTCGGACTGGGGTACCGACCGTCGTCATCAACTCCTTCCGTGGGGGCCCCTCATTTCAGAAAGTCAATCACCATCTCTGCCAGTGGAGTATGCCAGGAATCTGTCAATGCTGCTTCGGAATCCGATGAAGGGGACAGCGACTGTGATATGGATGCCTGGATTCAGCCAAGCACGCCAGGACAAGGACTGTGCAACTGGTCTATTCAGGAGCTTGTTCCTGTGACTTTTAAACAGTAATGCTTTGCTTTATTAATTGTTGAATAATCTGATGTCTTGCCCGGGGCATCGGGATTTGCTTAGGGCTGTGTTGTTATAAACATTGCTTCGTTAATCATTAAATAAATGGCGTTTTTTTTTCATGTGTAAATACTGTAATCCCTATCTTTCTTGTTTTGTATTTTTCAATAAAATGGCAACGTGGTTATCCGCTTTATACGCATTTTGAAGCACTTAACCCTTTCTTTTGCAGGATAACATTTTCAGATGACATCCTTGAACCACCTATGACTCGTCCCGACTTCGAGCACCCGGTATTCCAGACCGAAGAAGAGGTTGTCGAAGATAGCGACGTTCCTGAAGAACTGTCTTGGTTGGTGAAGCAAGAGGAAAGAGCCATTCTGCCTCACGACGAGGCTATCGAGATTATCAATTTGGGGTCGGAAGGGGTTGAGAAAAATATTCGTATTGGAGCTGCACTGCAGAGTGATATCAAGCGAAAACTGGTTGAAATGCTCCGAGAGTATAATGATGTATTCGCTTGGTCGTATCAAGATATGCCAGGGCTCGATACAGATATGGTTGTGCATCGTCTGCCACTGAAAGAAGACTGCCCGCCTGTCAAACAAAAACTTCGCAGAACTCGCCCAGATATGGCAATGAAGATCAAAGAGGAGGTTCAGAAACAGTGGGACGCTGGGTTCCTGGCTGTGACGAAGTATCCCTCATGGGTTGCTAACATCGTGCCAGTGCCAAAGAAAGATGGCAAGGTTCGAATGTGCGTGGATTATAGAGATTTGAATAAAGCAAGCCCAAAAGACGATTTTCCACTTCCTCATATTGACGTATTAGTTGATAATACCGCTCAATACTCTGTATTCTCCTTCATGGATGGCTTTTCAGGCTATAATCAGATTAAAATGGCGCCGGAGGATATGGAGAAGACTACTTTCATAACGCCTTGGGGAACATTTTGCTATAAAGTGATGCCCTTTGGTTTGAAAAATGCTGGGGCAACGTATCAGCGTGCGATGACGACTCTCTTTCATGACATGATGCATAAAGAGATTGAAGTTTATGTTGACGATATGATTGCCAAATCCCAGACGGAGGAAGAGCATCTGGTGAATCTGTTGAAGTTGTTTAAAAGGCTTAGGAAGTTCAGGCTGAGGCTGAACCCTAACAAATGCACCTTCGGGGTGAGATCGGGTAAACTCCTGGGGTTCATAGTAAGCGAAAGAGGAATAGAGGTCGATCCTGCTAAAGTAAAAGCGATTCAAGAAATGCCGACGCCTAAAACAGAGAAAGAGGTGCGCGGGTTTTTGGGGAGATTGAACTACATTGCTCGGTTCATATCTCACCTAACGGCCACGTGTGAACCATTATTCAAGCTGTTGAAGAAAGATCAAGCTGTAACGTGGAACGATAATTGTCAAAAGGCGTTCGACAAAATAAAGAAGTATCTGCAGGAGCCTCCTATTTTGATACCCCCAGTGGCAGAGAGACCCTTGATAATGTATTTGACGGTTCTTGAGGGAAGCATGGGTTGCGTTCTCGGTCAACACGACGAGACGGGGAGAAAAGAGCATGCAATCTATTATTTGAGTAAGAAATTTACAGACTGTGAATCTCGATACTCAATGCTGGAGAAAACTTGTTGCGCGCTAGCCTGGGCCGCCAAGCGTTTGAGGCAGTACATGCTGAATCATACAACCATGCTCATCTCGAAGATGGATCCAATCAAATATATATTTGAAAAGCAGGCGTTGTCAGGTAGAATTGCCAGGTGGCAGATGATCTTGACTGAATATGATATTCAATACGTCTCGCAAAAGGCAATAAAGGGGAGTGTGTTGTCCGAATATCTGGCGGAGCAGCCTATTGAAGAGTATCAATCAATGAGATTTGACTTTCCTGACGAGGATATCATGTATCTCAAGATGAAGGATTGCGAAGAGCCGTTACCAGACGAAGGACCAGAGCCGGGGTCCCAATGGCAGATGATATTTGACGGAGCTGTGAATGCTTACGGTAGCGGAATAGGGGCAATTATCACTACGCCGCACGGGTCGCACATCCCGTTTACTGCCCGATTGACCTTTGCCGTTACCAACAATGAGGCCGAATACGAAGCTTGTATAATGGGGCTTGAAGAAGCCATTGATTTGCGAATCAAACATCTAGACGTATACGGAGACTCAGCTCTGGTGGTGAATCAGATCAAAGGGGAATGGGAGACACGGCAGCCCAATTTGATACATTATATGAATTATGCAAGGAGATTGTTGCCTTTCTTCGACAAGGTTGAGTTGCATCACGTGCCACGGGCAGAAAATCAAATGGCTGACGCCCTTGCCACCTTGTCTTCCATGTACAAGGTCAATTTCTGGAACGAAGCTCCCCAAATCACTATCTCTCGGTTGGACAGGCCAGCTTATGTATTTGCTATTGATGAAGCGTCTGATGGCAAACCGTGGTATTTTGATATCCTTAATTTCCTGAAGAATAAAGAGTATCCGGCTGGGGCATCCAGTCAAGATCAGAAAACTCTCAGGAGATTAGCGGGTAATTTCTATTTGAACCCGGATGGCGTCTTATACAGAAGAAACCACGACTTGGTGTTGTTGCGTTGTGTAGACGAGAAAGAGGCAAAGCTTCTCATGGAGGAAATTCACGAAGGTGCATTCGGTACGCATGCTGGTGGGCATGCTATGACGAGAAAACTGCTGCGGGCAGGTTACTTTTGGCTGACGATGGAAACTGATTGTTTCAAGTTTGCAAGAAAGTGCCACAAGTGCCAAATTTATGCTGACAAAATACATGTGCCTCCGAGTCCTCTAAATGTGATGTCATCTCCATGGCCATTCTCAATGTGGGGAATCGATATGATTGGAAAGATTGAGCCGACGGCTTCTAACGGGCATCGGTTCATCCTAGTAGCAATCGATTATTTCACCAAGTGGGTGGAAGCGGCGTCTTACGCAAACGTAACGAAGCAAGTGGTGGCTAGATTCATCAAGAGAGATATCATTTGCCGATACGGAATTCCCGAGCGGATAATCACGGATAATGGTTCTAATCTGAACAACAAAATGATGAAGGAGCTCTGTCAGAATTTCAAGATCGAACATCACAACTCCTCCCCTTACCGACCCAAGATGAATGGCGCTGTCGAAGCGGCCAATAAGAATATCAAGAAAATCGTCCAGAAAATGGTGGTGACTTATAAAGATTGGCATGAAATGCTACCTTTCGCTTTGCACGGTTATCGTACGACGGTACGCACATCAACCGGGGCAACTCCATTCTCGTTGGTATACGGAATGGAAGCGGTATTACCATTGGAAGTTGAGATCCCTTCTCTGAGGGTATTGCGAGACGTTCAGCTGGACGAGGCAGAATGGGTAACGAATAGATTGAACCAACTGAGTTTGATGGATGAGAAGAGGCTAGCTTCTCTGGCATACGGTCGTTTGTATCAAAGACGAATGAAGAAAGCGTACGACAAGAAAATACTTCCGCGAAGCTTTCAGACGGGCGACCTTGTGCTGAAAAGGATTCTCCCGCCGCAAGCAGATCACAGGGGCAAGTGGACCCCCAACTACGAAGGGCCATACGTTGTCAGTAAGGTCTTTTCAGGAGGAGCTTTATTGTTGTCCACCATGGACGGGGAAGACTTTGCATCACCTGTGAATTCGGACGCAGTTAAAAAATACTTTGCTTAAAATAGACCCGCTGGACAGAAAAAAGAGAGTCCAGGCAAAAATGGGGCATCCTGGCGAACCAAAAACAGAATGAAAGGTTCGGGCAAAAGTTAGGGATAAAATTGAAAAATGTACACCCGCGAAGTTGAAAACCTACACTGGGCGGCTTCGGCAAAAAAGGGTATCCCGGTGAACTGAAAACCCGTAAAGGGCGGTTCACGCAAAAGTTAGGGATGAGAAAAGCAAATGACTGCGGTCCGAATTTGGTATTCGATGAGCATCAGTGCGGGAGAATATGTTTGAGGAGTCAGTTATCGGATACAACCTCTTCAGAAGTAGGGATACCGGGAAAGTATAAGAGTCGGACGAGTCATGGGAGGATCAGTTCGTGGTGTTCATCTGCATCCAGTTGCCGACATGTGTACAAAATTTAATTTGTCAATATTTATGCTTCTTGTGAATACTTGCATACTCGTGTATCTGCTTTGCGTAGCTTCCTCTTTTCAGGAGTTACATCCCGTGTACAAAAACTCCGCCCATTCAGGGGCCCAATCAATGAAAATGTGTTATTCAGTACTTGATGCCTGTTCTTTACTGTTTTGCGCATGATAAAACGCCTAAGTTTATTGAAGCTAGCATGAGTATAACATTACTGGCCCTTGCCAACAATTGTTAAAGCTTTGAATTAACTGAGTGTAACGTCACTAACCTGAATCGATTTGGATTGCATAGGCTTGTCGTGCTTTGTTTGTGTTGTTGCAGGTTTCATAACTGTACGAGGAAGGTGATCAAAAGATTGCAATAGTGAAAGGCGTGATCCCCACGCAGGTCATGCAGGTTCTTCCTGAAGAAAGATAGAATTCCCCAGCTAGCCGTAGCTTATCCAAAGGGTGTGCTCCAGAGAAGTTACTCGTCCTCAGCAGAGTTTGGTGATTCCGCGATCGTAAGGCTGTATTCAGACAGGTTCATCTTCCCCGCAGGGTCATGCATTCTCCCCCCAGCGGAGTCAGTTAATGTTCCCTTAGAGAATTATCCTCTCTCCAGCGGAGTTCTTTTAGCAAGTGTTTTTTCCTTCCAGTGGAATTCGAAGGTCAAGACTCTCCAAAGCAGAGTTGATGTTGGGTCCTGTCAGTTATTTTGTCAGAGATACTGGTGATATCGGTTCACGTTCCAGCAGAAGGTCTGAGCATACTGTGCACATCTGTTATTCTCCAGCGAAGTCATATTCCCCAGCAGGGGATTACTTCAACAAGACGTGTGGTTTGAGTTCCCAACTTCCCAGCAGGGTCGACTTCATCCTACCAGCATTTATTTTGCCGGAATAATTTTGTAGCATCAGGCTATCCCCGGCGAGTCGGCGTTACCCTTCCAGCATTTATTTTGCTGAAGCAGTGTCTGTACTCTAGTAGTTCAGGTGGAGAGAGCTCTTGCTCAAATAAATCACCAAACAGTCAAGATCTCGGCAGGAGATATTCAATAATAATGTCAGTTTCGGCGGTATTCCTCACAGAGTTATCATGATAAAACTCTCTTTGTCTCCAGCAGAGCCGTTTGTGCAAATGTCTCTTATTTTTTCCCCAGTCAGAGTGGCCAGGATAAGTGTCTTCTTATCCCCAAGCAGAGTTTGTTTGTCATCAACGGATCGCATGAATCAGAATTTCGGAGCAGGCGTCCGATAGTTGGTTTTCAGACATCCCCAGTAGAGTTCATCTCGAAGTCGCTGTCACGTCAGTGCTGAGCAGTTTGTGGGTAAGGATCATTGAAGAATTAAGTCCTGACGTGGACCATTTACTCCTAGAATGACGGGATTTCTTCAGAAGTGGGCGTCCTAACGTGGACAGGTTTGTTTTACCGGATTGGTAAGGTGCGTTAATCCTGACGTGGATAGATTCGGTCTCTCGAAATTTGGAGAAAAGGAGGTCATGACGTCGACAAAAGATTGGGTACTCTTCGTGTTGGTATCCTGACGTGGATCATTTTGTTTTCGGCAGATATCTTTATTCGTAATGGTGAACGTGCGTCCTGACGTGGACAAGTTTATAGTTCTTTGTGATGACAAGATACAAGAATCCTGACGTGGACAAATTTATCCTTCTTCGTGTTGTTGGCAAAGTGTAAGTCCTAACGCGGATATTTCCCCAGTGAGTCGAAGGTGTGAGTCCTTACGTGGACAAGTCTTATTTCCTCAGTGAGTCGAAGACGCCTGAGTCCTTACGTGGATAAATCAAGACGAGATCAGTGTCCTAACGCGGACAGATCAAAGAGATTATTATTCCTAACGTGGAAAGATGTAGTCCTTACGCGGACCTATCAACAGAAGTGATTCCTAACGTGGAAAGACGGAGATTCCTAACGCGGAAAAGATGGAGTCCATACGCGGACGTGTCAGAAGATAGTTTCCTTACGTGGAAATGACAGTATTCCTAACGTGGAAAGAAGAGAGTCCTTACGTGGACAGATTAAGATGGCATTCCTGACGTGGAAAAGTTTAGTCCTGACGCGGACATATCAGGAGAAGATTCCTAACGTGGAAAGAGTGGAGTCCTTACGTGGACAGGTTAAGATGTATTCCTTACGTGGAAAAGTTTAGTCCTTACGCGGACATATCTAGAAAGGGTTTATTCCTAACGTGGAAAGATCGGAGTCCTTACGTGGACATATCAAGAGCATTCCTTACGTAGAAGAAAAATGGTTTCCTTACGTGGAAAGGCGAGTTTATTCCTTACGTGGAAAGATCAAAGTCCTGACGCGGACATATCAAGATTGATTCCTGACGGGGAAAGAAATGGATTATTCCTGACGTGGAAAAGTCTAGTCCTGGCGCGGACAGATCATATCAAGATATTCCTAACGTGGAAGAAGAAGTTTATTCCTTACGCGGAGAAATTGGGGTCCTGACGTGGACAGATTCGAGAAGTTGAGTCCTGACGTGGACAGGTTCAGCACCAAAGTGGAATTCCTTACGTGGAAAGATCGGAGTCCTGACGCGGACACGTCAAGTGGTATTGGAGTCCTTACGTGGACAGATTGATGTAGTTCTCCTTATGTGGAAAGAAGATTGCTTCCTGACGTGGAAAGATGAAAGGGTTAGTCCTGACGGGGACAGATACAGAGTTTTGATTCCTAACGTGGACAGGTGTTACTCCTAACGTGGAAGAGTTTTTCCTAACGTGGGCGATTCAATTTATGGAAATGCGGACGAATTATCCCCAGCGGAGTTGCCGAGATTTTTCTGGGTTGACAGTAAGTGGAGTCCTGACGTGGACAGATTTAGTTGAGATTTCTTCGTATCGACGACAGACAGAGTCCTCACGTGGACAAGTAAGCAAAATGTTATGACAGAATTCTCTTCAGAACGATGAAGACAATCCCCAGCACGGCCGTGCGAGATCAGTGGGTTGCTCTAACAGTCAGATTCAGCTGACGAATGTCATTCCTCAAGCAGGAGCGCAGTTTATTTCTGCGGTTGGCAAATTTCTGGTTTCACTAGTATTCAACCGTCTCGTACCGCGAATGTCTGAAGGCTCCGGGCTCTTCATCCAATCGGGTCCAAGTCGCTTGAATAGGGGCAGCTGTTGCACCATAAAATTTGCTCAACCTTATTACTTGGATTTATGTTTCATCACCATTAGCATTTGCATATAGAGTCATGTACATAGACTAACCATTTGCATAGCATAAGCATAGCAAGTCATTCAACAGGGGACCAATCATTATTTTCATCTCTAGAGGCCTATCAAGAGGTTATTATCCCAATTCAGTCATATTCAAGTCATCAGGAAAGAATTTGAAAGCAAAGAGTTCAGCAGATCAAGCCTTGAGTCCATCTCCTAGCTGAGGGTATCTGAGGATCAATAAGAGGGTTGTGAGCTGTGGATTGAGCATGGAGAGTATGTGGACATCATATAGGACTTAGAAAGTCATTTGGAGAAGGAAACAAGTCATTGGTGTGATCACAAGAATTGCAGTTGAAGACAGTCAACTAGGGTTTCATCTGGGGTCAACCCTAGGTCAATTGACTGACTTAAGAGGGCATTCAAGTCTATTGGAGAGATGTGGGGATCAACATTTGACATATGAAGAAGGATATGGAGATATGACAAGGAGAATTCAAGAGAAATCAAGGAGAAGAGGAGTTACTAAATTAGGGTTTCTCTGTAAAATCCCCTAGTTTAGGTCAAATTTCCAAGCAAGATAAGTCAAAATGCTAGCTTCAAATGGCTTCTTGGCCAACATGAAACTTGTAGAGAATCTCAAGACCTTTAATTTGAGTGGTGGAAGACCTTAAGGAGATTTATGGAACTCAAGTTATGGTCCTTACAAGTTACAGGTCATCTGAGGTGTCTGAATTTTTGTCTGTGAAAGTGACTTGACTTCCAAGCTAGTTTTGCCCCTCAAGGAGATTTCAAATGGATTCTTGGTCAACATAAGAATTGTTCCTCGTTGTCTTAGCTTTCTAGAATGGTATGGCATGCCTTCATATGATGTGGAGAACCCAACTTATGGTCTTGACAAGCAAAGGGTATTTTGGGCATTTGTGAATTACAGGTCATTTTAACCTATACCCAAAACTCATACAAGGAGGCCTCAAATGGAAAAACTTACAACATCAAACTTGCTCCAAATGGGATTTTAAGTCTAGAAAGAAGGTCACAAGTTATTGGAGAAGCTCATAGCATGATGTTGCATAATTGGTCAAAATATGAACTAAAAAGGCTTATAAAGTGAATAATTTCAAGTTGAAAAATGGTTTGGGAGATTTACAAGTCCAAATGGAGACTTCCAATATATGATTTTGAATGGAAAAACAATTCTAAGAACAATGGTTCACACACTTTTTTGAGTTTAGAAGGAAAAAATGAAGTTATCCATGGTTGCTTACCTTTTAAGAAACATAATCAAAATGAGCCAAAGTTTGAAAACAAGGGAATGTGCAAGATGGATCTAGAATGTACCATTGGGGTCTATATATTCATGAAAGATGAATTTGGCAAGGGTTGGCCTCATTTGCACCAAGAATTCCACAAATTTCTCACACTTTTTCATAAAAGTTTCATTCCAAATCTCTCAAATTCTTCATCAATCTTCATCAAGATCAATTCAATTTCACTCCATCATCATCTTAGATCATAATTGAAGCAAGGTTTTGGTAGTTCTCATCCATTTTCGAGTGCCTCTTTCATCAACATCAAAATCACAAGTTCAAGTGAATTGCATGATTCAAGCAAGGAACCTCCAAAATTGTGCATACAGAATTGAGTATTGAATTGGTGAATCAAGATCCAAGTCTCAAAAGCTTCATATCTTCCATTTCCATAGCTGTTTTCAAGGTTTCTCATCAGGTAAGTTTTCATTCGATTAGCTTGATTCTGTTGGTTTCACATGATTTTATTAGCTTAGACTTGATATAGGTGGTTAGGAGATTAAGCTAGATGAATTTGGAACGATTTGGTGATGGTTAGTGACAGGTGTAACAAACTGTTGGTGCTTATATCTCTTAGATTAGTGCATCATAATTGTAGCGTGATTGATCAAATTAATCTCCATTAGGCATAGGTTAGTTTAGGTCAAGTTTGAGGAGGAATGGTGATGGTTCATAACAGTATGATTTCATGATGACCAGTTTTTACCTCGATCGGGTTGAGAGATTCTGTGAGTTTCAGACTGAGCTAGTGGTATAGGATTGTAGAGGGGAAGATCCTGAGCAACTTTCGTGTTTATGGCGTGATGATTCGTGGCTTGGAGATGGAGAACAGAGAGGGGGAAAGTAGCTCGTGCATGAGCTCGCATGGTGAAGTGAAACCCTAGGTTGCAGGTTATTTGGGGAAGATACAATCATAGCCGTTCATTGTGGTTTGGACCTTTGACTATCAGTAAGATCCAATGGCCAGCGTTTGATCTGAAATTGGAGGGAAGGACCCTGGCCAAAACGCACCGTTTCATTAATTGAAACGGGCGGGCCTGAGTTGGATCATGCTAATCCCACCCCCCTAAACCAAGCCCAAACCAATTTCAACGTAATTCCTTTTCTTTTCTCACCCCCCAGCGTGTTTTATTTATTTCTTTAATTCTGATTGTTGTTGGGCCCAGTGTGAAAGCGCTGCCAGCACCCCCCTATTTCCTGGCCCAATGGGATTATAACTGGGCGAGTTTCTAAATGCACCCCTCTCCCTCATTTAATTCATTTTATTTTTCTTAATTCCATTTTATTTTACCAATTTTCATAAAATCATAACTAATTCATAAAAAATGCATTTTCATCCATTCTTTTTACCATATCTTCATTAAAATGTCTAGAATATTATAGGAAAATAAATTCTCATTTTTAGTTTTATTTCATATTTTTTTCACATTTTCTAAATAAATGTCCCATTAAATAGTTCATTTCATGCATTATTTTTATGATTTTTGTTCTCTCACATGCTTTAATATTTTTTGATCATTCTTTTCATATTGTTTAGATGAGATATTCAACTTGTAGAAATATTTTAGTTCCCATTTTTAGAGGTTAATTTTAGGTGATTAATAAATGCTTGAACATCATGTACAAAACTAGGGTTTTTAGGTGACAACTTAGGAGTTTGATTTCATTTCCCTTAGGACTTAGGGTTTGAATAGATTAGTTATGGGACTATAGGGGCTATGGGTAGTTATTAGATCCCTTAGAGAACAGTTAGGATTCCCCTACTGCTATTATTACTGTCTGTATATCTAATGTCTGGTGTGGTGTGCCCTCTGGGGTTTATTGATTGTTTGTATGGGTATTGGGTTTGTCTGGGGCCCTGGGGAAGCTGAAGATTTGTGGAGATGAAGCTATTGGAGATTCAAAGATTGAAGATCAACTGTCAGAGTTGAGGAGGAGTTTCTTGCTATCAGTTGCTGAGGAGACTAGAGTTTAGGAGCTAGGCAGAGCTCTAGATTAGAAAGATTGTTTCTCAAACATGGATTGCCTTGTCTGCATCCATTCTTCTCTGTGATTCAGAGTCTCTCTAAGACACTCACCCCCTTCCTTTGGAAGGCTTGGTGATAGTGTCTATGAGATAGAACTCTTGAGAGAAAATGTCTCTTGTGTTAGAAGCAGTCTGTTCACCACCTTTGGTAGTCAGCTGATTGCTTAACACCCAATTCACTCTTGTGACTGATCCCTCATCCTGGAGGTTTGAGCTTGAAGAAAAGCCATTGCAGATGGAAGACTGATGATCAAAGCCCTTGTCTGAAGGCCATGAAGATGGAGATTGATGCTTGTTGAAGCCTGTAGCTGATTGGAGGTTACTTGAAGCCAGATGTTGATTCAGAGCTGCTGATGCTGTTTCTTTTGCTGTATTTCATTTGTTGATGTATTGATGGGTTTTCTGAACTGTATTGTTTGCTGTTTACCCTGTTGGGTTGAAAGTGAAGCCTGTTCACTTTTGCCTATTGTTTTCTAGGTTCGAGGTTGAGTGGGACTCCCTTGCCTCGCTTGTACTGTTGCATCCATGCATTTTACTGCTTTACTGTATATATCTGATATTGTTTCTATTTCTGCCTATCCCGTAGGATCTCTGTTTCTCTCTGTGCAAGAGAGGAGCATGATAGACACTAGGTCTTAACCCATGCATGATAACATTAGGTTAGTTTGTTTCCCTTCGCAACCGTAGGTTAGAGTTCTGTCTCTTTCCTTCTCAAAACAAACAGAAAAAACACATAAAGATTTCAAACACAATAAAAGACATTTCTTTCGTAAAAGAATGTGAACTCATCAAGACGTCATTTTTGTCCTCTTGGACTGTTAATCAAAAAAAAACCTTTTTCAGAAGGAATAAAAATCAATCAAGGACAAACTTGTGTCGTACGAGGCCCGAGCTACGTTTGCTCTGATCTTTCATGCTGTATGAAAGTACGTAGGCATAGGATGCGATATCCTAGCGAGCAACTTTCCCCTCCTTTCCCGTAGGTAGGCGAACTACGTTGACTCTGATTTCTCGTTCCAGACGGGAATACGTAGGCATAAAGTGCGATACTTTGCCGAGTCATTTTTATTTTCATTTTATTTTCTTTTTCACCCTTGACCTATGGTTTAGATAGAATAACAATCCATACCCGAAAACAAGCGTGGATCCCGTCGAGTACGACGGACGTGAGGGGTGCTAATACCTTCCCCTTGCGTAACCGACTCCCGAATCCAGGTTTTGGTTGCGATGACCATACCTTTCCCGTGTTGTGCGAGGTTTACTCTGAGCGTTTCCTTTCCCTCCCGTGGGATAAATAACGCACGGTGGCGACTCTTCTGTTCAGCCGGCGCCGATTTTCGCAGTAGCGACAACGTAGTTCGGGATAATACGGATTACGGGAATTCAGATTCATCTGTTTTATCGAGTAGGGTTAACAAACAGTTCCAGCAGTTGGATGTAAGCAGCTCGACCCTTGGAGACTTAGGCGTTACCGTTTGCGGTAGAACTGGGAGATAACGACACTCTTTTCTTCAGAAAAGCTTCCTTTGAATTATGGGCCCACAGGGCAAAAAGGTTTGAAGTTTGTTTTCTATCTTTTACGGAAGAACTGTTTTTTAGTTGTCTGTAGTTTGTTCAGCACTAGAGACTATGACCTGGGAACGAATGCGTCGCATATCGTCCAAAGGACGTATACTAAACATTCTAGACGATTGAGAGGAGGCCGCTCAATTATAATTACCCAAGTAGCTTAAGGCTCGTAATGCGCTTATACTAACTTGCCTTTATTATGTTTTTTACTGTTGTTTGAGATGAGAAGAGAGGACAGGCTCAACTACGGGGAGACTATCAAGTCCTAATGTTGTCATGCCAAGGATTCATCCTATGGTTGAGGTTTGAAACAGGGAACTCCTAGAAGTTATCATGCATAGGTTTCAACCTAAAGTTCTAATCATCACTTCCTTATCAAAGGAAGTGAGATTCTTAGGGGATCATGTCAATGGTATACAGAAACAGATAAAGCATCAGCTTAAACAGTAAACAGTAAACGACTGTAAAATGCATGCAATGCAAGTGAGGGAGGAAATGTGTGTGGGGCATCAGCCTCCACAAGCTCGTCTCGACCTCAAGCCAGATATGAATAACTGCAATCATACAGAAGAAATAAAATTCCATCAAGCAAAACACAAACCACATAGGCAAGGGAGCTGGGCTCTACCGAATACCTGCAAGCAAAGCCATACAGTAAAAGTACAAGCAGAGGGAGCAACTCAACCTCTAACGCAATCATGCTCCTAGCTTAACACAATTTAAACATGAACTTATTCTAATGCATCAAGCAAATCACACAAGTCACATCAATACATTTGCACAGAAAGCAAACAGACAGGAAAGAAAGCAAATCCACAGCTTCCAAAGCAATCTTCTGACAGCAGTTCAATCTACAGTCTGTAACTGTTCTTCAAGGCTCTCATCTTCAATGGCAAGTATCAACTTTCTTCTTCAAGCTTTCAATGCATCAAACAAAAGTATCAACTTGTTCTTCATCTTCTTCAAGCTTCAGCTTTTTCTTCATCCTCAACTTGGTCTTCTTCACAAGTGTCAACTTGTTCTTCTGGATCTTCAAGCTTCAGCTCCAAGGGCAGTCTTCAAACAAAGGGGAAGTGCAACCTCTAACATCTTCAATCTTCTAATAAGGAACTCCATCAACTAGCAAGGGAGAAAGATTCATCTAACAAGAGCAAGGTGGGGATAGGGAGGAGCAAAGTGAAGACCAAAGGTCACCTCTAAACACTCCACCATCAAGGAAAGGAACCTTCAAAGGTTCTACCAATTTGTGAGGAGCCACTCATCCTACCAAAGGAGTGATGGGGCCTTCACAATGGGACCTTACATCATAGGGAGGAATGGAAGTGATCAACATCTTCCATGTTTCATGAAGGAAGAAAATCTATTCTAAGAGATCTCCCTAAAAACCTAATCCTTAACCCTAAACAAACTACGCCAAAGAGAGAGAAAACTTCAAGTCCAAGCTCCAACATGCATTCCACAGCAGCCCACACATGTCTTCATCATCATCCAAGAGAAAGAGAAGCAAAACCCTAATCTAAGGGAACTAAAGAAATCATTCTAGTTGAATTAGCAAGTTAGGATCACCTAAAACCTAGTACTAAAGTTAATCCTAACTAAAATACTAAAACCAATTGGAAAATCCTACAAAAATAACTATGGGAACCGAAGTCAATCATGACTCTACCATGTTAATTCCAGATTTCAAATCCTCAAATAAGACCTACAAATAAATTCTACACTACAAGGTACTAAACCTAAACCCTAAAAGAAAGCACCTAAAGTTTCAACCTAAAACCCACATCTAATTTCATCACAAAAATGTGAGCAAAATACTATGGGAGCATACATGTCTAAGCTAATCACACACAAAAAATCAAGCCAAAAATCATCACCAAGTGCTCACAATAAAATCATCAAACAGAGGTATCAACCATGGCCACTTTATTATCAAATAAAAGGTAAAAAATGCACAAAAATTGAAAATGCATGATTTTCCTAATATTTTTATTCAACAAAATTCTAGATTCAATCATGAATCAGGGGGAAAAAATCTGGAATTAATTGACTTATTTTTCATGAATTGTTTTCAAACCAACATGAAATGCACAAAAATAATAAAACAATAAAAAGAGAAGATGAACAGAGGGTGTATTCAGCAACTCAATCCAACTAGTTTCGCTTGGGCCCATCATCCTGGGGGTGCGCATAGCAACAGGGCGTGAGGCCCATCTGAGTATCAACTCAGTTCAAACAAATAACCAGGGGAGGGGTGTGTTGAGCAAGCAATTGCCTTGTAAATCCATATTGGGCTTGGATGGTGAGCTGTTAAAAGCAATGAGAAATTGAGGCCCACACGCTCTGAAATCCTCATCTCCACTTCAATTCTCAAACTGAAAAATAAAAATCACACACACCAAGATTCAAACCCGTCCCTCCTTGGTCTACACAGTGAAGCAAACAAAGTCTGAAGTTCAATAAACCAAACGCTGCGTTTGGATGTGAGGATATGTGGCGCAACATACGCGCTAGGATGGATAGACTGAGTCAACATTTCCACACAAATGGACGGCCAATACTTCGTCTTCTTCATTCAAACCTGCAACACTCGCGCGCAACCCACGGCCACCGCCGGTGACATCTCCGGTCACCTTGCACAACCCTAACTTCCTCTACACACATCCATTTGCCACGATCTTTACATGAAACTTGACCAGAATTTCACCAGGAACTCAACCATGGCATCTATTCACTCTAACAACGCAAGAATCTTGAGATAACCATCTCAACCGAAAATGCAATCCACCCTAAATTGTCTCTAAAGTTGCAATTAACCATCCAAAATCCATCTAGATCATGATTAGAACCTAACCGTATGCTTCTAGTTCATTGAAAACACATAAACAGAGAGAGATTTCAAGAATTTAAAACTTGGCTTTGAGCTTGGATTGCAGTGGATTCAAGCCTCAATTCTCTTCCAAACCTTGCAGAAACGTTCAGTGATCAATGGTGAATGCTTCTTGATGCTCAATTCTGGTTGAAAACTCTTGATTCTCAAAAATGAATTTTCACTTCCAAGCTTTGTTCTTCACTTCTCTCCAATGGATTCTCCATGAAAATGATCACCAGAACCTTCCAATTCTGTTCTAAATCCTTTTTATATTCTGTTTCAATGGATTAGAGGCTCAAAACAGGCCCATTCATGAGTTTTTGATTTTCACCTTTCTTCCAAATTTCCAAAGTTGATATCCACCTTCAAGCCTTGTTCACACTCCAATTTCATTCCAAACCATACACTTAAGCCTTGTGGGATGTAGTGATGTGGTTTGTTTCCTTTGACTTCAACATATGGAGTGTGTGAGGTGTGTTTCTTATTTGTGAAGCAACCTTGCAAATGGCCATGTTAAGCCCTTCAAATCAAAAATGTAATAATTCCAATCTCTTTAGAACATCAATTCCATTCAAAATGACTACAAATTTGACTTGAAAACATGTTATTCTCAATTGTTTTGAATTTTCTCATCTTAATTCATTAAAATGGCTTTTATATGAACTTTCTTCCACCAATGCTTGATATGATCCATATCAATGGACTCTTGATGATTAGAGAAGCTAAAAACATCATTTTGAACAACTTTCATGTTGAACAAAAATCCATTTGAGGCCTGCAAGATGGTGAAATTGACTTATGGTTCAAAATGACCTGTAATGTCCAAATACCCAAAATACCCTTGACTTGTCAAAGCCATAACTTGAGTTCTACAAATCCTATCAAGGACTTCTAGTACTCTCTAGAAATATAAGAGAATAAGGAACAACATTCATGTTGACAAAAAGTTCATAGGAATCATCCTTCTAGGGCAAACGTTTCATGCAAGTTGGGTAACTTTCAAGCTCCAAATTCACATTCCTCAGATGACTTGTAACTTGTCTGGCTCATAACTTGAGTTCTATAAACCCTATCAAGGACTTCTAGTACTCAAATTAAAGCTAAGATCATGCCCTAAAACAATCATGTTGGGGTCAAAATGAGATGACAATCATATCTTGAGTTAAATTTCCTTGAATACAGGGGTCAAACTAGGGGATTTTACACTGTCAAGTCTTAGAAACCCTAGCTTGAAACTTCTCAAACTCTTCAATCATGATGAGTTAACCTTGAAATCATCCTTAGAACATCTCAATGTATCAATCCATGATCACATGGCTCTTGAATTAGGTCTCAACCTTCTTCAAATCATCAGTTGACTTAGGGTTGACCCAGTCAAACCCTAGCCGCACAACTCATGGCTGAGCCTTCTTAATCTTGCACAATGACCTGTCTAGGCCTCAAAGTGACCTTCAACACTTCTCATGAGCTCTCTCAAGACCTCAAGTCTAACTTCATGGCTTCAGAATCATCTGATGACTTCCCCTTAACTCTCAAGCTAGGAGACCCACATACTTGGTTTCAACCATTCTCTCTGAGGATCCTTTAACTTCTCTGACAAGGATATCAACCCTTGAGCACCTGAATAACCTTCTTAGCTAGCTTCATAGTCTTGTGTAGCTCTTAATTGGTAATCATACCTCTTGATCTCCTGCATACATGTCAATGAAATGCAAATGATATTGCTAATGTGAATGAAATGAAACATAAGCTAGGTAAATAAATGTTGGTCAAATTTTGGGGTGCAACAGCTGCCCCTATTCAAACGGCTTGGACCTGACTGGGTGAGAAGCGAACGGCTCTTAAACAATCAAGGTAAAAGACGGTTGAATATCAACAAACCCGGAAATTTGCCAACTGCACAAGTACACGGTACTCTGATGGGGAATTGGTCACACGGTAACCGGTGAAAGGTCTAATCTCAAATCTCCGTCAGGATGATCATCTGATTTTGCTGTAGATCTTCGTCCTCAAGTCATCAAGGGGTCGCCGGTTACACGGTAACTGGTAATGGATGGTTGATCATGCCGTCAGGCATTCTGCGTCATAGCAGAAGAATTCCTCGGGACTCATCAGCTCATTAGGGACTTTTTAACAATCAAGTTAATTGCGCCATCGGGCATTCAAAGAAATTTTCGGGTGTCAGTCAGACTTTGCCAGTAAGTCGGAAACAGAATCCTCGGTCAATCATGAACCAATAGGGATATCCAAACTTCTACCATCAGGCACTCCGCGTCAACTGAGATAACTGCTTGGACATCGCAGTTGGACTTCATCAGTAAGTCTGGGGTTTTGGCACTGCTGTCGGACTTCAATCATCAAGTCTTCAAGGGAAGTTTCAACTTCACCGTTCAGTAACCTACTGGGGATGACACATCTCCGCTGGGGATTCTGGAGAACTATCAAGTAATTCTACTTCGGGGATCCAGAAATCATTCTGGGTGAATCATCTCTGCTGAGGAAATCAAGAATCATCTTGAACAAACAACTTCGCCGGGGACTTCAAGAATCACCCTGAACCAATAACTCTGCTGGAGATTTCAGGAATCATCCTGAGCAAATACTCTGCCGGGGACTCTAAGCATCAACTTGAGCAACCAACTCTGGCGACTTCACCGGGGATTTTTAAGAATCATCTTAAGCACACAACTTTGCTGGGGAATTCAAGAATCGTCTTGAGCAAACCATTCTGCGCAGGAACACCTGCAAAACAAGAACGGTAACAACCTAGCTCATGTTTCATATGCATATGTTTGACTATGGCGCAATGCTCCACACGGTGGAAATGCTACGCGTTTAGGGTAAATGTTATGCAATCATGCAAAATGCTATGACCCCGTCAGCAAAATAAATGCTGAAGGAAAAAGCCTTCTGTCAAGGAGAAAGAACCAATCTGGTGGAGAGGAGGAATTATCCTGCCGAGGAGAAGAAGTCACACCAATCTCAATTGGACTCCGCCTGGGGAAACAAACTCCAGATGACTGCTGCCAGGGAACAAAGTTTTACGAGAACTTGGACCTGCTCAGCTAGGTATGTGAACCACAACTGCTGAGAAAAACGATGTTAATGGCAGAAATAAACTGCACGACCTTCGCGGCTAAAACTTTCCTAGAGATAACGACTCCGATGGGGGAAAACAGCATCAGTTAATCAACACGCTACTGGGGAAAACCGATCATGGCCCAAACGACTTCCAGGGACTCGGCTTTCTGGGGATTTGCCAGCTTGGCTGGGGTAGAAGGAACTATCCTGCTTACTGGGGAGAGTACAACTCCGTGGGGAATTTCAATTCTCCAGGAGACCTCAGTTTGGATTACCGGAGGCTGCATACTTGCGAGTAGTCTTCTACGAAGACTGCACTTTGACCCAGTGCTGGGGAATGAATATACGCTTCAGCGCATGACTCAACTGGGGGGAATGATGATCCTCCAGGATACCTCTGATTGGGGAGAATCCTCTCTGCTTGGGGAGACATATCAACGTTCACCATCCCATGTTCCGGCTCCATGGGGAGATGCTGCTAAACTCGCTGGGGTAGAAGGAATCATCCTGCTTGGGGACGCATATGGCGTACTGCCAGGAATATGCCATACCTGCAACAACACAAACAAACAGACAAGATACCCTTCTCAAAGGGACCTATCAAGGTTATCATCTTGTGACAATGTTCAAGTAATTCATTGTTTCAACAATCAGCGGCCTAGGCCAGTAAGTTTATGTATGCGCATTTTATCAAAAACATCGACGTTCTTTTTCGCAAACAAAATAGATAGATGCTAAACAAACAAACAGAATTGCTGAATAGTATATATTTTATTGATGACGAACCCCTGAATGGGTGAAAATGTTTTACAACAGATGCAAGCTCCTAGAATTAGGAAGCTGCGCAAACATAAAAACATAAATATACATCAGTATACACACAAATGTCGGTAATGCGATGTAGACGAACACCATGAGTTGATCCCTCAATGACCCACTCGACTTCGATACTTCTTCGATGCTTCAGCTTCAGAAGAGATTGATTCAGATAAACTGCCCTCAGGTCTTCCAAACCACTAAACAATGAAAGTCCATACGCGGAACGCAGTCATTTGCTTTTTCCAATCCCTAACTTTTGCCTGAATCGCCCTTCCGGGTTTTCGATTCACCGGGATACCCTTTTTAGCCAAAGTCGCCCTTCCAGGTTTTCGACTTTGCGGGTGTACATTCTTTTCATTTATATCCCTAATTTTGGCCCGAACCCTTTTCCTTTTTTATGGTTCGCCGGGATGCCCCATTTTTGCCTGGATATTCTTTTTTCTTTCCAGCGGGTCATTTTTTGAGCAAAGTATTTTTTAACTGCGTCTGCGTTCACCGGGGATGCAAAATCTTCACCATCCATCATGGATAACAACAAGGCTCCTCCCAAGAAGACCTTGTTAACGACGTATGAACCTTCGTAATTGGGAGTCCACTTGCCCCGGTGATCGGAGTGTAGAGGAAGAATCTTCTTCAGGACGAGATCACCCGTTTGAAAGCTTCTGGGACGCACCTTCTTATCATAAGCTTTCTTCATTCGGCTCTGGTACAGACGACCATATGCAATCAATGCTAATCTCTTCTCGTCCATCAGGCTGAGTTGGTTTAGTCGGTTCTTAATCCATTCTGCCTCATCAAGTTTCACATCAACCAAAACTCGTAAAGAAGGAATCTCAACTTCTAACGGTAGGACAGCTTCCATACCGTACACCAGTGAGAAAGGAGTTGCCCCGGTTGATGTACGTACTGTCGTACGATAACCGTGCAATGAAAACGGCAACATCTCGTGCCAATCCTTATAGGTCACAACCATCTTCTGTACAATCTTCTTAATGTTTTTATTGGCCGCTTCAACGGCGCCATTCATCTTCAGCCGGTAAGGAGATGAGTTGTGGTGTTCAATATTGAAACTCTGGCACAGCTCCTTCATCATCTTGTTATTCAAATTCGAACCATTATCAGTAATGATCCGCCCGGGAATTCCGTAACGACAGATGATGTACCTCTTTATGAATTTAGCCACCACCTGCTTGGTCACATTAGCATACGAGGCTGCCTCCACCCACTTGGTGAAGTAGTCGATGGCTACTAAAATGAAGCGATGACCGTTAGATGCAGTGGGCTCGATCTTGCCTATCATGTCGATGCCCCACATGGAGAACGGCCACGGGGAGGACATGACATTCAACGGGCACGGCGGCACATGAATCTTATCAGCATAAATCTGGCATTTATGACATCTCTTCGCGAATTTAAAGCAATCTGACTCCATCGTCAGCCAGTAATATCCTGCTCTCAGGATCTTTCTTGTCATAGCATGCCCGCCAGCGTGTGTACCAAATGTGCCTTCATGGACTTCTTCCATGACCATACTCGCTTCTTTCTCATCTACACATCTGAGTAGCACGAGATCGTGGTTTCTTTTATACAAAACTCCATCAGGATTGAGATAAAAATTTCCAGACAGCCTCCTCAGAGTCTTCTTATCCTGGGTTGACGCTCCCGCAGGATACTCCTTAGTCATAAGGAAAGTCTGGATATCATGGAACCATGGCTTGCCATCGGAGGCTTCCTCGATCGCAAAGACGAATGCAGGTCTATCAAGACGGGAAAGGACAATCCTTGGAGCTTCATTCCAAAAATTGACTTTATACATCGAAGCCAACGTGGCTAAGGCATCAGCCATCTGATTTTCATGTACGGAAGCAGCCTTCTGGCATAATTCATGTACGGCACCAAATTCGATTCACGAGTCTCCCACTCCCCTTTAATCTGGTTGATCACAAGTGTCGAGTCACCATATACATCTAGGTTCTTGATTCTCAAATCAATTGCTTCTTCTAGACCCATGATGCATGCTTCGTACTCTGCCTCGTTATTGGTGACCAGAAACATCAGTCTAGCAGTAAACGGGATGTGGGATCCATGGGGAGTCGTGATGATTGCCCCAATGCCACTTCCATAAAAATTAACCGCCCCGTCAAATATCAATTTCCACTGGGATTTCCTATCTGGACCCTCGTCGGCAACGGTTCATCACAATCTTTCACCTTGAGAAACATGATATCGTCATCAGGGAATTCAAATTTCATCGGCTGATAATCTTCGATCGGCTGTTCGGCAAGGTATTCAGACAATACGCTTCCCTTGATGGCCTTCTGGGAAACATACTGAATGTCATATTCCGTCAACACCATTTGCCATCTGGCAATCCTGTCCGAAAGCGCTTGCTTCTCGAAGACGTAGTTGATCGGATCCATCTTCGAAATTAGCATGGTTGTATGATTGAGCATGTACTATCATAAACGTTTGGCAGCCCAGGCTAGTGCACAACACATTTTCTCCAGCATCGAGTAACGAGATTCACAGTCTGTGAATTTTTTTACTCAAGTAGTAAATGACATGCTCCTTTCTGCCCGTCTCGTCGTGCTGACCGAGAACACACCCCATACTATTCTCAAGAACTGTCAAGTACATGATTAAGGGTCTTCCGGCCACTGGGGGTATCAAGATCGGAGGTTCCTGTAGATACTGTTTTATCTTATCAAATGCCTTCTGGAAATCCTCGTTCCAGATAATCGCCTGATCTTTCTTTAACAGTTTGAACATCGGTTCACACGTGGCGTGAGCTGAGTGATAAACCTTGCAATGTAGTTTATTCTGCCCAGGAAGCCACGAACTTCTTTTTCAGTCTTTGGCGCTGGCATTTCTTGTATTGCTTTTATCTTCGCAGGATCAACCTCGATGCCTCTTTCACTCACGATAAACCCCAGTAGTTTTCCAGACCGTACTCCAAAAGTACACTTGTTAGGATTCAGCCTCAACCTGAACTTCCTAAGCCTCTCAAAAAGCTTCAGCAAATTGACTAGGTGTCCCTCCTCCATTTGGGACTTCGCAATCATGTCATCAACATAGACTTCAATCTCATGGTGAATCATGTCATGAAACAAAGTAACCATTGCTCGTTGGTAAGTGGCCCCTGCGTTCTTCAGACCGAAAGGCATTACCTTGTAGCAAAATGTTCCCCAAGGTGTAATAAACGTAGTTTTCTCCATGTCCTCCAGCGCCATCTTGATCTGATTGTAGCCGGAGAAGCCATCCATGAACGAAAATACGGAGAACTGAGTTGTATTGTCGACCAACACATCAATATGAGGGAGCGGGAAATCATCTTTAGGGCTCGCCCTATTCAAATCCCAATAATCGACGCACATTCGTACCTTACCGTCCTTCTTCGGTACAGGCCCTATGTTGGCGACCCACGGAGGGTAAGTGGTGACCGCTAAGAAGCCAGCATCAAGCTGCTTCTGCACTTCTTCTTTGATCTTAACGACCATATCTGGTCGTGTCCTCCTAAGCTTCTACTTAACGAGAGGACAATCTTCTCGCAGCGGCAAGTGATGGACCATGATGTCAGTATCAAGTCCGGGCATATCTTCGTATGACCAAGCAAAGATGTCACTATACTCTCGCAGCATCTCGACCAATCTCTGCTTGACATCACTCTGTAATGCAGCCCCTATCCTGACGTTCCTGACTAGTTCTTCAGAACCCAGATTCACAATCTCAATCTCTTCCTCGTGAGGCAGAATAACTTTATGTTCTTGTTTCAACAAGCGGGCCAACTCTTCGGGAAGGTCTTCGTCTTCATCAATCTCTTCTTCGGCTTGATAGATCGGGCAATCGAAGTCGAAGTGAGTCGTAGAAGGTCCAGAGTCGATGTTGTAACACCCCACTTCCCAAATTAAATAAAATATAAACATTATAAATAAACATCAGAGTTTTCCCCAAAATAGTGGGATATCACATCACCAAATTTTTATAAAAATACTTTATTAATTATTCTCAAAAATAATACAGCGGAAAACATTATTCCAACATTCTCGGCCATCCGCCAAATTTCGTAAAATCTTTATTATTATAATTCACAAAAAAAAAGTGATATGTCACAGGATTACAATAAGTTTGACATAAAACAATTAAAACGCCCATATCCCGTGTTACGTATCAGAGCATCCTAGACTCGACTGGCACACCACCATCCAAGCTATCTAAGTACCTGGATTATCTGTACTTCTGGAGAAGCACAGACACAACAACAACCAAGGGGTGAGAAAACATGATCAAAAATATATTGGTAATGTAATACATGTAAACAAGGTAGTAAAACACACCAACACACCAATATTCACCCCAACAACTCCATATAACGAACCTACTGTTCAAATTACAATATAACATATTATAATGCAAATATGCAACTCAACACCATGCATGCGGTACCGACTCATTGGTTCATTCAATCGAACCTGGATAGATCACTTACGCTCCTCCTGAGACATGATCTATCCCCCACCATTCTCCACCAAGGAGTACGGATGAATCACTTACGCTCCTCCTGAGACATGATTCATCCCACCAAAACACCATGATATGCACACACCAATGCATAACTATCATATTTAGGCACACTAAGTGCACACGATCCTCCTGATCATATCATCATACATCAATGCATATATGTGTAGATATATTACACCAACACCATATAAATCAATCAGATAGTAAATAAATTCATACTATAACACCATATATAACCACATCCCAACACCCGGGAACACACGATCCTACTGATCACTACATACATATACGTTAACCAATTGTTCACCAACAATATCAAGGAAAACGAGTACCATCACCAAGTAAACAAGTTCATACTTTATCACCAAGATATAAACACGTCCCACCACTCGGGAATACACGATCCTACTGATCACTACACCATGCTCCGCATGATTCATACACCAACTAATTATCCATTTAAATAATTAATAACGGAAATCACATACTATCACCGAGTACTCACTCTATAACACTCAATCATCTCCCCTATAATCAACAAAGTCCAAGGGCACTACACTCTTAGCGCACACAGTATAACAGCATAGAAAAACCCCATTCTGCTACGCTCGCTACACCCTCGCTAGGCGAGCTCCCAGCGAATGCTCGCTACCTGTTCGCTTAGCGAACCTCCTCGCGAAGGCAAACAGAACCTACTGGACTCACTCGCTACCTCACTCGCTAGGCGAGCACCTAGCGAACGCTCGATGCCTTCTCGCTAAGCGAAGTGCTAGCGAGTTGCCTGCGACTTCTCAAGTTCTCACAGTTCAGAATTCTCACTCTTCTCTGATTCAAGCCTATTCTATAACATCCACTTCCTATACTATCCGTATTACGACCAATGCATATTAGGCTTATCAATCTTCCTATAATTCTACTCCAGATCAACATTACGGCACACTACCGACACTTTAGAGTTACTCTGAACCTTACTCAAACCAAACCAACACCAACAGTCAATCAACAATGGCAACATCAAACATCCGTACATCATCATATACATATTATTCCAAAGTCATCACTTAAACAATCTATCGACACATCAAAAAGGTCACACAGAACTTCCCTAAAACCGTAAACCCAACCTATACGCCAAATTAACCAAAAACAATAATTCACCAACACTCAACATATTTCAATCCATCAACATCAACATAACTCAACAATCAATAGCATGTCAATATAAAACTTCATCAACGATACATTCCTACGGGGTTAAGGAATCCCCACTACCCTATACATGTATATACCATTCCCAATCAAGTTTCTCCCCCCTTACCTTGTTAATCGGTTGATCGATGAAATTCTTCCTGGATTTGGTCTCTTGGCCTCCTCTTTTCTTTCCGTTCTTCGTTCCCTTTTTCCTTCGTTCTTCTCACTTCTCTCGTTCTTTCCTCTTCTCTCTTTCTATCGCTCTTTCTCTCTTACCTCTTTCTATCGTGTTATTTTCTCTAATACTTCCCCCACCCCTTCATATTCTATTTTCCTTTTTATTTCCTATCCCAATAATAATAATAACTAATAAAAATAATAATATAATAATAATAATAATAACTAATAAAAATAACATAATAATAATAATAATAATAATAATAATAATATTATTATTATTATTATTATTATTATTATTATTATTATCACACCAATTTCCCATGATCTATGGTAATCCCTTTTCTCTCTATTCCAACTTTTCTAATATCTCCTTGCTACCCCTTCATATTTCCTTTCTCACGGTTTCTATCATGACTTTTCATATTTCCATTCTAACTTCCCAATAACCCTTCCACCTCTTATTTTACTTATTTCAACCACTAATATTCCCAATAATAATTCTAATATAATAATTATAATAATCATTATAATAATAATAATAATAATAATAATAATATAATATAATACTATTATAATATTATAGTAATATTCAACATAATAATAATAATAGTAATACACCCAACAATAATTATAATTATAATAATAATAATACTAATGATAATAATAACAATTATATTAATACTAATAATAAAATAATATGAATAATAATAATCTTAATATTAATAATACTAATATAATATTACTAATATTAATAATACTAATCATAATAATACTATTAATAATAATAATAATAATAATATTATTATCTCACCAAAATAATAATAATAATAATAATAGTAATAATATTATTATGTCACCAAAATAATAATAATATTAATAATACTAATAAATATAATAATATATAATAATAATAATACCCCCACCAATATTACTATTATTCATTATATTATCATATTCACACCAAAAATCATAATAATATAATAACTATATTAATAATAATATTATATTCTCCATATTAATAATATTACTACAAATATTAATAATAATCATAAATATAATAATAATAATAATAATAATAATAATAATAATAATAATAATATTAATACCACCACCAATATTACTATTATTTCTTATATTATTATAAACTCACCAAATTACCACCAATGATCCTCCCATCTCAGGGACACCCACCAAACATCATCAAATACACCCTACCAAAGGGCACATCAACATATAATATTTAAAATAATAATAAAATAACTAAATAATTAAAATGGGTGTTACAACTCTCCCCCACTTTAATTATTTTCGTCCTCGAAAATTATCTGATGGAAATAATTCCGGATACGCTCCCCGCATCTTTTATTCCAATTCTCAGGTCACACTGCCTTCTGCAGCGCCTCCCCATACTACTTTCACCAAAGATATCTCCTCCCTTCGGAGTTGTTCCTCGCTCGCCAAAACGAACTAGCAATGCCTCAACAATCGGAATATTTTTCACTTGTACATCATCCACCTGGTTCAATGTACTTTCTTGACTAAGACACACGAAACATATCATGCCAATTCACAGCGACAACGGAAAAATAATCTAACATGTTACTCCTCCCATGCCTCCGCTGCGCCACTCTGATACAACTACAGAACACGTGCGAACTTCTGAGATTTCGAAGCTCGACCAACACCAGTCACCGGCGTGACCCTCAAAATACATATTGCCTCAGATCCTCTCGATCTTCTCAGTTATCTCAAGCATAATTTTCAAGTCTGAGTACAACACTCTCACTCGATTTATTTCAACACAGGAGAGTCCTACACTCCCTATCTCACCAAGCCACATATAGTGCCATTCCGACACTAGGATGGTAACCGTTATTATAGGTAACTCAATCAACGATAATTAATCATCCCACGCTCCACCTTGATCTGACACCCAAGCTCTCACCAATTCTCTACAGACTCAATAGTCCTCTCTGACTGACCATCAGTTTGCGGATGGTAGGTCGAACTCAGCTTCAACTTAGTACCCGAAGCTTCCTGTAAGCCCCTCCAAAATCTCAATATAAACCTCAAATTTCCATCTGACACAATATTCGTCAGTATCTCATCCAACTTCACCACTTTCTCAATATGCATCTCGTATATCCTCAACACGGAATAGTTAATCCACTCCTAACAATTCAAATTAAAATTATGTCTTTACAAATTCTTTGGAAATCTCAACACCAATTTCGTGAAAATACTACCTGATTTCCACTCTAGAATATTTAACGACTACATCAGACTCAACAGTCTCTGATGTTCACTCTTCGAATTCCGACAATTCTAACTAGCATATTCCACCTCTTCTTGTCCGTGGTTTCAAAAACAATCTACTCAAGTTCGGTTACTTCTTCATAGCACCGAGATGGATACTCCATCTACCTCAATGTATTTCTTCACGAGTACTCCTACTCCCTTCAACAACATCTGATATACATACTCTATCATAACACCTCGTGGTATTATTTCCACAAACCCGACAATCCACTCTTCGACTCTAATTTATCAATTTCAACTAATTCACTATTCAACCCAGATTTCTGACTTTCTCGATTCTTCTCAAGGATATCACTAGTCAGATCTTAATAATAAAAGCTTAACTCCATAAGAAGTATCCTTACTCACAAAACGCATATTATGAAATTTCTCAATCAGTTCTAACTCTTTTCACCATCATCTTCGGTATATGCAAATATTTCTAACTCACTGCATCATCTACCATGTCCGCTTTACCCGAATGGTAATTCAACTCGAAGTCGTACTCTTTTCGAAGTCCCAATTATTTCCTATGCCTCATATTTGTCTTATTCAAATTAAACAAACACCTTAAACTCTTAAGATCACCAAACATCTCCGATCTCAGTCTGAACTTTTGAAGACTCCGACTCCAATACAATCACAATAGTAACCAACTCTAAATCACTGGTCGGATGATTTCTCTTATACACTTCAAGTTGCCTTTTGCATAATTGAAACTCGCTGAAGTTGTCTTTATCAAATCCCCTAATTATATCAACAAGCATCACAAACACCACAATTAGTTCTATCGGATTCGACAGAACTTTCCTTACGGAAGTATATCACCGCTCTTTTTCCAACACTGATAACTCCAGTTCCTTATGCTCAACATAATCCTCTATACGCTTTGAATACCTTAAAATATCATTTATTAACACAACCATTGCCTTATATAAATAATTAAAGAAGATCCCATGCCAAGTGGACAAACAAGTTGTGAGTTATAGCGGGAACACATACCGTACCGCCCGTCCTTACCACAACATTCAAACACACTTCATCAATAAATAGCTTAAATCTATGTCAATACTTCACCATCTCATAGATAATTTAAATAGCTTTCCAACGCTTCGAACCGCGCGTCATTCCGAGTTACGGTTCTCCCGTTACGGCAAAAACACCAGAATAACATTTTCTGCCCAGGACCCCTTCGCCAGGCGAACACCGCAGCGAATATGGACGTTCGCCAGTATGCTCGCCAGGCGAACATGACAGTCCCAAAATCCTCTTTTCGACCGTTACCCGACTTCCGAGTGTCCGATTTTGATTCCGTAAAAAGCTGCGATCTCGGAATTTAACGTACAACAACAATTTTATACTTAAGAAGCCATCCAACACATTTTAAATCTATGAATAATTTAAAACTCAATTACTTCCAATCTCAACAGCAGATCTTTGAGCCTCCTAATATGATAGAACTTTTGACCTTCGTCCCATCCACCACAAGAACTCTACTCGAGATCACATGACCAAGGGACTCACATCCCTCGATCAATTGTTCCATCAAATCATTAACTCTTGGAAGCGAACACCTATCCTTGATAGTCACCCTGTTCACTTATCTATAGTTCACCCAAAGCTTCACAAAACCTTCTATCTGTCTAACCAACAAAATTGGTGCACATTACGGTAGCACACTCAAACAAAAGAACCTATCTCCTAAAAGGTCTTCAAATTGACTCTTCAACTTCTCCAATCCCAACGAAAACACACCATATGGAGTCACTAATATCGGACTCGTTCCAACAACAAAGTCAACGTGTGAGCTTTACTTCACACTCCGATAGTAAATCACCTACCTCATCCGGAAACCTCCGGCAATCGCAATTAATTGACAAATCCCAATTTTTCTCACTTTCCTTCTCATTCCAAGTTTCAGTCAAAATAGACACTTCAACACCGTCTTACGTCAAATTCCTCAAAATAATCCCTTAAGCACTTAGCTTAACTCAAGACTATACACTGCTCACGCCACCCAAGCTTGCAAGATACGTCTATCCCATCCAACATAATCCCGTCCACTATTAACAAGAGATTAAGGGTGATCAGTTCCTCAATTTGTTAATAGACAGCCGAAATCATGATGGGGTACAAACCATCTTTACCAAACTATAATATCACTCCTCAACACACTAAGCCACCACACTGTAGCTTTTCGGAGAAATACAACTTCTCCCCCACTGGAATCATTCCACTTCTACCAATGAAGTTAACCAACAACATGTACCGATAGTGTTTTTACACACATGTCGCATACCAGGAAACAATAACACTAGACAACATTGGCCGGACGGACCGACCTGCTCTGATACCAATTGTAACACCCCACTTCCCAAATTAAATAAAATATAAACATTATAAATAAACATCAGAGTTTTCCCCAAAATAGTGGGATATCACATCACCAAATTTTTATAAAAATACTTTATTAATTATTCTCAAAAATAATACAGCGGAAAACATTATTCCAACATTCTCGGCCATCCGCCAAATTTCGTAAAATCTTTATTATTATAATTCACAAAAAAAAGTGATACGTCACAGGATTACAACAAGTTTGACATAAAACAATTAAAACACCCATATCCCGTGTTACGTATCAGAGCATCCTAGACTCGACTGGCACACCACCATCCAAGCTATCTAAGTACCTGGATTATCTGTACTTCCGAAGAAGCACAGACACAACAACAACCAAGGGGTGAGAAAACATGATCAAAAATATATTGGTAATGTAATACATGTAAACAAGGTAGTAAAACACACCAACACACCAATATTCACCCCAACAACTCCATATAACGAACCTACTGTTCAAATTACAATATAACATATTATAATGCAAATATGCAACTCAACACCATGCATGCGGTACCGACTCATTGGTTCATTCAATCGAACCTGGATAGATCACTTACGCTCCTCCTGAGACATGATCTATCCCCCACCATTCTCCACCAAGGAGTACGGATGAATCACTTACGCTCCTCCTGAGACATGATTCATCCCACCAAAACACCATGATATGCACACACCAATACATAACTATCATATTTAGGCACACTAAGTGCACACGATCCTCCTGATCATATCATCATACATCAATGCATATATGTGTAGATATATTACACCAACACCATATAAATCAATCAGATAGTAAATAAATTCATACTATAACACCATATATAACCACATCCCAACACCCGGGAACACACGATCCTACTGATCACTACATACATATACGTTAACCAATTGTTCACCAACAATATCAAGGAAAACGAGTACCATCACCAAGTAAACAAGTTCATACTTTATCACCAAGATATAAACACGTCCCACCACTCGGGAATACACGATCCTACTGATCACTACACCATGCTCCGCATGATTCATACACCAACTAATTATCCATTTAAATAATTAATAACGGAAATCACATACTATCACCGAGTACTCACTCTATAACACTCAATCATCTCCCCTATAATCAACAAAGTCCAAGGGCACTACACTCTTAGCGCACACAGTATAACAGCATAGAAAAACCCCATTCTGCTACGCTCGCTACACCCTCGCTAGGCGAGCTCCCAGCGAATGCTCGCTACCTGTTCGCTTAGCGAACCTCCTCGCGAAGGCAAACAGAACCTACTGGACTCACTCGCTACCTCACTCGCTAGGCGAGCACCTAGCGAACGCTCGATGCCTTCTCGCTAAGCGAAGTGCTAGCGAGTTGCCTGCGACTTCTCAAGTTCTCACAGTTCAGAATTCTCACTCTTCTCTGATTCAAGCCTATTCTATAACATCCACTTCCTATACTATCCGTATTACGACCAATGCATATTAGGCTTATCAATCTTCCTATAATTCTACTCCAGATCAACATTACGGCACACTACCGACACTTTAGAGTTACTCTGAACCTTACTCAAACCAAACCAACACCAACAGTCAATCAACAATGGCAACATCAAACATCCGTACATCATCATATACATATTATTCCAAAGTCATCACTTAAACAATCTATCGACACATCAAAAAGGTCACACAGAACTTCCCTAAAACCGTAAACCCAACCTATACGCCAAATTAACCAAAAACAATAATTCACCAACACTCAACATATTTCAATCCATCAACATCAACATAACTCAACAATCAATAGCATGTCAATATAAAACTTCATCAACGATACATTCCTACGGGGTTAAGGAATCCCCACTACCCTATACATGTATATACCATTCCCAATCAAGTTTCTCCCCCCTTACCTTGTTAATCGGTTGATCGATGAAATTCTTCCTGGATTTGGTCTCTTGGCCTCCTCTTTTCTTTCCGTTCTTCGTTCCCTTTTTCCTTCGTTCTTCTCACTTCTCTCGTTCTTTCCTCTTCTCTCTTTCTATCGCTCTTTCTCTCTTACCTCTTTCTATCGTGTTATTTTCTCTAATACTTCCCCCACCCCTTCATATTCTATTTTCCTTTTTATTTCCTATCCCAATAATAATAATAACTAATAAAAATAATAATATAATAATAATAATAATAACTAATAAAAATAACATAATAATAATAATAATAATAATAATAATAATAATAATAATAATATTATTATTATTATTATTATTATTATTATTATCACACCAATTTCCCATGATCTATGGTAATCCCTTTTCTCTCTATTCCAACTTTTCTAATATCTCCTTGCTACCCCTTCATATTTCCTTCCTCACGGTTTCTATCATGACTTTTCATATTTCCATTCTAACTTTCCAATAACTCTTCCACCTCTTATTTTACTTATTTCAACCACTAATATTCCCAATAATAATTCTAATATAATAATTATAATAATCATTATAATAATAATAATAATAATAATAATAATAATATAATACTATTATAATATTATAGTAATATTCAACATAATAATAATAATAGTAATACACCCAACAATAATTATAATTATAATAATAATAATACTAATGATAATAATAACAATTATATTAATACTAATAATAAAATAATATGAATAATAATAATCTTAATATTAATAATACTAATATAATATTACTAATATTAATAATACTAATCATAATAATACTATTAATAATAATAATAATAATAATAATATTATTATCTCACCAAAATAATAATAATAATAATAATAGTAATAATATTATTATGTCACCAAAATAATAATAATATTAATAATACTAATAAATATAATAATATATAATAATAATAATACCCCCACCAATATTACTATTATTCATTATATTATCATATTCACACCAAAAATCATAATAATATAATAACTATATTAATAATAATATTATATTCTCCATATTAATAATATTACTACAAATATTAATAATAATCATAAATATAATAATAATAATAATAATAATAATAATAATAATAATAATAATAATAATATTAATACCACCACCAATATTACTATTATTTCTTATATTATTATAAACTCACCAAATTACCACCAATGATCCTCCCATCTCAGGGACACCCACCAAACATCATCAAATACACCCTACCAAAGGGCACATCAACATATAATATTTAAAATAATAATAAAATAACTAAATAATTAAAATGGGTGTTACAACTCTCCCCCACTTTAATTATTTTCGTCCTCGAAAATTATCTGATGGAAATAATTCCGGATACGCTCCCCGCATCTTTTATTCCAATTCTCAGGTCACACTGCCTTCTGCAGCGCCTCCCCATACTACTTTCACCAAAGATATCTCCTCCCTTCGGAGTTGTTCCTCGCTCGCCAAAACGAACTAGCAATGCCTCAACAATCGGAATATTTTTCACTTGTACATCATCCACCTGGTTCAATGTACTTTCTTGACTAAGACACACGAAACATATCATGCCAATTCACAGCGACAACGGAAAAATAATCTAACATGTTACTCCTCCCATGCCTCCGCTGCGCCACTCTGATACAACTACAGAACACGTGCGAACTTCTGAGATTTCGAAGCTCGACCAACACCAGTCACCGGCGTGACCCTCAAAATACATATTGCCTCAGATCCTCTCGATCTTCTCAGTTATCTCAAGCATAATTTTCAAGTCTGAGTACAACACTCTCACTCGATTTATTTCAACACAGGAGAGTCCTACACTCCCTATCTCACCAAGCCACATATAGTGCCATTCCGACACTAGGATGGTAACCGTTATTATAGGTAACTCAATCAACGATAATTAATCATCCCACGCTCCACCTTGATCTGACACCCAAGCTCTCACCAATTCTCTACAGACTCAATAGTCCTCTCTGACTGACCATCAGTTTGCGGATGGTAGGTCGAACTCAGCTTCAACTTAGTACCCGAAGCTTCCTGTAAGCCCCTCCAAAATCTCAATATAAACCTCAAATTTCCATCTGACACAATATTCGTCAGTATCTCATCCAACTTCACCACTTTCTCAATATGCATCTCGTATATCCTCAACACGGAATAGTTAATCCACTCCTAACAATTCAAATTAAAATTATGTCTTTACAAATTCTTTGGAAATCTCAACACCAATTTCGTGAAAATACTACCTGATTTCCACTCTAGAATATTTAACGACTACATCAGACTCAACAGTCTCTGATGTTCACTCTTCGAATTCCGACAATTCTAACTAGCATATTCCACCTCTTCTTGTCCATGGTTTCAAAAACAATCTACTCAAGTTCGGTTACTTCTTCATAGCACCGAGATGGATACTCCATCTACCTCAATGTATTTCTTCACGAGTACTCCTACTCCCTTCAACAACATCTGATATACATACTCTATCATAACACCTCGTGGTATTATTTCCACAAACCCGACAATCCACTCTTCGACTCTAATTTATCAATTTCAACTAATTCACTATTCAACCCAGATTTCTGACTTTCTCGATTCTTCTCAAGGATATCACTAGTCAGATCTTAATAATAAAAGCTTAACTCCATAAGAAGTATCCTTACTCACAAAACGCATATTATGAAATTTCTCAATCAGTTCTAACTCTTTTCACCATCATCTTCGGTATATGCAAATATTTCTAACTCACTGCATCATCTACCATGTCCGCTTTACCCGAATGGTAATTCAACTCGAAGTCGTACTCTTTTCGAAGTCCCAATTATTTCCTATGCCTCATATTTGTCTTATTCAAATTAAACAAACACCTTAAACTCTTAAGATCACCAAACATCTCCGATCTCAGTCTGAACTTTTGAAGACTCCGACTCCAATACAATCACAATAGTAACCAACTCTAAATCACTGGTCGGATGATTTCTCTTATACACTTCAAGTTGCCTTTTGCATAATTGAAACTCGCTGAAGTTGTCTTTATCAAATCCCCTAATTATATCAACAAGCATCACAAACACCACAATTAGTTCTATCGGATTCGACAGAACTTTCCTTACGGAAGTATATCACCGCTCTTTTTCCAACACTGATAACTCCAGTTCCTTATGCTCAACATAATCCTCTATACGCTTTGAATACCTTAAAATATCATTTATTAACACAACCATTGCCTTATATAAATAATTAAAGAAGATCCCATGCCAAGTGGACAAACAAGTTGTGAGTTATAGCGGGAACACATACCGTACCGCCCGTCCTTACCACAACATTCAAACACACTTCATCAATAAATAGCTTAAATCTATGTCAATACTTCACCATCTCATAGATAATTTAAATAGCTTTCCAACGCTTCGAACCGCGTGTCATTCCGAGTTACGGTTCTCCCGTTACGGCAAAAACACCAGAATAACATTTTCTGCCCAGGACCCCTTCGCCAGGCGAACACCGCAGCGAATATGGACGTTCGCCAGTATGCTCGCCAGGCGAACATGACAGTCCCAAAATCCTCTTTTCGACCGTTACCCGACTTCCGAGTGTCCGATTTTGATTCCGTAAAAAGCTGCGATCTCGGAATTTAACGTACAACAACAATTTTATACTTAAGAAGCCATCCAACACATTTTAAATCTATGAATAATTTAAAACTCAATTACTTCCAATCTCAACAGCAGATCTTTGAGCCTCCTAATATGATAGAACTTTTGACCTTCGTCCCATCCACCACAAGAACTCTACTCGAGATCACATGACCAAGGGACTCACATCCCTCGATCAATTGTTCCATCAAATCATTAACTCTTGGAAGCGAACACCTATCCTTGATAGTCACCCTGTTCACTTATCTATAGTTCACCCAAAGCTTCACAAAACCTTCTATCTGTCTAACCAACAAAATTGGTGCACATTACGGTAGCACACTCAAACAAAAGAACCTATCTCCTAAAAGGTCTTCAAGTTGACTCTTCAACTTCTCCAATCCCAACGAAAACACACCATATGGAGTCACTAATATCGGACTCGTTCCAACAACAAAGTCAACGTGTGAGCTTTACTTCACACTCCGATAGTAAATCACCTACCTCATCCGGAAACCTCCGGCAATCGCAATTAATTGACAAATCCCAATTTTTCTCACTTTCCTTCTCATTCCAAGTTTCAGTCAAAATAGACACTTCAACACCGTCTTACGTCAAATTCCTCAAAATAATCCCTTAAGCACTTAGCTTAACTCAAGACTATACACTGCTCACGCCACCCAAGCTTGCAAGATACGTCTATCCCATCCAACATAATCCCGTCCACTATTAACAAGAGATTAAGGGTGATCAGTTCCTCAATTTGTTAATAGACAGCCGAAATCATGATGGGGTACAAACCATCTTTACCAAACTATAATATCACTCCTCAACACACTAAGCCACCACACTGTAGCTTTTCGGAGAAATACAACTTCTCCCCCACTGGAATCATTCCACTTCTACCAATGAAGTTAACCAACAACATGTACCGATAGTGTTTTTACACACATGTCGCATACCAGGAAACAATAACACTAGACAACATTGGCCGGACGGACCGACCTGCTCTGATACCAATTGTAACACCCCACTTCCCAAATTAAATAAAATATAAACATTATAAATAAACATCAGAGTTTTCCCCAAAATAGTGGGATATCACATCACCAAATTTTTATAAAAATACTTTATTAATTATTCTCAAAAATAATACAGCGGAAAACATTATTCCAACATTCTCGGCCATCCGCCAAATTTCGTAAAATCTTTATTATTATAATTCACAAAAAAAAGTGATACGTCACAGGATTACAACAAGTTTGACATAAAACAATTAAAACACCCATATCCCGTGTTACGTATCAGAGCATCCTAGACTCGACTGGCACACCACCATCCAAGCTATCTAAGTACCTGGATTATCTGTACTTCCGGAGAAGCACAGACACAACAACAACCAAGGGGTGAGAAAACATGATCAAAAATATATTGGTAATGTAATACATGTAAACAAGGTAGTAAAACACACCAACACACCAATATTCACCCCAACAACTCCATATAACGAACCTACTGTTCAAATTACAATATAACATATTATAATGCAAATATGCAACTCAACACCATGCATGCGGTACCGACTCATTGGTTCATTCAATCGAACCTGGATAGATCACTTACGCTCCTCCTGAGACATGATCTATCCCCCACCATTCTCCACCAAGGAGTACGGATGAATCACTTACGCTCCTCCTGAGACATGATTCATCCCACCAAAACACCATGATATGCACACACCAATGCATAACTATCATATTTAGGCACACTAAGTGCACACGATCCTCCTGATCATATCATCATACATCAATGCATATATGTGTAGATATATTACACCAACACCATATAAATCAATCAGATAGTAAATAAATTCATACTATAACACCATATATAACCACATCCCAACACCCGGGAACACACGATCCTACTGATCACTACATACATATACGTTAACCAATTGTTCACCAACAATATCAAGGAAAACGAGTACCATCACCAAGTAAACAAGTTCATACTTTATCACCAAGATATAAACACGTCCCACCACTCGGGAATACACGATCCTACTGATCACTACACCATGCTCCGCATGATTCATACACCAACTAATTATCCATTTAAATAATTAATAACGGAAATCACATACTATCACCGAGTACTCACTCTATAACACTCAATCATCTCCCCTATAATCAACAAAGTCCAAGGGCACTACACTCTTAGCGCACACAGTATAACAGCATAGAAAAACCCCATTCTGCTACGCTCGCTACACCCTCGCTAGGCGAGCTCCCAGCGAATGCTCGCTACCTGTTCGCTTAGCGAACCTCCTCGCGAAGGCAAACAGAACCTACTGGACTCACTCGCTACCTCACTCGCTAGGCGAGCACCTAGCGAACGCTCGATGCCTTCTCGCTAAGCGAAGTGCTAGCGAGTTGCCTGCGACTTCTCAAGTTCTCACAGTTCAGAATTCTCACTCTTCTCTGATTCAAGCCTATTCTATAACATCCACTTCCTATACTATCCGTATTACGACCAATGCATATTAGGCTTATCAATCTTCCTATAATTCTACTCCAGATCAACATTACGGCACACTACCGACACTTTAGAGTTACTCTGAACCTTACTCAAACCAAACCAACACCAACAGTCAATCAACAATGGCAACATCAAACATCCGTACATCATCATATACATATTATTCCAAAGTCATCACTTAAACAATCTATCGACACATCAAAAAGGTCACACAGAACTTCCCTAAAACCGTAAACCCAACCTATATGCCAAATTAACCAAAAACAATAATTCACCAACACTCAACATATTTCAATCCATCAACATCAACATAACTCAACAATCAATAGCATGTCAATATAAAACTTCATCAACGATACATTCCTACGGGGTTAAGGAATCCCCACTACCCTATACATGTATATACCATTCCCAATCAAGTTTCTCCCCCCTTACCTTGTTAATCGGTTGATCGATGAAATTCTTCCTGGATTTGGTCTCTTGGCCTCCTCTTTTCTTTCCGTTCTTCGTTCCCTTTTTCCTTCGTTCTTCTCACTTCTCTCGTTCTTTCCTCTTCTCTCTTTCTATCGCTCTTTCTCTCTTACCTCTTTCTATCGTGTTATTTTCTCTAATACTTCCCCCACCCCTTCATATTCTATTTTCCTTTTTATTTCCTATCCCAATAATAATAATAACTAATAAAAATAATAATATAATAATAATAATAATAACTAATAAAAATAACATAATAATAATAATAATAATAATAATAATAATAATAATAATAATAATAATAATAATATTATTATTATTATTATTATTATCACACCAATTTCCCATGATCTATGGTAATCCCTTTTCTCTCTATTCCAACTTTTCTAATATCTCCTTGCTACCCCTTCATATTTCCTTCCTCACGGTTTCTATCATGACTTTTCATATTTCCATTCTAACTTCCCAATAACCCTTCCACCTCTTATTTTACTTATTTCAACCACTAATATTCCCAATAATAATTCTAATATAATAATTATAATAATCATTATAATAATAATAATAATAATAATATAATATAATACTATTATAATATTATAGTAATATTCAACATAATAATAATAATAGTAATACACCCAACAATAATTATAATTATAATAATAATAATACTAATGATAATAATAACAATTATATTAATACTAATAATAAAATAATATGAATAATAATAATCTTAATATTAATAATACTAATATAATATTACTAATATTAATAATACTAATCATAATAATACTATTAATAATAATAATAATAATAATAATATTATTATCTCACCAAAATAATAATAATAATAATAATAGTAATAATATTATTATGTCACCAAAATAATAATAATATTAATAATACTAATAAATATAATAATATATAATAATAATAATACCCCCACCAATATTACTATTATTCATTATATTATCATATTCACACCAAAAATCATAATAATATAATAACTATATTAATAATAATATTATATTCTCCATATTAATAATATTACTACAAATATTAATAATAATCATAAATATAATAATAATAATAATAATAATAATAATAATAATATTAATACCACCACCAATATTACTATTATTTCTTATATTATTATAAACTCACCAAATTACCACCAATGATCCTCCCATCTCAGGGACACCCACCAAACATCATCAAATACACCCTACCAAAGGGCACATCAACATATAATATTTAAAATAATAATAAAATAACTAAATAATTAAAATGGGTGTTACAGATGTCATCTGCTATGTGGATCCTACAATAACAAGGGTTAAGCTTAAGACAAGGATATGCAGGTTAGCACAAACCCTATTGCCATTTTATTGTTTTGCAAAACAAATATAAAACAGGAATAACAGAGATCACAACATTTGAATGCGAAGAAAAATGCCTTTTGATTTATTGATAAAATGCATGTACATAATCAAACAAGGCCCTGACAATAAAACCACTATGCCCCGGGTAGGACATAGGGTTGTACAATAATTGGAGAAAGTAAAACATTACTCTTTGCCTGTCACTTGGATGGTATCCCTGATGGACCAGTTGGTGAGTCTCTGGCCTGGTTTGCTTGGCTGGATCCAAGAGTCTAGGTCGCAATCGCTGTCTTCGCCGTCTTCAGACACTGCGTTGACACTGTGAGAGGAGGAGGCTTCAGCCGTAGGAGAGTATCCTAACCCAAACTTGTCCTGTTTGTTAGGTATTTCTAGAATCTGCCCCCAGCCTGGGGTGGATCCGGCTTGAACAACGGTTCGGGCTTCCTTGAAGGAAGAGAGAGTCATCTCTGGTTTTTCAGTCATTACTAGAGCCACGTCCTTGACCTTAACAGCTTCGAACGCCTGACATAGGGTTTCGTGGATTTCCCCATCCATCTCAACATATTTGAAGGATGACAAATGGCTCACCATTATGTCTTCCTCGCCACATACAATCACGATGCTGCCTCCGACCGCATACTTGAGTTTCTGGTGCAACGTGGAGGTCATGGCGCCAGCAGAATGGATCCATGGCCGGCCTAAGAGACAGCTGTAGGCTGGCATGATGTCCATGATGTAGAAGACTGCGTCGAAAGTTTCCGGCCGGACTTGGATTGGCAAAGTTACCTCTCCAAAGACATGACGCTTGGTTCCATCGAAAGCCTTCACAACCAGATCACTGGGTGTGAAAATCAATCCGCGAGTATCTAACTTCATCAATGCCTTCTTCGGAAGAACATTGAGCGATGACCCAGTGTCTACCAACACATGTGACATAATCGTTCCCTTACACTCTATCGAGATGTGCAGGGCGTTGTTGTGGTTCCTTCCCTTTGGCGTCAGCTCCAGGTCAGTGAACCCTAACCCGTTTCCAGCATTCACGTGGGCTACTACCCCTTCCAACTGGTTGACCAAGATCTCCTGCGATACATACGTGGCATTCAAAACCTTTAACAGTGCGTTGCGATGTGACTCCGAACACAGCAACAAATTCAGGATGGAAAGTTTTGAGGGCGTTTGATGGAGGTGATCCACGATCTTGTAATCACTCTTCTTGATCAACCTCATGAACTCTTCAGCGTCCTTTACAAGTAAGTCCTTTTCTACCCCCGAGGGATTTCCTCAACGACTTTACTCTTTCCCTTATCAGTTTCCTCAGCTTTGTCTGCTTTGTCCACCACAATCTCAGGTGGAGCAAATACTCTTCCGCTTCGCGTGATTCCGCCAATTCCCACTAGGTTATCCACAGACCGCCCAGATGGTTCTAGGTCCAACTTCTGTCCGTTGCAGTAGACGTCTGCCCCATAATGCCACGGGACAGCATTGGTGCTTTCAAAAGGTATCGGCCCTGCCTTTGTGATGGTAATTGTGGACGGTCTGGGTGCAGAAATGGTTATCGTCTGGCGAGGGATGGTGATGGTGGCAACCTCATCATCTTGCTTCAGCATTACCTCTCTAGATCCACATTCGGCCCTTCGACTAAACTGCAAGATTCCTTCGGTCATCAGACTCTGAATCCCCTCTATCAACTGCTCACATCCATCAGGATAGGTCGCACAGCCCATACACAATTCTCCACAGCCCGGAAAGAAGCCTCTCTTCATCAGCTTGGCTTTAACGAAGCTAAGCGGTGTCTTCAGATCCTTGACGTCAGTCAACACATATAAGTTCTCGTCTTCAATAATGGCATTGACCCCACCTCCCCTATGATTTGGCATAGGGTTCTTTGTGACATTCGGCACATTATCTGAGAAATTGATGATCTTAGCATCCACCATATCTTGCACCTTGTGCTTGAAGGCTTTGCAGTTTTCTATCGTGTGGTCGGGTGCCCCTGAGTGAAAATCACATGTTGCGTTCGCATCATAACCCTGCGGAGGTGCCCCTGTCAATTGAGCCAGGGTTCTTTTCTGGACTAGCTGTAACTGAAGCAGAGTTTGTAATAGCTGAGCATAAGACATGGGCGGGGTCTCGAGGTGACGACTTGACAGAGGTGCCCTGTTCTGATACTTTCTGTACCCTTGCTGATTTGGCTGCTGCTGCTGCTGTGGCTGGGGTTGTTGGACAGCAAGGATGGTTATGCTAGCCACCTGCTGGCGCTGGCCCTTACCTTTCCTTTGAGCGTTAGACACGACGCTCGTCTCTCCTTCACGCCTTTTGCTACCGTACGGTTTCTTTCCTCCTCCCGCTGAGGATAGATCAACACCCTGAATTTTCCCTAATTTGATCCCATTTTCCACGTGCTCGCCAGTAATGATGAGATCTGAGAAACTCCCTGACATACCACTGACTAGTTTCTCGTAATAGAGCCTCGGGAGAGTGGCTACAAACATTTCAACAAGCTCTCGTTCAACCATCGGCGGCTGAACTATATTTGCTAATTCACGCCACCGCTGGGCGTATTCTTTGAACTCTTCGTTGTTCCTCTGTGACAAGTTCTGCAGCTGAACCCGGTTCGGAGCCAAGTCACTGTTATACTGATAATGGTGCACGAAGGCCTCAGCAAGTTCCTTCCACGTGCGCACGCTGGTGGGTTCCAAACTGATGTACCATTCCAAGGATGGCCCGGATAAGCTATCCTGAAAGAAGTGCATCAGCAGCTTCTCATCTTCAGAGTGAGCGGACATCTTTCGGTAGTATGATCTTAAGTGGACACGAGGGCAAGTGGTGCCCTTGTATTTCTCAAAGTCAGGTACCTTGAATTTAGGAGGCACCTTGAAATCAGAAATCAATCCCAATTTAGTTATGTCGACACCTATTGTTCTGGTTCTCGAAATTCCTCATTTTGTCCTCGAGTGCCTTAAACCTCAGACGTGCCTCCGCAGTCAAATCTCCTTCGGCACTCCTCTGTGAGAACAAATCTTCTTGACGATCTTCTAGCCATGGCTGAGGCCCATACAGATTTCCAGCACCTGTGTTGCCATTGCCTAGTCCAGTGTTGCCATTAGCTTCAAAATTTTCATTACCGACGCCAGTCGTGTTACCATTGAGCCCGATGTTAGTGATTACATTGCCGTTACCACTGCCATTCCCCCCGGTCACGGGGATGCCACCCTGAGGAGTCTCAACAGGAGGAGGGGTTGGAATACTCCCACCATGGAGTGCACCGTTGCTGTCAACCCTTGAGATTAGAGGCTGGACCAATGTGCTGAGCTGGTCTTGGCCGTTGGCAACCACTTACATGAGCTCCATGAAGTGGTCCATCCTCTCTCGGAGTTCCTGGACGTCAGTTTGCACTTGTTCCATTGCTCTAGCTTGATTTGCTCTGGTCGGATAGCGGTGGATCGGTCTTCGATCAATCCTGGAACAACCTGCATACACAAAGGGTTAGAAAAACGACAAAGTGCTCGTCATGCAAATGCTTCATGCAGATGCAAACGTGTGTCTGTGCCTTTGGGAGATTCCCCCCCCCCCCCCCCCCCCCGATCCTAGTTTCCGAGACAAATAAAGTCTATGATCCAATCATGGAAAAGAAATCCTCATATATTCATCTGAAAAGCCCGCTCGGGTAGCGTACAACTGTAATCACATACAACTGAAGCAATAAGGCATGAACCCAACCAACAGACCTGGCGGTGATCAGCATATCAATGCATAAAATGTACAAAGAAAATACAGAAAGATCAGGTGCGGCCACAGGCACGAAAATCTTCTATTAACTTCTTTGTAGCGGGGTGATCTGACTGAGCAAGTAAACCCCGGGCCAGCAGGTCCCTCTGATTGATGGACTTTGGGAGGTTCTCGGCAACGCTCCTAGAAATACCCTCTTCAGAAAGGTTCTCGACTCTTCTCCTTTTAGCATCAGCTCGAAGTTGAGAATCTTGCAAATCCGTCTCGGCCTCAGCCAATCTATATTGGATGTCACGTCGCAGGGAGGTTTCAGCCTCTGTACTCTCGTCTTTCACCATAATCTGAGCTTCCAGCTCGACTACTCGCTGCTTCAGCTTTTCTTCCCGCTCTTTGTACTTGGCTATGGTGTTGCTCCAAACCCTCTCGTATTGGGTTAGCTTCCGTTACACCCTGTCCAGATCCTGTTTCTTGGTTGTCAACACGCCATGCACTGACTTCAGATCCAACCCCAGACGTTCCCTAGCATCAGTTTCTTTGGTCAGGTTAGAGCCTAGACGGTTGATCATCTTAGTCAGCTTCTTGCAGGTATAAACGGCTTCGTTTTTCTCTTTCCGAAGTTGAGCAATCTCTTACTCCAACTCTTCTTTGGCTTTTCGTAGCTCTTCCTTCTCTTGGAGTACCTGGTTGAATTTCTGAATATCAACTGTAGCAGGTTCTTTGTACATGGGAGTACACAATGGTTCCACAGCAGAAAACGGCATCAGAAACTTGGCGGCTCTCTCTCGAACCCAAGTCACGTACGGATTAAAGGCCTTGTTGTTGCTCTTTCCCAGCAAGACTTTCCCCTTCCGGTGAATTTTTCTCCAAGCATTCTGTACCTTGATCAAAGTGTCACCTTCAAGCAACCCTGTGAGATACAGAGATTCCCGTATCTCTTCCTCTTCAGGAGGACCTCGTAGTGCATACCCAAATTGTCGTACTAGCAGAGAGGGATTGTAGTTGATACATACATTCCTTCCGACCAGGGGGACGTTCGGAAACCACAACAGCTATACACAATATCTTTGCCCAGCAGATCTCTATCAAACTTGTCAGCAGTCAAACCCATCAAACACGCAGACCAAGGCGAAGACTCAGCAGAATCAATGAACGGCCCTGACTTAGGAAGATGGCTAGCGAACCACTTATAAAGTAAAGGAGCACAAAATGCCACGTTCTTTCCCTTTCTGTTTTCATTCTTGCTGTGAACTGAATGGTAGACGTCTCCGAGGAGAGTGGGCACTGGATTCCCGGAGGTGAATATGTGGCAAGCATCCATGCTTATGAAGTCTGGATGACTTGGGAATAGCATGATCTCATAGATACAGAGGGCTAAGAAGGCATTGAACACATCCCAACGATCCTTCTCGGCAAACTTTCAGGCTTTTTCCATCAGGAAAGGCAAAGGGAAACCAAGAACTCCGATTTTTCTGGATATCATCCCTTCCAATTCAGACTCATCTACGTGAAGAGCGTCAGTCAGCTTACTCAATTTGGGTTCACCCTCAAAACGGTAGTAAGGCATTTGATTCATCAAAGGCACCCCCAACAGGTCAGAGTACTCTTCCAAGGTCGAGGCTAGGACATAGTCTAGAAACACAAAGCATCTGAGATGTGGGTCCTAAAACTGCAGCAGGGCGTAGATGTTAGAACACAGATTAGTTCTTAATAATATCTCTATGTTTTGATGATAACTATTATGAAATTTTGTAATTAAGAATTATATACTCTAAAATTTGCTTAAGAGTTTTTACTGCAGATAGTAAAGTAATTATCACCCCAGAAGCAAATCAGAACTGAACATAAGAAATATGCTAGACTCTGAAGCGCCAGATGCATCCATTAGAAGATTTTGAATGCTGCCAACAGAAGATTCTGAGCGTAGCCTCCAGAAGAATCTGAAGCAGAAGCTCCAGAAGAATCTGAAGCAAGTCAGAAGCATCTGAACCAAAGAAGAATTTTGTATGAAGAGCTTTCAAGCATAGTTGCTACAGAAGATTCTGAAAGTACTAAAGCTGCCAGTACTGAGGATCTGACTCAAATATGCTCTGAACTTATACACGTTAAAAGCACACCTGCTGCAAAGACTCTGATTCAGCAAAACTTTGATCAACATCAGAAGGCTCTGATCAAATTAGACTCTGATGATTCTTGCTAAAAATTGATGAAGAAGAATTCAAAGATTATGTCCGTTGGAATAATCCAAACGACTCTTTCCTTATTTATGCTAGACACAAGAACACAGACAAAAAGGATTTCTCTGTGCTTTCTTCTTCTAGGAAAGGTCACTTGATGTGAAGACAAAAAGGCTCAGACCTTTTGGTACACTCTTCTCAACGTGAAGTTCTCTTGGATCAAGCTGCCTATAAAAGCAAGTCTTCACCCATCTTCTTTAGTTGACGTTTTACCTGAAAAGAAATCAATATTCAAAGCTCTCATACTATTCACATTCTTTCTAGAATTAATTTCTTTGTTCTTAATATTAAGTGAAAAATCACAGTTGTGATAAAGCTTTATTAGAAGCAATTTAAACACTTGTATTTGTTATTACATTTGATTGGAAGAAAACCTTAAGAAGATCCAGTTAGGATCAGTAGTTCTTGAGAAGACTTTGAACAATTGTTCTTAGTGCTTACTATTGTAATCAGTTGATTAAATAGCGGATTAAGTCCTTGTTTGAGAAAGGCAAATCACTCTAGGAAGGGTGGACTAGAGTAGTTGAGTTCAACGAACCAGGATAAAAATACTTGAGTTTTTATTTCTAAGTTTTTATCTTCATACTTATTCAACCCCCCTTCTAAGTATTTTCTCACCTTCAGTTGGCATCAGAGCTCCGGTTCTGTGTGTGCTACCACTTCACAGTGACAGTAAAGATCCAGTGAGAAAAACTTTGATATATATTTGGTTGTTACTATGGCTGATAATACAATGTCTAACATTAACAACAAATATGAAGAAAGGGACAGAATCAGCACTAAACCCCCTATGTTTGATGAGGAGAAATTTGATTATTAGAAAGACAGGATTGAAAGTTTTTTCCTTGGATATGATGCTAATTTATGGGATTTGGTCATAGATGGATATGTTCATCCCATTGATGGGAGTGGCAAGAAAGTAGACAGAAAATCTATGACAGATGCTCAAAAGAAAGAATTTAGAAATCACCACAAGGCCAGAACAATATTGTTAAATGCAATATCTCACACTGAGTATGAAAAGATCACAAATACAGAAACTGGATTTGACATGTTTAAGTCCTTAAAGATGACTCATGTGGGAAACTCTCAAGTCAAGGAAACAAAGGCTCTGGCTCTAATCCAGAAGTATGAAGCCTTCAAGATGGAAGACTCTGAATCTGTTGAAGCTATGTTCTCCAGATTTCAAATACTTATAGCTGGACTAAAGGTTCTGGATAAAGGATACTCTACTGCTGATCATGTGAAAAAGATCATCAGAAGCCTACCTACCAGATGGAGACCTATGGTGACTGCGCTGAAAATGGCTAAAGATCTGAACAAGATCTCCTTGGAGGAACTAATCAGTTCACTAAGAAGTCATGAAATTGAACTTAAGGAAGATGAACCTCAAAAGAAAGGTAAATCAATTGCTTTAAAATCTAATAAATCTGCTAAAGCATTGCAGGTAATAGAGGAAAGCTCTGAAGAATCCTCATTTGAAGATGAAGATGAACTATCCATGCTGTCTAGAAGAATAAACAAACTCTGGAAGCATAAAGGAAAGAAGTTCAGAAACTTCAAGAAGCCTGACCAAAGAAAAGAATCTTCTGGACACAGAAGATCTGGCAAAAAGGAGATTGTCTATTATGAATGTAAAGAACCTGGACATTACAAAAATGAATGTCCAAAGGTGCTGGAAGACAAGCCTAAAAGAAAATCTGATAAGAAGAAAAAGGTTCTAATGACCACCTGGGATGATTCAGATACATCGGAATCTGAATCTGAGTCAGAAGAGGAATGTGCCAATGTAGCTTTGATGGCAGACATAGAAGATCAGGAGGAAGGAACTTCAGGATCTGAATCTGACTCTGAATCTGACTCTGACGCAGAAGAGGTAATGGATAAACTCACTAAAGAAGAACTTATCAAAGTGTTATCAGAAGTTCTGAAGAGCTATAACAATATTAAGCTCAAATATAAGAAGCGTCAAAGCAATCTTGTATCTGAGAATAATATTCTCAAATCAGAAGTAGCTGAGCTAAATGAAAAGAACTTAAAATTGAAAAATGATTCTGAATTAGCTCAACAAAACTCTGATTCTGAAACTGAATCTAAATGCAAAAATATTTTGGAAAAATATGATTATAGCTTTCAGAAGTTTCTTGCTAAAAGCATAGACATAAGCAAAATGGCTTCTATGATCTATGGAGTTAGCAGAAATAACAGAAAAGGATTTGGATATGAATCTTCCTCTGGAAAGGATTTAAATCCAAAACCTGTTGATAAAATTATCATCAAGAAGACTCCTTTATATTCCCACTTTGAATTTGGTCACTTGAATGATATTGAACAAACACGTTCTGAAAAGAATATTCATGTGTTTAAATCTAAGGCTAGTCAGAATAAACCTTATGTTGAAAAACAGAAGTTTAGACAAACCTTCAGAGCAACTAACCCTAAAGGATCCAAGAAGATCTGGGTACCTAAAAGTAAAATAATTCTTGTTACAGATGTTCTTAGCAGCAAGGTCAGGACGCCAATCATGGTACCTGGACTCTGGATGCTCGCGACACATGACAGGAGAAAGGTCTATGTTCCAAAGTCTGGAGTTTAGATCTGGAGGTGATGTGAAATTTGGAGGGAATCAGAAGGGCAAGATCATTGGATCTGGCACCATTGGAAATGGTAAACTTCCCTCTATTACTAATGTTTTACTTGTACAAGGGTTAAAGCATAACTTATTGTCCATAAGTCAATTAAGTGACAATGGTTATGATATAACCTTTAATCAAAAATGTTGTAAAGCTATTAGTCAAAAAGATGGCTCTATCCTATTTAGTGGTAAGAGGAAAAACAACATTTATAAAATAAATCTTTCAGAACTTAAGGTTCAGAATGTTAAATGCCTATTGTCTGTTAATAAAGAGCAATGGGTCTGGCACAGAAGATTGGGGCATATTAATATGAGACGTATATCTCAGATTAATAAACTTAATCTTGTCAGAGGACTTCCTAATCTGAAGTTCACCTCAGATGCTCTTTGTGAAGCATGCCAAAAAGGGAAGTTTTCAAAATCATCTTTTAAATCAAAAAATGTTGTTTCTACTTCCAGACCACTAGAATTACTTCATAGTGATCTGTTTGGACCAGTGAAAACTGCATCCATCAGAGGCAAGTATGGATTAGTCATTGTTGATGACTATAGTAGATGGACATGGGTAAAGTTCTTAAAACACAAGGATGAGTCACATTCTGTGTTCTTTGACTTCTGTAAACAAGTCCAAAATGAAAAAGATTTCAAAATTATAAAAGTCAGAAGTGATCATGGTGGTGAATTTGAAAATAAATATTTTGAAAAATATTTTAATGAAAATGGCATTGCTCATGATTTTTCCTGTCCTAGAACTCCACAACAAAATGGAGTTGTAGAGAGGAAAAACAGAACTCTGCAAGAAATGGCTAGAACCATGATCAATGAGACTAATCTGGCAAAACACTTTTGGGCAGAAGCAATCAACACAGCCTGTTACATTCAGAACAGAGTATCTGTAAGACCTCTTCTGGAGAAGACTCCATATGAACTGTGGAAGAACAGAAAGCCCAACATTTCATATTTTCATCCTTTTGGATGTATTTGCTATATGTTAAATACTAAAGAAAATCTGAACAAGTTTGATTCCAAAGCACAGAAGTGTTTCATGCTTGGATATTTTGAACGCTCTAAAGGCTACAGAGTATACAACACTGAGACACAGATTGTGGAAGAATCTATTCATGTTAGATTTGATGATAAGCTTGGCAGTCAAAAGTCAAAGCAGTCTGAAAACTCTGCAGATAGAGAAGTAGTCTTCACAGACTCTGAAGGCTCAGAGGCAGACAAAGCTCAAGTGAAGGAACCAGAAGCAACGCCAGATGCAATTCCTTTGACTTCTCAGATGAACAATTTAAACATTTCTGAAGAATCAACTGTTAGAGGATCATCTTCTAGAATCAAAGCTTCTCATCCAGAGAATGTTATTATTGGAAAGAAGGATGATCCTATCAGAACAAGATCCTTTCTCAGATCATCTGAAGCATCATTATTTGGACTGGTGTCAGTAATTGAACCATCTTCTGTAGATGAAGCTCTGCAAGACAATGATTGGATTATTGCTATGCAAGAAGAGCTAAATCAATTCACCAGAAATGATGTGTGGGATTTAGTTCAAAGACCAAAAGGATTCAATATAATTGGAACTAAATGGGTCTTCAGAAATAAGCTTAATGAGAAAGGAGAAGTGGAAAGAAATAAGGCAAGGCTTGTTGCTCAAGGGTACAGTCAACAAGAAGGTATTGATTATACTGAAACTTATGCTCCAATGGCAAGGTTAGAATCTATATGCCTTCTTATTTCATTTGCTGCACAAAATAACATCACTATGTATTAGATGGATGTTAAAAGTGCCTTTCTAAATGGTATTATAGAAGAAGAAGTTTATGTCCACCAGCCTCCTGGTTTTGAGAGTGAAAAATTTCCAGATCATGTTTTCAAACTAAAGAAATCTCTGTATGGTTTAAAACAAGCTCCCAGAGCTTGGTATGAGAGGTTGAGCAATTTTCTTCTGGAGAAAAATTTCATCAGAGGCAAAGTGGACACAACACTCTTTTGTAAATCATTTAAGAAAGATTTTCTAATTTATCAAATTTATGTGGATGATATCATATTTGGATCTACCAATACTATGCTGGGAAAGGAGTTTGCTCAATGTATGCAGGCAGAATTTGAAATGAGCATGATGGGAGAATTGAGATTCTTTCTGGGAATTCAAGTCAACCAAACTCCAGAGTGCACTTACATACATCAGACCAAATATGTTAAAGAACTTCTAAAGAAATTTGACATGACTGATAGTAAGCTGCCAAAGACTCCCATGTATCTAACTAGCTCACTAGGCAAGGAAGGGGTAAGTAAGAAAGTAGATCAGAAACTCCACAGAGGTATGATAGGATCTCTTCTTTACTTAACTGCTTCTAGACCTGACATATTGTTCAGTGTATGCTTGTGTGCTAGATTCCAATCAGGTCCTAGAGAATCACACTTGACAGCTGTCAAGAGGATTCTAAGGTATCTGAAAGGTACTTCTAATGTGGGTTTGTGTTACAGAAAATCTGATGATTTCAAATTAGTTGGATTCTGTGATGCTGACTACGCTGGAGACAGAGTGGAAAGAAAAAGTACTTCTGGAAGTTGTCAATTTCTAGGAAGAAATCTAATCTCTTGGTACAGCAAGAAGCAACCCACAATTGCACTATCAACCACAGAGGCAGAATATATTGCTGCTGCTGGATGTAGCACACAGATGCTCTGGATGAAAAGTCAGCTAGAAGACTATCAGATATTTGAAAGTAACATTTCTATATTCTGTGATAATACTTCTGCTATATGTTTGTCTAAAAACCCCATTTTACATCCTAAGGAAAAACATATAGAAATTAAGCATCATTTCATCAGAGACTATGTTCAGAAGGGAATTATAAATTTAGCCTTTGTTGATACAGATCATCAATGGGCAGATATTTTCACAAAACCCCTTGCTGAAGATAGATTCAAATTTACTCTGAAAAATATTGGTATGGATTTTTGTCCAGAATAATATTTGTCAGAAGCAACATTTACAGATGCAAAAATGCTTAATGCTCTAAAGTATTTCTTCTAATTACTTATTCATTTTCTTAAAATTTTTTTTGTGTGAAACTCTGAACTAACAATACTCAGAGGATCTGAATGTTGGTTAACGTTTCATTTCTCAAGAGAATTCAGAAGCACATGCAAGCAAACACGTGTCACTCTGAATCTGCAAAGGTGGTGTGTACACTACTGAAGAGACGTTTGAGGTGAAGTTTGAATAGTGAAAATCTTGATTTTCCCCCCAATTTTTCAGAATCAATTAATGCTTGAAATGATTTTTATTCCTTTTCATTAAATGCTTTGTGTGAACGTGCTTTTATCTGACTGTTTGTATGCCTAAGTGTTTAGTATAAATTTCACACTTCTCACCACTTTCACACTTTTCACATCTCAATCGTTTATGCATTTCTGTCTTCTTTTCTCTCTTCACAAAAACCCTAAGCGTTTGACAAACTCATCTTCAATGGCAACTTCTTCATCCACTGCTGCACAGTTTCAATCAACCATGGCTGCAGTTACTTCTGCAAATATGGGTGTGACTCCATATACGACACCAAAGAGAACTTTGTTAACACCTGTTGACAAACTGGAGGTTCTCTGTGAATCAATGGTGGAATTTGATTCACTGGCTGAAAATGGGTTTGAGTTTCGCTCCATAATTGATGCTCAAGGATGGGTGAAATACTTTGACAGACTTTTTGGACCAGTCACCCCCTTCTGGTGAAAGAATTATGGATCCATGCTGCTGTATACCCTAAGTTCATCTTGTCTTCTGTTCTGGGTAAAGAGATAATCATCACAAAAGATCTGATCAGGAAACTCATTGGATATGAGGAGACAGATGAAGTATCTCATCTGCCTGCTGGGCGTGTAGATATGGATGAAGTATATAAGGAAGTGATGAATGCTGGATAAGCTTCTAATAAGTTCAAAGATCTGAAGCCTGACTACAAGATCTGGGCAAAGATTTTCATGGGATGCATTCATCACAGAAAGTCTACAAACTCTCCAGACTATGTAAATAATGAACAACTCTACTTTATGTACTGCTTAAGTCAGAGCACCAAGTTAGATCTTCCCTACATTTTGTTTATGCACTTATGGAATCATATAAATGCCTCCAGAGAATCTGTGAAAGAAAAAGGTCAGAAGATCAGAACTTGGATTCCCTTTGGAAGGTTAATCTCAGATTTTCTGACAGAAAATGGACTGGTGACTGCTCTATATGCTGCTGGAGTCACAGATGAACTTGAACTCATTCTTGGAAAACCTATGAATGCAAAGAGTCTTTAGAGACTAAAAATTGTAGAAGAACTCACAATAGCACCCAAGAAGATGAATATCACTGAACTCAGTCAGAAGAGAATCCCAGTAGATGACTACCCTCTGTTCTTTGTTAAAACCAAGAGAAATTATAGTGAGTTATATTGATGCTTGCAAGGCAGATGGAACGCCCATTCCTGCAGATATTCTGAAGAGAGCAAGGGAACCATTGCCTGTTGTAGGAGAAGAGATTCCAAGAAAAAGAAGTCAATCAGAAGCAGAAGTTGCGCCTGTTCAGAAGAAGCCCAAAGTTGCTGAGAAGCCTCAGAAGCTGATAAAGAGGAAAGCATCTGGAGACACTCCTTCTGTTCCTGCAAAACGTATCAAGATTAAAGGTACCAAATCTTCTGTAAATAATACTGTTGTAAATGATTCAACACTTAAGTCTATCCCTAAACCACCTTCTACTCAGAAACAATCTGTTACTGCTCCACCTTACACATATGTTCCATCCCCACAAAAATCATCTAATCCTGCTTCCATCTCACCTATAAAACCTTCTATTACACAATCATCTGTACCCAAACCAACAACAACAAAACCACAAAATCAGACTCCACAACCAGAAATACCAACAAAACAATCTGCACCACAACAACCACAAAAACAATCTGAACATCAAAAAGAAAAACCATCTGAACAACAACAACCACAAGAAAAGCAATATGTATCACAACATACACAACAACCAGAAAACCCATCTGAACCACAAACACAACAACAAGAAAAACAACCAGAAAAACCACCATCAAACACATCTGAACCCATTGCATCTGTTCCAGTTACCTCTGAACCAATAAAAGTTACATCTGATCCACCCACATCAGAACCACCTACATCAGAAACAACGAACCCATCTGAAACCCATATTCCTGAGACAGAAGTTCTAAATGTTACACCTCTCAAAACTGTTTTTGAAGTGTCCTCTACCTCTTACACTCCAACCTCATCATCCAATTCCTCAGAATCTGATATTCACCCAGATTTTCTGGTATCCCCCTCTCACAGAGATTCTGAAGTAAACCAACCTGAACCCCCTGTTTCTTCTGAAGTTATTATTCCAGATCCTATTCCAACACATAAACCATCTTCTGAAATTACCATTCCAAATGCTACCCCTGCACCCAAGCCAAGAACATCTGACCATGTACCTTCTGCTTCGTGCAAACTATCTTCTTCTAACACACTTCCTTCTGGTTTCACCTTGAAAAACTTCTACACCAGAATTGAACCATCTGAAACCATCACTCCTCTCAAACCCAAACTTACCATCATTCTACCATCTGTACTTCAAGCCTATATTAAAACAATGTCAGTAGTACCTTCATCAGATCCAAAACCATACTCTGCTATATCTACTAAATCTGATATACCTGTTTCATCTGATAAACCTGCTATTTCTGAAAAACCTGCTAAATCTGCTTTCAAACCTTACTCTGATAAACCATTTGATGTGGTTTCCTATAAAACAAAAGCAAAACCAAATCTGATGAATGCTTTAAACAGATCCAAACCTGACAAATCCTCTGAAATTCTATTCATACCCTACTACCCTCCTCCTCTGATCTCCATTCATAAATCCATATTTTCACCTACTCCCCAACCCAAGCCAATAACCTTGGAAACTCTGTTAAACCCCAGACCTATACTAAATGTTGATCATTAATTTACATGTTTTTTTTGCAAGAAATACATATGTATTTAGGTTCTGTACAGAGGAAGAGTTCATCAACAGTGGATGCAAAGGAATCTGATGCCATTTGGAATGGCCTCATAAACAGATTCAACACTGTAGCATCAAATATGAAGAACGTATGTTCTGATGATGCGAAGCTCAGATTTGCTGAAGCTGCAAGAAGTTTGTTCTGGACTGTTAAGAGATCTGGACCACTGCTTCTTACAGATGCTCCTTCATCATCAGAAGAAAGTACTGAATCTGCATCTGAAGACAACTCTCTGGCCATGACTCTGATAGAACATCCTTCTGGCTCTACTGCTCCTTGCTCCAAAGCCCCTATGGAAATTGACTATGTTCAAGCTTCAGAAACTGTTCCACCTTCTTCATCTGAGATCAAGAAAGAACATCCAAATCTTGAGGATAAGATTGCAGTTCTGGAAGCTGGTCAATCAGAAATCAAGTCATGGATGGCTAAACAAGATAAGAAGTCTGAAGACATGACTCAGTGGATGTCCCAACAGGATCAGAAGAATGAAACAATGGCTAAGTGGATGACAAAACAAGAACAATCCTCTTCTGAGATCACGGATCTGTTGAAGATGCTTTTGTCAAAACACTCTTAGTTTTTTCTTATTCTTTTTCTGATGTTTGCTTCTTATGTTTGCATATGTATTTTGAATATCTTCTGATATGTGTACTTTTGCTCATGAATGAATGAATGAATGTTTCAAAGTTTTCTCCACATGATTTATCTCATTTATTGTTTTCTTTTCTTTGTCTTTTCAAAGTTATTACTTTTTTCTTATGACAAAAAAGGGGGAGAAAATAGATCTGATCTGTTTAATTAAACTTCACCAGAATGAAACTTCAGACATATCAATTTTATCTAATATAAAATCTGAGTATTTCAGAACATTTGATAAGTACACTCTGTAAAAGAAACTCTGAGTCTCTCAGATCACTTGACAATTATCAGACTCTGACTCTGAAATATACAAGACACTCTGACTCTCAAATGTTAAAGATCAATCAAGCTCTAACTCTGAAAAATACTCAAGACAAAAGGGAAGTTTCTATTCCTTATTTATATTTAATTCAGGGGGAGATTCATCATCTCAGGGGGAGTTATAATTATTCTATTTTCAATTAAACAAAATTTCTGATGTTTTTGTCATCATCAAAAAGGGGGAGATTGTTAGAACACAGATTGGTTCTTAATAATATCTCTATGTTTTGATGATAACTATTATGAAATTTTGTAATTAAGAATTATATACTCTAAAATTTGCTTAAGAGTTTTTACTGCAGATAGTAAAGTAATTATCACTCCAGAAGCAAATCAGAACTGAACATAAGAAATATGCTAGACTCTGAAGTGCCAGATGCATCCATTAGAAGATTCTGAATGCTGCCAACAGAAGATTCTGAGTGTAGCCTCCAGAAGGATCTAAAGCAGAAGCTCTAGAAGAATCTGAAGCAAGTCAGAAGCATCTGAACCAAAGAAGAATTATGTATGAAGAGTTTTCAAGCATAGTTGCTACAGAAGATTCTGAAAGTACTAAAGCTGCCAGTACTGAGGATCTGACTCAAATATGCTCTGGACTTATACACGCTAAAAGCACACTTGCTGCAAAGACTCTGATTCAGCAAAACTCTGATCAACATCAGAAGGCTCTGATCAAATTAGACTCTGATGATTCTTGCTAAAAATTGATGAAGAAGAACTCAAAGATTATGTCCGTTGGAATAATCCAAACAACTCTTTCCTTATTTATGCTAGACACAAGAACACAGACAAAAAGGATTTCTCTGTGCTTTCTTCTTCTAGGAAAGGTCACTTGATGTGAAGACAAAAAGGCTCAGACCTTTTGGTACACTCTTCTCAACATGAAGTTCTCTTGGATCAAGCTGCCTATAAAAGCAAGTCTTCACCCATCTTCTTTAGTTGACGTTTTACCTGAAAAGAAATCAATATTCAAAGCTCTCATACTATTCACATTATTTCTAGAATTAATTTCTTTGTTCTTAATATTAAGTGAAAAATCACAGTTGTGATAAAGCTTTATTAGAAGCAATTTAAACACTTGTATTTGTTATTACATTTGATTGTAAGAAAACCTTAAGAAGATCCAGTTAGGATCAGTAGTTCTTGAGAAGACTTTGAACAATTGTTCTTAGTGCTTACTATTGTAATCAGTTGATTAAATAGTGGATTAAGTCCTTGTTTGAGAAAGGCAAATCACTCTAGGAAGGGTGGACTGGAGTAGTTGAGTTCAACGAACTAGGATAAAAATACTTGAGTTTTTATTTCTAAGTTTTTATCTTCATACTTATTCAACCCCCCTTCTAAGTATTTTCTCACCTTTAGTAGAGGCCGTTCAACTCGTACGTAGGAAGCTTATACACAATACCCAGAAGTCTCCCATAACTCTGTCTGAAACTCTTCATCACTGTCTTATCAGCCAAAGAAATCAAAGCTCGCAATTCTCGGATGTCAAGTGTTGGTAGCTTGTAAGCCACAGTCTTCTTCAGAGATGCCATATCTGCCATGAGGATCAAGATCACTAGAACCAGGGGAGAAATATGCACCTGTAACACAAACACACGTTAATGACATGCAAATGAGGATGCAAACATTGCAAAATGCAATCATGCAGCAGGAGATCAAGACGACTGTGCTTTTGAGGAGATGAAGGTTCTGTATCAACAGAACCACAATACTGCTCTGTCAAGAACAACCATATGTCTGAGGAGAAGAAACCCCTGATACCAGACCAAAAATCTATTCTGTCAAGAACAACCATATATCTGATGAGAAGAAACCCCTGATACCAACAAAACTGATTCACTGTCAAGAAAACCAGGTAGTCTGAAGGTTAAGGTTTCCTGTAACAAACCCGACCCTGCTCACAGGTATGGACCTAATCACGGAAAAGGTTCGGCATCCTATGCGGTCATTAGCGTCACAGACATTCAAGAAACGATGATACGATACCCAGGAGGTGTGGCATCATCATCTCTTGAAGCGGCCTCACTTAGCTGAATTCCAAATAATCGGTTCCCAGAGTCGACAATCCTCAGATCCAACAACCCCTCGAGTCCAAAGGACCGATAGGAAGCCATCAAAGAGAACCTCGGCTGAGTGTGGATTACATGGGAACAGATGCAAGCAAAGCAAACACGTTCTCCATTAACCCACTCTAATACTATGTAACTCTCAAGCCTGGGTCTGGCTTCTCACTCATCAGAATGCCCCTCCCACAATAGTACAGATAATCATATCATACTAAGAATAAAGTGCAGGAAATAAAATGTGATAAATAAACACAACCCAACAAGTAAACATACAAGCGCTAGGATTGACTCTCGCAGGGGACGTTGGATCCCCAAATTGACTCGCATAAGGGACGTTGGATCCCAGGAAACTATCAAGTCCCTAGCAGAGTCTCCAGCTGCTGGGGATGACCCAGGAAGCTAGGAAGAAAATCCAAGGCGAGACTCGCATAGGGAACCATCGTAGTCCCCAGCAGAGTCGCCAGCTGCCGCTACCGCGAAAATAAGGTGCCGGCAAAACAGAAGAGTCGCCACCTTTCGTTATTTATCCCTCATAACGAAAAAGGAAACGATCGAAAAAACCTGACGAAAAGGTATAAGACAAGGTCATCACAACCATTGTCTGGGTTCAGGAGTCGGTTACGCAAGGGGAAGGTATTAGCACCCCTCACGTCCATCATACTCGATGGGATCCTTGCTTGTTGTGTTTATCTAACGGGTTGGTTTTATCTATCTACCTATCGAGGCTGGCTTAAAAAAGAAAAGAAACTGACTCGGCAAAGCGTCGCGCTTTATGCCTACGTATTCTCATCAGAGAATGAGAAATCAGAGTCAACGTAGTTCGGCTAACTACGGGTTACGGGGAAGGTGGCTCGCCAATACGTTAGTATTGTGCCTACGTACTCTCAACAGGTATAAAAGATTAGAGCTTATGTAGTTCGGGATAATACGGATTACGGGAATTTAGATTCATCTGTTTTATCGAGTAGGGTTAACAAACAGTTCCAGTAGTTGGATGTACGCAGCTCGACCCTTGGAGACTTAGGTGTTACCGTTTGCGGTAGAACTGGGAGTTAACGACACTCTTTTCTTCAGAAAAGCTTCCTTTGAATTATGGGCCCACGGGGCTAAAAGGTTTGAAGTTTGTTTTCTGTCTTTTACGGAAGAACTGTTTTTTAGTTGTCTGTAGTTTGTACAGCACTAGAGACTATGACCTGGGAACAAATGCGTCGCATATCGTCCAAAGGACGTATACTAAACATTCTAGACGATTGAGAGGAGGCCGCTCAATTATCATTATCCAAGTAGCTTAAGGCTCGTAACGCGCTTATACTAACTTGCCTTTATTACGTTTTTTACTGTTGTTTCAGATGAGAAGAGAGGACAGGCTCAACTACGGGGAGACTATCAAGTCTTAATGTTGTCATGCCAAGGATTCATCCTATGGTTGAGGTTTGAAACAGGGAACTCCTAGAAGTTATCATGCATAGGTTTCAACCTAAAGTTCTAATCATCACTTCCTTATCAAAGGAAGTGAGATTCCTAGGGGATCATGTCAATGGTATACATAAACAGATAAAGCATCAGCTTAAACAGTAAACAGTAAACGACTGTAAAATGCATGCAATGCAAGTGAGGGAGGAAATGTGTGTGGGGTATCAGCCTCCACAAGCTCGTCTCGACCTCAAGCCGGATATGAATAACTGCAATCATACAGAAGAAATAAAATGCCATCAAGCAAAACACAAACCACATAGGCAAGGGAGCTAGGCTCTACCGAATACCCGCAAGCAAAGCCATATAGTAAAAATACAAGCAGAAGGAGCAACTCAACCTCTAATGCAATCATGCTCCTAGCTTAACACAATTTAAACATGAACTTATTCTAATGCATCAAGCAAATCACACAAGTCACATCAATACATTTGCACAGAAAGCAAACAGACAGGAAAGAAAGCAAATCCACAACTTCCAAAGCAATCTTCTGACAGCAGTTCAGTCTACAGTCTGTAACTGTTCTTCAAGGCTCTCATCTTCAATGGCAAGTATCAACTTGCTTCTTCAAGCTTTCAATGCATCAAACACAAGTATCAACTTGTTCTTCATCTTCTTCAAGCTTTAGCTTTTTCTTCATCCTCAACTTGGTCTTCTTCACAAGTGTCAACTTGTTCTTCTGGATCTTCAAGTTTCAGCTCCAAGGGCAGTCTTCAAACAAAGGGGAAGTGCAACCTCTAACATCTTAAATCTTATAACAAGGAACTCCATCCTCTATCAAGGGAGAAAGATTCATCTAACAAGAGCAAGGTGGGGATAGGGAGGAGCAAAGTGAAGACCAAAGGTCACCTCTAAGCACTCCACCATCAAGGAAAGGAACCCTCAAAGGTTCTACCAATTTGTGAGGAGCCACTCATCCTACCAAAGGAGGGATGGGGCCTTCACAATGGGACCCTACATCATAGGGAGGAATGGAAGTGATCAACATCTTCCATGTTTCATGAAGGAAGAAAATTTATTCTAAGAGATCTCCCTAAAAACCTAATCCTTAACCCTAAACAAACTACACCAAAGAGAGAGAAAACTTCAATTCCAAGCTCCATCATGCATTCCAAAGCAGCCCACACATGTCTTCATCATCATCTAAGAGCAAGAGAAGCAAAACCCTAATCTAAGGGAACTAAAGAAATCATTCTAGTTGAATTAGCAACTTAGGATCACCTAAAACCTAGTACTAAAGTTAATCCTAACTAAAATAGTAAAACCAATTGGAAAATCCTACAAACATAACTATGGGAACCTAAGTCAATCATGACTCTACCATGTTAATTCCAGAGATCAAATCCTCAAATAAGACCTAGAAATAAATTCTACACTACAAGGTACTAAACCTAAACCCTAAAAGGAAGCACCTAAAGTTTCAACCTAAAAACCACACCTAATTTCATCACAAAAATGTAATAAAAATACTATGGGAGCATACATGTCTATGTTAATCACACACAAAAAATCAAGCCAAAAATCATCACCAAGTGCTCACAATAAAATCATCAAACAGAGGTATCAACCATGGCCACTTTATTATCAAATAAAATGTAAAAAATGCACAAAAATTGAAAATGCATGATTTTCCTAATATTTTTATTCAACAAAATTCTAGATTCAATCATGAATCAGGGGGAAAAATCTGGAATTAATTGACTTATTTTTCTATTTTTCATGAATTGTTTTCAAACCAACATGAAATGCACAAAAATAATAGAACAATAAAAAGAGAAGATGAACAGAGGGTGTATTCAGCAACTCAATCCAACTAGTTTCGCTTGGGCCCATCATCCTGGGGGTGCACATAGTAAAAGGGCGTGAGGCCCATCTGAGTATCAACTCAGTTCAAACAAATAACCAGGGGAGGGGGTGTGTTGAGCAAGCAATTGCCTTGTAAATCCACATTGGGCTTGGATGGTGAGGTGTTAAAAGCAATGAGAAATTGAGGCCCACACGCTCTGAAATCCTCATCTTCACATCAATTCTCAAACTGAAAAATAAAAAGCACACACACCAAGATTCGAACCCGTCCCTCCTTGGTCTACACAGTGAAGCAAACAAAGTCTGAAGTTCAATAAACCAAAAACTGCGTTTGGATGTGAGGATACGTGGCGCAACATACGCGCTAGGATGGATAGACTGAGTCAACATTTCCACACAAACGGACGACCAATACTTTGTCTTCTTCATTCAAACCTGCAACACTCGCGCGCAACCCACGGCCACCGCCGGTGACATCTCCGGTCACCCTGCACAACCCTAACTTCCTCTACACATATCCATTTGCCACGATCTTTACATGAAACTTGACCAGAATTTCACCAGGAACTCAACCATGGCATCTATTCACTCTAACAACGCAAGAATCTTGAGATAACCATCTCAACCGAAAATGCAATCCACCCTAATATGTCTCTAAAGTTGCAATTAACCATCCAAAATCCATCTAGATCATGATTAGAACCTAATCGCATGCTTCTAGTTCATTGAAAACACATAAACAGAGAGAGATTTCAAGAATTTAAAACCTGGCTTTGAGCTTGGGTTGCAGTGGATTCAAGCCTCAATTCTCTTCCAAACCTTGCAGAAACGTTCAGTGATCAATGGTGAATGCTTCTTGATGCTCAATTCTGGTTGAAAACTCTTGATTCTCAAAAATGAATTTTCACTTCCAAGCTTTGTTCTTCACTTCTCTCCAATGGCTTCTCCATGAAAATGATCACCAGAACCTTCCAATTCTGTTCTAAATCCTTTTTATATTCTGTTTCAGTGGATTAGAGGCCCAAACCAGGCCCATTCATGAGTTTTTGATTTTCACCTTTCTTCCAAATTTCCAAAGTTGATATCCACCTTCAAGCCTTGTTCACACTCCAATTTCATTCCAAACCATACACTTAAGCCTTGTGGGATGTAGTGATGTGGTTTGTTTCCTTTGACTTCAACATATGGAGTGTGTGAGGTGTGTTTCTTATTTGTGAAGCAACCTTCCAAATGGCCATGTTAAGCCCTTCAAATCAAAAATGTAATAATGCCAATCTCTTTAGAACATTAATTCCTTTCAAAATGACTACAAATTTGACTTGAAAACATGTTATTCTCAATTGTTTTGATTTTTCTCATCTTAATTCATTAAAATGGCTTTTATATGAACTTTCATCCACCAATGCTTGATATGATCCATATCAATGGACTCTTGATGCTTAGAGAAGCTAAAAACATCATTTTGAACAACTTTCATGTTGAACAAAAATCCATTTGAGGCCTGCAAGATGGTGAAATTGACTTATGGTTCAAAATGACCTGTAATGTCCAAATACCCAAAATACCCTTGACTTGTCAAAGCCATAACTTGAGTTCTACAAATCCTATCAAGGACTTCTAGTACTCTCTAGAAAGCTACGAGAATAAGGAACAACATTCATGTTGATAAAAAGTTCATAGGAATCATCCTTCTAGGGAAAACGTTTCATGCAACTTAGGTAACTTTCAAGCTCCAAATTCACATTCCTCAGATGACTTGTAACTTGTCTGGCTCATAACTTGAGTTCTATAAACCCTATCAAGGACTTCTAGTACTCAAATTAAATCTAAGATCATGCCCTACAACAATCATGTTGGGGTCAAGATGAGATGACAATCATATCTTGAGTTAAATTGCCTTGAATACAGGGGTCAAACTAGGGGATTTTACACTGTCAAGTATTAGAAACCCTAGCTTGAAACTTCTCAAACTCTTCAATCATGATGAGTTAACCTTGAAATAATCCTTAGAACATCTCAATGTATCAATCCATGATCACATGGCTCTTGAATTAGGTCTCAACCTTCTTCAAATCATCAGTTGACTTAGGGTTGACCCAGTCAAACCCTAGCTGCACCACTCATGGCTGAGCCTTCTTAATCTTGCATAATGACCTGTCTAGGCCTCAAAGTGACCTTCAACACTTCTCATGAGCTCTCTCAAGAGCTCAAGTCTAACTTCATGGCTTCAGAATCATCTGATGACTTCCCCATAACTCTCAAGCTAGGAGACCCACATACTTGGTTTCAACCATTCTCTCTGAGGATCCTTTAACTTCTCTGACAAGGATATCAACCCTTGAGCACCTGAATAACCTTCTTAGCTAGCTTCATAGTCTTGTGTAGCTTTTAATTGGTAATCATACCTCTTGATCTCCTGCATACATGTCAATGAAATGCAAATGATAATGCTAATGTGAATGAAATGAAACATAAGCTAGGTAAATAAATGTTGGTCAAATTTTGGGTTGCAACACATATCTCCCAATCATATCAACAAAGCATCACAAACACAACAAATGGTCCTGTCGGGTTCGGCAAAAATCAGCACACAATATGTTTTCAATTTTCTGCTATAATTGAACCAGGTACAGGCCTCAAAACAATTTTTCCTAGAAAGGGCATCTCGTTAGCTTTCCAACGCTTCGAACGGGGACTAAAACCGACTTACGGATCAAGAGATATAATTTTTCGAAGTTTCTCCAAAACATAATTTTCCTGCATAAAGGCTGCTACGGGTTTGAGCATTTTCGCCCGAAAATCCGACCGATTCAATTATTTTCTTCGAAACAAACACATACTCATTCATACCAAACATATATTAGTGATTTAGAACCATCAAACGTGAAATCTACGACTTTCGATTTCAATCCGAATCTTAAATCCTCAACTCTTCAAAAATGAAAAAACTTACAAAATCCATCAAATTCGATAAAACAAGCATACTCGATCACGGCCTAACATTACCCGACACAACGGCGTAATCTATTCCAACTTTCGTCCGTAAAAACATCGAGTCTGTAAAAAAGCTGTGATCTTGGAATTCGACGTACGACAACAATTTCACACTCAGAAGGTCATTCAACACATCTTCAACTCTTGGAATATCTAGAGGTTTAATTATACTAATATTGCATTTCATATTTTACTTTCTTTACTAATCATCTGGAGTCACTGCCCACCTTTTATATACTCAACCTCACACTTTGTTGCCTTAGCACACACGCCAGACTCAAGTCTCAAAGCTACTTAATCAATTTAATTCCTTGACCATCCAAACAGACATGAAATATGGAGCTCTCACTCTCAGACTAGTTGTTGTAACTAAGTCGGTCACAACTCCACTTCACGACCTGGCCGTACATCACTTATCTCTTCAGAAAACTTCCAGCCAACCACAATTAATCGGCAATCGCGACTTCCCGCTTTCATTATAATTCAAAAATTCTCATCAAAATTAAACACCTCAGCACCCTCCTGCACCGACTCATCAAAACCATTCTTAAGCACTTAGCTTAACTCAAGACAATTCACTGCTCACGCCATCCAAGCTTGCAAGACACACATATCCCGTCTAACATGACTCCGTCCACAAACTATAAGAGCGTTCAACCACACACCGAGCTACAACTCCACACTTGCAGCATCCTGGAGAAGCATAAACTTCTCCCCCACTTGAATCATTCTCACTTCTGCAGATAAAGGTTCTACAACAAAACATGTACCGACAGTGTTTTCACACACATGTTGCATACCAGGGAATACACAACATTAAACAACTTGGCCGGACGGACCGACCTGCTCTGATACCAATTGTAACACCCCACTCTAAACTATCGCGGAAAAATAAGATAAACAATAGAAACAATTCAGAGTGCAGCAAATAAAATCTCATGACGACCGTCATGGATGTCACGACCGTCACGGTCATGACGAGCGTCATGGAGCTGTGACGACCGTCACACTCCCAAATTCTCAGACGCAGCAGAGGTGTCACATTCTACACTTAACCAAAACACATACACCTGCAAAAGATCATTTACTAACATACGTAGCACAAAATTCGGATGAACGAACAACGATAATTTGTTTAACATTTTAATCATAAAACGGCATGCTATAATACACTTCCAACGATTCGTAATAATTAAATTCCTTTAAAATTCAGCAAGTCATTATCTTGCATCAACTCACTAAAACAACTATGCATCCAAGCAACATTTGGCATTATCAGAAACAACCAATCTACTTGCCATAGTACTTAATAAAATTCAGCAATAAGGAATTCAATTAAAACAATAACATTAATCGTTCATCCCCCCCCCCCTCCCAGAGTGCTACGTATCAGAGCGACCAACGACCTTAAACATAAAGTGACACTTTCTTCCGAGTTACCTGCAAATTACCACCAACGGAGGTAACATACAACGTAAAGGGTGAGATATCAACAATATAACATAAGGCATGATAAAAGTCATGTTATAATATTATCACAACATTATAATTCCAGCAGTTCGCATAAATATTAGTAATAATAAACTACAACCACTCTTTATTCATAACCACAACAATTATCACCATATCTCAGCAACTCATCAAAACAACTCAACAACGCAACTCAACAATACGACTCAACAATGCGACTCAACTGTGCATATGCATGTGGTACCATTTTGGGAGAGAACACTCCACAATAATTCGGGAGACAACACTCCACAATAACTCGGGAGACAACTCTCCACAATCATTTTATTGTCATTAAATACACAACCGTCGCCAATCCAGGCCAAATGATATGCTATGAGATGCAACTATTATGGACTATAACACAACAACAACAACTGTGCAACAACCGTGCAACAAGGCATCACGCCTACAACCAATTATCCATAACAGAAACATCACATTTCGCATACATCATGTACTCACCATTTCAATCTGTTCATATCAGAGAACTACCAACAGTATCGTCCCTACGAATAAGACTCTAACACATTTTCGCAGAGAACAATTAAAAACAACCTCGTCTCTACAATTGAGAACACAACAGCATTTTCATGTCAAAGAGAACTGACAACATCATTACTACAAATAAGGACTCAACACATTTTCATATACTTTCATACGGGTAATATAACTACAACTTCTAATTTACTTAAATAGGGACATAATAACAACATCCTTACGGGAACATTACTACGGTAACGTTACTACGGGAACGTTACTACGGGAACATTAACCCTTAATATTTCTTCAACTTACGGGAGCATTACTACAGTAACGTTACTACGGGGACATTACTACGTATTTTCCCCATTATTACGACGTATTTGCCCCATTAGGGAAACCTTAGAGCATCGTATATAACACATTCATTCTTACATAGAAAAACCTCGTCCCTAACATTTATCGATTAAGGGAAATTATACCTATGAATCAATTCCCTACATGAAATTGATCATACCCACGATTATAGAATTGAACCCCACCCTTACCTTGAATAGAGGCCAATTCCAAGCTTTCTGGTTCCGTTCTACGGTAACTCTCCTGCAACTTTCTTCCAATTCTCTCCGGCGGGTAATTCTTCTGTTTTTCCTTTCTCCACCAATTTGGTTTTCTGAGCAGTTTATCATTCTTTTGCTCTTTCCCCCACAACTGTTTATCGTAACTTCCTTTCTCTTCTCCCAAAATCCTTCCTCTGGCAGTTTATCGTGTCCTCCTCTCTTTTCCAAAAACTTCTCTATTTCCTTTAATCCCTTATTTCTTATTTTATTATTTAAATCCAATAATAATAATACTACAAATATTATTCTCCCACTAATAATAATATTCATAATAATAGTAATAATATTCCACCAATACTAATATTAATACTAATAATAATAATAATAATAATAATAATAATAATAATACCACCAATATTACTATGAACTATTATATTATTATCTCAACACCACATCTCCACAAATAATCCTTATATATCAAGGATACTCACCAATCATATACAAACCCACCCCACCTAAGGGCACACCAACATAAAATAATTAAATTAACACCAAAATGACTAAATAAATAAAATGGGTGTTACATAAGGTGGTTGATTAGAAGGGTGAGCGGATTCGGTGTGGAAAGGCTAGGAGGGTGCGCCGTGGGGATTCAATGTGGGTCGCGCGATGAGATCAGATGGTGGATAAGTGGTGATGTGTGTGAGGGTGTATAGTAAGTGTGTGTGTGTGTGTGTGTGTGTGTGTGTGTGTGTGTGTGTGTGTGTGTGTGTGTGTGTGTGTGTGTGTGTGCAGGTATATGATTACAATAATAAAATTACAACAATCAGAAAAATCCTAAATCATTCTATCCTCTTTCCACCGTTAGCCTCTCGTTTTTCTCTCCTTCTTTCCTCCGTCGTCGCTACCTAATCTTCTCCCCTTTCTCGAATTTCTCTGCTTTGCTCTTCAATCTCGTGTCTCCAATTTCTTCTTCCTTAGATTCTGCTTCTTGTTCTTAGATTTCTCATGACCTATCAAAATCTCACAAAACAAAACATCAATCATAAATTGGAAACGTCAATTGAAAGAAGCTTACCCATGGTGAACAATGAAAATGGCTCGCCGATGACTTTGTGATGGTTTCACGAAGACTCTGACGGCGTGCGATGGTGACGTGCGCGATTTGAGGGTGATGGCGATGATTCCGGCTGCGGGCGGTGGATGGTTGAGGCTTGCGGAGGTGATCTCGCAGCAGAGCTCAAGAAAGATAAGCTTTCTTATCTATTTTATGATTTTTAGGTTTTTGATTAGGGATTTCGTATTGGGTTTCGCCGTGGATTTGTTTGAATCTCCTCCTCCTCTTATAGGTACGAAGGTGACATATTTATTAAATGATAATAAATCCTCTGTCGGTTCTATTTTGGTAAGGAAATTATGTTTGTCTAAACATGTCTCTGAGGCGTTAAAACTCCTTCCATTTTCGTTTCAACATGTTGTGCTTATTTTGGAAAGAACATAAGTTGTGAATTGTTTTGTCCATCGGTTTACTGATGTTGATTATTGTTTCTCTTTCAGGTTTCGTGTTGAGCTAAATGGGGAAAGAAACTTGCTTTTCTGGAGTGCAATGGGGATATGCAGGTGGAAAGGATGTCACAATGCAACACTTCTAGTTAAAGGAATTGCAGTCACCTTGAGCTCCCACGTGGCCATTATGACCTTCTTCTTCTTTTCAAACTTCCTTCTGGGTTTCTCCTTTAGAAGTTTGGGACATTCATTTTTATAGTGGCCAGGCTCCTTGCACTTGTAGCACACTATATCTTTCTTTCCAGATTTCTTATGTCCAGAAGAATCACCACGCTGATCAGATCTCTTGAAGTTTCTGAACTTCTTTTGCTTATGCTTCTAGAGTTGGTTTATCCTCTTGGACAGCAAAGATAGTTCATCTTCTTCTTCTGAAGATTCTTCAGAACTTTCTTCAATAACCTGCAATGCTTTAGCTGATTTGTTAGATTTTAAAGCAACAGACTTACCTTTCTTCTGAGGTTCGTCTTCTTCTAGCTCAATCTCGTGACTCCTTAAGGAATTGATCAATTCCTTCAGAGTGATCTTATTCAGATCCTTTGTAAGCTTCAGAGCTGTAACCATTGGTCTCCACCTTGTTGGCAAGCTTCTGATGATCTTTTTGACGTGATCAGCAGTAGAGTAACCTTTCTCAAGAACCTTCAGACCAGCAGTTAGAATCTGAACCCTTAAGAACATAGTTTCTACAGATTTAGATTCCTCTATCTTGAAGGCCTCATATTTCTGATTGAGCGCCAAGGCTTTTGTCTCCTTTACTTGGGAGTTTCCTTCATGCGTCATTTTTAAAGATTCAAACATATCAAATGCAGTATCTCTATTTGTTATTTTCTCATACTCAGTATGAGATATTGTATTTAATAGAATGGTTCTTACCTTGTGATGGTTTCTAAACTCCTTCTTCTGTTGATCAGACATAGATTTTATGTCAACCTTTTTCCCTTCATCATTAGTAGGATGAATATAACCATCAGTTACCAAATCCCACAAGTCAGCGTCATAGCCTAGAAAGAAAATTTCTATTCTATCTTTCCAGTAATCAAACTTCTCACCATCAAACATGGGAGGTTTGGTGATGATTCTGTCTCTATCATCGTATTTATTAATGTATGAAGTTGAAGTTGAAGCTTCAGCAGCCATGATAAATAAAGAACAAGAGATTAAGAGTTTTTCTCAGCAGTATCTTTTTCTGTCCCGGTTAACTGAGAGCACTTACAGAACCGGAGCTCTGATGCCAACTGAATGTGAGAAAAACACTTAGAAGGGGGGGTTGAATAAGGATTTTTAAAACAATTTGGATGATAGAAAAATAATACAGTATTTTTTATCCTGGTTCGTTTGAACTCAAACTAATCCAGTCCACCCTACCAAGGTGATTTGCCTTTCTCGACAAGGACTTAATCCACTATATCAAACTTGATTACAGTGTAAACCACAAAGACAACTGTCTTAGTCTTCTCAAGAAATTCTGACCACAACTTGGTCTTCTTAAGGAAATATTTTACAAAGATAAACTAACAAATTTGTGTTTAAGTAATGCTTCTAAAAAGCTATATCACAACAGTGATTTTTACAGAAGTTATAGAACGAAGAATAAAACTATTCTATCTTGAAGACTGTTTGAATGAGAGCTTGTTGAATAACTTTGTCAAGATTTTGTTTCAAGTTCGTTAACCTTTGAAGTGATGCTTAGACTTGCTTTTATAGTCCTTTGAAATCCTTTTCTCAAAGACTGTGCAATCTGTGCATTCTGATCTTTTTGTGTTCTAATGACTTTTCCTTTCTCAGAAGAGGAATGTTTTGACACATCCTTTTTGTCTGAAATCCTGTGTCAAGCACGAATGGGGAAAGAGCCGTTTAGGATAAGACAGGGAATATACCAATGGATCTTTATTTGAACAGCATCTTCTTCAACAACTTTGGAACGCCTTGCATCAGAACTTATGATGATGTTCTTAGTTGTTTAGGTCAGAGTTAACTCAATCAGATTTTCTCTATCAGAGTTTGCAGCAAAGTGCTTTAAGCGTGAAATCCTTATCAAAGCATACTTGCTTATCAGAACATTTGTACTTGCAGTGTTGAGTACTTCCAGATTCTTCTGAAGCTTTACGTATGTTCTTTGCTCAAGCTCTTCCTAGCTTTGCTCAGAATCATTTTAGCATATCAGAGTCTTCTGATGTGTTGCTTCTGACGCTCAGAGCTTTTTCGTTCTTTGGTGTTCAAAGGCGTTCTTGCTTCTAGAATAATATTAATTTTGATATCTGAAACAAATAAACACTTGAACAAAATTAGTGTATATAAATTCTCTATGCAAAATTTCATTAATGTTATCATCAAAACAATGAGATATATTGACCATCAATCTATGTTCTAACATAGAGCAACGAACTGCTGTTATGAACATCTTCATATTGTTGTGTGCTCTGCAGGTGCTTGACGCGGAGAGCCGTGGGCCAAATATAATCCCCTGAGACCTTACTGCTAGAAACAATGAGATTTTCTCACAAACTTGGTCGCGATGATGCCGGCAGGAGCTTTGAAGATTTTTATTAGGAAATGAATGTAACTGACTTGTAATATTATAACTTTTGGATCCAATGTCACTTTAAGTCAAATGGTAGGATTTAGTTCGTCTCTAGTGACATGTTACCATTATTTGAAGCTTGTAAAGACGTAATTGACTGTAAGGAAAAGCTGGAAACCGCATTTCTGGAAGTAGCATGAGTGTACCTTGGGCTTTGGATTGGCCATTTAAGTTTTGAATTCCTGCTTGTATTTCGATGATGAGATTTGTCGAAAACACAACTTAAATAAACCTTGAACCTTATGCGGACTAATTCAAATTTGAAATGCTCTAAGCCTAGTGGCGTAGAAGTTCTTGTATTATAAAAGGTAGTGATAGTATTTACTCCGCATTACGCCATTATAAACAAATTGGAAGTGAACTCCCACAGTGGATTTGATTAGAAATCTTAAGCGGGATTTGCCTTAGCTTCATTGAAAAACTCTTGTGATGATAAACCATGCCTTAGGGTTGAGGCGTTTGGACGAAGGTCATCATGGCCATGCCGTTAAGCCCACCTTTTGACTTATCTTCAAGGAACACCTATGACGGTATCCGAAATAAATCTTTAAATTCAACGCTTCATACCAACTAAAAGAAAGCCCGGGTGACACCTCAATGGAAAACCTTGAATTAGAAAGGTTGTGCCTTGAAAATCTTGATGGCTAGGAATTTACTGGAGAATACTGCACTCACATAAGCTGGTTAGTGGCAATAAGCACGAATACGAAAGTAAAAGAAGAAACAAGAAATAGAATTCACAAAGGGGTGGAGTCTTAAGGTCAAAAATTAGGGTGTGACAGATGCCCCTATTTAAGTTTCTTCTATCCGGAGATATGAAGATTGAAATCTTCGTCTCGACGAGATAGGAGAGGCTTAAATACAAACATTGCATGAATTTTTGGCCCTAAGAAGCCACCGAATGCATATGATATGAGATGATATGAAAATGCAAGACGCAGGTCCTGTGAAGAAAAGATGTCACAGGGGAGAAACCGGACGCGACACACGAAGAACAAACTCAACAAAGCGGGACTCCACGGCGAAAGGTTGATAATCATAAGGTATCTTTAAATATGTTGCAAAGAACTTGCGAGAAAGTCCATTTGAAGGACCTACCGTATAGGTCAGAATGTAATTATTCCAAGATATCAGCCAGAGAAGTCTGCTGCCAAGACTTATGACACAATTTGAGAATACTTTTGCCAAAGTTTCCACTGTTAATACTTCTGGGGAATCTGCTGCCGAGATTCTATGTTGAAGTCTGCTGGAGATATACTTCCGTCAAAGTCTTCTGGAAATCTACTGTCGAGACTTGCTAGGAAATGAAATAGAAATACCTACTGCCGAGGTTTTTTGGAAATCTACTTCTGTCGAAGTCTTCTGGAAATCTTCTGCCGAGACTTACCAGGAAATGAAATAAATACATACTAAGTCACTGGTTTTCTAAAAATCTACTGCCGAGACTTGCCAGGAAAATAGATATCTTAACATGTTCATAAGGAAAGATGACCTACTACCAATCCTGGTAGCCTATGAAAAGGAATCTGTCCAAAATGATACGGTATATTACCTACTATTAAATGTATGATAGCCTAAGCAAAGGTAATAACCAAAATAAACCTCCTCGAGCATCATGGTCTAGATGCCATGAGCTGGTCTCAGTTTCTTGAAATAAACCTCCCCGAGCGTCATGGTCTTAATGCCATGAGCTAGTCTCAGTTTCTTGAAATAAACCTCCCCGAGCGTCATGGTCTGGATGCCATGAGATGGTCTCAGTTTCTACATGAAATGATGAAAACTCGTGAGAGCATCTTCACAGGGAATTGAAATTTTACTGGAGATAGAGGACTTCAGTGGTAATCCATAATGTATTGGAGATTGTAAAAATTCACCGGGGATCTTCAGAAGAGATGCAGGCCGGTTGATTTGCAAATATGTCTTCTCAAATAAAGAGAGATTAGTTATAATAAACTTCACCAAACTTCTCAGGAGAGATGCTTATTCGATGGAATTAATCTTGTGTGATAGACTCACTGGGGAAATACATTCCTGAGGAGTATCCTTGTTGTTGTAAAAGTATGAATTCTTGAAGTGCAGATTCTCAATAAAGAGAAAAAATATCCGTAAGGTCTTCGAAAAACTTCTCTGACGGATTTCCAAAGAGGTACAGTTTGATGAGTAGATAATCTTGATAAACCCACTGGGGATGGATAAACTGTCTTGAGGAGACTGCCATTTGTCACCTTTGATGGAAAACTGGATCAAACGAGTTGCTCAAATAAAGAGGTTGCTTGCAGTCCATGTATGAATCACTGGGAAGATCTTGTAGCATTACTGGAGAAGTACTTTGTCTTCAATAGTGATCTTGAACAAATTCTCCCTGGGGAGCAAAGTGCAAAATAAATGCATACGTAATCTGGATTCAACAGTCTGGAGATATCCACAGTGATTGTTAGGGACCGAAGTTCAATTCAGGGAATAACTGAAGAGAAGCTGTCAAGCAATACCCGACCCTTGAGGTATGAACTCAAATGGGGTTTAACGAAAACAACGGTCTTCCACGAGGATCAAACTCTGTGGGGAAATAGAAATATTGTGCTTTTTCTGCCTAGGGCTGACAACTCTACTTGGAGGGATAAGACACACCCAGACACTTGGGGAAAACCACAACCAAAGTGACAAAACAAACAAACACAAAGATGCAAAATGCACATGCTACGCTATATATCTATATGTTATGCGTATGCTCATGTTGACAAAATAAACGAACAGAGGCAACCGGAGATGAAAGAAACATCTCGGGATGAACATCTGATCTATCTTCAAAGATAGAAGTACCACTTGGGATAGGTGGAGAACTAGATACGGGATCACACTCCTGCTTCAGGGCTTCAAAAACTCCTCTTGGGGAATATAGAACATTCCACTTGGGGATAAAACATCTTGATCTAACTTGAAGGATCGTCCAGACGAAACTCAGTTATCCTGTTGAAGATGAGAATAAGGATCTACTAGAAATGAATTCATCTCATAATTGTAGAAGCTTCATGGATAAGATAAATATCCATTCAATGGGGAAGCCTGAGTTAACGAAGCTGTTGAAAATGTTGGAGCCGAAACTTCAATGGGGATGAAATGAACATCCGCTTCGTCGGGGAAAATCGGCGTTGTAAAAAAGATCTACTGGGAAGTGAAATAACGTCCACTTCATTGGAGAGGTGAAGCTAATCAGCTCACTGGGAATTTTCAGGTCACCAACTGGAGATTCCTTGCATGGAAGATGTTTGTCGCATAACTGTCACAACCACCTTCGATTTTTAAATGCCCCAAGTCACATGGTTCATGAGGAGAAAAGGTCATCTCGAGAGGATTTTACAGAAAACATGACGTCCAAATGCCCCACTGTTTTCAAACTCTCAGAGAGATTCATCGAATCTCGACGTAACTGCCTCTGATTGACGATATAAATGAGTCTTCAAACTTGCGTTCTAGGTGAATCTAAACTTTTATGGATCAAACCTCTTGGAAAATAACTTGCCCCAGGTCAGCAAGGTCTTCAAATTTCATCATCAATGTTTATATGTAAACCTTCTAAGATATCAAGTAACATTAGTAGGCCGAAAATGTTACTTCTGAAACTGTTAATACAACATATATGTTTGTCTTAAAGTTTTTTTTTGAAAAAGGTATCCCAATAACTAGTGACCGAAATCACTATTTAGGATATGAATTAAATTTATTTATAAGGCCGATACTAAATTTGAGCATAGCTCATAGGAGTCAGAAAATGATATCTCATCGAGTATGCTTTCGAACTAGACCTTACTTCAATTAGGACTTTGTGGGTTGTACCTGGGTTTAGTTTCCAATGTGTAAAACAAAGGAATAAAGGTCAAAGTATATTTGTGCCCGCCCAATTTTTGAAAGATGCTCATTTTTTATACCCTGCCCCGGGTTAAAAGCGAGGTTTTAATTTGGGAAAGGCGGATTCTTCATCCAGATTTAAAGGAGTTTAAATATTTATGGTGTTTAGGAGGTTGAAATAATGCCTTACATCATCAGTAGGGTTTTTATTCAAAAGCATACAGCGAGAGATCATGTGTTTTCCTTCGTCATCCTACGTCCAACTCTTCATCACAATGAGAAGAAATTGGGTAAAATAGCTTTATAAATTGTATAAATTTTTTTTTATGAGTGACCACGAATGGATTTCTTCAAGACAAACATTTATTGCATTACTTATTCAAAGTAACAAGTTCTTACATGCCAATTATGCTTTTAATCAAAGAAATAAAAAGTACACATAAGCAAACACAATAAACATGTGATCAGCATAATGGTGTTCCATTCACGATTGGGCTTTCTCCCATGAAGGTTAGCACTTCATCATCTATCATTTCTTGGACTTTCTCTTGAAAAACTTTGCACTCTTCAACCGAATGCCCCAACACTCCATCATGAAATTCACAGCTGGCGTTCAGGTCGAACCACGGTGGGTGAGACTTCATGATTCTAGTCTTTCTGGGTGTCATCACCGAGTTTCTAGCAAAATAAAACCATAGCTGAAGGTAAGTCATTGGGATACGATCAAACCAGCTAGTTTCTTCTTTCGGAATACTCAGAGGTATCTTCTGATTCTGAAACCGTCTTCGAACCTGTTGATCCTGGTGTTGATCTGGAGAAGTTAATCTTTGTTTACGAGGTAGTCGATGTTTATGTTGAGCAGGCGCTGCATACCGGTGTTGAGGATAAAATACTAGAACTGGATATGGCAGGATTTGAGAGGGATCCCAAATTGCATTAACATCGACACTTCCTTCCTCTTGGGAATCACTAACTGATATCTCTTTATCAGCTTGGTTATTCAAGTCATCTTGAATTCTTCCACTTTTGAGCGCATTCTCAATGTTTACTCCGACTTCCACAATTTTGGAGAAATCTAATGGCACAACGCCTACCATCCTATCATAATAAGGGCCTGGCAGCGTTCTTTAGAAATATCTTGCTTAATTTTTTCTCTTACAGTGGAGGATGAACTTGGGCTGCCAACTCTTTCCATCGTTGCGTGTATTCCCTGAAAGATTCATCGTCGTTCTTATTCATTCTTGTTAGTTGATCACTGTCTGGAGTCATATCCAAATTATAATTGTACTGTCTCACGAAAGCGTCAGCTAAGTTTCTCCAAGATTGAATATGATTCCTTTGTAGCTTCATATACCATATGAAGGATTCCCCACATAAACTTTCTTGAAAGCAGTGAATCATCAGTTTGTCATTGTCAATATAAGCAATCATCTTTCGACAAAACGTCGCCAAATGGTATCTTGGACAACTAACACCCTTGTATACTTCAAAGGCAGGCATCTTGAAATTTGGAGGAATAATTACGGCTGGAACTAAACACAGGTCATGAGCATCAAGATCAGATGCATTAGCTCCTTTCATCATCTTCAATTGTTCCTCGAGATTGTGAAATCCTTCCTCAATTGCTATAATTTTAGGATCATCCACCTTCATCTCAGTACGAACATTGTGAGGATTCGGCATACGCTGCGGAAACTGGGAATCTCTTTTATCAACTTGATTAACCAAGTTATCTCGCATAGGTTGAGATTGCGTAGGAACGTCCACTTGTTGAACATTGTCATCAAAAGGAAGATCAAATATCATATTAGTCCTTATGCTGCAACCAATCATGGAATCCATGTCTTTTGTTCTCTTTACTATCCTTCAGTAATACTTCGAGCTTGGTCAGATGGTCAAGATGTCAGCTGACAAGACAAAGACAAAAATCCGGATGAGGACGCAAAGGAGAAGAGACACATGCATATGCAAAATGCAGAATGCAGGATGCTATGCAAAATGCAGAAATGAAAGGTTTCATGGAACTCAAGTTCTTATAAACGTTACAGAATACCAAAGAAAATTCATTTATTATTTTTTTGATATTGGATTACAGATAAATATTCTTAAAAGAGTCCTGACATAATAGCTAAATAAAAGCTAAATAAGTCCTAAGGAAGTCCTTCATCATGCTTGTTGATTTGCTGTTCTATCTGGACTTTCTTGAATATAAGTTTGTCTATGATCAATGCTCAAGGAGTGGTGTGATAGAGGAAAATAAATCCTCTATCTCTATTCTTTTCTTGCTGGTAAGGAAGGAAGAAAGCCCTTGTTTACTTGGATCTTCAATATTGATGAAAGTCTTTTGAACTTCTGTTGATCTTCAATAATAATGGAAGCCTTTGTATTTGTCTTTTGATTCTTCAATCAGTGCCCTTAACTTCCTTAGGTCATCCAAGTTAGGACTCTTAAAAGAATATTTTAAAATATTTTCTTTTGTAATCCCTATTGGTTCTATAATGTTTATAAATAAACTCGGGATTCCGTGAAACCAATGCAATATGATGCTATATGGATGCAACAAACACAAGTAGGCACATAAGGATACAAAGATAAACAAACAAGGAGACCCTAGGTTTGCAACAAGCATGGAGCCAAAGGGTATACCCATTCCCAAAGAACGTGGACTAAAGGTGGATTGTACCTACAGAACAAGGTTCTAAGAAAGTTCCCAAAATCATTAGTCCATCTTTCAGATATTATTAATTTCCCGACTGACTCGGTGGTTAATAATATTCTCAAGAGAACTTCTTTTGAGTGTAGCATCGCGTAGCAACTATTTTAGGACTACTCCCTCATAGTCCTTGCACTACGTCCTAATAAAGGCCAAAGTGGGGCTAAAGGTAACTACGGTCCTCAATATCACAGGTTCCAAGGTCAAAAATAGTGAGTGTTTTCATGACTGACTCGTTCAACAGTACCATTTCAAGAGGGCCTCAACTGAGCGGTGATTCTCGAGTCAACTTGGTCGGGACTCACTCCCTATAAGCCTCGTCGAATATCTCACCATCCTATCATAATTTCACTCAAGTCCGAGTGTAGGTCTTTGTATCACCACTCAAAGGATATCAACCCAGAAAGCAATAAAACAAATCTACAAATAAGCAATTCAGCAAATACATAATAAACAAGCATAATAAACAAGTTAGGGAAACCCACTGAAGATTCCCCAGTGAAGTCGTCATTTCTGTCGCGGTGAAAATTGGATACCAAGCTATTGATTAGCTTTAATCTAAATTCATTACAACCCGTCTTTAATTTGTCCAAAGGAATGGAAAAAGATAGAATTACCCACAATGCAACGCAAATGCAAAAGCTAGAGAGTTATAGGTTTGGGGGTTGGTTAAACTTAGGGAAGGTGCTAGCATCCTAAGTTTCTGTAGTACTCTACATGAACCTCTTGTTTTAATGTTGTTTATTGCTAAGGGTTATCTGCTTAAGGATGAAAGACCTAGTGGTTTATATCTAAGTATACTCGCCAAGACGTCACATCTTGTGCCTACATATCCTGACGGGAATGGAATCAGAGTATTTGTAGTTCCCGTAAAAAGGTTTAAGGAGTTCTTTGACTGTGGTCAAAGTTCCTATAGGATAAAGGTAGTTGGTTGATTGATTCTAGGAGAAAAGATGAGTCGTCATCTCGAGGGAGAATACTTGACTTAGCCACCACAACTTGTAGGAAAATATTGATTGTATTATTATGGGGCAGGAGATATATATCTTGACGATCAAGATGACTCACGTCTAATTCTCTAATGTGTTTGAATAGTTTGAATTGAGTTTGAATTGTTTATCTATGTTGTAAAGATAAAAGACAAAGGTCCTCCTTATGGGGTAGGATCTAACTTAAGATATCAACTTGAATAGGATCAAGAATCGATTGGGGAGTATGATGCAAATGAAATGCATATGCACAAGTTTCACGTTATGCACAGATTCTTCCTTTGGACGTTTATGCAATGCGATAAGATAAATTGCGGGAAGGTAAAAGACAAAAATTGCGGATAAGTAAAAGCACACAAACGCATGAATGCTCTAAGACATACAAGTGTGTGAGAATGTAAATGGAATCGGAGCGGAGACGGAGGCGTGCACGATTGAATTAATGGGATATTATTTTTTAGGCGAATGGGTTTTAAAAGTTATATTATATTATTTTTGGTGAGATTGATTTTAAGGAAAATGTTGAATTAAATTATTTTTATTTATTTAATAAAAGTTTAAGTTATGAATTAATTAAATTGCTAGTTAGACCTAAAATAAGTAAGCAATTTTAAAAAAAAGTTTTTTTTTATATTAAAATAGTTTTAGTTATTATTATAAAAAAAGGTTATCATTAAAATTCAAGTTATTTAGAAAAATAGATTTTTGTTAGCAATTATATATTATTTAATAAAGGGTGAATAAAATGAATTAGTTAAAGGGTTGATAAATTAAATATGAGTTAATTAGAAAACAAAAAGGTAGGTTAATTTTAAATAAAATAAATTTTGTTGGTTTAAATAAAAAAAAATTGATTAGAAAAGATTAATTATAGTTTAGTTAATCAGATTAGGTTAGGTGATTAATTAATTAAAAGGGGAGATTAAGAGGTTAAGGTGGTTAATTAGAGGGGCGAGCGGATTCAGTGTGGAAAGGCTAGGAGGGTGCGCCGTGGGGATTCAATGTGGGCCGGCGATCAGATCAGATGGTGGATAAGTGTTGATGTGTTTGAGGGTGTATAGTAAGTGTGTGTGTGTGTGTGTGTGTGTGTTTGTGTGTGTGTGTGTGTATATGTGTGTGTGTGTGTGTGTGTGTATGTGTGTGTGTATGTGTGTGTGTGTGTGTGTGTGTGTGTGTGTATGTGTGTGTGTGTGTGTGTGTGTGTGTGCAGGTACATGATCATAATAATAAAATTACAACAATCAGAAAAATCCTAAATCATTCTATCCTCTTTCCACCGTTAGCCTCTCGTCTTTCTCTCCCTCTTTCCTCCGTCGTCGCTACCTCATCTTCTCCCCTTTCTCAATTTTCTCTGCTTTGCTCTTCAATCTCGTGTCTCCGATTTCTTCTTCCTCGGATTCGACTTCTTGTTCTTAGATTTCTCGTGACCTATCAAAATCTCACAAAACAATACATCAATCATAAATTGGAAACGTCAATTGAAAGAAGCTTACCCATGGTGAACAATGAAAATGGATCGCCGATGACTTTGTGATGGTTTCACGAAGACTCCGATGGCGTGCGATGGTGACATGCGCGATTTGAGGGTGATGGCGATGATTCCGGCTGCGGGCGGTGGATGGTTGAGGCTTGCGGAGGTGATCTCATAGCAGAGCTCAAGAAAGATAAGCTTTCTTATCTATTTTATGATTTTTAGGTTGTTGATTAGGGATTTCGTATTGGGTTTCGCCGTGGGTTTGTTTGAATCTCCTCCTCCTCTTATAGGTATGAAGGCGACATATTGATTAAATGATAACAAATCCTCTGTCGGTTCTGTTTTGGTAAGGAAATTATGTCTGTCTAAACATGTCTCTGAGGCGTTAAAACTCCTTCCACTTTCGTTTCAACATGTTGTGCTTATTTTAGAAAGAACATAAGTTGTTGTGAATTATTCTGTCCATCGGTTTACTGATGTTGATTATTGTTTCTCTTTCAGGTTTTGTTTTGAGCTAAATGGGGAAAGAAACTTGCTTTTCTAGAGTGCAATGGGGATATGCAGGTGGAAAGGATGTCACAATGCAACACTTCTGGTTAAAGGAATTGCAGTCACCTTGAGCTTCCATCTTTCCCTTAGTACACTGGGTCAAAGTCGTACCAGAGATTGTGTAAGTACTTCCAAAACTCGAGATCTTCTTCCACTGCTGCCTCATATTCTTGTATCAATTATCGGCAAGGTGGCTAAAAAGTGACAATGATATGATTATCGATATCTCGGTTGCTCTATTTCGGTAACTAATCCACAGGTGTTGTCTGCTCTAGCAAGGCGAATGCAAGAAACTACAACGCGGTATCATTAGTGTCACTCAAGTATTCTAGAACTCAAAGCATGGTCGCAGATTCGGAAGTCTTAGCATTGTATTGGTCATGAGGTCGGGTCGGTGGTTCTTACACTCGGAAAGCCATAAAACTGCTAAAGATGGTGAAGGAATCTAACCGGATCAGCACACATGTTTTCATCGAGTTGTGACATTGAGGTTAAGTCCGAAGCCTTCTTTGAGTTATCATCTTAAATTCTTAGTGCCTCTTGAAAATTTTTCTTCGTGTTTTCTTTTGTAGGCAAGAGTTGCGGTTTCTCGATGGTTAACCTGTTTTCTTGGTTTTGTTAACAGGGCGCCTTACTCTTCTTGAATCGAATGACAGTTTTTTTTCAAGTTCAGGCGCCTTACTCTTCCAACCACTTCGACATAAAAACATACAATTCCTAACGGTGGGCAACATTGCTACGTAATACGGTAAATTACGAAAATCTCTATCACTTTTCAAATGGACTTCTTTGCAAATTAACTTCCACTGAATATTGCTGTTATTTCTTGACAGAGTTTCCCCGTGTTGTCGTGATTAATTTGATGATCGATGAACCTTCGGTTTCTTGGAATATAGCAACGAACTGCTGTTCTGAACAGCTTCACATTGATGTGTGCTCTGCAGGTGCTTGACACGGAGAGCCATGGGCCAAATATAATCCTCTGAGACCTTACTACTAGAAACAATGAGATTTTCTCACAAACTTGGTCGCGATGATGCCGGCAGGTGCTTTGAAGATTTTTATTAGGAAATGAATGTAACTGACTTGTAATATTATAACTTAAGGATCCAATGTCACTTTGAGTCAAATGGTAGGATTTAGTTCATTACTCTAGTGACATGTTACCATTATTTGAAGCTTGTAAAGGCGTAATTGACTGTGAGGAAAAGCTGGTAACTGCATTTCTGGCAGTAGCGTGAGTGTACCTTGGGCTTTGGATTGGCCATTTAAGTTTTGAATTCCTGCTTGTATTTTGATGATGAGATTTGTCGAAAACACAGCTTAAATAAACCTTGAACCTTATGCGGACTAATTCAAATTTGAAATGCGCTAAGCCTAGTGACGTAGAAGTTCTTGTATTATAAAAGGTAGTGATAGTAATTACTCCGCATTACACCATTATAAACAAATTAGCAGTGAACTCCCATAGTGGATTTGATTAGAAATCTTAAGCGGGATTTGCCTTAGCTTCATTGAAAAACTCTTGTGATGATAAACCATGCCTTAGGGTTGAGGCGTTTGGACGACGGTCATCATGGCCATGTCGTTAAGCCCACCTTTTGACATATCTTCAAGGAACACCTACGACGGTATCCGAAATAACTCTTTAAATTCAACGCTTCATACCAATTGAAAGAAAGCCCAGATGACACCTTAATGGAAAACCTTGAATTAGAAAGGTTGTGCCTTGAAATGCTTGATGGCTAGGAATTTACTGGAGAATACTGCACTCACATAAGCTTGTTAGTGGCAATAAGCACGATTACGAAAGTAAAAGAAGAAACAAGAAATATAATTCACAAAGGGGTGGATTCTTAAGGTCAAAAATTAGGGTGTGACATTATGCTGACAAAACAAACAAGAAAAAATAAACCAGAGATGAAATAAACATCTCGACACGGATACTCGGTCAATCTTCATAAGGTAGAAGCATCATTGGGGTGAATGGAAATCCACACGTGGAATCACAGTCTTGCTTCAAGGCTTCAAACTTCTCTTGGGAAAAGAGAGCATTACACTTGAGGATGAACATCATGACTTTACTTAGGGGATTGTCAAGATGAACCCTGCTACTCTGTTGGGGATGAGAAAGATCCATTAGAATGGATCAAACTCTTGATTAGAGAAACTTTATGGGGATAAAATAAATATTCACTACAAACTGAAGTAGTTTGGAAGGAAGTTGTAACTGGAGATGCTAGAGTTGAGGCCTCACAAGGATAAAATAAATATCCACTTCAATGGGGAACTCGGATCAATGTTGCAAGCTAAAGATGTCATATTTGAGACTTCATGGGGATGAAATAAACATCCACTTTGCTGGAGGAAGATTGAATTTGTAAGAAATCCACTAAGGAGTGAAATAACATTCGCTTCACTAGGGAAGGTTAAAGTTGTAAGAAATTCACTGAGGACTGAAATATCACTCACTTCACTGGGAAGGTTAAAACCATGGAAATTCACTGGCATAGGCTTAGGTTACTAATTGGGGAATTCTTACATCAATTCTGCCATAATTGCTTGAAGTATAGATTCATCAGGGAATTGTCATGACCACCTGAAGTAGAGACTTACTAGGGACATGGGTGAAGAATGTTGTGAGAACAAAGTAGTTCTGCATTGATGAATTGCTTGGTGGTTGCCATTTCGAACAATAGTTGTTGTGAATGGATAAAACAATATTCAATTCTAAAATTCCCCAGATCACATGGTTTATGAGAATAAGTCATTCCAAGAGGATTTTACAGAAAACTTGGCATCCAACAGTTTCAATGTGTTCAAACTCTTGGAAAGACCTATCAAATATTGATGTAACTGCCCTAGATTGACTGCATTATGCATAACTGAGTCTTTAAACTTTCCCCATTGGGAATGGTCAGACTATGAAAGCAACAAATAGGAAACAATTTTCCCCTGTTCAGCGGAGTCTTTAGGCAATATGCTCCTGGATATGATCAGCCTTTTTGAAATAATTTGCCATGTTCATCAGAGTTCCAAGTCTCAAACAACTTAAGCTCAATATTATTGTTCGTATGCAAGCTTTTATGATATCAAGAAATGTTAGCAAGCAGAAAAATGTTAATTCTAAAACTTCTAATGTAACACACATGTTAGTCTTGAAGTTTTTATTGAAAAGATATCACAATAACATGTTACTGAATCACTAGTTAGGATATGAATTAATTTTACAAAGCTCACATAAATTTTGAGCACAACTCGTAGGAGTCAGGAAACGTTATCTCATCGTGTATGCTTTCGAAATAAACCATGTTTCAATTAGGTCTTTTAAGGGTTATATTGTGGCTTGGTTTACGGTTTATGAAACAAAGGATAAAAGGCTCAAAGTTTATTTGTGCCTACCCCTTCTTCGTGATGTTCTTTAGCCCTACATTCAGTTAACTGATGCGAGCACTCATCTCTCAAAAATAGTTTAGATATGGTTGAGGAACCACTAAGGATTGGCAGTCACTCACCTTTTTGCTTTTGGTGTTTGATCACACGACTTTGTTCTTTGTTGAGGATTTTCCTTTGTAATCCTTTGTCTTCGCTTTTCACATTTTTTTATTCCATAAATTTTTCCTGGACTGAGTCTTTGGATTTGAATTTGGAGTCCAGCGGGATTCCCTAATTTTTCCTAAATCTCCTTCATAGGTTTTGACTTAGCGAGCTTTTTCATCTTTTTTCATTTTTTGATTCAAGAACAAATCGTGTGACTTTAAGTCATTTTGACATGTTGAAAGGATGGAGACTGCCTCACTCCTTAGCTAGTTGAGGGATAATCATTGTGAATTTGACTCCTAGCCTCCTAATGTGTGTGATAGATAAGTATAGTGGATCCTTGGATGTTCACTCCTCCTTTGTTAAAAGTCTGGACGCTCGAACAGCTTAACTGAAAACTACCCTACCCGAGGTTAAAATTGAGAGTTTTTGTATGAAAAGAAAAATAAAACTCTTACATCAAGGCTCAAAGGGGTTAACAAGGGTCTATCTCCATTATATCTCCAGTGTTTGGGGATTTGAAATAATGCCTTACATCGTCAGTAGGGTTTTACTCAAAAGCATACAACAAGAAATCTTGCATTTTTTATTTCTTCATCCTCCCACCAATTCTCTGCCTAAGCAAGAGATCGGGTAGCATTAGCATTATAAAGCAAAAAAAATCATTTTAAGAGTGAATACGAATGGATTTCTTTAAGACAAACATATTCAGTATATTAATTGTTCAAATTAAACAAGTTCTTACATGTAAATCATGTTTTTATAATCAAAGGGATAACAACAAATGCAAGCAAACAAACAAACAACCTGATGATCATGGGAATGAGCTCCCCTCTTGATTTCACCAGCTTGAAATGGATTTCTTAGGTCTTCATATTCATCAGCATAAAGGTGTCCCATTCACAACTGGGCTCCCTCCTTTGAAGGTCAACACTTCATTGTTGATCATCTCTTGAACTTTTTCTTGGAAAACCTTGCACTCTTCAATCGAATGCCTCACTGTTCCATCATGAAATTCACAATTGGAATTTGGATTGAACCAAGGAGGGCGAGATTTCATGGCTCTAGTCTTTCTGGGTGTCATCACCGAGTTTCGGACCAAATAAGACCACAATTGACTGTAAGTCATTGGGATTGGATCAAACTGGCGAGTCTCTCCTTTTGGACTATCTAGAGACTGTTGATTTTGATAATGCAGATTCTAAACTTGTCGATTCTAACGTTGATCCTGAGGAGCCAATCTTTATCGTTGGTACGAAAGTCCACGAAACAGTGGTTGCTTGCACTAACAGGCGCTGCATACTGACATTGATGATAAGGCACTGGAACTGGAGCTTGCACGATCTAAGGAGAATCCCAAATTGCACCAACATCAACATTTCCTTCCTCTTAAGAATCACTAACATATTTATCTTCACCAGCTTGGCTATTCAAATCATCTTAGATTCTTCAACTTTTGAATGCGTCTTCGATGGTTACTCCAACTTCCACAATTTTAGAGAATTCTAATGGCACAATGCCTACCATCCTGACATAATAAGAATCTGACAATATTCTTAGAAACATCATGGCCAACTCTTTCTCTTGGACTGGTGGATGAACTTGGGATGCCAACTCTTTCCACCGTTGTGCGTACTCCCTAAAGGATTTGTTGTCCTTCTGACTCATGTTCATCAATTGATCGCTGTCTGGAGCCATTTTTATGTTGTAATTGTATTGCTTCACAAAAGTGTCAACTAGGTCTTCCCAAGACTGAATATGATTTCCTTTCTAGCTTCATATACTACATCAAAGATGTATCACATAAACTTTCTTGAAAGTAGTGAATCTTCAGCTTGTCGTTGTCAATATAAGCGGTCATCTTTCGACAAAACATCGTCAAATGGTACCTTAGATAGCTAACACCCTTGTATATTTCAAAGACTAGCATTTTGAACTTCGGGGAAATAACCACGCGCGGAACCAGACATATGTGATGGGTCTTAAAACCATATGCATTGAGTCCTTTCACCATCTTCAATTTTTCCTTGAGATCACGAAACCCTTCCTCGATTTTTGTAACTCTAGGATCATTCACCTTTATCACAGGGCGAACATTCTAAGGAATTCTCATATACCTCATAAATCGGGAGTCTCTTCCATCAACTTGAACATCCAGGTTATCTTGCACAGACATAGATTGAGTAGGAACATCCACATGTGGAGCATTGTTGTCAGGAGGAGAACCAAACATCGGGTTAGTCATCACTCTAAAGCCTAACGAGGGATCTATATTCTTTGTCCTCTCCATTATCCTCTAGTAACTACTTCAAGCTCGATTTGGATGTTAGGAGATCAGCTGAGTGACATAAGGACAGAAGGTCGAATGAGTTTTGTTTAAGGAAAAGTTGTATGCAAATGCAATGCTAAATGATGCATGTTGTGGAAATGCAAAATGCAGTTCAAAGATCTCAAAAATTATGTTTGCAAACACTAGAAAGTGGATAACACTTTTGATAACTGAAAATGTCTCATTTCATTGAAAATTTGAAGGATTACAAAATAGAGTATAACTTCCACAATCCATGGTAAAACCTATGATGTTTGTAACATAACTCTAAGTTCTTTGAAAAAAGGTTAGAAAAATGGTGCATGGTGTCGCTACTGCAAAAATCGGCGCCGGCTGAACAGAAGAGTCGCCACCGTGCGTTATTTATCCCAACAGAGGGAAAGGAAACGCTCGAAGTAAACCTACCGCAAAGACGGGAAAGGAATGGTCATCGCAACCAAATCCTGGATTCGGGAGTCGGTTACGCAAGGGGAAGGTATTAGCACCCCTCACGTCCGTCGTACTCGACGGGATCCATGCTTGTTTTCTAGTACGGATTGTTATTCTATCTATTCTACAGTTCAAGGGTTAAAAGAAAATAAAATGACTCGGCAAAGTATCGCACTTTATGCCTACGTATTCCCGTCTGGAACGAGAAATCAGAGTCAACGTAGTTCGCCTACCTACGGGAAAGGAGGGGAAGGTTGCTCGCTAGGATATCGCATCCTATGCCTACGGGCTTTCATACAGCATGAAAGATCAGAGCAAACGTAGTTCGGGCTACGGAAGATACAGATTTGTTTGTTTATCTTTTATCCTTCTGAAAAAGGTTTTCTCCTGATTACGGGTCCAAGCGGAAAAAAATGACTCTTTGATTGGTTTGCAGTCTTTTACGCAAGAACTGTCTTTTTATTGATGTTTAACCTTTTATTATATTTTTTGATTGTTTTGAGATAGAAGAGAAAGAACTCTAAAACCTAGGGTTAAAATGGGAATCAAAAACTACCCTAATGTTGTCATGCATGGATGAACACCTAATGTCTGTCATATTTCTCTCCTGCACAGAGAGAAACAGAGATCCTAGGAGATAAACGGAAAAGCAACAGCATATATACAGTAAAGCAGTAAAATGCATGAGATGCAGCAATACAAGCGAGGCAAGGGAGTCCCACTCAACCTCGAACCTAGAAAACAATAGGCAAAGTGAAAAAGCTTCACCTCAACCCTATGAGAAAATTTAACAAACAATACAGCAAAGAAAATAAAACCTCAAAACCAACCCTGACAGCCCCCCCCCCAGCTCCTACAGCAGCAGCTCTGAAAAACATCCATCTCTGACAGTTGATAAACAGCAATCTTCCAATGAACCCCAAAGTCAAACTTCAATGATACCCAAGCTACAACAAGCTTCCATCTCCCAGAAATCACCAAGCTCAAGCAAGCACAAAATCTTAACCAGTTGACAGCATCAGACAGCAGATAGCTCCAAACAGCAGTAAACCCTAGCTTTAACAGCTGCACAGTTTTGACATGCATAATCTTTATCTTTGTCAATCTTTTATCTTCATCTTTATCTTCAATGGCTTCTTTCTTCAAGACAAGCTCTCCTAGATGATAGTCACTTAACAAGATGACTTGAATGTTAAACAGTTCATTGACTACCAAAGGAAGCCTACAAACAGTTTAACATTATAGAAGAGTGGTTCTCTCAAAGTTCTACCTATAAGGTAAGGCCACTTATCCCTCCAAAGGAAGGAGGTGAATACCATAGAGGGACCTTATGTCATATAGAGGAATGGAAGCACATGAAGCTATCCATGTTTGTACAAAGAATTCAGTCTATTCTAAGGCTCTGCTTATTCCTACTGTTTCCTATGTCTTCAATCAACTCCCAGCTCAAGTAATCTTCAAGCTTCAACATTTGATCTTCAATTTTCTCTTTTGATTTCTTCATGCTCCAAAAGCTCAAACCAAGCCCCATACCCCAAAGGAAAGCCCAAAAGCCCAAGCAAACAAACATAAACCCCAAGTGGGAACACCAAACAAACACTCCATTTGCAAAATATACTAAAAATAGTAAAATAGTATTTAAAACTCTAAGATTTATTCTAAGGGGATTTCTATATCTACCCTACATACCCTATATGTCCCATAACCTAATTCATGATAAAAACCCCAAAAGAAAATGTTATGATGCACCTATGTTGAGTTTGAACCCTAATTATACTAACCTAATGTTCTCTAATAAAAAATAATCAAGATTAATCCACAAAAATGTGAAATAAATCCAGGGGGAACTTAATGTTCTAATATAACTAATACAAAAAGAATGGAATCAAAATATGAATTTAAATGACTAAACAAAATTCACCAAATAATATGTACAAACAAAATGAAAATAAAAGCAATTAAATGCGAAAATGCACCATAAATGGAAAAGTGCCTAAAATAATATTTTTATTTTCTTATAATTTTCTTGAGACAATTACTAAAATGAGGGAAAAAATCCCATGTCAAAATGATCATTTTTGGATTTAATATGCATTATTTTGTAAACTATATGCAAAATGAAAGAAAAAGAAATTCAATTAAAATTGGAAAAGACAGGGGGTGGCAAAAGCAGTCATTACATTGCAGGAAAACATTGGGCCCAGGAGGGGGGTGTTGAAAGCATTACGCTGGGCCCAGGTTCAATTCAGAAAAACCACAAAAGAAAAATCAGAAGAAAAAAAACGAACGGGAGGTGCAGCCAGCGAAGAACTCGCTTGGTATTCTTGCTGGGCCCCAAACTGGGGGTGTAGATAACAACTGGCCTAGGGCCCAAACCAAATTCACACCAGGGGAGAGGGGTATTACGAGAAACATGAGAGTATGGTTAGCAAGCTTGCGCAATGGGCCTAAGGCCCAGATTCATTCACACTCAACCTAACAAAACCCTAACCAAAACTTCTCCTCCCTAACATGAGTGAAACCCTAGCGGCGCTCTGCAACCTCTCTCTCTGGAACTCTCTCCATACCCAAACTATCCCCCTAATTGCTAATCCCTGCTTAGATCTCTCAACCAGACACAAAAACCCTCTGATCTCAACCTATATTGTTCTCTTAGCCAACAAAATCACCTAGTTCTAACGCTATCAACAATGAAGCTAACAAGTTCAAGATTAAAACCTAGTGATGACGATAATGAAGCTGGCGAAGTTTATGAAGACCTGGAAGGAGCTGATCTTGGGAGAATCTCTGTTAAAGATTGAGGATCCACAGCGGCGATGAAGCTTTTGTGATGAACGGACGGATCTAGCTGGACGAGGTTCTTGAAGAACATTCTGGAGATGAAGAACGATACAGGTTGTTAAACGAAAAGAAGATAATCTGCGTTTGGACCTTGACATGGAAGAAAAATCTGTTGAATGTGGTGAAATTCTGGAGAGATGACGTTCGTTGAAAATTCCAGTTGAAGATTCTTGAAGGTCTGGGAGAATGATGAACGAAGATCGATGAAGATCTCGTGATTCGTTTGATGTTTCTGGAAAAAAAATCTTGAACGGGATGAAGAATTTCTTGCGAATAATGAAGTTTCCGGTGAATTTTCAGGCGAGATCTGGAGTCTCCGGTGAGAGATTGATGGAGGAGGGATGGAGATTGGAAGGGTTTTCTGGAAATTTCTGTAGTTTCCGATGAGTTTGATGGTCCGGTGATGGTTACGGTGGTCGGAGGCAATTGGGGTGAACGGAGGTGGGTGGTTATGGTGGCCGGCGGGAGCTTTGCATGGTCGGCGGTGAAGGGTCCGGCAAGGGATGTGGTGGGGACAAGTGTCCCACTTGCATGCAGAGGGAGAGTGTGAAGGGTACACGTGTGGTGGTACGTGGCTAGGTCTGAGAGAGAGAGAGAGAGAGAGAGAGAGAGAGAGAGAGAGAATGAGGTGGCCAACGGGAAAACGCACGCGTGGCAGTGCTCTTATACTGCCAAGTGGCATCTGCGAATGGACCTTTGACTGGGCCTATGGACTTGGACTTTAATGGATACTGGATAATTGTGGCCCATTTGGATAATGACTCAGATTAATACACTAAACATGATTAATTGGATTAAACTCTAAAAACAAAAATTAAAACTGAAACAAAAACCCAATTAAACCTCAAAAACGAAAAATTAAAAATAAATCTAATTAAAATCTATCATTAACCCTAATTAATCCTAAAACAAAATTAAAAATAAAACCTAATTAATCCTATTAAAAAACAGAAAACTATTATTTAATATCTAAAACTATTTAAAAAAAGATCTAATTAAATCTATAAAAAAAACAAATAAAATCTAAACATTTAATCTCTATTTAAAAAATCTGAAAAAAAACAATTAAATCTAATAAAAAACTAAAAACAATAATATCCCTTTTTTTAAATCTATTCTATTAAAGAAAACTCAATATCTAAAAAAAATTATTTAAAAAAATCTATTAAAAGGAAATAATATCTAAAAATTTTAAAAATCTAATAAATCTCTAAAAAAGAAAAGAAAATTTATCTAAAACTCTAAAAAAATTATTAAAAAATCTATTAAATCCAGAAAAATCCATTTAAATGCATTAAAAATCTAGAAAATGACAGAAAAATCCTAAAAATGCCAGGAAGCCGATTAAATCGGATAAAGCACAATTGCGCAACCGTAACGAAACCCGAGCACCGAGATGGCCTGAAAACACAGGAAACGAGCACCAATTCTCAACAGACTTTTATTTCAACCGGCCTGAACTGCCTGAAACGCCAGGGGCTGCAATCCCGATAAAATCAATCTGACTGATGAAAATGTCATGTATGCAGTATGCGAATGCGAATGCAAAATGTATTGAAGCATAAACCAGATATAGGGACCGGTTGGTCAAATTTTAGGGTGCAACAGCTGCCCCTATTCAAGCGGCTTGTACCTGAAGGGTTGAAGAGCGAACAACCTTCAAACATTCAAAGGTAGAAGACGGTTTAATACAAAATAAACCCGAAAATTTGCCAACCGCAGAAATAAACTGCGCCCTCGCTTGGGGAACACCATCCAGAGAACTGAATCCAATTATTATGGCAACAAAAATGATTAATCACCTGATAAAGAGATTTGACTTTAGCCCCAGTTACTTGTGTGACACCACAGATAACAAACCCGAAGGTTGGATCAACATGCACTTGATCACCTCCCATCGTTTAATGATAGACGGAGACACCATCCTGCAGGAAAACAATAACCATACTTACATCGTCTACAGATAGACAGAAAGACCCCATCCCGAAGGAAAACCATACCCATACTCACATTGTCTAAGGATAGACAGAAAGACACCATCCCGAAGGAAAAAACCATAACCCATACTCACATTGTCTAAGGATAGACAGAAAGACAGAAAGACACCATCCCGAAGAAAAACAATAACCCATACTCACATTGTCTAAGGATAGACAGAAAAACACCATCCCGAAGGAAAACCATATCCATACTTACATTGTCTAAGGATAGACAGAAAGACACCATCCCGAAGGAAAACCATATCCATACTCACATTGTCTAAGGATAGACAGAAAGACACCATCCCGAAGGAAAACAATACCCATACTCACATTGTCTAATGATAGACAGAGAGACACCATCCTGAAGGAAAAAAATACCCATACTCACATTGTCTAAGGATAGATAGAAAGACACCATCCCGAAGGAAAACAATACCCATACTCACATTGTCTAAGGATAGACAGAAAGACACCATCCCGAAGGAAAACAAATACCCATACTCACATTGTCTAAGGATAGACTGAAAGGCACCATCCCGAAGGAAAACCAAAATCCATACTCACATTGTCTAAGGATAGACAGAAAGGCACCATCCTGAAGGAAAACCAAAATCCATACTCACATTGTCTAAGGATAGACAGAAAGGCACCATCCCGAAGGAAAACCATATCCATACTCACATTGTCTAAGGATAGACAGAAAGGCACCATCCCGAAGGAAAACCAAAATCCATACTCACATTGTCTAAGGATAGACAGAAAGGCACCATCCCGAAGGAAAACCAAAATTCATACTCACATTGTCTAAGGATAGACAGAAAGGCACCATCCCGAAGGAAAACCATATCCATACTCACATTGTCTAAGGATAGACAGAAAGACACCATCCCGAAGGAAAACTATATCCATACTCACATTGTCTAAGGATAGACAGAAAGACACCATCCCGAAGGAAAGCCATAACCCATAGTCACATTGTCTAAGGATAGACAGAAAGACACCATCCCGAAGGAAAACAATACCCATACTCACATTGTCTAAAGATAGACAGAAAGACACCATCCCGAAGGAAAACCAATATCCATACTCCCTTCGTCTAATGATAGACGGGAAGACACCATCCCGAAGGAAAACCAATATCCATACTCCCCTCGTCTAAAGATAGACAGGAAGATACCGTCCCGAAGGAAAACCCGTCAGCGGAAAGAGAACCATATTCATCACCACCCATCAAATTTCAGAATCTTTTCGTCTACAGGAATTGATGGAAAGAACAATATCTTCAAAGGGGCCACATCATCAATAAGGATTGAAAGGAAGGAAAACCATCTCCAAAGAGCCATGTGTTGCACCCTAAAATTTGCTCAACCTATTTCACTTGGTTTATGTTTCAATTACATTAGCATTTGCATATAGAGTCATGTACATAGTCTAATCATTTGCATAACATAGCATAGCAAGTCATCCAACAAGGGACCAGGCACTATTCTTATCTGTATGAGCCTATCAGGAGGTTATTATTCAAATTCAATCTTAGTCAAGTCATCAGAAAGAAATGAAAGCCCAGAGAAGTCAGTGGATCAAGCAGTGAATCTATCTCCTATCTGAGGGCATTAGAAGACCATCAAAGAAGTTGTGAGCTGTGAATTGAGGTCATGGAGGGTATACAGACATCATGGAGGACCTAGAGGGTCATTCTGAAAGTGAGACAAGTCATTGATGTGATCACAAGAGTTGCAGTTGAAGACAGTCAACTAGGGTTTCATCTGGGTCAACCCTGGGTCAACCCTAGGTCAAATGATTGATTAAAAGGCATCAAAGTCTATTTGAGAGATGTGGGGTTCATCATTTGACATGTAGATAAGTATGTGGTGTTGTGCCAAGAAGAAATCAAGAGAAATCAAGAAGAAGAGGAGTTTCTAAATTAGGGTTTCTGTGTAAAATCCCCTGATTTAGGTCAAACTTCCAGGCAAGATAAGTCAAAATTCAAGCTTCAAATGGATCCTTGGTAAACATGAAACTTGTATAGGATCTCAAGACCTTTAATTTGAGTGGTGGAAGACATCAAGGAGATTTATAGAACTCAAGTTATGGTCCTTGCAAGTTACAGGTCATTTGAGGTATCTGAAATTTTGTCTGTGAAAGTTACTTGTCTTCCAAGCAACTTTTACCCCTCAAGAGATTTCAAATGAATTTCTGGTCAACATAAGAGTTGTTCCTCATTGTCTTAGCTTTCTATAAAGGTATTGTATGCCTTCATCTGATTTTTGGAACTCTACTTATGTTCTTGGCAAGCAAAGGGTATTTTGGTCATTTGAGAATTACAGGTCATTTCAAGCCTATGCCCAAAACTCATACAAGGAGGCTTCAAATGAAAAACTTCACAACATAAAACTGGCTCAAAATGACATTTTGAGTCTAGAAAAGTGATCATGAAAGTTTGTAAATGTCCATAGCTCAAGGTTCCAAATTTGGTCATTTAAAAGTGAATTTAATGAATAAAAGTGACCTAAAATTGAGATTTTTCATAACATGGCCAAATGAGGTGAAATTATAGGTCATTTTGATTGGAAAAAATGTTTTAAGAACATTGGCAAAAGTATATTTTTGAGTTTAGGGCAAAGTTTGAGAGATACCATTGGTTACTTATGTATGAAGTTACACATGCCAAAATTCAAGGGATTTGTGCACAAGAAGTTTCTACCAAGTTCTAGAGTGTTCTATGAGTGTCTATATATTGAGTAGAGTGGCTTCATTCAGGGGTTGGTGATTCATTTTGATCAAAACACATAGTTACATCTCATTCTTCCATTTTGCAAATCACATAAGAACTCTATCAAATCTTCATCATTCTCCATAATTCTTGATCCTATCATCATCTACATCCATCATAGATCAAGTTTCCATCAAGATCTGGCTTGAGTGAAGTAGAATTCGTGATATCCAAGTGCATCATCCAAATTGCAAAAGGAAGTGGTTATGGCAATCCAAGGGGTTTGAGCAAGAACTACTGCATACAGAATCAAGAACCAAGTTTATTGAGCAAGTCCCAAGCATTGCAAGCTTTGGATCCAAGGAATTCTGCATCTGTTTTCAAGATTACACCAGGTTAGTAATCTCATCGAATTGGCTAGAATTAGTTAGGATAATGTAGAATCTTTAGGTTAGAATTGTTAGGCATAGTTAGATGTTTGATTCTGATGAATTTGAAGGCATTTCATGAAGTTCACCATTGGAGCACCAAAACTGTTTTGGCTTAGAACACCTAGGTTAGGGCATGATAATCTTGGTTAGATAGATAAAAATGATCAGCATAGCACGTAGAACGCATTAGTGTAAGAGTTGGCAAGAATTGGCAAGCTTGATCTCAGTGTAAAAATGGTGGAACCAGGGTTTCCTACCTATCGGGTTTGGATATGGGTTGAGTTTTAGAAGAAACTAAGACCATGGCTTTGTAGAGGGAAGGATGTAGATCATTTTTTATCTTTACATCGTGAGATTTCATCAAGATTTAAGGGAGAACAGAGGGAGCGAAGTTGGATGCATGGGGAGGGTTTTTCTGAAACTTAGGGTTTCCAAGGAGGAAGACGAGTGAGAACCGTGGGATCATGTGTTGGACTTTGACTCTCAAGCTAATCCAAAGGCTCACATTTGATTTCAGAATTGGAGGGAAGTGTTAGGCGCAAAACGCCGCGTTTCACTTAAAGATGAAACTCTGGGCTTAGACCAATGTGATACTCGCACCCCCACTTTCAAGGCCCAATGTGTTTTGAACTGTTATTTTTACTCTTTGCACCGTTTTTGGTTTTTTCCTTTTTGTGTTTTTTTCTGATCAACTGGGCCCAGACGCGCTTTGCTATGTGCGCCCCCCAGTCTGGGCCCATCATCTTTTTTTAACTGAAATAATACTAACTGCACCCCTACCAAATTCAATTCATGTTAATTTCATCCATTTATTTTTAATTCTTCAAAAATTCATAACAAATAGAAAATTGCATATTTTTAAATGGTTGTTTTTGCATCTTTTCCATATTTTTGTTAAGAAAATTGTCATATAATAAAATTAGCATTTCATTTTATTTTTGCATTTTTAGTATATTTTTCTTTTAAATAGGTTTTAATTGATTTTAGGTTTATACATGATATTGTTGATTTTAGTTTAGTTAGATACTTTTATATTTTGGGCCTATTCTTTTTAGAGTACTTCACTTAGGACTTTAATCTCCATATGAAATTTAATTCATGATTTTAGGACTTAATTTTAGATGATTTGTTTAGGTGTGATTAGGAGAATCAAAACTAGGGTTTAGAGATAACATAGGTGTAGTAAATCATTTCTTTTAGGAGTTGTAGTTTGAATTTTGGGGTATGGGAATATAGGTGTATTAGGGGTAGATGATAGATCCCTTAGAAAATATTAGGCTTCCCCTATTCTACTATTACTATTAGTATATTGCTTGTGCCTGATTGATTGTGTGGTGTGCCCTCTCTAGGGTTATTATTTGACTGTGTGGGGTATCGGGCCTGCTTGGGGTTTTGGGGTTTGAGCTGAAGACTGTGCTGATGAAGCCCATTTGAAGATTAAAGAGAATGAAGACCAATTTCTAGAGTTGATGAGGAGTATCTCTTGTTGGCGGCTGTTGAAGGTTATAGGATCTAGGAGTTAGGCAGAGCTCTAAAGTGGAAAATTTGATTCACAAACATGGAAGGTCTTGTTTGCCTCCATCCCTCTCTATGATGCAGAGTCTCTCTAAGACATTCACCCCCTTCCTTTGGAAGGCTTGGTGATAGTGTCTAAGAGATAGAACTCTTGAGAGAAATATTCTATGTGTTGTTAGCAGTCTGTTTGCCACCTTTGGTGGTCAACTAATTGCTTAACACCCCAGTTCACTCTTGTGATTGGTTCCTCAGCTGGGGGATTGGGACTTGAAGAAAAGCCATTGTAGGATTGAAGATGAAGACCGATGCTTGCTGGAAGCTTGTAGATGTTTGAAGATGACTTGAAGACAGATGCTGATGAAGACTGCTTTTGCTGTTTATTTTTGCTGTTTATAATTCTTGATGTATTGTTTGAATTTCCCTGACTGTATTGTTTGCTGTTTAACCTGTAGGTTGAAAGTGAATTCTGTTCACTTTTGCCTGTTGTTTTCTAGGTTCGAGGTTGAGTGGGACTCCCTTGCCTCGCTTGTATTGTTGCATCCATGCATTTTACTGCTTTATTATATATCTGTTGTTTCTGTTTCCGTCTATTCCCTTAGGATCTCTGTTTCTCTCTGCGCAAGAGAGGAGCATGATAGACACTAGGTCTTAACCCATGCATGATAACATTAGGTCAGTTAGATTCCCTTTGCAACCATAGGTTAGGGTTTTGTCTCTTCTTTCTCAAAACAAACAGAAAAACACAATAAGATTTCAAACACAATAAAAGACACTTCTTCCGTAAAAGAATGTGAACTCATCAAAACGTCATTTTTGTCCGCTTAGACCAGTAATCAGAAAAACCCTTTTTTCAGAAGGAGATAAAAGCAATCAAAACAGACTTGTGTCGTAAGTGGCCCGAACTACGTTTGCTCTGATCTTTCATGCTGTATGAAAGTACGTAGGCATAGGATGCGATATCCTAGCGAGCAACCTTCCCCTCCTTTCCAGTAGGTAGGCGAACTACGTTGACTCTGATTTCTCGTTCCAGACGGGAATACGTAGGCATAAAGTGTGATACTTTGCCGAGTCATTTTCTTTTCTTTTAACCCCTGACCTTTAGCGTAGATAGAATAACAATCCGTACCAGAAAACAAGCGTGGATCCCATCGAGTACGACGGACGTGAGGGGTGCTAATACCTTCCCCTTGCGTAACCGACTCCTGAATCCAGGATTTGGTTGAGATGACCATTCCTTTCCCATCTTCGTGGTAGGTTTACCTCGAGCGTTTCCTTTCCCTTCGTTGGGATAAATAACGCACGGTGGCGACTCTTCTGTTCAGCCGGCGCCGATTTTCGCAGTAGCGATAGCTGGCGACTCTGCTGGGGATCCAACGTCCCCTGGCTGCTAAGGACTGCGATGGTTCATTATGCATCTGGGATCCAACGTCCCTTAAAGCGAGTCAATCCTAGCGCTTGTTTTCCCGTCGAGGATTTTGTATGGATTTATATTTTTGTCATTTACTTTCAACATTATATTATTGTTATTATTGTTGTATTGGGGTGTGACGGGTGTTCTATGATTGAGAGATAAGCCGGACCTGGGCTTGAGTGCACCTAGAATTAGAATGGAAATTAGTGGGCGCGCACGTGCTTTGCATGTCCTAGTGTCCCGCGAAATCCACACTCAGACGAGGTTCTTCTGGTTGGCCTCCTGTCCTGCCCTTTGGGTGGCTCGGGTTGCTGGTTAGTTGGATTGTCGACTCTGGGAACCGATCATTTGGAAGTTGGCTAAGTGAGGCCTCTTCAGGATTTGATGATGCCACTCCTTCTGGGAATCGTATCATCAACCCTGAAAGCCTGTGACGCCGATGACCGCATAGGATGCCATACCTTTGTCAGTTATTAGGGCACCTAACTGTGAGAGGGTTTTGGGGTTATGCAGGTAACTAGACCTTCAGATACCGGTTGTTTCTCGATCTGAGATCCTGAGTATTTATGGACAGTTGAGAGGTCTATCAGAGACCAGTTGGAGTTATGATATGAGGTCTATCAGAGACCAATCAGAGTTATGTTGTGGGGTCTATCAGAGATCAGTGTTGGAGCTTTGTATTGGGTCTATCTGAGACCAGGGTTTGAGGAATTCTGGAGGGTCTATTTGAGACTTTTGATATGGTTCAGGCTTCTCAGCTATGGCACTTGGTCCCTGTTGCATGCTACTTGCATTGCATTGTTTGCATAACCATTACCATTGCATCCCATTAACGTGTGTCTGTGCTGCAGGTGCATTTGCATATTCCCTGGTTCTAGTGTCCGGACTCCTGAGAATTGATCATGGCTGGTTTGAGGATGACAGTTGCCTACAAGTTACCTATCCCTGATATTACTCCCCTCTTGGGTCTGATTTCTCTTGCTGATGAGGATATCCGTTGAAGCTTCAGGCAGAGTTACGGACGGTTATTGAGATTGGTTCGCAAACCAACTGAGGATGAACTGAATGGGCTGTATACGCTGATGCAATTCTATGACCCTGCTTTGAGGTGTTTCACATTTGCTGACTTTATTTTGGGGCCTACCATTGAAGAGTATGTAGAGTTTACTGAGCTGCCAGTACAGAATAAGGTTCCCTTTATTCACTCTGCCGCTGAGCCCAACTTGGAGGATTTAGCTAAGGCCTTGCACATGAATGCTTTTGAGCTGTTGATGAATTCTTGGCGTGGGGTTCCAGGTTTCTCTCTCCAGTTTCTGGTTGGTAAGGCTCAAGAATACGCCAAGAATGGATGTTGGGTGGTCTTTAACGCTATTTTGGCTCTATGCATTTATGGGATAGTGTTGTTTCCCAATTTCCCGAACTTCGTGGACATGGATGCATTTCATTTGTTTGCTGTTGGCAACCCTGTACCCACATTGATCGGGGACTTCTACCATTCGATGCACTACAGAAATGAGAATAGGAGAGACAAGAACGTCTCTTGTTGTGTGCCTTTGCTGTACATGTGGTTTAAGAGCCATCTTCCCCTGAAGGGACCTTTTGTGGATAGGGCAACTACAGCTGACTGGCCGGAGCGTCTGATGAGACTATCTTCTGAAGACATTGAGTGGTTTGACCGAGACTTGTTGGAGTCTGAGCTTATTTTCAGTTGTTCTGGGTATCCTAATGTTCCGTTGATAGGGAGAAAAGGGTGCATCAATTACAACCCATCTCTGTTCGTCCGCCAGTTTGGATACGCGTTGAAGAACCTGCCTCAGGAGGAGGAAGTACAGGAATCTCTGTACTTCACCGGTGATTTGAATGGAGAGTTACTAGCCAAGCTTCAGCATGCCTGGATGCGTAGTAACAAAAAAGGGAAACCACTGTTGGGGAAGAGCGATTGTCAGGCTTATGCACCCTACAAAGTTTGGATCCAAGAGAGAGCAAGACAGTTGCTGATGCCATTTCCAGCTGCACCAGTCCTTGTTCATATTCCGGTGGAAGAACCAACCACTGTTACTATGGAGGTCTACGAGCGAGTTGTAAAATAAAAAGAAGCCTTGATGAAGATCAATGAAGAGTTAGAAAAGGAGCTGGCTCAGATGCGTAGTGAGAAAAACAAGGCTGTGCATGCTTTCCAACAGCAGATCGAGGTAGTAAACAGGCTAGGTGCTGAATTGACTGAAGAGAAAAAGAAGCGCGAACGTCTGGGGAAAGAGTTCAGAAGCTCCCATGACATGTTGGAGTCCAAAAAGAAAGCACTCGATGCCGCTCACCGGGAAATCTCTTCTTGTAACAAGACGTGGAATGCTACGCTAACCAACAACAAAAAGAGGGAAGACAAATTGAAGCAGCAAATTTCTGAACTCGAAGAGCAGTTGAAGGCTAGCATTAAGAAGCATGAAGAGGAGGTAATGGCCAGGTATAGTCTCCAGAATGCATTGAACAAGGCCATCGAAGGCAAGAAAGAAGTTGTGTCTCAGAAGCGGAAGCTAGAGGATCGCTTCGGAGAAGGGGCATGGGAGGAAACCGCTGGTGACGTGCGACGCATTCTCAAGCAAAGAAATCAGCTTGTTGAGGGTCTGCTTACCCGACCAAGTCATCTAGAGACTAAGAAGTTACTAGAAGAGTACCAGGCTTATGAGTGTACTTGACTGTTTCATGTATGCTTTATTTGCATTTGTGCTGACCATCACCAGGATTGTTGGCTGAGGTCATGCCTTCTTATTGTACACTCAGTGATATTGTATTCTTGGCTTAATGGATTTCTCTGCAATATATGAGGTTTTCTATGATTCGGCTCCGATCTCCGTATTGCTAGCACTGTCACTGCACTGACACATTCGCACTAGAATCGAGGAATGATTTTCCCTAATGCACAGACACATATTGCATTGCATTTCCATTCATATTGCATTACAGGTGATTATTGCACGGTATCTCATTTCCTGCATTGTACCAGGTCTTTTCAGGATTGAAGATCAGCGCCCGCACCGATACTCCAATCGTACCAACTGCCGAAGAATTATGGATCAAATGCAGAACGAAATGCAAGACATGCGTGAGAAGCTGGCGCTCTTCATGCAGACAATGGAGACCATTGCGAAAAGACAGGAGAATTTGCAAGCTTTGGTGCAGCCTTTGTTGGCAAGAAATGCTGGGCACGGAAATGAGGATCATCAGTCTGTGCGAGTCGACACTATTCACGGGGATGGTACTCCCACACCAGTGGCTCCACCTGTAGTCAACATACCTGCTGTCAATATGAACAACGGCGCTGCTGCCGGGAACGATAACGTTGGAATTGGGAACGAGACTGTCGTCAACAATGTTGGGCTCGGAGATGTCAACCTGGGTGATAATATGGGAGGCAATGGCTTCGGTAATACTGGATTCGGCTTCAATGACCAGGGGTTCGATAGTACTGGGAAGTACGGTTTCAATGCTCAGGGCTTCGGGCAGGACGGATTTGGTATGACTAACCAGGGTTATGGCGGATTCGGAAATGGAAATGGCGCTGGGTTAATGACTTTTGGACCTACTGGAGTCGCTCCGGGGTATGGCAACAGGGGGCGAGGCCCGGTAATGAATCAGACCAGAGTTGGCCGTAACAACGGATACGATGGATATGGAACTGGGAATGGTAATTGGCAAGAAGACCAGCAAGAGGATGCTTTCTCCGGTGGAGGTTTCGAAGGGCCTATGGATGACTCTCAGAGAATCAGGATGCTCGAGGAGCAGATGAGGGGGGTCGTGAATCAAAGTGATGTTGGCTTAGATATGTCAACAATGGGTTTGGTGCCTGGCCTGAGGGTACCAATAAAATTCAAAGCTCCCACATTCGACAAGTATAAGGGGGATACCTGTCCAAAAGTGCACGTGCGGTCATATTACAGAAGGATGTCGGCGTATTCTAACGATGAGAGGATGCTAATGCATTTCTTTCAAGATAGCTTGTCGGGCCCTTCCCTCGAGTGGTATATGGGATTGGAACCAACTCATATAAAGACATGGAAGCAGCTGGCTGAAGCATTTGTAGCTCACTATAAGTACAACAGCGACTTGGCACCCAACCGGGTCCAATTGCAGGGGTTGTCCCAGAAGAAGGGCGAGAGCTTCAAAGAGTATGCGCAGAGATGGCGCGACATGGCTGCTAGAGTTCATCCTCCTTTAGAGGACAAAGAAATGAATGACATGTTCATAGGGACATTCACTGGCATGTTTTAAGACAAGTTGTTTCACACTTCTTTGGGCAGTTTCTCAGACTTAATCCTGATGGGAGAGAAGATTGAAAGCAACATTAAACAGGGAATATTCCAAGCTGAGGAGTCCACCTCAGCTGGCAGTAACAGAAGGGCTTTCGGTGGGCGCCGTCAAGGTGATACAAGCGCAGTGTTTGGGGGCCGAGGCCGAGGCCGGGGCAGAGGTCGAAACCAGTACAATCAGCCGCAGCAGGTGGCAAGCATTACTATTCCGTTTCAGCAACAACCGTTTCAGCAACAACCATTTCAGCAACAACCATTTCAACAACAACAACAACAGCAACAGCAGCCACAACAGGGGGCACATACTGCCCAGCGCAGATTCCAGGGGGGCAAACCAAGGAGGGTGTTTGAAAAGCCTCCTTCAACGTATGCAGAATTGCTACAGACGTTACTAGGTTTGAATTTGGTGGAGAAGAGAACTCTGGCGCCAATAACAGGCACTCCTCCGTACGGTTACGATGCAAGCAGGCACTGTGAATTCCACTCCGGGGCTCCTGGCCACGATGTAGAGGGTTGCCACGCATTCAAGCATGTAGTACAGGATCTATTGGATAGTAAGGCTATCAATTTTGGACAGGCAGGTCCAAACATAGTGCAGAAGCCCATGCCCAACCATGGGGAAAACGCCATTTTAACAGAGGAGGGTTTGAATTTGATTATGCATGTTGATGACCTCAAGACACCGTTGTGTGAGATAAAGAGCAGATTATTGCAAGGTGGTGTGTATCCAGGGTGCGACGAGTATTGTTTAGAGTGTTGGACCCAAGCTGGGGGGTGTGCTGACTTAAAGAAGGGGATTCAGGCCTTAATAGATGGAGGCACACTGCAATTCGACCGAGCAGCAATTGAAGAACCTGCAGGGGTATTAGCAGACAAGCAAAGTGATGTGGCTACTGTGACGATTCCCCGAAAAACGATCACTATAACGGCACCGGCCAAACGACCGCTGATCACTATCACCAAGGTCGGACCAATCCCTTATGAGAGCACTAAGGCAGTCCCTTGGTCCTATGGGTTGGAAGTGTATTGTGATGGGGTAAAAATTGATGTTAATAAGCAGCCAGCTGAGACTGTAGACAATGTTGTCGGTACCGGAGGTATGACAAGAAGTGGGAGGATCTTCATATCGCCTGAGGTAGAGGCTGAACGACTGGCAAAGGGGAAAGGAAAGATGAATGAAACTGTCCCTGTGCAGGCGAATGGAAAAGAAACGGCATCGAAAGATGTGGAAGAGTTCATGCGCTTGATTCGTAAAAGTGATTATAAGATTGTGGAGCATCTTCAACAGACGCCGTCAAAGATATCTATACTGTCGTTGCTATTGTGCTCTGAAGCTCACAGAAATGCATTGTTGAAAGTTCTGGATACTTCCTTCGTACCCCAAGATGTTTCCGTGAATCAGCTGGAGGGGGTGTTGGCGCACGTGAATGCAGGCCATAGCTTGGGATTTACAGACTTCGATTTAACCCCGAAGGGGAGAGAGCATAATATGGCGTTGCACGTCTCTGTGGAGTGTAGAGGATCAGTCATGTCTCATGTACTGGTAGACACCGGATCTTCCTTAAACGTGCTGCCTAAGAAGGCGATGATGAAACTAGATGTCAGAGGTATCCTGTGTACGCCTAGTGACTTGGTGGTCAGGGCATTCGATGGTACGCGAAGAACAGTCTTTGGATCTATAACATTACCTCTACAGGTGGGGCCGGAGGTTTTCGCAACTGAATTTTACATCATGGACATCCAACCTGCATACAGCTGCCTTCTCGGACGACCCTGGATTCATGGTGCTGGGGCAGTCACGTCAACCTTGCATCAAAAGTTGAAATACATGGTAGGGGATAGTGTGGTCACCGTATGCGGAGAAGAAGATATATTGGTCAGCCATCTGTCTTCGTTCAAATATGTAGAGGTCGACGGCGAGATTCACGAAACACCCTGTCAGGCATTTGAAGGGTTGCGCATCAAAGACAAAGGTCCCGGGCCGAGTAAAGCGTCAGAGGTAGTCGTCTCTTCATATAAGGAGGCTCAAGCTCTAGTGGAGACAGGTGAGACAAAGGGCTGGGGCAGGGTGCTGGAGATCCCCGTGAAGATGGACCGATTTGGGCTGGGATATCAACCATCATCATCAACACCTGCTGTGGGGGCACCCCGTTTCAGAGGACCAATAACCATCATTGCTAGTGGAGTGTGTCACGAGACCATCAACGCTGCTTCAGAGTCTGACGAGGGAGACAGTGATTGCGACATGGACGCCTGGATTCAACTGAGCGTGCCAGGACAAGGATTATGCAATTGGTCTATTCAGGATATTGTTCCTGTGACTCTTAAACATTAATGCTTTGTTTTTTTAATTGTTGAACAATCTGGTGTCTTACCCGAGGCAACGTGATTTGCTTAGGGTCGTGCTGTTATGAACATTGCGTGTTTAATCATTAAATAAAAGGCGTTTTTTCATGTGCAAATATTGCGATCTCTGTTTTTCTTATTTTTGTGTTTTACAATAAAATGGCAACGCGGTTATTCACTTTATACGCATTTTGAAGCATTTAACCATTCCTTTTGCAGGATAACATTTTCAGATGACGTCATTGAACCACCTATGACTCGTCTCGACTTTGAGCACCCGGTATTTCAGGCCGAAGAAGAGATTGTTGAAGATGGTGACGTTCCCGAAGAATTGTCTTGGTTGGTGAAGCAAGAAGAACGAGTCATTCTGCCTCACGAGGAGGTCATCGAAATTATTAGCCTGGGGTCGGAAGGGGTTGAAAAGAACATCCGTATAGGAGCCGCGCTGCAGAGCGACGTCAAGCGAAGACTGGTTGAAATGCTCAGAGAGTATAGTGATGTGTTCGCTTGGTCGTATGAAGACATGTCGGGGCTTGATACAGATATGGTTGTGCACCGTCTGCCGTTGAAAGAAGAATGCCCGCCAGTCAAGCAGAAGCTTCGCAGAACTAGACCTGATATGGCAGTGAAAATTAAGGAGGAGGTTCAAAAACAGTGGGATGCTGGTTTCCTAGCTGTTACAAAATACCCCTCATGGGTCGCTAACATTGTACCAGTGCCAAAGAAAGACGGTAAAGTGAGAATGTGCGTAGATTACCGTGATTTAAATAAAGCGAGCCCAAAAGATGATTTTCCACTTCCTCACATCGATGTGCTGGTTGACAACACTGCTCAATTCTCCGTATTCTCCTTCATGGATGGTTTCTCGGGCTATAATCAGATTAAAATGGCGCCAGAGGACATGGAGAAGACTACCTTCATTACGCCTTGGGGAACATTTTGTTACAAAGTGATGCCCTTCGGACTAAAGAATGCTGGGGCAACGTATCAGCGTGCAATGACAACTCTTTTCCATGATATGATGCATAAAGAGATTGAAGTTTACGTCGACGATATGATTGCCAAATCCCAGACGGAGGAAGAGCATTTGGTGAATCTGCTGAAGTTATTCAAAAGGCTTAGGAAGTTCAGGCTGAGATTGAACCCTAACAAGTGCACCTTCGGGGTGAGATCGGGTAAACTGCTGGGGTTTATTGTGAGCGTAAAAGGAATAGAGGTTGATCCTGCAAAAATAAAAGCAATACAAGAGATGCCGACGCCTAGAACAGAGAAAGAGGTGCGCGGGTTTTTATGGAGGTTGAACTACATCGCCCGGTTCATATCTCACCTAACAGCTACGTGTGAACCGTTATTCAAGCTGTTGAAAAAAGATCAAGCTGTAACATGGAATGAAAATTGTCAAAAGGCGTTCGATAAAATAAAGCAGTATTTGCAGGAGCCTCCTATTTTGATACCCCCAGTGGCAGGGAGACCCTTGATTATGTATTTGACAGTTCTTGAGGGAAGTATGGGTTGTGTTCTCGGTCAACACGACGAGACAGGAAGAAAAGAGCATGTGATCTACTACTTGAGTAAGAAGTTTACTGAATGTGAATCTCGATATTCAATGCTTGAAAAAACTTGTTACGCGCTAGCCTGGGCCGCCAAGCGTTTGAGGCAATACATGCTGAATCATACAACCATGCTCATCTCGAAGATGGATCCTATCAAATATGTATTCGAAAAGCAGGCGCTATCAGGGAGAATTGCCCGTTGGCAGATGGTTTTGACCGAATACGACATCCAGTATGTCTCGCAGAAGGCTATAAAGGGGAGTGTACTGTCTGAGTACTTGGCGGAGCAGCCTATTGAAGATTACCAATCGATGAGGTTTGATTTTCCTGACGAGGATATCATGTACCTAAAGATGAAAGATTGTGACGAGCCGTTGCCAGACGAAGGACCAGAATCGGGCTCCAAATGGAAGTTGATATTTGACGGAGCTGTAAACGCCTACGGTAGCGGAATAGGGGAAATCATCACCACTCCACACGGGTCGCACATCCCGTTTACTGCTCGATTGACCTTTTCGGTTACCAATAATGAAGCCGAATACGAAGCTTGTATCATGGGGCTTGAAGAAGCCATTGATTTGCGAATCAAGAATCTGGACGTATACGGAGACTCAGCTCTGGTGGTGAATCAAATAAAAGGAGAATGGGAGACACGTCAGCCTAATTTGATACCGTACATGAATTATGCGAGGAGATTGTTGCCTTTCTTTGACAAGGTTGAGTTGCATCATGTGCCGCGAGCAGAAAATCAGATGGCTGACGCCCTGGCCACTTTGTCTTCTATGTACAAAGTCAACTTCTAGAACGAGGCTCCCAGAATTGTTATCTCCCGGCTTGACAGACCTGCCTTCGTATTTTCTATTGACGAAGCATCTGACGATAAACCATGGTATTTCGATATCCTTAATTTCCTAAAGGATAAAGAGTATTCGGATGGGGCATCCAGTCACGATCAGAAGACTCTCAGGAGATTGGCGGGTAATTTCTATCTGAATCCGGACGGTGTCTTATACAGAAGAAATCACGATTTGGTGCTGTTACGTTGCGTAGATGAAAAAGAGGCAAAGCTGCTCATGGAGGAAATACATGAGGGTACCTTTGGTACGCATGCTGGTGGTCATGCTATGACAAGGAAGTTGCTGCGGGCAGGTTATTTTTGGCTAACTATGGAAACTGATTGTTTCAAGTTTGCGAGGAAGTGCCACAAGTGCCAAATTTACGCAGATAAGATCCATGTGCCACCGAGTCCTCTGAATGTGATGTCATCGCCATGGCCATTCTCGATGTGGGGAATCGATATGATTGGAAAGATCGAGCCGACGGCTTCTAACGGACACCGGTTCATTCTGGTAGCAATCGATTACTTCACCAAATGGGTGGAAGCGGCGTCTTACGCAAATGTGACCAAGCAGGTGGTAGCCAGATTCATCAAGAGAGATATCATTTGCAGATATGGAGTCCCCGAGCGGATAATCACTGACAACGGTTCAAACCTGAATAACAAAATGATGAAGGAACTCTGTCAAAATTTTAAGATCGAGCATCACAACTCCTCCCCTTAACGACCCAAGATGAATGGAGCTGTTGAAGCGGCCAATAAGAATATAAAGAAGATCGTTCAGAAGATGGTGGTGACCTATAAGGATTGGCATGAGATGCTACCTTTTGCCTTGCACGGTTATCGTACGAAGGTACGCACATCAACCGGGGCAACCCCATTCTCGTTGGTATATGGAATGGAAGCAGTGCTACCACTGGAAGTTGAGATTCCTTCGCTGAGAGTATTACGAGATGTCCAACTAGACGAGGCAGAATGGGTGAAGGACAGGTTGAACCAGCTGAGTTTAATGGATGAGAAGAGGCTAGCTTCTCTAGCATACGGTCGTTTGTACCAGAGCCGAATGAAGAAAGCATATGATAAGAAGATACATCCTCGGAGCTTTCAGACGGGCGACCTTGTGTTGAAAAGGATTCTCCCGCCACAGGCAGACCACAGGGGCAAGTGGACCCCTAACTACGAAGGGCCATACGTTGTTAGAAAAGTATTTTCAGGAGGGGCTTTATTGTTGTCCACCATGGACGGTGAAGACTTTACGTCGCCTGTGAATTCGGACGCAGTTAAAAAATACTTTGCTTAAAATTGACCCGCTGGACAAAAAAAGAGAGTCCGGGCAAAAATGGGGCATCCTGGTGAACCAAAAACAGAATGAAAGGTTCGGGCAAAAGTTAGGGATAAAAGTGAAAAAATGTACACCCGCGAAGTTGAAAACCTACACTGGGCGGCTTCGGCAAAAAAGGGTATCCCGGTGAACTGAAAACCCGTAAAGGGCGGTTCACGCAAAAGTTGGGGATTTGAAAAGCAAATGACTGCGGTCCGAATTTGATACTGCGCTGAGCTTTGGTGCGGGAGAATATACTTGAGGGGTCGATTATCAGATACAATCTCTTCGGAAGTGTGGATACCGGGAAAGCATTAGAGTCGGGCAAGTCATAGGAGGATCAGTTCATGATGTTCGTCTGCATCCCGTTGCCGACATGTGCACAAATTTGATTTGTCATTATATTTATGCTTCTTGTGCATACTTGTATATTTGTTGCGCGTAGCTTCCTCTTTTCAGGAGTTACATCCCGTGTACAAAACTCCACCCATTCAGGGGCCCTATCAATAAAATATGTTATTCAGTACTTGATGCTGGTTCTTTACCGTTATGTGCATGATAAACGCCTAGATTTAATGAAACTAGCGTGTGTATAACGTCGCTGGCCCTTGCCAATAATTGCTAAAACTTTGAATTAACTGAAAATAACATCACTAACGCTAACCTGATTAGATTTGGTTGCGTAGACTTGTCTTGTCTTGTTTGTGGTGTTGCAGGGTTCATAGTCGTATGAAGTGGACGATCAAAAGATTGCAGTATGGATCAGAAGCTCGTAACGAAAGACTCGATCCCCACGCAGGTTGTGCTTCCAAGATAACAATGTTCCTTACTGAAGAAGGATCAAATTCCCCAGCTAGTCACAGCTTAGCCCAAGGACATTCTCCAGCAAAGTCATTTACCCTCAGCAGAGTATGGCAATTCCAAGATTGTAGGATGTATTCAGACAATGTGGTGTCCCCCAGAAGGATTCCCCCATCTCAAGCAAGTTGGTTTAGCCTCAGAAGATTAATATTTCCAACTTGTGAGCTGCACTCAGGCAGTCTACCCTTCCCAGTAGGGTCATTTACGCTCCCCCAGCGGAGTCAGTTGATTTTCCCCAAGAGAATCGTTTCGTCCCCAGTGGAGTTCTCTTTCCAGCAAGTGTTCTCTTTCCTCCCATTGGAACTCGAAGATTAAAACTATCCCCGACAGAGTTGGTTGGGTGTCCTGGCATTTATTTTGTCGGAATACCGTGTGATACCCGTTCACTCCCCAGCAGAAGTCCAATCCTGATTGGCGCATTCAGTTATTCCTCAGCAAAGTTGGCTTCACTTTTCCAGCATTTATTTTGCTGGAATAATTTTGTAACATCTGGTTACCCCCAGCGGAGTTGGCATTGTCTTCAGCATTTATTTTGCTGAAGCGGTTTCTATATCCCAACAGTTCGAGTCTGCATTTGCATCGGCATATAGTGTCATACTTGCATCCACCAAATAAAAGCGCGTAGCATTTCCATGTCGAATGGAGCATTACGCCATTGTCAAACATAGGCATTTTGAAATATAAGCCAGGTTGGTTAACCCGTTTATTTTCGAGTATTGTTTCCCATGCAGGTGGAGAGAGCTCTTGCTCAAATGAATTACCAAACATTCAAGATCTCGACGTGAGACATTCAACGATAATGTCAGTTGTGGCATTATTCCCCACAGAGTTATCATGATAAATTTCTCTTTGTCCCCGAGCAGAGTTATTTGTGTAGATGTCTCTTGTTTTCCCCGTCCGAGTGGCTTGTTGAAGTGTCTCTAGTCCGGCCAGCGGATTACTTTCTTCGAAATTGTTGTTACGTCAGCATCAAAAGGTTTCATGAATCAGAATTTCAGAGGCTGCCGCCGGTTATCAGAACAGGCGTCCGGTAGTTTGGTTTCCAAATATCCCCAGTAGAGTCCGCCTCGAAGTCGCTGTCACGTCAGTGCTAAAAGGTTTGTGGGTTGAGACCAATGGAGTTAGCTACTGCAGAGACAAAAAAGGAGAAACGGTATCTGGAGTATCTTCCCGTATGAACAGACGGATGTATTTTCTTACTGATTGACAAGAGTATTTCTCCGGAGTTGTCAAAATGTTATTGCCTATATTGATAGGAGTTCCTCGCGTTGACGAAATATGAGTCCTGACGTGGACAACCTATTCCTGTATTGACGGGATTTCTTCGTGCTAGAGAAAGGGGTGTCCTAACGTGGACAGATTTATTTCCCCGGGTTGATAAGAGGTGCTAGTCCTAACGTGGACAGATTCGATTTCTCCGTATTGATTGAATGTGAAGTCCCGATGTGGACAAAATCGATTACTCTTCGTGTTGGTGTCCTGACGTGGACCATTTATTCCCAACAGATATCTTTCTTTGTAATGGTGAAATGTGTGTCCTGACGTGGACAAGTTTATAGTTCTTCGTGATGACAAGACGCGCGAGTCCTGACGTGGACAAATTTATCTCTCTTCGTGTTGGCGAAGCATGTGTTCTGACGTGGACAAATTTTATTTCCTCAGCGGGTCGAAGATAAGAGTCCTGACATGGACAAAGCAAGACGAGGTGCGAGTCCTAACGTGGAAAATGTATTCCTAACGTGGAAAAGTTTAGTCCTAACGTGGACGATGTATTCCTAACGTGGAAAAGTTTAGTCCTAACGTGGACGATGTTTATTCCTAACGTGGAATGTTTTGTCCTAACGTGGACGATGGTTATTCCTAACGTGGAAAGTGTACTCCTAACGTGGACGATGTATTCCTAACGTGGAAAGGTTTAGTCCTAACGTGGACAGGTTATTCCTAACGTGGAAAGTGTACTCCTGACGTGGAGAGTTTATTCCTAACGTAGACGATTTATTCCTGACATGGACAATTCATTCCTATGTTGATAGGATCCACTCATGCTGATGAAATGCAGACGAGTCATCCCCAGTGAAGTTGCCGAGATTTTTCCGTGTTGACGGTAGATGGAGTCCTGACGTGGACAAGTTTTAGTTGAGATTTCTTCGTGTTGACGAAACAGGCGTCCTAACATGGACAAAGTTCTATCCTTGTGATGATAGAATCTTTTCAGGATGATGAAAATAATCCCCAGCACGGTCGCTAATGGATCAGTTGGTTGCCGTAACAACCAGATCCAGTCAGCAGATGTGGTTATTCAAGCAGTTTGTGCAGTTTATTTCTGCGGTTGGCAAATTTCCGGGTTCTTAGTATTCAACCGTCTCGTACCTCGAATGTTTGAAGGTCGTTCGCTCTTCACCCAATCGGGTCCAAGTCGCTTGAATAGGGGCAGCTGTTGCACCCTAAAATTTGCTCAACCTATTTCACTTGGTTTATGTTTCAATTACATTAGCATTTGCATATAGAGTCATGTACATAGTCTAATCATTTGCATAGCATAGCATAGCATAGCAAGTCATCCAACAAGGGACCAGGCACTATTCTTATCTCTATGAGCCTATCAGGAGGTTATTATTCAAATTCAATCTTAGTCAAGTCATCAGAAAGAAATGAAAGCCCAGAGAAGTCAGTGGATCAAGCAGTGAATTTATCTCCTATCTGAGGGCATTAGAAGACCATCAAAGAAGTTGTGAGCTGTGAATTGAGGTCATGGAGGGTATACAGACATCATGGAGGACCTAGAGGGTCATTCTGAAAGTGAGACAAGTCATTGATGTGATCACAAGAGTTGCAGTTGAAGACAGTCAACTAGGGTTTCATCTGGGTCAACCCTGGGTCAACCCTAGGTCAAATGATTGATTGAAAGGCATCAAGGTCTATTTGAGAGATGTGGGGTTCATCATTTGACATGTATATAAGGATGTGGTGTTGTGCCAAGAAGAAATCAAGAGAAATCAAGAAGAAGAGGAGTTTCTAAATTAGGGTTTCTGTGTAAAATCCCCTAATTTAGGTCAAACTTCCAGGCAAGATAAGTCAAAATGCAAGCTTCAAATGGATCCTTGGCCAACATGAAACTTGTATAGGATCTAAAGACCTTTAATTTGAGTGGTGGAAGACATCAAGGAGATTTATAGAACTCAAGTTATGGTCCTTGCAAGTTACAGGTCATCTGAGGTATCTGAAATTTTGTCTGTAAAAGTTACTTGTCTTCCAAGCAACGTTTACGCCTCAAGGAGATTTCAAATGAATTTCTGGTCAACATAAGAGTTGTTCCTCATTGTCTTAGATTTCTAGAAAGGTATGGTATGCCTTCATCTGATTTGTGGAACTCTACTTATGTCCTTGGCAAGCAAAGGGTATTTTGGTCATTTGAGAATTACAGGTCATTTCAAGCCTATGCCCAAAACTCATACAAGGAAGCTTCAAATGAAACACTTCACAACATCAAACTTGCTCCAAATGACATTTTGAGTCTAGAAAAGTGATCATGAAAGTTTGGAAATGTCCATAGCTCAAGGATCCAAATTTGGTCATTTAAAAGTGAATTTAATGAATAAAAGTGACCTAAAATTGAGATTTTTCATAACATGGCCAAATGAGGTGAAATTATAGGTCATTTTGATTGGAAAAAATGTTTTAAGAACATTGGCAAAAGTAGATTTTTGAGTTTAGGGCAGAGTTTGAGAGATACCATTGGTTACTTATGTATGAAGTTACACATGCCAAAATTCAAGGGATTTGTGCACAAGAAGTTTCTACCAAGTTCTAGAGTGTTCTATGAGTGTCTATATATTGAGTAGAGTGGCTTCATTCAGGGGTTGGTGATTCATTTTGATCAAAACACATAGTTACATCTCATTCTTCCATTTTGCAAATCACATAAGAACTCTATCAAATCTTCATCATTCTCCACAATTCTTGATCCTATCATCATCTACATCCATCATAGATCAAGTTTCCATCAAGATCTGGCTTGAGTGAAGTAGAATTCGTGCTATCCAAGTGCATCATCCAAATTGCAAAAGGAAGTGGTTATGGCAATCCAAGAGGTTTGAGCAAGAACTACTGCATACAGAATCAAGAACCAAGTTTATTGAGCAAGTCCCAAGCATTGCAAGCTTTGGATCCAAGGAATTCTGCATCTGTTTTCAAGATTACACCAGGTTAGTAATCTCATCGAATTGGCTAGAATTAGTTAGGATAATGTAGAATCTGTAGGTTAGAATTGTTAGGCATAGTTAGATGTTTGATTCTGATGAATTTGAAGGCATTTCATGAAGTTCACCATTGGAGCACCAAAATTGTTTTGGCTTAGAACACCTAGGTTAGGGCATGATAATCTTGGTTAGATATATAAAAATGATCAGCATAGCACGTAGAACGCATTAGTGTAAGAGTTGGCAAGAATTGGCAAGCTTGATCTCAGTGTAAAAATGGTGGAACCAGGGTTTGCTACCTATCGGGTTTGGATATGGATTGAGTTTTAGAAGAAACTAAGACCATGGCTTTGTAGAGGGAAGGATGTAGATCATTTTTGATCTTTACATCGTGAGATTTCATCAAGATTTGAGGGAGAACAGAGGGAGCGAAGTTGGATGCATGGGGAGGGTTTTTCTGAAACTTAGGATTTCCAAGGAGGAAGACGAGTGAGAACCGTGGGATCATGTGTTGGACTTTGACTCTCAAGCTAATCCAAAGGCTCACATTTGATTTCAGAATTGGAGGGTGTAACACCCCCTTCTATACCCCAAATAAATGCATATAAAACAATTAAGCATATACAAATTCATCAGAGTAAAAGTTTTAGAATAAGGTATAAAAGAAGAATGTCACAACTTTACCAATAAAACACTTGCTCCATAAAATATGTAACATTTTCAATTTTAGCGGAAGATAAACTCATTTGATCGTTTTCAAAATATTAATCCATGCACACATAAGCTATCCAAATTAATATATCATATTCAGTTAGATTTACAAAACCACATAAGCTGATACATCGCAATGTATCACAAAAGAATGACTATACTAGTCTAACTACCCGGTGTTACATATCAGAGCAGAAGACTCAAAAGAATGAAGACTAATCTTCACAAAAGGACTCCAGCATCCTAATCTGCAATGCCTCATAGAGCATTATAAAACAGCAGAAGGGTGAGAAATATAACCATAATAATCAAAGCATGAGATTATACATATATAGAGGTAATCATGCAACACATATTCACATTTCTCACCACACTTCATTCTCTTAGTCATATATATTTACCACACACACACACACACACACACACATATATATATATATATATATATATATATATATATATATATATATATATATATATATATAGAGAGAGAGAGAGAGAGAGAGAGAGAGAGAGAGAGACAAACATGGATATTCACAAAGCATTCCCACATTATGTATACACTTACAATTTCCACAATCTCATCATTCACACATAAGCATCACTTCATGCATATGTCATATATCAATGTGACTCAACAACTCAATGCAACTCATGCAATGCGGTACCGACTCTCGTTATCTTTTTTCGGTTTTTACATTAAACTGGGTCCACACTTCTAGACCGATAACCCGTTATCTTTTTTCGGTTTTTACATTAAACCGGGTCCACACTTCTAGACCGATAACCACAAAGGCCCGTCCTCTAAGCCTTCAAACCCACACTTCTAGGTTTGGGACAAGCCACTAGTTTCCACGAAACTAACAGACATTGCCTCTTGACTAAATGATGCATGTACAATCAACCACAACAAATGCACTTAAGACCGACATCTTAATCTCATGCATTTACATAATTCATCACTTCAAGAATTACACAATGATTGTACATACAACATATATCACACAATCAAGGTATTCACATCACAATACCATTTATACAATTATAAGTCATGCACACATATCTACAATGTTCTCATGCATACTCATCACATAATTGTATACACATTAAGCATTCACAAATTCATTAAATAATACACACATAATCACTTATTATGTTCACATGTATTCATACTTGATACAATTAACCTTTGAATCATAATTCTAGGATTCATGCCCGTAGGCTACCCTTAGCACACATTATCACAATAGATCGTATCTATATTCATATCATAAGGTATCCATCTATGTGAAACAACCAAACCATCTCCACATGATCAACACAGCAAAAGAAAATGCTGTCAAACTCGCCCACATTCGCCTGGCGAACCCTCGCAGCGAACCTTCGCCTGACCTTCGCCCGGCGAACTCCCTCAGCGAACACTCGCTAGGCTTCGCCTGACGAAACTTCCCAGCGAGCCCAAGTCAGTAGCTACTGACTTCATTCGCCACCATTCGCCAGCACCTTCGCTGGGCGAACCTTCGCTACCCAACTTCGCCTGGCGAACCCACCAGCGAAGTCCACTGGGACTTAAATATAATTATTCGCCAACATTCGCTAGGCTTCGCCTGGCGAAGCTTCGCCTTCGCTCGCCTGGCAAGAGCCAGCGAACCTGCGCAGAACAGAACCCTATTCTGTTCCTCCTCCACAATCCACCATCATCCAACTTCTCACACAACAAAACCAGTACAAACAGCATCAATACATGTTACCCGACTATTCTACGGCATTATTACTCATTTCCAACCGATTAAATCATCAATCTACCGATTATCCAACATTTTGCCCTAAATGGAAAGTGATGGAAACTCTACCAAAACCCTAACCCAACATACATAACATCATACAATGATCAAATAGAAACATTTCTCACCCTTACCTCGATTAATCGGAGCTTTGATGTTGGTTCTTGATGATTTTCACTTTTCCTCTTCTTTCTTCTCTTTCTCTCCTTTCTTCTTTCTTTCCTCTTTCTCTCCAAATGTTTTCTCTAATATCCTTTCTCTTCTTTCTCACTTATATATTCCTTTATTTTCCTTCCTCTTCAATTCCTTCTCAATTCTCTATTAATTCCAATTAATAAAAATTAATTCCAACATTAAATAAAATCCCACTAAATCAATTGATTACTACAATTAATTATTTAATGAAATTTGGGCTGTTACAACTCTCCCCCACTTTAGGAATTTTCGTCCTCGAAAATGTTACCTGATTCAAACAGCTCTGGATAAGACTCTTTCATCCGACTCTCAAGCTCCCAAGTAACATTTCCACCAGCCGGTCCTCCCCAAGCGACCTTCACTAAAGCAATCTCTTTACCTCGAAGCTGTTTCAATTTTCGATCCTCAATCCGCATAGGTGATGTCTCAACAGTCAGGTTATCTCTCACCTGCACATCATCTATTTGGACTACATGAGACGGATCCGCAATGTATTTCCTCAACTGAGATACATGGAACACGTCGTGAAGATTAGCAAGCGACGGTGGTAAAGCCACACGATAGGCCACTTCTCCTATCCTTTGCAAAATCTGATAAGGACCAATGGAACGCGGCGACAACTTGCGCGACTTCAGTGCCCTACCAACACCTGTCATCGGAGTGACTCGAAGAAACACATGATCTCCCTCTTGAAATTCAAGTGCCTTCCTCCTCTTGTCATAATAACTCTTCTGACGACTCTGAGTAATTCTCATCTTCTCTTGAATCATCTTGATCTTATCAGTAGTCTGTTTAACTAACTCGGGTCCAACAACAGAACTCTCTCCGGACTCGAACCAACATAATGGTGTCCTACACCTCCTACCATACAACGCCTCAAATGGTGTCATACCAATACTCGAATGGAAACTGTTGTTGTAGGTAAACTCAATCAAAGGCAAGTAGCTATCCCAAGCTCCTCCTTTTTCCAATACACAAGCTCTCAAAAGATCTTCAAGCGACTGAATCGTCCTCTCCGTCTGACCATCAGTCTGAGGATGATACGCTGAACTCAAACGCAACTTAGTACCCAAAACGCTCTGCAGGCTCTCCCAAAATCTCGAAGTAAACCGCGGATCTCTATCCGAAACAATACTTAACGGAATACCATGCAGACACACAATCCTCTCAATATATAACTTAGCCAACTTCTCCAAAGGGTAATCCATACGCATAGGGATAAAGTGAGCAGATTTAGTCAACCTATCCACGATAACCCAAATAGCCTTAAAATTACTCGGCGTCCTCGGCAAACCCGATACAAAATCCATGGAGATACTATCCCATTTCCACTCAGGAATAAACAACGGCTTCATCAAACCCGATGGCTTCTGATGCTCAATCTTTGACTTCTGGCAAGTCAAACAAGAATATACAAATTCCGCGATATCCTTCTTCATACTAGGCCACCAAAATACCTTCCTCAAATCCTGATACATCTTAGTAGCACCCGGATGAATACTCAATCCGCTATGATGTCCTTCCTCAAGGATGCTCTTCTTAAGCTCAACCATGTTCGGAACACAAACTCGATCCCGACATCTCATAATACCATTCTCATCAATCCGAAAATCACCACCTTGGCCTTGGTTGATTAAAGTCAACCGATCAACTAAGCTCAAATCCGATTTCTGTCCTTCTCGAATTTCATCCAAAATACCACTTGTAAGCTTTAACATACCCAACTTAAATCCAAAAGAAGTCTTCTCACATACCAAACTCAAATCCCGAAATTGCTCAATCAATTCCAACTCTTTCACCATCAATGCCGACATATGCAATGATTTCCGACTCAAGGCATCCGCTACTATATTCGCTTTACCCGGATGGTAATTCAAGCCAAAATCAAAATCCTTCAAAAGTTCAAGCCATCTTCTTTGTCTCGCATTCAACTCCTTTTGATCAAAAAGATATCTCAAACTCTTGTGGTCACTAAACACTTCAAATCTTGCGCCAAATAAATAGTGCCTCCAAAGTTTCAACACGAACACAACGGCGGCCAACTCTAATTCATGCGTCGGATAATTCTTCTCATGCACTTTGAGTTGCCTTGAAGCATAAGCTACAACTTGGTTATTCTGCATCAACACACCTCCTAAACCCATCAAAGAAGCATCACAATACACAACGAATGGTTCTTCTGGATTTGGCAGTATCAAAACAGGAGCTGTCGTCAACCTTCGCTTAAGTTCTTGAAAACTCGCTTCACACTTGTCGTCCCAAACAAAGGCTTGACCTTTCCTAGTCAACTGTGTCAACGGCAACGATAACTTAGCAAATCCTTCAATGAACTTCCGATAATAACCGGCTAAACCAAGGAAACTTCTAATCTCAAAAACTGATTTCGGAGTCTCCCATTGCGACACCGCTTCAACCTTCGACGGATCGACCGCAACACCACTACTAGAAATCACATGACCAAGGAAACTAACTTCCTTCAACCAAAATTCAAACTTAGAAAGCTTTGCAAACAACTGCTTCTCTCTCAACACAGATAACATAATCTTCAGATGCTCGACATGCTCTCCTTCGCTCTTCGAATAAACCAAGATGTCGTCGATAAACACCACCACAAACTTATCCAAATAAGGATGGAAAATCCTATTCATGTACTCCATAAATACACCTGGTGCATTAGTCACACCAAATGGCATCACGGAATACTCATAGTGTCCATACCTCGTCCGAAAGGCCGTCTTCTGAATATCCTCAGCTTTCACGCGGATCTGATGATACCCAGATCTCAAATCAATCTTGCTGAACACGCTTGCACCAACCAACTGATCCATCAGATCATCAATCCTTGGAAGTGGATACTTATTGTTAATAGTCACCTTGTTCAATTGTCTGTAATCCACACAGAGCCTCATCGAACCCTCTTTCTTCTTAACCAACAACACCGGTGCACCCCACGGTGACACGCTCGGGCGAATAAACTTCTTTTCAAGCAAATCCTCAAGTTGACTCTTCAACTCTTTTAACTCCGAGGCCGACATACGATATGGAGCCATCGATATCGGACTAGTTCCAGGAATCAAATCTATCGAAAACTCCACTTCTCGCTCCGGCGGTAAATCCTTTATCTCTTCAGGGAATACTTCCGGAAAACCTCTAACAATGGGCACAACATCAATCTCTTCACTTTCACTAGTCCTCAAAGTTGCCATAAGCATAAATACCTTAGCCCCATCTTGTACCGATTCCTTCACTTGCTTCCTCGTCATAAACAATTCCCTTTCAACATCCGAATCGGGAAAAATAACCGTTTTGTTAAAACAGTTAATATACACACGATTGAATTTTAACCAATTCATTCCAAGAATGACATCCAGTTGATCTAAATGAAGACACACTAAATCGATCCCAAAATCTCTACCGAAAATACTCAACGGGCAATTCAAGCAAACATACGGTGTAGTTACTGAACCCATAGCAGGAGTATCAATAACCATACCACCACCAATCACAGACAACTCAAGATTTAACCTTCTAACACAATCCAAAGAAATAAAAGAATGCGTAGCTCCGGTATCAATTATAGCGATCAAAGGTGTACCATTAATGAAGCACGTACCTCGGATCAATCGATCGTCGCTAGCAGTCTCAGATCCAGATAGAGCAAACACTTTCCCGCTCCCTTGATTCTTCTTCGGCTTATCGCACTTGGTACTGATGTGCCCTCGCTCACCACAGTTATAGCAAGTAACACCCGCACCGCTTCTACACTCTAGAGCCTTGTGGCCTGGCTTGCCACACTTAAAACACCTTGGTTCAACACTTTTGCACTCCGGAGCACGATGCCCCGCTTCACCACAAGTGTAACACCTAACCGGGGTAGAAACTCCCCCACTTGGCTTCTTGCCAAAACCAACCTTTTGTTTCCCCTTATCAGCAGGAGTTACGTAAGGTTTTCCTCTGAATTGTCCTTTTCCTTTCTTATCACTTAGGCTCTTGTAGTGGCTAGACCTAGCCCTACTGTCTTCGTCATAAATTCTGCTCTTGTTAACCAACTCAGAAAACCGCCTGATTTCCTGATATCCAATAGCTTGTCTAATCTCGGGTCTCAAACCGTTCACAAACTTGAGGCACTTAGACCTCTCAGCATTACCAGTATTATAGTGAGGACAAAATTTGATCAACTCTTCAAATTTCGCCGCATACTCAGCAACCGTCGAATTACCTTGCTTCAACTCAAGAAATTCGATCTCTTTCTTCCCCCGCACATCCTCTGGAAAATACTTCTCCAGAAAGGTTTCTCTAAACAAATCCCAAGTAACCACAATATCATCTTCCTCAAATCTTTGGCGAGTATTACCCCACCAATCTTCAGCTTCTTCTTCGAGCATATGAGTCCCAAACTGCACCTTCTGTGCATCCGAGCAATTCATAACTCGAAAAATCTTTTCCACAGCTTTCAACCAAATTTGTGCCTTGTCCGGTTCATGAGTTCCCTTGAAGACCGGAGGGTTATTATTTTGGAATTTCCCCAAAGCACAGAATCCATCATCAGCATGATTCCTCACATTCATATTGGCCGGAGGATTCTGCCCAATTGCCCCCGCCAATCTCGTCAATGCCTCCGCAATCGCTTCGTCGTTCCTCCCTGCAACCATATTACTAATTCCAAAAACAGAACTACGTAAGAACAACCAATATTGATAATGCATCACACGCATATCAATAACACACAGGGAAAAACACTCTAACAACTTGGCCGGACGGACCGACCTGCTCTGATACCACTATTGTAACACCCCCTTCTATACCCCAAATAAATGCATATAAAACAATTAAGCATATACAAATTCATCAGAGTAAAAGTTTTAGAATAAGGTATAAAAGAAGAATGTCACAACTTTACCAATAAAACACTTGCTCCATAAAATATGTAACATTTTCAATTTAAGCGGAAGATAAACTCATTTGATCGTTTTCAAAATATTAATCCACGCACACATAAGCTATCCACATTAATATATCATATTCAGTTAGATTTACAAAACCACATAAGCTGATACATCGCAATGTATCACAAAAGAATGACTATACTAGTCTAACTACCCGGTGTTACATATCAGAGCAGCAAACTCAAAAGAATGAAGACTAATCCTCACAAAAGGACTCCAGCATCCTAATCTGCAATGCCTCATAGAGCATTATAAAACAGCAGAAGGGTGAGAAATATAACCATAATAATCAAAGCATGAGATTATACATATATAGAGGTAATCATGCAACACATATTCACATTTCTCACCACACTTCATTCTCTTAGTCATATATATTTACCACACATATATATATATATATAGACAAACATGGATATTCACAAAGCATTCCCACATTATGTATACACTTACAATTTCCACAATCTCATCATTCACACATAAGCATCACTTCATGCATATGTCATATATCAATGTGACTCAACAACTCAATGCAACTCATGCAATGCGGTACCGACTCTCGTTATCTTTTTTCGGTTTTTACATTAAACCGGGTCCACACTTCTAGACCGATAACCCGTTATCTTTTTTCGGTTTTTACATTAAACAGGGTCCACACTTCTAGACCGATAACCACAAAGGCCCGTCCTCTAAGCCTTCAAACCCACACTTCTAGGTTTGGGACAAGCCACTAGTTTCCACGAAACTAACAGACATTGCCTCTTGACTAAATGATGCATGTACAATCAACCACAACAAATGCACTTAAGACCGACATCTTAATCTCATGCATTTACATAATTCATCACTTCAAGAATTACACAATGATTGTACATACAACATATATCACACAATCAAGGTATTCACATCACAATACCATTTATACAATTATAAGTCATGCACACATATCTACAATGTTCTCATGCATACTCATCACATAATTGTATACACATTAAGCATTCACAAATTCATTAAATAATACACACATAATCACTTATTATGTTCACATGTATTCATACTTGATACAATTAACCTTTGAATCATAATTCTAGGATTCACGCCCGTAGGCTACCCTTAGCACACATTATCACAATAGATCGTATCTATATTCATATCATAAGGTATCCATCTATGTGAAACAACCAAACCATCTCCACATGATCAACACAGCAAAAGAAAATGCTGTCAAACTCGCCCACATTCGCCTGGCGAACCCTCGCAGCGAACCTTCGCCTGACCTTCGCCCGGCGAACTCCCTCAGCGAACACTCGCTAGGCTTCGCCTGGCGAAACTTCCCAGCGAGCCCAAGTCAGTAGCTACTGACTTCATTCGCCACCATTCGCCAGCACCTTCGCTGGGCGAACCTTCGCTACCCAACTTCGCCTGGCGAACCCACCAGCGAAGTCCACTGGGACTTAAATATAATTATTCGCCAACATTCGCTAGGCTTCGCCTGGCGAAGCTTCGCCTTCGCTCGCCTGGCGAGAGCCAGCGAACCTGCGCAGAACAGAACCCTATTCTGTTCCTCCTCCACAATCCACCATCATCCAACTTCTCACACAACAAAACCAGTACAAACAGCATCAATACATGTTACCCGACTATTCTACGGCATTATTACTCATTTCCAACCGATTAAATCATCAATCTACCGATTATCCAACATTTTGCCCTAAATGGAAAGTGATGGAAACTCTACCAAAACCCTAACCCAACATACATAACATCATACAATGATCAAATAGAAACATTTCTCACCCTTACCTCGATTAATCGGAGCTTTGATGTTGGTTCTTGATGATTTCCACTTTTCCTCTTCTTTCTTCTCTTTCTCTCCTTTCTTCTTTCTTTCCTCTTTCTCTCCAAATGTTTTCTCTAATTTCCTTTCTCTTCTTTCTCACTTATATATTCCTTTATTTTCCTTCCTCTCCAATTCCTTCTCAATTCTCTATTAATTCCAATTAATAAAAATTAATTCCAACATTAAATAAAATCCCACTAAATCAATTGATTACTACAATTAATTATTTAATGAAATTTGGGCTGTTACAGAGGGAAGTGTTAGGCGCAAAACGCCGCGTTTCACTTAAAGATGAAACTCTGGGCTTAGACCAATATGATACTCGCACCCCCACTTTCAAGGCCCAATGTGTTTTGAACTGTTATTTTTACTCTTTGCACCGTTTTTGGTTTTTTCCTTTTTGTGTTTTTTTCTGATCAACTGGGCCCAGACGCGCTTTGCTATGCGCGCCCCCCAGTCTGGGCCCATCATCTTTTTTTAACTGAAATAATACTAACTGCACCCCTACCAAATTCAATTCATGTTAATTTCATCCATTTATTTTTAATTCTTCAAAAATTCATAACAAATAGAAAATTGCATATTTTTAAATGGCTGTTTTTGCATCTTTTCCATATTTTTGTTAAGAAAATTGTCATATAATAAAATTAGCATTTCATTTTATTTTTGCATTTTTAGTATATTTTTCTTTTAAATAGGTTTTAATTGATTTTAGGTTTATACATGATATTGTTGATTTTAGTTTAGTTAGATACTTTTATATTTTGGGCCTATTCTTTTTAGAGTACTTCACTTAGGACTTTAATCTCCATATGAAATTTAATTCATGATTTTAGGACTTAATTTTAGATGATTTGTTTAGGTGTGATTAGGAGAATCAAAACTAGGGTTTAGAGATAACATAGGTGTAGTAAATCATTTCTTTTAGGAGTTGTAGTTTGAATTTTGAGGTATGGGAATATAGGGGTATTAGGGGTAGATGATAGATCCCTTAGAAAATATTAGGCTTCCCCTATTCTACTATTACTATTAGTATATTGCTTGTGCCTTATTGATTGTGTGGTGTGCCCTCTCTAGGGTTATTATTTGACTGTGTGGGGTATCGGGTCTGCTTGGGGTTTTGGGGTTTGAGCTGAAGACTATGCTGATGAAGCCCATTTGAAGATTAAAGAGAATGAAGACCAATTTCTAGAGTTGATGAGGAGTATCTCTTGCTGGCGGATGTTGAAGGTTATAGGATCTAGGAGTTAGGCAGAGCTCTAGAGTGGAAAATTTGATTCACAAACATGGAAGGTCTTGTTTGCCTCCGTCCCTCTCTATGATGCAGAGTCTCTCTAAGACATTCACCCCCTTCCTTTGGAAGGCTTGGTGATAGTACTAAGAGATAGAACTCTTGAGAGAAATATTCTATGTGTTGTTAGCAGTCTATTTGCCACCTTTGGTGGTCAACTAATTGCTTAACACCCCAGTTCACTCTTGTGATTGGTTCCTCAGCTGGGGGATTGGGACTTGAAGAAAAGCCATTGTAGGATTGAAGATGAAGACTGATGCTTGCTGGAAGCTTGTAGATGTTTGAAGATGACTTGAAGACAGATGCTGATGAAGACTGCTTTTGCTGTTTATTTTTGCTGTTTATAATTCTTGATGTATTGTTTGAATTTCCCTGACTGTATTGTTTGCTGTTTAACCTGTAGGTTGAAAGTGAATTCTGTTCACTTTTGCCTGTTGTTTTCTAGGTTCGAGGTTGAGTGGGACTCCCTTGCCTCGCTTGTATTGTTGCATCCATGCATTTTACTACTTTATTATATATCTGTTGTTTTTGTTTCAGTCTATTCCCTTAGGATCTCTGTTTCTCTCTGTGCAAGAGAGGAGCATGATAGACACTAGGTCTTAACCCATGCATGATAACATTAGGTCAGTTAGATTCCCTTTGCAACCATAGGTTAGGGTTCTGTCTCTTCTTTCTCAAAACAAACAGAAAAACACAATAAGATTTCAAACACAATAAAAGACACTTCTTCCGTAAAAGAATGTGAACTCATCAAAACGTCATTTTTGTCCGCTTGGACCAGTAATCAGAAAAACCCTTTTTTCAGAAGGAGATAAAAGAAATCAAAACAGACTTGTGTCGTAAGTGGCCCGAACTACGTTTGCTCTGATCTTTCATGCTGTATGAAAGTACGTAGGCATAGGATGCGATATCCTAGCGAGCAACCTTCCCATCCTTTCCAGTAGGTAGGCGAACTACGTTGACTCTGATTTCTCGTTCCAGACAGGAATACGTAGGCATAAAGTGCGATACTTTGCCGAGTCATTTTCTTTTCTTTTAACCCCTGACCTTTAGCGTTGATAGAATAACAATCCGTACCAGAAAACAAGCGTGGATCCCGTCGAGTACGACGGACGTGAGGGGTGCTAATACCTTCCCCTTGCGTAACCGACTCCCGAATCCAGGATTTGGTTGCGATGACCATTCCTTTCCCGTCTTCGCGGTAGGTTTACCTCGAGCGTTTCCTTTCCCTCCGTTGGGATAAATAACGCACGGTGGCGACTCTTCTGTTCAGCCGGCGCCGATTTTCGCAGTAGCGACACCATGCCGTTGATAAGGATCAACAACTAGGAAAACCAAACATTCTTTGAAGAGCTTCGACGTCAATAAGGATCGACGGTCAGGAAAACCTTCTTGAAATGTCATCTTATCCAATAAACAGAAAGAACGCCGATATCTGAAAGATCACCTTGAAACCTCTCAACGTCTAAGGATAGACGGAGAAAACCATATCCAACTCACGACGTATAATGATAGACGGAGAAGGCTCGCTGGGGGAAACCCATCGTCAATGTGAACTGATGGGAAGAGAAGTATGTCAATATCAGACGACTGATAAGTAGAGCATAACCGTTGTATGATCTGAGAATCGAATACCAAAGAGCTGTCTGAATAAAGCTGTTGGATAAATGCCCCTGAACTGGTTACAGAGTACTTCATATTGCCACTGAAGGCTGATAGAAAAACTGGCTTATGCTTCGTATGCATATGCGTATGCTTGAATTTTTCTATGGCGTAATGATCCATATGGGATAGAAATGCTACGCATTTGAGGATGAAATGCAAGTATGATGCAAATATGATGATATATGCAAATGCAAATGCAGGCTCGGGTCGTTGGAGAAGTTGGGTACAGAAACCCGCTTCAACAAAATAACTGCTGAAGACAAAGCCTACTCCGCTGGGGATAACCAGACATCAAAGAATTATTCCAGCAAAATAAATGCTGGAAAAGTGAAGCCAATTTCGCTGGGGAATAACCGAATGTGCCAAGCATGATTGGACTTCTGTCAGGGATAGCTTACCCGTGCCAATGAAAAGTGGACTTGCGTTGGGGAAAACAGACGGAGTCTTCCTGCGTACCAATGAAGATTGGATTTTGAAACTGATGTGCCACCACAGGTTGGGTCTCACAGTGATTGCCAATATGGATTAGGCTTCTTGAAAATTGCCAATAAGGATTGGGCTTTAGGCTATCTGTGATGGGTCATGTACGACTGACTCGGGAAACGTCTTGTCTGAATTCACAGGTTCTGATTGAAGGGTCAATAGATGGGAACACGATTTCCTGACATTCGACTCACACTTGGAGATTAGCTGAATTTGCTCGAATAGCTCTAAGTAGCTCTGATGACACGGAGAAGAACAATTCCTTCGCTTCTGATATGCCCCAGCTTGTGGGACCTCTATGGGGATACTCCTCAAAAGGAAATCTGAAAATCTGTACCCTGACGGTCTGATATGAAATGCCCCAGCATTCTGAACCTCGGAAAAATGCTTCAAATCAAATGCTTCCCGAACAAAGAATAACTTCCGCGCTCTTAGGATGGTCTGCCCCTGTCTGCGATGACTTTGCCCCTGATTGGCTGATTCGGTATAGTGACTCTAGCTACGAGAGATTTACCAAATCTCGACCCGATTGCCCCGGAATAACGACTTTGGATGGCTGACCTCACTGGGGATCACTTGATAATGGCTTTCCCCGGCTCTCGGAACATTCGGGCATCCTGCATTCTATCCTGATCAAACTTTCCACTATAGGAAACTTTCCTACTGTCAAGCGCTTACTCTTAAGTAAAACCAGTTGTTCTGCATAATATTAATGCAATGCATATGACAGTTTTAACATCCAATCTGTTCACTGGAAAAGGAAAATCAGTTTATGACCCATAATGCACAAATCATCTATCAAAATATCGTCACAGTACCAACATGGTAAGAAGAACCCTTTTAGGAGTCAGCTTCGACGCGATCTTTACCGATGTATGCCTTTGAAACAACCCTGCTTCAATTAAGACTTTTGAAGGTTGTAACGTGGTCAGGTTCACGGTTTTGAAAGAAAGGATAAAGGCTCAAAGTTTAATTTTAACCCACCCCTTCTCCTTGATATTCTCCGATCCTACGTTCAGCTAATTCGACCTTAGCGCTCACCTCCTAGAGGTTGAAATATAGGAGTGATAGTTCGAGAAACTATGATTCTTTTGGAGTGACAGCCACTCACTCTTCGTCTTTGACACTTGGGGTCACACGACTCGTACTTCATTTGAGGACTTTTCTTTTGTAATCCTTTTCATTTTTTCTTTCCCTAATTTTTGCCTGGACTGACTCTTTTGAGTTTCTTTTGATTTTCCAGTCCAGCGGGACGCCCTTACTTTTGCCTAAGTCGTTTGTTTTCAAGTTTTGACTTAGCGGGCTTTTGATTCTTTTTGCTTTCCGTTTTTTTTCTTCGAACAAGTCGTGTGACACTGGTTGTCTGACTCTTTGGGGAATAATGTGACTGTCTCACTCCTGACGCTTAACCACTATGGCTTTTTAGGCACGACCTACGGAGGTGTGATTGATCCTCGAACAGACACTCCTTTTGCAATTTGGGCGCTCGGTCAAACTAGCTAACACCTACCCTGCCCCAGGTTGAGATTGAGGGCTTTTCATTTTCAGAAAGAACTCCTACTACTAGGCTCAAAGGGGTTGACAATGGATTATCTTCCTTATGTCTCCGGTGTTTAGGGATTTGAAATAATGCCTGTACATCATCAGCAGGTTTTATTTCAAAGGCATACAATATCGGAAGCTTGCATGTTGTTCATTTTCGTCATCCTCCCCGGATTCCGCTTAACCAAGCGTTGGATATCTGTAAAAATCAATTAGTGAACACGAATGGATTTAATCAAAACATGCATATTCATTTCATTATCATCAATTGAATGAAAACAACAAGTTTTACAAACAAGATTGCAATTTAACAAGAAAGAAACTACAAACATAAAGAAATGACAAGATGAAACACAGGAAAACGTCAGCTTCCGAGGACCGGGCTTTCACATCTGACTTGCTGCTGAACCAGCCATTAAAGTTGCCTATTGAAACCATACTGCTTAAGACGGATGTCAGGTGAATTGCCTTTCTGACTTCAGTGGGCTCTATCTAGCACGCAGGTTTGACCGATAACGATAAGGCTGTTGACTTTGGAAAGGAGTTGACGTCTGTTGCGAAGACTGGACAGATTGTTGACTTTGAACAGTCGAACCACTTGGAGTTCGAGTCTGAATTATCAGGGACTCCTTTTGTTCAAGCACTTTCACCTTCAGGCTTGGTCTAGGCAGCAACTGAGGACAGGGAGATTCTAACACCAATGATTGCAGAATATACTTCTGATCTACGGCAGCTTCGGGAACGTCCATTGTTTTAGCACTAACTGGGGTAAGACCATTAGGTACAATTACGCCACCCGGCGTGAGTTCAATAACTTTTGCGTCAATCAAGTCCGGAACGTTGTGCTTAAAAGCGTGACAACTCTCCACATCATGTCCGGGTGCCCCAGAATGAAATTCACACTGCTTACTAGTGTCATACCCATAAGAAAGCGTCGTTCCTGTGAGGGGTTCCAATGTTCTTTTTTCAACCAGCTTCAAACTCAATAAAGTCTGAAAGAGCTTAGCATATGTTGAAAGCGGCGCCTCAAATATCCTCCTTGACCTTCGCCGAACCGGATGTATCTTTTGTTGTTGCTGTTGGTGTCGATCAACACGTCTTTTAAGCTCAGGTTCCACAGGCACAGGTGGGACAAGCTCCTTCACTGCGGCTTCAGATAGCTGATCATCCTCTTTCCTAAGCACCTTCTTGACTACTTCCATGATCAAGCTCATTTGGGTCTTCAGCTGATTATTTTCCTCTTTGAGTACCTTCTGATCCAGATGCAACTCTTGCATGTCTCTCATCATCTGCCCTAGCTGGCTTCGGACTTCAATCAACTCAGCCTGATTCTGTTCCATATCTCTGAGGAATTCCTGCAACAAACTGGAGATAGGAAATAAGACCCACGATTCTGATGTACCTGGTATGTGAGAATGCAATGCAGAAATCAAACACATATTCACGACAAGACAAATACACCCCAAGCTATAAGCACGGAGATAAACGCCTCACACCACTATGCAAAGCCAACAAGAGCAGCAAACAAGCACACCCAAGTACAAAATACAATGACCCCAGCCAACAAGCCTGGTGGTGGTCAGCAAACAACAATGCACGAAAGCTAAGCAGATGCGACGCCCGACGCAGAAACCTCTAGCAACTTCCTCCATATTCAACTGAGCTCTCAGTTGGACATTCTTCCAAACATACACTCTTAGTGGAGTATTCCATGCCATTGACTGACGAACCCATACAACTGGATGAAGGATAATCAATAATCCGAACAAAACCCTGAGGTGTGATGAAGATCTTGTTAGAGTCTAGCAGATTCTGAACTTGGCTTCTAAGCACCTTACAATCATCTGTCGAATGCCCCTGTACCCCAACATGGTACTCACAGCGGGCGCTGGCATCAAAACCTGGAGGATAAGGCGGGATCATTGGACTAGTCTCTTTCGGCACTATTAATCCACTTTCGACCAAATCTGGCAACAACTGACTGTATGACACCGGTAGCTGAGTAAACTGCCTTTCAGGCTTCCTTGGTCTTTGTCGGGCGTGACGACGCGGCTGACGATAATATGACTGCTGGTTTGAAGTGTCTGACACCTGAGCCTGAAACGCTAGAGATTCTGAGACAACATCGCTTCCTTCTTCCCACTCCTCTTGAGAACTGAGAACTGATTCATTCTTATCAACTGGGATATAAGGAGCATCTCGAAGCTTTCCATTCTTGAGTCCTCTCTCAACAAGCTCTCCCATTCTCATCAAGCCTTCAAAGCTTGTACAAGTGAACATCATGTCGTAATAACGGCCCTTCAGAGTACCCAAAAAGAGGTTAGCCATTTCTCTCTCCTGAATCGGTGGTTGAACACGAGCAGCCAATTCTCTCCATCTTTGCACATACCCCCTAAAGGATTCATTCTCCGCACGAGATAATTCTTGCAAATGCACGCGAAAAGGAGTCATTTCCAGGTTGTAGTCGTACTGCTTCACGAAGGCATTGGCTAAGTCCGACCATGATTTAATACTATCACTCTTCAAGTGCAGGTACCAGTCCAAAGATGCTCCGATCAAACTATCTTGGAAATAGTGAATCATGAGCTTGTCATTGGTGATATGCGGAGTCATTCTTCTGTAGAACATAACCAAGTGTAGCTTCGGACAACTATCCCCTTTGTACTTCTCAAAATTGGGCATCTTGAACTGCGGAGGCAATACAAGATCTGGCACCAAACACATGCCTGCAGCATTCAGATCAAGAGTATTCTTATTCACCAGGGCAGCAATCTGATCTTCCAACGTCTGAAGTCTTCTCATATACTCAGCAGTCCTTGGGTCCTGAATATTAACCTGCGGAACAACTCTCGGAGATGGAATAATCCTTGGAGAATCTGACATAGAGAAAGTGGAATTGTGACACTCTGCGTCATTGATGGAATATGGACCTCTGACAGGGGTTTGCGCGGGCTGAGCAACATTGTTCATCTGAGCTCTTTGACCATTGTTTCCTTCCCCATTTATAGCTGTTATGGCTTCCATGACCTGATCCACCTGGTACTTCAACAATTCAAACTCCACCCGAGTAACAACCAAATTCTGCTCTCCTGAAGCCATGATCTTTCCAGATGCTAACTCGAGTCCAATACAAATGTCGAGAAATCAACTGACGAAGCGGACAAAAATGGGTAAGCTCCCTGTTCCGGCTAAGGATGAATATGCAAAATGAAATGCAAATGCAAACAGTCATGCAAAATGCAAAATGCACACACAAGGGACCAAGTGCTGCTGAGAGGCCCAATCCACCATACTGGTCTTAATCAGACCCATAACAATGTTCAAGCCTGGTCTCAGCAAGCCAAAACAGTACTCCAACCTGGTCTCCAACAGACCCTATAACGCTGTCCTCAGATATCAACGCCACTGAATCTCAATCAAGAAAACCGGTAATCTGGAGGTCAAGTTACCTGCATGCCCCAACCCCTCTCACAGGTAGGTGTCCTAATAACTGACACAAGGTATGGCATCCTATGCGGTCGTTGGCGTCACGGACTTTCAAGACTGATGATACAATACCCAGAAGGTGTGGCATCATCATGTCCTGAAGAGGCCTCACTTAGCCAACTTCCAAATGATTGGTCCCCGGAGTCGACAATCCAACTAACCAACAACCCCCTCAACCCAAAGGGTTGAAAAAGAAGTCAACCAGAAGAACCTCGTTCGAGCGTGGATTTCATGAGACACTAGTACATGCAAAGCGTGCACGCGCCCACTAATTTCCACTCTAATTCTAGGTGCACTCAAGCCCAGGTCTGGCTTATCTCTCAATCATAGAACCCCCTCATACCCACAACAATAATCACAATAATATAATGCTGAAAGTAAATACAGAAACGTAAATCCATACAAAATCCTCGACGGGAAAACAAGCGCTAGGATTGACTCTCTTAAGGGACGTTGGATCCCAAATGCATAAGGAACCATCGTAGTTCCCCAGCAGAGTCGCCAGTTGTCGCTACTGCGAAAATCGGCGCCGGCTGAACAGAAGAGTCGCCACCGTGTGTTATTTATCCCAACAGAGAGAAAGGAAACGCTCGAAGTAAACCTACCGCAAAGACGGGAAAGGAATGGTCATCGCAACCAAATCTTGGATTCGGGAGTCGGTTACGCAAGGGGAAGGTATTAGCACCCCTCACGTCCGTCGTACTCGACGGGATCCACGCTTGTTTTCTAGTACGGATTATTATTCTATCTATTCTACAGGTCAAGGGTTAAAAGAAAATAAAATGACTCGGCAAAGTATCGCACTTTATGCCTACGTATTCCCGTCTGGAACGAGAAATCAGAGTCAACGTAGTTCGCCTACCTACGGGAAAGGAGGGGAAGGTTGCTCGCTAGGATATCGCATCCTATGCCTACGTACTTTCATACAACATGAAAGATCAGAGCAAATGTAGTTCGGGCTACGGAAGATACAGATTTGTTTGTTTATCTTTTATCCTTCTGAAAAAAAATTTCTCCTGATTACAGGTCCAAGCGGACAAAAATGACTCTTTGATTGGTTTGCAGTCTTTTACGCGAGAACTGTCTTTTTATTGATGTTTAACCTTTTATTATATTTTTTGATTGTTTTGAGATAGAAGAGAAAGAACTCTAAAACCTAGGGTTAAAATGGGAATCAAAAACTACCCTAATGTTGTCATGCATGGATGAACACCTAATGTCTGTCATATTTCTCTCATGCGCAGAGAGAAACAGAGATCCTAGGGGATAAACGGAAAAGCAACAGCATATATACAGTAAAGCAGTAAAATGCATGAGATGCAGCAATACAAGCGAGTCCCACTCAACCTCGAACCTAGAAAACAATAGGCAAAGTGAAAAAGTTTCACCTCAACCCTATGAGAAAATTTAACAAACAATACAGCAAAGAAAATAAAACCCCAAAACCAACCCTGACAGCCCCCCCCCCCCCCCCAGCTCCTACAGCAGCAGCTCTGAAAAACATCCATCTCTGACAGTTGATAAACAACAATCTTCCAATGAACCCCAAAGTCAAACTTCAATGATACCCAAGCTACAACAAGCTTCCATCTCCCAGAAATCACCAAGCTCAAGCAAGCACAGAATCTTAACCAATTGACAGCATCAGACAGCAGATAGCTCAAAACAGCAATAAACCCTAGCTTTAACAGCTGCACAGTTTTGACATGCATAATCTTCATCTTTGTCAATCTTTGATCTTCATCTTTATCTTCAATGGCTTCTTTCTTCAAGACAAGCTCTCCTAGATGATAGTCACTTAACAAGATGAGTTGAATGTTAAACAGTTCATTGACTACCAAAGGAAGCCTACAAACAGTTTAACATTATAGAAGAGTGGTTCTCTCAAAGTTCTACCTCTAAGGTAAGGCCACTTATCCCTCCAAAGGAAGGAGGTGAATACCATAGAGGGACCTTATGTCATATAGAGAAATGGAAGCACATGAAGCTATCCATGTTTGTACAAAGAATTCAGTTTATTCTAAGGCTCTGCTTATTCCTACTGTTTCCTATGTCTTCAATCAACTCCCAGCTCAAGTAATCTTCAAGCTTCAACATTTGATCTTCAATTTTCTCTTTTGATGTCTTCATGCTCCACAAGCTCAAACCAAGCCCCATACCCCAAAGAAAAGCCCAAAAGCCCAAGCAAACAAACATAAACCCCAAGTGGGAACACCAAACAAACACTCCATTTGCAAAATATACTAAGAATAGTATTTAAAATTCTATGATTTATTCTAAGGGGATTTCTATATCTACCCTACATACCTTATATGTCCCATAACCTAATTCATGCTAAAAACCCCAAAAGAAAATGTTATGATGCACCTATGTTGAGTTTGAACCCTAATTATACTAACCTAATGTTCTCTAATCAAAACTAATCAAGATTAATCCACAAAAATGTGAAATAAATCCAGGGGGAACTTAATGTTCTAATCTAACTAAGACAAAAAGAATGGAATCAAAATATGAATTTAAATGACTAAACAAAATTCACCAAATAATATGTACAAACAAAATGAAAATAAAAGCAATTAAATGTGAAAATGCACCATAAATGGAAAAGTGCCTAAAATAATATTTTTATTTTCTTATAATTTTCTTGAGACAATTACTAAAATTAGGGAAAAAATACCATGTCAAAATGATCATTTTTGGATTTAATATGCATTATTTTGTAAACTATATGCAAAATGAAAGAAAAAGAAATTCAATTAAAATTGGAAAAGACAGGGGGTGGCAAAAGCAGTCATTACATTGCAGGAAAACATTGGGCCCAGGAGGGGGGTGTTGAAAGCATTACGCTGGGCCCAGGTTCAATTCAGAAAAACCACAAAAGAAAAATCAGGAAAAAAAACGAACGGGAGGTGCAGCCAGCGAAGAACTCGCTTGGTATTCTTGCTGGGCCCCAAACTGGGGGTGTAGATAACAACTGACCTAGGGCCCAAACCAAATTCACACCAGGGGAGGGGGTATTATGAGAAACATGAGAGTATGGTTAGCAAGCTTGCGCAATGGTCCTAAGGCCCAGATTCATTCACACTCATCCTAACAAAACCCTAACCAAAACTTCTCCTCCCTTCATTGCATTGCCACTGTTCATCCCTAACATGAGGGGAACCCTAGCGACGCTCTGCAACCTCTCTCTCTGAAACTCTCTCCATACCCAAACTATCCCCCTAATTGCTAATCCCTGCTTAGATCTCTCAACCAGACACAAAAACCCTCTGATCTCAACCTATATTGTTCTCTTAGCCAACAAAATCACCTAGTTCTAACGCTATCAACAACGAAGCTAACAAGTTCAAGATTAAAACCTGGTGATGACGATAATGAAGCTGGCGAAGTTTATGAAGACCTGGAAGGAGCTGATCTTGGGAGAATCTCTGTTAAAGATTGAGGATCCACGACGGCGATGAAGCTTTTGTGATGAACGGATGGATTTAGCTGGACGAGGTTCTTGAAGAACGTTCTGGAGATGAAGAACGATACAGGTTGTTAAACGAAAAGAAGATAATCTGCGTTTGGATCTTGACGTGGAAGAAAAATCTGTTGAATGTGGTGAAATTCTGGAGAGATGACGTTCGTTGAAAATTCCAGTTGAAGATTCTTGAAGGTCTGGGAGAATGATGAACGAAGATCGATGAAGATCTCGTGATTCGTTTGATGTTTCTGGGGGAAAAAATCTTGAACGGGATGAAGAATTTCTGGCGAATAATGAAGTTTCCGGTGAATTTTCAGGCGAGATCTGGAGTCTCCGGTGAGAGATTGATGGAGGAGGGATGGAGATTGGAAGGGTTTTCTGGAAATTTCTGCAGTTTCTGATGAGTTTGGTGGTCCGGTGATGGTTACGGTGGTCGGAGGCAGTTGGGGTGAACGGAGGTGGGTGGTTATGGTGGCCGGCGGGAGCTTTGCATGGCCGGCGGTGAAGGGTCCGGCGAGGGATGTGGTGGGGACAAGTGTCCCACTTGCATGCAGAGGGAGAGTGTGAAGGGTACACGTGTGGTGGTACGTGGCTAGGTCTGAGAGAGAGAGAGAGAGAATGAGGTGGCCAACGGGAAAACGCACGCGTGGCAGTGCTCTTATACTGCCAAGTGGCATCTGCGAATGGACCTTTGACTGGGCCTATGGACTTGGACTTTAATGGATACTGGATAATTGTGGCCCACTTGGATAATGACTCAGATTAATACACTAAACATGATTAATTGGATTAAACTCTAAAAACAAAAATTAAAACTGAAACAAAAACCCAATTAAACCTAAAAAACGAAAAATTAAAAATAAACCTAATTAAAATCTATCATTAACCCTAATTAATCCTAAAACAAAATTAAAAATAAAACCTAATTAATCCTATTAAAAAACAGAAAACTATTATTTAATATCTAAAACTATTTAAAAAAAGATCTAATTAAATCTAAAAAAAAATAAAAATAAAATCTAAACATTTAATCTCTATTTAAAAAATCTGAAAAAAACAATTAAATCTAATAAAAATCTAAAAACAATAATATCCCTTTTTTTAAATCTATTTTATTAAAGAAAACTCAATATCTAAAAAATTTATTTAAAAAAATCTATTAAAAGGAAATAATATCTAAAAAAATTTAAAATCTAATAAGTCTCTAAAAAAGAAAAGAAAATTTATCTAAAACTCTAAAAAATTATTAAAAAATCTATTAAATCCAGAAAAAATCCATTTAAATGCATTAAAAATCTAGAAAATGACAGAAAAATCCTAAAAATGCCAGGAAGCCGATTAAATCGGATAAAGCACAATTGCGCAACCGTAACAAAATCCGAGCACCGAGATTGGCTGAAAACACAGGAAACGAGCACCAATTCTCAACAGACTTTTATTCCAACCGGCCTGAACTGCCTGAAACGCCAGGGGCTGCAATCCCGATAAAATCAATCTGACTGATGAAAATGCCATGTATGCAGTATGCGAATGCGAATGCAAAATGTATTGAAGCATAAACCAGATATGGGGACCGGTTGGTCAAATTTTAGGGTGCAACACATGGATGCATGGATGGATGCACAAACACAGGTATACACATATTCACAAATTTACACACACACACACACACACACACACACACATATATATAGGCAAACAAATAAGGGCCTAGGTTTGCAGATCATGAGCACGGAGCCATGTTCTACCCATCCCAAAAGGATTTGTACCTGCAGAACAAGGGTTCTAAAAGGTTCCCAAAGTCATTAGTCCATCTTTCAGATATTATCAATTTCCCAATTACTCGGTGGTTAATAATATTCTCAAGAGAACCTCTTTTGAGTGTAGTATCGCGTATCAACTATTTTGGGATTACTCTCTTATAGCCATTGCACTACGTCCTAAGAAGGCCAAGTGGGTTAAACGTAACTAAATGTCCTCACTATCATGGGCTCCTATGTTGAATGTGGTAATGTTTTCACGAATTCTCGTTCAACAATACTACTCTCAAGAAGGCCTCAACTGAGTGGTGATTTCTCAAGTTAGCTTGGATGGGAATCAACTCCCTATAAGCCTCCTTGAATGTATCACCTTCTTATCCTAAGTGCACTCAAGTCTAAGTTAGGACTTATATCACAACACAATATAACAACCCAAGCAGATACAAATATACAAGTATGCAAGTATACAACAAATAACACATATAAAACAAGTTAGGTGAAACCCTCAAAAGTCATAAGAAATCCCTAGTAAAGTCACCATTTTTGTCACTGTGAGAATTGGATATCAAGCTATTGATTAAATTGAATCACAAATCATAGTTCACCACCGATCTTTAATTTATCCAAGGGAAAGGAGAAAGAGTAAATAACCCAAAATATGCAATACAATGCAAAGCAAAAGAGAATCTAAGGTTCGGGGTTGGTTATACCTAGAAAAGGTGCTAGCATCCTAAGTATCTGTAGTACTCTACAAGAACCTCTTGTTTATTGTGTTATTTGTTATTTTTGTTTGTTATGGGTGAAAATAAATAAAAAAGGAGACCTAAGGTGTTATTTCTAAGTATGCTCACCAATAAGGGTGAATGGAATCAGAGCATCTGTAGTTCTCCCCAATAAGGGTGAGGAACTCTTGACTATGGTCAAGGTTCCAAGGGGGAAAGGTAAGTGTCTATGGCAGAACACCTACATAGAGTTAAGAAACTCTAAACCTAAGGTTAGGTTGAAAGGGAGGTAAGTATTTTTATTAAGGTTTCTAAAACAAATTAGAACTATGATTAAAGTATTTTTGTATTTTTGAGAAAAGAAAGAGATTTTAGTTAAGAAAAGAAATACTCGATAAAAAATCAGGGTTTGAATTTGCGTGATGGCGATTGCAAAAGGCAACCGGCTTATGAGGAAGTAACCACTTGACATTGGATCAAGATTTTGAGAAAAAGTTAGGTCGATTCCTAGTCCCAAAGGGTGCTCCTAGTAAAAGAAACCACAACCAAAAAAAATGCAAGTGTGTGCACGAGGTTGATGGCGATGCTAAAAAGAAGTTGACTTACAAGTTAGGGAATGACTTGATATATGAATAAAAAATGTTTGGGTTTGGTTGATGGCGATCGTAGAAACAATCGACTTACAAAGGTGTTTTGAAAAAGGGTTCGACATTGAATCGAGAATTAGTATGAAAATGGTTTGAGCGTGTAAGTGAGAGATGGATAAAATATTAAAATAAAACCAAGACGAAAGCGATAAAATTATTACACTTAATTGGAACGGGATACATTTTATCGGATGGGGATGAAATGAAAAGATTATAAGTAAACCCAATTTAAAAAATAAGCGCAATCATGAAAATAAAATGAGCTCGTTGATTTTGACTTGAGAAAAAGTGTCTCGATGTTGGATCGAGTATTTATTATTTTTTGTTTTTTTGTTTTAAAAAAAGTTGATTTTATGTTTTTTTTTGTATTTTATCTATTATTCAATTAATTACTTTTTCTAGCTAATGGAAAATAAAAGCAATAAATATAATTAAACAATCACAAACAAAACAATAAATAATAAAATTAGACAACCCACATAAATCTATATAAATAAAGTAAAATAAAACCAATCACAAACATTAAGATAAAATGCTTGTTATATTTTTTAAAAATTTTGTCATTTTTATTTTATTAAAAAAATTGTTTTGATAAAAAGAGAAAAAAAAGATTTCTAAACATCTAACATATTAATAAAAAGATTTCTAAAAAGTAAAACAAACAAAATCAATAAAAACTTTTTATGAACATAAAACGAAAGGGATAAGAGAAAGCTATCACAAACAGAGGTTGAACGGTGTCGAAGGTGTGCATGATTGAGGATGTTTCGATTTGTTATGTAGACACTTTCATGGTGCTTTACAGATTTGTTATGACCTTGAAAGAAAAACAGTTTTGTTGTTGTTATTCATGAGCTTGTGTGAAGATTAAGTATGACCTCTCTTTTATTTATTTATTTTGTTTTAACGTTAGAGAGAGAGAGAGAGAGAGAGAGAGAGAGAGAGAGAGAGAGAGAGAGAGAGAGAGAGAGCAATGAGGGGACAATGGTTTTTTTGTTGTTTCTTTTTTTGTTGTGTCTCTTTTTTTCTATATATATATATATATATATATATATATATATATATATATATATATATATATATATATATATATATATATATATATATATATATATATATATATATATGGCTAAAAAATAGACAAGAATAATAATAACAATTAACACAATATTTTTTATTTTTTATAATAAGACATGAATAAAAGGAATTAAAATTATATTTTTGTGTTTTTTATGATAAGAAAGGAATAAAAAGAATTAAAAATCAAGTTATTGTGTTTTTTATGATAAGACAAGAATAAAAAGAATTAAAAATTATTTTTTGTGTTTTTATAATAAGACAAGAATAAAAAGAATTAAAAATCATGTTTTTGTGTTTTTTTATGATAAGACGAGAATAAAAAGAATTAAAAATTATGTTTTTGTGTTTTTTAAAAATAAAATATTAATAAATAAATTAAAAATAAAATTAATTAATAAAAGTAAAATTTTACATTAAATATCTAATTAAATCCAAATAAATTAAATTATTATTTAAATAAAAATGATTAAAAACAAAATATAAAGTCGGGCAGAAAAGTGTTCGAAAAAATAAAATGAGCACACCAAAATAATCAGTGTGAAATAAACATATTGGAAAAATACAACGTTTGGTCAGATTTTGAAATAAATTTAAACAAGTTTGTCTATAAATCCAACAAATTTATTCTGATTGACATTTTGGACACTATGCAAAATGAAGTGCATGATATGCAATGAGATGATGCAAAACGAAAAACAGAATCTTAGGGTAAAAATTAGGATATGACACATAAAATCAGATTAAACTTACATACAAACCCCACAAATGGAAACTACAAAGAGAAGAAAGAAGAAGAATCAAAATATATCGCGGTGTTAATCACGACTAAAAAAGCTGCAATCTTGGATTTGCAACCTCCATTGATGTTGTTAAAGCTCTCAAAACTCCAAAAATGTGTATGATGAAGTTGGGGTTAAAAGATCCTAAAAACATTAAAAAAAATCTAAAAATTGACTTTAGAGGCAAATTTGGTGTCCCGTGCTCACCCAGCGAACATATGTCTCCTTAGTTACTTCCAAAATAGTGTTTACCATGGTTTTGAGCACTTTATGTTCGCCTACAGAACTTGGTGTTCGCCTAGCAGACATGACAGCAAACCAGCACTTGTTTCGACCATAACTTTTGAACCGTAACTCTGTTTTACGCGTGGTTGGAAGCGTTGGAAAACTTATTCAATGCTCTATAAGACAATGACAAAATATCATTACTTGTATACCTACAAAAATGAGAGAAAAATAATTAAACTCAATGATATTTACACGATATGCAATATATACACTATAATATGAACTATACAATATATGCCCAAAAGTTGAGGTTTATTGGTTGAATTAAGCCAATAAGTACCCATTATCCATACTCAATGTCACTCCAATTTAGCACTTATCAAACTATCCACAACTTAAACTTGTTTATCCTCAAACAAGAATCAATGAACTCAAAGAAACAAAAGCAATAATCAAGAAATTATGCTCAACAAATATTTACAAACGGAAAACATATGTATGGTAAAAATATCAAACGTACATGCAAAACAATGCTTACCACTAAACTACAACAACAACGACATAACAATATTGCAAAGTCCAAGCACAAAACTAATGTCAAAAAAATTCTAAAGCAAAACAAATGTTCCAAAATAAATCACACCTAACACTCCTCTTCAGAATAAGGATGAAGATATATTACTCGTTTGCAACAGCGGGACAATTACACTCATCTGGAAAAGAAAATGCTAACAACAATTCAATTCATACATTTAGCTAACAATCATAAGTGAAATCATGGAAGCATAAAGATCACTAAGGGCTTGAAAGGTTGTAGCTTGGCCAGGTTTCACAACAAAGGGTCATTTCTTAGGCAATTGAGTCGAAGTTGCCACGCAAAAGAAACATTCAATATACATGGTATTTAAACATCACAACTTAACCAATTTATTTTCCCTATTGCTCACCCTTTCCAAACTTCCTTTTTGCACAATATTCATTCTCTTTTTTTTTCTTTCAAACAAGCATTGTTTTTCTTATGTTTTTCACATTCATATTCATATTTTCTTTTCAATGCTTGTTTCAAAATTTCCAAAATTTTGAGTAACCTATCACTTTTCTTTTCACTCTCCCCAACTTGGTTTCAACCAAAACTCAAGTGAATGTTGTTTACTTTTTATGGCAAGGAAGAAAATTTAGAACAATTTCAAAGGTTTAAAAAAAAAATTTTAGAATCCCACAAAATTCAATGATGAAAAGAGATTTCATCACTAAATTAGGATCTAATCTACTAAGTCTCAAAGGGGCTAGCAAATTCTCGCTACTCACAGGTAAGATACTTTTGGATATTGTTGTGCTCAATATCAACAAATGCCTTGATGATTTCTAATGCTTTCACAAAAACACAATAATCAAAATATTAATCATGAATCAAATGAATTAAACAAAGTTATAAGTCATCCAAGCATTTAGTAAACAATGGAGGTTTCTCACAATTTGTGGCTTTGGGACCTAAGTGATTCAAAATTAAACAATAATTATAATAGAATGAATTTCATACAAGTTGTACAGAGCCTAAGGTTCATAAACATATTATGTTCTAGAAAAGCAATAAACATAAACCAAAGCAATGCAACTTTCTTTGAACTGTTCACACTACCATAACATTTTCTTGTTGGAATAATTAAACTTGAACAATAACAACATGTATCCTCAAGCTAATAAAAAACAAAGCTTGAGACAAAATACAAAAGAATTCTAACAACCTAACAAAATTGAATCTAAATAAATAAACATAAAGCTATACAAACTCAAAAACGGTTGGGTTGCCTCCCAACTAGCGTTTGTTTCACATTGTTAGCTCGACACCTTTATTGTGCTTTGCTAGTAACTTCCTCACAGACATGAGATGCTTTGTCAAATCGTCAACCTAAAGAAATTTTACTAACCAAACACTTGAACAAACATTGCGGGAACAAAATATATACAACACTAGAACAAACATAATGGAAGACAAAAGCAAAACAAGTATCTATGCAAGCATATATGTACAATTGTGTGCAATGCTTAGAAATATAGAAACTATCGCAATGCAATTCAATATCAAAACCAATCCCTGGCAACGATGCCATTTTGCTGAAGCGGTGTAGCGGCAAGCAAAAATTAATTAAGTACCCGGTTTTTATCGTCTCCACAGGGATCGGTTCAAAGGAAAGAATGTCTTTCGACAATCTCTACATATCTAAGCTTGGTTTTAAATGGTTTGAGAGTAAAGAGCCAAAAGAAAAACATATGAACAAGAAAATATAAACATTCTTTAGAGAGGAGAAAACTCGACACGAGTTGTATTTCCTTCTACCCATCAAATATACAATCTACATATCAGTTCTACACAACCTAAAATACTCGTCAATATCATCACGTATTCTCTCAATACCGTCTATGTCTAGAGCGGTGTCGTGAGAAATATTGTATCCATCGCTATAGGATTTCTCCATAAAACAACTGATATAATAAGCTTTTAGTTCAACAGAAAGCAAATATCAAACACAAATCAATTTCTTCAATTTGTGTATCGATAGATGAATATCTTAGATCCATATTTGAAGAGGATATGTCTACTTCAACTCAAATCCAAACATAAAGCGAGTAAAACAAGGATAACACCGATAAAGATTTGAAAAATAGCTCGTATGCAACGCCATGATCAATACATATACATAAAATTAGAGTAAACTTACATACATACCCCGCAAATGGAAAATACAAAAGGAAGAAAGGAGAAGAATCAAAATATCTCGCGGTGTCAATCATGATTAAAGAAGCTTCAATCCCGGATCATCGAGTTGCAACCTTCATTGATGTTGTTAAAACTCTCTAAACTCCAAAAATGTGTTTGATGAAGTTATGGTTAAAAGATCCCAAAAACATAAACTAAAAAGTATCTAAAAATTGACTTTATAGGCATATTTGGGGTCCTGTGTTTGCCCAACGAAGTCTCATTTGCCCATCAAACATATGTCGCCTTAGCTACTGCCAAAATAGTGTTTTCCACACTTTTGAGCACTTTCTGTTCACCTAGCAAACATGACAGTGTTGCACCCTAAAATTTGCTCAACCTATTTTACCTGGTTTATGTTTCAATTGCATTGTCATTTACATAATAAGTCATGTACATAGTCTAATCATTTGCATAGCATAACATAACAAGTCATCTAGCAAGTGACCAAGTGCCATTCTTATCAGAAAGAGGCCCATCAAGGGGTTTTATTCAAGTTCAAGACTATCCAAGTAATCAAGGAATGAGTTGAAGCTTTGAAAAGTTTGAGGGTCAACCAGTGGATTTCTCTCCTAGATTGAGGAGTATTGAGATTCATCAATGGAGTATGAGCATGGAATTGTGGGTATGGAATGTGCACAAAGATCATGGAAGACCTAGAGGGTCATTCTGAATATGAGACAAGTCATTGATACAAGTAAAAGAGCCAGAGTTGAAGTGCAGTCAACTAGGGTTTCATTTGGGTCAACCCTAAGTCAACCCTAGGTCAACTGAGTGATTAAAGAGCATCAAGGCTTAGTTGGAGGATGTGGGATTCATGAATTGATATGTGGATACATGTATGGTGTTTTGCCAAGGAGAAATCAAAAGGAATCAAGAAGAAGAGGAGGTACCAAATTAGGGTTTCAGTGTAAAAAAACCCTAATTTAGGCCTATCTTCCAAGCCAGATAAATCAAATTGCATGCTTCAAATTAATTCTTGGTAAACATGAAACTTGTATAGCTTCTCAATAGCTTTAATTTTAGTACTAGAAGTCTTCGATAAGATTTGTAGAACTCAAGTTATGGTTCTTGCAAGTTATGGGTCATCAGTGGACATTGAAATTTATCTGTGAAAGTCACCTGACTTCCAAGCAACCTTTTCCCATGAAGGAGTTTTCAAATGGATTCTTGGCCAACATAAGAGTTGTAGATATTGATCTTATATTTAATTTGAGTACTATAAGTCCTCAAGAGGATTTGTAGAACTCAAGTTATGGTCTTGGCAACCCAGGGGTATTTTGGGAAAGTTGAATTACAGGTCATTTTTCAACATAGGTCCAAATCTCCATCTTCCACTCCTCAAATTGAAAAATGTTCAACATGAGATGTGTTCAAAATGATGTTTTTAGGCTAGATAAGAGGTCATGAGAGTTTGGAATGGCTTGCTTCACAAAATCATAAAAATGGCCTAAAATGAAGGTATATTTTAAATGAACCAAGGTTGGAAACTAGGGTTTTTGACCTACAAAACCAAACCAAGCCATATGACATACCAATTTGATTGTAAAATGCATTTTGAGAACATTTACATTGCCACAATTTTGAATTGAGGGTTATTTTTAGGACTTGCTTTGAAAATTGGTTACTTGAATCATAAGTAACAATTGCAAAACCACACTTCAAGGCAAATGCAAGGCTTTAGTGCATCCTAACACCTCCAAAATCTCATTTGGAGAGAATTTAAACTCAGAACAAAGTAAATTGCAAGCCAAATCATGAGTTGATATGTGCATAGCATGAGATGAGATTTCCATGGCATGAGAAGTTGATTTTCTCATTGGATTGATCCAGAAGATTCTAGAGTCTTCATTCACACTCTATATATGCATATGAAGTGATCCAAAGCTAGAGTTGGAGAGAATTGGGAGAGATTTGTAAGATTGCAATTTGAAACTTCCATGTGCAAAACAGAATTCAGTTACAAGTTTCAACCACATTCAAGCCATTCTTTTGATCTCAGAACCTTGATCAAGCATTGGTGAATGATTCCAGATGGATAATTGAGCAAGATTGGAGAAGAATCGTGTGATAGCCTTTGAAATTTTTCATCTGCAACTCAGAATCGAATTCAAAGATTCAAGCCATTTCAATCAAGTTCTTTGCATACAGAAGCTTGCTTATACTCCATTGAAGGAATCTGGAAGCTTTTGAGGATTGATTTGAAGGTTTGAGGACTCTGTTCATCTCAAATTTGCAGGTATGCAAACTTCACTCCATGGCTTGATTTAGGTAGTTTCAATGGATTTTGAATGGTTAGATTCAATGTAGGTTAGTGTTTGAAGCTTTCTGGTAGCTTTAGGGTTAATTTAAAGACAATTGGTTGAGTGACACCATTTCTGTTCAGGCGATTATCTTGATGAATCTTGTGTTATAATTTTAATGAGATAGCTAGAATTGATCAGGGTGAAGTGAGGAAGATATTAGGCTATTCAATTTCAAGTTTGATGAGTTTTGGTTCTTGATCAATTTCTGAGATTTCCATCGTGTTTGGAGAAGGAGAATGTTTCAATGTGTTTAATTACCATGGTTGAATTGATGGTGAAAAATGGAGTAAGTTAGGGTTTTCATTTTTGAGTTTTGATGAAGATTTGAGGGAGCACGATTGGGAAGAAGATGAAGCTCATAGCTCTGTTTCAATGGTTGTTTCTCCCTCCACAATTCAAAAGGTTGAAGATGACTTTACAACCATTAGATTAGATGAAGACTTTGACTCAAATCAAGATCCAACGGCCACGGATTCGTTTCCATTTATGAAGGAGAAGTCTGATTACCAAAGCGCAACGTTTCATTTAAATTGCCATCTTGGGCTTAAGTGATGAACATGATATCCACACCCCACTTCCAAAGCCCAATAGATTTTACACTGAATTGGCTTGCTTTTCACACCACGTTTTTTCCATTTTCATGGCAATTTTCCATTTTAATTTCTGACTGGTCTGGGCCTAATGCACGCGCTTTTATTAGCACCCCCTCTCTGGGCCCAGTTGGTAGATGCACTGGTTATAATTGCTATTGGGCACGCTCGTTTTTCATTTTTCTCTATTTTTCTTTTATTTGTCACATTTGTTTTAAGTTCTTTGAAAATTCATAATAAATTGGAAAGTTAATATTTTTAGATGGGAGTTTTTTCCCCATTTTCATCAAGACATCAAGAAAATTATAAAAGAATAAAAATTTCATTTCATGCATTTTTCTATTTTTGGTTTATTTTTACTTTTAATAGCTTTTATTTCATTTTCATTTGATACATGTTATTTTCTGAATTTATTATGATCATTTCACTTTGATTTTTGATGCCATTCTTTTTGCTATGATTAGAGTATAGTATTAGGTTCCCCTTGGAATTTTATCACATTTTTTTGATTTAATTTTAGTTAGTTTTGAGCATCAAACTTTAGGGTGCTAGAATTAGGGTTTCAACTTGACATAGGTGCATTGCAACACATAGTTTTGGGGTTTTTAGTTTGATTTAGGCCTTGGGTTTTATGTGGGGTATAGGGTACATAGCTAGGATCCCTTAGAAATTAATCTAGGATTTTATGTTGAGTATTGCTATTTTATGTGTTTTTTTTGCAAGTGGGTTGTTGTTGATGTGTTCCCTCTGGGGATATTGTTTGGTTTGATGGGGTTTGGGCCTTTTCTTTGGGTGTTGGGGCTTGTGCTTGGCTTGAGGATTGTATAAAGACTTTGAGGATGATTGAAGAAAAATAATGATGCTTGGATCTTAAGTTTCTTGGGCTTGAAGATTGCTTGATGAAGACTTAGGAGATAGGAGATATAGGGAGAGCTCTAGAGTAGACTGATTTCTTCTGTCAAACATAGAGAGCTTCTTGTGCCTCTATTCCATCCTATGACATAAGGTCCCCTAAAAGAGTTCCATCTCTCCTTAGGAGGGATGTAGAGCATGCTTTTATTGGGTAGAACCTTGAGGATAACTTTCACTAGCTGTGTTAAGATCTTAGTGATTTCCCTGGGTTGTCATTAAGCCTCTTAACATTTCAACTTCATCTATCACTTGATTCTCTCCTGTGAGTGTCTGCATTGAAGATGGAAGCCTATTGAAGATAAGAAGTGTATTGATGACTGGATAAGAGGAAGCTTGTGCCTGTGAAAGCTGGATATCTGTTGAAGACTAGGGTTATATTGTTGTTTGAAGATGTCTACTGGTTGGAATTCAGTGTTTGCTAAAGTTGAAGATTATTGGAAGATAAGAGCTTATCTGAAGCTTGAAGACCATTGGAAAGTGAAGATGGGATCTTGATTGAAGTTGTTACTGTCAACCTTTTGTTGTTTATCAACTGTAGCTACCAGAGCTGGTGCTGTTTAAACTTGCTTACTGTAGGAGATAGTGTGGCTGTCTGAGCTGGTGTTGGGTGTGGTTTTATTTGCTGTATTGTTTGTTGATTTTCCCTTAGGTTTGAGGTGAAGCTGTTTCACTTTGGCTATTGTTTTCCCAGGTTCGAGGTTGAGTGGGACTCCCTTGCCTCGCTTGTATTGCTACATCTCATGCATTTTACTGTTTTGCTGTATACCTGTTGTTTCTTTTCCATTATCCCCCTAGGATCTTTGATTTCCTCTGTGCAGGAGGGAGTTATGACAGACATTAGGTGTTAACCCATGCATGACAACATTAGGGTAGTTTTGATTCCCTTTTCAAACCATAAGGTTTTTAGACTTCTTTCTCTTCTATCTCAGAACAATTCAAAACACAGTAATAAGGATAGTCGATGTCGTACGCTACGAGCCTTAAGCTATTTGAGAAAGGTTGCTGAAGGGTCACTCTTCAGTAATCTGATTACTTAGTGTGTTACCCTTAGGGTGACATACGACGTAGTTACCCTCAAATCATAGTCTCTAGTGCGTCAAAGATTGCAAACATCATAAAAAACAGTTCTTCAATAAAAGACTGAAAACAAACATCAAAGTGTCATTTTTGTCCGCTTGGACTCTTAATCAGGAAAAACCCTTTCATAATGAGATAAAAACAGTCAGACAAGCTTGTGTCTTCCGTAGCCCGAACTACGTTTACTCTGATCTTTCATGCTGTATGAAAGTACGTAGGCACAGGAGGCGATATCCTAGCGAGCACCCTTCCCCTCCTTTCCCGTAGGTAGGCGAACTATGTTGACTCTGATTTCTCGTTTCAGAAGGGAATACGTAGGCATAAAGTGTGATACTTTGCCGAGTCATTTTATTTTCTTTTAACCTCATACCTGTAGAATAGATAGAATAACAATCCGTACTAGAAAACAAGCGTGGATCCCGTCGAGTACGACGGACGTGAGGGGTGTTAATACCTTCCCCTTGCGTAACCGACTCCCGAATCTAGGATTTGGTTGCGATGACCATTCCTTTCCCGTATTTGCGTTAGGTTTACTTCGAGCGTTTCCTTTCCCTCCGTTGGGATAAATAACGCACGGTGGCGAGTCTTCTGTTCAGCCGGCGCCGATTTTCGCAGTAGCGACAGCTGGCGACTCTGCTGGGGAAAGGAATATCCCCTATGCGAGTCAATCCTAGCGCTTGTTTTCCCGTCATGGGTGTTGTATAGATTTACGTTTCTGTCTTTACTTTCTGCATTTTATTATCAGCTTTATACTGTTATTGCTGCTGTGGGAAGGGGGTAATCTGTTGAGATAAGTCGGACCTGGGCTTGAGGTTACACATAGACTTAGAAGTAGAAAGTAGTGGTTTGCCTGCTTGCTTAGCTCGCACCAGCTAGCCGCGAAATTTACGCTCGGACGAGATTCTCTTTGATGCTTCTTGCCTGGCCCTTAGGGCTCGACAAGTTGTCTGACCCGAGGATTGTCGACTCTGGGAACCTATCAATTGGGATTCAACTAAGTGAGGCCGCTTCAAGGGATGATGATGCCACACCTTCTGGGTATCATATCATCACTCTTGAAAGTCTGTGACGTTGAACCCGCATAGGATGTCGTACCTCGTCTGCGAGTTAGGTACATACCTGTGAGGGGTAGGTGGGTCTGTTTGCAGGAAACCTTTGACCTCAGAATACCTGGTTTATCTCTGTTAGTGAGATGTGGTCACAAGGTTCATTTGAGTGGTTGGTTTGAGATGAAGATTGGATGGTTCTCAAGGCTTCAGTACAGAGCAGCACAGTCTATCATCATTGCACTTGGTCCCTTGTTTGCATATGCATGTGCATTTTCATGATTGCATTTCATTAACATGTATTTATGTTGCAGGTGATCATTTCCCTCTGATTCTAGTATATCTTCTAGCCAGACATGGAGTCCCTGAAGAAGACAGTTGCTTACCGGTTGCATTCACCAGATATCAGTTCCTTGCTGGGTTTAGTTGCTCTAGCAGATGAGAAAGTGAAGGCTGAGTTCAGAGTATCTTATGGGAGATTGCTTAGCTTGTTGTACCGACCTTCAGCATTCGAGACGACTGGGGTGTATACTTTGATGCAGTTTTTTGAGCCGCAGCTGAGATGCTTCTTATTTCCTAACTATATTCTGGCACCCACTTTGGAGGAGTACTCTGCGATGTTGGGAGTTCCTATGCTAGACCAGATGCCCTTTGTACATGCTGATGCTAAGCCTGAGTTAGCTACGCTCATTGAGATTGTCAGTTTGGATGCTTCTGAGTTTCTGGGAGGTTTGGTCAAGCTGAACGGAGCTTATGGTTTTCACCTGTCTGTCCTGGTTGAGAAGGCCACGCAGTGCGCGAAGAGTGGATGTTGGGTTGCCTTCAGTGCTATTCTAGCTGTTTGCATCTATGGGATCGTCTTGTTTCCCAATGTGCCAGATTTTGTCGACTCAGACGCCTTCCTGATTCTTGCCTCGAAGAATCCAGTTCCTACTCTCTTGGGCGATGTTTATCATTCCATTCATTACAAGAATGAGAAACGTCGTGGGAAGAATGTTTCCTGCTTTCTTCCTCTCTCGTATAGGTGGTTCCAGGGGCACCTTCCAAAGACAGGACCTTTTATGGATACCGTTGATACTTTGGATTGGTCTTTCCGGTTGATGGGGCTGTCTGCTGAAAACATCATTTGGTTTGATCGGAGTATGCTGGGCTCTAACATTATATATAGTTGCAGTGGCTTTCCGAATGTCCCCTTGATTGGCAGAAAGGCTGTATCAACTATAACCCTTCATTGCTGGTACGGCAGTTCGCTTACGCTTTAAGAGACGCTCCTATTGAGAAGGAGATACAGGAATCTCTGTATCTCACAGGCTTATTGGACACAGCTGTTTTGATCAAATTGAGACATGCATGGGCTAACATCCATAGGAGGGGGAAAGCTTTGCTCGGTAAGAGCAACAGCAGAGCTTATGATCCTTATTTGGCTTGGATCCGCGAGAGAGTTGGTACTTCTTTGATGCCTTATCCTGCTGTGGAACCCCTGTATCTTCCATTGACTGAGGTACCTCCTTCGGAAGAGAGTGAGAAGTATAACAAATTGTTGGCTGAAAACGAGGAACTGAAGAAAACCAATGAGGAGTTAGAGAAGGAAATCTTCCAGTTACATCGCGAGAAGAAGGAAGCCACCTTCACTGTGAAGGAACAGACTAAATTGATTAACAGGTTGGGATCAGAGCTGACAGAAGCAACCAACAAGAAAGAAAAAGTAGGGATAGCCTTGAACGGTGTTAGCAAGGTGCTTACTTCATAGAAGGAACTTCTAAGCAAAGCTTATGCCCGTCTCGGCAAGTGGGAAGCTTTGTGGAATGCCACGCTTACCAAGCGGAAGAAGCGCGAAGAAGAATTGAAGCTGCAGATTGCCACGCTAGAGGCACAAATTAGAGCCCAAGGCGCAAGGATTGCTGAAGAGACATCACTTAGGAGCACTGCTGAGCTCAGAGTAAGTGACATTGACGAGAAGCCGAGAGGTTATGAAGAGAAGGCTGGTTCCAAGAGGTACAGATTTGACGAGAGTTCTGGCGAAGGAACCTATCAGGACAATGCCAAAAAACTGAGATCCACTACCGAGCGGCATGCTTTACTGATTCAAGAGCTGATCTCCCGACTAGGGCACTCGGAGACGATGAGGATATTGGAAGACGCCAGAGCATGCCATTTGGCCTGATTTATCTTTGCCTTGCCTTTGTTATTTGTACTTGTATTTGGACCATCGCCAGGCTTGTTGGCCGAGGTCTCTTCAGTTGTATTCAGTTGCACTCTTGTACTCAGCCTCTTGGCATTTGTTATATATGAGGGTTTTCTGATTCCATGCTTGCTGGATAGGAACTCCATTGTCATGATGGCATTCTCTCTGAAACTAGAATTGGGGGGAATATAACCTGTAGCATATTTACACATTTGCATCCGTATTCGTATTGCATAACCGGTATTCGTGAATCGGTATCTTATTTCCTTCGTCTGCAGGTTTCCAGGATTGACGAACCAAGAGTTCACCGCTACTCAACCCGAAATAACTGCAAGAGAATCATGGATCAAGTCCAAGTAGAGATGCAAGAGATTCGCGAGAAGTTGAACCTGTTCATGCAGGCCATGGAGAGTATTGCTAAAGGCCAGGAGAATCTCCAGACTTTGGTGCAACCGCTGCTGACGCGGGCTAATGGGAACGGCAACAATGACCACAACTCTGTGCATGTCGAAACTCTTCATGAGGATGGTCCCCCTACGCCTGTGGTTCCTCCTGTGGTGACCTCACATGTTGTGGTTGTAAATAATGATGCTAGCGCTGGCAATGGTAACACAGGGAATGGAAATGAGACTGTTGTTAATAATGTTGGGTTCGGAGACGCCAATCTGGGCGGTGGTAATAACAATGGCGGTAATGGTTTTGGTAACCATGGATTCGGCTATAACGACCAGGGGTTCGAGTACGGCAATCAGGGCGGAAAGTTCGGCTTCAACACTCAGGGTTTCGGCTATGACGGTTTCGGTAACGCTAACCAGGGTTATGGTGGAAATGGTGCTGGATTGATTCCTGTCAACACTGGTTTCGGGCCTGTTAGGGTCGATCAAGGCTATGGTAATGGGGGACGAGGTCCCATGGCTAACCAGCAAGGGTTTGGTCGCAACACTGGTTATAACGGGTACGAAAATGAAAATGTGAACTGGGGCGAAGACTGTCAAGAGGACGCCTTTTCTGGAAGAGGCATGGGATTTGAGGGACCCGTTGACAATACTCAAAGGATTAAAATGCTTGAAGAACAGGTGAAGGGTATGGCTAACCAGAATTCCACCGGACTAGACATGACTACTATGGGCCTGGTGCCTGGGCTGAAGGTACCGCTGAAGTTCAAAGCGCCCACATTCGACAAGTATAAGGGGGACACTTGCCCTAAGGTGCATGTCCGCGCTTATTACAGAAGGATGTCCGCGTATTCAGATGACGAAAGGATGCTTATGCATTTCTTTCAAGACAACCTGTCAGGACCGTCACTCGAATGGTACATGGGGTTGGAGCCCGCTCAAATCAAAACCTGGAAGCAATTGGCGGATGCTTTCGTCCTGCATTATAAATATAATAGTGATCTGGCACCGAACCGAGTTCAATTGCAAGGCTTGTCGCAGAAGAAAGAGGAAAGCTTTAAAGAGTATGCACAGAGATGGCGCGATATGGCAGCAAGAGTACATCCTCCGTTAGCTGAAAGAGAAATGAATAGTATGTTCATTGGGACATTCACGGGGATATATTACGAAAAATTGTTTAATGTTTCGTTGAGCAGTTTTTCAGATTTAATTCTTATGGGTGAGATGGTCGAAGACATTATTAAGGTTGGAAGATTCCAAGCAGGTGAGTCTGCCCCCACAGGAGGTACCAGGAAAGCATTCGGTGGTAGACGTCAAGGTGATGCTAGTGCCGTGTTCGGAGGCAGAGGCCGGGGCAGAGGACGAAGTCAGTATGCTCAGCATCAGCAGGTCGCTAGTGTTACCATCCCTTTTCCACAACAACAGCAGCAACGGCAGCCGCAGCAGCAACAACAACAAAGGCAACACCCCGCCCAACGCAGAATCCTAGAGGGCAAGCCAAGGCGAGTATTTGAAATGCTCCTTCAACATATGCCGAACTACTTCAAACACTGCTAGGGTTAAAGTTGGTCGAAAAAAGGACCATGGCACCGTTAACGGGAAATCCTCCGTTTGGCTACGATGCTGGTAAACACTGTGAGTTTCACTCCGGGGCGCCCGGACATGATATTGAAGGCTGTCATGCGTTTAAACATAAAGTCCAAGACTTGTTGGACAGCAAAGCTATTAACTTTGGACAGGCATGTCCAAACATAGTACAACAGCCTATGCCCAATCATGGGGCAAACGCCATCCTGACTGAGGAGAATTTGAATCTAGTGACGGATGTTAATGAGCTGAAGACACCGTTGGGTGAGATCAAAAGCAGGTTGTTAAAAGGGGGTGTATTCCCGGGGTGTGACGAATTTTGCTTGGATTGTTGGATTCAGCCAGAGGGTTGTAATGAGTTGAAACAGGGTATTCAGGCTTTGATGAATGAAGGAACATTACAGTTTGATAGAACCACGGTTGAAGAGCCTGTAGAGGCATTGTGTGATGAACGGAACGATGTTGCGACGGTGACAATTCCGAGGAAAACAATAACAATAACGGCGCCCGCTAGGCGGCCGACGATTACTATTACTAAAGCAGGACGGATTCCTTTTGAAAGTACCAAAGCAGTACCATGGACTTACGGGCTGGAGGTATATTGCGATGGTGAGAAAACTGAAGTCAATGGACAACCAGCTGGGGTTGTAGATAATGTTGTTGGAATAGGAGGTATGACCAGAAGCGGAAGAATCTTCACATCGCCTGAGGTAGAGGCAGAAAGATTGGCAAAGGGGAAAGCCAAGGTAGACGAGAGCGGCCCCTCGCAGATAAAGGAAAAGGAAACATCACTTAAGGATGTGGAAGAGTTTATGAGGCTCATCCGTAAAAGTGATTACAAAATCGTGGAGCACCTCCAGCAAACGCCATCAAAGATCTCGATCTTGTCATTACTGTTATGTTCCGAGGCCCATCGGAACGCTTTGCTGAATATCCTAGACACGTCATTCGTTCCTCAAGATGTTTCGGTTAATCAATTAGAAGGGGTGATGGCGCATGTTAATGCAGGGCACAGTTTGGGCTTTACAGATTTTGATTTGACTCCAAGAGGGCGAGAGCACAATATGGCATTGCATGTGTCAGTTGAATGTCGGGGCACGGTCATGTCCCATGTCTTAGTAGACACTGGGTCTTCCTTAAATGTGCTTCCGAAGAAAGCAATGATGAAGTTGGATGTCAGGGGGATTCTCTGCACGCCCAGTGACTTAGTGGTGAGAGTGTTCGATGGAACGAGGAGGTCAATTTTCGGATCAATAACATTACCATTGCAGGTGGAGCCGTAAATATTTGAGACTGAATTCTATATAATGGACATCCATCCATCGTATAGTTGTCTCCTTGGACGCCCATGGATCCATGCCGCCGGGGCAGTCACGTCCACGTTACACCAAAAGCTGAAGTATATGGTGGGGGATAGTGTCGTCACTGTTTGTGGAGAGGAGGATATTCTGGTTAGTCATCTGGCTTCACTCAGATATGTGGAGGTCGACGGCGAGATCCACGAGACACCCTGTCAGGCATTTGAAGGGCTAAAGATTAAAGACAAAGCTCCAGTATCCAAGATATTAGATGTGGCAGTGTCATCGTACAAAGAGGCTCAAGCTCTAGTGCAGGCAGGCGAAACCAAGGGCTGGGGTCGGGTGTTGGAGATTCCCGTGAAGAATGACAGGTTCGGGCTTGGATATCATCCTTCGTCGTCAGCATCCTCTTCAGGAGCGCCCAGGTTCAGAGGGCCAATAACCATCACACCAAGCGGGGTGAGCTTCGAGACCATCAATGTTGTTTCTGATTCTAAAGAAGGAGATAGCGACTGTGATATGGACGCCTGGATTCAGCCGAGCGTGCCAGGACAAGGGCTCTGCAATTGGTCTATCCGGGAAATTGTTCCTGTGACAACTAAACAGTAATGATTTGTTTTATTAATTGTTGAATAATCATGTGTCCTACCCGGGGCATAGTGATTTTTGCTTAGGGCCATTTGGTTATGTACAGTACATTATTTAATCATGAATAAAGGCGTTTTTTCATATACAAATATTGTGATCCTTGTTTTTCCTGTTTTTATCTTTTACAATAAAATGGCAACGTGGTTATTTGCTTTATATGCGTTTTGAAGCATTTAACCATTTCCCTTGCAGGATTACTATTTCAGATGACATTTATGAACCGCCTATGACTCACTTCGACTTTGAGCACCCGGTATTTCAGGCTGAGGAAGAGATTGTCGAAGATGGCGAAGTGCCAAAAGAGCTGACCTGGTTATTGAAACAAGAAGAAAGAATCATTCTGCCTCATGAGGAAGTCATTGAGATCGTCAATTTGGGGTCAGAAGGGGTTGAGAGGAACATCCGTATAGGGGCTGCACTGCAAAGCGACGTCAAGCAAAGGTTGATTGAGATGCTCAAAGAGTACAGTGATATATTTGCTTGGTCGTACGAAGATATGCCTGGGCTGGATACAGATATGGTTGTGCACCGCTTGCCATTAAAAGAAGAATGCCCGCCGGTTAAGCAGAAACTCCGAAGAACTAGACCGGACATGGCTGTGAAAATCAAGGAGGAAGTGCAGAAACAGTGGGATGCTGGTTTCCTAGCTGTTACAAAATATCCCTCATGGGTCGCTAATATTGTGTCAGTGCCAAAGAAAGACGGTAAAGTGCGAATGTGCGTAAACTACCGTGACTTGAATAAGGCGAGCCCGAAAGATGATTTTCCACTTCCTCACATCGACGTGCTGGTTGATAACACTGCTCAATTCTCTGTATTCTCCTTCATGGATGGCTTCTCGGGCTACAATCAGATCAAAATGGCGCCAGAAGACATGGAGAAGACTACTTTCATTACTCCCTGGGGAAAATTTTGCTACAAAGTGATGCCCTTCGGGTTAAAGAATGCTGGGGCAACATATCAACGTGCTATGACGATTCTCTTTCATGACATGATGCATAAAGAGATTGAGGTTTATGTTGATGATATGATTGCCAAATCCCAGACGGAGGAGGAGCATTTGGTTAATCTGCTAAAACTGTTCAAGAGGCTTAGGAAGTTCAGGTTGAGACTGAACCCTAACAAGTGCACCTTCGGGGTGAGATCGGGTAAACTACTGGGGTTTATCGTGAGCGAAAAAGGAATAGAGGTTGATCCTGCGAAAATAAAAGCGATATAAGAAATGCCGACGCCTAAAACAGAAAAAGAAGTGCGTGGGTTTTTAGGGAGGTTGAACTACATCGCCCGGTTCATATCTCACCTAACGGCCACGTGCGAGCCGTTATTCAAGCTTTTGAAAAAAGACCAGGTTGTGACCTAGAATGAAAATTGTCAAAAGGCGTTCGACAAGATAAAAGAATACTTGCAGGAACCTCCTGTTTTGATACCCCCAGTAGTCGGGAGACCGTTGATTATGTATTTGACAGTTCTTGAGGAAAGTATGGGTTGTGTTCTCGGTCAACACAACGAGATTGGGCGTAAAGAGCATGCAATCTACTATTTGAGTAAGAAGTTTACCGACTGTGAATCTAGATACTCAATGCTCGAGAAAACATGTTGTGCGCTAACCTGGGCCGCCAAACGTTTGAGGCAATACATGTTAAATCATACAACTCTGCTTATTTCAAAAATGGATCCAATCAAATACGTGTTTGAGAAGCAAGCACTCTCCGGAAGAATTGCCCGATGGTAGATGGTGTTAACCGAATATGATATTCAGTATGTCTCGCAAAAGGCTATTAAAGGTAGCGTCTTGTCGGAGTACCTTGCGGAGCAGCCTGTTGAGGACTACCAATCGATGAGGTTTGATTTTCCTGACGAGGATATCATGTACCTAAAGATGAAAGATTGTGAAGAACCGTTGCCGGACGAGGGACCAGAATTGGGTTCCAAATGGCAGTTAATATTTGATGGAGCTGTGAATTCCTATGGTAGCGGAATAGGTGCGATTATTACTACTCCTCAGGGGTCGCACATCCCCTTTACTGCCCGATTGACCTTTCCTGTTACCAATAATGAAGCTAAATATGAGGCTTGCATCATGGGTCTGGAGGAAGCTATCGATTTACGAATCAAACATCTGGATGTATACAGAGACTCAGCTCTAGTGGTGAACCAAATAAAAGGAGAATGGGAGACACGTCAGCCCAATTTGATACCATATATGAACTATGCAAGGAGATTGTTGTCTTTCTTTGACAAAGTGGAATTGCATCATGTGCCACGAGCAGAAAATCAAATGGCTGACGCCCTGGCGACATTGTCTTCCATGTATAAAGTTAACTTCTGGAACGAGGCTCCCCGGATTGTTATGTCTCGGCTTGACAGGCCTGCTTTCATATTTGCTTTTGACGAAGCATCTGATGATAAACCCTGGTACTTTGACATTCAGAATTTCCTGAAGAACAAGGAGTACCTGGCTGGGGCATCCAGTCGCGATCAAAAGACTCTCAGGAGATTGGCTGGCAATTTCTATTTGAACCCGGACGATGTCCTGTACAAAAGAAACCACGACTTGGTGTTGCTACGTTGCGTAGACGAGAAAGAGGCGAAGTTGCTCATGGAAGAGATACATGAGGGTACGTTTGGTACACATGCGGGTGGGCATGCTATGACGAGAAAACTGCTGCGGGCAGGTTATTACTGGCTAACCATGGAAACAAACTGTTTCAAGTTTGCCAAGAGGTGTCATAAGTGCCAAATTTACGCGGACAAGGTCCATGTACCCCCAAGTCCTCTGAATATGATGTCATCACCGTGGCCATTCTCGATGTGGGGAATTGATATGATTGAAAAGATCGAGCCTACAGCATCAAACGGACACCGGTTCATTTTGGTGGCAATTGATTACTTCACCAAATGGGTGGAAGCAGCGTCATATGCCAATGTCACCAAACAAGTGGTCGCCAGATTTATCAAAAGAGATATTATCTGCAGATATGGAATCCCTGAGCGGATCGTCACCGACAACAATTCGAATTTGAATAACAAGATGATGAAAGAGATGTGCCAGAATTTTAAGATCGAGCATCACAACTCTTCTCCTTACCGACCCAAGATGAATGACACTGTTGAAGCGGCCAATAAGAACATAAAGAAGATTGTTCAGAAGATAGTCGTGACGTACAAGGACTGGCACGAGATGCTACCTTTCGCTTTGCACGGTTATCGTACGATGGTACGCACATCAACCGGGGCAACCCCTTTTTCGTTGGTATACGGCATGGAGGCAGTATTACCGCTGGAAGTGGAGATTCCTTCCTTGAGGGTTTTACGAGATGTCCAACTTGACGAGGCAGAATGGGTTAAAGATAGGTTGAATCAGCTGAGCTTAATGGATGAGAAGAGGCTAGCTTCTCTCGCATACGGTCGGTTATATCAAAGTCGGATGAAGAAAGCATACGATAATAAGATATGTCCGTGAAGCTTTCAGACGGGTGACCTTGTGCTGAAGAGGATTCTCCCGCCACAAACAGATCACAGGGGCAAGTGGACCCCTAATTACGAAGGGCCATACGTTGTCAGGAAAGTCTTCTTTGGAGGAGCCTTGCTACTTTCCACCATGGATGGTGAAGACTTTTCGTCTCCTGTGAATTCGGACGCAGTTAAAAAATACTTTGCTTAAAAATGACCCACTGGACAGGAAAAAGAGAGTCCATGCAAAAATAGGGCATCCCGGCGAACCAAAAACAGAATAAAAGGTTCGGGCAAAAGTTAGGGGTAAATTTGAAAAGATGTACACCCGCGAAGTCGAAAACCTGCATTGGGCGACTTCGGCAAAAAAAAGGGTATCCCGGTGAATTGAAAACCCGCAAAGGGCGATTCACGCAAAAGTTAGGGATTTTAAAAGCAAATGACTGCGGTCCGAATTTGATACTACAGTTGCTTCGTGGGTTGGGAGCACCTGAGGGTTCGTTTATCCAACACAATCTCTTCTGAAAACTGAATACCGGGAAAGCGCAAAAGTCAGGCAAGTCATAGGAGGATCATCTCACGATGTTTGTCTGCACCACGTTGCCGACATGTGTACAAATTCGAGTTGTATTTTTATGCTTCCTGTGCATATATGTATGTGTGTGTGCGTAACTTCCTCTTTTCAGGAGTTGCATCCGATGTACAAAACTTTGCCTATTCAGAGGCCTGTTATTAATAAAACATGTTATTCAGTATTTGATGTTTATGCTTTACTCTTTTGTATGTGGAAAACGCCGATGTTTTTTGATAAACTTGCACTTGCATAACTTTGGTGGCCCTTGCCAATAATTGCTAAAACTTCGAATTGACTGAAGTAATGTCACGGACGCTAACCCAAATAGATTTAGTTGTATAGATTTGTCTTGTCTCGTTTGTGTTTTGCAGGGTTCTCGCCTTTAAAGCGGACAATCAGAACTTGTGGCCCCCAGCCGGAGTTACACGGTGGGAGACTTGACTTTGTGCGACACCAATCCCCGTGCAGGTCGCACATCACCTTCAAAAGTTGGGATGACTTTGTCCCTAACCGAGGAGATCAATTTCCCCAGCTAGTCGCAGCTTATCCCCCGAGGATATCCCCAGCCAGTCAAGATTAGTATCCTCCGCCGAGGTTGCACTCCCCAGAGGGTCGAGTATGTGAACGATCAATCCCTAGCTTGGAGAGTTCCCGCAGAGTTTAGCCAAGTCATAGTTGGTTCAGAAGGGTTATCCCCATAGAAGATGGTTTTCTTCCCGCAGGTCGTCATGCCTTCGTCAGGATGATTATCCCCAGCGGAGCGGTAACTCCGAGTTTATAAGTTGTGCCCTGACAGCATCGTTTCCTCCATAAGGATTTCATCGTTCCCCAGCTGAGTCGTTTCTTGCTCAGTCAGTTTACTTTCCCCAAGAGAGTCGATTCTTCCCCAGATGAGTTACTCTCCCCAGCCGAGGATATTCGTTCCTCCCAGTGGAAATTGAAGTTTAATCTCTTCCCGGGGAGTTGGTTGTATGTCCGGCATTTATTTTGCCGGAGGACTTTATGATACTCGTTCATCCCCAACATGATGGTATTTGCTCTCAACAGCGGTGTTGAAGCAAGCTTGTCAGGGTTTCCCCAGTGGCTTGGGCCTGCATTAGCATTTGCATATAGTGTCATATTTGCATCTACCCAAAAACGCGTAGCATATCCGTGTTGTATGGAGCATTACGCCATTCTCAAACATGCGCATTTTGAAACATAAGCTAGGTTGGTTAACCTTTTGGTTTTCAAATGTTGTTTCCCTTGCAGGTGGAGGGAGCTCTTGCTCAAATCAATTACCAAATATTGAAAATCTCAGCTTGAGACATGTGAGGATAATGTTCGTCTTGTCATTATTCCCCACAGAGTTGCTTGTTTAAGTTTCTCTTACCCCTCCAGCGGAGTATTTCTTCAAGAGCTTTGTTATGTCAGTATCAAAAGGTTTCGTGAATCAATTTTTGGAAGTTGCCACCTATGTCGAAGTAGGTGTCTGGCAGTTTGGGTTCAGAAAATCCCCCAGTAGAGTCCTTTTCAGATTTGCCGCCATGACCGCGCTAAAAGTCTGAAGATTGGACCAGTATTGTGTTACCCATTTGATTGATGGAGTCAGCTACTGCAAAGATAGGCAGAGAAGCTGCAATCGGTGTTATTTCCCATAGTGATGGCGGAGTTGTTACCCGTAGCGATAGCGATGTTATTTCTCGTAGTGGTGGCGGAGTTATTACCCGTAGCGATGGCGGTGTTATTTCCCGTAGTGGTGGCGGAGTTGTTACCCGTAGCGATGGCGGTGTTATTTCCCGTGGCGATGGCGGTGTTATTTCCCGTAGTGATGGCGGAGTTGTTACCCGTAGCGATGGCGGTGTTATTTCCCATAGTGATGGCGGAGTTGTTACCCGTAGCGATGGCGGTGTTATTTCCCGTAGTGGTGGCGGAGTTGTTACCCGTAGCGATGGCGGTGTTATTTTCCTGTATTGAGGACAGAGTATTACCCGTAGTGGTGGCGGAGTTATTACCCGTAGTGATGGCGGTGTTATTTTCCCAGATTATTTCCCGTAGCGATGGCGGTGTTATTTTCCTGTAGCGATGGCAGAGTATTACCCGTAGCGATGGCGGTGTTATTTTCCTGTAGCGATGGCAGAGTATTACCCGTAGCGATGGCGGTGTTATCTTCCCATAGTGGTGGCGGAGTTATTACCCGTAGCGATGGTGGTGTTATTTTCCTATAGTGGTGACAGAGAATTATTACCCGTAGCGATGGCGGTGTTATTTTCCTGTAGTGGTGACAGAGGGTTATTACCCGTAGCGATGGCGGTGTTATTTCCCGTAGTGATGGCGGAGCTCTTTTCCTGTATCGTTGGCAGAGTCATGTTTTGTTAACAGAAGTACTTCCCCAGTGAAGTCGTCCAGATTATTCCTATATTGACAAGTTTAGTGCCGCACAGGCAGTTAATGTTGAAATCAGATCTGTATCAGGTGGTTGATCAGTTGTTACCGTAACAGGCAGGTTCACTTGATGGATGGTGTTCCCCAAGCAGTGGTGCAGTTTATTTTTGCGGTTGGCAAATTTTCGGGTTCTGGGTATTCAACCGTCTTGTACCTCGAATGTTTGAAGGTCGTTCACTCTTCACCCAGTCGGGTCCAAGTCGCTTGAATAGGGGCAGCTGTTGCACCCTAAAATTTGCTCAACCTATTTTACCTGGTTTATGTTTCAATTGCATTGTCATTTGCATAATAAGTCATGTACATAGTCTAATCATTTGCATAGCATAGCATAACAACTCATCTAGCAAGTGACCAAGTGCCATTCTTATCAGAAAGAGGCCCATCAAGGGGTTTTATTCAAGTTCAAGACAATCTAAGTAATCAAGGAATGAGTTGAAGCTTTGAAAAGTTTGAGGGTCAACCAGTGGATTTCTCTCCTAGATTGAGGAGTATTGAGATTCATCAATGGAGTATGAGCATGGAATTGTGGGTATGGAATGTGCACAAAGATCATGGAAGACCTAGAGGGTCATTCTGAAGATGAGACAAGTCATTGATACAAGTACAAGAGCCAGAGTTGAAGTGCAGTCAACTAGGGTTTCATCTGGGTCAACCCTAAGTCAACCCTAGGTCAACTGAGTGATTAAAGAGCATCAAGGCTTAGTTGGAGGATGTGGGATTCATGAATTAATATGTGGATACATGTGTGGTATTGTGCCAAGGAGAAATCAAAAGGAATCAAGAAGAAGAGGAGGTACCAAATTAGGGTTTCAGTGTAAAAAACCCTAATTTAGGCCTATCTTCCAAGCCAGATAAATCAAAATGCAAGCTTCAAATGAATTCTTGTTCAACATGAAACTTGTAGAGCTTCTCAATAGCTTTAATTTGAGTACTAGAAGTCTTCAAGAAGATTTGTATAACTCAAGTTATGGTTCTTGCAAGTTATGGGTCATCAGAGGACATTGAAATTTATCTGTGAAAGTCACCTTACTTCCAAGCAACTTTTGCCCATGAAGGAGTTTTCTTGTCCAACATAAGAGTTGTATATCTTGATCTTAGCTTTAATTTGAGTACTAGAAGTCCTCAAGAGGATTTGTAGAACTCAAGTTATGGTCTTGGCAACCCAGTGGTATTTTGGGAAAGTTGAATTACAGGTCATTTTTCAACATAGGTCCAAATCTCCATCTTCCACTCCTCAAACGGAAAAATGTTCAACATGAGATGTGTTCAAAATGATGTTTTTAGGCTAGATAAGAGGTCATGAGAGTTTGGAATGGCTTGCTTCACAAAATCATAAAAATGGCCTAAAATGAAGGTATATTTTAAATGAACCAAGGTTGGAAATTAGGGTTTTTGACCTACAAAACCAAACCAAGCCATATGACATACCAATTTGATTGTAAAATGCATTTTGAGAACATTAACATTGCCACAATTTTGAATTGAGGGTTATTTTTAGGACTTGCTTTGAAAATTGGTTACTTGAATCATAAGTAACAATTGCAAAACCACACTTCAAGGCAAATGCAAGGCTTTAGTGCATCCTAACACCTCCAAAATCTCATTTGGAGAGAATTTAAACTCAGAACAAAGTAAATTGCAAGCCAAATCATGAGTTGATATGTGCATAGCATGAGATGAGATTTTCATGGCATGAGAAGTTGATTTTCTCATTGGATTGATCCAGAAGATTCTAGAGTCTTCATTCACACTCTATATATGCATATGAAGTGATCCAAAGCTAGAGTTCGAGAGAATTGGGAGAGATTTGTGAGATTGCAATTTGAAACTTCCATGTGCAAAACAGAATTCAGTTACAAGTTTCAACCACATTCAAGACATTCTTTTGATCTCAGAACCTTGAGCAAGCATTGGTGAATGATTCCAGATGGATAATTGAGCAAGATTGGAGAAGAATCGTGTGATAGCCTTTGAAATTTTTCATCTGCAACTCAGAATCGAATTCAAAGATTCAAGCCATTTCAATCAAGTTCTTTGCATACAGAAGCTTGCTTATACTCCATTGAAGGAATCTGGAAGCTTTTGAGGATTGATTTGAAGGTTTGAGGACTCTGTTCATCTCAAATTTGCAGGTATGAAAACTTCACTCCATGGCTTGATTTAGGTAGTTTCAATGGATTTTGAATGGTTAGATTCAATGTAGGTTAGTGTTTGAAGCTTTCTGGTAGCTTTAGGGTTAATTTAAAGACAATTGGTTGAGTGACACCATTTCTGTTCAGGCGATTATCTTGATGAATCTTGTGTTATAATTTTAATGAGATAGCTAGAATTGATCAGGGTGAAGTGAGGAAGATATTAGGCTATTCAATTTCAAGTTTGATGAGTTTTGGTTCTTGATCAATTTCTGAGATTTCCATCGTGTTTGGAGAAGGAGAATGTTTCAATGTGTTTAATTACCATGGTTGAATTGGTGGTGAAAATGGAGTAAGTTAGGGTTTTCATTTTTGAGTTTTGATGAAGATTTGAGGGAGCACGATTGGGAAGAAGATGAAGCTCATAGCTCTGTTTCCATGGCTGTTTCTCCCTCCACAATTCAAAAGGTTGAAGATGACTTTACAACCATTAGATTAGATGAAGACTTTAACTCAAATCAAGATCCAACAGCCACGGATTCGTTTCCATTTATGAAGGAGAAGTCTGATTACCAAAGCACGGCGTTTCATTTAAATTGCCATCTTGGGCTTAAGTGATGAACATGATATCCACACCCCACTTCCAAAGCCCAATAGATTTTACACTGAATTGGCTTGCTTTTCACACCACGTTTTTTCCATTTTCCTGGCAATTTTCCATTTTAATTTCTGACTGGTCTGGACCTAATGCACGCGCTTTTATTAGCACCCCCTCTCTGGGCCCAGTTGGTAGATGCACTGGTTATAATTGCTATTGGGCACGCTCGTTTTTCATTTTTCTCTATTTTTCTTTTATTTGTCACATTTGTTTTAAGTTTTTTAAAAATTCATAATAAATTGGAAAATTAATCCTTTTAGATGGGAGTTTTTTCCCCATTTTCATCAAGACATCAAGAAAATTATAAAAGAATAAAAATGTCATTTCATGCATTTTTCTATTTTTGGTTTATTTTTACTTTTAATAGCTTTTATTTCATTTTCATTTGATACATGTTATTTGCTGAATTTAGTATGATCATTTCACTTTGATTTTTGATGCCATTCTTTTTGATATGATTAAAGTATAGTATTAGGTTCCCCTTGTAATTTTATCACATTTTTGTGATTTAATTTTATTTAGTTTTGAGCATCAAACTTTAGGGTGCTAGAATTAGGGTTTCAACTTGACATAGGTGCATTGCAACACATAGTTTTGGGGTTTTTATTTTGATTTAGGCCTTGGGGTTTATATGGGGTATAGGGTACATAGCTAGGATCCCTTAGAAATTAATCTAGGATTTTATGTTGAGTATTGCTATTTTATGTGTTTTTTTTGCAAGTGGGTTGTTGTTGATGTGTTCCCTCTTGGGATATTGTTTGGTTTGATGGGGTTTGGGCCTTTTCTTTGGGTGTTGGGGCTTGTGCTTGGCTTGAGGATTGTATAAAGACTTTGAGGATGATTGAAGACAAATAATGATGCTTGGATCTTAAGTTGCTTGTGCTTGAAGATTGCTTGATGAAGACTTAGGAGATAGGAGATATAGGGAGAGCTCTAGAGTAGACTGATTTCTTCTGTCAAACATAGAGAGCTTCTTGTGCCTCTATTACATCCTATGACATAAGGTCCCCTAAAAGAGTTCCATATCTCCTTAGGAGGGATGTAGAGCATGCTTTGGTTGGGTAGAACCTTGAGGATAACTTTCACTAGCTGTGTTAAGATCTTAGTGATTTCCCTGGGTTGTCATTAAGCCTCTTAACATTTCAACTTCATCTATCACTTGATTCTCTCCTGTGAGTGTTTGCATTGAAGATGGAAGCCTATTGAAGATAATAAGTGTATTGATGACTGGATAAGAGGAAGCTTGTGCCTGTGAAAGCTGGATATCTGTTGAAGACTAGGGTTATATTGCTGTTTGAAGATGTCTACTGGTTGGAATTCAATGTTTGCTAAAGTTGAAGATTATTGGAAGATAAGAGCTTATCTGAAGCTTGAAGACCATTAGAAAGTGAAGATGGGATCTTGATTGAAGTTGTTACTATCAACCTTTTGCTGTTTATCAACTGTAGCTACCAGAGCTGGTGCTGTTTAAACTTGCTTACTGTAGGAGCTAGTGTGGCTGTCTGAGCTGGTGTTGGGTGTGGTTTTCTTTGCTGTATTGTTTGTTGATTTTCCCTTAGGTTTGAGGTGAAGCTGTTTCACTTTGCCTATTGTTTTCCCAGGTCCGAGGTTGAGTGGGACTCCCTTGCCTCGCTTGTATTGCTGCATCTCATGCATTTTACTGTTTTGTTGTATACCTGTTGTTTCTTTTCCGTTTATCCCCCTAGGATCTCTGATTTCCTCTATGCAGGAGGGAGTTATGATAGACATTAGGTGTTAACCCATGCATGACAACATTAGGATAGTTTTGATTCCCTTTTCAAACCATAAGGTTTTTAGACTTCTTTCTCTTCTATCTCAGAACAACTCAAAACACAGTAATAAGGATAGTCGATGTCGTACGCTACGAGCCTTAAGCTATTTGAGAAAGGTTGCTGAAGGGTCACTCTTCAGTAATCTGATTACTTAGTGTGTTACCCTTAGGGTGACATACAACGTAGTTACCCTCAAATCATAGTCTCTAGTGCGTCAGAGATTGCAAACATCATAAAAAACAGTTCTTGCGTAAAAGACTGAAAACAAACATCAAAGTGTCATTTGTCCGCTTGGACTCTTAATCAGGAAAAACCCTTTCATAAGGAGATAAAAACAGTCAGACAAGCTTGTGTCTTCCGTAGCCCGAACTACGTTTGCTCTGATCTTTCATGCTGTATGAAAGTACGTAGGCACAGGAGGCAATATCCTAGCGAGCACCCTTCCCCTCCTTTCCCGTAGGTAGGCGAACTACGTTGACTCTGATTTCTCGTTTCAGAAGGGAATACGTAGGCATAAAGTGCGATACTTTGCCGAGTCATTTTATTTTCTTTTAACCTCATACCTGTAGAATAGATAGAATAACAATCCGTACTAGAAAACAAGCGTGGATCCCGTCGAGTACGATGGACGTGAGGGGTGTTAATACCTTCCCCTTGCGTAACCGACTCCCGAATCCAGGATTTGGTTGCGATGACCATTCCTTTCCCGTCTTTGCGTTAGGTTTACTTCGAGCGTTTCCTTTCCCTCCGTTGGGATAAATAACATACGGTGGCGACTCTTCTGTTCAGCCGGCGCCGATTTTCGCAGTAGCGACAGACAGCAAACTAGCACTTGTTTTGACTATAACTTTTAAACCGTAATTATGTTTTACGCGCGGTTGGAAGCTTTGGAAAGCTTATTCAATGCTCTATAAGACAATGACAAAATATCATTGCTTGTATACCTATAAAAATGATAGAAAAATAATTAAACTCAATGATATTTACACATAACGCAATATATACACCATAATGTAAAATATACAAAATATGCACAAATGTTGAGGTTTATTAGTTGAATTAAGTCAATAAGTATCAAATATTCACACTCAATATCACTCCAATTTAGCACTTACCAAACTCTCCCCAACTTAAACTTTTTTGTCCTCAAACAAGAATCAATCAACTCGAAGAAACAAAAGTAATAATTAAGAAATCATGCTCAACAAGTTTTTACAAACGAAAAACATAAGTATGGTGCAAATATCAAAAGTACATATAAAGCAATGCTTACCACTAAACTACAACAACAACAACATGACAAAGAAGCAAAGTCCAAGCACAAAACCCATGTCAAAAGAATTCTAAAGTAATATAAACATTCAAGAATGAATCACACCTAACACTCCTCTTCAGAATAAGGATGAAGAAATTTTACGCGTTTGCAACAGCAAAAGAATTACACTAATATGAAAATAATGCTAACAACAGTTCAATTCATACATTTATCTAACAATCATAAATAAAATCATGGAAGAAAAAAGATCAGTAAAGGCTTGAAAGATTGTAGCTTGGTCAGGTTTCACAAGAAAGGGTCATTTCTTAGGCTATTGAATCGAAGTTGCCACGCAAAAGAAAAATTCATTATACATGGTATTTACACATCACAACATCATTCCACAGTTTCTTTTCTCTATTCCTCACCCTTTCCAAACTTCATTTTTGCATATTATTCATTCTCTATTTTTTTTCTTTCAAACAAGCATTCTTTTTATTTTGTATTTCACATTCAAATTCACATTTTCTTTTCAATGCTTGTTTGAAATTTTTCAAAATTTTGAGTAACCTATCACTTTTATTTTCACTCTCCCCAACTTGGTTTCAACCAAAGCTCAAGTGAATGTTCCTTTCTTTTTATGGCAAGGAAGACAATTTATAACAATTTTAAAGGTTCAAGAATTTTTTTTTAGAATCTCACAAAATTCAATGATGAAGAGAGGTTTCATCACTAAATTAGGATCTAATCTATTAAGGCTCAAAGGGGCTAGCAAATTCTTGCTACTCACGGATAAGTTACTTTTGGTTATGGTTGTTCTCAATATTAAAAAATGCCTTGATCATTTCTAATGCTTCCACAAAAACACAATAATCAAAAGATTAAGCATGAATCAAATGAATTAAACAAAGTTATTAGTATTCCAAGCATTTAGTAAACAATTGAGGTTTCTCACAATTTGTGGCTTTTGGACCTAAGTGATTCAAAATTGAATAAAAATTGCAAGAGAATAAATGGCATGTAAGTTATACAGAGCATAAGGTTCATAAACATATTATGTTCTAGAAAAGCAATAACCAAAGCAATGCAACTTTTTTTGAGCTTTTCACACTACCATAACATTTTCTTGTTGAAATAATTAAACTTGAACAATAATAACATGTATCCTCAGGCTAATAAAAAAATAAAGCTTGACACAAAACACAAAAAATTTCTAACAACCTAGTAAAATTGAAACAAACTAAATAAACATAAAGCTATACAAACTCAAAAACGGTTGGGTTGCCTCCCAACCAGTGCTTGTTTCACGTTATTAGCTCGACGCTTTTATTGTACTTTGCTAGTAACTTCCTCACAAACATGTGATGCTTTGTCAAATCTCCAACCTAAAGAAATTCTTCTAATGAAACACTTGAACAAACATTGCGGGAACAAAATATATACAACACTTGAATAAACGTTGCGGGAACAAAATATATACAACACTTGAACAAACATAATGAAAGACAACATCAAAACAAGTATCTATGCAAGAATATATATATATATATATATATATATATATATATATATATATATATATATATATATATATATATATATATATATATATACACAATTATGTGCAAAGCTTAGAAATATAGAAACTATCGCAATGCGATTCAATATCAAAATCAATCCCCGGCAACAACGCCATTTTGCTGAAGCAGTATAGTGGCAAACAAAAAATAATTAAGTACACAGCTTTTGTCGTCTCCATATGGATCAGTACGAGGAAAAGAATGTCTTTTGACAATCTCTACATATCTAAGTTTGGTTTTAAATGGTTTGAGAGTAAAGAGCCAAAAGAAAAATATATGAACAAGAAAATAAAAACATTATTTAGAGAGGAGAAAACTCGACATGAGTTGTATTTCCTTCTAACCATCAAATAGACAATCTACTAATCAGTTGTACACAACCTAAAACACTCGTCAATATCATCACGTATTCTCTCAATATCGTCTATGTCTAGAGCGGTGTCGTGAGAAATATTGTATCCATCGCTATGTGATTTCTCCATAAAACAACTGATACAATAAGCTTTTAGTTCAACACAAAGCAAATATCAATCACAAATCAATTTCTCCAATTTGTGTATCGGTAGATGAATATCCTAGATCCAGATTCGAAGAGGATATGTTTACCGCAACTCAAATCCAAACATAAAGCGAGTAAAACAAGGATAATACCGATAAAGATTTGTAAAATAGCTTGTATGCAACGCCATGATCAATACATATACATAAAATTAGAGAAACTTACATACGAACCCTGCAAGTGGAAAATACAAAGGGAAGAAAGGAGAAGAACCAAAATCTCTCGCGGTGTCATTCATGTAACACCCCAAATTTATTGAATATTTATTTAATTTATTTAAATAGGAATATTCGTATATTTGGTGATTTACAGTGGTTGGTATGAAGTATTGAGAATTATAGATTTTGGGTTATTTATTTAAATAATAGTATATAATATGAATATATTGGTATTATTATTAATTTAAATAAATATAAGTGAATTAAGGGTAAAGTGAACATTTGAGGAGGAGTTAGTGAGGGTGAAATAGGAAAGCCCATTTTAAAGGTTCAAAGTTAGGTTTAACAAAAAGGAATTCTGAGGGAATTAGGATTCATTCTTGTTAGACCATGAAAAAGGAAGAAATAAAGGTCAGAGCTCTGAGGAAGAGGATTGAAGCAAAACCTTCGCGAGGTTTCCAAGAATCAAAGAGAAAGGCTTAGAGTCGGCAATTATGGTATGGGGAGTATTGCCTTCATTGTTTTCAATATATGATTTAATGTATTTAAAGCTGATTTAAGAATTTAGGAGGTTTTTGAGTTTGAGGAAATTAGGCCTTCGTGGCCAAACCTGTTTTTGAGGTTGTTTAAGTATGGGGATATCACCTTCATTGTTTTCAGTATGTGATTCAATGTATTTAAAGATGGTTTAAGAGTTTAAGGATTTTGAGTATTGAATTGTTGTTGCCTTTCTGGTGAATTTAATGAGTTTGAGAGATTTGAACTGATGGTCTGATAGGTTTGAGGCTGATTTGGGAGTAAGGAAAATTAGGTCATCATGTCCAAAAATTTGTTGTTGAGGTTTTAACTGTATAGGATAATTGATTATGATAATTCTAATGAATGTTGGAAATTGTAAGGATTTTCTGAGAATTGAACATATATCCATCATTTTCAAAGGTTTTAAGCATAATCTTAAAACAATGATTAAATGGTTTAATTGTGTTAAAATTATAAATTTACTTGAGATAATTACAGTGTTGAATGGGTTGTAATTTTCTGAGAGTTTGGGTTTTTACGGAATTGAAATCGGACGTCTGGAATGTCTCCAACGGTGAAAACGCAGAAAATTCTGCATGTTGTTTGTCACGACTGTTCATGTTTTTGGTCGAAATCGTTTTGGACGTAACTTTTGATCCATAAGTCTGTTTTGGTCCCTGTTTGAAGCACTGGAAAGCTAATGAATAGGGCTATAACATGGTGTAGATAAGAGAAATGGTTTCCTAAAATTTTTATATCTAATATGTTTGGGAAGTCAATTATGTTCTTGTGCAGTGCTATCTTGATGCTTTGATGCGGTGATTTTCTGGATGAATTACCTTGAGTGTGATTGTGACTCCTATGTGATTAAATAAATGTATGATGAATTACTATGAGTATATCTGTGATTCTTATGTGATTAATACATGATTGCATAATGAATCCCCATGAGGAACTGTGATGATTTGTGACATTGATTCCATGAGGTTTTGATGATTCTATGATGACGTGATTCTTATGATTATTTTGATGAATGATGATGCACCTAATGAGATTATTATGAGGATGATGTTGACGTGTGCATCATGCATTCATATGCATTCTGGACTTCGGTCTAGTGTTTGATTCTTGTGGCTTCAGTCCCATTGTGCGGATCTATGGAAGGTTTACGGTCCAGTGTCCATAGAATTTTGATAAATTGGTACCATATGCATGAGTCTTGTTGCATTTTCATTTATGTGACAATTTGGTGTAATTTATGATATTTTGGCTTTTTGATGTTTCCTTGATGGTTATGATGATGTTGAATATGAAAATGACGTTATTTTATATATTGATTCCTATATTGATTATTACGAATGGTTTTACTCACCCTGTCTGTTTGAATGTTACCTCCACGTGGGTAACGTGCAGATGACAAGGTTTAGTCGTGGATGTCGTCGAGGACTTTTTGGATTTTTTGACATTTTGGTTGACTTAGAGGATCTTGTTCTGATAGTGTAACATCGAATTGGGGTCTTTGAGTTAAACCATGTTTTATTGATTTTTGTTATTTTGATTATGTTGTTGTGCAAGGAAAACTTTGGATTTGCCTTTTTGAGTTCCCCTGCCATTTGAGCAATTTTTGAGTAATTTTGAAAAAATCCTTTGTTTACGGAGCATTGACTTTTATTTGAGTTATTGAGAAATGTACGCCCTTTGAGGTGATTTTTATTGTGTTTAATATTTTACTCTGATAAATATGATTGATTTGCCATTATATTTGTGGGGTAGAAAAGGGTGTTACTATTCACGATTTAAGAAGCTTCAAAATCTCTTTTAAATTGTTGTTGATATAAACACAATCACTTTGATTGTGATTGGCTTTTTACATCAACAAAATAAATCGAATTTGCGAACGTGATCAAACGCACACAAAGTGTTCGAAAAATTGTCTTTGAGTATTTTTACCGCTTTGTGTTCATTGGAAATAAGCATTACGAATAGCTTTGCATTTGAATAATCTGTGAATTAATTGTTGATTGAACCATTTGTGTTCATTATCATTCTATAAGGTTTCATTACGCGTATCCGAGTTTTTCGAGAGTAAGTTCGGTTAGACGATTTAATCTAGGCTGTTTTTGATGTGTCATACTTTTTGAAAACAAATTTTTGTCAAGAGTTTTTTATTTTAAATTTGTGATCTATTCACCCCCTCTAGATCGAAGCATATCTTCTAACACAACATACTCAAGATGATTGTTAATTCTTTGCTATTGTTGTTTTTTGCTATTGAGTTTGAGAGATAAAAAACAGGTGTAATTGCTATTGAAACATTATTGAAGAACCACCAATTGATGCTAAAAACAAACGAGTCTTCAAGTATGCAGTTTTAACAAATAATTTGTTTCAAAATAGCTTATGTTTCAATGTTTTATCTTTCAAAAGAGCTTATGTTTCAATGTTTCAACTTTTATTATTATTAGTGGAAGCTAATATGGATGTTAGCACTACTATAATCTTAACACACTTTGTGGATTTCAATTTGATGCATTCAAACATGTTTTATTTTAGGAGGTCATGAATTACAATATAGAAGCAAAAGCAACTTATCTTAGAGAGAACCACGAACAATCAAGAAGGAGTTTGAATTATGTTAGAGATTATGTGTAAAATATTTAAAGTTTTTTTGAGATGTTGGATCGAACTCTAGTATGGTCGAAGTCTGTTCGCGAGTAATGCGTGTTGTAGTCGAAGTTTGTTCTAACATGCATTAGTTAATATTGCTAAGGTTGTTAGCATGTTGAATTGGGCCTTGCTTGTAAGCTCAATTGTTTAAGTTAGCTTGTACCCTAAGTTAGCTTGTAATGGGTAATTGTTAAAAAGCCCATTAGGTTAGTTTGCTATTTTATTATAAATAGGATGCTAGTTTCTCAATCTTGGCATAAGGAAAAATAGGAAGATAAAATCCTAATTTCAAGGGAGAGAGGTTATTTTGTTATTCTTGTATACTTGTAATCTTGTTCGAAGAGAAAGGAAAGAATAGCAGTTTAATAACCAATCCTTGTTGTTCCTTGTTGTTTTACCTTGTCTTCTTTGTTAACCCTAACCCTTGTGTGTTTCTTGATCATTAAGAAACCGTTTATACTTTGTTTGAAGGTATCTGATTCACAACAAATTGGTGCGGTGAGCGTGGAAAATATGCTTTCAACAAAGTATGAGATTGAAAAGTTCACTGCAGTGAACGACTTCGGTCTGTGGCGCTTGAAGATGAAAGCCCTGTTGGTTCAGCAGGGTTGTTTGGAAGCGTTGAAGGGTGAGGCAGCCATGGATGCTGCGTTAACGGAAAAAGAAAAGACTTTACCCAGTTGGAAGTTTTTCCACTATATGCAGTTAATAAAGCTGCATGAAGAAAGCTAGTTTCTTGATGTTATAGAGTTAGATCCAAGGTGGAGATTTGTGAGATGTTGGATCGAACTCTAATATGGTCGAAGTCTGTTCGCGAGTAATGCGTGTTGTAGTCGAAGTTTGTTCTAACATGCATTAGTCAATATTGCTAAGGTTGTTAGCATGTTGAATTGGGTCTTGCTTGTAAGCTCAATTGTTTAAGTTAGCTTGTACCCTAAGTTAGCTTGTAATGGATAATGTTAAAAAGCCCATTAGGTTAGTTTGCTATTTTATTATAAATAGGATGCTAGTTTCTCAATCTTGGCATGAGGAAAAATAGGAAGATAAAATCCTAATTTCAAGGGAGAGAGTTTATTTTGTTATTCTTGTATACTTGTAATCTTGTTCGAAGAGAAAGGAAAGAATAGCATTTTAATAACCAATCCTTGTTGTTCCTTGTTGTTTTACCTTGTCTTCTTTGTTAACCCTAACCCTTGTGTGTTTCTTGATCATTAAGAAACCGTTTATACTTTGTTTGAAGGTATCCGATTCACAACAGTTTTAATTTTGGATGACTGTAATATATTGATAGGTGTGTGTTGTGATCTGCTTGCTGCAACAAATACAATTAGATATTATTACTCCCGTTTTTTTTAATTATAAGTCGTTTTATACTTTTCACACATATTAAGAAATGTAATCATTATGGTATGGAAAAGAGAAATTAGGAAGTATTTTACAAAATAGTCCTTCATTAATGATATTGAAAAGACAAATTTACATAATTGAAAAGAGAGAAAATAATAAATATTTAAGGGTATAATAGAAAAAATAATATTAATGGTTCATTGGTATTATAAAACCACGTACTAAAAATATTTTTTCAAAGCGACTTATAATAAATAACGGAGATAGTATTAGATAACACAATGACTGCTTAAATGCTTGATCAAAGTTGATTTAAAGTTATTAGAAATTGATTGAAAGTTGATTTACAATTTGATAGACGGTTATTATTGCTTTGAAGTTATTAAATATTGCTTTAATTTTAAAAATTAAAATGTAACTAAAATTTTTTTGACAATTAAATCGTACAAATCAATCCATTGTAACAGATAAATTGTTTAAATCGAACCCTGTCAAATTCACTCCAATTTTAATTATAATTGGACCTTATAATAATATCCATGATTTTAAACGATTCGATATTTTGAACTCGAGCCGAACTCAAACCGACTGTCATTCAACCAAAAATACTTTAATAAAATTATTATTCTATTTCTTTCATTTATTTTATATTTTAATCTATATAAAATAATCGATTGAATCGATAGATTTTGTTTAAAGATAGATACTTAACCTCAACGCAAAAACAAGTTGACAACTCATGCTTGCGTGGATCCTATGAAACTTTCAACTTGACAAACCTATATTACGTTACAGCTGTTTCCTGCTTTTATCGGATTCAAATATTTCACACTTTGTGCCATTTCGTGCAGATTAGTAATACTACACGTGCCTCCAAAACTGGAAAACTATCAATATTATAATGTGTGTCAAAATATATATATCAAGACTCAGGGGACTTTCTGTGCTTCAATCTACCAGAGAAGATATGTTCGATGTTTTAAAGCCTAATAACCTGTCGAGGTAAGCGAAATTAACTTCAATTTTATTCTTGAATTGTTCTTTGATTGCACTTCTCTTTCTCTCACACACACATATAGGTGTTGAAAATTGAAATATGACTATTTTGTATAAATCATTTTTTCATGTTTTATTTTTATCGTAGTAGTGCTCATGCTATTGTTGAATTAAGACGCGATGGAGCAGCGAGGAGTATAATTTCCTCAACTAACAAATAGGTAAACATTTATAACTCCTCCTAGTTCATCCTCTGATATCATTTTCTCTGCCAAAAAATTGTTAATTTGTCCTTCTAGTTCATCGTATTATTTTATCTTCTATACTCTTTATCGCGTTTATTTATTTTAAATAAAACACGTTAATAGATATCTTAAATTAGTGGAAAAAGATTAGAAGAAATAATAAAAACCGTTTCTAATTTATTAATCATTAAATTAATGACAGATTCCTTCACTTAGGAAGGGATTTTTGCTGTATCATTGCTGTGTGATAAGAAAGATATATCAGTTTTTTTTAGTGAAGGGATGATACCTAGCAATGGTGTTTGTTTGAATACTTATTTGATAAAGATAAAATCTCAGATAAAATATAGTGCTTTGATTTGATTCTGCAGGTATGTATCAAGATTTTTTCGGTTGGACGTTGAATCTATATTAGTGAATTTATGGTAGGATGCAGGGATCAATCGTCTTATTTTTTAAGCCATGGTGTCATTTATTTTTCTTTTTTATTTTAAAATAAGTGTTATTTGATTTTGCATATAAATGAAGAATTATAATAAAATGATTAACCACACAGCATTTATATTAAATTAACTTTGTTCCGTGGTGGAAAAAGAAATAGAAAAAAATGGGAGATGGAATGAGAAATTTATAATGATTGAGAGAACAAATCCGACTGGTCAATGACGAGAATTATGACAAATCGAAGAAGATGTGGAAGGTTAACATTCAAAAACTCAAATCAATGAAATCAAAGAGATATAGTTTATGATTGAAAATGAGATAGTAGTTGAAATAGTGTGTTCTTCATGTATCTATACTAATATATAAAAACAAAACATATAGATTACATAGATTTGGTGTAGTTTTTTTTTTCTTCTAAATATACTTTTTTTAGTTTTTATTTTAAAGCGTGACTTCTTTTTTTAATAAATGGCAGTTATACGATGGTTTATATTCTTTTATATCATTATTTTTTATTATTTTATAAATAATTTAAATTAAAATTAAAATAAAAAAAATTAATAATACTCTCTAATCTCACTTGAAATACAAGAAATCGTCCGATCAAATTTAATAGCGAACGATGCACTAGTAATTAAGATAAGGTGTTAGGTCGTTCGCGAGGTCACACTTATTTCTTTATTAGGACGGATACATCGAAATGAACATAACAATCGAATCTTCTTTTTTAAACTTGTGGTTAACTTTGAATAAACTTTATTAATATATTACAAATAATAATAATTAGAACACATAATTAAAAAAATAATCAACGATTTCTACTTTAACAAATGACAAAGTCATTTATTTGTAAACAAATTTTGTTTGCCAAAATAATGATAATTTTAAAATGAAGAAAATATATAAAAATATATTCTTTCCCAAAGATTTATGAAGTTTTTCATTTTTTTTATTCTATAATATCTTTTATATTTTAGCTAAAATAGAATATGAAACTTTTTGAACGAACATTTTTAAATTTATTTATTGACATAAACATATAAACATTTGTAAGATTATTTGAGAAAGTATACTTTGGTATATAAGACACTCATGTGAGATGATTTAATGAATCATAAGTTCTTTTTAGTGGTGTTATGTGATGTACTCTAGGGGATTTTAGTTTTGTATGTTATATAAGTTGAGAGGATTGACGTCTTTGAGACTAATTATGATGATGGGGTGCGACACCTCAATGGATGCTTCCTAAAGATGTTTTTAATCACGCACTGTCATTGTCTGATATTATATATCAGTTTTTGAGTCCAAAAGCTTTGACCACAATGACTTGCTTGAGATAGTTTGAAATAGTTTGTAGAATTCCATCTCTTTTGGATGGGAAGTGTTCTAGTCTGGTCATAAGGCCCACTTGGTTGTGATCTAATCCAATAACAAGTCTTTCAAAACATTAGTAACAAAAGAGCTTATGGATTGCCAAATCTGGCGATCACATAGTGTCGACTTCATCATAGATACCTCAGGCAAATGACATCCCCTTTTTAAGGGTTTAATCCACAAGAAGGTTATAGAACAAAATAATATAATATGGATTTTTCTTATAGGGACACTTGATCAAAACAAACCATTGAAGTTGCACCATTATATCCCATAACAAATAATGTTTTAACATCTTACTTTTTTTGACAATCACCCATCGCAAAAGGTTTTAGGTCTCTCAAACCCTAGAACGTGGTTATAAAAAGCCAAGTAATACATCATAAAGAAACACATTTTTTAAGTATCTCTCACTTTTGATTGTTACTAACTTGGATGTCGAAAGCATCTCCTATTGTTAGACTAGAGCTTCGAGGCACATCTACAACACCAGAGTTCAATGTCAGATATGAGTTTCTTCTCCTGTTATATCAGATATGAGTTTCTTCTCCTGTTATATCAGATATGAGTTTCTCCTCCTTTTATATGAACCTTATCTGGAGAGTGAAGAAGTTAGTAACATGGATATGAAGATTGGGGGGGGCTTAGGAAGTTCTTCGTCAAGATGAAATTGGATCCACAACAAAGGTTATTGTGAACCTTTAGTCATTGTTCATAGTGAAAAATTTTCTATTGTTTCAAAAGTTTAGGACAATGTGGCTTAAGGAATGTGACTCAAATACTATTTTCTTCCATGCTTACGTAAACAACATAAATAGGAGGAATGTGATTTTGGTCCTCTGTGTTTATAACAAATGGATGGAAGGGGTATATGAAATTGACCTGATGATTACTCAATGTGATGGTAATGAGAGTTCAGGTTTAAATGGTTTTAACTTGTTATTCTTTAAGAGATATTTGGATTTCCTGAAGGCTTAGTTAGGTTGATGTTTGACCAATGTTGTTTCCTGGCACCCCTTTCCTGCAATTTTTCTTTCTATTTTGTTACTTTGATCCCCAAAAAAGACGGTCCTTCTTAGCTAGGGGATTTGTGTCCTATATCTCTTGTTGGGTCTCTATATAAGTTTGAGGCTAAAGTTCTAATAGTAAGATTAACTAGAGGGATAGATAAGTTAATCTCTCCTAGTCAATCTTTCTAAATGGGAAATCCTATATCTCTTGTTGGGTCTCTATATAAGTTTGAGGCTAAAGTTCTAATAGTAAGATTAACTAGAGGGATAGATAAGTTAATCTCTCCTAGTCAATCTTTCTAAATGGGAAATTTGTTGTCGATATGGTGGTTGAGATTAATGAATTTGTAGATATGTCCAAGAAAACAAATAAAAACTACCTTGATTTTAAGGTTGACTTCAAAAAGGCATATGGTTATGTTTGCTGGACTTTTTGGGATTACATGTATGTAGCTTTGGTTTTTGTGGTTTTGTGTTTTAAGGGAATATTACAACTCTTATTAATGGTAGCTTTATCCAAGAGCCAAGAGATTAATATCCAAAGAGGTTCAGTCAAGGGGATTCATTATTCCCATTTCTTTTTTGATAGTGGTGGAAGGGTTAAGTAAGTTGATTGGTAGAGCGATAAATTTGAGTCTCTTCTCTAGGTTTAGGGTGGGATTCTCATATTTGTTTATTTCTTTTCTATAATATGATAACGATGCCATAATCTTGGATGAGGCTTTTGTTGCCAATGTTTGGATCATTAAAAATATCATTTGAGTTTTTGAGCTCACCCAAACAGAACAGTGTGTCTTCTCTGATGCCAATTTTTATTCTTAAGGGAACAGATGTTTGACCAAATGCTTAAGCCAAGGTGTTCAACAACTTACCCCAGAATTAATAAATGATTTATAAACAGGATGTTTAATGCAGAAACCAATAAAAAGACACAAGAAACGTTAGCTCAGTTTGATGAAACCACACCTACGTTTATGGACACTCTACCTAAGAATGGAAACTCGCTATTATGAATTAATACAATTATTCTTATAGGAACAACCCCATGTTGTTCAATGCCTCTTCCTAATCCTAGTGACTTTCTATTTAGGTCTTCCACTAAATATAAGAACCCTTCCCACTTTCCCCTGATCATTAACCCCAAGTGATCACCTCAATAAACAAAATATTGAATGTTGAATTACAACTTAAACAAACTAACTAAACTATATGTTTTAAGATATGAATGAAAGCACTAGAGTGGTGTACAAACAATAACACGAACAAAGACTCAAAAGATAAACCTTAACATAAGGAATCTTCAATACTTGCCCCTCTTCCACGTTGGATGAGTCTCCTTAAATAGCAATTGAGATTTTGGGCTTTTCTAATGGGAAATTGATCATGTCCATAATTGTAGGATATCTTGCTAAGATTTATTTTTCAAATATCCTCCAAAAATATTTGATTTGATTCAAATTTAAATCTCCATTTAATTTTATTTAATTAGGTCCAATCTAATCAAACAAATTCACATATATGCATTGCTAAAAGATAGCAACAAATTTGCAACAAATCTGAGTGAAACAACTAAAAAATAGTGCGCATAACAACTACAACATTGGCCTGTTGACAAGGGTCAGATGTTGCACACATGTTGGGATATTTGTTACCACATGTGTCATATCTTCACAAAAACAGCTTGAACATACCATGTTGGTTTGCATAATGCAGGCAATCCAAAAGGAACAACAGGGATAATATGACCAAAATGTAAGACTAAGTGATGAGATAATATAACCAAAATTATGACAATTTTAAGGCCCTTTTTGTAACAAACCCATACCAATTCAAAATTGTTGAGGATTTCTTATCTCACCCTATGGTGTGGAAAAATTCTCTATGGAAAACCCAAAATGCCCCTCGGGTTCCAGATATGCATCTCCAAATGCATATTGTCTTAAATTAATATGTTAATTGATCTAGAGATGGATCTCCATAATATTTTAAAACACACACCATGCATCCACTATGAAATGCATTTTACATGTTTATTGTTTCGGAGTTGCATCTTTGTTTATTTTATAGAGATACATCTTTGTATCCTACCAGAACAATGCAGACTATGTTTTGGTTATGTTTATTCAGATAAAGATGATGATTTATAAACATTATGTACCCTGTTATGTGACGAGATTTAAACCATACAATCGATATTCAAAAATGGACATATATAAATCTAGATGGTTCAAAAAAGACATATAAATAAAATCGAAATACACGACAAAGTAGCATGAAATGAAAATAAAATACAATCCATAATGAATACAAAGTACAACTATTATATACTACTGCACTACTTGATATGTTATAATACATCTCATATGGCTCCTCGACCTTTAATACTCCCGTCCTTCAGCGTTGTCTCTGATACATCAATCCTATTGTGCATCCATTATGATGGCATCTAGGACCTTCCTCATCTCAGATCCATCAGGAAAGATACCTCTGTCAATGTCTGTTGCACAATCTCCACAAAGCAACAACATCTAGGCAAGACATCATGAGCATGATCTAACTATGTCTGCTCCTCCTCTAGTATCTCCTGATGAACTGGCCTTGGTGGATCTCCCAAAGCAGACTGCACCATATACAAATGTGATACCCTGAAGAACCACCTGATGTACCGGTCGACGTCGCTCCAGAAACTCTCATTTATGGTACTTCGTGCCTCCTCCAGTACCAGATGACTCTCATAATCATCAAACATGGCATCCATCTATCTGCATGTTAAAGTAGAAGGAGCAGAGACAACAAGGTGTCTGGTAATGGTCTGAGTGTAGCTGAACTGCCGCATCACATGCTCGCATAGATGAGGAGCAGTGAGACGTGATCTGCAAGCCAACCATCTCGAGTATAACAATATATCGTCAAATGGATGCTTCACACAGTGATCGACAAAACTGTTGTAGTGCATGTCCTCGGCAACCAAGTGGTCAAGATATACTCTGAATGACTCTATTATATGGTTCCCTCTGAGAGGGTAAAATGTAGAAACACGCAGCATATCCTCAGTGTAAGTTAAAACACCAACCCAGCCGAAGATGTGCGGGAAGTGCTGGAGGATCCAAGCCTGAAAAGTGTTGGAACACACGAATCAACAGTGATGCCGTTACAAAGATGAAACGAAAATGACACAGAAACATTAAAAGACCAATAAATATTACTGTCAGTAGTGTGATGTTGCATGCAACCTACTTCGTCTTCCACCTACAACCCTCTGATAACTTCGAGTACAAGTAGATAAAAAAGGCGGCCCCTAGTTTTTCTCATAGGTCCGCTCGAAGTCCTCGAAGTACCGTAGATAGAAGACATCTGTATAAGAGATAATCTTGTCCATAAAAATTTCAGTGCCAACTAAAACTAGTAGATATGTTCTCATAGCATACGTTCTTTGGAGACACGCATGCTCGTCATCACCTTTATCCCACTCTGCTCTAAGGAGCTCATATGTATATACCTTTTTCAAGAAATCAAACCTAGCATAAGCCCCTATAGTTTTTTCCATCTCCATCATCGCAGCCTCTCGGTCAACTCCCAGATAGTCTACCATCAACTCGAGTGCCTCGTCTTTGCTAATCCTCTAATTATCAAGAAGTTTCCCCTTGATTGAAAGATGCAGCAAACACAACACATCGTCGAGTGTTATAGACGTCTCACCAAGCGGGAGATGAAATGACGAGGTCTCGGTGTGCCATATTTCCATAAATGCATTAAGCATCGCGTGGTTGATCATAATATAATCGGTCATGCAAAAGTTCTTAATCCTAAAGAGGGACAAAAATTCTTGAAACCACTCCTCATTCGGCTGACACAAGCCAACAATCTTCCGCTCGTGGTTAATAATCTTCAATGGATCACGGTCCTACAAACAAAATCAATGACACAAACTTGTAATATAATAACAAACGTAAATTAAAAAGAATGATTTTAGCTAATGTCACCTTTCTGTCCCAGATATATCTGGCAGTATGGTTTGGGTACAGAGGTAGTAGTGACAACTCTACAAGGCCCCCCTCCAAATGCTTGAGGTGGCTCTGACTCATCATTCTCAACAGCCTCACCACTCGAAGGTGGCATTGGCTCAGCAGCATCAGTAGTCGAAGGTGGCATTGGCTCAGAAGCATCATCCATCGGAGGTGGCACTGGTATCTCCGATACCACTGGTGACTCAGGTACCTCTAGCGCCTGAGTAAGTGAAACCTGGAGCCTGCAGAAGAATGGAGGGAGTGATGTGTTGGTAGATGAAACATGTCTCCTACGTGAAGAAGAAGATGGAAAAGCATAAGCCCCAAAAATATGTCTATGCATTGCTAAAGTGAACATGAGCCTCTGAAACTTGACTCTTCTCCTGTCGCACTGATGCATATTGTGCAATCCTCCCGTGCCTCAGTCTATCGTGTCTATCAGGCATAATGTCTATAAGTAAACTAGACAATTAGTACAAGAAACACTACAAGCAAGAAAATCAAAAACAAAAAACAGACTAAGAATTTTCAGAGATGCATCTTTGATTATTGGAAAACTAAACGTTGAAAAATTCCAGAGATACATCTCCGAAACTTTCTGTAACTCTTTAGGTCCTTCAATGACAGCAACGTAGACATGCAAACCCCAAAAATAATGGTTTGATCGTGATTTTCAACCAACAAACATGTTTTACAGTATGTATAAACTAACATTCTTTCATTTCCTACTCATTTCTTACCTAAATCATCATTTTCTACTCATTTACATAAAAATTCAAAATTATCAAAATATCAAAAACTTAAAAAATTAGACTTTGCTTCAGTGTTAGATGATGTCTTTGATGTTGATTGAATTCATTTGAGCTTGGTTGTTTGATTTTGGATTGGGTTGATGAAATTTTTTTGAGAGAGTTTGATAAAGTTGAGTTTTTTTTAGAAATGAGGACGAACAATGGTTCTGGCGTGATTTAAATTTCAATACCTTTTAGAAATGTATCTTCAAAATAAGTTTGAAGATACATCTCTAAAATATTATAACGTTAACTTAAAATTTTATGAACTCAAAATACGTTCGCAGATGCATTTTCAAAATCTAAAACTGCTTTAGTATTTTCACATAATATCTAAAAAATATATAATCTAAATAATATATAAGATTCATATTTTAATCTGTAAATTGTTATTCTAAATGAACTCTTGAATGGACATATGAAATGGGTTAGCAGGATAAGTTCTTCCGTTCTATATATGTCCTAATAGTTTTAGTCCAAGGATATTGGATAATATGTTTTGTTCCCTTTATTGCGATCCATATTCCTTTTCTTTGAGAGAAAAAAAAAAAAAAAAAAACTAGATAATTGCTAAATTAAAACAGGCTATCGATTCTTAAACGGGATTGCCGTAACGGGCGCTGGTTAAAAAACTGTATATCGATTCTTAAACGGGATTGCCGTAACGGGCGCTGGTTAAAAAACTGTATTTAAATATAGACTAAAAAATATATTATCTAAGATTGACCATATATAAATTATACTATTTTTGGTGTCATTTCTTTGTTTATTTAGTTTTTTAAAAACAACTACATAAAATTTTATAATATTTCTTATATGTATAATATTTAAATATATTGTATTTTCAATACTATAATTTTAAAATTATTATAATATATTTTTTAATACAATATAAATTTAAAATATTATAAAATAATATACGTATATAGAATTTGAAAAAATTGTAAAATAAAAAGTGAAACAAATATATATATAAATAAATAAATAAATAAATAAATATATATATATATATATATATATATATATATATATATATATATATATATATATATATATATATATATATATATATATATATATATATATATATATATATATATATATATATATATATATATATATATATATATCAGTTTCATTAAATTAATGGATAATATTTCATTTAAAAATATTAAATAAAATAAAAGAGAATCAATTTAATAAAATGTGAGAATTCGTTACTTAATAAAAGAATCTTATTAAATCATTTTAATTGACAGTCGAATAGAAATATTCTAATTAAAAATGATGAAAGAATCTTTTCTTCATTCTTGTAAATCTTTGCGATTTCTGCTGAGATTTATAATCTTAAAATAAATGTAACAAAATTAATATTAAAGAATTCAAAAATTAACCATAAGAAATTAAGATAATAATCATCTACAGTTAAACTATTTATTCATAATAACTAATCTTTCTTATGAAAGGCACGACTATCAAATTTTTAAACTTAAAAAGTTAAAATAATTGTTTGCATCTAAAACTGCCTATAGGTGACAAATTTTTATAAAATAAATTATATGAAATGACAAATATATTTTATATAAAATTTAAAATTATATATTAATTAAGAATATTATAATATTTAAAATATGACGAAGACTATTTATACCGAAAATATGTTATCGTTCCATCTCAATCTTTAAAAGAAGAAATTTTTTATCTTTTCAAACTGAATTTGAATCATTTAAATGATTAATAAAGTGAGTCATGCATTATAAATAACTCATTTAATCAAATTTAAGTTAAAAATATTTTTAAATTGCTTAATTAATTGTTTTTCAATTTTTTTAAATAAAAGAAAATTTATTTAAAAAAACATAATCAAACAATACTTTTAATAATTATTTCTGAAAATACTTTTACCCCATAATTAAATTTTTTGAAATAAAAAGAAATTATTTTCCTAAAAAAAATAAAAAAGCGAAATACTTTATTTAATTGTTTTCAAAACTAAATAAAAAAAATCAATTTATTTTATTTATTTCCTGAAAATAAAAACAAAAAAAATTATTTAATTTTTTATGAAAAATTTGTTTCCTTAAAATGAAAAAAAAGAACACATTTTTTTAATTTCTTACAAATTTGTTTCTTTTCCCGAAAATGAAAGAAAACAATTTTTTTTAATTTGTTATTTTTTCTTGAAAAAAGTTAATATATTTTATTCTTTTAGAAAATGTTTGTTTTTTATTTATAAATTAAAAGAATTCCTAAAAAAATTAATTTTAAAAAAGTTCAACACTTTAAAAATTAGTTTATAATTACAAACAAATGTATAAATTGGTTTATGAATACAAATTAATTTTAAATTAAACTAAAACTACTTTGTCAGTTAATTATCTTTACAAATGATTATTAATTAATAGTGTAGTAATTGATAAATCATGAACACTCTGATCTAACTTGAGTGAATAGTGAGCTTATTTGAGCCAAACTAAAGAAAACACTTAGAAAAATCTCATACTTTATTTTTGAGGCCCAAATCTTATATTTTAACAAATTTAATTTGTAGCCGTCTTTAAAAATTGAATTGACCATTATCGAGGATAATGAATTACCGTTTATTAGTCAAATCATTAAATTATAAGTTGAAGTATATGATTATATTATATTAAATTAAATTAAATAACTTGGTTGAATATATTAGTCAATATGACAAAATTATATAATTATTAAATTGATTAAGTATGATGATTCGATCTCTAAAAAAAATTAACATATATAAAATTTTAAATTTTTAAAATATCATAATTTACAAATTCACTCTTTATATTCAAATTATACACATAAATATAAAACAATAAAATATAAATTTAAATAAATTTTAACAAAATCTAACTGTAATATAAATTGAATAATAAAATAATTAAAAACGTCTAATAAATTTAATTAGAGAGAACAAATTATTTTAAATAACTTTTGAACAAAATCTGTTTACATTTTATTTTTAATTTTTTAAATTGTTTTTATAAAAAATAATGTTGTTTTGTCTAAATTAAAATAAAAACAAATTTTTAATTTGCTGGTTTTTCAAAATCGTCCATTTTGCAATTTTTATTGATTTTAAACGATTTCTATCGGTCCAATATTTATCTGATACAACAATTAAATTAGAGTAATGATCCTTCAAATTTTTAATTCAATCGTTGGATAGATCAATATGGTTCGGTTTTTAAAACAAACCCTGCCCATCCTTTACATTATATACACCTACATCATAAGTGTTAAAAAGTATTCTTCTACTATTCTTCTAAGCGTGTAAATTATCATTCTTAGTTATTACAGAAAATTAAATATTATTACAACAAAACAAAATAAACAAACACTATACAAAAGATTTGTCTCTCTTTCATTTATAATACCGACATACCATTCACTATTTGACATTTGTATGTTATCTTGGTCATACTTCACTATAATGCCGACATACCATCCACTATTTTGAATTGCAATTATTGGAGCTTATGACACACATGCTACGCGTGTCGTTGCTTTCTAGGGTCTTTAGACAAAGTAAATGACACACATGGGTTACGTGTCAATATTTAGAAGGTGGAAAAAACTGAAGATGTGACAACAAAGTTTGTCACTTCTTATTTTATTCACTTATTTTAATGATCTTGTAAAACTCAGTTACCTCAAATTACATCTAATTAAGGCTGGAATTGAGTCGAGTCGAGTCGAACTCACCTCAGTTCGGTTCGACTCGTTAAGAATTGTTCGAGTTCGAATTTGACACGATTTTTTTTTTAAAATTTAAACTCGACTCGTTATAAGTTCACGAACAGTCCGGTTCAACTCGTTAGGTTCATCTCATTAGGTTCAGCTCATATGATTCACGAAGTTAAAAACTATTTTTTTAAATATATATATTTTTCAGTATATTTGACATTTTGAATAAATATATTTTTTAAAATAAAATAAAATTTATCATATTGAAATTTAACTTTATCTTCGAAATCTACTAATTCAAAATCTACACAACTTTTAAGAGATACATTTGAGAGTTTAATTCAAAAACTACTAAATTGAAGATTAAATTTGTCTAAGATTTGAAGTAAATCTTTAAACCTAATCTTAAAGACAGTATAATTCTTCTCATATGTAATCGAGTTGACTCATGAACCTAACGGGTCGAACTATGTATAGTTCAAGTTCAGCTCATTTAACTAACGAATTTAATTTTTCGCTCATATTCAACTCATTTGATTCATGAACCTAGTTCAACGATTTAATTGTCGAATCGAATTTCGAACTATTTTCAAATTGGTTCGATTCATTGTCAGACCTACCTCTAATGTATTTTCAAGATTAATTATCGATATCAACGTTGTTTGTTTGTTAGTTGAGTACAATTGGGTTAAGTTATTTCCTAAAAGCCAAATGAAATCAGCTTGAATGTTGTAGTATAGTACCAAACTTACCTTGAAGTAGAGTGGACAAATTTGAACAATCGATCAATGTATTGTCTTTTTTTTATAAATGAATTTAATTGAGTTGGATTTTAAATTGATTCAGTTTTTTAATTTGAATTGTATATGATTGCTTTGATCAAATTCAAATGACTATTTTAGACCCCATCAAAAATGAAACTCAATCAAATTTAACTAATATTTATTTTAATTTTTATATAGCCCACTCATCATAAAAATAAAGTTCATAATAAAAATAGGGTTCTTAATGTTGTCGGATTAATATCATTTTCATATTCTAATGTGATGTTGTATACTTATAAGAATAATAACACGTGTGATATATAATTTAAATGTTATTTAATTAATAATTTAAAGTATGATAATGATCAAATTAATTAATATTAAATGATATAAATGTTATTATGTAATAATATTTTTTTTAATAATAAAAAATAGTTTTTCTTTAGGCTATTTTATAATTTTAATAATTTTTCTTAAATAATAAAAATAATAATTGTTTATGAATTTTATAAAGAATGAGCTGATTTTATGAGTTTAGTCAAATAAATATTAAATCGACCAAACTCATATGATTTATCCGCATCCTCAAAAAATTAAAATTTTATCCGTCGAAATTAAACCTTTAAATTGAAACTGTAATTTGTGTCAGATATAAGGTTTGAGTTTGATATCAATCCAAACCGATCAATTGTCCAGCCTTAGTGACAAGTTATTCGTACTCGTTCTTCGTACATGTTATTAAATAACACCTTAATTGTGATCAAATATAATTGTAGAAATTACTACATCAACAATATTATTGTCGATATTAGGGGTGTGATTGTGATCTACATCTTACATGTATTGTTATTTCACAATTTTTAAAATATGTTCCTGAAGAAATTATTGGGTCAAGTCACGAACTTGATCGTTCTCTCTAAGACGTAATTCAGAACTAAAATTGTGAAAGACAAACAATCAACCATGAGGCCTCCAAAATAAAACAACACAATTCTGAATGGGACAATTACTACTGCACAATAGATAATTGATATAGAAATACACCTTGAAATAATAATTGTTTGACCATCCTAAATAATTTTTTGGACTAGAAGAAATTCGAATAATTTTCCAAAATTCAATAATGGTCATTTGACCCCATAAATAATTTTTCAAACGAGAAGATATTCATATAATTTTTCAACGAATCCAATAAATACTCAGAAAATTCAACGAGTAGAAAGAGAATGAAAGAAATTGCCACTTTGACAATTTGAGAACACATGAAAAAGAAAGTGAGGAAAGAAAAACTCAAAAGTAATTTTTTGGATTGAGAATGAAACATGTATATTTATGATATAATGAAATAGGCTAATCCAGATATATAATCTAAGAAATATTAGATTTAAAATGTTTCTTTATAAAGTTGGTTTTAACTGTAAGTTAGGCAATGTTGAACATAGAGTTTTCTGAATTAACACACAAACACACATAGTTTTCTAACAATGTGGGATGTAAGAAAAATCTTAAAATTCATCTTCGTGTTAGAAACATGACATGTTTCAACAATATTCCACTTGAATTAAAAAAATTGTATCAATAATAACTTCAAACATTTTTAAGATTGCGCATAAACAAAGGTGTCTATGAATTGAACCTTTGCAAAAAAAAGTAGGATTATGATTCAACAAGAGTGGCTCATTGTCTTGAACTCAATCTCAGACGTCAAACCCACACATAACATTTTCTTAGGGTGTATTCTCAAGCAAGTGCTTTAATTTTCTTGTACGTTTATCCTAGTCTAGTTAAGGCTCTAAGAATTTTGTTTCAAAATTTCATCAAAACCGACCTAAGTTCCACCATCACATAGGTGATTCTATCAAGAGTACTTGTAAAACTTGGTACTCCACTCATATAAAGTATAGGTCTTATTAAGAGTTTATATCATCTCAATCTCTTATTGCTTTAAATGTATGCTTCTCTTATTTATGCTTACATCATCATCTTATATTACTTCCAACTTCTTATTACCACTTAACCTAATTTTTTAGATTTCCAATTTTGTAGGTAGGGTTACCATAATGAGAAACTCACTTCTCTATAAGTATTAGTCTCGTTATATTTGATGTATTATGGACTTTCTCTCTAGTTAATCCTTTCGTCAAAGGATCTGCTAAATTTTCATCAGTACATACATGATTCACTCTTTCATCTCCTATAGAGATACACTTTCTATCAATGTTGTGCTTCCTTCTTATTCAATATTTCATACCATTATACTAACATTTCTCATATTTTTGCAATAGACATGGTACTATAGTAGTGGATCAGCACAATTGGCATAGGTTTTTCCCACAGAGAGATATCTACTAGCAAGCATCTTAATCAATTTGCTTATTCTTCTCAAGCAATTGCTAATCCTATCATTTCAAACTCCATTATGGAATGATCCTTGATAGCTTACTTCTTTGATTTCCGATATACAACTCTTCCAACTATACTGGATATATAGTCATTGGCTTCTTCGGAATAATCTAATATAATGTTTCAATCTGCATCAATATATCCTTCAAGTACACTAGGAAATCTATGATAATGAAAGTTGATATTCATTTTCCTTTAAAGGTATCACATGACTCTTTCAATAGCTTGCAAATGCTCATTGCTTAGTCTACTAGTAAAATTGTCTAACAGTTTCATGACATATGCAATATTAGGTCTAGTACAGTCAATGGTATGGCTAGGACTGCCAATGATGCTCACATACTCAATTTGTCTAACATGGTCACCAGTGTTTTAAAATAATTTTACACTTGGATCGATTGGTGTACAGGTAGGTTTAAAGTCAAAGTAATTATATTTATTTAATATCTTCTCCACATAGTGAGATTGATCCAAAAATATTCTATTCTCGGATCTAGCGATCTTGATTTCAAAAATCAAAATGGATTCTCTGAGTTATTTCATATCAAGTTATTGTGCAACAATGATTTCACAGCATGCGCGGCATGAATGTTTGATTAGAATATGAGTAGTCATATCATAAAGATATATGATAGTGCAAATGCTATTTTTAGGTGTGTAATAAATGCACTTACCACTTTCATTCACTTTGCGCCCATTCGATATTAATAAGTCATTAAACTTTTTATGCCATTGATTTGGAGCTTCTTTTAGACCATACAACGACTTATCTAACTTACAGACCTTATTTTCTTGCCCATGAATCCCAAATCCTTCTGTTTAGCCCATATAGATGTCTTCTTCTACGTCATCATTTTAAAAAGTTTTTTTAACATCCATTTCAATTTATAAATATAATAAATTCAAATTATTATCCTTATGGATGATATTTTATGGATAGGAGAAAAAGTATCGAAGACATCTACGTTTTCTCTTTTCCCAAAACCTTTGACCATAAGACGAACCTTGTATTTATCAACAGTGCCATCAGGTTTTAGTTTCTTTTTCAAAACCCATTTACAACCGATTAGTTTTCATATAGAAGACAAGTATACTAAGTGTTAGGTCCGGTTAGATTCTAAATAATCTATCTCATTGTTAATAATTTCTTGCCACAAATCTACATCTAGAGATGTCAAGGCTTCTTAAAGATTTGTTGGATCTTCTTCTTCTTCTTCTTCTTCTTCTTCTTCTTCTTCTTCTTCTTCTTCTTCTTCTTCTTCTTCTTCTTCTTCTTTATAAGCCGTGTAATTAGACCTATAGTCATTAGAAAATTTTAATTTATTACTTCTTCAAATGTTTATATTTAGTTTATTGTTGCTTTTGGTGCTTCTTATCAATGAATTTGATTTGATTTAGTGCCCCCTCAATTTCGATTTGAAAGGATTTTTTTGCATAGAATTCAACATTATTTGACTCTCTGATCACTTTAGATTTTAGGACATAAAACCTATATGCTTTATTTTTTACTCCATACACAATCATAGATTCTACTAGGTAGTTTAACTCGTTTCAAATCCAAAATCATAACATAAGCCACACAACCTCAAGTTCTAAAATAAAGCAAGTTTGATTGTCGTTTCTTCAATATTTCATAAGAATAGATCTTGTTTTTAGGTTTGAGAACTCTATTCAGGACATAACAAACCACCAATAAAATTTCCCCACACTAGTGAAATGCAACACCAAAATTCAACATAATAGCAACGACTTATTCAATAAGAGTTCTATTATTTATTTTTGGTTTAGCATTCATGTCACAAAATATGGTTCTATGGTTTCATCTACATCTCCATGTTTTATAAAATTCATTAAGTAAACTAAAATCATACTCAATTTTCATATCACTACGAAACCTCTTAATTTTGTTACTAAATTGGGTTGTTTCACATTTATTCTTACTTAATTGATTTTCTGTTTCATTCATAAACATATTAAACATACTAATTTCATTCACAAAAATATTATTCTTAGTGATTGTGTAGAAATCTACCCCAATAGACTGAATAAACCCTACCTTATTTAGAAGAAATCCAGAAATAAGATTATTTCTAATCTCATAGACATGCATGACATCCTTCAAAATCAAAGTATTTTCTAGAGGTGAACTTCAACTCCACATCTCCAATACCAACAACATTAGTGGTGTGAAAAACTCCTAACATCATTTACTTATCTTCAATATTCATGTGTGTTTTAAACATTGCACGATCATAATAGACATGACGAGAGGAACCAATATCTACCCATCAAACATTAAATCTACCAACCATGTTAATTTTAGCGATCATAACAATAAAATTTTCATCAATCAAATTAACATGTGCATTAAGGGCAACATCAGGTTTAAGCTTGCTCATACATCTCTTAGTCATATGACTTAGTTTTCCATAACTGGAGAAAGATAAAACACCAATGTCATTTATTTATGGTGATGATTGTTTCCTAGCAATTGGGGTGATTAGATCCCTTCAAGGGTTTCAATTTTTGATTTGGTTCACAACATTGCGGTTCTTATTCTTTAATGGTTTTCCAGTTAGCTTGAGAACTGCACCAGATTTATTTTTGTTGTTTGAAACAGCCAAGACTCTTTCTTTTTAATCTTGCCTTCGAGATTCTTCTTCAATTTGAAGGTGAGTAATCAGACTATCGATTGAAAATTATTTTGTTTTATGAAGAAAAAATTTAAAATCTTTCAAGCCAAGGGTGATTTGTTATTAGTAAAAGCAATTTGAAAGTGTTCATCTAAATACATAACTTTAGTGATGATCTCATAAGAAATATTTTGAATTTCATGACATTGAGCCTCCAGAGAGCTTTCATCAGCCACCTGATATTTCAGGTAGCAAGTAACATCATATTTCTTTGCTCAAATCTCTTTAATATCATTTTTCTTTTTCAGAGCCTCCCAGACTTGTTTTATAGTATCACAACTATTATAATAATTTTACAAATCATCTGTGATTTTATTTAGAATATGATTTTTGTAAGATAAGTCATTTTATTTTCCTAAGGTGTTTTCTATTCCATCTAATTCCACATGAGTTTGTAGCGTTAGTTTGCTCGTTTGATCCAGAAGAAACAACATAAATGTCATCGGTCAAAACATTGACAACTCTTTTAAGGTGAAGAAAATCACATTTTTTGGTTGCCAACATTTGAAATGACTTTCTTCAAACTTGAACAGTTTGTCAGAGACAACACCAGAAGTATCAATAATTTCATCAGTAGTCATGACCATTTGAAACATCTTAAGATTATTATTTTACGATTTTGAAAATATGTCACAGAAGAAATTATCAAGTTAAGTCGCATATTAAGCCACTCTTTTTAACCTGTTTTGCGCCATTGCTCAAAATTGTGCAAGGCATACAATAAACCATAACGCCTCCAAGATAAAACAACTCAGTTCTTAATGTTACAATTACTATTGCACAATAGATACTTGGTCTAGAAATACACCCTCAAATAATGATTGTTTGACAACTCTAAGTATTTTATTGAACAAGGAAATATCCAAAGAATTCTCCAAAGAGAATTCAATAATGGTCGTTTGTCCATTCTAAATAATTTCTCGAACGACAAGAAATTCAAATTATTCTTCAAAGAGAATTTGATAATAGTCGTTTAACCATCCCAAATAATTTTTTAAGTGAAGAAAAATTCAAATATTTATCCAAAGAGAATCCAAGAAATACTGAGAAGATTTAACAAGTAGAAAATAAAAGTATATCTGCAAAGTAAAGAGAGTGAGGAAAGAACACATAATAAAGAGAGTGAGAGAAAAAAAACATAAAAATAAATATTTTTTTATATGTTTTAGAAAGAAACACATGCATTTCTTTTATAAGAAATAAACTAACCAAAATGTATATCTAAATAATGTGAAATTTATAATTTTTTTCATATAATTTTGGAAACTAACTTTAATATGTATAATAAATAATATGAGACACAAATTTTTCTAAATTAAAACACAAACACACATAATTTTTTTAGCAATATGAAACATAATGAATTTTTTCAAATCTGTTGGTGCAAAGGTGAATAAATGATGAACAAAGGAAATATTCTATTAAGAATGACGACTACAAAACATGATTAAAGTTACAATGATTGTCACCCTATTTATAAGTTAAAACTAGGGTTACTAGAATAGTATAAAATACTAAAATACCCTGGCTAAGGAAAATAGTACAACTAAATAAATATGAATTACTATTAATATTCTAATACCATCCCTTAATTCATATTCCATCAAAACTTGTAACACCAATTCCATTCCTTAGTCTGAGAAATTGATCAGTCTTGATAGCTTTCGTCAGAACATCTGCCAACTGCTTCTGAGTGCTGCAGTGTACAACTTCTAACACTCCACTCTGAACTTGATGTCTCAGAAAATGATACTTGGTCTCAATATGCTTGCTTCTCCCATGCAACACTGGGTTTCTGGCAAGATTGATTGCAGACTTATTGTCAATCATCAACTTCAGAGGTTTGTCTACTTTAATCTTCAGATCCTGCAACAGATTCAGAATCCACACAGCTTGGCATGCAGTAACAACACCTGCAATGTATTCAGCTTCACAGGTTGACAACGCCACAACAGGTTGCTTCTTGGAACACCAAGAAATGGAACCTCCCAGAAATTTGAACAAGTACCCAGATGTACTTCTTCTGTCAACTCTGTCTCCACACCAATCAGAGTCTGAATAACTCAGAAGTTCTGACTCATTATTTCCTCCAGAGGGAAATAACACTCCATACTTCAGAGTTCCTTTGATATACCTCAGAATCCTGACAGCAGCTTGATAATGGGACCACTTAGGTTTAATCATGAACCTACTAACCATCCCAACTGAGTAGCAAATATCAGGTCTGGTATTGCACAGATACCTCAGAGAACCAACCAACTGTTTGAAGGTTGTAGCGTCCACATCCTTTCCTTCAGAGTCTGAATCCAGTTTCTGATTTGTATCAGAAGGTGTGACAGCCATCTTACAATTCTTCAGATCAAATCTCTTCAAAAGTTCTAATTCATACTTGAGCTGATGCAAAATGATACCTTTCTCAGAATATCTGAACTCCATCCCTAGAAAGTATGTCATTTTGCCTAGATCAGTCATTTCAAATTCATTCATTAGAACCTTCTTGAACTTGGTTATCTCCTGTTCAGAACTTCCAGTCAGCAGTATATCATCAACATATAAACATACCAGAGTCATATTGCCTTCAGAAGTATGCTGAACATAGACACCGTACTCCATCTCACATTTCTGAAAGCCTTGCTTCTTGAAAAATGAATCAATCTTCTGATTCCAAGCTCTGGGCGCTTGTTTCAATCCATATAGAGCTTTGTATAATTTGTACACCATCCCTTCCTGATTCTTTTTCACAAATCCAGGAGGTTGTGACACGTAAACTTCTTCTTCTAATGGACCGTTCAGAAATGCAGATTTTACATCTAAATGCATCAGAGGCCAATTCCTGTTAGCAGCTATTGCAATCACCATTCTGATTGTTTCATGTCTTGCTACAGGTGCAAACACTTCAGAGTAATCCAACCCAGGTTTTTGTAGAAATCCTCTGGCTACCAACCTTGCTTTATGTTTGCCAATTGAGCCATCTGGCTTTAACTTCTGCTTGAAAACCCATCTGGCTTTAACTTCCAAGTCTTGTTTCTCTCTATAGCATCAAGTTCTTCTTTCATGGCCTTCAGCCAGAGCTTCTGCTTAAGAGCCTCTTCTGTACTTATGGATTCAGAGTCTACTAACATGGCACACTGAATAACTTCTCCTTCAGAGTCTACTTCAGTGTCTTGCAGCATGTCAAATTCTGCAAATCTTCTGGGAACGCTTCTGATTCTTTGTGGTCTCTGAACTTGTTCAGAGTCTTGGGCTTCAGATGATTGACTTTCTCCAGAGCTTTGACCAACTTCAGGATCTGGCATATTTCCAGAGTCTTGAACTTCAGAATTTCTAGCTTCAGAGGCTTGACTTCCTCCAGAGCCTTGGCCATCTTCAGAGTCTGAATTTCCACCAGAATCTGGATTACCATCAGAGTCTGGATCATCAGAGTCACCTTCATCTTCTGAGTCTTCTCCAGAGTCAGAATCACTATCAGAGTCAGAATCAACGTCAGAGTTTACTTCAACTTCAGAAATTATTAACTCTGATCTTTCTTCAGAAGTTCTAACATCAGAATCAGATTGAGACTTATCCCAATTCCAAACTTCTGATTCCTTCACAATCACATCTCTGCTGAATTCAATTTTATTGGTTTTTGGACAATAGAGCTTGTATGCACCTGTACTGTGGTACCCTATCAGAATCATCACTTTGCTTCTATCATCCAGCTTCTGTCTTCTGGCTTCTGGAACATGTTTATAGCAAACAGAACCAAACACCTTCAGATGACTAACACTTTGCTTATCTCCAGTCCACTTTTGTATTGGAACTATTTCTTTCAACTTCTTCGTAGGACATCTGTTGAGTACATACGTTGCAGTGGCAACAGCTTCTCCCCAGAGCTTCTGAGGAAGCTTCTTCTCCTTTAGCATGCTTCTCACCATATCAAGCAAAGTACGGTTTCTTCTTTCAGCAAGACCATTGTGTTGAGGGGTATAAGGAGCAGTAACCTCATGCTCAATTCCATTCTCCTCACAGAACTTCTGGAACTCTTTGGAGTTATACTCACCTCCACCATCAGTTCTAAGAATCTTCAACTTCTGACCACTCTGATTCTCAGCCTTCATTCTGAACTTCTTGAATTCATCAAACACCTCATGTTTAAATTTAATAAGGGATACCCATGTCATTCTTGTGAATTCATCAACAAACAACACAAAGTATTTATTCCCTCCAATTGATGCTACTGGAAATGGACCACACACATCAGAATGTACAACTCCCAAGGCATGTTTTGCTCTTGGAGCAACTTCTGACGCAAATGGCAAACGTGGTTGTTTTCCTTCCATGCAAACTTTGCATGACTTCTCAGGCTTCTTAATTGCAGGAATTCCATGTACCAGCTTCTTTGAATTCAGATGTTTTAGGCTTCTGAAATTCAAATGACCAAATCTTCTGTGTCACAGCTCACTCTCCTTCTCAGCACATGTTGCACTAAAACATTCTGAGTCTGCAGTTCTGACATTCACCTTGAATGTTCTATTCCTTCCCTGTTCTGACTCCATAATCAACTTCTGATTGCAGTCATACAACTTCAGAAGATTGTCCTTCATGGTAACTGAAAAACCTTTCTCAATTAATTGTCCCACACTCATCAGATTGCTTATGATGCTAGGTACATACCACACGTTCTAAATCAATGTTGTTTTCCCATTGTTCAGAGTCACTCTGACATTTCCCATACCTTCTGCATTAAGATATTTGTCATCAACACATCTGATCTTTGTTCTCTTTTCAGAGTCAAAGTCAACCAGCCATTTCTTGTTTCCAGTAAGATAATTTGAACAGCCAGTGTCCATATACCACCAGTCTGTCAGATCATCAGATTCAGAGGCCACCAATAGCACAGATTCGTCATCAGAACTTCTGGCTATATTTGCTTCTTCTGTTTTTCTCTCCTTGTTTGACCAACAATCTCTAGCAAAGTGACCAAACTTCTTACAACAGTAACATTGGATCTTCTTCTTGTCATACTTCTCTTTTCCCTTCTGAGCATTCTTTTGTCTATCAGAGGTTGAGCTTTCTGACTTCTGACCACCATCAGATCTTCTCCTGGCTTCTGACTGCTTCTGATACCTCCTATCAGAAGTTGCTTTCAGAGCCTGCTGCTCTACTTCCTTTTCAGAAGTTCTCTCAGTCAAACGCAACTCTTGCGCTTCTAGACTGCTTTGCAGCTCTTCAATTCTCATGGTGCTCAGATCTTTGGAATGTTCTATTGCTACCACAATGTAATCAAATTGAAGAGTAAGGGATCTCAATACTTTCTCCATTATTGTTTCTTCTGAAAGAGTTTCTCCACACGCCTTCATCTCATTAGTGATCAGAATCATTCTGGAGATGTATTTAGAGACTTTCTCATTATTCTTCATGTTGAGATTCTCATATTGCTTTCTCAAGGACTGAAGCTTCACCTTCTTCACTGATGTGTCACCACCATAACATCTCACCAGTGTGTCCCACGCAGCCTTTGCTGTTGTTGAATCTGCAATCTTCTCAAACACATTTACATCCACACATTGATGAATAAAGAATAATGCTTTCTGATCCTTCTTCCTTACTTCCTTCTGCGCGTTTTTCTGTTCATCCGTTGCATCTGCTGCTACTGGAACATAACCATCAGTGACAAGATCTAGAACATCTTGAGCACCAAATAGTACACGCATTTGGATCATCCAACGATTCCAGTTTTTACCATCAAATGCTGGAAGTTTGGTGTTCATGTTGCCGTTTCCGTTCATCTTCTACCTTGCACAATACACTCAGATTTCTCACACAGTGTTTCCCAACCCACAGAATAAAATTCTGATCAGATTTTGTTCAAGATTCAACATGAATCTAAGAATCAAAATCAAACACACAAGACCACACGTTCACTCGTGTTTCCCGTGTTTCTCAATGAATCTAAACTGAAGCTCTAGATACCAATTGTTGGTGCAAAGGTGAATAAATGATGAACAAAAGAAATATTCTATTAAGAATGACGGCTACAAAACATGATTAAAGTTACAATGATTGTCACCCTATTTATAAGTTAAAACTAGGGTTACTAGAATAGTATAAAATACTAAAATACCCTCTAACAAACTTAGGGGCTAAGGAAAATAGTACAACTAAATAAATATGAATTACTATTAATATTCTAATAAAATCCATCCCTATATTGAAATTTTAACATATTATGACAATTATTAATAAGATAACTCACATTATGCCAATAATTAATTTTTGGAAGTATAAACCACAGAGTAGTTGAATTCGTTTTTGCATTAGAAGATGCTTTGAGGTTTGACCTTGAAGTAAATACTAGGAAAACAAAAAGGTCGAAAGAACTTGGAACATTCTAATGAGAAATAGAATTCAAAGGAGTAGATACAGAAGAAGAAGAAGTAGCATGGACCAAATTGTCCTCGACTATTGGAGGAATTGAAGCCTATCTCATGGGATCGAAAGCGCTAATTGTTGAGGTAGTCGTGTTGGCGATATTGCGTTGGGTAGCTAATCAGATAGATTTCAATGTTGTTATGACTTTCTCATACTTGACCATTTGCTTGGACAAGAAGAAGACCGATTGTTGTCAAAATGAATGAAAGTGACAATAGTTTTTACGGCGGAATCATGAATATAAAAAATTACATAAGAATTAGATTTTTTCGTACGGTGCTTCTAGTATGATGGATCAGAGGTGGGTATATAAAATTAACACTCTAATATTCAAGTTAGAAAAATATTTAAAAAAACAATTTATAGTGAGGGCTAAGAAGATACTTGAAAGTAGTGCGTGTGAAATTTATATAGGATGAGTGATTACAATTATTTCCACTAAACTTAACACATTGTACGATTCATCGTTCAATTAGATCTAAAAATGAGAAATGGATCGAAACTAAATACAATATTATGTGTTTGTCTGAAGTCTTGTTTTTCATTTATTGCTCACATAATTTGTGTTGGATCCTTTAATTGGAAAAGGATTTGCTATTTTGAGACGTGGTATTTTTTTCTCTATCTCTCAAACTAATTTTTTTAATCACTTAAATAATTTATTTTATTTATGTAATCTATAATTTTAATAGACTAAAGTTACCAAATTACCACCCATGAAAGGTAGCTAATCTCCTCCCCTTTAATTGAGCCTTTATCCGTATACTTTGCAAACATTCCAAAAACAATTATATATTGCAATTATTAGAGATATTAGATATTTATGACACATGTGATACGTGTCAATATTCAGACGGAGTAGAAATTTGAAGATGTGACCACAAGAGTTGTCATTATTCACTTATGTTAATAATTGCAAAACTCCAACTGTACAATTTCTTCAAATAACCTACATAATTTCTTTTAGACATAAATTTATCGACATCAATGTTGTTTGTTGGTTGACATTTTTTAAAATTTTATTTGTTTTAAATTATAAGTTATTTTAAAATTTTATTTGTTTTAAATTATAAGTTATTTTAAAATTTTAATATAATATTATTGACTTTTTTAATATATTTTTTATTATTTATTTTTTTCTTTTTATTATTATTTTAATTCATTTTTCAATATAATTAATAAAAAGCTATTTCGTAAAATTATAGATTATTTTAATTTTTTATAAAATAATAATTATATTTTGTAAATTATATGAAATGGCCAAAACGTTTTACAATTTAAAATAAATAGAAGATAATGAAATGAAATCATGTTGAATGTTATAGTGCAGTACCAAACTGTAGTGGTAAAGAAGAACATATACTTTAATGATTATGATTACACCATGTAGTGGTAAAGAAGAACACATGCTTTAATGATTACGATAACACCAAGCATTTTTATACCACTCATTCAATTTTACGCCTACACAGTAAGGGTCTGTTTGGCAAAGAATAGAAAGTAAGAAGAGAGAAAAAGATAAGAAAGAGTATAAAAAAAGAGAAGTATGAGAGAAATAGAGTAGATTTGATATATTAATCGGTAGAAGAGAAAAAAAAAGTGAAAAATAAAAGAGAAAGAGATGCGTTTAATTTGTAAAATGGCAAAAACACCTTTCATATAATTTTATGTTATTTAAATATTATTTTTTATTTTAATTTAGTTAGTATGATTATAAATAATTTTAAAAACTAAAATATTTGAATATATATATATATATATATATATATATATATATATATATATATATATATATATATATATATATATATATATATATATATATATATATATATATATATATATATATATATATATATATATATATATATATATAGAACTTATTTAATTTAATATATATATATATTAATATTCATAAAATAGCATATTTTTATTATTATATTATTACAATAAAAAAAGTTGCAATTAAATAAACATACACATGTACTAGCCATATAAATGAAATTCAATGTTCCGTATCAGTTTCAGTGGTGCATTTTGAAAAATATTAGTTTCTGTTTTCCTACATTAATTAAAAGGATATAAATGGAAGGTCATGTATTTACGCTCCTTTCTTCCCATTATACTTGAAAGTGTATCGGACCCACAGGATTTTATTCTCTCTGCCCTAACTATGTGTTACTCCAAACAGAAGAAACACTCCATCTCTCTCCTATTTCTCTCTCCCCTATTTCTCTCGCTTTAATTTCTCTTATTTCAAACAGACTCTAAACAATAATCTTTTTATTTTGACTTTTTTTATATTTTCTTTCTTTTTTCCAAAATAATTTTGGTTAATAATATATAAAAACATTCTTAATATAATTCATAGTTTTCATTTATATATATATATATATATATATATATATATATATATATATATATATATATATATATATATATATATATATATATATATATATATATATATATATATATATATATATATATATATATATATATATATATATATATATATATATATATATATATATATATATATATATATATATATATATATATATATATATATATATATATATATATATATATATATATATATATATATATATATATATATATATATATATATATATATATATATATATATATATATATATATATATATATATATATATATATACATAATAGTATTAAATTTTAAAATAAAATTGGTTAATGAAGTGAAAAAAATAATTATTATATTTTACAATTTAATATAGAATTTGATTAATATGATATATTTTATTATTTAATGAAATAAAAATTGGTTAATAAATTATAAATAAAATAAATAATTAATAATATATATTTTGTAATTTATATGATTATGAGTTTATTAATAAGATAACCTTATATTTATATTTTTATTAAAAAATAAAATTTAAATAATTTTTTATAATTAATATTCAAAAAACATTGTTTATGGTATAAATATTTAACAGTGTATAGTATAAATATTTGGTTTCTAAATATTCTCATGATTATAGTTTAAGTAAATAAATTTTGTTTCAAAATGACTGATATTCTCATTTTTCAATATAGTATTGGTTACAAGTTTTTTAATTGTGTTCTTTAATTATATTTTTGAACAATACTTCCAATATTTTAATAAAGTTAATTTAATAAAAGTGTAATGTCTAATGATAATATTATTCTATTCTTTAATTTGTGTTTAAAAACTTTAAACTATAGTCATTTTGAAAGTGAAAGAGTAGTAATATTACTCTAATTAATAATAGAAAAATTCTAAGGTGAAGTCATTAAATTGACTTCTTTGAAGAAGTCACATTCTGACCAATTAGAAATGTGCCCTAAAACCATAGAATGCCACGTAAGATAATAACATACATGCAACTTACTATGTAACCTCATAGTAATGAATATTGTAATTAAGCCCCCAACATATTAAAAGCGACAAAATTACCCCAATTTTTATATTGATTTTAAATTTTAATTGTTATTATGAAAATCAATTAAAACAATAAGTTTCATTCATCTTCTTCGTCTTTCTCATTTCATCAACATCATTGTTTTTCTTCATCGGTCTCATCTCGTCCGCCATTTTTGAAGAAAATGAAGTTATTCATCGTGCTCATTTTTAAACTCTAACATTGCAGACGAACATCAACATAACACTCATCGTGTTCGTCCACCATTGTTGAACTCTTCTTCATCGGTCTCATTTCGTCTGCCATTTTTGAAGAAACTAAAGTTATTCATCGTACTCATTTTGAACCCTAACACTGCAAACGAACATCAACATAAAATTCACCATGTTCATCTGCCATTGTTGAACAACCTAAGGTTTGCTATTCTTTTGAAGTTCTCCCATTCAATCGCTCATTAAACATAACACGACCAAAAATTTGTTTGCGTTCGCATTGACAACACTGCTGCTAAGGTAAAACCGAAAATATTTGTTATATTTATTTGAAATTAATTATTAAGATTTATTGATTTCAAATAAAGTATTATTGAGGGTGTTAAATTCGATTTCAATTTGGGAACATGGATACCTTTGATTTAATTAGGAAACTAGAAATTGTGATTGATATTGAGTTTTTTTGTGTTAAAAATTGTGTTAATTTTACATTATAGGGTAAAGGCCAATCTCTTGTTGCACCTTAGTATACAAAATCATATATAAAGTGATGCCTACAAGAATGAGCAAGGTGTTGAGTAGCATTATTAGTAGGGGTGAATCGACTTTTGTGTCTGGACAAACGATTCATGACCGTATCTTACTAGCTTATGAGCTTATCAAGGTATAATAGAAAAGGAGGGATGCCTAGGTGTATGTTACAGGTGGACATTCAAAAGGCTTATGATTCAGTTTATTAGAAATCCTTGCAAACTATTATGGTTGAAGTAGGTTTTCCCATAAAGTTAATTATGTGGGTGATTGATGTTGAGTTTTGTTGTGTTAACAATTGTGTTTATTCAGATTTACTATGGAAAACTACAACGATTATGATTCCAACGACATTCGTTTTTGTGGCAGTGATACATATAATGTTCAATCGAACGATACTCAGGATAAAAATTATTTGGTATCTAGTGGGTATCAAAGTTCAGGTGATTGCGATGGCGATGATTGTAACACCCCCTTTCTATACCCCAAAATAAATCAATTAAATCATTTAAGCGATTAATAAAGGTTCCATCAGAGTATAAATTAAAACATGATATAAAAGAGGCGCATCACATTATCATCGAAACGAAACATAAATAATACCCGCTCATAAAGATACGTAACAAAAGGGGTAAATCTCAACTAAAAACAAATCATAGCGCTTAAAACCTACATATCAACATTTAGAATAAAGCGGAAACATCTAAACATTGAAATCATTTCATTAACGTAAGCATTCTATACATCATTCAGATTAACTCAATTCATCAGTTAAGTTACAAAACAAACATCAGCAGATACATACGTGGATGTATCACAAAAGAATCAAAACAATTCCTAACTACCCAGTGTTACATATCAGAGCCATCTGACCAAAAGAAATGAAGACTCGCTTCACAAAGACTTCCAGCATCCTACTCTGCAATGCCTCATAGAGCATTATAAAACAGCAGAAGGGTGAGAAACATTACCATAACAAACAATGCATAAAATTATGTATATCATAAAACACAATTATAACATACAGGAAATTCACATTTCTCACCACAACTTGTTACAACACATCACCAAGTACACGTACATAATCAATCGCATTCACCAATTCATGCTTCACAATACATAGCATTTCACTTAAACAATTACAATTATGTTCATTTCACCAAAACATCATATAAAGATGGTAATGCAACTCATAGAGACCGACTCACGACTCTATGCAGATGCAAATGCGGTACCGACTCGTTCAGCAGGTTCAATGGAAGAACCAAAATAGAACCATCGCTCGTTACCGAAGTAACTCCCCGTCGGGCCTACGATGTTCACCCATCGCTCACACCCCACATGGGCACACGATGTTTCAGGATTGCTCACACCCCACACGGGCACACAATCCGGTTGCTCACACCCCACAAGGGCACACAACTGTTCTGCAGATTCTCCACGGAATCAAAATAAACCATCGCTCACAACTCCCACAAGGGCACATGATCGTTTCTGCAGAAACTACGCGAGATCAGACACACAAGAATGCAATCATGATGCTACACATGCAACACGACACAATACACTCTTAAAATGCACACATATTTACAAACATATTCAAGCATCCTTCATATCATACAAGTACATACAATTATGCACATTCATATCGATATCACCATGCAATTCCATTTAATTTGAACAATTGCACAAAATTGCCAAACGGCCACTTACACATTTTACAATTCATAGTCCAGGATTTACGCCATACGACCACCCACGGTATAATATAACTCAGCACGATCGATGCCTCGAGCAAGAAAATAATCAAAGTTAAGTCGGAAACCCGACCTCGGATGGAAACACTAAAGAAGACACAATCTGACACGCTCGCCACTCTGCTTGCTTAGCGAGCTCCTAGCGAGTATTCGCTACTTGTTCGCCTAGCGAACAAGCTCGCGAAGGCAAACAGAAGCCTCTGACTTCGTTCGCTACCTCGCTCGCTCAGCGAACCCCTAGCGAACCTTCGCTACCCCCATTCGCTACCAGTGAACACCATAACATGCATTTTGTCCAAGTCTGGGACCATTCACTACCCATTCGCTACTGCTCGCTTAGCAAAGTTCGCGATCAGCTCGCCTAGCGAACATGCTAGCGAGTGTCTGCGAACCAAAATTCCTCACTGCTCAGAATTCCTCCACCACTCCAAAACCGACCGATTCTCATCAAATCAGTTCTAAAAGCCTTAGTCTATCAAACCCTGACTATTCTACAACACTTACATCAGATTCTACCCGATAAAACCTCTGTTCTACCGATTAAACTCATTATGCCCTAAAAATGAAAAATGAGCAAAAACTCTCCCCAATCCAAAACAAAACCAACAAGAACATACACAATCATACACATTGCAAGAATAATAAAGTTTCACACCCTTACCCGATCAATCGAAAGCTTAGAAGTGGATTCTTGATGATTCTAGGTTTTTCTCCTCTTTTCTCTTCTCTTCCTTTCTTTCTCTTCTTTTTCTTTCCTCTTGGTTTCTATTTCTCTCAAAATAACCACTAATCAAGGATTATCTAAAACACTCTCTACTTAATTCCTAAAACTCTCCAAATAATAAAATGCCACAACATATACACATAACATTTTATCACATAATTCCACAATAAAATAACAATTAACTAAATAAATTAAAAGACTCAACAAAATAATGGGAAATTCAGAATCGGGGCGTTACAACTTTCCCCCACTTTAAAAATTTTCGTCCTCGAAAATATTACCTGATCCAAACAACTCTGGATGCGACTCTCGCATCTTACTTTCCAATTCCCAAGTCATATCGCCTTCTGCAGCACCTCCCCATGCTACTTTCACAAGCACGATATCCTTGCCTCTTAACTTCTTAATCTCTCGGTCCAAAATTCTAATCGGCAAAGTTTCCACTGTAAGGTTATCTCTTACCTCAACCTCGTCCATAGGGATAACATGTGACGGATCCGGGACATACTTCCGAAGTTGCGAAACATGGAACACATCATGCAAATTCGAAAGATTCGGAGGCAACGCCACACGATAAGCCACAACACCAACTCGTGCAATAATATAATACGGACCGATGAAACGAGAAGTCAACTTCCTCGACTTCAAAGCACGACCCACACCCGTAACCGGCGTAACTCTCAAGAACACATGGTCACCCTCTTGAAATTCAAGATCCTTCCTTCTCTTATCATGATAACTTTTCTGCCTACTCTGAGAAGCTCTCATCTTTTCTTGAATCAACCTCACCTTCTCCGTCGTCTGCTGTACCAACTCTGGTCCAACCACTGACCTCTCACCAGTCTCATGCCAACACAAAGGTGTTCGACATTTTCGACCATACAACACTTCAAATGGAGCCATACCGATACTCGAATGAAAACTGTTATTATAGGTGAATTCAATCAACGCTAAATAACTATCCCACGCACCACCTTTCTCTAGCACACAAGCTCGCAACAAATCTTCCAACGATTGAATTATCCTTTCGGTTTGACCATCTGTTTGTGGATGGTAAGCCGAACTCAATCTCAACTGTGAACCCAAAGACTTTTGCAAACTTTCCCAAAACCTTGAAGTAAACCTTGGATCTCTATCTGATACAATGCTCTTGGGAACTCCATGCAACTTCACAATCACCCGAACATAGATCTCAGCTAACTTCTCCAAAGGATAACTAATATAAATCAGAATAAAGTGAGTAGATTTAGTAAGTCTATCAACAATCACCCAAATTGCATTGTGACCTCTCTGCGTACTCGGCAACCCCGTAAAAAAATCCATCGAGATACCGTCCCATTTCCACTCTGGAATATCCAACGGTTGCATTAAACCACTCGGCTTCTGGTGTTCCACTTTAGACTTCTGACAAGTCAAACACGCATACACAAACTGAGCCACATCTCTCTTCAATCCGGACCACTAAAAGATCTTCTTCAAATCTTGGTACATCTTATTTGCTCCCGGATGAATACTCAAATTACTACGGTGTCCTTCCTCCAATATCATTCTTTTCAATTCCGCATCATCAGGAATACAAATACGACCATGAAATCTCAAAACTCCAAAATCATCAACTTTGAAATCTCCATTCTCTTTTGTCATCAAGTCAACAAACTTCAAATCCAACCTTTGCCTTTCGCAAACGGTTGCAAGAAAATCATTTGTGATATGAAGCATACCAAGCCTCACGCTCCTCGACGTCATATCATAAACCAAACTCAAATCTCTGAAATTCTCCAATAATTCCCATTGCTTTACCATCATTGCGGACACATGCAAAGAGTTCCGACTTAAGGCATCGGCCACCACGTTTGCCTTACCCGGATGATAATTTAATCCAAAATCATAGTCCTTCAAAAGCTCTAGCCATCTTCTTTGCCTCATATTCAATTCCTTCTGATCGAATAAATACTTCAAACTCTTGTGGTCACTAAAAACTTCAAATCTTGCACCATACAGATAATGCCTCCAAATTTTCAAAACAAAGACCACGACCGCTAATTCCAAATCATGAGTAGGGTAATTCTTTTCGTGCCCTCTTAACTGCCTAGAGGCATAAGCCACTACCTTCCTACCTTGCATCAAAACACCACCTAAACCAGACAAAGAAGCATCACAATATACCACAAAAGGTTCTGTAGGATTTGGCAGAATCAAGATCGGCATTATTGTCAATCTTCTTTTTAACTCCATAAAACTCTTCTCACAATTAACATCCCAAATAAAAGCCTTTCCCTTACAAGTTAACTGCGTTAACGAAAGTGCCAACTTTGAAAACCCTTCAATAAATCTCCGGTAATAACCTGCCAAGCCCAAAAAGCTTCGAATTTTCGTAACTGTTCTAGGTGTCTCCCATTGTATTACCGCATCAATCTTAGACGGATCAACACTAATACCATTACCCGAAATAACATGCCCAAGAAAGCTCACTTCTGACAACCAAAACTCACACTTCGACAACTTGGCATACAATTGCTTCTCCCTCAAAATCTATAACACAATCCTTAAATGTTCCTCATGCTCTTCTTGAGACTTAGAATAAATCAGAATATCATCAATAAACACAACCACAAAACGATCCAACTGCTCATGAAAAATACGATTCATGTACTCCATAAACACACCTGGCGCATTAGAAACTCCGAATGGCATCACTAAATATTCGTAATGTCCATACCGTGTCCTAAAAGCCGTCTTTTGAACATCTCCTTCCTTCACACGAATCTGGTGATAACCTGATCTTAAATCAATTTTGCTAAAAACTCGTGCTCCAACCAATTGGTCCATCAAATCATCAATTCTAGGAAGCGGATACTTATTCTTAATTGTCACTTTGTTCAACTGTCGATAATCAATACATAACCGCATACTTCCATCCTTTTTCTTTACTAACAACACCGGTGCACCCCAAGGAGAAACACTTGGTCTAACAAATCTCTTTTCTAACAATTCACTCAACTGCTCCTTCAACTCTACCAATTCTGATGCTGCCATACGATACGGTGCCATCGAAATTGGTCTAGTACCCGGAATTAGATCAATAGAAAATTCAAATTCCCTTTCCGGCGATACATCCGTGACATCCTCCGAAAACACTTCTGGAAATTCACACACCACTGGAAACACCTCAAGTCCGACCTTGTCTTCTACCGACAACAATGCAAATAAACCAAACAACTGAGCTTCGTCCGCCAAAAGTTTCTTCAACTCTTTAGTGGATAGAAAACTCCCACTTTCATCATCTTCCAAAGAAGGAAACCTTACTAACTTATGATAGCAATCTAAATGAACTCTATTAAATTGCAATCAATTCATACCCAAAATCACATCCAACCCTTCCAACGGCAAACACACCAAATCCATAAGAAAGTCTTTACCATACATGGTCAAAGGACAACTTACGCACACCAAAGAAGTAGTTACCGACCCTGAAGCAGGAGTCTCAATAACCATGCCACCACTCAAAGAAACCATGCGCAAACCCAAACACTTAGCTGTCATACCCCAAATTTGTCCTACGTTAAATCACTTTATCTTTGTTTTGGTTCATGCTCGTTGGCCTTATATTGCCTTTAGTTACAGAGACCATTCATGTCCATTTATATACACATGAAACATTTTTGTAGTTCTAGAGGCTTCATATATTGCATATGGAATTGAGGTTCGTTGAGTTTGTTGGTCAAATTCAAAAAAAAAAGATTTTTGTCACTGAGGCTACAAGTCTTGATTTTGGACTGTCTGGATGAGAATTAAAGTATTATAAGGAGTGGTAGAGGTTCGTTGTGAAATTTTCGCATCTTATCCGATTCAAGAGAGGATTGTTTGTTATTATTTGAATTCAAAAGAGAATCATAATACAAAGTATAGATTTTCATTTCTATCATGAGGAGAGTTACTACCAAATTGGGTTGAAAAATTATTATTCAAGTTGTAAATTCATATCAGTATTCTCAAGCCCATGTTTTAAAAATCATAAACAAATTTTTTAAGCCCTTGTTGCACAATTGTTTGAGGCCCACCAATTTTGAAGCTTTGTTTAATCATGCACATAAAAATAGACAGCCACAAGAGACCCTGATGTTGACGCCATGCTTTTAATTGATGGGCCCTACGCGGATTGAGGTTACCAACATGATGTGCAGCAGCATGAATCCAATTTTTAACTTGCAAGGAGAAAAAGTAAAAACCAGAAAAGTTACAAACTTGGTACTAAAAACCGTGGTTCATGTCACCGCAAAACAAAATGCCAGCTTGTACAGAAGAAGGCAAGTACATCTTTCATAGCGTATAACCCACCTATGGTACACCAACAACACATATACGACAAAAATGAGGCACCTCCTCTGCACAACTATATTCAAATTTTGCTGCAGTTATCAATCGTCACTTTCCGCACAGCCCACGCCTGCTACACACACCAGACATCCTACACTTGAAAATGACTTAACAACACAACATTACAAGACCAAAAAAAGACTTGTTTGAGTGGTAGGGAAGGAAGAGTGAAAAAGAGCAGAGAAAAAAGGGGGATACTGTCGCTACTGCGAAAATCGGCGCCGGCATAACAGAAGAGTTGCCACCGTGCGTTATTTATCCCACAAGAGGGAAAGGAAACACTCAGAGAAAACCTAACGAAAAGAGGGAAAGGAATGGTCATCGCAACCAAAACCTGGATTCGGGAGTCGGTTATGCAAGGGGAAGGTATTAGCACCCCTCACGTCCGTCGTACTCGACGAGATCCATTCTTAATTGTTTATCTAAAAGGGTTTGATTAATACTATATACTCTATAGGTCTGGGTTAAAAAGAAAAGAAAATGACTCGGCAAAGTATCGCACTTTATGCCTACGTATTCCCGTCTGGAACGAGAAATCAGAGTCAACGTAGTTCGCCTAACTACGGGTTAAGGGGGGAAGTTTGCTCGCCGAGATATCTCATCTCGTGCCTACGTAATTTCATCTGGTGTGAAAGATCAGAGCAAACGTAGTTCGGGCTTACTATGGGGAGACTAGTTTAATCCTAACGTTATCATGCCAAGTTCGTCCTAAGGTTGGAGTTTGCAAAGGGGAAGACTACCCTAATGTTGTCATACATGGTTGCAAAGCCTAATTTCTATCACATTCTATCTTCAACAAGAAAGAATGGAGCTCCTAAGGGAAAGGCAAAGGAAGCAACGTAAAACAGATGAAATAAACAGCATACAGGAAGTGCGGATTCATAACAGCAAACCTGGAATGCAAGTGAGGGAGGAAGTCATCTCAACCTCAAGCCCATAATGAATGGAAGATGGCCTGTGATAAACATGAAATCTTGGCCACAAGTTATTATAAAGTGTTACGAGGCAATAAAACCTACGAATGACATACGCGTACCACAATTTGGAATCATAACGCGCTATCATAGAAATATGGGACCTAATGGGCAATTATTTATGATAAAATCAGCCAATCAATGATATACACATCCTATATAATGTCTATAATTAGCAATAGGAACCCTAGCGTTCATCTCACAAACAAATAGAGGCCGTTGGAGCCGAAATAAAACCGAGGTCCGTTCGAAAGTCCAAATTACAAGTCCGAATACAAAAATACAAACAAAATAGCAAAAGGTGCTAAAAAATTCAAATAAAAATATCCCATGACCTACATCAATCCAAAAACCAGGGGTGAGAGATACAACAAAAATATCCAAAGAGAAATGGCCAAACAAGTTGAAACTATGTCAAGTATACCAAAATAAAGGTTAAAATAGAGCATGTTAAAGAAAGCATCCAAAACCAACTAAAATGGTACAATAAAATTCTCACAAAAATATATCACAATACCTCAACATGTGTATGAGATCCCTGCAAAAGGTTAGGCCTTGAAATGACATATTGATGGGTCAAAGAAATTCAACAAAATTGTTACACAATTAGTACGATTTTTATGACCACTTAAATGTAAAAAATTATAATAAAATGTAAGAAGATGATAAAATCGTGATTCCAATTTTATTAAATCCTAGGCATCTTAAAGATTCATCACAAAAAAATGGGGATTAAAAAGACTAATTTTCCTGTTTTTTATGATTATTTGAAGTCAACATATAAAACAGAAAAATAAAAGAACATGGAAGAACATGAATACAAGGTGATAACATGAGAAATAAGTGAGAATAAATCAAAAGTGCAGCTGCCAAGGATCGAACAGGGGTCATGGGGTTCCCTGGGCTGATGTGGCGCGCCACCTCAATTAATGAGGCTTACGTGGCTGCGCGTGTGGATCATTCTAGGGTGTTAGATGATGAGTCCAGTCAAAGATTCTTGCATGAACCGACGGTTGGGACGTTGTCTTCTTCATTTGAACTTTTGGGAGAGGGAAAATTGCACCGTGAACAGTAGCAACCGTGAATGGTGGCCGTGAATTCGCCGACAATCTTCTTCATCATCTATCTCTCTCAAAACTCCATGAAAACGAATGCTTCTTGAACCAATCATGTGGCATTTTTCGCAAGGAATTCAAATATACCATTATTTTCCCTTGAAATGGCCTCTAACTCAAAAACCGTATATTAATATCAAACTTTCAAGAACACTAAATTGTCATAAAAACCATCTTTTTTGTACTAGAATCCATGTAGGAGATGAGAGCAATGTAATGCAACAACAATAATGCAAGAAAGACTCATAAATCATGAGTTATGGTGAATTCTTTACACCTCTGAAAATGACTCTTTTGAGCTTCAATGGAGCACGGATTTCTTTGGAAAATTATGTAGAAACATTCAACAATCCATGGTAGAGGTATTAGGATGAAGGAGAATGCTTGAATTGGTGAAGAAAATGAAAATCAATTTTCACTTGGAGCTTACTTTTCATGTTACTACAACCATGGTGTTGCACTAAAAACTTCTCAAAAATTGATGGAAAAATTCTATGGAGTATATTGAATGTATTTGCAATGAGAAAGGATAAAAAAAGTGGAGAGGAAAAGGAATTGAAAAATCAATTTTTCAAATGTAGAAAATTGTGGGAAAATGAAAAATGGTGGAAGAAGAAATACAAATGCATTGATTTTGGTTTATATACATTTCATGCATCATAAGAAACTTCCAAGGCCAAAAATAATTCCTTGTTTCTAGTCCTAAGGCAAAAATCCAAAGCGTTACTTGAATTATAAGAAATCTTGAAATAGCTCATGATAAAATCCTCAAATGAAAAATGTAATAATGCCAATATTCTTAAAATGAAGTTTCCACTCAAAATAAGTACAAATATGGACTTGTTTGATTAAATTTTGACAAAATACCAAACTAGGCCTTTTCACATGTTTCCACCAAAGTGACTTTCATCAATCTTCAACCATGAGCTAGCCATTAAAACCTTGAGGTTTAGTTGACCCAATGACGCCATTCGGAGCAACTTTCATGTTGGAAAAAAGTCCATTTGAGTTATGCAAAGTATTGAACTTGACCTGTAATTTTATGACCCGTAATCATAGTTTTCCAACTCATTGATAATCTTCAGTTGGCCTCTAAGTCAGAGGATGAACCACACACAAGCATCTGAACTTCTCAAGGGCATGAACCACTTCCTAGTGACTTTAGTGACTCCTCAAGCTCGAATAAAACCTCTAGATAGGCCTCTCTCGATGTATATCACACTTGATAAATGCTAATGCAATGCTATGATAATGCTATGATGATGTTATGCTAATGCAAAAACAAGAAGGAAAAGGTTGGGCATATTTTGGGGTGCAACAGCTGCCTCTATTCAAGCGACTTGGACCTGAATGAGTGAAAAGCGAACGACTTTCAATCAATCAAGGTAAAAGACGGTTGAATACCGAAAGAACCCGGAAATTTTCCAACCGCAGAAATAAACTGCGAACTCTGATTGGGATAAAATCTCCGAAGAAACTGAACATAATGAACATCTTGAACATCCCACCAAGGGAAAGAGAAACTTAATCAAGTAACTCTGCTTCAGGAAATATGTAACTGGCCATGGTCTGAACACCACATGGGCCAAAGAACAATCTTCCGAATCATCGGAATATGAATACTCAACGCACGATAGGGCCACATCAAAATCTGTCGGAATCTGGATACTCAACGCACTGACCGGAGCCTGGATGCTCGACATAACTGGTGATTTCACTGGGGATTTACCGGAGCCTGGATACTCGACAGACAAAGCAATACATCACAAACCGAACATTCACCGGAATCTGGACATTCGACGGAGAGAGAGTATTATCGCAACACTTACTAGGATCTGTATACCCAACTGCCTTTATCGGAGTCCGAACACTCAACGGACAAAGTAAAACGTTACAAATTAGAAATTTCACCGGAATCTGGATATTCAACGGAGGAACCGGGCCTTGAACGCTCAACGTAACACATCGGAATGTGAACACTCAACGCCAAAAAACCGGAGTCTGACAACTCAACGAAACAAATCGGAGCCTGTATACTCAACGAAAACACACCGGAGTCTAAAAACTCAACGAAGCAGCAAACCGGAGCCTGGATACTTGACGGACAAACACGCACCGGAGCCTGGATACTCAACGAAGCAACAAATCAGAGCCTGGATGCTCGACGAACAAATACGCACCAGAGCCTAGATACTCAACGAAGCAACAACGAATCGGAGCCTGGATACTCGACGAAAACACATCGGAGTCTGAACACTCAATGAAGTAGCAAACCGGAGTCTGAACACTCAACGAAAACATACCGGAGCCTGGATACTCAACGAAGCTACAAATCGGAGCCTGGATGCTCGACGAAAACACACAAGAGTCTGAAAACTCAACGAAAACACACCGGAGTCTGAACACTCAACGAAGCAGCAAACCGGAGTCTGAACACTCAAAAAAAACACACCGGAGCCTGGATACTCAATGAAGCTACCAATCGGAGCCTGGATGCTCGACGAAAACACACCGGAGTCTGAACACTCAACGAAAATACACGGAGCCTGAACACTCAATGAAGCAGCAAACGGAGCCTGGATACTCGACGGACAAACACGCACCGGAGCCTGGATACTCAACAAAGCAAACAAATTGGAGCCTGAACACTCGACGAAGCAAACAAATTGGAGCCTGGATACTCGACGAAGATACAAATTGGAAAGAGAATACTACAAATACTTATCAAGATCACCTTACAAAATCTTTACCGGAGTCCGCATACTCGACGAGAGAAAGAATCAATACACACTGGAGATTACCGGAGCCTGGATACTCGATGGAATAGCCAAGAACACTAATAGGGGTCTGGACCCTTGCTTGATTTTACCGGAGTCTGAACACTCAACGTACTGACCGGAGCCTGAATACTCAACGTAAAAACTGATGTCTGAATACCACAGCTCCATGCTGGGGAGAAAAACTCTGAACAACTTTGGAAGATACGATCACAACTCTGCTGAGGGACATACCAACAAACCTGGAGTTACAAATTTTACTGGAGATGAACAAGTCTCTGCTGGTGATGAGCAACTGTTGCTGAGGGACAGAGTAAAGGTCATGCATGACCTCCCTGGAACACACGTTACACTGTTGGGGTCACGAACGACCTGTCGGAGGATATTCCACACATGCCTGGTGGAGAGAAATCTGATCTCGACTCGCTGGGGAACAAACCCATACTCGTACTCTGTAGGGATTAGAGGTATGCCTGACCAACTGCTGAGGAATGATCTTTGATTGTTGGAAAAATGAGCTTCATCCGAATCTCTCTGAGAAATCGCCCCAAGCGTAATGCCCCTGCCCCAGTCTGATTCTTGGGAAGGTCTACGCTGAGAAGAAAATAGCTTGCCATGAGACGACTCCGAGATGGCTTGCCCCAGAATCTGGACCGTGAGAGGATCCTTGGTTGAATAGTTCGGATAAGCTCATTTGATATAGGGTGGCATGCCCCAGCCTTGTAATGGCTTTGCCTCTGATTGACTAGTTTGCGGAGCGGTACCCCCGATTGCGAGAGATTTACCAAATCTCGACCTGATTGCCCCAGATTAACTGATTCTTGGATGGCTGACCCTACTAGGGGTTATTTGATATAGCTGGCCACAACTCAATGGAGTAGTCGGGCGTTCTACATTCTATCCTGATCAAACTTTCCACTGTGGAAACTTTCCTGCGGTCGAGCGCTTACTCGCAAGTAAAGCAAGTTATTTTGCATAAAAGATATATTAAATGCAATGCATATGACAATTTTTTCTTCAAAACCCAATCCTGTTCACCGAAAAAATTTATGACATATAATGAACGAATTAATTATCAAAGTGTCAAAATTAATACAACACTGTAAGAGGAATCCTTTTTGGAGTCAGTTTCGATGCGATCTTTACCGAAGTATGCTCTCGAACTAAACCTGTTTCAATTAGGACTTTTGAAGGTTGTAACGTGGTCGGGTTCACGGTTAACAAGGAAGGATATAAGGCTCAAAATTCATTTTAACCCACCCATTCTCCTTGATGTTCTCCAATCCTATGTTCAACTAATTCGACCTTAGTGTTCACCTTTCAAAGGTGGAATTATAGGAGTGATAGTTCAGGAAATCACATACTTTCTGAAGTGACAGTCATTCCCTCTCCGTCTTCGTAGTGCCTGGAGTCACACAATTTCGTTCTTGCTTGAGGATTTTTCTCTTGTAATCCTTTTCGTTTTTTTTTCTCTTTTTCCGTTCCCTAATTTTTGCCTGGACTAACTCTTTTGAGTTTCTGATTTTGAAGTCCAGCGGGATACCCTGATTTTTGCCTAAGTCGCTTGTTCCCAAGATTCGACTTAGCGGGCTTTTTCTTTTGATTTTTTCTTTTTGAACAAATCATGTGACACCGGCTTGTCTGACTTGTTAAAAGAGATTGTGACTGTTTTACTCCTTATCGGCAAGGTTTAACCATTGTGGTCCTTTAGGCACGACCTATACAGGTGTGATTTATCCTTGAACGGACATTCCTTTTGCAATTCGGACACTTGGTCAAATTAACTGACGCCTACCCTTCCCCAGGTTAAGATTGAGGGTTTTTCATTTTCAGAAAGAAACTCCTACTACAAGGCTCAACGGGGTTGACAAGGAATTATCTTCCTTATATCTCCGGTGTTTATGGATTTGAAACAATGCCTGTATATCGTCAACAGGTTTTTCTATCCAATAGCATACAATCGGAAGCTTACACGTCTTTCAATTTCGTCATCCTCCCCGGATTCCACTTAAACAAGCGTTTGAAATAAAAGATAGCAATAAAGTGAACACGAATGGATTAATTCAAAACATGCATATTTATTTCATTTTCAATATCAATTGAGAAACAACAAGTTTTTACAAGTGAGAATTGCACATAGACAGGAAAGAAACTACAAATGTAAAGCAATGACATGCAAAATGCAGATTGCCAGCTTCTAAGGACTGAGCTTCTTGTATCTTGACTTGTGGGCGACTCAACCGCTTCCGGTTTGTCCGTGGTTTGGCAGAGGATCCTGTACCATGTTGGGCGCTTCATGCGAGAAGTTTATGACTTTACTGTCAATCAAATCTTGTAGCTTGTGCTTAAAAGCCTTACAATCGTCAATGCTGTGCCCAGGTGCCCCCGAGTGGAATTCGCAGCGGGCATTTGCATCATAGCCAGGTGGTGGTCGGCCTGTCAGAGGGGCCAAGGTTCTCTTCTGGATTAACTGCAGTTGTAGTAACGTCTGAAGCATCTGGGAGTACGACATTGGCGGCGTATCGAATACTCTATTTGCTCCCCTCGAATTTTGGTACTTCTTGTAGCCCTGTTGATTCTGCTGCTGTTGTGGTTGTTGTTATTGTTGTTGTGGTATCAGAATGATAACACTTGCATCCTGATGATGATGACACTGATCTTGATATCTACCTCTGCCTCTACCCCGAGAGCTTTATACAGAATTAGCGTCGCCTTCACGCTTCTTATTTCCCAACACTTTCTTTCCTCCACCTGACGAAGGTACTTCTACGGCCTTAATTTTCCCAATCTTGATGCCGTTTTCTATACGCTCACCAGTGATGACAAGGTCAGAGAAACTCCCGGACATACAGTTGACGAGCTTTTCATAGTACATCCCAGATGACGTCGATACAAACAAGTCAATCAACTCTCTCTCTACCATTGGGGGTTGCACTCTGGCTGCAAGCTCACGCCACCTCTGGGCGTACTCTTTGAAAGATTCCCCGCTATTCTGGACAACATTCTGAAGCTGGACCCTGTTGGGAGCAAGGTCACTATTGTACTGATAATGCTTCATGAATGCTTCAGCCAATCCCTTCCAACTGCGAACCTGAGAGGGTTCCAAACCCATATACCATTCGAGCAACGGCCCTGACAGGCTATCCTGGAAAAAGTGCATGAGCATCTTCTCATCATTTGAATAGGCTGACATTTTTCTGTAGTATGAACGTATGTGCACCTTTGGGCAAGTGACACCTTTGTATTTATCGAAGGTAGGAACTTTGAACTTGTACGGTACTCGTAAATCAGGGATCAACCCTAAATTGGCCATGTCGAGCCCCATGGAGTCCTGATTTGTTATGTTCCTCATCTGTTCCTCCAGCATCCTGAACCTACGATCAGCTTCAGCAGGCAGCTCAACGCCCACATCCCTCATAGAGAACATGTCGTCCTGACGATCTTCATTCCATTGTTGGTCCCCATTGCCATACTCAACATAGGCACCCTCTGGACCATAGACGTTTCGATTGACGGTGTAACCATACCCAGCGTTACCAAGACCATGGTTAGCAGCACCAGGTCCAAACCCAACATTATGAGTACCATTACCACAACCGAAGTTAACAGTATTACCAAGACCTGCATTACCAGCATTACCCAAACCTGCATTACCAGCAGCATTACTCAGACCAGCGTGGCGGACGCCAACATCACTACCATTCCCGGCCCCTGCAGCAGTTGGGGTGCATCCGGTAGGAACAACAGTGGCGTTAGGAATTTCTGTATCGTTGCGGGGAGTATTAGTAGCAGTACCTCCGTGAAGAACTCCATTAAGATCAACCCTAGCTACCAGGGGCTGGACCATTGTTCTCAGTTGCTCCTGTCCTTGAGCCATACTTTGCATGACTTCCATGAGCTGAGTCATGCGCTCCCTCATCTCTTGCATCTCAGTCTGAACGTGATCCATGGCTTTCTTGAGATTGTTTCTAGTAGGATACCGGTGAAGTCTCTGGTCAGCAATCCTGAAACAACTCTCTGAAAAGACAACAGAACATAAGAACGAGGCTTAAGAAGGTACCTGCAAACACAAAGAAAAATATGCAAAATGCTAACAATGTATATATGCATATGGAATATTTCCCTTGATTCTAGTTCCGGGTGAAACACATGACAATGGAAACCCCTCAGACATCAGTAGTAGAAAACTCCTCATATACAGATGGAAGACCACATAGGTAGTTACAAGCACAAGTATCTGAGCACGAATGACGGCAAGCGAGATAGCTAGAACCAAAGGGAATATGCACCTGCAATGTTAATGCAATGTCATGTAATCAATGCAGATGAGAAATGCAAAAATGCAAGGATGCTATAGGGGATCAAGGTAGTTGTGCTGTGTTGTAGCAATAATAATCAGAAGCTGATTGTGCTGTAGCTTGAGAATAACCAGAGCTTCGCCTTTGCATAACATATATCACTGCATGACATAGATCACTGATACTGAAGACCCCTGATATCAAACCCAAAAGTTCACACTGTAGAGAAAACCGGGTGATCTGGAGCTATGGTTTCCTGTATAACCCAATCCCTCTCACAGGTATGGACCTATCCAGTGATAAAGTACGACATCCTATGCGTTCATCGGCGTCACAGACTTTCAAGAGCGATGATACGATACCCAGAAGGTGTGGCATCATCATCTCTTGAAGCGGCCTCACTTAGCTGAATCACAAATGATCGGTCCCCAGAGTCGACAACCCTCCAAACCAACAACCCCTCAAGCCCAAAGGGCTAAAAAAGAAGTCAACCGGGAGAATCTCGTCTGAGCGTGGATTTCGTGAGACACTAGTACCTGCAAAGCAAGCACGCGCCCACTACTTTCCAAAACTAATGCTAGGTACACGCAAGCCTGGGTATGGCTTATCACTCATCAGAATCAATCCCCTCCCACAACAGCATAATAAGGATATAATATAATGCTGAAAATAAACTGCGGGAAAGTAAAGCTAAGATACAACAGGTATGTACAAAACCCACAAGATAAACAAACAAGCGCTAGGACTGACTCGCATAAGGGACGTTGGATCCCCAGCAGAGTCGCCAGCTGTCGCTACTGCAAAAATCGGCGCCGGCATAACAGAAGAGTTGCCACCGTGCGTTATTTATCCCACAAGAGGGAAAGGAAACGCTCAGAGAAAACCTAACGAAAAGATGGAAAGGAATGGTCATCGCAACCAAAACCTGGATTCGGGAGTCGGTTACGCAATGGGAAGGTATTAGCACCCCTCACGTCCGTCGTACTCAATGAGATCCACGCTTAATTGTTTATCTAAAAGGGTTTGATTAATACTATCTACTCTATAGGTCTGGGTTAAAAAGAAAAGAAAATGACTCGACAAAGTATCACACTTTATGCCTACGTATTCCCGTCTGGAACGAGAAATCAGAGTCAACGTAGTTCGCCTAACTACGGGTTAAGGGGGGAAGTTTTCTCGCCGATATATCTCATCTCGTGCCTATGTAATTTCATCTGGTATGAAAGATCAGAGCAAACGAAGTTCGGGCTTACTACGGGGAGACTAGTTTAATCCTAACGTTATCATGCCAAGTTCGTCCTAAGGTTGGAGTTTGCAAAGGGGAAGACTACCCTAATGTTGTCATACATGGTTGAAAAGCCTAATGTCTATCACATTCTATCTTCAACAAGAAAGAATGGAGCTCCTAAGGGAAAGGCAAAGGAAGCAACGTAAAACAGATGAAATAAACAGCATACAGGAAGTGCGGATTCATAACAGCAAACCTGGAATGCAAGTGAGGGAGGAAGTCATCTCAACCTCAAGCCCATAATGAATGGAAGATGGCCTGTGCTAAACATGAAATTTTGGCCACAAGTGATTATAAAGTGTTACGAGGCAATAAAACCTACGAATGACATACGCGTACCACAATTTGGAATCATAACGCGCTATCATGGAAATATGGGACCTAATGGGAAATTATGTATGATAAAACCAGCCAATCAATGATCTAAACATCCTATATAATGTCTATAATGAGCAATAGGAACCCTAGCGTTCTCTCACAAACAAATAGAGGCCGTTGGAGCCGAAATAAAACCGAGGTCCGTTCGAAAGTCCAAATTACAAGTCCGAATACAAAAATACAAAAAAAACAGCAAAAGGTGCTAAAAAATTCAAATAAAAATCTCCCATGACCTACATCAATCCACAAACTAGGGGTGAGAGATACAACAAAAATATCCAAAGAGAAATGGTCAAACAAGTTGAAACTATGTCAAGTATACCAAAAGAAAGGTTAAAATGGAGCATGTTAAAGAAAGCATCCAAAACCAACTAAAATGGTACAATAAAATTCCCACAAAAATATATCACAATACCTCAACATGTTTATGATATTCCTGCAAAAGGTTAGGCCTTGAAATGACATATTGATGGGTCAAAGAAATTCAACAAAATTGTTACACAATTAGTACGATTTTTATGACCACTTAAATGTAAAAAATTCTAATAAAATGTAATAACATGATAAAATCGTGATTCCAATTTTATTAAATCTTAGGCATCTTAAAGATTCAGCACAAAAAAATGGGGATTAAAAAGACTAATTTTCCTATTTTTTATGATTATTTGAATTCAGCATATAAAACAGAAAAATAAAAGAACATGGAAGAACATGAATACAAGGTGATAACATGAGAAATAAGTGAGAATAAATCAAAAGTGCAGCTGCCAAGGATCAAACAGGGGTCATGGGGTTCCCTGGGCTGATATGGCGCGCCACCTCAATTAATAAGGCTTACGTGGCTGCGCGTGTGGATCATTCTGGGGTGTTAGATGATGAGTCCAGTCAAAGTTTCTTACATGATCCGACGGTTGTGACGTTGTCTTCTTCATTTGAACTTTTGGGAGAGGGAAAATTGCACCGTGAACAGTAGCAACCGTGAATGGTGGCCGTGAATTCGCTGGCAATCTTCTCCATCATCTATCTCTCTCAAAACTCCATGAAAACGAATGCTTCTTGAACCAATCTTGTGGCATTTTTCGCAAGGAATTCAAATATACCATTATTTTCCCTTGAAATGGCCTCTAACTCAAAAACCGTATATGAATCTCAAACTTTCAAGAACACTAAATTGTCATAAAAACCATCTTTTTTGTACTAGAATCCATGTAGGAGATGAGAGCAATGTAATGCAACAACAATAATGCAAGAAAGACTCATAAATCATGAGTTATGGTGAATTCTTTATACCTCCGAAAATGACTCTTTTGAGCTTCAATGGAGCACGAATTTCTTTGGAAAATTATGTAGAAACATTCAACAATCCATGGTAGAGGTATTATGATGAAGGAGAATGCTTGAATTGGAAAATGAAAATCAATTTTCACTTGGAGCTTACTTTTCATGTTACTACAACCATGGTGTTGCACTAAAAACTTCTCAAAAATTGATGGAAAAATTCTATGGAGTATATTGAATGTATTTGCAATGAGAAAGGATCAAAAAAGTGGAGAGAAAAAGGAATTGAAAAATCAATTTTTCAAATGTAGAAAATTGTGGGAAAATGAAAAATGGTGGAAGAAGAAATGCAAATGCATTGATTTTGGTTATATACATTTCATGCATCATAAGAAACTTCCAAGGTCAAAAATAATTCCTTGTTTCTAGTCTTAAGGCAAAAATCCAAAGTGTTACTTGAATTATAAGAAATCTTGAAATAGCTCATGATAAAATCCTCAAATGAAAAATGTAATAATGCCAATATTCTTAAAATGAAGTTTCCACTCAAAATAAGTACAAATATGGACTTGTTTGATTAAATTTTGACAAAATACCAAACTAGGCCTTTTCACATGTTTCCACCAAAGTGACTTTCATCAATCTTCAACCATGAGCTAGCCCATTAAAACCTTGAGGTTTAGTTGACCCAATGACGCCATTCGGAGCAACTTTCATGTGGGAAAAAAGTCCATTTGAGTTATGCAAAGTATTGAACTTGAACTGTAATTTTATGACCTGTAATCATAGTTTTCCAACTCATTGATAATCTTCAGTTGGCCTCTAAGTCAGAGGATGAACCACACACAAGCATCTGAACTTCTCAAGGGCATGAACCACTTCCTGGTGACTTTAGTGACTCCTCAAGCTCGAATAAAACCTCTAGATAGGCCTCTCTCGATGTATATCACACTTGATCCCCTGCATAAATGCTAATGTAATGCTATGATAATGCTATGATGATGTTATGCTAATGCAAAAACAAGAAGGAAAAGGTTGGGCAAATTTTGGGGTGCAACAGATACAATTCAGTGACCACCCTCACAAAACCAGCAGATCTTCTTTATTTTTCTTCACAACACAACAACATCACTAACCACATATCCCGCTCGACCCAGCTCGAACCTCCAACTTCACCTCAAACAATACCACCACTTCTCTTTCCATAACACTTCCATCAAATAGAATTCAAAACCAGAACCGCAAATAGCAACTTTCAAAACCTAAAACATCATTGAACAACACAAAACGGAGCCCAGGAGTTCCTTCTGAAACCCAACAATAATCTTCATCATCCCATCCATAAACAACTCCAAAATAACTCAAGATCCGCCCACCTTCCTTCGTCAACAACCTTCCTCAAATCTCATATACTCTTCGAATCTTCAACATCAACGATAAACCATTCAACCTTCAAAATATAACCTCCATCTTCTTCCTCTAAAACCGTAATCTCAGAACCAAACTCAGACCACTTTCCCTTACAACCTCCAAGTCCCTAAACCACAAAAAAATATCTCTGCAAAAAATTCACAAGAAAACATCACCTGCAAACAAAGAATAGAGGAACATAGCAACATAAACTTCATATTCTCAAATCCCCAACCCTCTTCAACCAATGACGAAAACACTACCAAACCTCTTCAAATCGCGACCCCTTTCTCAAACAAACAACTTCATCATCTCCATTTCGCCAAAATTCCATTCCTGATAAACACACTGCCAAACCTCTTCCTCAAACGACCCTCAACAATCTCCCATTTCAACTTCATTTCCTTCAACAAACCTGACACCCTCGATTCAATAACATTTAACACTAAAACAATTTCAGAACCGGATATCCGCCTTCAAAAAAGCCACTCCCTTCACATCTGTTCACCCCCAAAAACCTTCAAAACCGACCACAAAACTTATTCAACCTGAACCCCTCAACCTGCATAATCTCGCCCAAAAAACAATCTCAGATAGGAAACCTCAAACTTCCTTCAACATAAACCCCAAGAACACTCTTCACCATCATCACACCATAACCTTTTTTCTTTCAATCTTCACACATAATCCAAAACTTCAATAACCCATACCCTCAGCAAACCTTCAAAACTCCAATTCATTTTGACCCAGAACTACAACATAAACAAAGGAAGCCTTTTCTCATTTTCTAGCAATAAAAATCGAGGACCCTGTTCAAATATCCAGACCCCATTTCCAAAGCTTTTCCCTCAACTTCTTCTGATCATCAGTAACCTTTTCCATTAATTTTAAAACTTCTTGAACTCGAATATTTTGTAACCTTTTTCGATAATCATCTTCCCTCCCTAAAAAAAAACAAAATCGGAACCCACATAACCATAACAATCCCTAAAATCAAACAAATGAAAACAGATTCAGAGATGAAGAGAAATGGAAAAGCGAAAATCAAGCCAAATCTGGATATATAGATGATAAACGAATGAACTCACAAATCCGAAATGATGATGGATTGCGGTTGAAACAAAAGCGGGAACAAGAAGGTGTGAGGCGGGCAACGCAAACGAGGTCACCTGAGCGAGATCAAAAGAGGTGCGGAGACACGGAGGATGGAAGACGAGACACCGGTTGTTTCTTCATTCTTTTTTTTGACTTTCGTTTTGATAAAAGTTTGTTGAATCTGATACATGTCCTGTTCACAGTTTTGAGTTTGGTATCTTGAACGTGTGGCTGTTAGTAACTAGTTTTGATTTGTTTACTTGTTTTTTTCATCTATTTAAGTGGGCTTGACCATGATTGGGTTGTTACTAGCACACTCTCACTGTTTCTATACCCCCCTTTCTTTTAATTATTATATTTTCCATGTCTTTTTGTTTTAAAAATAAAATGTAAATCTCTATCATTTTTGTGATTTAAGTTTTGGCATTTCTCTCGGTCCCATCTCGATTTCACTTCATTTTTGAGTCGATGACGAGATTACCACCGTTTAGCCGTCAAATTATTGATATGAAATAAAGGATCCAAGACCACCTTCTTTTTCCGATTTTATTTCGATTTTTTTAAATCGATGAAGTCTTTTATTCGTAAGCGTCGCGTATCGAAGTTGATAACCTTCTCGATTTCAAATCTATGGGGAATGACCATTGGGGTCATTTTCCTTACTATGGGATCGTGATAGGCTACCTTCGATTAATCGGCATTATGTTTGCGATTAAGACGATATCTCATTCTTTCGTGTCCCGATTCGATTCATTAAACTAACCAATAACTTTAATTTTCGTTGACTATTATTGTGGATATTATTGTTATATTATCTTGCTATATTCATATTGTCATACTTCATTCTTATTCACCCATATTCGAAAACATTAATAAACTATCGAAATCCTAAAAGCCGAATTGGTGGACTGTTGTATCATTGGTTATTTGCAGGAACCCTAACTTTGAGTCGTGCCCGACTTTGCTCAAGGCGTAGTTTAGGACACAATGCACACACACGGATTTATCTTGAGCTACCTGACAATGAGACCCCTTTATTTCGTGCAATCCCGTGTAAATTACATGTATCCCTTCCCCATTTCGATGTATGTTTCGCATTTCTTTGATTATTAGTTTATCTCCTAGGAGCACCCATAGGGACTAGAGCGGATCAAACTATTTTCAAACTAATTCTCGATTCATCATCGATCCATTTTTAAACCCTTGTAAGTCGAGTGCTCATACGCATTCGCCATCAACCTATTGCACACAATTCGACCCTTGATGCGTAAGTCAAGTCGGTCACGTTTCTCAAACCATGTCCATTACACGCTTTGCACGCGATAATAAGTCAAACCCTTAATCCAACGTCAAGTGGATTTTCGTAACAAACTATTAATCAATTAACAACTATTCAATTCTTTTCAAGGTGTAAAGAGTAGGTTCAAGTCTTTGATCTTGCTTTCCGTTGTTTATATGCGAGTTATCTTATTCGTGTGTGAGCAATTGACGCCTTTAAATAACATTAACAACTCGACAACATTCAACCATCCTTCAATTACTCATCCTTCCAAACTCCATTTCAAACTTTAACAACTTTCTGTTCACGATGAAAAAGAGAGGGTTCCAAGTCTTTGGTTCGCTCTCCCGACTACTTGGGTCCGAGAAGCCTTTCTTAAGCTTCAAGTAGTCGTCATCCGGTCAACCTCACCCATTCAAACAACCTTCTTTTGCGATGAAAAAGAGAGAGTTCCAAGTATTTGGTTCGCTCTCCCGATTACTTGGGTCCGAGAAGTATTTCTTAAGCTTCAAGTAATCGTCATCAATTCAACTTCACCCTTTCAAACACAACCTTATTCTTCAAGATGAAAAAAAGAGAGTTCCAAGTCTTTGGTTCACTCTCCCGATTACTTGGGTCCGAGAAGTCTTTCTTAAGCTTCGAGTAATCGTCATCCGTACCCACTTTAAACCCATTCAAACCCGTTTCTTTCGTGGTTGTTACCACGAACTACGACTGCTCTGATTCTTCATTCACTCTTGAATGTAAGATACGTAGGCACGAGATTGTGATGATCTTGGCGAGCACAATCCCCTCCATCTTCCATTTCCCCCATCCTCTCCCGTAGTCGAACTACGACGCTCTGATTTCTCATTTTCGTCCGAATGAGCATACGTAGGCACAAGGGCCCCAATCCTTGGCGAGCACCCTATCCTCTAACCATCCCCATTCCCCTACCATCTTTAGCCTTTATAGTATCGTTTCAGTATCTAGTATTGAGAAGAGAGGAATTAAGCTTAGCTAACATCATCACAACTCGAATTAAGAGGTTCCCGTTGAGTACAACGAACTTGAGGGGTGCTAATACCTTCCCCTCGCGTAACTGACTCCCGAACCCAGGAATATGGTTGCGACGACCGTGTTCCTTCTGTGTTTATAAGGTTTTCTCGATATTTTCCTCTCCCGTCTATTCGGGAAAAATAAAGTTCGGTGGCAACTCTGTCGAACCGCATTTCCACGCCTTTTGCGCGAGGGTCGTATTTTCGAATGAATTTTCGAGGTGTGATAGGTGGCGACTCTGCTGGGGACTTTGCTCCATGCAAGAGAGTCGAGTCTATCTTAGTTTGAGTTGTTAGCTTGTTGTTTTTTATATTCTTCTCGCTTTGTTTTTGTATCCTTGTCTTGGTTACTTGTGCTTGTGGCATTGTTGGGTTGTTCTACTTATGATTACTTTGTGAGATGGCTCTACACCCGAGTCCGAGTATAACCCTAGGATTAGGATGGTGGTTGTGTAGTGGAGACTTGCGTGGAGTCTTTCACGTTGAGTTGAAGCGAAAACCCCGCTTGGAGTAGATTCCTTAGAGATATTGTTATTGTGGTAAGTCTTTGCCATGGCAATGATGTTTTCGAGCTTGAATCGTTGATCCCAAGGACCATTAACCATTTTATCCATGGTGGTTGGTAGTGTTAATTCTTTGTGGATTAATACGAACGCCCCAATCAGATGAGATCCCTTGAACGTATTACTTCCTTACAGTAGTATTTTCAACCTCGATCTATGACTCTGAGAACCTTTTCTAGAATCCGTGTGTCGATGGTTGTGTAGTTGATGCCTCAGAGAAGTCTTTCTCGCGTGGAAGATACGAAAACCTCACCTAGAAGAGATTCTTTTGAGAATATTATTGTTATAATGAGGCTTTGTGATGGATGTAATATCTTTGAAAGATATCCATGACTCTAGACACCTACCCGTTTTAGAATCCTACCTGTGGGGTTTCTTTGAGCAGTGACTGTGATCCTTAAACTGTTCACCCGGCTAATCTCAGAACTGTTTGAATTTGTGATCCCGCGATCCTGGATCTTGCATCTTGCATTGCATATCATTTGCATCGCATCTCATTTGCTGTGCATCGTGCATTCTCCTTCCTTCATCAGTTTCTCATGTTTCACTTTCCTTCCTATCCAGTAAATCAAGCTGATTCCTCGACACTAGTACGCAACTAGAGCTAATACAAGACGAAAGATGGAGCAGATTCAACAAGAGAAAGTTGCCATCAGGAAGGAGTTGGAATCCCTCAATAAAAAGATTAATCAGATCTTCGAAGCCCTCACCATAACTAGGAAGGAACCAGAACAGCGAGCCGCTCAAGGACCGCGTCAACAACATCAACAAAGGACGAGAAAGCCAAGTCGGGTCTTTGATCGGCTGCCAATGACTTATGCTCAGATCTTTAGTCAATTGTTGGAGCAAGAAGCCTTTACTCCGAGAGATCTAGCTCCTCCAACTATCATTCTTCCCGACTATGATGCAAATTCTCATTGTGAGTTTCATAAGGGCGCTCCAAGGCATTCGATCGAGAATTGCAGAGCTTTCAAGCACAAAATTCAAGACCTGGTTGACAAGAAAGCTCTCACCTTTGATGGGAAGTATCTTAACGATATCAACAATCCAATGCCACCAGCCAACTAGTGCCAACATCAAATCAGATCAAGTCCAGTCAAGTTCATCTCCTGAAGAAGGCCATCATATTGCCATTTCATCTTTTGCTTTTCTTATGTTTTGTCTTTGTTTGTTTAAGTACTGTATGCTTTGAACAATTGTCGTTTCGTATTTGGTTTCATTAATGTATCGTTTATGCATGTTTTGAATTAGTTATGTCGTATCCACTCATTTTCACTTATCACCGACACATATTCATTTCATACTAACCACTATTGTTTAGCATGATTGGAGGGAGGATGATGAAAACGAGATACCCATAATTGCAAACCGTATGCTTTCAGACAGAATCTCGTCAATAATGTACAGGCATTGTTTCAATTCCCCCATACACCGGAGTTATAAGGAGTTAATCCCTAGTAAAGCACTTTGAGCCTAGAAGTAGGAGTTTCCTTCGGATATTCAAACCTTTACACTCAACCTGGGGCAGGGTAGTGTTCAGTTAATTCAACCCTGCACTCGAATCAACAAAGCAAAATCCATAAGACGACTGTTCATCAATGACCCATGCTATGGCAGTCACAACCTTTCAACAAAATCCAAAAAAATCAAAAGCCTGCTAAGTCAAACACCTCAGAGGAGACTTAGGCAAAATCAAGGCAATCCCGATGGATCTGACAAGCAAAATCAATCCATGCAAAAGTTAGGGATCAAAAACAAAAGCAAAAGAGGCCCCCCGAAACCCTCAACAAAAACAAAATAAGATGTAGTGGCCACCCAAATCAGAGGGTCACTGACATTCATTAAAATAAGGTGACTGCCACGTTGAGCAAACCTTGAATCATCAAGTTTACACCGCCAAGACAAGTGCAGAATTAACTGAACGTAGGACTGGAAGTCATTACGAAGAAGGGGTAGGTACAAATCACACTTTGAGCCTAATACCTTTGTTTCATAACCGCGAACTAGACCATGTTACGGCCCTCGAAAGACCTAATTGAGGCGAGGTTTATTCTGAAAGCATACTATTGCGAGGTTGCGTAACCTGACTCCTCACATGATTTCTAATCATCAGTATTGGTGTCATTTCTCTTGATATATCTTTCACACCAATCAAAATCAGCACAACGTTTGAGCTAATTGTCCATTCGTCTCACTACCACGACACTCTCAATAAATGACACACTTTTTCAAAACTTACATTGAACTTTGCTTTAATATTACCATTTATGAATGTACAGTTTTAATTGCAAATCAGTGCTAGGTATTCAAGGACATCTCAACAAGGGGCAATCAGGGAGGAACTTGACTTTCAGTGGCGTACACGAGGCAAGATTATTTCAAAGCCCACAGGCTGGGGAAAATCATTCAACAGCTCGAGCAGGGGCATATCATTACCATATTCAGACTGGGGAAGGACCAAGTTACCCTGATCATCAAGCAGAGTTGCAGCCTTCTCTGAAGCAAATTCACAACGAATCACTAAGTAACCAGACTTGGGGCATCCAGAGCATCATCTTCTGCTTCAATCGTGACGTCTTCAGCGAACTGCGTGTCGAGGAAGTCAATCCCTCCCACCACCCGAAGTCCAATCCGTATTGGCAACTACCGAAAGTCCATCATGCTGGCGTCTCCACCTGCATTTCCAATTACCCGTCTACATCATATGCATCATACGCATCGCAATCATAAGCATCTTGCATCATATGCATACCCAATCATATCATACTTCCCCAACTCTTGCATCTCTGCGCGTCAGCATTTGCATTTGCACTTCCATTTCTTATGGAATTTCATTACCATCCAGCATTCGCATATGCAAGTCAAGGTCCAGGATCAATCCTGAAGATTTCCAATACCATCATCATCCCAGTCAGGGGCATCTTCCACAAGACCTTCAAAGCAATCATCAGCCCAGTCAGGGGCAATCTTCTGCAATTGTGGGTTTCTCCCACAAAGTTCAAGATATTCAAAGCAAGATTCAGCCTAGTCAGGGGGATTCTTTTCAAGACCATGGGTATTTCCCATGACGTATTTCAACCTCGTGATTGATCAGATCTTCAAGTCAGCATACATCCCAGTCAGGGGCATACCACTCAAAACCGTGGGCATTCCCCACGAAGTTGTTCAACCTTTTGTTGGCCAAATCCAAGAGCTTCAGTGCAAGATTCAGCCCAGTCAGGGGCATCTTCAGCAAAACCGTGAGCGTTCCTCATGAAGTTGTTCAGCCTTTTGTTGAGCAAGACAAGACATCAAGACAAACTCAGCCCAGTCAGGGGCATCCTCTTCAGAGTTCATGGGCGTAACCATGAAATCATTTCAACAAACCTGTAACCTCCAAGCACGACGGTGGGCATACCCCGTTGATTCATTTTCAATCCAATCTTCCTCTTGGGTGTTCCCCAATGAGTTGTATCCACCAAGCGTGATCGTTGTCAATTACCTCACTATCATCCTTTTGGGTGGTAGTGGCCTGTGTGTGAGTTTTGCTCCGTCATCCTTTTGGTGGGGGGTCTGTCATAGTCATTAATGATAGATTATGCGATATTGTTTGGTGTGAGTTTCGCTCCGTCATCCTTTTGGTGGGGGGTCTCTCATAGTCATTGATGTCAGATTGTGCGATGGTGCTTGGTGTGTGTTTCGCTCCGTCACCCTTTTGGTAGGGGGTCTGTCATAGTCATTAATGATAGATTGTGCGATATTGTTTGGTGTGAGTTTCGCTCTGTCATCCTTTTGGTGGGGGGTCTGTCATAGTCATTAATGATAGATTGTGCGATAGTGTTTGGTGTGAGTTTTGCTCCGTCATCCTTTTGGTGGGGGGTCTGTCATAGTCATTAATGATAGATTGTGCGATATTGTTTGGTGTGAGTTTCGCTCCGTCATCCTTTTGGTGGGGGGTCTGTCATAGTCATTAATGATAGATTGTACGATAATGTTTGGTGTGAGTTTCACTTATTCATCCTTTTGGTGGGGGGTCTATCATTGTCATTAATGATAGATTGTGCGATATTGTTTAGTGAGAGTTTCGCTTCGTCATCCTTTTGGTGGGGGGTCTGTCATAGTCATTAATGATAGATTGTGCGATAGTGTTTGATGTGAGTATCGCTCTGTCATCCTTTTGGTGGGGGGGTCTATCATAGTCATTAATGATAGATTATGCGATATTGTTTAGTGTGAGTTTCGCTCCGTCATCCTTTTTGTGGGGGTCTGTCATAGTCATTAATGATAGATTGTGCGATATTGTTTGGTGTTAAGTTTCGCTCCGTCATCCTTTTGGTGGGGGGTCTATCATAGTCATTAATGATAGATTGTGCGATATTGTTTAGTGTGAGTTTCGCTCTGTCATCCTTTTGGTGGGGGGTCTATCATTGTTATTAATGATAGATTGTGCGATATTGTTTAGTGTGAGTTTTGCTCCGTCATCCTTTTGGTGGGGGGTCTATCATAGTCATTAATGATAGATTGTGCGATATTGTTTAGTGTGAGTTTCGCTCCGTCATCCTTTTGGTGGGGGGTCTATCATAGTCATTAATGATAGATTATGCGATATTGTTTAGTGAGAGTTTTTCTCCGTCATCCTTTTGGTGGAGGGTCTGTCATAGTCATTAATGATAGATTGTGCGATATTGTTTGGTGTTGAGTTTCGCTCCGTCATCCTTCTGGTGTGGGGTCTATCATAGTCATTAATGATAGATTGTGCAATATTGTTTAGTGTGAGTTTCGCTCCATCATCCTTTTGGTGGGGGGTCTAACATAGTCATTAATGATAGATTGTGTGATATTGTTTAATGTGAGTTTCGCTTCATCATCCTTTTGGTGGGGGGTCTGTCATAGTCATTAATGATAGATTATGCGATATTGTTTGGTGTTGAGTTTTGCTCTGTCATCCTTTTGGTGGGGAGTCTGTCATAGTCATTAATGATAGATTGTGCGATAGTGTTTGGTGTGAGTTTCGCTCCGTCATCCTTTTGATGGGGGGTCTGTCATAGTCATTAATGTCAGATTGTGTGATTGTGCGAATGTGTTTTGCTCTGTCATCCTTTTGGTGGCAATAGCCGTGTGTGTTTTGTCCCATCATCCTTTTGGTGATGTGGACTTTTTTCGCCAGTTATTTACAGTTGGTTCAGAGGTTTACCTCATCCAGCATTTCAATTCCTGAGCATCTCTTTTCTTTTCGGACAAATTCAGGGTTTTCTTTATATCTAATTGACTTCTACCTCGTAGGAAAGAACACTGTAGCAGTTCACCATACTCGGTCAAAGTTAATTAGATAGGGGCATCTGTCATACCCCAAATTTGTCCTACGTTAAATCACTTTATCTTTGTTTCGGTTCATGCTCGTTGGCCTTATATTGCCTTTAGTTACAGAGACCATTCATGTCCATTTATATACACATGAAACATTTTTGTAGTTCTAGAGGCTTCATATATTGCATATGGAATTGAGGTTCGTTGAGTTTGTTGGTCAAATTAAAAAAAAATGATTTTTGTCACTGAGGCTACAAGTCTTGATTTTGGACTGTCTGGATGAGAATTAAAGTATTATAAGGAGTGGTAGAGGTTTGTTGTGAAATTTTCGCTTCTTATCCGATTTAAGAGAGGATTGTTTGTTATTATTTGAATTCAAAAGAGAATCATAATACAAAGTATAGATTTTCATTTCTATCATGAGGAGAGTTACTACCAAATTGGGTTGAAAATTTATTATTCAAGTTGTAAATTCATATCAGTATTCTCAAGCCCATGTTTTAAAAATCATAAACAAATTTTTTAAGCCCTTGTTGCACAATTGTTTGAGGCCCACCAATGTCGAAGCTTTGTTTAATCCTGCACATAAAAATAGACAGCCACAAGAGACCTTGATGTTGACGCCATGCTTTTAATTGATGGGCCCTACGCGGATTGAGGTTACCAACATGATGTGCAGCACCATGAATCCAATTTTTAACTTGCAAGGAGAAAAAGTAAAAGCTAGAAAAGTTACAAACTTGGTATTAAAAACTGTGGTTCATGTCACCGCAAAACAAAACACCAACTTGTACAGAAGAAGGCAAGTACATCTTTCATAGCGTATAACCCACCCATGATACACCAAAAACACATATACGACAAAAGTGAGGCACCTCCTCTGCACAGCTATATTCAAATTTTGCTGTAGTTATCAACCGTCACTTTCCGCATAGCCCACGCCTGCTACACACACCAGACATCCTGCCCTTGAAAATGACTTAACAACACAACATTACAAGACCAAAAAAAGACTTGTTTGAGTGGTAGGGAAGGAAGAGTGAAAAAGAGCAGAGAAAAAAGGGGGATACAATTCAGTGACCACCCTCACAAAACTGGCAGATCTTCTTTATATTTCTTCACAACACAACAACATCACTAACCACATATCCCGCTCGAACCAGCTCGAACCTCCAACTTCACCTCAAACAATACCACCACTTCTCTTTCCATAACACTTCCATCAAATAGAATTCAAAACCAGAACCGCAAATAGCAACTTTCAAAACCTAAAACATCATTGAACAACACAAAACGGAGCCCAGGAGTTCCTTCTGAAACCCAGCAATAATCTTCATCATCCCATCCATAAACAACTCCAAAATAACTCAAGATCCGCCCACCTTCCTTCGTCAACAACCTTCCTCAAATCTCATATACTCTTCGAACCTTCAACATCAACGATAAACCATTCAACCTTCAAAATATAACCTCCATCTTCTTCCTCTAAAACCGTAATCTCAGAACCAAAGTCAGACCACTTTCCCTTAAAACCTCCAAGTCCCTAAACCACAAAAAAATCTCTCTGCAAAACATTCACAAGAAAACATCACCTGCAAACAAAGAACAGAGGAACATAGAAACATAAACTTCATATTCTCAAATCCCCAACCCTCTTCAACCAATGACGAAAACACTACCAAACCTCTTCAAATCGCGACCCCTTTCTCAAACAAACAACTTCATCATCTCCATTTCGCCAAACTTCCATTCCTGATAAACACACTGCCAAACCTCTTCCTCAAACAACCCTCAACAATCTCCCATTTCAACTTCATTTCCTTCAACAAATCTAACACCCTCGATTCAATAACATTTAACACTAAAACAGTTTCAGAACCGGATATCCGCCTTCAAAAAAGCCACTCCCTTCAAATCTGTTCACCCCCAAAAACCTTCAAAACCGACCATAAAACTTATTCAACCTGAACCCCTCAACCTGCATAATCTTGCCCAAAAAAAAATCTCAGATAGGAAACCTCAAACTTCCTTCAACATAAACCCCAAGAACACTCTTCACCATCATCACACCATAACCTTCTTTCTTTCAATCTTCACACATAATCCAAAACTTCAATAACACATACCCTCAGCAAACCTTCAAAACTCCAATTCATTTTGACCCAGAACTACAACATAAACAAAGGAAGCCTTTTCTCAGTTTCTAGCAATAAAAATCAAGGACCCTGTTCAAATATCCAGACCCCATTTCCAAAGCTTTTCCCTCAACTCCTTCTGATCATCAGTAACCTTTTCCATTAATTTTAAAACTTCTTGAACTCGAATCTTTCGTAACCTTTTTCGATAATCATCTTCCCTCCCTAAAAAAAACAAAATCGTAACCCACATAACCATAACAATCCCTAAAATCAAACGAATGAAAACAAATTCAGAGATGAAGAGAAATGGAAAAGTGAAAATCAAGCCAAATCCGGATACATAGATGATAAACGAATGAACTCACAAATCTGAAATGATGGTGGATCGCGGTTGAAACAAAAGCGGGAACAAGAAGGTGTGAGGCGGACAACGCAAACGAGGTCACCTGAGCGAGATCGAAAGAGGTGCAGATACACGGAGGATGGAAGATGAGACACCGGTTGTTTCTTCATTCTTTTCTTTGACTTTCGTTTTGATAAAAGTTTGTTGAATCTGATACATGTCCTGTTCACAGTTTTGAGTTTGGTATCTTGAACGTGTGGCTGTTAGTAACCAGTTTTGATTAGTTTACTTGTTTTTTTCATCTATTTAGGTGGGCTTGACCATGATTGGGTTGTTACTAGCACACTCTCACTATTTCTATACCCCCCTTTCTTTTAATTATTATATTTTCCATGTCTTTTTGTTTTAAAAATAAAATGTAAATCTCTACCATTTTTGTGATTTAAGTTTTGGCATTTCTCTTGGTCCCATCTCGATTTCACTTCATTTTTGGGTCGATGACGAGATTACCACCGTTTAGCCGTCAAATTATTAGCTTGAAATAAAGGATCCGACAACACCTTCTTTTTCCGATTTTATTTCGATTTTTTGGATCGATGAAGTCTTTTATTCGTAAGCGTCGCGTATCGAAGTTGATAACCTTCTCGATTTCAAATCTATGGGGAATGACCATTGGGGTCATTTTCCTTACTTTGGGATCGTGATAGGCTACCTTCGATTAATCGGCATTATGTTTGCGATTAAGACGAGATCTCATTCTTTCGCGTCCCGATTCGATTCACTAAACTAACCAATAACTTTAATTTTTGTTAAATATTATTGGTATATTATCTTGCTATATTCATATTGTCATACTTCATTCTTATTCACCCATATTCGAAAACATTAATAAACTATCGAAATCCTAAAAGCCGAATTGGTGGACTGTTGTATCATTGGTTATTTGCAGGAACCCTAACTTTGAGTCGTGCCCGACTTTGCTCAAGGCGTAGTTTAGGACACAATGCACACACACGGCTTTCTCTTGAGCTACCTGACAATGAGACCCTTTTATTTCATGCAATCCCGTGTAAATTACATGTATCCCTTCCCCATTCCGATGTATGTTTTGCATTTCTTTGATTATTAGTTTATCTCCTAGGAGCACCCATAGGGACTAGAGCGGATCAAACTATTTTCAAACTAATTCTCGATTCATTATCGAGCCATTTTCAAACCCTTGTAAGTCGAGTGCTCATACGCATTCGCCATCAACCTATTGCACACAATTCAACCCTTGATGCGTAAGTCAAGTCGGTCACGTTTCTCAAACCATGTCCATTACACGCTTTGCACGCGATAATAAGTCAAACCCTTGATCCAACGTTAAGTGGATTTTCGTAACAAACTATTAATCAATTAACAACTATTCAATTCTTTTCAAGGTGTAAAGAGTAGGTTCAAGTCTTTGATCTTGCTTTCCGTTGTTTATATGCGAGTTATCTTATTCGTGTGTGAGCAATTGACGCCTTTAAATAACATTAACAACTCGACAACATTCAACCATCCTTCAATTACTCATCCTTCCAAACTCCATTTCAAACTTTAACAACTTTTTGTTCACGATGAAAAAGATAGGGTTCCAAGTCTTTGGTTCGCTCTCCCGACTACTTGGGTCCGAGAAGCCTTTCTTAAGCTTCAAGTAGTCGTCATCCGGTCAACCTCACCCATTCAAACAACCTTCTTTTGCGATGAAAAAGAGAGAGTTCCAAGTCTTTGGTTCGCTCTCCCGATTACTTGGGTCCGAGAAGTATTTCTTAAGCTTCAAGTAATCGTCATCAATTCAACTTCACCCTTTCAAACACAACCTTATTCTTCAAGATGAAAAAGAGAGAGTTCCAAGTCTTTGGTTCACTCTCCCGATTACTTGGGTCCGAGAAGTCTTTCTTAAGCTTCGAGTAATCGTCATCCATACCCACTTTAAACCCATTCAAACCCATTTCTTTCGTGGTTGTTACCACGAACTACGACTGCTCTGATTCTTCATTCACTCTTGAATGTAAGATACGTAGGCACGAGATTGCGATGATCTTGGCGAGCACAATCCCCTCCATCTTCCATTTCCCCCATCCTTTCCCGTAGTCGAACTACGACGCTCTGATTTCTCATTCTCGTCCGAATGAGCATACGTAGGCACAAGGGCCCCAATCCTTGACGAGCACCCTATCCTCTAACCATCCCCCTTCCCCTAGCATCTTTAGCCTTTATAGTATCGTTTTAGTATCTAGTATTAAGAAGAGAAGAGCTTAGCTAACATAATCACAACTCGAATTAAGAGGTTCCCGTTGAGTACAACGGACGTGAGGGGTGCTAATACCTTCCCCTCGCGTAACCGACTCCCGAGCCCAGGAATATGGTTGCGACGACCGTGTTCCTTCTGCGTTTATGAGGTTTTCTCAATATTTTCCTCTCCCGTCTATTCGATAAAAATAAAGTTCGGTGGCGACTCTGTCGAACCGCATTTCCGCGCCTTTTGCGCGAGGGTCGTATGTTCGAATGAATTTTCGAGGTGCGACATTAGCACATTCAAGAGAAATGAACGAATGAGTCGCTCCGGTATCAATAATAGCAACTAAAGGTATACTATTAATAAATCACGTACCTTTAATCAAGCGATCCGCATTAATAGTATCTGAACCAGCTAATGCAAATACTTTCCCACCCGACTGAGCTTGCTTTGGTTTAGTACACTTGGTACTAATATGACCAACCTCTCCACAGTTAAAACACTTTACCACATTCCTTCTACACTCAGAAGTGGTATGTCCAAAACTTCCACAAGTAGAACACTTCTTTGTAGACTTCCCACACTCAAAAGATTTGTGACCCATCACGCCACACTTGTAACATTTGACTGCTCCCGAACTTCCACCTCCAGATTTCCTATCAAAGTTTCCCCTATATTTTCCCTTATCAACAGGCGTCATATAAGGTCCACTCTTCACTTGTTGCTTGCCTTTCTTCTCACTCAAACTCTTGTAGTGAGTAGAACGAGCTCTACTATCTTCTTCAAAAATCCTACAACATTCGGTCAAGTCCAAAAATCTTCGTATCCTCTGGTAACCCACCGCTTGCTTTATCTCCGACCGCAAGCCATTCTCATACTTAATGCATTTAGAGAACTCTGCCGTCACAACTGCATAATGAGGATGAAACTGAACTAGTTCCACAAACCTAGCAGTGTAATATACCACCGACATGTTGCCTTGTTTCAACTCCAAAAATTCCATTTCCTTCTTACCCTTCACACTCTCAGGATAGTACTTCCTCAAAAATTCAGTGTGGAACAAATCCCAAGTAATTTCTTTGTCATCTACTTCGAGAATTTGCCTCATACTGACCCACCAGTCATTAGCCTCTTCCCTCAACATATGAGTCCCAAGTCTCACCTTGTTTCCCTCAGCACAATTCATAACTCTAAAAATTCTCTCAACTTCCTTCAACTAGATTTGAGCACCGTCAGGATCAAACCTTCCTTTGAATACAGGCGGCTGATTCTTTCTAAACTCATCATTCACATTCACATTCGGCGCACCTTGCACCGCTCTTGCCATAGCCTCCAATGCCGCAGCCATAGCAGTGTCATTACAACCAACCATATTATGAGGATTCCCAAAAAGAACAACAAGGTCAAACAACCGTTCAACTAACACAACAAGGAGACAGACACAACTGACTCAACACTGGCTCTGATACCACTTAATGTAACACCCCCTTTCTATACCGCAAAACAAATCAATTAAATCATTTAAGCGATTAATAAAGGTTCCATCAAAGTATAAATTAAAACATGATATAAAAGAGGCGCATCACATTATCATCGAAACGAAACATAAATAATACCTGCTCATAAAGATATGTAACAAAAGGGGTAAATCTCAACTAAAAACAAAGCATAGCGCTTAAAACCCACATATCAACATTTAGAATAAAGCGGAAACATCTAAACATTGAAATCATTTCATTAACATAAGCATTCTATACATCATTAAGATTAACTCAATTCATCAGTTAAGTTACAAAACAAACATCAGCAGATACATACGCGGATGTATCACAAAAGAATCAAAACAATTCCTAACTACCCAGTGTTACATATCAGAGCCATCTGACCAAAAGAAATGAAGACTCGCTTCACAAAGACTTCCAGCATCCTACTCTGCAATGCCTCATAGAGCATTATAAAACAGCAGAAGGGTGAGAAACATTACCATAACAAACAATGCATAAAATTATGTATATCATAAAACACAATTATAACATACAAGAAATTCACATTTCTCACCATAACTTGTTACAACACATCACCAAGTACACGTACATAATCAATCGCATTCACCAATTCATGCTTCACAATACATAGCATTTCACTTAAACAATTACAGTTATGTTCATTTCACCAAAACATCATATAAAGATGGTAATGCAACTCATAGAGACCGACTCACGACTCTATGCAGATGCAAATGCGGTACCGACTCATTCAGCAGGTTCAATTGAAGAACCAAAATGGAACCATCGCTCGTTACCGAAGTAACTCCCCGTCGGGCCTACAATGTTCACCCATCGCTCACACCCCACATGGGCACACGATGTTTCAGGATTGCTCACACCCCACACGGGCACACAATCCGGTTGCTCACACCCCACAAGGGCACACAACTGTTCTGCAGATTCTCTATGGAATCAAAATAAACCATTGCTCACACCCCCTACAAGGGCACACGATCGTTTCTGCAGATCCTACGTGGGATCAGACACACAAGAATGCAATCATGATGCTACACATGTAACACGACACAATACACTCTTAAAATGCACACATATTTACAAACATATTCAAGCATCCTTCATATCATACAAGTACATACAATTATGCACATTCATATCGATATCACCATGCAATTCCATTTAATTCGAACAATTGCACAAAATTGCCAAACGGCCACTTACACATTTTACAATTCATAGTCCAGGATTTACGCCATACGGCCACCCACGGTATAATATAACTCAGCACGATCGATGCCTCGAGCAAGAAAATAATCAAAGTTAAGTCGGAAACCCGACCTTGGATGGAAACACTAAAGAAGACACAACCTGACACGCTCGCCACTATGCTCGCTTAGCGAGCTCCTAGCGAGTATTCGCTACTTGTTCGCCTAGCGAACAAGCTCGCGAAGGCAAACATAAGCCTCTGACTTCGTTCTCTACCTCGCTCGCTCAGCGAACCCCTAACGAAACTTCGCTACCCCCATTCGCTACCAGCGAACACCACAACATGCATTGTGTCCAAGTCTGAGACCATTCACTACTGCTCGCTTAGCGAACGTTCGCGACCAGCTCGCCTAGCGAACATGCTAGCGAGTGTCTGCGAACCAAAATTCCTCACTGCTCAGAATTCCTCCACCACTCCAAAACCGACCGATTCTCATCAAATCAGTTCCAAAAGCCTTAGTCTATTAAACCCTGACTATTCTACAACACTTATATCAGATTCTACCCGATAAAACCTCCGTTCTACCGATTAAACTCATTATGCCCTAAAAATAAAAAATGAGCAAAAACTCTCCCCAATCCAAAACAAAACCAACAAGAACACACACAATCATACACATTGCAAGAATAATAAAGTTTCACACCTTTACCCGATCAATCGAAAGCTTAGAAGTGGATTCTTGATGATTCTAGGTTTTTCTCCTCTTTTCTCTTCTCTTCCTTTCTTTCTCTTCTTTTTCTTTCCTCTTGGTTTCTATTTCTCTCAAAATAACCACTAATCAAGGATTATCTAAAACACTATCTACTTAATTCCCAAAACTCTCCAAATAATAAAATGCCACAACATATACACATAACATTTTATCACATAGTTCCACAATAAAATAACAATTAACTAAATAAATTAAAAGCCTCAACAAAATAATGGGAAATTCAGAATCGGGGCATTACAATGATAATATTCATAATGATGATTTGGTCGAACTTGATGTAGTTGTAGGTGATAGATTGGTGAATATTAATTCCATTACTGTTGATGAAATTCGTGCTATGGAATTTGATATTGTTGATGAAGCATGTGAATTTTATCATCGATATGGTAAATGTAAAGGTTTTTCCATTTGGAAAAGTGATGTTAGGGCAAGAGGGCCTGAGGGCAATAAAATAACAGTAATGAGTCAGTTTGTATGCAATAAACTGTAAGAACAAGTTCTGGTTCTGCATTTGGCCTTAAGTTTTGATGATAACTTCACATGTTATTCTTAAGAACATTTTTATACTCTAATGTTTTCTGTCAAGTGTGTAGCGTTTGCTAAAACAGGTTCTGACTCTGAAGGAAAGGTGTGTGACGTCATCAGGCTCTGAACTCAACACTTTGGAAGAAAATATATAGTGTTTACAAATCTAAGTCAAAATTTTGGAATGCTTCTAATACAAAGGTTCTAAAGAATGTTAGTACTAGAGCTTCTGATCATGATTTAGTAAGAAAGCTTTGAGGCCTTCTAAAGCTTTACTTCTGAGGATCTAGTTCTGAAGACTCTAAAGACAAGTTTCTGCTGAACAAGTTCTGAAGATTCTGAAGACTCTGGAGACTTAGATTCTGAAGACTCATGTTTTTTTATCCTTTTACAACACATCAACATATATCAGAAGCCTTTGAAGAATAGAAGATAAAGATCAAAACTGTTTTGCGTGGGTTTGATAAGTATAAAAGTACAAAGTACACTGTTACCACTACTCTGCAAAGGCGGCGCAAGGACAATCCTTTGTTACTATGTTGTTTAACACTCCCACAATGACCGTTGCGGACAACACAACTAGATTTCTGTTTCCCATTCTACCCTCCAACAAATCCCTTTTCCGCTATAAAAGGAAGACTTGGAAGAATTGAAAAGCTAGCATTCTGCTATACAAAACTTATGCTGAAACACTGCACAAATCTTGTTTTGAGATATACCTAGTATAGTTTTGTAAATTAGTAAGGAGATTTTGTTCATATCTTACTACTAACACTTTTGTGTTATTGTGCTTAAACTTTGTGTAGTCTACTTGTGTAGAAGCATCTTTGTATACACACACTTGTAATCAACAATGGTTGATAGTTCCTTGAGAGACTAAGGTTTAGTCAGAAGTCTCAAGAAGACAGTGGGAGTTGTCCCTTGTGTTTGCAACAAGGTTAATTAGACTTGTTGTGATTTTTGTAATCAGTTTGGTTATAGTGGATTAAGTCCTTATTGAAGGTGAAATCACATTGGCGGGTGGACTGGAGTAACTTAATTAATATTGAACCAGGATAAAAATAATTGTGTTCATTCATTTTTATTCACTTGTTATCTTTGAGTTTATGTTTTCAAAAAGATTATTTTTTGTGAAACCCAATTCAACCCACCCCCTTTCTTGTGTTTCTTGCACCTTCAATTGGCATTAGAGCTCTGTTTCTAGAATTGATAGTTATCAAACACTTAACTGTGTCAGATAAAGATCCAAACGAGTTTTTAGAAACACTATGGTTGATCCTTCACCACCTCCCGTTACCCCACTTTTAAATGATAGAGGCAACCACAATGTTAAACCTCCCACATCCGTTGGTGAAAAGTTTGAGTACTAGAAAGATAAACTAGAAATTTTCTTTCTAAGTTATGATATTGATATTTGGAATATGGTAGCTGATGGCTACGTGTCTCCCACATATGACACTAGAAAGAAGAGCTATGAATGATCAGCAGAAAAATGATTATAAGAATCACCATAAAGCAAGAACTATCTTGCTGAATGCTATTTCTTATATTGAGTATGAGAAGATAAAAAATAAAGACTCAGCCAAGCCTATATTTGACTCTTACAGAATAACTCATGAAGGAAATAATCAATTCAAGGAGACCAAGGCCCTGGCCTTGATTAAGAGATATGAAGCCTTCAAGATGGAGAATGATGAAACTGTTGAGACCATAATCTCAAGGTTTCAAACTTTGGTTGCAGGACTTAGAATTCTGAACAAAGGTTACTCAATGTCAGATCACGTGAAGAAAATCACCAAAAGCTTGTCATACAAATGGAAGCCTATGGTAACTACACTCAAGCTTGCAAAATATCTAAACAACTCTTCTCTAGAGGAACTGGTGATTTCTTTGAGAAGTTATGAGAATGAGCTAGAACAAGATGAACTTTAGAAGATAAGCAAATTTGGTGCGCTCAAATCTATTAAAATAATTTAGAAAATGAGAACTCTTCAAGCTGGAGAGATTGAGGATTCAGAAGAAAATTCTGATGAAGATGAAGATAAATTATCACTACTGTTCAGAAGGGTTAATCGCCTCTGGAAGAAGAATCATAACAATAGTTTCAAAGAGTTCAAAAGGACTGATGGCCACTTCGAGTCTACTTCTGGTGGCAAAGAAGTCACCTGCTACGAGTGAAATGAGCCAGGTCATTACAAGAATGAGTGTCCTAACCTCAACAAGAACAAGCCTAAGAAGAAAGTTTTATAAAAATAAGAAGAAAGGGTTGATAGCAACATTGTATGATTCTAATTTCTCAGAAGACAACTCATAAGAAGAGCAAGCTAATGTAGCGCTGGTGGCTAGTGTTAGAATTTCTGATGAAAAGTTCCCTCCAAAAGATGAAGCATATTCTGATTCAGATAAAGAAGAAAAATTGATTCTGAATGCTCGCGACACATGATGGGAAGAAGGCATATGTTCCAAATCCTGGAACTTAAATATAATGGGTACGTAGGTTTCGGAGGAAACCAGAATAGAAGAATCAAGGATCTGTAATAGTTGAACACCACATCAGAATGGAGTTGTAGAAAGGAAGAATAGGACTTTGCAAGAGATGGCCAGAACCATGATCAACGAAACAAATGTGGCTAAGTACTTTTGGGAAGAAGCTATTAATATAGTGTGTTACATTCAGAATAGGATCTTGAACAACGAAACAAATGTGTTACATTCAGACCTATTTTGGAGAAGACTCCTTATGAACTGTGTAAGGGAATAAAACCCAACATTTCTTATTTCCATCTGTTTGGATGCTCTTGTTTTATTCTGAACACTAAAGAGAATCTGAACAAGTTTGACTCTAAAGCACAAAAGTGTATTATGTTGGGATACTTAGAACACTTCAAGGGCTACAGTGTATACAATACAGAAACATGTATTGTGGAAGAGTCAATCCATGTTAGATTCGATGATAAGCTTAACTCAGAAAAGGCAAAGCTAGTTGAGGATTTTGTAGATCTAGAAACCACCCTTGCAGGGTCAGGAGAAAAGGCAAAGAACTTGAGGATAAAGACTTAAAGGACGGTGATAAAGATACATCAGAAGCAACTAAATGACCACCAGCTCAGAAAAAGCAAAGGCATAAACAAACAATTTTTGAAGAATTGATTATGGGAGACAAAGCTGAACCTGTCAGAACAAGATCTACCTTCAAACAAACTGAGGAAATGCTTTTGGGATTGGTGTCTCTGATAGAAACAACCTCTGGTGAAGAAGCACTTCAGGATAATGAATGGATTCTAGAAATGCAAGAAGAGCTAAATCAGTTCTCTAGAAATGATGTATGGGATCTGGTACCCAAGCCAAAGGGGGCTCATGTTATTGGAACCAAGTGGGTGTTCAAAAATAAATTGAATGAAAAAGGAGAGGTCGTCAAAAACAAAGCACGATTGGTTGCACAAGGTTACAGTTAACAAGAAGGTATTAACTATATGAAACCTTTGCTCCATTTGCCAAGTTAGAATCTATCCGTCTCTTAATTTCTTTTACTGCTAATAATGGTATTATCTTATATCAAACAGATGTTAAAGGCGCGTTTCTGAATGGATACATTTATAAAGAAGTATTTTTCACTAACCTCCAGGTTTTGAAAATGTCAAGTTTCGAGAACATATTTTTATACTTAAAAAGTCATTGAATGGTATGAAACAAGCTCCCATAGCTTGGTATGAAAAACTAAGTTATTTCCTTTTAGAAAATGACTTTACTAAATGTCAGGTGGACACTACTCTTTTCTGTAAGAACTTTGGAAACTATCTGATGATATGCCAAACATATGTTGATATAACTTTTGGTTATGCTAATCCATCTATTTGTCATGAGTTTTCTAAGCTAATACATGCAGAGTTTGAAATGATTCTGATGCAAAAGCTAAAGTACTTTCTGAGAATACAAATAAATCAAACTCTAGAAGTCACGTACATTCATCAAAGAAAGTACATAAAAGATCTCATGAAGAAATTTGACATGTCAAATTACAAATCAACAAAGACTCTCATGCATCCTACATGCATTCTGGAGAAAGATGAGGTAAGTAAAAAGGTTTGTCAGAAGCTCTATCGTGGTATGATATACTCCATTTTCTATTTGACTACTTCTCGTTCATATATTTTATTCAACGTATGTCTTTGTGCTTGATTTCAATTAGATCCACGAGAAACTCATTTAACAGCTGTTAAGAGAATACTAAGGTATCTGAAGGGAACACCTAACCTTGGCTTGACGTATGAGAAAACATCAGAATACAAGCTATAAGGTTTTTGTGATACAGATTATGATGGAGATACATTAGAATGAAAAAGCACTTCTGGAAACTGCCAGTTTCTAGGTGAATATCTCGTCTCATGGGCAAGCAAAAGACAATCAACCATTGCACTATCAACTATTGAAGCATAATATATTTCATCATCACTTTGCAGCACTCAGATGCTCTAAATGAAGAATCAGCTGAAAGACTGTCAAATTATTGAGAGTAATGTTCATGTTCTTTTCTAAGGTTTGACGAGATGTGTTGGCTTCTGGGTTGTGAGGCTTCTGACAAGTGAAGTTCTCATATTTCATAAGTATCCATGGTCAGAGTATTCTCATGAGAATGCTTATGTATGTTGGAAACGAAAGATTTTACCTTATTAATGAGTTGTCAGAGTAGTAACGAGTGTGTAATTCAAAGTAAGGCAACTGTCTTTTCTGAACTGCGCCTAGTACTTGCTATGACACACTGGGTAGATGAGAGATTATTGCGATTAGGTAAAAAATCTTCACACTTTATGCTCTGTCAAATTTTTTTCTTCCATTTATAAGTATACCTTTATTCATTTAATTGACTAATGTCAGTAATTGAATACCGTATATTTTTTTAAGTATCCTTTATGGATAAACTTTTTATTAAAAAAATAAGAATCTTTAGCACGACCTACCTAATTCCTTGTCTTATTTGTCTTTTAGTTTTCCTTCTGTCACTTGTTTTGAAAATGATGGTAGTCTTTATTGCTTGTCTGCTCTTCATTAATTGCTTTACGTGTCTCGAGTGTGATTGCTCTTCTATCGATAATGTTCTTTCCTCCTGTTTATATCTCTCAATTTGATTCTCATTCTTCATTCCTTACACTTTTATACTTACAAAATTCCTTCTCCATCCTTTTCACCCATAACTCACCATGTTCACAAAAACCTTATTGTCGCTACTGCGAAAATCGGCGTCGGCTATGACAGAAGAGTCACCACCGTGCGCTATTTATCCCAAAAGAGGGAAAGGAAACGCTCAGAGAAAACCTAACGCAAAGTGGGAAAGGAATGGTCATCGCAACCAAATCCTGGATTCGAGAGTCGGTTACGCAAGGGGAAGGTATTAGCACCCCTCACGTTCGTTGTACTCGACGGGATCCACGTTTGTTTTCTATCTAAGGGTGTGTTTATCTATCTACTCTAAAGGTCTGGTCTAAAAAGAAAAGAAAGTGACTCGGCAAAGTATCGCACTTTATGCCTACGTATTCCCGTCTGGAACGAGAAATCAGAGTCAACGTAGTTCGCCTAACTACTGGTTATGGGGGAAGGTTGCTCGCCGAGATATCGCATCTCGTGCCTACGTACTTTCATACGGCATGAAAGATCAGAGCAAACGTAGTTCGGGCTACGGAAGACACAAGATTGTCTGACAGTTTTTTATCTCCTTATGAAAGGGTTTTCCAGATTAAGGGTCCAAGAGGACAAAAACAGAGTTTGAATGTTTGTTTGAATCTTTTACGAAAGAACTGTTTTTTAGGATGTTCGCAATCTCCATCGCACTAGAGACTATGACCCAGGAGTGAATGCCTCGTATGTCACCCAAAGGGTACCACACTAAACATCCAGATTACTGGAGAGAGACCCTCCACCAACCTTTTCCCATATAGCTTAAGGCTCGTAAAGTACGACTTCAATTAACCTTATTACTGTATTTTTGAATTGTTTTGAGATGAGAAGAGAAAGACGCCCTAAAACTATGGTTGAAAGGGAATCTACCTACAGTTATCATGCATGGTTTAAAAACCAAATGTCTATCATAATTCCCTCTTGCACAGAGGAAATCATAGATCCTAGGGGAAAACAGCAAAAGAAAGCAAGTAGTAAACAGTAAATAGTAAAATGCATGCTATGCAACAGTACAAGCGAGGCAAGGGAGTCCGACTCAACCTCAAACCTAAGAAAACAACAGGAAAGGGGAAACAAGCTCCACCTCAAACCTAAAGGTAAGCAACACAAGCAAACAGATAAAACAACAAAAGAAAAACAGAGGAAGCAGCCCAAGCAGTAGCAACAATCTTCTACAGACAGCAACTTCAACCTTCAACAGCAGCTCTGGTCAGCAAAGTTGAATTGACAGAAAAGTTGAAAACAAAGAGTCTTCATCTTCAAGCTAGCTCCTATCTTCAAGCTTCTTCAATTCTTCATCTTCAAACTCTAGCAAGCTCCACAAGAAGAGAAATCACCATTGAGATCAAGTTACAATGCTAGGAAACCTGATGAAAACCAAAGGAATTCATCAGGAACCAACATTGGAAAGAAAGTGCATCCTCAAAAGTTCTACTCATTAAGGCATGCCACTCATCCCTCCAAAGGAGAGATGGAGCTTCCTTAATAGGACTTTGCATCATGGGATGAGGATAGAAGCAAATAATGCATTCTATTTTTGAGGAAAAGAAAAGAACTAGTTCTAATGGCTCTTCCTAAAACCTTAATCCTATAAGCTTCTAAAAAAAACTCCTAAAAGAGAAAGAAAGCTCCAAATTATGCTCCACAAGCCAATCCATAGCAGCTACAAGATGTCCAGCACCTCCTCCAAAAAGGAAATCAAGCCCTTCAAGCTCCAAAGCCACCAACAAGATTAAACAAAGCAAGGCACCAAAGAAGGAACACCAAAAGCAACACCTACTTGAAAATTCTATCTAAAATAGAAAACTAAGTTGTAAAAATCTAAGAAATTTGCTAAGGGAACATGCATGTTCTAACATTCTAAGGTTCAAATATCAAAGCCTAAATCAACTTCTAGGTCCAATAAATAAATCCTAAGTTGAATTGTGTCAAGATAAACCATAAGTTGGGAAGGCTCTAAACATCTCACCTAAAACAGAACCTACAATTGTTAAAAAAATCTAATAAAAATCCTAAGGGAGCATGCATATCTAACCTACAACATACTCAAAAATCAAATTCAGAAACCAAATAAAATGCTCAAACCAAAATCAACAAGGCAGATAGGCAATTATGCAAAATTAAGGAAACAACATAAAAAAAGAAAATGCAAATTAAATTTAAAAATGCATGAAAATGCAATTTATTGATCCCAGAAAATCACAAATTGAGAGAGGAGCATGGACATATTTTTAAAATATTTTTCTGATTAAAAATGGATTTATTGTGATTTTTGGAATCAATATGCATTTAAAATAAAACAAATATGAATTAAAATAAACCAAAGCCAAGAAAAAAATGTGGACAGTTGGATTAGTAGACTGGTCAGCTGATCTGAGGGCAATGCGCGCGTACACATGGGTAGTGAGGTGGATGCTGAATGGAACGCCAGGTTAATTAATGAAACGACCTCGTTTCATCTTGGAGGCAATCTTCAGTTCAAATCTCGTGCGTTGATCTTGCATACCAAGTCCACTTCTCAGACTCATCCAACGACCATGGTCTTTCTTCTTCCTTGGAACTCAGGCGAAACCTTAAACCCAGACGGTGGCCCAGACGGTGGCGCCACCGTCTTCTCCGGTGAGACGTTATTCACAGGTGACCAAATCCAACAAACTTTACACCAATCTTGCTCAATTTTACACGCTGAGTTCAAATATGATCTTAGAATTAATTGAATCCTCGTTGTTGCACCCCAAAATTTGCTCAACCTTTTCTTGCCTGATTTATGTTTCATTGCATTTCATTTGCATTGTCACATCATATACACAGTCTAATCATTTGCATATCATAGCATAGCATGCCTCCAACAAGGGATCAAGGTGTCTATCAAAAGAAGAGCTTAGCAAGGTGTGTTATCCAAGAGGAGAAGTCTTCCAGGCCATCAAGAAGTGATTTGAAGTCTTGAGAAGTTTGAGTGCCCATAGGTGGATTTCTCTCCTAACTTGAGGTGTAATGAAGATCATCAACATGGAATTGTGAATTTTAGGTGTGTATGGATCTCATGGGAGGCCTAGAGAGCCCTATTGAAGCTTAGACAAGTCATGGTATCAAGTTCAAGAACCACAGTTGAGGTGTGTACAAGTAGGGTTTCATCTGGGTAACCCTAGGTCAATGAGAGCAAAGAAAGGGCATCAAGACCTAGCTCTAGGTCATGGAAGTCATGGATTGATATGTTGAAGCATGTGTATGGATGAGTCAAGATCAAGTTCAAGAGAATCAAGAGTGGTTGGAGGTGTTTGAGACAGGTTTCTAGGGTAAAATCCCCTGTATAGCACTGGACTTCCAAGCCACATAAGTCAAAATAAAAGTTTCAAATGGATTCTTGGCCAACATGAAACTTGTAGAGCTTCTCAATATCTTTAATTTTAGTACTAGAAGTCTTCAAGGAGATTCGTAGAACTCAAGTTATGGTTCTTGCAAGTTACAGGTCACCAGAGGACACTGAAATTTATCTATGAAAGTCACTTGACTTCCAAGCAACTTTTTCCCCTCAAGGAGTTTTCAAATGGATTCTTGGACAACATAAGAGTTGTAGGGCTTGATCTTAACTTTAATTTGAGTACTATAAGTCCTCAAGAAGATTTGTGGAACTCAAGTTATGATCTTGGCAATCTAGGGTTATTTTGGGAAAGTTGAATTATAGGTCCTTTTTCAACATAGGTCAAAATCTCTATCTTCCACTCCTCAAATGAAAAAGTGTCCAACATGAAATGTGTTTAGAATGGTGTTTCTAGGTCATATATGAAGTCATGGTGAGTTGTATTGGCTTGTTTCACAAAGTGCCCCAAAATGGCCTAAAAAGGGAGATTTTTCAAATGATTCAAGAGAGGGAAAAATGATTTTTTGACTTGCAAGGCATAAACATGGCATATGGGTAGTCATTTTGAATGGAAATTGGATTTCAAACACATTGGCAATGTCACAATTTTGAGATGAGCCATTATTTTATGAGTTGCTTTGAAAAGTGCTTTCTTACATCACAAGTAACATTTGCAAAATACTCCTTTAGATTAGAACCAAGGCTCTAACCCTCACCAATCATTTCAAAATGTCATTTGGAGAGAAATTGGATCAAAACCAAGCTGCTGAAGCAAGCCAAAACCAACTGTCATGTGCAAGCTTCTCATGAAATTTTCAAATGCAAGAGAAATTAAATTTCTCACATGGATCATTCCAGAACTTTCTGGATCATTCTAACACATTCTATATAACCCTCATAACTAATTCAGTTAGTTTTTTGGCCAAGAACTCTAAATAATTGAGAGAGAGCAAAGTGAGTTTCTTCATTGCAAATCAAAATCGTGTTTGGTGATTGGGAAGGATTCAAGGCAATTCAGTGCATACAGAAGCTCCACAAGACTTCATTTATCGTGTCTGGAGAAGATTGAAGGGTGATTTGAAGATTTTCTTGCTCTGTTCACTCAAATTTTACAGGTATGTAAATTTCATCTCATAGCATGATTTAGGTAGAATTGCTAGGATTTGAATGCATAGATAGATTGTAGACATGGCTAGGATCGTTTCTGGTAGGAAAAAGTGGTGATTAGAGACAAAATCTAGGGTGACACCATTTCTGTTAAAGGTTGTTTCTCTTAGTTCTTGGAGGTTTAAACATGTTTAGGTGGTGAGGATTACTCAGTGCAACGTATAGGTGATGATAGGCTTGTTAATTTTGAGATTTGGTGATGATTGAATATTGAGCATGTTCTGAACTTTTCATCGTGTTTTGAGATAGAGTGGTTTTTAATGAGAATGGAGGGCATGGTTAGATTCAGGGAGAAAAAACGAGCAAGATGATGTACTCATGTGTAGATTTTGGTGAGGTTTCATGGTGTTGGCATTTGGGGACGACGGTGGCGCCACCTCCGGCCACCGTCTGGTTCATTTTCCCCCCCCAGAATTTGAATTGGAGAAGATGATGAAATAACCATTAGATCTAGGAAGACCATTGACTGAGCCATCCATCCAAGGGCCACGATTGATTTTGAGTTTGTGAAGGAGTCTGAACATGGACAAAACGCCCCGTTTCATTAAACTGGTGGCTTTGGGCTTAAGACAAACATTACTATCCACACACCCTTTTGAAGCCCATTTAGGATTTACACATGGTTTAGTTGCTATTTGACACAGATTTTTATTGATTTTTCATTGCATTTTCCATACTGTTTTCTGGTTGGTCTGGGCTTGATGCACGCTTGTTATTCACACCCCTTCTTGGGCCCAGTCTGGGGAATGCACTTGTAAATTTTGCTATTCATCACGCCTGTTTGTCAATTTCCTCTTATTTTCTTTTATTTTCATGTTTTACATATGGTTAGAAATTAATTCATAATAAATTGAAAAATGATCATTTTAGGATGAAACTTTTTTCCCTGGTTTCCTTAGGGTCTCTAGAATTTTATAGGATTAAAAAAAATATAAATTTCATGTATTTTATATTTTCTGGCATATTTTACAATTTTAATGCTTTTATTTTACTTTTGTTTGATACTTCATTTTTCTGAATTTAGTATGAGAGTTTGGTGAGGAATTTTTGAGTGATTCTTGTGAGGTTGATTAGATTAGGGAAGCATGTACCCTTAGGAATTTTTTCATATTTTTGTGATTAAAATTTAGGTTAGTTTGAGAGGTGAATAAGAGAGGTGTTAGAATTAGGGTTTTAACACAACTAGTTGTAGTTTAGGGCATAGTTTGGGGGCTTAGGGTTTGATTTAGGCCTTGGGATTTATATGGGGTATTGGGTATAGGGTTAGGTTCCCTTAGAAATTTACCTAGGATTTTATGATGGGTTTTATCATTTTACTTGATTTTTGCAATTGGTGTGATGTTTGTGTGTTTTTCCCTTGGATGTTTGGTTTGGTTACTTTGCTTGGGCTGTCTTAATTGGGCTTTGGGCTTGGGTTTTGCCTGATGGAGCTTCTAGAGGCATTGAGGATGCTTGGAGATAAAGCTTGGGGCTTGGTCATGAAGGTCTTTCCTTGTGAAGATTGCTTGTCAGGAGCTTAGGGATTAGGGCATATAGGAAGAGCTTTAGAATAGACTTGTTTCTTCTTTCAAACATAGAGAGCTTCTTGTGCCTCTATTCATTCCTATGACACAAAGTCCTTTTAAAGTATCCACATCCCTCCTTTGGAGGGATGAGTGACATACTTTAGAAGTAGAACTTTGAGGATACCTGTCTTTTATAATGTTAAGTGCTTATGGGCTTCCTTTGGTTGTCACTAAGCTTTCTTAACATTTCAACTTAATCTGTTAATTGATTCTCTCTTGGGGGTGGAGCTTGAAGATAAGATCTTATTTGAAGCTTGAAGATGCTGAAGATGCCTTTCATGAGGATTGCTTGAAGATGGAGTTGTTACTGTCAACTTTGCTGTCAGGAGCTTGCTGGAGTATTGAAGCTAGGGTTTACTGTTGCATTTGAGCTGGGGTTTTCTGTAGCTGTGGAGCTTGACTGTTTAGGTTTGAGGAGCCTTATTTGAAGTGTGGTTTATCTTCCCTGGAGGTTGGAGATTGAAGCTTATTGAAGTTGAAGGTTCTTGATGTTGCTGTCAGAGCTGCTGTTTGCTGTAGAAGTTTGGCGCTGCTGCTTGGGCTGCCTCCTCTGCTTTGGGGTTTTGTTTTCTGTATTGTTTGTTGGCTTGTGTAGCTTGCCCCTAGGTTTGAAGTGAATGATGATTCACTTTTCCTGTTGTTTTCCCAAGTTCGAGGTTGAGTGGGACTCCCTTGCCTCGCTTGTATTGTTGCATTGTATGCATTTTACTGTATTAGCTTGCTTTCTTTTCTATTTATCCCCTAGGATCTCTGATTTCCTCTGTGCAGGAGGGGATTATGACAGACATTAGGATTCTTATCCATGCATGACAACATTAGATTAGTTTTTATTCCCTTTTAAACCCTAGGTTTTTTAGAGCTTCTTTCTCTTCGTATCTCAAAACAACTCAAAAATACAGTAATAAGGTTAATCGATGTCGTACGTTACGAGCCTTAAGCTATTTGAGAAAGGGTTGCTGGAGAGCTTCTTTCCAGTAGTCTGGATGCTTAGTGTGGCACCCTTTGGGTGACACGCGACGTAGTCACTCTCAAATCTAGTCTCTAGTGCGTCAGAGATTGCAAACAAACTAAAAAACATTTCTTTCGTAAAAGATTCGAAACAAACATCAAAGTGCCATTTTTGTCCGCTTGGACTCTTAATCAAGAAAAACCCTTTTCATAAGGTAATAAAAAACAGTCAGACAAGCTTGTGTCTTCTGTAGCCCGAACTACGTTTGCTCTGATCTTTCATGCTGTATGAAAGTACGTAGGCATAGGATGTCGTATCCTAGCGAGCAACCTTCCCCTCCTTCCCGTAGGTAGGCGAACTACGTTGACTCTGATTTCTCGTTCCAGACGGGAATACGTAGGCATAAAGTGCAATACTTTGCCGAGTCATTTTCTTTTCTTTTTAACCCAGACTTGTAGAGTAGATAGAATAACAATCTGTACTAGAAAACAAGCGTGGATCCCGTCGAGTACGGTGGACGTGAGGGGTGCTAATACCTTTCCCTTGTGTAATCGACTCCCGAATCCAGAATTTGGTTGCGACGACCATTCCTTTCCCGTTTTGCGTTAGGTTTACTCTGAGCGTTTCCTTTCCCTCCGTTGGGATAAATAACGCACGGTGGCGACTCTTCTGTCATAGCCGGCGCCGATTTTCGTAGTAGCGACAGCTGGCGACTCTGCTGGGGACTCCAACGGTTCCCTACGTGAGTCAGTCCTAGCGCTTGTTTTCCCGTCATGGGTTTTGTATGGATTTACATTTCTGTCTTTATTTTCCGCAGTTTATTGTCAGCTTTATATTGTTATTGTTGTTGTGGGTAAGGGGTCAGATTGAGAGATAAGCCGGACCTGGGCTTGAGTGCACCTAGAATTAGTTGTGGAAAGTAGTGGGCGCATGCATGCTTTGCATGTACTAGTGTCCCGCAAAATCCACGCTCGGAAGAGGTTCTTCTGGTTGACTTCTTTTTCAACCCTTTGGGTTGAGGGGGTTGTTGGTTAGTTGGATTGTCGACTCTGGGGACCGATCATTTGGAAGTTGGCTAAGTGAGGCCTCTTCAGGACATGATGATGCCACACCTTCTGGGTATCGTATCATCAGTCTTGAAAGTCTGTGACACCGACGACCGCATAGGATGTCATACCGTGTGTCAGTTGATAGGACACCTACCTGTGAGAGGGATTGGGGCATGCAGGAAACTTGACCTCCAGACTACCCGGTTTTCTTGATATTGGATCAGTATGTGTGGTTACTTGGGGTTCTTCATCAGAATAGTGTTATGGGTCTATTGAGACCAGGTTGGAGCTTTGTTATAGGTCTGTGGAGACCAGGTTGGAGCATTGTTATGGGTCTGTTGAGACCAGGTTTGAGCAGTACTGCGGGTCTGTTGAGACAAATATTGTGGATGGATCTCTTTAGCAATATATCACTTGATCCCTGTTGCATGTTTGCATATTTCATTGTTGCATACTCATTTTGCATATCATTAACGTGTGTCTGTGCTGCAGGTGCATTTTCATACTTTTGATTCTAGTTGCCCGAATTTCTTTCTGTCTGCTATTATGGATACTTTGAAGAAGACTGTGGCATACAAGTTGCCTACTCCAGATGTTACTTCTTTGCTTGGTTTGATATCTCTAGCTGATGATGATGTAAAGAGAAGCTTCAGGAAGAGTTATGGGAAATTACTTAGGTTGGTTTATAAACCATCCATGTATGAGCGTAACGGATTGTACACGCTAATGCAGTTCTATGATCCCCCGTTGAGGTGCTTTACTTTCCCTGACTTCATTCTGGCTCCGACCATGGAGGAATATGCTGAGATCTTGGAGCTGACTATTCAGAACATAATACCTTTCATTCATATGGGTGTTGAGCCCAAGTTGGAGGATTTGGCTGTTGCCTTGCATTTAGACTCCTCAGAGTTACTGTTAACCTCGTGGAATGGAGTGTCTGGTTTTTCTCTCAAGTTCTTGGTTGGGAAAGCACAAGAGTATGCCAAGAGTGGATGTTGGATTGTGTTTAATGCTATTCTTGCTCTGTGTATCTATGGCATTGTACTGTTCCCGAACATGCCTGGCTTTGTTGATTTGGATGCATTTTATATATTTGCTTCAGGCAATCCGGTGCCTACTCTGATTGGAGATTTCTATCACTCACTGCATTATAAGAACGAGAACAGGAGGGGCAAGAACGTCTCTTGTTGTGTGCCTTTGTTGTATATGTGGTTTGAGAGTCATCTTCCCAAGAAGGGTATCTTCACTGAGTCTGCAGATACGGTGGATTGGTCTGAGCATCTGATGGGACTTTCTTCAGAAGATGTTGTCTGGTTTGATAAAGATTTACTGGGATTTGTGATTATCTACAGCTACGCCGGATATCCTAACGTTCCTCTGATCGGGAGGAAAGTGTGCATTAACTACAATCCTTCATTGTTGATCAGGCAATTCGGGTATGCTTTGAAAAGCCCGCCAAAAGAGGAGGAAGTACAGGAATCCCTGTACTTCACAAGTGATTTGAAGGGAGAACTATTGTCCAATCTTCAGCATGCTTAGAATAATGTCCACAAGAGGGTGTCATACCCTAAATTTGTCCTACCCCTTTCGTAAGTATTTTTCGCATTTATTGTTTCATGCCGTTTAGACACGTGACCACCCGAAATTGGGCGTTTTTTTAATTTTTTTTCTTTTTGACCAATTAAAGCGTGACACGTGGCCTAACAAAAGCATTTTTGTGAATATTAATTCTTTTCTTAATTTCCTAAACCTTTTTCTTTTTTAAAATATTATTAATGACAATATTTTATGCACATATATAGCTCTTTTATTTGTAAATATTAATTTTTGTTTTTTTTAGTTTGTTTTACATATATATTCGTTAATATCTTTTATTTTTATATTTAATATTTATATTTTTAAATAGTTATTAATTTAGTTTAAATTAATTATTATTTTTGTTAATGTTTGTTAATAATAATTGAAAAAAAACAAGAGAACGAGTTGAGGGGAGGCCCATTTTCAAGCGGCCCGTTAGGGTTGGCTTTGGGCATGATATTAAGAAGAAGAAGACCGATGGAAGAGGGGAGAGAAGCTACTGTTCACGATATTTCCGAACCCTAAATCGGCCGCTCCCAATTCACTACAAAAGCCTAAAAATTCACTATTCATTTTCCCCTCAGGAAAAGCCACCCCCAGTTATAACCCTAAATCCGCCGCTCGAAATCATCTTTCCCCTTCATCTTCAATCTACCACTAATAATGAATCCGCCTCCACTCTCACCGTTTCTCGCTCTCAATCCTCCATTCTATCGCCCCTCATCGCCATCAGAAAACCCCCCTTCTCCTGCTATCTAAATCACCACCGTAAATCTTGAATCACTCATCGTATTTAAGCCCAGCCCTCGTCAAATTCCTTCATCATTGTTTCCTGTCAAAAGCCAGCCACGACAACAACATGGCTCACATCTCATTTACCAGATTCGACAATTACAATGAGAGTCTTTGGTGCACTTGTTTAAAGAGTAGCATGAAGTTGTGGCCTTTTAGGTTAGTTATTGGTTCAGCTGAGAAGCCAAGGTTTGATAGCAACACAGAGCAAAACATTTTGTTTGATTCCAAACAACAATATCATAGTTAGTTTTTTCTGATTCCGAAAACCTCGCCGCCATTGTTACCGGCACGCTTTGCTGCTCTAAATAATGCTTAACAACGTCTCACACTTTGCTTTGCTTGTGTGTGTTCTGCACGAAATCTGCAACCAGAGTAGCCAAAGGTGTACGGGTTCAAAGTTCTGAAGCAATAACCGCAGCTACCGATATCAATACCGACGCATTCAAGCTTAACTTCGCATCAACTTAATGCAATAGCTACCAACCTTTAGCAACAACTCGGGTTGCAACGATATATCGAGTGACAACTCAATCTTCTTCAGAAAGTTAATGGTTGTGAAAACATGTTCGTAAGCTGTTTCAACTGGCTGCAGGTCGCGAGATTAAAGTGCTGAGTTTTGATAATTTGGTTTGAAATATTTTGTGCTGAATGTTGCTGTGTTAATCCCTATGATCCGAATTGGCTCTGTTTTGCGACAAAAGAATTCAATCAGGAGCATTGCATCATTGTTGGTCCTGTTATTTCTCTGCTTACAACAACAACAATTTACATCACCCTTCAACGCTAACGACTGAATCACGCCATGAATTTTGGTCTGGCTTTTCCGTGGACATGGCCCTGGTGGTGTACCTCCTGATGATGAGCTCCAGCAGCCGCAACTTCAAAATCCTAACTGGTTTGACTACAACACAGCAAGTGCAGTAGCCTCTTCACTCGGTCTCAACACAGCACATTCAATAAACGGGTTTCGGCAACATTGGTAACCCGTTGGTTTCAGGTCTATTCAATTTGAATTTGACTTATGAACTGCTATTTGAATTATGTAGGTAGAAATATGGTTGAAGATGCTGTCTGGGATGTACGTGACGTCGTGAGATTTCTGCATAAAGTTTCAGTACTTAACTTGTTTCGCACCACCGACGAAAAAGTAGTATCATCAGTGATAGCAGCTCCTACTATTTACCGACATTAAGAGGATTCAACATAGCGGTGGCATTTCGGTTTGAAAGTTTGTTGAAGAAATGGAGTTGCGAGCAGTCGGTAACGATGCCGAATTCTTTCCATGAATGTATTGGCTGTCTTTTTTTCTTGCTGTGATGTCAAAATCTTGCTTTTGTTTTGTGAATCCATTCTAATCCATAAGTATAGAATAATTATATCATTGTTTGTGATTGGAATTTGGTTTAAGCGGTCGGTAATTTAGATTCATTGTTCTTCTCTCCTTTTCTGTCCATATCGATAGCAGAATTATCATACTTGTTGAGTGGCAGATCCATTTTTACAGTAACAGTAACCGTTTCTTTGCAATGGTAGTTTGGACCATGATATTACACTAAATCAAATTCTTGGGTTGTTATTTCGTGATGATATGCGGAAGGTTGCCACATTCGCAACTCGTCCTGATCGGTCTATAATTTCCATTATTTTTAGTTAATTTTTTTAATCTAATAATGTTCATGTTTGTGGTAGTTCCGGTTGTGATGTCGGTAATTCGATTTCACGGCTGTACTTTTGTTTCGTGCTATGTATTTTTCCATGAATATTATAAATGGCTGCTTGGATCAAAGTACAATACCTATATTTATATTTTCAAGTTATGCTATTTAATTTCGTAATTTTTATCCCTATTCGATGAAAATTTGTCCCAGTCCCCACAAATGTAATAATTCTTATCGATTTTCCCTACTTATGCTTTAATGCTTCAAAATCTTTTTTAAAAATTAAACTCTCGATTTATCGAGTCATTTTTCACCCGTGTAGGTCGAGTGCTTTTAAAGCCTCTCCATCGACCGTTAATCACCTCGAGTACTTTTTCAAAGCAAACTAAATCCTTGAAGTCTAGCACCTCTTGGATTTTTGGACGATTGTTATTGAGGCGTACGCCTTAAATAATGTTTTGTTCGACCTTTTTGTACATTATTTTGAATAAAGAAATATCATAAGAATCTAGCATTCCGTGTGATATTTCCGTTGTTCATCCAAACATTCTCGAATGAAAAAGGTGTTGTCGAGATCTAGCATCACGATAATACTCCGATTAATTGGTTGGGAGGTCGGCGTCTCATTTACCAAATAATCGTCATTTTCAAATCCAATCTCGTATTCTCACCTCTCGTACCATAAACTCTTTTCATATTCTCGAATCGATTCATATTATTTCAAAGCCATTTTTTCGATCACACTCCGAAAGAAGGAGGTTCTTGGAATCTAGCGTTCCTGGAATTTTCGAGTGAATAGTTCTTGAGACACGCTCTTGAGTTATTATTCACTCAATCTTTCGGCCCCTTTTTTTTAAAACACCTTTTTCAATTCAAACCATTTTTCTCGATTAAAATTCCGAAAGGAGGTTCTTGGAATCTAGCATTCCTTGGATCTTTGAGTGAATAATTCTCGAGGCACGCTCTTGAGTTATTATTCACTCAATCTTTTGACTTTTTTCAAACATTTTGTAAACATTTTCTCGATCAAACCTCGAAAGAAGGAGGTTCTTGGAATCTAGCACTCCTTGAATTTTCGAGTAAATAATTCTTGAGGCACGCTCTTGAGTTGTTATTCACTCAACCTTTTGACTTTTTCAAACTTAAACATTTTCCAACGTTCTCCTAAGTCGAATGCTCGTACGCATTCGCAACTCATATTTCATACACGCAATTACAACTCCTCGTGGTTTCGATATTGGAAGCACCCCTAGGGACCAATATCATTTCTCACAATCTAACCCTTGACACGTCGTCAAGTCGGTTCCATCTTCGATCAAATCCTCGACACGTCGTCGAGCTACTTCAAAATAATTTCCTTCTGACCTCGCATGCCATTTTTTCGATTCGATCCTTTCACAAACATTTTTAAAACTTACGAAAGAGGGATATTCTCAGAATCTAGCATTCTTTGAATATTCAAATGAGTAACTTTCGAGGTACGCCCTTGAGTTGTTATTAGTTCATTCTTTCAATTTCAAAACATCTAACTCTTTATCTTCAATTTATTCAGTCAATTCCCGAAAGAACTGAGTTCTTGGAATCTCGCATTCCTTGAATTCTTGAGTGACAAGTTCTTGAGGCGCGCTTTTGGGTTGCTTGTCAGTCACTCTTTCGCCTCTTTCTCAAACTTCCAATCTATTCAACCTCACCTTTTCGTGGTTGTTACCACGAACTACGATTGCTCTGATTCTTCATTCTCGTCTGAATGTAAGATACGTAGGCACAAGATTGCGATGATATTGACGAGCACATTTCCCATTCTCTCCCCTATTCCACACTTCTATCTTCCTCCATTATTCCGTCCATTTCCCACCCTTTCCCGTAGTCGAACTACGACGCTCTGATTTCTCATTCTCGTCCGAATGAGCATACGTAGGCACAAGGGTCCCAATCCTTGGCGAGCACCCTATCTCCTAACCACTCATCTCTCCTTAGTGTCTTTATCCTATTATCCTACCAATTCACCTTTATCAACGAGAAGAAAACAAGTAAACCTAGACAACACTCCCCACATTTACCTTAAGAGGTTCCCGTCGAGTACGACGGACGTGAGGGGTGCTAATACCTTTCCCTCACGTAACCGACTCCCGAACCCGGAACTTGGTTGCAACAACCCTGTTCCTATCCTTTTGTTTTTTAAGAGGTTTTCTAGATATTTTCCTCTCCCGTTTATTCGGGAAAAATAAAGTTTGGTGGCGACTCTGTCGAACCGCATTTTCGCGCCTTTCGCGCGAGGGTCGTTTTCTCCGAAATGTCTCCGTGATTTTTCGAGGTGCGACAGAGGGGTAAGGCGTTGTTGGGTAAGAATAATTGTCAAGCCTATGCTCCGTACATGGTTTGGATCCAAGATAGGGCAAGGCAGGCGCTAATGCCGTTTCCTGCAGTATCACCTCCTACTCCCCCCGTGATTGAAGAGCCAACTACCGTGCCTATTGAGAGATATGAACAGGTTACGAAGGAGAAAAAAGAGCTGATGAAAGCCAACGAGAAGTTGGAAGAAGAGCTAGTGCAACTCAGGAGTGAAAGGAATGAAGCTGTATATTCCTTCGAGCAGCAAACGAAGCTGGTAAATCAACTAGGCACGGAACTGACTGGACAATGAAAGAAGTGTGAACGTTTGGGGATAGATTTCAAGAGCTCCCATGATATGCTGGAGTCTAAGAAGAAAGCACTTGATATAGCCTACCGGGAGATCTCTGCATTCAACAAAACCTGGAATGCCACGCTGACCGGCAATAAGGAAAGAGAAGACAAACTGAAGTTGCAGATCTCTGAGCTGGAAGGTCAATTGAAAGCTAGCCAGAAGAAGTTTGAAGAAGAGGTCATGCAGAGATATGATGTCCAGAATGCCTTGAACAAAGTTATCAAGCGCAAGAAAGAGTCTGCGTCCCAGAAACGGAAGCTAGAAGATTGCTTTGGAGAAGGTGTTTGGGAGGAATCCATTGGTGATCTCCAGCGGGTTATCAGGCAAAGAGACTCGCTCGTCGAAGGGTTGCTTTCTCAGCCAAACCATCCCAAGACTAAGAGACTGTTAGAGGAGTACCAGGCATATGGTCGCACTTGATTATCTTATTTATTGATGTGTATGCTTTATTTGCATTGTGCTGGCCATCACCAGGATTGTTGGTTGAGGTCATGCCTTCCTATCGTACACTCAGTGATATTGTATTCCTGACTCGATGGGCTTTTCCGCAATATATGAGATGTTTTCCATGATTGGATTTCGAGCTTCTTATTACTATCACTGTCACTGCACTGGCACTTTGGCACTAGAATCGGGGGTTGATCTCCCTAACGCACAGACACATATTGCATCTGCATATTCATTTTTGCATCGCCGGTTATTTGTTGAATTTGTATCTCATTTCCTGCATCTCACAGGTTTTTCAGGATTGACGAACGAAGAGTCCACCGCTACTCAACCCGAAACAACTGCAAGAAAGTAATGGATCAAGTTCAGGTCGAGATGCAGGAAATCCGTGAGAAGTTGACTTTGTTCATGCAAGCTATGGAGAACATGGCCAAGGGACAGGAGAATCTTCAGAACTTGGTGCAGCCGCTGCTGACGCGGGCAAACGGAAATGGCAACACTGACCATATTTCTGTTGAAACTCCTCGTCGAGAGAATGAGATACCGACAGTTGTTACTCCACCTGTTGTGACTGTCAATGGAAACACTAGTACTGGTGCAGGTGCTGGCGCTAGTAACGACAATACTGGGAATGGTGGTGATGGGCATGTTGTTAACAAAAAAGGCAACACTGTGGATGCCGATCAAGGATTCGTTGACAATGTTGGATTTGGAAACAATGGGTATGGCAATGTCAATCAGGACGGGAACTTCGGGTTCAACAATCAAGGCTTCGGTAATGACGGTTACGGCAACAACCAGGGGTACGACTACGGTAATGGTGGATTCGGTAATGTGAATGTGAACGGTGTTGGAGCACTTCCTTTTAACAATGGCTTTGGACCTGCTGGGGCCAATCTGGGGTTCGGCAACCGAGGACAGGGTCCTGTGTTCAATCATCAAGGATTTGGCCGTAACATGGGTTACGATGGGTATGGCAATGACTGGAATGTGGATCAACAGGATGACGCTTTTTCAGGAAGAGGTATGGGACCTGAAGGCCCTATTGACCCGGTTCAGAGGATCAAAATGCTAGAAGAGCAGATGAAAGGTGTGGTTGATCAGAACTCCGCTGGATTAGATATGACTACTATGGGGTTGGTACCAGGGCTGAGGGTGCCGTTAAAATTCAAGGCTCCAACATTTGACAAATACAAAGGGGATACCTGCCCTAAGGTCCACGTCCGCTCTTATTACAGAAGGATGTCCGCATATTCGGATGATGAAAGGATGCTCATGCATTTCTTTCAGGACAGCTTGTCAGGACTGTCACTTGAATGGTATATGGGGCTGGAGCCCACTCAGATTAAAACCTATAAGCAGTTGGCTGATGCTTTCGTGACGCATTACAAATATAACAGCGATCTGGCGCCAAACAGGGTCCAATTACAGGGTTTGTCACAGAAAAACGGTGAAAGTTTTAAAGAGTATGCGCAAAGGTGGCGCGATATGGCAGCGAGGGTGCATCCTCCTTTAATTGAAAGGGAGATGAACGACATGTTCATTGGGACATTTACGGGGATGTTCTACGAAAAATTATTTAGTGTGTCTTGGGCAGTTTCTCAGATTTGATTCTTATAAGGGAGATGATCGAGAACGGGATTAAAGTTGGAAGATTCCAAGCAGGTGAGTCTACCTCAGCAGGAGGTACAAGAAAAGCATTCGGTGGTAGACGACAGGGTGATGCTAGTGCCGTGTTTGGTGGCAGGGGCAGGGGCAGAGGAAGGAATCGGTATGTTCAGCCTCAACAGATAGCCAGTGTTACTATCCCGTTTCCTCAACAGAGGCAGCCACAACAACAACAACAACCACAACAGCAGCAAGGGCAGAATCCCGGTCAGAGAAGGGTACAGAATACGAGACCGAAAAGAGTGTTCGACGCACCTCCTTCCACGTATGCAGAACTCCTTCAGACCCTGCTAGGGTTGAACTTGGTTGAAAAGAGGACTTTGGCACCGCCTACAGGGTCGGTACTTCCTTATGGATATGATGCTAACAAGCAGTGCGAATTCCACTCTGGGGCGCCCGGGCATGATGTAGAAGCTTGTCAGGCATTTAAACACAAAGTTCAGGACTTGTTGGACAGTAAAACCATCAACTTTGGCCAAGTGGGGCCCAATATTGTACAACAGCCCATGCCTAATCATGGGGAAAATGCTATCTTAACAGAAGAAAATTTGAACTTGGTATTGGATGTTAATGAGTTGAAGACACCATTGAGTGAAGTGAAAAGCAGGTTGCTCATAGGGGGAGTATTTCCCGATTGTGATGAATACTGTTTAGAGTGTTGGACCCAGCCAGAGGGTTGTAATGATTTGAAGCGAGGCATTCAGGCTATGATCGACGAAGGGACCTTGCAATTTGATCGAACCGCAGTTGAGAAGCCTGTGGAGGCATTATGGGAAGAGCAGAATGATATTGCAACGGTGACGATCCCGAGGAAGACTATAACGATAGTGGCGCCAGCCCAGCGGCCAACTATTACGATTACCAAAGCAGGGCCTGTTCCCTTTGAAAGTACGAAAGCTGTCCTGTGGACATACGGATTAGAAGCATATTGCAACGGCGAGAAGATTGCAGTGAAGAGCCAGCCAACTGGGATTGTTGATAATGTTGTTGGTACGGGGGGCATGACCCGTAGCGGAAGGATCTTTACCTCACCTGAAATAGAAGCGGAGAGGTTGGCCAAAGGTAAAGCTAAAGTAAGTGAAAGCGGGCCCTCTCAGTCGAAAGAAAAGGACACGTCGCTCAAGGACGTAGAGGAGTTCATGAGACTAATTCGCAAGAGTGACTACAAAATTGTTGAGCACCTATAGCAGACGCCGTCGAAGATCTCTATCTTGTCGCTGTTGTTATGTTCCGAGGCGCACCAGAATGCCTTGCTAAAGATTCTGGATGCGTCGTTCGTACCCCAAGAAGTTTCTGTAAATCAGTTAGAGGGGGTAATGGCACATGTCAATGCTGGACATAGCCTGGGCTTCACAGATTTTGACCTAACACCCAAGGATCGGGAGCACAACATGGCCTTGCATATATCGGTGGAATGCCGGGGCACCGTAATGTCGCATGTATTGGTGGATACTGGAACGTTGTTGAACGTATTTCCAAAGAAGGCCATGATGAAGTTGGACATACGGGGAGTTATTTGCACACCCAGCGATTTGGTTGTGAGGGCGTTTGACGGGACGAAAAGGTCAGTGTTTGGGTCAATAACATTACCGCTGCAGGTGGGGCCAGAGATTTTTGATACCGAATTCTACATCATGGATATCCATCCAGCTTATAGCTGTCTTCTCGGGCGCCCATGGATCCACGCTGCAGGGGCCGTAACGTCCACATTGCATCAGAAGTTGAAATACACGGTGGGTGATAGCGTCGTTACCGTTTGCGGGGAGGAGGATATTTTGGTCAGTCACCTGTCATCATTCAGATATGTGGAAGTTGACGGAGAAATACACGAGACACCTTGTCAAGCCTTCGAGGGGTTGCGAATTAAAGACAAAGCTCAGGGTTCCAGCAAAATATCAGATGTGGCAGTGTCATCTTACAAAGAGGCTCAGGCTTTAGTGCAGACTGGTGAGACTAAAGGCTGGGGGCAGGTATTGGAGATTCCCGTGAAGAATGACAAGTTTGGGCTAGGGTATCGACCGACGTCGTTAGCGTCATCTTCAGGAGCGCCCAGGTGTCATACCCTAAATTTGTCCTACCCCTTTCGTAAATATTTTCGCATTATCGTTTCTTGCCGTTTAGACATGTGTCCACCTGAAATCGGGCGTTTTTTAAACTTTACCTTTTTTTTTAACCATTTAAAACGTGACACGTGGCCTGAGGGGCATTTTGGCCATTTTGCTTCCATTTTTATTTTTTCTACTTTTTCTTACAAAATACTACCCTTTTGTTCTTTTTATTTTATTTTGTCATTTTATTTAGTTTAATTAGGTGTAGAATTATTTAGTTTTATTTTTACTAGAAGATAGATAGATGCTCTCTTTTTTATTATTAGATTTAATAGTAGAGTTGATTTCCTTTTGTTTAATATTAATTAGAGTAGAGTATTATTTTTTTTTAGATTAATATTTATTAGGATTTTTTAGAATTAACTAGAGTATTTAAAATTTTTTAGTTTTATTTACCTATTTATCATCTTATTATTTTATTATTAGATTATTAGTGTTTAATTACCACCTTTTTGTTTATTTATTTAGATTTGATTTAATTAGGTTTTCGGATTTTTTTAGTTAATATTAATATTTTTATTTATTTAATCAAAGTCAGTTTTTGTTTCTTTTTTTTCCATTAATCCATCATTTATTTCTAATTAATTAACAGCTTTTAATGAGTTGTCTTTGGTCCACTAGTTAGATGCATGCAGGCCCATTAGGTCAGATTTTGCCACTTGTCAGCAGGCTATAAAGCCTAGTGTATTCTTGCATTAAAGGCAGACACGTTTCCCCAGGGCTGAAACCCTAGCAGCTGCCACCTCAAACCCTAATTCTAACCCTAAACCTAACCCTAACCCAAAACGGCGCCACTTCACCATGCAAACACACTTCTAGCTCGCCGGCAAAATCACACGGATCAAAATTCCACACCGGAAAATTCATCACTCGCCGAAAAGTTCAAACACATTCATCCTGTTCACAACATTTTTCTAGATTTTTTTTCACAAGTTCATAACCATATTCATCCGTTTTTCTTTTTCTCCCAGAAGTGTTCAGATGTTCATTTACCTTCATATGTGTTCATACTCTTTTTTCTGGAATTTCTTCGATCCTTCATACGAAATTCATCATAAGTTCATTATGCTCATCGATTTTCCAGTTTGTCCACACTCAAACAATTTCGTCCAAAATTCATAACAACCTTCATAGCTTCATCCGCAGTTTCCCAGATCTACAACTCCATTTCCAGATCCTTCTTCACATGCAACTCGGATCTACAAATACAAACCTCAAACAAACTTCCAATTTCGCCATTTCCCCATATCTATGATCGTCATCACCCTCGTGTAACATCAACGAACCTTCAACCAAAACTTTTCCCCAAATAACATTCATCCATTCGTTAACCTCCGATTTCATCTTCAACCAACAGAGTTACGCAAATTTCCAGATCCACAAAACTCTTACGAACTTCGGATTTTCGTGAACGTAACTTCCAATTCAATAAACCAGATTGGAAGAACTTGAAGTAATTTCGGTTGTTTGGTTTTTGTTGTTTGATTTCGTTTTTTAGCAAGAGAAGAGTGGGATATGAAAGGATAAAAAAGGAAGAGAATAAGCTAGGTGATGGTTGAAGAAACGGCGCAGTCTGATGTTGGCGGCGGCGGAAATGATTTTGAGAGGGAAGAGGAACGCGATTAGGGTTTGCTGAGGCCAAGTGAGGAAGGTGATGAATTGTTTCATACGGATTAGTGGGCCTTTCCGGCCCATTTCACTTTCGGATCATGCACCCTGTGTATTCCTATTGCACTCCCCTCTGATTGTTTATTTTTGGCTTTTTTTTTTGTGTTTGAGATTTGTTGGGCCGAGCCCAACCGATTTACTTTCCCCACTCCCTCTCCATTCGTGCACACTCTGTATACTATTGTTTAGTTGTTTGAGATTTGGGCTTAAAGCCCACTGTGCGGATCTGCTTGCTGAAACCCTCTGCTGGGCTATTACACCCCCTTTGTTTTATTATTTTATTTTTACATTTCTATAATTATGTTGTAATTTATTTTTAAGTATATTTAATATTTTTAAACCTATTTTCAAAAAAAGACTTTTTTCTTAATCTTTATTTAAATTCATTTTCAAAAACTATTATTGTCTAAATTTTTTATTTAACTTATTTTATTAAAATGTTTTCTTTTCAAATTCACTTTCAAAATTAATAGTTTTTCTAGTCTTTATGTAAAATTTTTTTTATTCACTAAAATAATTTTTCTTAAATCAAATCATGAGAGATTAAATCCTTGAAGTCTAGCACTTCTTGAATTTTTTGGACAATCATTATTGAGGTGTACACCTTAAATAGTGTATTATTCGACTTCTCATTCCTTAAAATACCCTATTTCTAGCAAAGAAATATCATAAGAATCTAGCATTCCGCGTGATATTTCCATTGTTCATCCAAACATTTTCAAATAAAAATGGTGTTATCAAGATCTAGCATCTCGATAATACTTTGATTAATTGGTTGTGAGGCCGACGTCTCATTTATCAAATAATTATCACTTCTCCTAAATCATTTTCAAATTCAGATTCATTTTCAAATTCAAATTCATATCCTTACCTCATACATTTACAAATTATTTTCATACCTTATTTCAATTTAAATTATCTCAAAACATTTTATCGATTAAAACTCCAAAAAAGGAGGTTCTTGGAATCTAGCATTCCTTGAATCTTCGAGTGAATAATTCTCGAGGCACGCTCTTTGAGTTGTTATCCACTCAACCTTTCGACTTTTTTTTTTCAAACTCAATCACTTTCAAACATTCTCCTAAGTCGAGTGCTCGTCCGCATTCGCAACCCATATTTCGCACACACTTCGCAACTCCTCGTGGTTTTGATATTAGGGGCACCCTCAGGGACTAATATCGTTTCTCACAATCCTAACCCTTGACACGTCGTCAAGTCGGTTTCATTTTCAAACAAATCCTTGACATGTCGTCGAGCTACTTCAAAACAACTTCCTTTTGGCCTCGCATGCCATTTTTCGATTCGATCCTTTCACAGACATTTCTAAAACTTACGAAAGAGGGATATTCTCCGAATCTAGCATTCTTTAGATATTCGAATGAGTAAGTCTCGAGGCGCGCCCTCGAGTTGTTATTAGTTCATTCTTTCGATTTCAAGACATCCAACTCTTTATCTTCAGCTTATTCAGTCAATTCCCGAAAGAACTGAGTTCTTGGAATCTCGCATTCCTTGAATTCTTGGGTGACAAGCTCCTGAGGCGTGCTTTTGGGTTGCTTGTCAGTCACTCTTTCGTCTCTTTCTCAAACTTTCAACCTATTCAACCTCATCTTTTCGTGGTTGTTACCACGAACTACGAACGCTCTGATTCTTTATTCATTCTCGAATACAAGATACGTAGCACAAGATTGCGATGATTTTGGCGAGCACACTTCTATCCATCTCTCGTTTTCTCCCATCCTTTCCCGTAGTCGAACTACGACGCTCTGATTTCTCATTCTCGTCCGAATGAGCATACCTAGGCACAAGGGCCCCAATCCTTGGCGAGCACCCTATTTTCTAACCACCCATCTCTCCTTAGCGTCTTTAACTTTTTACCCTACCAATTCTACCTTTAACAACGAGAAGAAAACAAGTAAACGTAAACAATACTCCCCACATTCACCTTAAGAGGTTCCCGTCGAGTACGATGGACGTGAGGGGTGCTAATACCTTCCCCTCACGTAACCGGCTCCCGAACCCGGAACATGGTTGCGACAGCCCTGTTCCTATCCTTTCGTTTTAAGAGGTTTTCTCGATATTTTCCTCTCCCGTTTATTCGGGAAAAATAAAGTTCGGTGGCGACTCTGTCGAACCGCATTTCCGCGCCTTTCGTGCGAGGGTCGTTTCTCCGAAATGTCTCCGTGATTTTTCGAGGTGCGATAGCTGGCGACTCTGCTGGGGACATTTTGCTCCATGCAAAAAGAGAGTCGAGCCTATCTTTTGGTTTGTGAGGAGTGTTTTTTATTTGTTTTCTTTTTGTATTTGCTCTCTTGTGGATTTTATTTATGCTTATTATCTTGGCCTGTTGGTTCTTGGGATGACGTCATGAGTAAGACTCTACGCCCGAGCTTTGGTAAAAGCAGAGAGAACACATAGTTTAGAATTGGTAGTCGAGTAGTGTTAATCATCAAGGATTCGCTTCTTGTGTGCCTAGCATGAAAGCTCCTCCAGAGGAGACCTATTCGTAGATCTCGTTGTAACACAGCTAGCCTGTTGCACGACTTGATTAATGAAGGGTCCGTGATTCTGGGAACCTTTTGTTAGCACCAGTCCGATATTGGTGGTCGTGTAGTGTTAGTCTCCAAGGACTCACTCCTTGTGCGCCTAGCATGAGGACCCCGCTCAGGAGAGACCTTATCGTCATTATCGTCGTAATACAGCCAGCCTGTTGCGTGACGCTAATACGACTAGTGTCCGTGATCCTGGGAACCAAACGTAGAGACCATCCCGTAAGTGGGTTTATGGGTAGATTGTTTAGATCTTCCCGCATAGGTCGTACCTGTCAATGTTCTTTGAGCAGGAATTATGGTTACTTATCTATCACAGTTACCAGCTTCAGGAGTTGTTCGAACTATGATCTTGTGATCCTGGATCTTGTATCTTGCATTGCATCTTGCATATCATTCGCATTGCATTTCATATGTTGTGCATTTTGCATTTCCAGTCCTTCAACAGAATCTTATGTCTTTGTTCCTTCCTCTCCAGTAAATCAAGCTGATTCCTCGACACCAGTATGCAACTAGAGCCAATACCAGACGAATGATGGAGCAGATTCAACAGGAGCAAGCCGCCTTCAGGGAAAAGCTGGATTCTATGAAAGGAAAGATCGACCAGATCCTCGAAGCCATCCTCGCAGCCAGAAGAGAGGAAGAACAGGGTGAAGCCGCTGCTGTCGTCAACAATGGTCAAGGACAAGGGTCTACTGCCATCCCTTTGGTTCCAATTCCAAATTTTCATGGGACGCCGTTGAACTTCAACAACGCAGCCGAAGGAAACACTTCTCAGCCAATCCCAGCGCCTGGAGTTACTGTTGGAGTTATCCCGCAGGCCCAGCCTACTGCTGTGCAAATCCCAGTTCCTCATATCGAAGATACTCTGATGGATCAGTATGACGATGTTCAGAATTATCATGCTGCTATCCCCATTGCCAGTCCTGTTGCTGCTCAGGATTCTGAAGCCATGAAGATGTGCCGAGATCTAGCCGAGAAACTTCGAGCCATGGAGGGGCACAATTCAAATTCTTTCAGTGCTTTGGAATTGTGCTTGGTGCCTGATGTTGTCATTCCTCCCAAGTTCAAGGTACCTGAATTCTCGAAGTACAAGGGTCTCAGTTGCCCAAACATTCATCTGAAGATGTACTGTCGCAAGATGGCTGCTTATGCCAGAGATGAAAAGCTCATGATTCATTGCTTCCAAGACAGTTTGTCTGGGGCATCGCTCGAATGGTACATGCAGCTGGAGCGTAACAGTGTGCGCACTTGGGCCGAGCTAGCCGATGCATTTGTCAAACAGTATAAGTACAACACCGATCTTGCTCCGAATCGTACTCAGCTTCAGAGTATGACTCAGAAAGATAGTGAATCCTTCAAGGAGTACGCGCAACGATAGAGAGAACTAGCCGCAACGGTGCATCCACCTCTTGTTGACCGTGAACTAATTGACATCTTCATGAGTACTTTACAAGGCCAATACTACGAAAAGTTGATCGGTAGTGTCTCCGCTGGATTCTCTGACTTGGTGATCGTCGATGAGAGAATTGAAGAAGGGCTGAAGAGCGGAAAGATCCCAGGAGGTCCTAACAGCCAGGCTAATGCCAAGAAGCCTTTCAACGGATACAAGAAGAAAGAGGGCGAGACAAATGCTATCTCTTTGCAGAAAGGGCAAGCTTCTCAACAAGCTCCCGCTCCTATGCCTTATCAGGTTCCTTACTAGCAGTATCCGTATGTTGCTGAAGCGCAATATGCTCCAATGCCTTATCAGCCAGCTGTTCAAGCAGTTCAAGCTCAGATGCCACAGCAACGGGCTCCTCAGCAACAAGCCTACAATCAGCAAGGATACCAATATCCTCCTCAGTAACAGCAAATGCAAGCTACTCAGCAACGACAAGGTACTCGCCCACAGCGTCAGCAGAGAACATGGAGGCCAGATAGAGTTTTTGATCGCCTGCCAATGAAATATGCTAGTATCTTTGCTCAGTTGATGGAGAAAAAGGCTATTGTTCCAAGAGATTTGGCTCCCCCAACTGTCATTCCTGCCGACTACGATGCAAATGCTCATTGTGAGTTTCATAAGGGCGCTCCAGGTCACACCATTGAGGACTGCAGAGCTTTCAAACACATAATTCAAGACATGATCGACAGGGATGCTATCAACTTCAATGGAAAGTCTCCGAATATCATCAACGATCCGTTTCCATCGGCCAGCTAGTGCCAACATCGAATCCAATCAAGTTAAGTTTATCCCAAAGAAGGCAGTCATGATGCCATTTCATATTTCATTTTCCTTGTGTTTTGTCTTTGTTCGTTTAAGTACTGTATGCTTTGAACAATTGCCATTCGTATTTGATTTTCATTAATGTATTGTTTATGCATGTTTTGAATTAATTTTGTCGTATTCACTCATTTTCACTTATCACCGACACATTTATTCACTCCACTCTATTCACTGTTGTTTAGCATGATTTGAGGGAGGATGATGAAAACGAGATACCCATAATTGCAAACCGTATGCTTTCAAACAGAATCTCGTCAATGATGTACATGCATTGTTTCAATTCCCCCAAACACTGGAGATATAAGGAGTTAATCCCTAGTAGACCACTTCGAGCCTAGAAGTAGTAGTTTCCTTCGGATATTCAAACCTTTACACTCAACCTGGGGCAGGGTAGTGTTCAGTTAATCCAACTCCGCACTCGAATCAGCAAAGCAAAATCCAGAAGACGGTTGTTCATCAATGACCCATGCTATGGCAGTCACAATCCCCCAACAAAATCCAAAAAAAAATCAAAAGCCTGCTAAGTCAAACACCTCAGAGAGGACTTAGGCAAAATCAAGGCAATCCCGATGGACCTGACAAGCAAAGTCAATCCATGCTAAAGTTAGGGATCAAAACAAAAGCAAAAGAGGACCCCGAAATCCTCAACAAAAACAAAATAAGAATCAGTGGCCACCCAAAGCAAAAGGGGCACTGACATCCATCAAAGTAAGGTGATTGCCATGTCGAGTAAACCTTGAACCATCAAGTTTATACCGTTAAGACAAGTGTAGAATTAAATGAGCGTAGGACTGGAGATCATTAAGAAGAAGGGGTGGGTACAAATCATACTTTGAGCCTAATAACCTTTTGTTTCATAACCGTGAACCAGACCACGTTACAACCCTCGAAAGACCTAATTGAGATGAGGTTTATTCTGAAAGCATACTATTGAGAGGTTGCGTAACCTGACTCCTCACATGATTTCTAATCAACAACATTGGTGTCATTTCTCTTGATATATCTTTCACGCACTAATCAAAATTAGTACAAAGTTTGGACTAACGGTCCATTCATTTCACTATCACGACACCTCAATAAAAGACAGTTTTTCAAATCTTGCATCGAACTTTGCATTAATGTTACCATTTATGAATGTACAATTTTATTTGCAAATCAGTACTAGGTATTCAAATGCACTCCAGCGAGGGGCAATCGAGGAGGAATCTGACTTTTAGTGGCGTACACGAAGTAAGAGTACTTCAAACCCCATAGGCTGGGGCAAACCATTCAACAGCTCGAGCAGGGGCATATCATTACCATATTCAGACTGGGGCAGGACCAAGTTACCCTAATCATCAGGCAGAGCGACAACCTTCTCTGAAGCAAATTCATAGTAAACCAAAAAGTACCCAGACTTGGGGCATCCAGAGCATCATCTTCTGCTTCAATCGTGACGTCTTCAACAAACTGCGTGTCGAGGAAGTCAATCCCTCCCACCACCCAAAGTCCAATCCGCATTGGCAACTACCCGAAATCCACCATGCTGGCGTCTCCCTACATTTCCAATTACCCGTCTGCATCATCTGCATCATACCCATTGCATTCGACCTCATAAGCATCTTACATGCCAACCATATCATACTTCCCTAGCTCTTGCATTTCCGCGCGTCAGCATTTGCATTTGCACTTCCACTCATATGGAATATCATTTATCATCCAGCATGCATATATGCAAGTCAAGGTCCAAGATCAATTTTGAAGATTTCCAAGACCATCATTGGTAGCCCAGTCAGGGGCATCTTCCACAAGATGGTGGGTTTGTCCTACAATTTTCAAAAGCTTCAAAGCAATCATCAGCCCAGTCAGGGGCAATCTTCTGCGATTGTGGGTTTCTCCCACAAAATTTCAAAGTATTCAAAGCAAGATTCAGCCTAGTCAGGGGCATTCTTTTCAAGGCCATGGGTGTTTCCCATGACGTATTTCAACCTCGTGGTTGATCAGATTTTTAAGTTAATATACATCCCAGCCAGGGGCATACCATTCAAGACCGTGGGCATTCCCCATGAAGTTGTTCAACCTTTTGTTGGGCAAATCCAAAAGACCTTAAGTGCAAGATTCCGCCCAGTCAGGGGCATCTTCAGCAAAACCGTGAGCGTACCTCATGAAGTTGTTCAGCCTTTTGTTGAGAAAGACAAAACATCAAGACAAACTCAGCCCAGTCAGGGGCATCTTCTTCAGAATTCATGGGCGTAACCATGAAACCATTTCAGCAAAACTATGATCTCTAAGCAAGTCAGTGGTCGTCCCCGCTGATTCATTTTAACCCAATCTTCCTCTTGGGTGTTCCCCAATGAGTTGTACCCAGCAAGCGTGACCGTTTTCAATTGCCTTACTATCATCCTTTTGGTGATAGTCGAACTTCGTCAGTTCAACCTAGCCTGCATCCTTTTGGTGTTGGTAAACTTCAAATCTGTATTGTCCTATCATCCTTTTGGTGATAGCGACCAGTTTGCGTGAGTCTCGCTCCGTCATCCTTTTGGTGAGGGGTCTATCATAGTCATTAACGATAGATTGTGCGATATTTTGTTTGTGTTTTCGCTCCGTCATCCTTTTGGTGAGGGGTCTATCATAGTCATTAATGATAGATTGTGCGATATTTTGTTTGTGTTTTTGCTCCGTCATCCTTTTGGTGGGGGGTCTATCATAGTCATTAATGATAGATTGTGCGATAATTTATTTGTGTTTCGCTCCGTCATCCTTTTGGTGGGGGGTCTATCATAGTCATTAATGATAGATTGTGCAATAATTTATTTGTGTTTCGCTCCGTCATCCTTTTGGTGGGGGGTCTATCATAGTCATTAATGATAGATTGTGCGATAATTTATTTGTGTTTCGCTCCGTCATTCTTTTGGTTAGGGGTTTATCATAGTCATTAATGATAGATTGTGCGATATTTTGTTTGTGTTTTCTCCCGTCATCCTTTTGGTGGGGGGTCTATCATAGTCATTAACGATAGATTGTGCGATATTTTGTTTGTGTTTTCGCTCCGTCATCCTTTTGGTGGTGGGCCTGGCATTTCGTCGATGTCAGATTGTGCATTTGTGTTTGCCCTATCATCCTTTTGGTGGTAGTGGCTGGTATGCGTTCCGCTCCGTCATCCTTTTGGTGGTGGGTTTGGCATTTCGTCGATGTCAGATTGTACGATGTGTGTTTGTGTTTGCCCTATCATCCTTTTGGTGGTAGTGGCCGGTGTGAGTCTCGCTCCATCATCCTTTTGGCGGTGGGTCTGACATTTCGTCAATGTCAGATTATACGATTGTGTTTGCCCTATCATCCTTTTGGTGGTAGTGGCTGGTGTGTGTTCCGCTCCGTCATCCTTTTGGTGGTGGGTTTGGCATTTCGTCGATGTCAGATTCTGCGATGTGTGTTTGTGTTTGCCCTATCATCCTTTTGGTGGTAGTGGCCGGTGTGAGTTTCGCTCCGTCATCCTTTTGGTGGTGGGTTTGGCATTTCGTCGATGTCAGATTGTGTGATGTGTGTTTGTGTTTGCCCTATCATCCTTTTGGTGGTAGTGGCCGGTGTGAGTCTCGCTCCGTCATCCTTTTGGTGGTGGGTCTGGCATTTCGTCGATGTCAGATTATGCGATTGTGTTTGCCCTATCATCCTTTTGGTGGTAGTGGCTGGTGTGAGTTTCGCTCCGTCATCCTTTTGGTGGTGGGTCTGGCATTTCGTCGATATCAGATTGTGCGATTGTGTTTGCCCTATCATCCTTTTGGTGGTAGTGGCCGATGTGAGTTTCGCTCCGTTATCCTTTTGGTGGGGAGTCTGTCATAGTCATTAATGTCAGATTGTGTGTTGGTGTTTGCTCTACCATCCTTTTGGTGGTAGTAGCCGTGTTCATTTCATTCCATCATCTTTTTGGTGATGACGACTTTTTGCCTATTATTCACAGTTTACTCAAGTTGGTTTACATTTTCCAGCATTTTAATTCTCTAGCATCTCTTTTTCATTCGGACAAATTCAGGGTCTTCTTTATATCTAATCGGCTTCTACCTCAGGAAAACGAACGTTGTAGCAGTTTATTTCCTTAGGTTTAAGCCCATTAGATAGGGGCATCTGTCATACCCTAAATTTGTCCTACCCCTTTCGTAAATATTTTCGCATTATCGTTTCTTGCCGTTTAGACATGTGTCCACCTGAAATCGGGCGTTTTTTAAACTTTACCTTTTTTTTAACCATTTAAAATGTGACACGTGGCCTGAGGGGCATTTTGGTCATTTTGCTTCCATTTTTATTTTTTCTACTTTTTCTTACAAAATACTACCCTTTTGTTCTTTTTATTTTATTTTGTCATTTTATTTAGTTTAATTAGGTGTAGAATTATTTAGTTTTATTTTTACTAGAAGATAGATAAATGCTCTCTTTTTTATTATTAGATTTAATAGTAGAGTTGATTTCCTTTTGTTTAATATTAATTAGAGTAGAGTATTATTTGTTTTTTTTAGATTAATATTTATTAGGATTTTTTAGAATTAATTAGAGTATTTAAAATTTTTTAGTTTTATTTACTTATTTATTATCTTATTATTTTATTATTAGATTATTAGTGTTTAATTACCACCTTTTTGTTTATTTATTTAGATTTGATTTAATTAGGTTTTCAGTTTTTTTAGTTAATATTAATATTTTTATTTATTTAATCAAAGTCAGTTTTTGTTTCTTTTTTTCCATTAATCCATCATTTATTTCTAATTAATTAACAACTTTTAATGAGTTGTCTTTGGTCCACTAGTTAGATGCATGCAGGCCCATTAGGTCAGATTTGCCACTTGTCAGCAGGCTATAAAGCCTAGTGTATTCTTGCATTAAAGGCAGACACGTTTCCCCAGGGCCGAAACCCTAGCAACCGCCACCTCAAACCCTAATTCTAACCCTAAACCTAAACGGCGCCACTTCACCATGCAAACACACTTCTAGCTCGCCGGCAAAATCACACGGATCAAAATTCCACACCGGAAAATTCATCACTCGCCGGAAAGTTCAAACACATTCATCCTGTTCACAACATTTTTCCAGATTTTTTTTTCCACAAGTTCATAACCATATTCATCCGTTTTTCTTTTTCTCCCAGAAGTGTTCAGATGTTCATTTACCTTCATATGTGTTCATACTCTTTTTTCTGGAATTTCTTCGATCCTTCATACGAAATTCATCATAAGTTCATTATGCTCATCGATTTTCCAATTCGTCCACACTCAAACAATTTCGTCCAAAATTCATAACAACCTTCATAGCTTCATCCGCAGTTTCCCAGATCTACAACGCCATTTCTAGATCCTTCTTCACATGCAACTCGGATCTACAAATACAAACCTCAAACAAACTTCCAATTTCGCCATTTTCCCCATATCTATGATCGTCATCACCCTCGTGTAACATCAACGAACCTTCAACCAAAACTTTCCCCCAAATAACATTCATCCATTCGTTAACCTCCGATTTCATCTTCAACCAACAGAGTTACGCAAATTTCCAGATCCACAAAACTCTTACGAACTTCGGATTTTCGTGAACGTAACTTCCAATTCAATAAACCAGATCGGAAGAACATGAAGTAATTTCGGTTGTTTGGTTTTTGTTGTTTGATTTCGTTTTTTAGCAAGAGAAGAGTGGGATATGAAAGGATAAAAAAGGAAGAGAAGAAGCTAGGTGATGGTTGAAGAAACGGCGCAGTCTGATGTTGGCGGCGGCGGAAATGATTTTGAGAGGGAAGAGGAACGCGATTAGGGTTTGCTGAGGCCAAGTGAGGAAGGTGATGAATTGTTTCATACGGATTAGTGGGCCTTTCCGGCCCTTTTCGCTTTCGAATCATGCACCTTGTGTATTCCTATTGCACTCCCCTCTGATTGTTTTTTTTTGTTTTTTTTTTGTGTTTGAGATTTGTTGGGCCGAGCCCAACCGGTTTACTTTCCCCACTCCCTCTCCATTCGTGCACACTCTGTATTCTATTGTTTAGTTGTTTGAGATTTGGGCTTAAAGCCCACTATGCGGATCTGCTTGCTGAAACCCTCTGCTGGGCTATTACACCCCCCTTTGTTTTATTATTTTATTTTTACATTTCTATAATTATGTTGTAATTTATTTTTAAGTATATTTAATATTTTTAAACCTATTTTCAAAAAAAGACTTTTTTCTTAATCTTTATTTAAATTCATTTTCAAAAACTATTATTGTCTAAATTTTTTATTTAACTTATTTTATTAAAATGTTTTCTTTTCAAATTCACTTTCAAAATTAATAGTTTTTCTAGCCTTTATGTAAATTTATTTTTTTTATTCACTAAAATAATTTTTCTTAAATCAAATCATGAGAGATTAAATCCTTGAAGTCTAGCACTTCTTGAATTTTTTGGACAATCATTATTGAGGTGTACACCTTAAATAGTGTATTATTCAACTTCTCATTCCTTAAAATACCCTATTTCTAGCAAAGAAATATCATAAGAATCTAGCATTCCGCGTGATATTTCCATTGTTCATCCAAACATTTTCAAATAAAAATGGTGTTATCAAGATCTAGCATCTCGATAATACTTTGATTAATTGGTTGTGAGGCCGACGTCTCATTTATCAAATAATTATCACTTTTCCTAAATCATTTTCAAATTCAGATTCATTTTCAAATTCAAATTCATATCCTTACCTCATACATTTACAAATTATTTTCATACCTTATTTCAATTTAAATTATCTCAAAACATTTTATCGATTAAAACTCCAAAAAAGGAGGTTCTTGGAATCTAGCATTCCTTGAATCTTCGAGTGAATAATTCTCGAGGCACGCTCTTTGAGTTGTTATCCACTCAACCTTTCGACCTTTTTTTTCAAACTCAATCACTTTCAAACATTCTCCTAAGTCGAGTGCTCGTCCGCATTCACAACCCATATTTCGCACACACTTCGCAACTCCTCGTGGTTTCGATATTAGGGGCACCCTCAGGGACTAATATCGTTTCTCACAATCCTAACCCTTGACACGTTGTCAAGTCGGTTTCATTTTCAAACAAATCCTTGACATGTCGTCGAGCTACTTCAAAACAACTTCCTTTGGGCCTCGCATGCCATTTTTCGATTCGATCCTTTCACAGACATTTCTAAAACTTACGAAAGAGGGATATTCTCATAATCTAGCATTCTTTGGATATTCGAATGAGTAACTCTCGAGGCGCGCCCTCGAGTTGTTATTAGTTCATTCTTTCGATTTCAAGACATCCAACTCTTTATCTTCAGCTTATTCAGTCAATTCCCGAAAGAACTGAGTTCTTAGAATCTCGCATTCCTTGAATTCTTGGGTGACAAGCTCCTGAGGCGCGCTTTTAGGTTGCTTGTCAGTCACTCTTTCGTCTCTTTCTCAAACTTCCAACCTATTCAACCTCATCTTTTCGTGGTTGTTACCACGAACTACAAACGCTCTGATTCTTTATTCATTCTCGAATACAAGATACGTAGGCACAAGATTGCGATGATTTTGGCGAGCACACTTTTATCCATCTCTCGTTTTCTCCCATCCTTTCCCGTAGTCGAACTACGACGCTCTGATTTCTCATTCTCGTCCGAATGAGCATAGGTAGGCACAAGGTCCCCAATCCTTGGCGAGCACCCTATTTTCTAACCACCCATCTCTCCTTAGCGTCTTTAACTTTTTACCCTACCAATTCTACCTTTAACAACGAGAAGAAAACAAGTAAACCTAAACAACACTCCCCACATTCACCTTAAGAGGTTCCCGTCGAGTACGATGGACGTGAGGGGTGCTAATACCTTCCCCTCACATAACCAGCTCCCGAACCCGGAACATGGTTGCGACATCCCTGTTCCTATCCTTTCGTTTTAAGAGGTTTTCTCGATATTTTCCTCTCCCGTTTATTCGGGAAAAATAAAGTTCGGTGGCGACTCTGTCGAACCGCATTTCCGCGCCTTTCGCGCGAGGGTCATTTATCTGAAATGTCTCCGTGATTTTTCGAGGTGCGATACCAGGTTCAAGGGACCGGTCACGATTACGCCAAGCAGGGTGTGCTTCGAGACTATCAACGCTATTTCCGATGCTGAGGACGGGGATAACGATTGCGATATGGACGCATGGATCAAGCCAAGCGTGCCAGGACAAAGTCTCTGCAACTGGTCCATCCGGGAAACTGTCCCAGTGACTTTTAAACAGTAATGATTTGTTTTATCAAATGTTGAACAATCCTATGTCCTACCCGGGGCATAGTGATTTTACATTAGGGCTACTTGATTATGTGTATTGCACTGTTTTAATCATGAAATAAAGGCATTTTTTCATATTCAAATATTGTGATCACTGTTTTTCTTGTTTTTTACTTTAACAATAAATGGCAACGTGGTTATTTGCTTTGTTTGCGTGTTGAAGCGTTTAACCATTTCCTTTGCAGGACTAATATTTCAGATGACACCTCATACGAACCGCCTATGACTCGTGTCGACTTCGAGCACCCGGTATTCCAAGCAGAGGAAGAGATTGTTGAGGATAGCGACCTGCCAGAGGAGCTGACTCGTTTGTTGAAACAGGAAGAGAGAATCATTCTGCCTCATCAGGAGGAAATTGAGATTATCAACTTGGGGTCGGAAGAAGTTGTGAGAAATATCCGTATAGGGGCTGCGCTGCAGAGCAACGTTAAGCAAAGGCTGATTGAGATACTGCGAGAGTATGGTGATATATTTGCTTGGTCGTACGAGGATATGCCTGGGTTAGATACGGACATGGTTGTGCACCGTCTGCCGTTGCGAGAGGAATTTCCGCTTGTTAAACAGAAACTCAGAAGAACCAAACCAGACATGGCTGTGAAAATCAAGGAGGAAGTTCAAAAACAGTGGGATGCTGGTTTCCTAGTTGTTACAACTTATCCGTCATGGGTCGCTAATATAGTACCAGTACCGAAGAAAGACGGTAAAGTGCGAATGTGTGTAGACTACCGTGATTTGAATAGGGCGAGCCCGAAAGACGATTTTCCACTTCCTCACATTGATGTGCTGGTTGATAATACTGCTCAGTTCTCCATATTCTCCTTCATGGATGGCTTCTCGGGTTACAATCAGATCAAAATGGCGCCAGAAGACATGGAGAAGACTACCTTCATTACTCCCTAGGGAACATTTTGCTACAAAGTGATGCCCTTCGGATTGAAGAACGCTGGGGCAACATATCAACGTGCTATGACGACTCTCTTTCATGACATGATGCACAAAGAGATCGAGGTTTATGTTGATGATATGATTGCCAAATCCCAGATGGAGGAGGAGCATTTGGTTAATCTGCTGAAACTGTTCAAGAGGCTTAGGAAGTTCAGGTTGAGACTGAACCCTAATAAGTGCACCTTCGGGGTGAGATCGGGGAAACTGTTGGGGTTTATCGTGAGCGAAAAAGGAATAAAGGTTGATCCTGCGAAAATAAAAGCAATACAAGAAATGCTGACGCCTAAAACAGAAAAAGAAGTGCATGGGTTTTTAGGGAGGTTGAACTATATCGCCTGGTTCATATCTCACTTAACTGCGACATGCGAGCCGTTATTCAATTTGTTGAAAAAGGATCAGGTGTTGACCTGGAATGAAAATTGTCAAAAGGCGTTCGACAAGATAAAAGAATACTTGTAGGAACCTCCTGTTTTGATACCCCCAGTGGCCGGGAGACCTTTGATTATGTATCTGATGGTTCTTGAGGAAAGTATGGGTTGTATTCTCGGTCAACACGATGAGACCGGACGTAAAGAGCATGCGATTTACTATTTGAGTAAGAACTTTACTGACTGTGAGTCCAGATATTCAATGCTCGAGAAAACGTATTGCACGCTAGCCTGGGCCGCCAAACGTTTGAGGCAATACATGCTGAATCATACAACCATGCTAATTTCAAAGATGGATCCAATCAAATATGTGTTTGAGAAGCAAGCACTCTCCGGAAGAATTGCCCGATGGCAGATGGTGTTAACCGAATACGATATCCAATATGTCTCACAGAAGGCTATTAAAGGTAGCGTTCTGTCAGAGTACCTTGCGGAGCAGCCTGTTGAGGACTACCAATCGATGAGGTTTGATTTTCCTGACGAGGATATCATGTACCTAAAGATGAAAGATTGTGAAGAACCGTTGCCAGACGAAGGACCAGAATTGGGTTCCAAATGGCAGTTGATATTTGACGGAGCTGTAAATTCCTATGGTAGCGAAATAGGTGCCATCATCACAACTCCTCAGGGGTCGCACATCCCCTTTACTGCCCGATTGACTTTTCCCGTTACCAATAATGAGGCTGAATATGAGGCTTGCATCATGGGTCCGGAAGAAGCCATTGATTTACGAATCAAACATCTGGATGTATACAGAGACTCAGCTCTAGTGGTGAATCAGATTAAAGGAGAATGGGAGACACGTCAGCCCAATTTGATACCATATATGAATTATGCAAGGAGATTGTTGCCTTTCTTTGACAAGGTGGAATTGCATCATGTGCCGCGAGCAGAAAATCAAATGGCTGACGCCCTGGCGACATTGTCTTCAATGTATAAAGTTAACTTCTGGAACGAGGCTCCCCGGATTGTTATCTCTCGGCTTGATAGGTCTGCATTCATATTTGCCATTGACGAGGCTCCCGATTGAAAACCCTGGTACTTTGACATCCAGAATTTCCTGAAAAACAAGGAGTATCCGGCTGGGGCATCCAGCCGAGATCAGAAGTCTCTCAGGAGATTGGCTGGCAATTTCTATTTGAACCCGGGCAGTGTCCTATACAAAAGAAACCATGACTTGGTGTTGCTATATTGTGTAGACGGGAAATAGGCGAAGTTGCTCATGAAAGAGATACATGAGGGTATATTTGGTACACATGCTGGTGGGCATGCTATGACGAGAAAACTGCTGCGGGCAGGTTTTTATTGGCTAACTATGGAAACAGACTGTTTCAAGTTTGCAAAGAGGTGTCATAAATGCCAGATTTATGCGGACAAAATCCATGTGCCTCCAAGTTCTCTGAATGTGATGTCATCACCGTGGCCTTTCTCGATGTGGGGAATTGATATAATTGGAAAGATCGAGCCCACGGCATCCAACGGACACCGGTTCATTTTGGTGGGAATTGATTACTTCACCAAATGGGTGGAGGCAGCATCATATGCCAATGTCACCAAACAAGTGGTCGCCAGATTTATCAAACGAGATATTATCTGCAGATATGGAATCCCTGAGTGGATTTTCACCGACAACGGTTCGAATTTGAATAACAAAATGATGAAAGAGCTATGCTAGAATTTCAAGATTGAACACCACAACTCTTCTCCTTACCGGCCTAAGATGAACGACGCTGTTGAAGTGGCCAATAAGAACATAAAGAAGATTGTCTAGAAGATGGTTGTGACATATAAGGACTGGAACGAGATGCTACCTTTCGCTTTGCACTGTTATCGTACGATGGTACGCACATCAACCGGGGCAACCCCTTTCTCATTGGTATACGGGATGGAGGCAGTGTTACCGTTAGAGGTTGAGATTCATTCCCTAAGGGTATTACGTGATGTCCAACTCGACGAGGCAGAATGGGTTAAAGATAGACTAAATCAGCTCAGTTTAATGGATGAGAAGAGACTGGCTTCTTTAGCATACGGTCGGTTATATCAGAGCCGGATGAAGAAAGCTTACAACAAGAGGGTGCACCCTCGAAGCTTTCAGACGGGCGATCTTGTTTTGAAAAAGATTCTCCCACCACAAACAGATCACAGGGGCAAGTGGACTCCTAATTACGAAGGTCCCTACGTTGTCAAAAAAGTATTCTCTGGAGGAGCCTTGCTACTATCCACCATGGATGGTGAGGACTTTACGTCTCCTGTGAATTCGGACGCAGTTAAAAAATACTTTGCTTGAATGTGACCCGCTGGACAGTAAAAAGAGAGTCCAGGCAAAAATGGGGCATCCCGGCGAACCAAAAAATGAATAAAAGGTTTGGGCAAAAGTTAGGGATAAAATTGAAAAAATGTACACCCGCGAAGTCGAAAACCTGAAAAGGGCGACTTCGGCAAAAAAGGGTATCCTGGTGAATTGAAAACCCGCAAAGGGCGATTCACGCAAAAGTTAGGGATTGAAAAAGCAAACGACTGCGATCCGGATTTGATACAGCATTGCTTAGTGGTTTGGGAGTACCTGGGGGCCGTTCGTCCAAAAAAACAATCTCTTCCGAAGATCGAGTACCAGGAAAGCGCAGAGTCAGGCGAGTCATAGGAGGATTAGCTCATGGTGTTTGTCTGTACCACGCCGCTGACATGTATACAAATATTTTTTTGTATTTTATTTATGCTTCTTGTGCATATATGTATGTGTGTGTGTGCGTAACTTCCTCTTTTCAGGAGTTGCATCCGGTGTACAAAACTTTGCCTATTCATAGGCCTGTTATCAATAAAACATGTTATTCAGTACTTGATGCTTGTTCTTTACTGTTTTGTTTGTGAAAGACGCCAATGTTTTTGATAAACTTGCACTTGCATAATCTTGTTGGCCCTTGCCAATAATTGCTAAAACTTCGAATTGACTGAAGTAATGTCACGGATGCTAATCCGGATAGATTCTGTTGTATAGGCTTGTTTTGTCTCGTTTGTGTTTGCAGGGTTCTTACCTTTGGAGAAAACAGTCAGGGATTATATTCCCCAGCCAAAATCGCTGGACGTTAGAGCCTGATTCCAGTTGATGTCATTCCTCAGCTAGTCGCAGCTTATCCCCGAGATTTGAAGTGACGTTTATCCCTTCCCTAAGGAGGGAATCATTTTCCCCAGAAGAGTGTCCTCAGGGAATTTGTCGACAGGATATCCCCAGCAAGTCGAAATCAGTATCCCTTGCAGAGGTTGCGCTCCCCAGTGAGTCGGATATGTGCAGGATCAATCCTTAGCATGGGAGATTCCCGCAGTGTTTAACCAAGCCTTAGTTGGTTCAGAAGGGCTATCTCCATAGAAGATGGTTTTCTTTCTCCTCACAGTTGTCATGCCTTTGTCAGGATGATTATCCCCAGTGGAGTGTTAGCTCCGAGTTTGTAAACTATACCCAGACAGCCGTCCCCCAGAAGGGTCGCTTCTTCCCCAGCTGAGTTACTCTTCCCAGCAGGTGTTGTTCTTTCCTCCCAGCGGAAATCAATGTTTAATCTCTCCTCGGCAGAGTTAGTTGTGTTTCCGGCATTTATTTTGCCGAAATACTTTGTGATACCTGTTCATCCCCAACAGGGTGGTATTTGTCCTTAACAGCCGTGTTGATGAAGCAAGCTTTCCAGAGCCTCCCCCAGCAGCCTGAACCTGCATTTGCATTTGCATATATTATCATGTTTGCATCTACCCAAAAACGCATAGCATTTCCATGCTGTATGGAGCATTACGCCATTGTCAAACATACGCATTTTGAAACATGAATCAGGTTGGTTAACCTTTTGCTTTCAGGTGTGTTTCTCAGCAGGAGTATGAAGTTACAGTTCAGATCTATTACCAGACGATCGAGGTCTCACCGTGAGGCATGTGACAATACATTTCATCTTATTATCCCCACAGAATTACTGTTGAAGTTTCTCTTATTCGGTCAGCGGAGTGTCCTTCCAAGTTTGCTGTCACGACAACATTTCAGGGTTTTATGAATCGAGATTTCAGAAGTGGTCACTTGTTGTCGAAATGGGTGTCGAGCAGTTATTTTCAGAATATCCCCAGTGGAGCTAGCTACTGCAAAGAATAGGCAAAAAAGCTATATCCAAGTTGACTTTCCTGTGATCAGGCAGACGACTTTTCCCGTATGAAGCAGGCGGATGAACCTTCCTGTGTTCAGGCAGATGACTTTTCCCGTATGAAGCAGGCGGATGCACTTTCCTGTGTTCAGGCAGATGACTTTTCCTGTATGAAGCAGGCGGATGCACTTTCCTGTAATCAGGCAGACGACTTTTCTCGTATGAAGCAGGCAGATGCACTTTCCTGTAATCAGGCAGATGACTTTTCCCATATGAAGCAGGCAGATGAACTTTCCTGTAATCAGGCAGACGACTTTTCCCGTATGAAGCAGGCGGATGCACTTTCCTGTGTTCAGGCAGATGATTTTCCCGTATGAAGCAGGCGGATGAACTTTCCTGTAATCAGGCAGATGACTTTTCCCGTATGAAGTAGACGAATGGAGTTTCCTGTGTTTAGGCAGATGATTTGCCTATATAGATAGGCAGATGAGTTTCCTGTGATTAGACAGAAATGTTTCCCCAGTAAAGTCGACGAATTTTATTGCCTATGATTGATAGGACCTCCTCGTGTTGGTGGGAGGCGACCAACTCATCCCCGCGGAGTAGCCGGGATCTCTTCGGGTTGACGAAATGTGAGTCCTGACGTGGACCGATTGGTGTTTAGTTGTGATTTTGGCGAACTTATTTCTCTTCTTGTGTTGACAAGATTAGTCCAGTTGTGGACGGAGGTACTCAGTACCTGTGGCGTTACATAGGTGGTTGAAGTTGAAATCAGAATTATTAAACATTGAATCAGTTGTTGCCGTAACAACCAGGTTTAGTTGGTGGATGTCGTTCCCCAAGCAGTTGTGCAGTTAATTTCTGCGGTTAGCAAATTTCCGGGTTTCTTGGTATTCAACCATCTCGTACCTTGATTGTTTGAAGGCCGTTCACTCTTCACCCAGTCGGGTCCAAGCCGTTTGAATAGGGGCAACTGTTGCACCCCAAAATATGCTCAACCTTTTCTTGCCTGATTTATGTTTCATTGCATTTCATTTGCATAGTCACATCATATACACAGTCTAATCATTTTCATATCATAGCATAGCATGCTCCAACAAGGGATCAAGGTGTCTATCAAAATAAGAGCTTAGCAAGGTGTGTTATCCAAGAGGAGAAGTCCTCCAGGCCATCAAGAAGTGATTTGATGTCTTGAGAAGTTTGAGTGCCCACAGGTGGATTTCTCTCCTAACTTGAGGTGTATTGAAGATCATCAACATGGAATTGTGAATTTGAGGCGTGTATGGATCTCATGGGAGGCCTAGAGATCCCTATTGAAGCTTAGACAAGTCATGGTATCCAGTTTAAGAACCACAGTTAAGGTGTGTACAAGTAGGGTTTCATCTGGGTAACCCTAGGTCAAGGAGAGCAAAGAAAGGGCATCAAGACCAAGATCTAGGTCATGGAAGTCATGGATTGATATGTTGAAGCATGTGTATGGATGAGTCAAGATCAAGTTCAAGAGAATCAAGAGTGGTTGGAGGTGTTTGAGACAGGTTTCTAGGGTAAAATCCCCTGTATAGCACTGGACTTCCAAGCCACATAAGTCAAAATACAAGTTTCAAATGGATTCTTGGCCAACATGAAACTTTTATAGCTTCTCAATAGATTTAATTTGAGTACTAGAAGTCTTCAAGGAGATTTGTAGAACTCAAGTTATGGTTCTTGCAAGTTACAGGTCACCAGAGGACACTGAAATTTATCTATGAAAGTCACTTGACTTCCAAGCAACCTTTGCCCCTCAAGGAGTTTTCAAATGGATTCTTGGCCGACATAAGAGTTGTAGGGCTTGATCTTACCTTTAATTTGAGTACTAGAATTCCTCAAGAAGATTTGTGGAACTCAAGTTATGATCTTAGCAATCCAGGGGTATTTTGGGAAAGTTGAATTATAGGTCCTTTTTCAACATAGGTCAAAATCTCTATCTTCCACTCCTCAAATGAAAAAGTGTCCAACATGAAATGTGTTTAGAATGGTGTTTCTAGGTCAAATATGAAGTCATGGTGAGTTGGATTGGCTTGTTTCACAAAGGGCCCCAAAATGGCCTAAAAAGGGAGATTTTTCAAATGATTCAAGAGAGGGAAAAATGATTTTTTGACTTGCAAGGCATAAACATGGCATATGGGTAGTCATTTTGAATGGAAATTGGATTTCAAACACATTGGCAATGTCACAATTTTGAGATGAGCCATTATTTTATGAGTTGCTTTGAAAAGTGCTTTCTTACATCACAAGTAACATTTGCAAAACACTCCTTTAGATCAGAACCAAGGCTCTAACCCTCACCAATCATTTCAAAATGTCATTTGGAGAGAAATTGGATCAAAACCAAGCTGCTGAAGCAAGCCAAAACCAACTGTCATGTGCAAGCTTCTCATGAAATTTTCAAATGCAAGAGAAATTAAATTTCTCACATGGATCATTCCAGAACTTTCTGGATCATTCTAACACATTCTATATAACCCTCATAACTAATTCAGTTAGTTTTTTGGCCAAGAACTCTGAAGAATTGAGAGAGAGCAAAGTGAGTTTCTTCATTGCAAATCAAAATCGTGTTTGTTGATTGGGAAGGATTCAAGGAAATTCAGTGCATACAGAAGCTCCACAAGACTTCATCGATCGTGTCTGGAGAAGATTGAAGGGTGATTTGAAGATTTTCTTGCTCTGTTCACTCAAATTTTACAGGTATGTAAATTTCATCTCATAGCATGATTTAGGTAGAATCGCTAGGATTTGAACGCATAGATAGATTGTAGACATGGCTAGGATCGTTTCTGGTAGGAAAAAGTGGTGATTAGAGACAAAATCTAGGGTGACACCATTTCTGTTGAAGGTTGTTTCTCTTAGTTCATGGAGGTTTAAACATGTTTAGGTGGTGAGGATTACTCAGTGCAACATATAGGTGATGATAGGCTTGTTAATTTTGAGATTTGGTGATGATTGAATATTGAGCATGTTCTGAACTTTTCATCGTGTTTTGAGATAGAGTGGTTTTTAATGAGAATGGAGGGCATGGTTGGATTCAGGGAGAAAAAACGAGCAAGATGATGTACTCATGTGTAGATTTTGGTGAGGTTTCATGGTGTTGGCATTTGGGGATGACGGTGGTGCCACCTCCGGCCACCGTCTGGTTCATTTCCCCCCCCCCCCCCCAGAATTTGAATTGGAGAAGATGATGAAATAACCATTAGATCTAGGAAGACCATTGACTGAGCCATCCATCCAAGGGCCACGATTGATTTTGAGTTTGTGAAGGAATTTGAACATGGACAAAACGCCCCGTTTCATTAAACTGGTGGCTTTGGGCTTAAGACAAACATTGCTATCCACACACCCTTTTGAAGCCCATTTAGGATTTACACATGGTTTAGTTGCTATTTGACACAGATTTTTATTGATTTTTCATTGCATTTTCCATACTGTTTTCTGGTTGGTCTGGGCTTGATGCGCGCTTGTTATTCACACCCCTTCTTGGGCCCAGTCTGGGGAATGCACTTGTAAATTTTGCTATTCATCACGCCTGTTTGTCAATTTCCTCTTATTTTCTTTTATTTTCATGTTTTACATATGGTTAGAAATTAATTCATAATAAATTGAAAAATGATCATTTTAGGATGAGACTTTTTTCCCTGGTTTCCTTAGGGTCTCTAGAATTTTATAGGATTAAAAAATATCAATTTCATGCATTTTATATTTTCTGGCATATTTTACAATTTTAATGCTTTTATTTTACTTTTGTTTGATACTTCATTTTTCTGAATTTAGTATGAGAGTTTGGTGAGGAATTTTTGAGTGATTCTTGTGAGGTTGATTAGATTAGGGAAGCATGTACCCTTAGGAATCTTTTCATATTTTTGTGATTAAAATTTAGGTTAGTTTGAGAGGTGAATAGGAGAGGTGTTAGAATTAGGGTTTTAACACAACTAGTTGTAGTTTAGGGCATAGTTTGGGGGCTTGGGGTTTGATTTAGGCCTTGGGATTTATATGGGGTATTGGGTATAGGGTTAGGTTCCCTTAGAAATTTACCTAGGATTTTATGATGGGTTTTAGCATTTTACTTGATTTTTGCAATTGGTGTGATGTTTGTGTGTTTTTCCCTTGGATGTTTGGTTTGGTTACTTTGCTTGGGCTGTCTTAATTGGGCTTTGGGCTTGAGTTTTGCCTGATGGAGCTTCTAGAGGCATTGAGGATGCTTGGAGATAAAGCTTGGGGCTTGGTCATGAAGGTCTTTCCTTGTGAAGATTGCTTGTCAGGAGCTTAGGGATTAGGGCATATAGGAAGAACTTTAGAATAAACTTGTTTCTTCTTTCAAACATAGAGAGCTTCTTGTGCCTCTATTCATTCCTATGAAACAAAGTCCTTTTAAAGTATCCACATCCCTCCTTTGGAGGGATGAGTGACATACTTTATAAGTAGAACTTTGAGGATACCTGTCTCTTATAATGTTAAGTGCTTATGGGCTTCCTTTGGTTGTCACTAAGCTTTCTTAACATTTCAACTTAATCTGTTAATTGATTCTCTCTTGGGGGCGGAGCTTGAAGATAAGAGCTTATTTGAAGCTTGAAGATGCTGAAGATGCCTTTCATGAGGATTGCTTGAAGATGGAGTTGTTACTGTCAACTTTGCTGTCAGGAGCTTGCTGGAGTATTGAAGCTAGGGTTTACTGTTGCTTTTGAGCTGGGGTTTTCTGTAGCTGTGGAGCTTGACTGTTTAGGTTTGAGGAGCCTTATTTGAAGTGTGCTTTCTCTTCCCTGGAGGTTGGAGATTGAAGCTTATTGAAGTTGAAGGTTCTTGCTGTTGCTGTCAGAGCTGCTGTTTACTGTAGAAGTTTGGCGCTGCTGCTTGGGCTCCCTCCTCTGCTTTCGGGTTTTGTTTTCTGTATTGTTTGTTGGCTTGTGTAGCTTTCCCCTAGGTTTGAAGTGAATGATGATTCACTTTGCCTGTTGTTCTCCCAGGTTCGAGGTTGAGTGAGACTCCCTTGCCTCGCTTGTATTGCTACATTGCATGCATTTTACTGTATTAGCTTGCTTTCTTTTCCATTTATCCCCTAGGATCTCCGATTCCTCTGTGCAGGAGGGGATTATGACAGACATTAGGATTCTTATCCATGCATGACAACATTAGGTTAGTTTTTATTCCCTTTTCAACCCTAGGTTTTTTAGAGCTTCTTTCTCTTCGTATCTCAAAACAACTCAAAAATACAGTAATAAGGTTAATCGATGTCGTACGTTACGAGCCTTAAGCTATTTGAGAAAGGGTTGCTGGAGAGCTTCTTTCCAGTAGTCTGGCTGCTTAGTGTGGCACCCTTTGGGTGACACGCGACGTAGTCACTCTCAAATCATAGTCTCTAGTGCGTCAGAGATTGCAAACAAACTAAAAAACACTTCTTTCGTAAAAGATTCAAAACAAACATCAAAGTGCCATTTTTGTCCGCTTGGACTCTTAATCAAGAAAAACCCTTTTCAGAAGGTAATAAAAAACAGTCAGACAAGCTTGTGTCTTCCGTAGCCCGAACTACGTTTGCTCTGATCTTTCATGCTGTATGAAAGTACGTAGGCATAGGATGCCGTATCCTAGCGAGCAACCTTCCCCTCCTTCCCGTAGGTAGGCGAACTACGTTGACTATAATTTCTCGTTCCAGACGGGAATACGTAGGCATAAAGTGCGATACTTTGCCGAGTCATTTTCTTTTCTTTTTAACCCAGACCTGTAGAGTAGATAGAATAACAATTTGTACTAGAAAACAAGCGTGGATCCCGTCGAGTACGGCGGACGTGAGGGGTGCTAATACCTTCCCCTTGTGTAATCGACTCCCGAATCCAGAATTTGGTTGCGACGACCATTCCTTTCCCGTTTTGCGTTAGGTTCACTCTGAGCGTTTCCTTTCCCTCCGTTGGGATAAATAACGCACGGTGGCGACTCTTCTGTCATAGCCGGCGCCGATTTTCGCAGTAGCGACACTCTTGCATTTTAAAATCCGATCCAAAACTCAAATGACACCTCAACTCTGATCATCACCAAACCTAAATCTAATCACACAGAAATGTTCCTCATGCTTCATATATCATCCTGATCTATCTAGTTCATGCTAATTCCTCATGATTAGATCAAACCGTGTTCAAACAGAAATCACATGCCATCCTAATTTGTCTCTAATTGTCCAAATTTCTATCCAGAAACGATCTATGTCTCAACTAGATCCTAATAACATATGCAAATTGATCTACATCTTCCTATAATTATGAGAAACTTGAAGTTTACATACCTGGTGTAGATCTATGAACAAAGGTATCTAGAACACGAATCAAGCTTCAAAACTCTCCAGAATCACTCAAGGATGCAAGAGGAAGCTAAAGGAACCTTCAATTGTTCTTGATTCTGCCTTGAACTCAAATCACGATTTGCTCTTGCTTGCTTGCAACTGGACTTGCTATCTCTGCTTCAGCCACGAAAACTGCACCAAAATGATTCTGAAATCATCAAATGACTTAAATAGAACATGCTTATGGGCTTTTTGAGTCCAATTGGAGCCCAATCCAGCCATTTCAATTTTCTGTTTTCTCTTTCAAAATTGCACATGACAGTCACAAATTTGCCATCACAGCTTGCTCTAGAAGCTTCCCTTTTGTTTGCATAATCACTTGTGAATGTAATGGGACCAAAAGGAACACTTGAAATGCCTTGGTGAGTGGTTTGGTCATGTAACTTGCATATGAAGAAACCAAATGATAACTTGTGAAATTCTGCCCTAACTCAAAAATCTACCAATATCATTGTATTTGAAATGATATTTCCAATCAAAATGAGCATTTACTTGACATGTTTTGGTCACTTAACCATTAATTTGAATTTTTCAACTTTGAATCCTTTGAAAATCTCCTTTTTTAAGCCATTTCAAACCAAATCTTGATATAAGTCCAATAAATTCATTATGACTTCTTGGTTAGCCTAAAAACCACATTTTTAACAAGTTCCATGTTGAACAAAAATCCATTTGACAAGTGCAAGTTGGAGATTTTGACCTATGATTGAAAAGGGCCTATAATCTCACTTTCCCAAAATACCCCTGACTTGTAAACCTCATAACATGAGTTCTACAAATCATATGGAAGACTTCTAGTACAATTTAGAAAGCTAAGATCATGAGGAACAACTTTCATGTTAGCCAAAAGTTCAGGTGAAACCTCCTTCTAGGTTAAAAATAGCTTTGAAATCAGATGATTTTCACAGACAAATTTAAAAGACATCTGAGGACTTGTAACTTGTCTGGACCATAACTTGAGTTCTATAAATCCCCTTGAGGACTTCTAGTACTCAAATTAAAGGTATTGAGATTCTCTAAAAGTTTCATGTTGGCCAAAGATCCATTTGAAACTTGCATCTTGACTTATGTGGTCTTGAAGTTAGGCACTATACAAGGGATTTTACACTGAAACCCTAATTTAGCAACTTCCCACACTCTTGACTCTTCTTGACTTGATCTTGGCACAAAACCAAAAATGTCTCAACATGTCATTTCATGAACTCCCTGACCTAAAAGTAGGCTTTGATACCCTTCAATTACACAATTGACCTGGAATTGACCCAGATGAAACCCTAATTGCTTGCACCTCAACTGTGGCTATTGCATTTGACTCAATGACTTGATTGAGCTCTCCCATGGCCCTCTAGGAATTCTATGAGCTACATACATATCCTCTTCTCATATTCAACACTTCACATCCCCCTGATGGTCTTTAATTGATCCTCAAGTTAGGAGAAAATCTTCATGCAAGCATCTAAACCCTTAGGCACTCAAATTACCTCCTGATGACTTTGATAACTTCTCAATCTTGAATAAGACCTCTTGCTAGGATTCTCTTGATAAGAATCACACTTGATCCCCTTCTATATGAATGATATAATGATATGCAAATGATATAACTATGCAAATGTTAATGCAATGAAACATAAACCAAGTAAGGAAAGAGGTTGGGCAAATTTTAGGGTGCAACACTTATGTGGTAATGAGGATATCATGGAGGTCATTGTTGAAGAATGTCCTATGAGTATTAGTTGTGTGATGTTGGTGGCTATTTCTGATGAAGAGTCGTGTGTTGTTGTTGTTGTTTTTATGTGTTTGTTTTTGTTGTTTTCTCTTGTAATCCCCTGTGTCTCTTCTGTACTCTTTCCATCGTTATGAATGAAAAAATTTCTATTTCTTGAACTTATTCTTTATTCCTTATCATTCGTCTAACTATTCATGTTATTATAAAAAGCGTGCTGGAATTCTTTTTGATTTTTGATAAAGGGGGAGAAGATGCCTGATTTTGATTATATCTATTCTCAGAATCTTGAGCCCAAACATGTTCAAATGCTTTTGCTTTAACCTTATTTGATGTTTGACTCAGGAACATGGTGAAAGTTCACCGGTTTTCTTAGACAGGTTATTTGGAAATAAGAACACCTTCTTTTGGAAATTAGGAGACATGATTAAGATGCATGTAGTTTTCTCTGATGAACTGGTTCTAATAAAACACATTCTTCAAAAGTTGTAAACCCTTCTGAAAAAATCTTGCTCTGATACCTCAAGCTTCTCAAAAGTTGTAAACTGTCTGAAAACATGGAAGCAGACTCTGTTACTTTAGAAATTGTGAACTTCTAGAAGTATGGTAAGTCATCCATAAGTTGTTGATCTTCTATCTTATGACGACATGATGTTTTGTACCTTTGGATGGCATGATCAATATTCTAGAAAAATCATGTTCTAATACATGTTGTGAGGCATAAATTTTGTCACTAATCAGGTTTTAATACGTCATAGCACTCTGATAGTCAGCCAGGTTCTGAGATGAAGACCAAACAATTCTAGTCAAACCCTAATAAGACGTCAACAGTAAAGTATTCCTTCCAAATTTCACCTTATGTACTCCAAAAATTTATTTTGCGAGTCTTGGACTTAGGGGGAGACTCTGAATAACCATAAATGAATTTTGGGTGTAACAAATTTAGGGGGAGCTGATTAAATTAAACGTTGAATTTGTGGATTTTTCCGGTTATTACCTTGTATGAATTGTTCTATCAAAATACATGGTTTGTCATCATAAAAAAAGGGAGATTGTAAGAACAAGTTATGGTTCTGCATCTGGCCTTAAGTTTTGGCGATAACTTCACATGTTATTCTAAAAAACAATTCTATACTCTAATGTTTTATGTCAAGTGTGTAACTTTTTCTAAAATAGGTTCTGACTCTGAAGGAAAGGCGTGTGACATCATCAGGCTCTGAACTCAACACTCTGGAAGAAAACATATAGTGTTTACAAATCCAAGTCAAGATTCTAGAATGCTTCTAATACAAAGGTCCTAAAGAACACTAGTACTAGAGCTTTTGATCACGATTTAGTAAGAAAGCTTTGAGGCTTTCTAAAGCTTTACTTCTGAGGACCTAGTTTTGAAGACTCTAAAATAAGTTTCTGCTGAACAAGTTCTGAAGTTTCTGAAGACTCTAGAGACTTATATTCTGAAGACTTATGTTTTGATCCTTCTACAACACATCAACATATATCATAAGCCTCTGAAGAATAAAAGATAAAGATCAAAAGTGTTTTGTGTGGGTTGATAAGTATAAAAGTACATAGTATATTGTGACCACTACCTTGCAAAGGCGACACAAGGACAATCCTTTATTACTATGTTGTTTAACACTCACAATGATCGTTGGGGACAAAACATCTGTATTTTTGTTTCCCGTTCTACCCTCCAACATATCTATTTTCAGCTATAAAAGGAAGACTTGGAAGAATTAAAAAGCTAGCATTCTGCTCTATAAAACTTATGATGAAACACTGCACAAATCTTATTTTGAGATATACCTTTATAGTTTTGTAAATGAGCAAGGAGATTTTGTTCATATCTTGCTACTAACACTTTTGTGTTATTGTGCTTAAACTTTGTGTAATCTGCTTGTGTAGAAGCATCTTTGTATACACACAGTTATAATTAATAGTGGTTGATAGTTCCTTGAGAGGCTAAGGTTTACTCAGAAGTCTCAAGAAGACAGTGGGAGTTGTTCATTATGGTTTGAAGCAAGTTCAACTAGACTTGCTGTGGTTTTTGTAATTAGTTTGGTTATAGTGGATTAAGTCCTTATTGAAGACGAAATTACCTTGGCGGGTGGACTGGAGTAACTTAGTTAACGGTGAACCAGGATAAAAATGATTGTGTTCATTTATTTTTATTCACTTGTTAGCTTTGAGTTTAAGTTTTCAAAAAGATTGTTTTTTGTGAACCCCAATTCAACCCCCCCCCTTTGTGTTTCTTGCACCTTCATAAACATGGTTTAAGAGAGAAGAAAAACTTATGTAGGGTTGATAGGTAAAGAGATCACAAATGCTTGAGCCGTACTAAATGTCCGGTTAGGATTCATGTGTACTACAAAGCCAACAAGGATAGATATGTAGTGTCAGTTTTTGAAGAGGCTCATAACCACGAATTAACCCCATCTAGGTTTGTGCACTTGCACCCCGTTTACCGTGAAATTTATGAAGCAGATAGAGCTCATATTGACGGTCTTCAGTCATATGGAATTAGAACTTGTCATATAATGGGGTACATGGTTGCTCAGAAGGGTGGATATGCTGGTGTTGGGTTTACAAAATAGGATCTGTACAATTATTTTGATAAAAAATGCCTGCTACTATTAAAGACGATGATGTTACGTCTTATTTAAATTATCTAAATGTAAATTCATCTACTTATCCCATGTTATATATTGAATATGCTATCAATAGTGATGGACTTATGAAGTCTCTTCTTGTATGTTTGACACAACATACAAGAAGAACAAATACAACTACCCATTGGTAATACTTTCAAGGTGTAACCACCATTCTCAGACTGTTATTTTTGGTGCTTCATTGGTATCAGATGAAACGAAGGAGACATATAAGTAGTTGTTGAAGTGTTTTTTAAAGTGCATGAAAGGTAAATACTGAAAAGCAGTTGTAAGAGACGAAGAAGGGGCTATGAGGGAAGCTATAAGAATAGTTATTTCTGGATGTGACTCATCGATTATGTGCTTGGTATTTGAATAAGAATGCAAGTGAAAGTGTAAAGAAGTCTGAATTTTTGGAAGGTTTTAAAAAATCCATATACTCAGATTTTACAAAGGATCAATTTGAAGAGTTTTGGTAAGAACTAATTAAAGAAAACGAACTTGAAGGAAATCCTTGGATTGAAAAACCTTATGAGAACAAGTCACCATGGGTAACTGCATATCTACGTGATAAGTTTTTTGGACATATAAGAACTACGTCTCAATGTGAAGTTATTAATGCAATAATCAAGAGTTGTGTTAGGAGGAAAGGCTGCATCTTTGAATTCATGCACAATTTTGATAAGGCTTTGAGGGAGTATAGAAACAATGAACTAGTTGATGATTTTACAGCAAAGTGTTTAGAACCTGTGTTGACAACTCACTTGCGTTTGATTGAGAGCGATGCCGCTAAATTAATACAAAGGAGATTTTCAAATAATTTAAAGATGAAATTACAAAGGCTGGTGCATTGATTGTCAAGAACAAATATGTTCGCGGGGATATGAAGATTTATACATTGACAAAATATTTTTGGGAGGAATATAAAAGAAAGTTTGCTTATGAAGGTACAACACTTCAATGTTCATGTAGGTTATTTGATTCTCGTGGGCTTCCATGTTCTCATATGTTTTATGTCATGAAGGAAGAACATGTTGATCACATTCCTACCAGTTTGGTTTTGTCGCGATGAACCAAGGATGAAAAAATTGCAAAATTGGACATGGATTGTAATGGTACCGTTGATTTGAATTTGATTGAGCAAGTTCAGTTTGGTTCATATTGTTATGCTTTTACTATGTTTTGCAAAGAAGCCTAAAAAAGAATGGTATTTAAGGGGAAATAATGGATGACATTCTGGAACTACAAAAAAAGTATTGCAGTACTGAAGAACCTATTGGGACAACAAAGTCAGTTGTAGGTGATCCAAAGGCGGTGAAGAGTAAAGGTGCTCCATAAAAAAAAGAATGAGAAAAAAGCTGTTAGACGATGTTCAAAATGCAACAGTACAACACATAATAACATGAATTGTTCGATAATTTCAATAACTTATATTATGATTGTTAGAGTTAATGTCTTATTTTTTATTAAACATAGTAGTTTTGTGGTATAATTTGTAGGGTACCGAAAAAGTGCTATTTGAACGAAATGTTGAGTTGGAGTCGGTTTCATTAACAGATTCTTTAAGCCAAACTGAGAAAGTATTAAATGTTTCTATAGAAGGTATAATATGTTTTATTATAGAGATTCATGAAGCTGCCATTGATGCACTATGTAAAAGTTAGTTAACACTTTAACTAAATTTTCTTTCTTTGTAACTAACTCATATTCTTAACTATCTTTTCTAACTATATCCATACTATTCTAATATCCCCACAAACTCATAGTTTGAGAAAAGTTCTCATTCATAAAGGTATTATTGACATAAATTTGTTTAATATCTCATTAAGAAGTGAGGGTAAGAGTTAGTATGACCCTGATGGTAGTTGGCTTCACAACAGGTGAAAATGACTCACTGAAATCAAACCCTTCCTGCTAATTAAAACCCTTGGCCACCAAATGTTCTTTTTGTTTATTAATAGAACCATAAGGATTTTCTTTTACTTTGTAAACCCACTTGTAACCTATGACCTGTCTGTGAGGTGGTTGTGAGCTAATACCCATCTTTCATTCTTTAGGAGAGACTGATACGAATTTTGAATAGCCTTGTGCCATTCAGGACTGGCAAATGCCTGTTTTATAGTTGTTGGTTCTGAATGTGCTATGGAGGCTTTAACTTAATTATATCAGTAGTAATAATTTGTTATTATTATTAATAATAATTTGTTATTATTTGTATTAGTAGTAATAATTATAATGTGTTATTATTTTATTGATATTCATAATTTGTATTAGTAGTAATAATTTTTTTTAAGAACAAAACAAGAAAAGAAAAAGAAGTTGCAATGGTGAAAAAAGTGTGCAAAATAAATGTTCAGATACAACAAAATCCCGTGACGCTAATGTGACAACGACAATGCATATGGATGTTACAAGCACAAGAAGATAAATACCTCCAATGTGTGTGTTGCGATGAGAATCGTGATATCAAGCTATTGATTAAATTGAATATTAATTCTTTAAATTCACAACCGGACTTTGATTTATCCAAAGGAAAGGTTAAAGAAAGAAAAACCCTTTGCGCGATGTAACAACAATGCTAAGAGATCGGGGATCGAGGGTTGGTTATGCCTAGGGTAGGTATTTCACATCTTAAACATCTGTAGTACTCTACAGGAACCTTTTGTATGTTTGTATTCTATACTTGCTAGATATTTGTTATGGCTTGGGATTGGGGTATAAGGTTAGGTAAAGACCTAAGGTTGATGTTTCTAAGTTCGCTCGCAAATATATCACATCCTCTACCTATGTATCCTAACTAGGATAGAATCAGAGCAACCGTAGTTCACCTCACTGAGGATTAAGAACTCTTGATTATGATCAAGGTTCAAAGGGGAACAAACATAACAATGCTTGTATAGAGTTTAACCAAACTCTCTATTCTAAGTTGTACACTCAAAGGATATTGACTTTCACAAAAGCCAAGAGGGGAATAAGTAATCATGACAATGATTCTTACATAGAGTTAACAAACTCTATCTTAAAGTTCTAATGAAGGGTACTCTTAACAAGGGGTAGGTCTTCAAGACTTAAAGCAAAGTCTAATGGCTTGTAGGTTCTAACTTAACTAAGTTATGGTTCAAAGATGACTTAACAAAGTCAAGGGGATGGCATTGAGCTGTCTATGACCCAAGGGTCAATAAAGAGACTTTCCTTTGGAATAGGGAAAAGATGAGGCAACCGGATGAGAACTAACAAGTTCCATCACTTGGGGAATACTTAACAAAGTAAAAACATTCAAACATGATGAATATATAAGAGGTATGTTTACAACCAAGAAAATGCAAGCATATGACAATATCAAGAAAAGATTTCAATCAAGGTAAATGGTTACAACCAAGATAGAGGTGCTCACAAAACTTAAACACAAGAGGTAAAAACCCAAATGAGATATCTTAACAAAGGTGAGGTAACAACCAAGAAATAAATGCAAACAGATTACAACTTGAGGTAAGCATGTTATAGGTTTGAAGAATGTCAAATGTAACCACATAAGAGCAAAGATCATACATTGATGACAATCAAATGCAAATAAGCAAGCAAACAATGTCACAACAATGCAAGTAAGTACTTCAATACTTCATGGGGAATAAGTTCAAGGCAACAACCATAAATGAAGTAAAACCTATCATATTAGGTTTTAACCAGACATAAAAGAGTGAGGGATCAAGTGAAAAGTAAACTCAAGAAGGTCATAACATCTAAGGATAGCATGGTTCAAAAACATACAAACTATAAAGATAAGTCAAACAGATGCTTCCAAGCAAAGGCTGAAATTCAAATGGTCTTGGTTAAGAAAGAGTTAACAAACATAGTTCATCCCAACTTCAATTTAAACTCAAAGAAAATGGAATCAAAAGTGTTTGAAATGAAGGTTGAAAGATAGGAGGGTAAAAACCCTGAAATGGAACACAACTTTCTTACAATATAAAGTGTTTCTAAAATATGAGTTTTAGAATTCTTTAAATATTATATGAGCATATGCAATAATACAAGATATTAGCAAAAAGAACCAATAAAAAATGATAAAAAAATGAAAGAATTGTGTTAATTTGAAGTTTTAAGAAAAATCAAATGATTTAGTAATTAAAAATAAGGAAGTGTCTCATCCAAGGCTTGAACCCAAGACCTTGAGATCACAAGCCCAAAACTTAGCCAAGTCTACCACCATGCGCGTGTGGTCATTGAATGGAAAAGGAAAACAAAATATTTAAAATGTTGAAAATCATAAAAATGCTAAAAAATGGTCCTCGCTGAGGATCAAACACACACCACAAGGCATGGCAAGATACATGAACGCCAGGAAATAACCATTGGGGTGGCGATACATCCAATGTATCAAGCCACCCTATTAAAATATATACCTATCAAGGCAAATTTATGGGCAACATCCAAGGCAACTCAAGGAAAAACTTGTCAAAAACGATTTCATTCTAAAAACGGTTTCAGTGAAATAAAAGTCAAAGTCACTTGTTTTTTCATGAAGATTACAATGGTATCAACCATATTTTCAAATAATGTACACAATTAAAAACTCGAAGGGACATGCAAGAGGAGGTTTGAAATGCATTTGTGGAGAACAAAGATCAAACCAGATGCAAATACATACAAGTAAGGGTCTACCCAAGTTCTAAATACATTTTTTCATGGACTAAATCCAAAGGAAGAACTCAGTTCCCTACTGAATCAAAATGTGGATGTCAAGTTGCAACTTGGTGAAAGGTTTTTTGAGATTGACTTTGTATATCACCAATGTGTTTAATAATGATCCAACACAATGTTTATCAATCTGTGACATGTTATGAACTTCAATACACACAAGATGCAAAAGCCTTAGAATGGAGCTTGAAGGTATCAAAGTTTAACCATTTGAAAATAGAAAGCAAGCAGCAGATCAAGGCAATATGCTTTTTAAAGCAACAAACATGTCAATCCATTGTTCAACTGATCTAGGCAGCAGCCAAGTTTGTGGTATTTCAACAATGTTCACTGGTAAATTCCAACCAACATGTCTTTACAAAGACATAGATCTAGTAGTAACTTTAGAAAAAAAACCAGATTATAACATAATTTAAACAAAGATATTTTGCTTAAAATAGAAACAAACATCAAAACATGATACTACCATGTACAACAACCAACAGCAGTCCAAGGCCTATACAGAAACCTTACAGTCCAAACTACCCTAACTAGAAAACCAAAGACATGAGATCATCCTATGTGAACTCTAAAAGACTAACTGCAGTTCTGATAAGAAGCTAGATTGATAAACCTCCTAACAAGTTTGGACAGTAGGTACACAATGAAAACAACATCTATACTATGTCACCAATGCTTGAAATTCAAACTTGGCATGAATTCAACTAGACACACATGACAACATTCTCCTCTACAAATTCACACAAGCAAAGAATCCTACTGAGTCTTATCATCCTAAACTCACCTAGCCTACCTAAAACACCTGTTATCAATGATTAGCAAACTTGAGGCACATAACAGATCCACCAAATGTAGAAAACTGATGACAACAGCCCATCTACACATCTCATGACAGTGACAGTTTGGGTTACCACAATGCCAACAATTAAACACTAAATCTTTATGACAATTACAACTTCAAAATGACAACTACCAAACATAACAATGTTCAAGATCAAACAAACTAGCCTAAACCTCTTCATGTTGACAGTTGACAGATTTTGAAATTCAAAACAGTTTTGGTAGTAATGAATACAAACTCAACATAACAATGTCAGACCTAAACTCAACATATATTCCAATAACATATTTTCACAAAAGTAATAACATGTACACCTTATCCTAATGACAGTCCAGTAGCTAATGCACATGAGTTGACAAACTCCAACTTCACAACAACTTTGACAACATAGTTACCATTTCAATCATAACAATGTCAAATTCTTTCAACCAATCAATCAATATATACATGATGCATAATGAGAAGATTTAGGATTACATACCTCTTGTAGTCTTCCCACAATAAGCTAGCTGCAAGAACAAGAAATCCATCCCTCCTTTGAGCAAGCTTGTGAATGTTGCTTCTTCTTGAAGAAACAAAGAAATCTTTAAGACAATTTGAGAAGGTAGATTTCCAGTTGTTGTTTGAAGTTATGGACAGTTAGTATGACCAAAATAGAGTATGCTCAAAGTGTCACAATGGTGGAAATTGATCTATGTAGTGAATTGCTCCATTTCATGCATAAAAGTCAAACTATGGTGTGTGGGAAGTTGACTTTTTGATCTATGGTTCTTTTGATGAAACTAATGATTGGAATAGCTTCAAATGGTCATTTTAAGTTTGTGTGGATGGTTTTTATGGTGGTTTTATGGCTAGAAGTGATGCTGGTGTGAAACTTGCAAAGAGGCAATTTTTGGTGATTTTGTGGTTTTCTTCACTTACAAGCAAAGATTGTGAGAATGAGAGCTATGGATTTCTATTGGGTTTAGAGGTCTCTGGTGTGGTTGATATCATGATATGAATCCTCTATTTATAGGCCAAGTGAGAGGTTGGGGCAGATTTGTCCAAGTGGAATTCAATGGTGGTTTTAGTGAAAAGATCTCATGAATCTAGGTGATGGTCTGATCTGCTGGTTTTGCTTGCTCCCAAGGTGCATATACCTCTAAAACCAGCTAGCAATGAGCTTTGAGGAGTGGTCTTAGAGTGCACAAGGACACCCTCCATGCTGCATCCATCAATACTCTCTCTCATGGTGTACCTTTTGTACTTTTCCATATTAAACAAATGGATTATGGATGGAACTTTGGTTTTTCTTGGATGCTCTTCTGATCTAGTTTATTTCACCCTCTAACAAATCATATCAGACGTCATTCCATGGTTAGAGATGAAGTGTATAGTTGGAAATCAAGTTTATGTTGTCCAATTTGAAACTCTCAGCTCACAAGGGCTATGAAGGAGTTCTTGTATTTTTTGGAAAGCCCTCAATATGCTCATCAAATTTCATTTTTACTGAGTTTTCAAATTCCAAGTGGAACTAGGTCAAAACATCCCTCAAAGTTGGCTGAAAACCTGTCTAAAAATGTCAAAAACTTAGAATTTTATTAAGTCTTTTCTCCCTCTTGTGATGATTTTGACTATAACTCCAAATCTATGCATTTTTTGCCCATAGGTCACCTTTACACTTTTGTAGGGCTTGCTGTCGCCACCGAACTTTATTTTTCCCGAATGAACGGGAGAGGAAAATATCGAGAAAACCTCATAGAGCAGAAGGAACACGGTCGTCGCAACCATATTCCTGGGTTCGGGAGTCGGTTACGCGAGGGGAAGGTATTAGCACCCCTCACGTCCGTCGTACTCGACGGGAACCTCTTAATTCGAGTTAATGGATGTTAGCTAAACTTAATTCTTCTCTTCTCACTATTAAATGCTAAAGGACATTATAAAGGGATAAAGACACTAGGGGAAAGGGGATGGTTAGAAGATAGGGTGCTCGCCAAGGATTGGTCCCTTGTGCCTACGTATGCTCATTCGGACGAGAATGAGAAATCAGAGCGTCGTAGTTCGACTACGGGAAAGGATGGGGGAAATGGAAGATGGAGGGGATTGTGCTCGCCAAGATCATCGCAATCTTGTGCCTACGTATCTTACATTCAAGAATGAATGAAGAATCAGAGCAGCCGTAGTTCGTGGATACGACCACGAAAGAAACGGGTTTGAATTGGATTTGAAGTGGATACGGATGACGACTACTTGAAGCTTAAGAAAGACTTCTCGGACCCAAGTAATCGGGAGAGTGAACCAAAGACTTGGAATTCTCTCTTTTTCATCTTGAAGATAAGGTTGTGTTTGAAAGGGTGAAGTTGAATTGATGACGATTAATTGAAGCTTAAGAAAGACTTCTCAAACTCCAAATAATCGGGAGAGCGGACCAAAGACTTGGTACATTCTCTTTTTCATCGTGAAAGGAAAGTTGTTTGAGTTGGAAATAGTTGAACGATGTCGAGTTGTTAATGTTATTTAGAGGCGTCAATTGTTCACACCCGAATAAGACAACTCGCATGTAAACAACTGAAAGCAAGATCAAAGACTTGAACCGACTTTTTACACCTTGAAAAGAATTAAATAGTTGTTAATTGATTGATGGTTTGTTTCAAAAATCCGCTTGACGTTGAATCAAGGGTTTGACTCGTTATCGCGTGCAAAGCGTGTTGAAAATGAAATTGTTTGAAAAAGAGACCGGCTTGACTTACGCATCAAGGGTCGAGTTGTAATAGGTTGATGGCGAATGCGTATGAGCACTCGACTTACGGGTTGTTTGAAAGTGGCTCGATGATGAATCGAGAATTAGTTTGAAAATAGTTTGATCCGCTCTAGTTCCTATGGGTGCTCCTAGGAGATAAACTAATAATCAAATAAATGCGAAACATACATCGGAATGGGGAAGGGATACATGTAATTTACACGGGATTGCACGAAATAAAGGGGTCTCATTGTCAGGTAGCCCAAGAGAAAGCCGTGTGTGTGCATTTGTGTCCTAAACTACGCCTTGAGCAAAGTCGGGCACGACTTAAAATCAAGATACCTGCAAATAACCAATGATACAACAGTCCACCAATTTGGCTTTTAGGAGTTTCGATAATTTATTAGGTATTTTCGAATATAGGTGAAAGAATATGAATAATGAGATATGATAATAAATAATATGAATAAATATGATAATATGAAATAATATGAATAATGTTTGACAGAAATTAAATTTAATGTTGGTTTACCGAAATAAAATCGAAAGAACAAAGGTGGTCTTGGATCCTTTGTTTCACGCCACTAATGTGACGGTTAAATGGTGGAAGTCTCGTCATCGACCTAAAAAGTGACAAATGAAATCGAAAAAAAAGATAATGAAATAAAACCACAATATTTACCAAAGAACTTTCACAAAATTAATTAAGATTAAAGAAAATAAGCATATATATAAAATCAAGATTCTTGATAAAATTTAACAAAATTGTAGATAAAAAACAAAAAATTTTAAAGAAAATAATTTTGAGTGGGTGTCAAAAAGTAGGCAGGCACATAGAGTAAAAGAGGTCATTTGGGCTTTTGAAGCCCATCGCTCAATCATGAGAACAAGGGGAGGTGCAGTTTGCACGAGGGTTTGGGAAGAGCGAAGACCAAATGGCCCTCCAACCCAGTTACCATGCGGTCAACACATTTTTTAAAAAAAAGAAAAAAAAACCATCATGTTTGGAAGAAGTTTGGAGGTTTGGGTTTTTGTTGGAAGGAGAAGGTTTCGGGGATTTTCAAAGTTGTGTTTGTGTGTTGATGTTTTTCGAACGAGTTTGAAGGAAGGAGAAGTGCTGATGATTAAGATCTCTGTTTATGGTTTTCAATTTGTAAGGTTTGAGGTTGTTTTCGTTCTGGCTTTGCAAATTTGGTCGAGTTGGTGAAGGTAATGGGAATCGTAAGTCACGTTGGTTGAAGGGTGAGTGGATTTGAGAAGTTGAGTTGGAAAAGAAATTTTTAGGGATTGTTAGGTGTTTGAGTTTGGAGGAAGAAGAGGCTTGTCTTGTTGTTGTTCAATATCTAGGGAGTTTTTGTTTATTTACTCAGCAAAAAATATGAAGTTGTGAGCATTCCCCCCTTGAAGATTGCTGAGGGTTTTTTCCCTTTTATCCTCAAAGCTCCTTTTGATTTTTGAGAGAAGAACCGAAGAATCCTCTTTCTGGGTATTCTTTCTCCTCCTTTATCCCATAAAATATTCAGACCTGTTGGTTCCACTTTTTTAGGAATACATTCTGAAAGGTCTCTTTCATATGTAGGTTTGTGCAGGTCGTAACATGGTTAAAGTTGTTGTACCCTATTCTTACAAAATGACTCATATGGTTACAATATTTTGTCTGTTGTGGAAGATTTTAACTTTGTATCAATTTCTTTGTACTGCAGGCTGGACTCTTTGTGGACTCTTTGTGATGACTTGTAGATATTCCAATATGCCATGTGCTGTTGTTGGGTTATTGTAGCTGTATTGTTTCCCCATTTACCAATCGTGGTGGTTTTGTGGTATCAAGGATTGTTTCTTTTTAGTGGGGCCTGTTGATGGTAAGCTAGCTGTGTTTTATGACAGATAAAGGGACATGGTGTATGGACTGAGATCGTTTACCGTGACTGGTATTTATCCTTTTTGCAGGTGGCTTGGTTAAAGGTTATACCAACTCAAGTTTGGTGCAGCGATTTGTGGTCTTTGTGGGGTCATGGAACTGGAACTTTCACAAAATTGGTATAATAATTTCTCGTGACCGCTCGAATTACTTTTTGATATATTTTTTTGCAATTCATGTGATATGTAAGGATTTCTTGTAACATTGTTTGTGTGGCCTGATCATTTTGCAGAGAAAAAGAAAGGTCTCTCATTTTCTTGCAGAGTTTTCCTTTGCTGTTATGAAGCTTATTATTACGCGTGACCTGCGGTCTGTGTTTTGTGGTGGTACGTACAGCTTATGCACATATCCTCATCTTCATGTTATGGCCAATGGTATTGATTTTTCCTTCTAAACTTTGTATGGTTTTCTTGACAGGTTGTTTGTCATGAAGGATTTCCGCCCACATCACATTGGTTGTACCTTGTGCGAGTGGCTTGGAGGTTCGGGTGCAATCGTGCCGGTTTGTGTTGTGAAAAAGGTGGATGAGTCGAATTCTTTATCCAAGATATGGCTCCACGTATTAAGGTTGAGCTTGGAGATTGCTAGCTGTGTATTCCCAAAACATAGATACAGTGCTGATGTTCTGAAATTCTGCAGCTTTTCTTTTGGAGTGTTATGCAAAAGCTGAAGGCAGCTGGTGTAGGTTTGGCTTTGAGGTATGTGCGAACCGTACCGCGTGCTGTTGCGTTTTGATACTAAGGTATTGTGGAAAGCATCTACTGAAATCACTCTCCCTCTGTTTCTCTGCAGGTTGTAGTTTTCCTTCTGCCAATATTGTATATGGTGCAGGTGATGTTCTGCTGCAGTTTGATCGGTGGGCCAGCTTGGGGATATGTTTGCTTTTCAATTTTGTTGTACGTGAACCTTGTAGCAAAACTTTCGTGACAACCTTGAGGTGAAATGGTGGGTCCTAGGTGAGGATTGCAAAGCTGGTGATTTTGTGTGGTCATCAATCTAAATGTACAAGGAAATTGAACCTGCCTGGAAACAAATCATCTCTCATGTGTGTTTTCATTTTATTGAACATTGTTTTTTTTTTATATATTTATGAGGATGCCGTTGATTTAGCAGGCTCGTGTGGATATATTTCCATGAGTACAAATATTTGTAGATTTTTGTGTAATGTATGTTGAATGTATGGACTTTTGAAATTAAAAATGGGCCTAGTAACATTTTTTATAATGAGATATACAAAAGGGAAGATAACATGGGTAATGGAAAAGTAACAAATGAAACAAATGAATTTGAAGAAAATTTGGTATAGGAATTTGGATTTGAAAGAATATGGATTAAAAACAAAATCTACAAATGGATTATTTAATTTCAAGTGAATAATGAAATAAAAATGACTAAAAGAACGAGTAAGTGGATAACAGCAATTGGATTGGATGCCGTGATTAAAATGAAAGAGGATATAAGTGAACTGTCTTAGTAAGGCAATGAATCAGTCTTATCAAACCACTAACACGTGAAACATCATAATGAAATCTCAAATGCATCCTCAAAAGCAATACACATTTTTTTTATTTTTCTAAATAATAACTGGAGAGTGGATGTACTAAATGAAAGTTTTAAAAGTAGGACAAATTTGGGGTATGACAGATGCCCCTATCTAACTGGCTTAAACCGAGTAAGATGAACGACTATGGCGCTCATTCTTTCAAGGTAGAAGACAATTAGATATAAAAAGACCCTGAATTTGTCCGAAAAAGAAAAGGAAAGTTTGGGAATTGGAAATGCTGGATGAGGTGTACCTCTGATTAAACTGTAAATAACTAACAAAAGGTTACCATCACCAAAAGAATGATTGGACGAAATACACATGACTACTATCACCAAAAAGGATGATAGAGTAAACACCCACAAACGATATCGCACAATCTATCATTAATGACTATGATAGACCCCCCACCAAAAGGATGGCGGAGCGAAACACAAATAAACAATATCGCACAATCTATCATTAATGACTATGACAGACCCCCCACCAAAAGGATGACGGAGCGAACTCACACATCGCACAATCTATCATTAATGACCATGATAGACCCCCCACCAAAAGGATGACGGAGCGAACTCATACATCGCACAATCTATCATGAATGACCATGATAGACCCCCCACCAAAAGGATGACGGAGCGAAACACAAAACACATCGCACAATCTATCATTAATGACCATGATAGACTCCCCACCAAAAGGATGACGGAGCGAACTCACACATCGCACAATCTATCATTAATGACCATGATAGACCCCCTACCAAAAGGATGACGGAGCGAAACACAAAACACGTCGCACAATCTATCATTAATGACCATGATAGACCCCCCACCAAAAGGATGACGGAGCGAAACACAAAACACATCGCACAATCTATCATTAATGACCATGATAGACCCCCCACCAAAAGGATGACGGGGCGAACTCACACATCGCACAATCTATCATTAATGACCATGATAGACCCCCCACCAAAAGGATGACGGAGCGAAACACAAAACACATCGCACAATCTATCATTAATGACCATGATAGACCCCCCCACCAAAAGGATGACGGAGCGAACTCACACATCGCATAATCTATCATTAATGACCATGATAGACCCCCCACCAAAAGGATGACGGAGCGAAACACAAAACACATCGCATAATCTATCATTAATGACCATGATAGACCCCCCACCAAAAGGATGACGGAGCGAACTCACACATCGCACAATCTATCATTAATGACCATGTTAGACCCCCCACCAAAACATATCGCACAATCTATCATTAATGACCATGATAGACCCCCCACCAAAAGGATGACGGAGCGAAACATTAAACACATCGCACAATCTATCATTAATGATTATGATAGACGCCCCACCAAAAGGATGATGGAGCGAAACATACACACAAGTTGCTATCACCAAAAGGATGATAGAACAAACACAAATTGAAGGCTACCAACACCAAAAGGATGCAAGCTAGGTTGAACCGACGAAGTTCGGCTATCACTAAAAGGATGATAGTAAGGCAATTGACAACAGTCACGCTTGCTGGATACAACTCATTGGGGAACACCCAAGAGGAAGATTGGGTTGAAATGAATCCGCGGGGACGACCACTGACTTTCTTAGATATCATATTTTGTTGAAATGATTTCATGGTTATGCCCATGAGCTCTGAAGAGGATGCCCCTGACTGGGCTGAGTTTGTCTTGATGTCTTGTCTTGCTCAACAAAAGACTGAATAAGTTCATGAGGAACGCTCACGGTTTTGCTGAAGATGCCCCTGTCTGGGCTGAATCTTGCACTGAACTTCTTGGATTTTCCCAACAAAAGGTTGAACAACTTCGTGGGGAACGCCCACGGTCTTGAATGGTATGCCCCTGACTGGGCTGAATGTTGATTTGAAGATCTGATCAACCACAAGGTTGAAATACATCATGGGAGGCGCCCATGGTCTTTGAAAAATTCCCCTGACTGGGCTGAATCTTGCTTTGAATATCCTTTGAGTTTTGTGGGAGAAACCCACAATTGCAGAAGATTGCCCCTGACTGGGCTGATGATTGCTTTGAAGCTCTTGATATTCGTGGGAGCAACCCACGACCTTTGTGGAAGATGCCCCTGAACGGGCTGATGATAGTATTGGAAATCTTCAAGATTAATCCTGGACCTTGACTTGCATATGCGGATGCTCAATGATAATGATGTTCCATAGCGAATGGAAGTGAAAATGCTGACGCACAAAGACGAAAAAGCTGAGGAAGTATGGTATGATTGGAGTGTGCATATGATGCAAGATGCTTATGATTTTGAATGTGATGCGTATGATGCACATGATTGCAGACAGGTAATTGGAAATGCAGGGAGACGCCAGCATGGTGTATTTCTAGTAGTTGCCAATGCAAAGTGGACTTCGGGTGGTGGGAGGGATTGACTTCCTCGACACGCAGTTTGCTGAAGACGTCATGATTGGAGCAGAAGATGTCCTTGATGTCCCCAGTTTGGGATATTTGGGTGACTATGAATTTGCTTCAAGAGAATTGCAACTCTCCTTGATGGTCAGGACGACCTGGTCTTGCCCCAGTCTGAACTTGTTAATGGCTTGCCCCCCGCTCGAGCTCTTGGGTAATTTGCCTCAGCCTGTGAGTTTTGAGGTAACCTTGCTTTGTGTCAGCCACTGAAAGTCAAGTTCCTCCTTAATTGTCCTTTGTTGAGATGTCTTTGAATACCTATCACTGTTTTGCAATTAAAATTGTACATTCATAAATGGTAATATTAATGCAAAGTTCAATGTAAGTTTTGAAAAAGTGTGTCATTTATTGAGAGTGTCTTGGTAGTGAGACGAATTATCTCAAACGTTGTGCTGATTTTGATTGGTGTGAAAGATATATCAAGAGAAATGACACCAATGCTGATGATTAGAAATCATGTGAGGAGTCAGGTTACGCAACCTCGCAATAGTATGCTTTCAGAATAAACCTCGCCTCAATTAGGTCTTTCGAGGGTTGTAACGTGGTCTGGTTCATGGTTATGAAACAAAGGATGCTAGGCTCAAAGTATGATTTGTACCCGCCCATTCTTCTTAATGATCTCGAGTCCTACGCTCAGTTAATTCTACACTTGTCTGGACGGTGTAAGCTTGAAGGTTCAAGGTTTGCTCGACTTGGCAGTCACCTTATTTTGATGGATGCCAGTGCCCCTTTGATCTGGGTGGCCACTGAATCTTTTTTTGTTTTTTGTTGAGGGTTTCGGGGTCCTCTTTTGCTTTTGTTTTTGATCCCTAACTTTTGCATGGATTGACTTTGTTTGTCAGATCCATCGGGATTGCCTTGATTTTGTCTAAGTCCCTTTTGAGGTGTTTGACTTAGCAGGATTTTTGATTTTTTTTTAATTTTGGGAAGGTTGTGACTGCCATAGCATGGGTCATTGCTTGTTAATTCGAGTGCGGAGTTGAATTGACTGAACACTACCCTGCCCCAGGTTGAATGTAAAGGTTTGAATATCCGAAGGAAACTGCTACTTCTAGGCTCGAAGTGGTTTACTAGGGATTAACTCCTTATATCTCCGGTGTTTGGGGAATTGAAACAATGCCTGTATATCATTGATGAGATTCTGTCTGAAAGCACACGGTTTGCAATTATGGGTATCTCGCTTTCATCATCCTCCCTCAAATCAAGCTAAACAACAGTGAATAGAGTGGATAGAATAAATGTGTCGGTGATAAGTGAAAATGAGTGAATACGACATAATAATTCAAAACATGCATAAACAATACATTAATGAAAACCAAATACGAATGGCAATTGTTCAAAGCATACAATACTTAAATAAGCAAAGACAAAATATAAAAACTGCGAATAATGAAATGGCAGCATGACTGCCTTCTTCGAGGAATGAACTTGACTGGAATCGATCTGATGTTGGCGCTAGTTGACTGGTGGCATCGGATCATTGATGATATTTGGATACTTCCCATTGAAGTTGATAGCATCCCTGTCGATCATGTCTTGAATTATGTGCTTGAAAGCCCTGCAGTCCTCAATGGTGTGACCTGGAGCGCCCTTATGAAACTCACAATGAGCATTTGCATCGTAATCGGCAGGAATGACAGTTGGAGGAGCCAAATCTCTCGGAACAACAACTTTCTTCTCCATCAACTGAGCAAAGATTTTGGCATATGTCATTGGTAGACGATCAAAGACTCTATCTGGCCTCCATGTCCTATGCGGACGCTGTGGGCGAGCACCTTGTCGTTGCTGAGTAGCTTGCATCTGCTATTGCTGAGGAGGATACTGATATCCTTGCTGGTTGTAGGCTTGTTGCTGAGGAGCTTGTTGCCGTGGCATCTGAGCTTGCACTGCTTGAACAGCTGGCTGATAAGGCATCGGAGCATATTGCGCAGCAGCAACATATGGATACTGATAGTAGGGAACTTGATAAGGCATAGGAGCGGGAGCTTGTTGAGAAGCTTGCCCTTTCTGCAAAAAGATGGCATTTGTTTCGCCCTCCTTCTTCTTGTATCCATTGAAAGGCTTCTTGGCATTGGCCTGATTGTTGGAACCTCCTGGGATCTTTCCACTCTTCAACCCTTCTTCAATTCTCTCACCGAAGATCACTAGGTCAGAGAATCCAGCAGAGACACTACCGATCAGCTTTTCGTAGTACTGGCCTTGTAAAGTACCCATGAAGATGTCAATAAGTTCACGGTCAACAAGAGGTGGATGCACCCTTGCGGCTAGCTCTCTCCATCGTTGCGCGTACTCCTTGAAGGATTCGCTATCCTTCTAAGTCATACTCTGAAGCTGAGTACGATTCAGAGCAAGATCGGTGTTGTATTTGTACTGCTTGACAAATGCATCGGCTAGCTCGGCCCAAGTGCGCACACTATTACGTTCCAGCTGCATATACCATTCGAGTGATGCCCCAGACAAGCTGTCTTGGAAGCAATGGATCATGAGCTTTTCATCTCTGGCATAGGCAACCATCTTGCGACAATACATCTTCAGATGAATGTTTGGACAACTGAGACCTTTGTACTTCGAAAACTCAAGCACCTTGAACTTGGGAGGAATGACAACATCAGACACCAAGCATAGTTCCAAAGCACTGAAAGAATTTGAACTGTGCCCCTCCATGGCTCGGAGTTTCTCGGCTAGATCTCGGCACATCTTCATGGCTTCAGAATCCTGAGCAGCAACGGGACTGGCAATGGGGATAGCAGCATGATAGTTCTGAACGTCGTCATACTGATCCATCAGAGTATCTTCGATATGAGGAACTGGGATTTGCACAACAGTAGGTTGGACCTGCGGGATAGCTCCAATGGTAACTCCGGGCGCTGGGGTTTGATGAGAAGTGTTCCCTTCGGCTGCGTTATTGAAGTTCAATGGCATCCCCTGTGGATTTGGAATTGGAACCAAAGGGATGGCAGTAGACCCTTGTCCTTGACCATTGTTGTTGACGACAGCAGCGGCTTCACGCTGTTCTTCCTCTCTTCTAGCCGTGAGGATGGCTTCGAGGATCTGGTCTATCTTTCCTTTCATAGAATCCAACTCTTCCCTGAAGGAAGCTTGCTCCTGCTGAATCTGCTCCATCATTCGTCTTGTATTGGCTCTAGTTGCGTACTGGTGTCGAGGACTCAGCTTGATTTACTGGATATGAAGGAAAGAGAAATTTGAGAAACTGTTGAAGGAAGGAGAATGCAAGATGCACAACAAATGAGATGCAATGCGAATGATATGCAATATAAGATGCAAGATCCAGGATCACAGGATCACAAATTCAAGCAATTTTGAGATTAGTCGGGTGAACGGTTCAAGGATCACGGTCACTGCTCAAAGAAACCCCCGTAGGTAAGATTCTAAAAATGGGTAGGTGCCTAGAGTCATGGACATCTTTCAAAGATATTACTGCCATGACAAAGCCTCATCATGATGATAATATCCTCAAAAGAATCTCCTCTAGGTGAGGTTCTCGTATCTTCCACGCGAGAAAGACTTCTCGGAGGCATCAACTACATAACCATCGACACACGGATTCTAGAAAAGATTCTCAGAGTCATACATCGAGGTTGAAAATATTACTGTAAGGAAGTAATACGTTCAAGGGATCTCATCTGATTGGGGCGTTTGTATTAATTCACAAAGTATTAACACTACCAACCACCACGGATAAAACGGTTTATGGTCCTTGGGATCAACGATTCAAACTCAAAAACATTATTGTCATGGCAAAGACTCACCACAACAACAATATCTCCAAGGAATCTACTCCAAGCGGGGTTTTCGCTTCAAATTAACGTGAAAGACTCCACGCAAGTCTCCACTACACAACCACCATCCTAATCCTAGGGTTATACTCGGACTCGGGTGTAGAGCCATCTCACAAAGTAACCATAAGCATAACAACCCCCACAATGCCTCAAGCACAAGTAACCAAGACAAGGATACCAATAAATAAGCGAGAAGAAAATAAAAGACAACAAGCTAACAACTCAAACTAAGATAGGCTCGACTCTCTTTTGCATGGAGCAATAGTCCCCAGCAGAGTCGCCACCTGTCGCACCTCGAAAAATTCATTTCGAAAACACGACCCTCGCGCAAAAGGCGCGGAAATGCGGTTCAACAGAGTCGCCACCGAACTTTATTTTTCCCGAATGAACGGGAGAGGAAAATATCGAGAAAACCTCATAGAGCGGAAGGAACACGGCCGTCGCAACCATATTCCTGGGTTCGGGAGTCGGTTACGCGAGGGGAAGGTATTAGCACCCCTCACGTCCGTCGTACTCGACGGGAACCTCTTAATTCGAGTTAATGGATGTTAGCTAAACTTAATTATTCTCTTCTCACTATTAAATGCTAAAGGACATTATAAAGGGATAAAGACACTAGGGGAAAGGGGATGGTTATAAGATAGGGTGCTCGCCAAGGATTGGGGCCCTTGTGCCTACGTATGCTCATTCGGACGAGAATGAGAAATCAGAGCGTCGTAGTTCAACTACGGGAAAGGATGGGGGAAATGGAATATGGAGGGGATTGTGCTTGCCAAGATCATCACAATCTTGTGCCTACGTATCTTACATTCAAGAATGAATGAAGAATTAGAGCAGCCGTAGTTCGTGGATACGACCACGAAAGTAACGGGTTTGAATTGGATTTGAAGTGGATACAGATGACGACTACTTGAAGCTTAAGAAAGACTTCTCGGACCCAAGTAATCGGGAGAGTGAACCAAATACTTGGAATTCTCTCTTTTTCATCTTGAAGATAAGGTTGTGTTTGAAAGGGTGAAGTTGAATTGATGACGATTAATTGAAGCTTAAGAAAGACTTCTCAAACTCCAAATAATCGGGAGAGCGGACCAAAGACTTGGTACACTCTCTTTTTCATCGTGAAAGGAAAGTTGTTTGAGTTGGAAATAGTTGAACGATGTCGAGTTGTTAATGTTATTTAGAGGCGTCAATTGTTCACACCCGAATAAGACAACTCGCATGTAAACAACTGAAAGCAAGATCAAAGACTTGAACCTACTTTTTACACCTTGAAAAGAATTAAATAGTTGTTAATTGATTGATGGTTTGTTTCGAAAATCCGCTTGACGTTGGATCAAGGGTTTGACTCGTTATCGCATGCAAAACGTGTTGAAAATGAAATTGTTTGAAAAAGAGACCGACTTGACTTACGCATCAAGGGTTGAGTTGTAATAGGTTGATGGTGAATGCGTATGAGCACTCGACTTACGGGTTGTTTGAAAGTGGCTCGATGATGAATCGAGAATTAGTTTGAAAATAGTTTGATCCGCTCTAGTTCCTATGGGTGCTCCTAGGAGATAAACTAATAATCAAATAAATGCGAAACATACATCGGAATGGGGAAGGGATACATATAATTTACACGGGATTGCACGAAATAAAGGGGTCTGTTGAAGCAGTAAAGCAGCAAGCAAAAATATTATTTTCGGAAGAATTTCCTGCGGGATTTATCGTCTCCACAGGGATCAGTGTGAGGGAAAGAATGTCGTTCGATAATCTCTACGTTTCTAAGCTTGGGTTTGAATGGTTTGGGATAAAAATTCAAAAGGAAAAACATAAAACAAGAAAGTAATTACATTCTTAAGAAATGAGAAAACTCGTCAGGAGTTGTATTTCGTTCTACCCATCATGTACTAAAAAATATATGGATCAAATGCACGCAATCTAATTCACTCGTCAATATCATCACGTATCGCTCACAACAAAGTTTATCTCTAACACAAAGTCGAGAGATCAACCGTATCGTCTCATTGTTGATCTCTCACACAAATCGACAACACGGAGCATTAAGAATCGATACCCACGTGAATATTAGTCCTAAATCTATCTCTAGCATTTAGAATCTAATAGATGTTCATCTAAGATCGAGTTCGAACAGTATATGTCTATCACAATCCAAACCCATTAAGTAAAAAATCAAGATAACCATCGATAAAGAGTTGTAAAAGAGATTTTATACAAAGATCCATAAATATACATACAATCAAGATAAACTTACATACAAAACCCTAACAAATGAAAAATACATAGAGAGGAAGGAAGAAGAACACAAATCTCACGGTCTGTCAACTCCGATTGAAGTGGATTCGACTCCGGATCGTCAAGATGCACCCTCCAATGTTGTTTCTAAGCTAAATCTACTCAAGAATGTGTTTGATGAAGTTGGGGTAAAAAGTTCCCAAACAACATAACCTAAAAAATGCTGAAAAATCACTTAAATAGACAAAAATGGGTCCCAGTATTCGCCTGGCGAAGTCCCATTCGCCTGGCGAACATATACAACTTTTGTTTCTGTAAAAACAGTATTTTTCACGCGTTTTTGAAGTTTCGGTTCGCCTGGCGAACTTTTGTTCGCCTGGCGAACATTCGCCGGGCGAACTTTGGCGAACATGACAGCAAACCAACTTGTTTCGACCATAACTTTTTAACCGTAACTCTGTTTTTTGCCCGGTTCGAAGCGTTGGAAAGCTTATTCAATGCTCTATCTAACAATGCTCCAACATCAATGCTTTATTACCTACAAAAATGAATGAAATTCAATTAAACTCAATGATATTTACAGGAAAACATAATATATACACTATAACGTAAAGTAAACGCATTTATAAACAAAGCGGGGTTTATTCGAACGATTTTAACATAAAGTAACGTTAAGTGCAACAAAACTTATATACAAAAATAGGTAAAATTTGCACTTAACAACTCTCCCCAACTTACCTAATTGTTTGTCCTCAAACAAAGTCGACAACTAAAGGAACAAAAGCGAAATCTAGGAAATCACGTAACAACAAGTTTTGACAAACGGAAAACAAATGCAATGGTTCAATCAAAAATTGATACACGCAAAGTGAATACTTACCACTAAACTTCAACGATAACATAATCACAAAACAAATGCTAAATACAAAAGTCATGCCAAACATTCTAAAACAACACAAGCTCAAACGTGAATCACACCTAGCAAAAACAATCATCGGTAGATGAAAAACACAAAATGAGGGATTTTTTCACTCACACAATAATCTTGCAAACAAAAGACTAAATTATACAATCATCCAAAAATCATGTTGAAAACACAAAAGCAAGAATCAAAAGGACTTTCAGGGTTGTAATGTGGTCGGGTGAACAAACAAGGGATAATTCCTAAAGCTAATCGAAACAAAAACTTGCCTAAACCTAAGGGAGTGATAAACTCACAAAGTTTCAAACACCAAAATTCCAATCAAACTTCTTCCAGAATCCCAAGTGTTATACCAAACACATAGAACTTATTAGCACAACATTATTCTACTCTTTTTGTTTATCTTTTTCTAAGCTTTTTCAATTTTTATTTTATTTTCTTTTCTTTTTCATATTTTTCTCATTTTTCTTTTCTTTTCTATTTTTCAACCTCATAGCAATCAACAACACAAGTGAACGATCATCATCTCCCCAACTTGAATTCAACCACATCATCATGTGAATACTCCCTACTTTCTAAGGCAAGGTAAAAATTCATACAACAACACAAAGTTGAGGGCTCAAGAAAAAACAACAATCAAGATCCACACAAAAAATGAATTTGATACTCATAGACAAGAATAAAACTCAAACAACATGGATAATGACCAAAGGCTCAAAGGGGTTACAAATGATCACACACTCACAAGGTGAATTGACTATTTGGCTAGGTAGTTGTGCTCAAAATGAAACAAGTGCCTTAATCCTTTTCATGCTTTCATATAATCAACACAAACAAAAGATTAAGCATAATAAAATCCAGTTAAAACAAGAATATTGGTACTCCGAGCATATATGAACAACGAAAGGCTTCCTCACAAAAAGGTGGGAACTAAAGTGATTCACAAAATGAACAAGTATACAAAAGAATGAATGGCATGGAAATTGTAAAAAGTCTAAGTATCATGAATATGCTAAAGCCTAGAAAGCGATAAACACATACCTTGAATGTGTACAAAACTTTAAACGCTATCATTACCACGCATTCGCAAGTTGAAACACTCAAACTTGGAAAATCACCTCAAATACCTCAAGCTACCAAATAAAAATTTGAGTCCAAACAACAATAAAATACCGGGTGAAAATGGATTAAACAAGTTGTAAAGTGAAGATTTGAGAATTTTACGAATAATCTGAGAACAACTTGTTTAATGAATGTTCACCACACTACCTAAGCTAGAAGGAAAAAGTAATAACGAAACAAAAATGGAAAAAACATGCTTGTTTTACGTCGTAAGCTCGACGCCTTTATTGTGCTTAGCTAGTAACTTCCTTCCTTCATGCCATGTGATGTCTCACCGCGCAAACCAAAAGCAAGTGTCCTAACCAACCACATGAACAAATGTTACGAGAACAAAATATATACAACACTTAAACAAACATAATAGAAGACAAAAGCAAAACAAGTATCTATACAAGCATATATATATATATATATATATATATATATATATATATATATATATATATACAATTATGTGCAAAGCTTAGAAATATAGAAACTATCGCAATGCAACTCAATATCAAAACCAGTCCCCGGCAACGGCGCCATTTTGTTGAAGCGGTAAAGCAGCAAGCAAAAATATTATTTTCGGAAGAATTTCCTGCGGGATTTATCGTCTCCACAGGGATCAGTGTGAGGGAAAGAATGTCGTTCGATAATCTCTACGTTTCTAAGCTTGGGTTTGAATGGTTTGGGATAAAAATTCAAAAGGAAAAACATAAAACAAGAAAGTAATTACATTCTTAAGAAATGAGAAAACTCGTCAGGAGTTGTATTTCGTTCTACCCATCATGTACTAAAAAATATATGGATCAAATGCACGCAATCTAATTCACTCGTCAATATCATCACGTATCGCTCACAACAGAGTTTATCTCTAACACAAAGTCGAGAGATCAACCGTATCGTCTCATTGTTGATCTCTCACACAAATCGACAACACGGAGCATTAAGAATCGATACCCACGTGAATATTAGTCCTAAATCTATCTCTAGCATTTAGAATCTAATAGATGTTCATCTAAGATCGAGTTCGAACAGTATATGTCTATCACAATCCAAACCCATTAAGTAAAAAATCAAGATAACCATCGATAAAGAGTTGTAAAAGAGATTTTATACAAAGATCCATAAATATACATACAATCAAGATAAACTTACATACAAAACCCTAACAAATGAAAAATACATAGAGAGGAAGGAAGAAGAACACAAATCTCACGGTCTGTCAACTCCGATTGAAGTGGATTCGACTCCGGATCGTCAAGATGCACCCTCCAATGTTGTTTCTAAGCTAAATCTACTCAAGAATGTGTTTGATGAAGTTGGGGTAAAAAGTTCCCAAACAACATAACCTAAAAAATGCTGAAAAATCACTTAAATAGACAAAAATGGGTCCCAGTATTCGCCTGGCGAAGTCCCATTCGCCTGGCGAACATATACAACTTTTGTTTCTGTAAAAACAGTATTTTTCACGCGTTTTTGAAGTTTCGGTTCGCCTGGCGAACTTTTGTTCGCCTGGCGAACATTCGCCGGGCGAACTTTGGCGAACATGACAGCAAACCAACTTGTTTCGACCATAACTTTTTAACCGTAACTCTGTTTTTTGCCCGGTTCGAAGCGTTGGAAAGCTTATTCAATGCTCTATCTAACAATGCTCCAACATCAATGCTTTATTACCTACAAAAATGAATGAAATTCAATTAAACTCAATGATATTTACAGGAAAACATAATATATACACTATAACGTAAAGTAAACGCATTTATAAACAAAGCGGGGTTTATTCGAACGATTTTAACATAAAGTAACGTTAAGTGCAACAAAACTTATATACAAAAATAGGTAAAATTTGCACTTAACAGGGTCTCATTGTCAGGTAGCCCAAGAGAAAGCCGTGTGTGTGCATTTGTGTCCTAAACTACGCCTTGAGCAAAGTCGGGCACGACTTAAAATCAAGATACCTGCAAATAACCAATGATACAACAGTCCACCAATTTGGCTTTTAGGAGTTTCGATAATTTATTAGGTATTTTCGAATATAGGTGAATGAATATGAATAATGAGATATGATAATAAATAATATGAATAAATATGATAATATGAAATAATATGAATAATGTTTGACAGAAATTAAATTTAATGTTGGTTTACCGAAATAAAATCGAAAGAACAAAGGTGGTCTCGGATCCTTTGTTTCACGCCACTAATGTGACGGTTAAATGGTGGAAGTCTCGTCATCGACCCAAAAAGTGACAAATAAAATCGAAAAAAAAAGATAATGAAATAAAACCACAATATTTACCAAAGAACTTTCACAAAATTAATTAAGATTAAAGAAAATAAGCATATATATATATATATATATATATATAATCAAGATTCTTGATAAAATTTAACAAAATTGTAGATAAAAAACAAAAAATTTTAAAGAAAATAATTTTGAGTGGGTGTCAAAAAGTAGGCAGGCACATAGAGTAAAAGAGGTCATTTGGGCTTTTGAAGCCCATCGCTCAATCATGAGAACAAGGGGAGGTGCAGTTTGCACGAGGGTTTGGGAAGAGCGAAGATCAAATGGCCCTCCAACCCAGTTACCATGCGGTCAACACATTTTTTAAAAAAAAGAAAAAAAAAACCATCATGTTTTTTATTTCTAAAACACAACACGATCCTGAACACCAAGTCTCCACAAACGCATCACCTTCTACAAATCTCGCATTTTCTCCCGATCTGCTTCAAGCTTCAAACTCCAATCAAGTTTCAATCAGGTTTTTAATTGGATTCATTCTCCTTTCATCTCTCTGTTTTTCCCTCTTCTTCATCTATTCCAATTTTCTGGATTTGGGGTTGGTAATGGTTGGGTTTGAAGAAGGGTAGGCGAGTTAAAGGTTAGGGTTGAAGATTGGGGGAAAAGGGGTTTCGAACGGATTAAGAGTTTCGAAGGAGATGAAGTGCGAAGGTGATAGTTCTGAGTTCGTTCGTGAGTTTGATGGAGCGTGCGGTGATTTGCGGTGAAGAAGCGTCGATGTTCGTTAATGGTGGTGGAGGTTTCAATGTTGTTGATGTTTCAATGAGAATTTGGAGATTGAAGAATAAAAGTTAGGTTTTAAGGTTTGGAAAATAGGAAGAAAATTGGAGGTTTGGGTTTTTGTTGGAAGGAGAAGGTTTCTGGGATTTTCAAAGTTGCGTTTGTGTGTTGATGTTTTTCGAACGAGTTTGAAGGAAGGAGAAGTGCTGATGATTAAGAGCTCTATTTGTGGTTTTCAATTTGTAAGGTTTGAGGTTGTTTTCGTTCTGGCTTTGCAAATTTGGTCGAGTTGGTGAAGGTAATGGGAATTGTAAGTCACGTTGGTTGAAGGGTGAGTGGATTTGAGAAATTGAGTTGGAAAAGAAATTTTTAGGGATTGTTAGGTGTTTGAGTTTGGAGGAAGAAGAGGCTTGTCTTGTTGTTGTTCAATATCAGGGGAGTTTTTGTTTATTTACTCAGCAAAAAAATGAAGTTGTGAGCGTTTCCCCCTTGAAGATTCTGAGGGTCTTTTCCCTTTTATCCTCAAAGCTCCTTTTGATTTTTGAGAGAAGAACCGAAGAATCCTCTTTCTGGGTATTCTTTCTCCTCCTTTATCCCATAAAATATTCAGACCTGTTGGTTCCACTTTTTTGGGAATACATTCTGAAAGGTCTCTTTCATATGCAGGTTTGTGCAGGTCGTAACATGGTTAAAGTTGATGTACCCTATTTATACAAAATGACTCATATGGTTACAATATTTTGTCTGTTGTGGAAGATTTTAACTTTGTATCAATTTCTTTGTACTGCAGGCTGGACTCTTTGTGGACTCTTTGTGATGACTTGCAGATATTCCAATATGCCATGTGCTGTTGTTGGGTTATTGTAGCTGTATTGTTTCCCCATTTACCAATCGTGGTGGTTTTGTGGTATCAAGGATTGTTTCTTTTTAGTGGGGCCTGTTGATGGTAAGCTAGCTGTGTTTTATGACAGATAAAGGGACATGGTGTATGGACTGAGATCGTTTACCGTGACTGGTATTTATCCTTTTTGTAGGTGGCTTGGTTAAAGGTTATACCAGCTCAAGTTTGGTGCAGCGATTTGTGGTCTTTGTGGGGTCATGGAACTGGAACTTTCACAAAATTGGTATAATAATTTCTCGTGACCGCTCGAATGACTTTTTGATATATTTTTTGCAATTCATGTGATATGTAAGGATTTCTTGTAACATTGTTTGTGTGGCCTGATCATTTTGCAGAGAAAAAGAAAGGTCTCTCATTTTCTTGCAGAGTTTTCCTTTGCTGTTATGAAGCTTATTATTACGCGTGACCTGCGGTCTGTGTTTTGTGGTGGTACGTACAACTTATGCACATATCCTCATCTTCATGTTATGGCCAATGGTATTGATTTTTCCTTCTAAACTTTGTATGGTTTTCTTGACAGGTTGTTTGTCATGAAGGATTTCCGCCCACATCACATTGGTTGTACCTTGTGAGAGTGGCTTGGAGGTTCGGGTGCAATCGTGCCGGTTTGTGTTGTGAAAAAGGTGGATGAGTCGAATTCTTTATCCAAGATATGGCTCCACGTATTAAGGTTGAGCTTGGAGATTGCTAGCTGTGTATTCCCAAAACATAGATACAGTGCTGATGTTCTGAAATTCTGCAGCTTTTCTTTTGGAGTGTTATGCAAAAGCTGAAGGCAGCTGGTGTAGGTTTGGCTTTGAGGTATGTGCGAACCGTACCGCGTGCTGTTGCGTTTTGATACTAAGGTATTGTGGAAAGCATCTACTGAAATCACTCTCCCTCTGTTTCTCTGCAGGTTGTAGTTTTCCTTCTGCCAATATTGTATATGGTGCAGGTGATATTCTGCTGCAGTTTGATCGGTGGGCCAGCTTGGGGATATGTTTGCTTTTCAATTTTGTTGTACGTGAACCTTGTAGCAAGACTTTCATGACAACCTTGAGGTGAAATGGTGGGTCCTAGGTGAGGATTGCAAAGCTGGTGATTTTGTGTGGTCATCAATCTAAATGTACAAGGAAATTGAACCTGCCTGGAAACAAATCATCTCTCATGTGTGTTTTCATTTTATTGAACATTGTTTTTTTTTTATATATTTGTGACGATGCCGTTGATTTAGCAGGCTCGTGTGGATATATTTCCATGAGTACAAATATTTGTAGATTTTTGTGTAATGTATGTTGAATGTATGGACTTTTGAAATTATAAATGGGCCTAGTAACATTTTTTATAATGAGATATACAAAAGGGAAGATAACATGGGTAATGGAAAAGTAACAAATGAAACAAATGAATTTGAAGAAAATTTGGTATAGGAATTTGGATTTGAAAGAATATGGATTAAAAAAAAATCTACAAATGGATTATTTAATTTCAAGTGAGTAATGAAATAAAAATGACTAAAAGAACGAGTAAGTGGATAACAACAATTGGATTGGATGCCGTGATTAAAATGAAAGAGGATATAAGTGAACTGTCTTAGTAAGGCAATGAATCAGTCTTATCAAACCACTACCACGTGAACCTTCATAATGAAATCTCAAATGCATCCTCAAAAGCAATACACATTTTTTTTTTGATTTTTGTAAATAATAACTGGAGAGTGGATGTACTAAATGAAAGTTGTAAAAGTAGGACAAATTTGGGGTATGACACTTGCCAAGACCTTTCTAACAAGCTTTGAACCACCTCATTTGGATGTGTGGTTAGGAAGTTATGGTTTTGCCCCTTTCAAAACCCTAATTATCGACTTTTACGATTACTCCTCAATTCTTGATCCAATGGCCACAAAACTTTATGACTATATGTAATATGTTATTAGGAACATATTTTCTTCAAACTTTAAGGTCAAATTCCTTATGGTCAAAGAGTTGAATTTTCAGTCAAACAAATCGATCGATCGAAAAACCCTGAATCGACTGTTGATATTCTGAGTCTTCTAAGGTCCCGAAACTTCTTGGGTGGTCTTTACTAAGTCATGTGTGCTTCATAGACCATATTTTCATCATTGGAACACCTTTTAAACCAAAAGTCAAACTACAGTTGACTTTTCCTAATCAGAAACCCTAATAGGGGGTCCTGAACTGCACTGTTCTTGACCTTTGGGTGACAACCTCAAATTGGATTTATACTTGACCCAATGTAGTATATTTTATGATATAGAGACTTGTTCCATGGAGAATCAATCCAAGACATTGACTAATCAAACCATCGAAACCTCGATTCCTGACTGTATGGCACCCTGATTCATCTGTATCTTGACAAAGACAAACTCTAAAATAATTTAAGGTTAGATAAATAAATGAAGATGACCCTAGAATGATGATGAAGATATAAGGGGTCAAATTTTGGGTTGCAACAGTATGAACTTCAACCTTTGATGCATGCGGTACATCCGATATTTCATCCAATGCACGTACAACTCGTATACCCAATATATAAAATAAGTGTTGGGGAACATTCAAAATCGTGCTTCAATCTGCTACAATAAGTGATGAAATATGCTGGTACTTGATTGAGTATTTTAGTAGATGTCATTTGAGCAAGAAAGAAAATTGTTGTGTCGGAGGTTGTGACTCCTACCAAGATGAATCTTGCACTTTATCTGGTTCAATCATCGAATAATGTTTTGTTTAATGAAGTTTTGATAAAGGCTACAAGTTATTGGGATGTTCAGAAGAAGAAAAGGATGGCCTTGGTGAAAGTATAAATACTTTTTGAAGTATTTGGGATAATGTTGAATCAAGTTAGTTTTGTTCTTAGATTTTGGATAATTTGATTGTATTTTGGATAATCTATTTGTGTTCATCTGCTTGAGTTTGGATAATTTTCCATTAACTTAGTTTACTTATAAAGTTAAGTATAATTTGGTCGTTGTTCCATGTTTGGTTGATAATTTTTCTGTATTTTGGATGATGTGATATTTCACTCTATTTAAGTATGATGTTTTTATGAAGTATTTGGGATAATGTTGCATTAGGTTGGTTTTCTTAAATTTTGGATAATCTGCTTGAGTTTGGATAATTTTGTTGGAAAGTAAGTGTAAGTTGTATGGAGAATCAAGTGTGAGTTCTAAGTCCCACACTGCTTAGAAAAGTGGAGGTTAACCATTTTATAAGTAAGAGGACCCATGCACCTATCACCTTAAGGTTTTGGGTGAATATGTGGTGTCTCTGACACTTGTTTGAGTGGGTATTTGATCTTTAGGTGAATGTTTGACCCAATATCTATGCTTCCCCCTCATGATGACCCATCAGTGGTATCATAGCCTGGTTCGAGTAAGGGACCGACTCCTTGTGTCAAAAGTTTTCCCGACATTGTGGTTAGGAGGTGTGTTCCACTGAAGTACCCAAGATGAGATAATGGTGTCTCTCAACGGCGATACAAGCATGTGGATGAATGAACTTCCACTTGAGGGGGAGCATAGTGGATGGACTCACACTTGAAGGGGAGATTATTGGGAAATAAGTGTGAGTTGTATGAAGAATCAAGCGTGAGTTCTAAGTCTCACATTACTTAGAAAAGTGGAGGTTAAGCACTTTATAAGTAAGAGGACCCATACACCTATCACCTTAAGGTTTTGAGTGAATTTTTGGTGTCTCTCTCACTTGTTTGGATGAGTATTTGATCTTTAGGTGAATGTTTGACCCAATGTGTATGCTTCCCCCTCATGATGACCCATCAAATTCTACATTAACTTGGATAATTAATAATACATATATGAACTACATTAACTATTCAAATTGCTTTTTAAAACGTGTCTTAAAAGTTGTGTCCACATATCAATTTTAACACACAAATATGATGCAATACAAATTACATGCTCTAACACTTTCTCTTTCAAAACAATGGCCGCTTACCTTTTTAGCATCAAGGAAAACTTCTTTATCGTATTCATTGGGATTTTTTGTGCACCTCAACTTCAGATAATGGCAACATGTAATCATTTACTAGTACTTCATCAATAGCCAAACAATAAAGCCACTGAAAGAACAAACAAATAACTTAATTGAAACTGCAAATGTCGCATTTTGTAGTTCTCTGAACACATTTCATTATGGTTGTTCTAGTAGAGGAGGAATATAAAACTTTCACTACAACACAATCAAGAATAAGACACAAACATTGCAAAAAGATATATATATATATATATATATATATATATATATATATATATATATATATATATATATATATATATATATATATATATATATATATATATATATATATATATATATATATATATATATATATATATATATATATATATATATATATATATATATATATATATATATATATATATATATATATATATATATATATATATATATATATATATATATATATATATATATATATATATATATATATATATATATATATATATATATATATATATATATATATATATATATATATATATATATATATATATATATATATATATATATATATATATATATATATATATATATATATATATATGATTTGGGCTATCAGAATGGATCGTCTTGGCCTTCAATATAGGGAAGCAATAATGGTTGTAGAAGAGGAGGGAGTTGTACCTGCAAGGTACTCCAATGCCAAAGTAAGTGTTTGGGCTAAAGAGAGAAAGCAAACAAGAGTGTTTGTGTAAGAATGATTAGAATACCTGACCCTCTCAAGAGAGAGGGTATTTATAAGTTTTCCCCCAGCGCGGGGCCAAGGTCTCCCATGTAACCGAAATATCTAGCCCGCCAATAAGGGACTGTCAAGTGGAAGATCTAGCGCATGATCTTTGACCTGGTCCAACTGTCTTCGTGAATTTCGGAGAGGCAGTTGATCGCGTGAACTGTCAAGCGCGTGAGAGGCACGTCCCCAACGACTATGTGCTCCAACGGCTATATTGTGCCCAACGACTATATTGTGCCCAACGAATATATTGTTACCTATAGTCGTATTGTGCCTAGCCTTAAGCTATACTGGATTGAGCCTTGGCCAGCTGTAGGACAGGTGCCAGTCCAGTCCAAAATAGGAGCCCCCAAGTTTTTGCTTCCAGGCAAGGAGTAATGAATTGAGTTAGCATAGCTTGTGCGACCAAGGGGCAAGAACCGTATTGCGTGGAGGTCTTTGAGATTGCTATTTATTGAGCAAAAAACTTTGGGGACATGCAGGTGCGTAACATTGATATGGTCGATTGTGGTTCGCGCGAGACCTCCTCAGAGATGAGACGCACGTTTTTTGTCGATCAGATTTGGTCTTAGGATGAAGAAAATATCGACGAGGCTCTTGCTCAAATATTGAACTGGTGACGTTGTCGAGGAGAATATACCTGCAAGGAACTTAAGAAACTTGTCTTTTCAAAAACACATGAAGGGGTCGGTTTTAGGATGCCAAGTGGCAGCGACTCTATACCATGTGTGATGACGCAATAAATTTTGTTTAAGGCCTAGGAGGCTAGGCAATGATGGGGTTTTACCCTTTGCGCTTCCCCATGCGAGCAAGGCAGCCTATATATAAGGGGTGGCGAAATTTCATTTTACACTTTATGAAAATTTCTCTCCTCCTTGTCTTTCGCTCTGCAACATGTTCGTTGCCGGAGATCTCGTCCCCGCCGCTGCTGCTCCTGCCATCCCAAGATCTTCATCCTCAACCTTTGAATATTCAAGTAAGTTCTTCAACTTGTATGAATTTCTGCAAATTCTTGAATTTGCCAATGGTTCATGAATTTTCTGGTTGAAGTTCATGTGTTTCTTGAAGAACACATGAACGTTTCTGGGAAATTCATGAAGGCTTTGTAGAACTTAAGATTAGGATGTTGTATGCCTGTAGATCTTCCTAGGTATTTGTGTGGGATTGTTTTATGTTTGTCGTCCCGTAGGGGTGTCCTCGTAGCTGAGGGCTTTGATTTTAGATGCCCGACACGTTGGGGTAGTCGCAGGGCTTCTCCCTTTTAGGGTCTTTATAAGTAGAGGGGACGTATGCTCGGCGTCAGGGACATGTCTCGTTGAGACCCTTTTCCGTTGATGAGGGCCTGAGTCGGGGAGACATCCTTGCACTTAATCCTTTCCCTTTCACTTGATTTGTGGTGGAAGGGTGGATTTGATCTTTATCGAATTCAATGTTTCTTCCTCTGCTTTTAAGGTGAAATGGCTGGTCATAATGAGGGAACCGTCCCCGAAGTTTGGGAAAACATTAACGAAGACATGCTTCCCGCTGAGTATGCTAATGTGCGGGTGGCTGAAGGGGATCTTAGTTGGATCACCTAGAAGCCCCTTGTAACGAAGTCCACATTTACGAGGAGGAGGCCAGTAACTTCGATCTCCTAGAAGATAGGGTTGAAGACGCGCCTATAAGTTGGAGGGCCATTAGCCCGACGGAGAACGACCATATATACTCGGTGTATCCGGGGATTAGATTTCCCATGTATGAATTCACCTTTAGGGAAGCAGGGTAACATTTGCCCTTTACGGGTTTCCAGGGGGGGATATTTTGCCACCTCAAACTGTGTCCTGCCCAGCTCTACCCGAACCCTCTGGCGTTCATTCGAGCATTCAAATTGGTGTGTCGTTACCTTTAGATAGGGGATACCGTAGAGCTATTCGTTTGCATCTTCCAGTTGCAGAGGAGAACTTCAGAATCGAAGCAGAGTTGGGTCTCTTTCAAGCAGTAGAGCAGGCTATTCTGGCCTTACTCGGAGTCTGTCCGAAACTTCAAATTTAGATTTCTGGTCGTAAAGCCCCTTTCAAAAGCGGCCAAGAGCTCCCTGGTCACGATGGAGACGCTAAAGGAAAATGGTCGGGAAGTGGTGCATCCCGTGTCAAAGTTTCCCTTGGAATGGGTGTACACCTATTTTCGGTATAGGATAAACTAGTTCCTTGTGAAGCACGACTAACTTTTCTCCGAAGACAAGAAGTCTCTTCGAGCACTGACAACGTTCGTCGAGAGCTTTACCCCTGATGTTGTGGTGGATAAGGATGGAAATATACTCTGCTCTGAAGATGGGAAGCCTGCTCGGGCGACTCTTTATATAAATACTAAAGCCCTTCTTGATTGCCGGACTGAGGCCGAGGCTTTCGAGCTTTTAGGTATGAATGATGTGCTCGACTAGTTTCATGTTGTTTTGTGTCGGAACTGTGAAAAAAGAGGGCAGGAAAACTAGACAGAAGAGTCACCATCATTTGTTATTTATCCCAAAGAGAGGGAAGGGAAACGATCGAAGAAAATCTAAGAGAAAGGGAAAGACAAGGTCATCACAACCAAATCTTGGGTTCGGGAGTCGGTTACGCAAGGGGAAGGTATGAGCGCCCCTCACGTCCGTTGTACTCAATGGGACCCACACTTGTTGTCTAATCTATGGGTGAAAGCTATCTAATGCTACTGCTAAACGGGGATTAAAAGAAAGAACAGACTCGATAGGACATCGTCACCCTATGCCTACGTATTCTCTCGTGCAATGGGAAAGTCAGAGTCAACGTAGTTCGAGAAACTACGGGTGATGGGGGGAAGGTTGCTTGACAAGACATCATCGTCTTGTGCCTACGTATCCTCATGTGGTATGAGAAATTAGAGTAAACGTAGTTCGGGAAACTACGGGACAAGGTTGGTTAATTGTTTTTGTGAGTGACGTTAAATATCCATTCCAACAGTTAGGGACGATGCCTGTTTATGATAGAACGGAAAAGTAACGTACTCTTGGGTGAAAGGGATGGGAGACTAAAGGAGAGTGAAGAGTGCTCGCCAAGACATCGCCGTCTTGTTCCTACGTATTCTCAATGGGTATGAGAAATCAGAGCAGCCATAGTTCGGCCAACTATGGGGAAAAGGTCTCGATCGCATGGGTGCGAGAGAAAAGAGTCCTAGGCCTGGAACGCCTAAACGGAAGGGAACCGGATCGGTTTAGGGTGCGCACTACGCTAAACCTAAGACGTATGAGCGAATGCGTCGCATATTGCCCAAAGGGTATACGCTAAACACTTTAGACAATGTGAGGAGAGACCCCCCCTTATCATTTCCTACGTATCTAACGCTTGACTCACAACACTCATCACGGTTTATGGGTTTGAATTATAGGTTTGAAAGGTGTTAAGTGAATCGAATTGGGATCAATGTGACGCTAAACCGTCGTAGCTCGACTTACGAGGGAAGTCAAACTATAGGAGGTCACGTATTGATATTCGTGCTACAGACAAGATAGAGAAATGATATTGAGGATCATTCTCCGATTTAATTGTGTCGCAGGGACCAAAAAGAGGTGGGATCTCTTTTTAATCGCAAACATAATGTAGATTAATCGAAGGTAGCCTATCGCGATCCCAAAGTAAAAAAATGACCCAAATGGTTATTTTCCATAGATTTGAAATTGGGAAGGTTATCGACTTCGATAATCTGACGCTTACGAATACAAGACTTCATCGATCGAGGAAAGTGAAAATAAAGTCGAAGATGAAGAAGAAATAAAGAGAGAAAAGAGGTGGTCTCAGATCCAACATTATTCATCAATAGTTTGACTAGTAACGGTTTACGGAAGTCTCGTCATCGACCAAAAAGTGACGGAAAACGAATAAAGGTGAAATAAAGTCAAAAATAAAATTTGAAGAGAAAAGTCGGTCTCAGATCTATCGTCTTTTATCAATAATTTGACAGAAAAACATAGAGGTCTCGGATCTATCGTCTTTTATCAATAATTTGACAGAAAAACTCTAAAGTTATATAACTAAATCTCTAAAAATAACTAAAATAAAATATTAACAATTCTAAAGAAAACAAATGAAATATATTGAAATCTTAAACCTAGTTTAAAACTAAAAAAAAAACAGATTTAAAAATTCTAATTATTTTACAAACTAATTTATAATATAAAATATATTACATTTTAAAAAGGGGTATGAAAACTCAGATTCATATGACCCTTTTTGAAGAAACCCATCATCTATTCATAAAAAAAACATTCAAAAAAGAAACAAAAAAACGGAAAATGGGCTCTAAGGCCCATCTCCATAATCAACTGTATTGTTGTTTTCAGTGAGCAGACTCACAAATCTACCCTCAGAGATATCAATCAACAGTCTTTGGGGTTGAAACCTCAACAACCTTGCGTGGACGACAACGATGTATCCGTTTTTGCGGGTAGTGCTGGCTTGCTGAGGATAAGTCTTGGAAGCTCCGGCATCGGCCTTTGACTCGAAGTGGTATTCCTCGTCGGATATGATGACTCACTAATTCAACTACTCGACTCTCTAATTCAACTCGGAATTCCTCGAAACTGAATGTGATGTGAGAGACAGTAGGGTGGGGGCGGAGGAGGTGAAGTTGATTTGCGGTGGAGATGGGTTGTGAAAGGTTGAAGGAGGAGAAACGTTTGAGTGGTGCTGGGTTTCGTTTTCAGAAGCAGAAGATTGAAGGGGTTTAGATGTTTAGAGAAGGAAAGATTGAAGATGAAGGAGGATGAGTATTTTGCTCTGAAAATGGGTTTCTGGGTTTTCGGAGGTTGAGGAGAAGATGAAGTGGATAATGGTGGGATTCGCGGTGCCGGAAAATGGAAGAGGAACAGTGGCTTAGTGAGGGTTTCAAAATGTGGGAGAAGATCTACAGTAGAAGGGTTTGTTGGTGGTTTCGTTAGAGAATGATGATGAATGAACAGTGGACGACGGATTAGGGTTTTTTGGTCCAAACAAATGATGAATAGTGAAACAGAGGCTGGGTGGCTGAAAGAGAAGATGAACAATGCATTTTGGGGTTTTTCCGGCTAAGGTTTCGCTCCGGAGGTTGAAGGAAGTGAACAGAAGCATATATACTCAGAATCTGACATGTGGCTTGCTGTTTTTCTTGAATTTTCAATTAATTAATTAAACTGTACTAATACTAATATAACGACTATTAAATACTAATCCTAATAATCTAACTAATCTAATCTAACTAAAACTAATCTAATTAATTAATTAAAAATCTAAAACTCCAATTCTAATCCTATTTAAACTAATTTAAAATAATTTAAGTTAATTCTAATAATTTCTAAGTCTTAATCTATTTTCTAAATAAAACTCTATTCTAATTTCTAAAAAACTCTAAATCTAACTCTAATTAAATCTATAACTAAATTTTAAGCTCTATTCTAAAAAACTAATTCTAAACTAATAAAAATCTAATTTCTAAATAAAACTCTATTCTAACAGGAATTCTAATTAAATCTAATGAAATAAAAATAATGATCAAAATCTATTAAAAATTTTTAATTTAAAAAACTATTTTCTAATTAAAGATCTATTAAAGTTCTATTTTTAAAAACAAATACTAAAATTCTGTTCTAATAGTTCTAAATAATTAAAAATCTAATAATTCTATTTAAGAAAACTCTAAATTCTTAATAAATATCTATTTCAAAAATTATATTTAATAAAAATCTAAGTAAAGCTTTATTTAATAAAATCTTAACCTAAATAGATACTAACTAAAAAAAAGAAAAGAGATAACTCACAAAAACCATGAAATAAAGACGGAAAAAACGGGCGAACATTGGAACACACCCAAAATTATCAGCACCGACTGAATCACCAGGAAGAGAGCAACTTTCGCTCGATTTTGACATGGAACGGCTGAAATCCTGATAAGTCCATTCCTGCTGATAACAGGGGCAGTATGCGAGAAATGATCGACCTAAATGATATGCAGATGAAATGCGAAGCAAAAGTCAGTCAAAGTCAGAAAAAAGGTGGGCAAATTTTGGGGTGCAACAACTTCCCCTATTCAATTGACTTGGACCTGAAGGAATGAAAAGCAACCGCTTTCAGACATTCAGGGTGAAAGGTGATTGAATACAAAAGAACCCATAAATTTTCCAACCGCAAGATAGTAAACTGTAGAAATGTCCACCAAAGTAGAATCAGAAGAAATGTATCTGAAAGTTGTAGGAAAGCGAGCTAACTCACCACCAATTAGAAAGCATCGACATGCAGTCAGAAAAAACATATGCTAACACGCAGGCATCGACACTAAGTCGGTAAGAATATCTGCTAACACGCAGGCATCTGTTGAACAAACATGCTTGATATCCACCGGTAAAAACATCTGCTAACAGGAAGGCACAACACTCAGCTGGTAAAAACATATGCTAACAAGAAGGCATCCGTTAAATAAAACAGGCAGCGACACTAAGTCGGCTCAACACGAAGTCGGTAACATCTGCTATCTAAAGCAGGCATCCGTTAATAAAAACAGGCATTCGTTAATAAAAACAGGCAACGACACTAAATCAGCTCAACACGAAGTCGGTAACATCTGCTATCCAAAGCAGGAACCCGTTAATCAAAACAGGCATCCGTTAATCAAAACAGGCAACGACACTAAATCAGCTCAACATGAAGTCGGTAACATCTGCTATCCAAAGCAGGCACCCATTAATCAAAACAGGCATCCGTTAATCAAAACAGGCAACGACACTAAGTCGGTAACATCTGCTATCCAAAGCAGGCATCCGTTAATTAAAGCAGACAACAACACTAAGTCGGTAACATATGCTATCCAAAGCAGACATCCGTTAATTAAAACATGCAACGACACTAAGTCGGTAACATCTGCTATCCAAAGCAGGCACCTGTTAATCAAAACAGGCATTTGTTAATCAAAACAGGCAACGACACTAAATCAGCTCAACACGAAGTCGGTAACATCTGCTATCCAAAGCAGGCATCCGTTAATCAAAATAGGCAACGACACTAAGTCGGTAACATCTGCTATCCAAAGCAGGCATCCGTTAATCAAAGCAGGCAACGACACTAAGTCGGTAACATCTGCTATCCAAAGCAGGCATCCGTTAATCAAAACAGGCATCGACAGTAAGTCGGTAAGAGAATCCGTCGATTCACAATCTGAAAGAAGAAAATCACTGGAGAAGAATGAACTTAAACACGTAAACTCTGTTGGGGAGAAAATGATAAGATGAACACATCTGTCAAAGATTTTGCTGGGGCCTGGATACCACACAGGCTCATGAAATACACCAATATTTGCTGGAGATACATCTAAAAACAATAGGTAACAACCTAGCTTATGCTTTGAATGCCTATGTTTGAATATGGCGTAATGCTCCATACGAAATGGAAATGCTACGCGTTTGGGAGGATGCTATGCACAATCCAAATGCAAAGAAACCACTTCAGTAAAATAAATGCTGAAGAGACGAAGCCAACTCTGCTGGGGATGACTGGGTGCCAAGTACGATTGGACTTTTGCTGGGAAAAACATGCCCTGGATGGCCTTCTGGAAAAGAACTCTCCTAGGTAAGCTTCCCTACTGAGAACAAAATCCACTCCGCTGGGGATTAAATCAACTCTTCTGAGGAAAATGCCTTGAACGGCCTTCCAGAATACCACTCTTCTGGGGAATCAAATCAACTCTACTAGGGAAGACAACCCTGGATGGCCTTCTTTTAATACAACTCTTATGGGGAACAAAGCAAACTACTGGGAATGACTCCACTCTACCGGGGATTCCACTTTGCTGGAGATTAATTTCAATCTGCTAGGGATTAAGAAATAAGATTTACTAGGAAGATTATCCCAAAATCTCATTCTGGGGGGAATACCAATAACCACTGGATTCTGCTGAGGAAGACACCCTGAACGGCCTCCCGGGATAAGACTCTCTCGAGGAAAACTCCACCCTGCCGAGAATAAATGCATTCTACTAAGGATTGATCCACTGGGGACTAAGATATTGGGAAGTTATCCCAAAATATTGCTCTGCCGGGGAAAGATTCTGCTCTACTGGGAAATGAGAGAAACAACACTGGGAAATTATCCCCAAAATCTCGCTCTGGAGAATACCAATAACCACTAGATTCTGCTGCGGATAACAACTTCACTGGGAAGTCTCATCGAGGGAATCAACATCAACCTCTGCTTGGGGATTAATTCAATAATATAGACTCTGTGGGGGAACAAAACCGAACTTGCTCCGCTGCTGGGGGAATAATCCTAAAGTCTACCTGTTGGGGATGGCCTTTATCTCAACCTGCCGATGATAAGTGCACACCACAATCTCAACTTGCTGGGGAGGCACTTCTGATCTGATATCATCACCCTGTGGGGATACATAATCTCTGTTGTGGAGAAGTGAGATAAATCGAGCCTCGTTGGGGAATGTGATATCATGTGAGATACTGGGAATGTTTGAGTCAAGTACAGTTCGGCTTCTGGTTTAGGGATAGGACCAGGCTTATGGTGATTGGATTTTAAAGGGAATTACCAGACGAGAACTGATATTCAAATGGTGGACCACCAGGCAAGAACTGATGATGAAAGGTTGAATTGTCAGACGAAAACTGACTTCTAGTTTTGGTATTAGACGGAAATTGATTTCTGGTTTTCCAGATGAGAACTGGACTTCGAAATGGTGACCAGACGGAAACTATTTTGAAAGTTAGCATGTACCAGGTGGGAACTGGTGTTTATTGAAGGGTTGACCAGACAAGAACTGGTTTGAAGGTTTGCCAAACGAGAACTGGGCTTTGGAAATGTTTTTTTGGTTACAAGGTTCTGACAGGTAACAGGCTTAGGCTGTTTGTTGAGGTGATGGCACGATTCCCCGACACTCAACTTGAACTCACCAGTTGCAGATGAACTTGTTTGAGTAGCTTGCCCCAGGGTAGTTCAACTTGCCCCTGTCTGATCCTTGGGAAAGTTCACCTTGAAAAGAAATTAGCTTGCCATGAAACGACCTCGAGATGGCTTACCCCAGAATTTGTACCATGAAAGGATTCGTCCTTAATTGACCAACTCTCATAGTGGTTGGCTTCAATATACTCTTGAAGTGACTCTGAATGAGCATTGAAGCGACTTAACTTGTCCTGACCGAATACTGGAAGGGTCTGCCCTCAATCGACAAAATTTTTAGGTGACCTGCCCCTGACTGGTAGAGTCTCGAGATTACTCACTTTTAATCAACCGATTCTTGAATGATTTGCCCCATAATCAACCGATTTTTGGGGATTTGTCTCATACTGACTGATCCCAAACTCTTCATATGTCAATGCCCCTGATCCAGATTGCTGAATGATCTAGTCCTGTTTGATTGCTCCCTATTGGAATTTCCTCCATGTCAACTACTGGTCTACAATTAAAATTGTTTATTCGCGAATGATAATTTTAATGCGATGCTCATGCAGATTTTGAAAGAAATGTTAATTATTAAATGTCGTGATAGTGAGACGAATGGACCATTTAGCCCAAACGTTGTGCTAACTTGATTGGTGTGAAAGATATAGCAAAGATATTGACACCGATGCTGATGAGTAGCAAATATGTGAGGATTCAGTTTACGCAACCTTGCGACAGTATGCTTTCAGAATAAACCCTGCATCAATTAGGTCTTTCAAGGGTTGAATCGTGGTCTGGTTCACGGTTATTGAAATAAAGGATATTAGGCTCAAAGTATGATTTGTACCCACCCCATCTCCGTGATGATATCCAATCCTATGTTCAGTTAACTAGGCACAAGCGCTCACCTTCAAAAGGTTTATTGAATGGTAGGAGTGATGGTTAAGGAACCCACAAGATTTTTGGAGTGACAGTCACCCTTCTTGTCTTCTGTGTCTGTAGCCACACGACTTTGTTCATGTTCGAGGATTTCTCTTTTGAGATCCTTTCTTTTTATTCTTTTATTCCCTAGTTTTTGCCTGGACTGATTCTTTTATTTTAAAATCCAGCGAGATGCCCCAATTTTGCCTAAGTATTTTTTTTTGCTTTCCAGCTTTTCTTTTTTAACTTAGCAGGCTTTTTTCTTTTCTCTTTTTTTTGAACAAGTTGTGTGACACTGTAATACCCTAATTTTTAACCCTAAGATCCCACATGTCATTTGCATCTCATCTCACAAGCAAGATCACGAGCTTTGGTTCTCTTTTGCCTTCCTCTATAGGTTTGTTCTTGAGCAATCATCGGGCACCTTTGTTTTCTTGCTAGCTTGATATTCATTTATGTTTTTGTTTACTAACCATTCATTAAAACCCAAAAATATGTTTATTTTTCTCTTTACTAACTTTTTTAGGAAGATTTAGGGCAAATATATCAAATACTAGCCCTTCAGCTCGAATGAATTTCATCTGAAGAGTCGAAGTTGATCTGCAAACAATTCAAAATCATATGATCAGGAGTTTCCCAAGATTTGATTGAATTTTATTCAAGAGACTCCAAGGTTCATGTGTTTATTTCCATGCCTTCTTTGACAAGCAAAAAGAATCGAGCCAGAGCCAAGACAACACCTCAAAAAGGCATTTTTCACCATTTTTGCATGTGCTAACCTGTTACCCAATATAGAGTAACCGGTTACTTTGTGTAAATTTTGTGAAATTTGGGCAAATTCAAATTCTGCATCATTTTTGGCACCAAATTCAAATTTTGCAACATGAGAATTTTCTAGGTCACTTCGTTTTAAATCCTCTACCACATCATAATTAATTTCCACCATACACCTTCATTAATCACCCTTTGATCTTGAATTTCTCTCCAAATTCAAATTCCAAGCCTAATTTTAATTCCAAACCAAAGTCCAATCCACCAAATTTTCGAAGCCTAAATCCTTTAAATAGAGGCCTCATTTCTCTCATTTATCAAACTTTTGATAGCTAAAATGACCTTGTCAAACTCTTTCTTGACTTTCAATTTTCTCCAATTACCAAATTCACCAAAGCTCTTTCTCCCTTTGAAATATTAGTAAGTTCATCACTAGAATTTACTAATCTTTGAGCTAAACCTTCATCCATTCACTTTTTCATCCTCAATTCTAGTAGATCAAAATTTTGAAGTGGTGTTTGTGGAGTTTGATTTGAAGAATTTTCAGACATAGAGTGGTAATTTTCTTGATCCACCATTGTTGCTCTTGATGCACCTTTCACAATGTGATCCATTATTGATCCTTATTGCTTGATCTTTAGATCTTGCATATCATGTTCTATTGGTGTTGATTGTTGTTATTTTACTTGAATTTTAATGCTCAATTTCACCCTTGATCATGAGGTGTTTGTGGAAATGATTGATCAAGTTTTTGCCACTTTTTGGCCTTGTTTTGGTGCAGTTTTTTTTGCTGTTTTTCACCACTGTCAGCGAAGTAACCGGTTACCTTATATAGGGTAAACGGTTACTCAGTGTTATTTTTTAGTTTTTGGTTGTATTTTGGGTCTATTTTGGTTCCCACCTCTTCCTCTTTCATTCCCTTTTGGTTTTGGCCATGAAATACACTTTTAAAGGTCACATTCCTCTTTAAAGTCATTGGACTTAGGGTGTAGATGAAGTTGGATAAACATTCATCAATTCAAATCTATCTTTAAAGTGAATTGTTCAATTCATTTTAGGTGCTTTGAGTTAATGGTATTTTTAGTACTTTAATCCACCAAGATGAGTGGATGAACTTAAAGATGGAATGATATTAAACTTGTAATTTAACTTGGCATTCCCTCTCCTCTTCTGTTTTTTCTTTTGATCGATGAAAATCTTTGATATCTTTTGAACTTATTTCAAGTTCTTGATAAAGATGAGATCGTTAGCTCTTTTCTTTTTGTGCGGTATTGCTTTTGGAGAGTGATCTACATATCACTTCTCTAGCATGCATTAGCACTAACATTATTATTGACCGACCTCAGATAGTCGTGGTTTCTACATAAACCCGATTACGATTGCTTAACATAGTGCTAAGTTATCCCGTAATTGGAAAGTAATCATTCGTGGCTCAAATCTATGTTTGAAAGTCCAAGTATGGTTGATGATTTGTCTTAAGTCCATCATCTATGAAGCTTGTTGTTACGAGGCTTTGGTCTTATCAATCCTCTAATGAGTTTTCATTAACCTTGGTCTAAGTGCAAGAATTAACTGTCGTTGATCATTTGTTCTAACTACTAACTCACTAACATTTCCATTATACTAATTTTGTTTATATTTCCTTCTTGCTCCCTATCTCTCTTTTATTTTTATGCTCCATTATTATCATCTCATATCATACTTTTGTTTATGCTTCCGTTATTTTTCCTTTTGTCTGTTGGACGCATGTTTATGTTTCCGCCATTTTTTCTTTTGTCCATTTGGACCACACTTTGTTCAAAACACTAATAAAGGATTAAACCTCTAAAAGACTTGGTGCTCTAAACTTTGTGGTTATACTCTTGGACTATTCTTAGACCATGGAATTCTTAGACTATTCTTGGACCCTTGGACTTAGAATTAGGACTTTTTCCCTATGCTTGGAATATTATGGATCTTTGCCTTTATTTGGCTTGCTTATTTGTTATGCTTCAAGATGGATGGAATTATTTTAGCTTGATATGGAGTGTGCTACAAGTTGGTTAGGTCCATTTTATCTCTAACGTTTATTTTGCTTTCTAGGGTAGTCACTTCATCTCCCTCCTTCTTAAATTTTCAAAACCTTCTCCCTTTTTCAAAAACCTTCTTGTTTTCAAACTTCAAAACTGCTTTCGCAATAAAATCTTGACTTTCGTCAAGTGATTTTCAAACTTTCTTTTTTTATTTAATAAAAGTCAATCAATGTTAATCATGCTTTGACCAATTTAAAAACACATAAAAATACAAAAAAACTCATCACTCCTTTTGTGCCTTTTGTGCACTTTTCATTTTTTAACATTTTTCATAAAGTTTAGACATGAGTCATTTCCATAGTTGAGATATAATTCTCCTATTCTCTATAGTATTAAGATGTTTACATTTTCCACTTTGATGTTGAGTGATAGACTTGTTGATAATCCAAGCAAAATCCTCCATCTTTAGGTGATGATGTTGTCTTATACTTGTGGATGATCAGTCGTAGTTTTCTCCTTAAAATGACGACTTGTCTTAACATTTAAAATCAATCAAAACGAACAAAATTTTTGCTATTTGTACCAAGAACTACGGGGTTTTGATCCTATATTGTACTTTGTGGGTACATAGGCATGAGGCGATAAGTCTCTCCAAACACAAAAATCTTTAAAAAAATAATTCTCTTCTCATCTCCCCAATCTTTTTTCAAACCAAAAAGCGTAAATATTTCAAAAGGCTCCTATAAAGTACTATAGACGTTTTGGGTGCTAACACCTTCCCATTGCGTAACCAACCCCCTTACCCAAATCTCTGTTTTCGTTCTTGTTTTGGAACTCTATGGTTTTGTTCGCTCTTTTTTCTTTCCATTTTGGGATAAAATAAAAGTGCGGTGGTGACTCTTTTTTTTGAGTTAAGTTAATCAATAGCTAATACTCACAAATTTCCCTGCTACAGAAAAGTGGCGACTCTCTTGGGGATAAGTCCCTAGTGGGTTTAGCCTACTTTGATTTATTTATCGCTATTTTTTTGACTTGTTTGTTATTACATGTTATGATTTGGTGCCTGGTGATCTGTGTGGTGAGATAATTCTTATACCCGGACTTGAGTGCACTTATGATAGGAGGGTGGTATAGTCTTTTTGGCTTACGTGGAGTAGTCCTTACTAAGCTGACTTGAGATCCCCTGCTCAGTGGAGGCCCCTTTGGGATTACTGATGCCTTACGAGTAGTCGTAATTGGAATTACTTTTTTCGACTTGGGAGCCTGAGAAGCTGAGGACCTTAGAACCCTTTAACCCATCTTGGCCTTATTAAGACGTGGTGCGGTGGATGTTCAGGTGTAGACTTGAATTAGTCGTTACGTGATACCACACTCAGACGAGTTTCTCTTAAGAATATTATTGGCCGACGAGTAGTCGTTTAAGCCGATAATATTCAAAAGATGGAATTATGACTCTGGGAACTTTTTAGAACCTTGTTCTACAAGTGATGATATAACCATAGCACATACCATTATGGGTTGGTTGGTTCTTACCTTTGGCTCCATGCTCGTGCCGAACCTTTGCACCTGTATGCTTTGTGTGTCTTGTTTGTGGGTGTTGCATCTTGCACTCATGCACTCATGGGCATTTTGTTTCATTCAGTTTTTAAGGATATCAAAGATTTTCCTTTGCAAACATCGCATATATTGTGATTATAGATATTGGAAGGAGAAACACTCAGAAGTACATTTTTCGGGCTCCCGATCTCATAGATTTGAGAAAGCTAGTGTCCTTGGTAGTTAATTGTTCAGGCTTCAAATCTCGTTATGGGAGGCTTCTATTTGTTCTTTCTACCAACATTTAAGACAAAATTCTGAATACCCTTATGCATTCCTATGATCCTATCTACCGATGTTTTACTTTTCAAGATTATCAGCTATTGCCAACCTAAGAGGAGTATGTCTATCTTATGGGTGTGCCAGTGTTTATTGAGTTGCTTGAGCAACGCGCGGTGAAGAGACATACAAAGGATTTATTTTCCTCTTCTACTTCATCATCACATCCTCCTACTTATGGTGATTGGAAGGGTATTTTGGATCAACTTGTGCTAGAGAAGATCACCATGAAGAACAACTATGAGAGAGAGATCAAGAGACTCCGAAGGAAGTATCAGTTTTGATCGTCATCAGATGTTTCTTAGGACCTAGCTTTTTCTTATTTTGATATTATTGTATCTTGTACTTCCAAGTGTAACTCTTTCCAATATTCAATGAAATGATATGTTTATCATTATTTCAAAAAGTGTTGCTTCTTTATGATGTTTCCAATTGCTTTATATCTTAAAGATCCTTGAAAACTAGTTAAAACATTTGCATTTTGCATTTGCATTCGCATCATTGTGCATTGTGTTTTGCTTTTTTCAGGTGTCTTATTTGTTTCTTTTGGCCTTCGTTCAGCCAAGAAAAAGAACCGTGATCAACTCCGTGCAATGTCTTAGAAAGAAAAAGAAAATTTTAAAGAATACGCGTAGAGATGGCGTGAAGTTGCAGCTCAGGTAAGCCCTCCGCTGGAAGAGAAAGAGATGACCAAGATGTTCCTGAAGACTTTGGGTCCGTTTTACTATGAAAGGATGGTTGCAAGCGCTCCTAGTGATTTCACAGAAATGGTTAACATGGGAATGAGATTAGAGGAAGCTGTCTGTGAGGGACGCTTGGCTAAAGAAGGTAGTTCTGGAAATATGAAGAAGTTTGGTTCTAGTTTTTCTAATAAAAAAGATGGAGAAACTAATGCCATATCTCAAGAGAGGTCTAGAAGACGCAGGGTTGTGAACAAAAATGGTAGTCGTCGTCAGCAACAAGTAGCATGTGTTACACCAGTCATCAATGCCACTCCTGTCGCTCAAGCTACTTCAAGTTATCAACCACGTTTCCAACAGAAAACAACTCAGCAAGGTCGTGCGCAGAAGAAAGCACAATTTGATCCCATTCCAATGACGTATACTGAATTATTTCTGGCTTTGATAAAGAAGAATTTGGTTCAGCCTCGTGACTCGCCGAATGTTCCTACTTAAATTCCATGGTGGTATAAGCCAAATTCCCATTGTGAGTTTCATCAAGGTGCCCCTGGGCATGATATTGAAAATTGCTATCCTCTGAAATATGAAGTTGCAAAGCTCGTAAAAAGTGGTATTTTGTCTTTTGAAGATACCGACCCTAATGTGCAATCAAATATGTTGCCTAATAATGGTAATACGACTGTCAATATGGTATATGGGTGTCCGGGTACATACCGTATTTTTGATATTCAATGGATTTGGAGGTCGCTTGTTGAGATGCATGCTACTTTAAGTGAGTTCCTTGATATTGAGCATGATTATGCGGCTTATTGTATTTGTTTGGTGAACCCTCATGGATGTGTGATAGTAAAGAGGGACTTACAAAAGATGATTGACCAGAATTTGATTCAAGTTACTGCAAACAAAAATGAAGTTGAGAATACGGTGAACATCATAGTTCCGTGTTTCAATATTCCTGAGCAAGTTGTAATTTCTTACAATAGTCAGAAATCTGTTGTGAAACCTTTGGTTATCTGTTTTCCTGGCCCGGTACCGTATGAATCAGATAAGGTTATTCCCTACAAATATAATGCTACTATGTTGCAGGATGGAAAAGAGGTTCCCATTCCTTCTCTTCCCTCAGTTGTGACTATTACTAATGTAGGACGCGTGACCAGAATGGTCGAGTATTTGCTAATGTACCCTCGAAGACAAGTGAAGATGTTGTGGGTAAGCAAGCTCAGTTGAAAACTTCTGTTGAATCTGGTCAATCAAGTGATGTGAACCAGAAATCAGAAAATGATGAAGTGTTGAAATTGATCAAGAATTGTGAATATAATATGGTAGATCAATTGTTGCATACACCACCAAAAATATATGTTTTATCTCTGTTAATGAGCTCTGAGGCTCATCGTGAATTGTTGCAAAAAATATTGGAACATGCTTATGTAGATCATGATGTGACTGTTAATCAGTTTGATATCATTGTTGCCAATATTGCTGCTTGTAATAATCTGAGTTTTTATGATGAAGAGTTGACCGAGCATGGAAGAAATCATAATTTGGCTATCCATATTTCCATGAATTGCCAAGAAGACGCTTTATCCAATGTGTTGGTTGATACCAGGTCATCGTTAAATGTGATGCCAAAATCTACTTTGTCCAAATTGTCTTATCAAGGTACTCCTATGAGATTCAGTGGGGTCATTATGAAAGCCTTTGATGACTCAAGGAAAATCGTGATTGGAGAGGTTGGTCTCCCTATCAAGATAGGTTCGCGTTTATTCCAGATTAATTTTCAAGTCATGGATATTCATCCTGCTTACAGTTGTCATCTAGGACGCCCATGGATCCATGAAGCTGGAGCTGTTACTTTAAAACTCCACCAAAAGTTGAAATTTGTCCAGAATGGTAAACTTGTTGTTGTTGGTGGAGAACAGGCTATGTTGGTAAGTAGTTTGTCATATTTTTCCTATATTGATACCGGCGAGGATATTGGAACTCTGTTCCAGGCTCTTTCTGTGGTTGATAGTGCAGTTAAGAAGAATGGGGTATCCATGTCTTCTCTAAAAGATGCACAACATGTGTTGGAGAATGGCCAAGCTGATAGATGGGGCCGAGTTATTGAAGTTGTTGAGAAAAGAGATAGAGCTGGTTTGGGTTTTACATCTGGTTCAACCCGCAAAGAGATGAAGAGTATTCATGATGTTTTTTGAAGTTATGGGTTCATCCATACCAAAGATCATTCTACAGCTGCAATTGTTGAAGATGACTCTGAAGGTTATATCTCATATGGTTCTGAAAATGACTCTATCCTGCTGAAGACTGGGAGCCTTATTTGGAAGATCCGAGATATGATTCTGAGACAGAAGATGCATATGTACCCTTCTACTCTCCTCGACCGAGACTTAAGAGATCTGAGTATGAATTCAATGTTATGATTGAGGATAATCAAGAGGAAGAAACGCCCAACTTTGTGACGCGTGGGTTGATAATCCAGAATTGGATCGCTGTTGACATTCTTATTGTTGTTCACGTTTCAAAGTAATTTGTTTTTCTTTCTTTTCAAAAATCCTTTCACTCTGCTCAAGGTGAAAGTGAATTTGTGAGGGCTTTGTTTCATTTTTTATCATCATCAATAAAATGTTATTCTGTTTATCCATATGTTGTTTTTCCTTTTTGCTTTATTTCTGAAAAATGGTAACATAAAGAACCAAAAAATAATAATGTTATGATCACTTTTATCTGCATGATACTTGCACTTCTTGTTCATATTCTAAAATCAAACATAACTCATTGTGCAGATTGATTGTTAAACCCATTGAAAATAATGACCCTATGCCCTCTCCCAACTTTGAATTCCCTGTGTTTGAAGCAGAAGAGGAGGATATTGAAGAAATTCCTGATGAAATTTCCCGATTGCTTGAGTACAAGGAAAAGGTCATTCAGCCTCATGAAGAGCCAGTGGAATTGGTTAATTTGGGTTCCGATGATGATAAGAAAGAAGTCAAGATTGGGGTACTGCTTCAGTTAGATGTTAAGAAGAGGATGGTAGAGATTCTTAGAGAATATGTTGACGTGTTTGCTTGGTCCTATCAAGACATGCCTGGTCTTGATACTGATATTGTGGAGCACCGTTTGCCGTTGAAGCCTGAATGTTCACCTGTGAAGCAGAAATTGAGAAGAACTCATCTCGACATGGCTGTGAAGATTAAAGAAGAGGTTCAGAAGCAGATTGATGCTAGTTTTCTTTTGACTGCTGAGTATCCTCAATGGGTGGCCAATATTTTGCCTGTTCCAAAGAAAGACGAAAAAGTTTGAATGTGCATTGACTATAGAGATTTGAATAAAGCAAGTCCGAAAGATGATTTTCCACTGCCACACATTGATTTGCTGGTAGATAATACTGCTAAGTTCAATATCTTTTCATTTATGGATGGATTTTCCGGTTATAATCAAATAAAGATGGCACTAGAGGATATGGAGAAAACAACATTTATTACACCTTGGGGAACATTCTGTTATAGAGTGATGCCTTTCGGTTTGAAAAACGTTGGTGCAACGTACCAGAGAGCTATGACCACTCTGTTCCATGATATGATGCATAAAGAATTGAGGTCTATGTGGATGATATTATTTGTAAGTCGAAGACTGAAGAAGATCATATTGAATACTTGTTAAAGTTTTTTCAACGTTTGAGAAAGTTTAAGCTTCGTTTGAATACTAATAAATGCACTTTTGGTGTTCGTTATGGAAATTTGTTGGGCTTTATTGTCAGTCAGAAAGGCATTGAAGTTGATCCTGGTAAAGTTAAAGCTATTCAGGAGATGCCTGCACCCAAAACAGAAAAACAAGTAAGAGGATTATTGGGATGTTTGAACTATATCTACTGATTTATATCCAATATGACTGCAACATGTGCACCAATCTTCAAGCTTCTCCGCAAAGATCAGGGTTGTGTTTGGACAGAAGACTGTCAGAAAGCTTTTGAAAGAATTAAAGAGTATCTGCTTGAACCTCCTATTTTGTCTCCTCCCGTAGAAGGAAGACCTTTGATCATGTATCTGACCGTGCTAGAAGAGTCTATGGGCTGTGTTTTGGGTCAACAAGATGAATCTGGGAGAAAAGAATTTTCCATTTATTATTTGAGCAAGAAATTCGCTGATTGTGAGTCTCGGTACACAATGCTTGAAAAGACATGTTGTGCTCTAGCTTGGGCTGCCAAGTGCCTCCGCCAGTATATGTTAAATTGTACAACTTGGTTGATATCTAAAATGGATCCAATCAAGTAGATCTTTGAAAAGCCTGCTTTAATTGGGAGGATTGCTTGTTGGCAAATGTTGTTATCAGAATATGATATCGAGTACCGAACTCAAAAAGCGATAAAAGGAAGTGTTTTGGCTGATCATTTGGCACACCAACCAATTTATGATTATCAACCTGTCCGGTTTGATTTTCCTGATGAGGACGTGATGTGTCTAAAGGTTAAAGATTGTGTGGAACCATTACCTGAAGAAGGACCTGAGCCTGGATCCCGTTGGGGTTTGATTTTTGATGGAGCCGCTAATGAATATGGCAAAGGTATTGGAGCAATTATTGTTACTCCTCATGGTTCTCATATTCCTTTCACTGCAAGGTTAGTTTTCACTTGCACAAATAATGCGGCTGAGTATGAAGCGTGTATTATGGGCTTCAGTGTTAGTGATTAATCAGATTAAAAAGGAGTGAGAGACACGTCAACCTGATTTGATTCCTTATCGTGATTATGCAAGAAGGTTGTCAAATTTCTTCAATAAGGTTGAATTTCACCACATACAAAGAGCAGAGAATCGAATGGCAGATGCCTTAGCGACTTTATCCTCCAAGATTGTGGTAAATCATTGGAATGATGTGCCAAAGATTGATGTGATGCGTCTTGATAGACCAGCTCATGTGTTCTCAGTTGATGAGGTTGTTGATGATAAACCTTGGTATTATAATATGAAATGCTTTCTTCAAAATCAAGAGTACCCGCTTGGGGCATCCAAGAAGGATAAGAAAACTTTGAGAAGATTGGCTGGTAGTTTCTTCTTGAATGATGATGTGATGTATAAGAGAAATTATGACATGATCTTGCTCAGATGCGTGGATAGACACAAAGCAGACATGTTGATGAAAGAAATTCATGAAGGATCCTTTGGTACCCATGCCAATGGACATGCGATGGCTAAAAAGATGTTAAGAGCATGTTACTATTGGCTAACAATGGAATCTGACTATTGTAAATATGTGAAAAAGTGTCATAAATGCCAGATTTATGCTGACAAGATTCATGTGCCTCCAACTCCTCTCAATGTTATCTCTTCTCCATGGCCTTTTTCAATGTGAGGCATTGACATGATTGGAATGATTAAGCCTTAAGCGTCGAATGGACATCGTTTCATATTGGTGGCTATTGATTATTTTACCAAATGGGTTGAAGCGGCATCATATGCCAATGTGACAAAGCAAGTAGTAGTCTGGGGCAAAATATCCTTCTTGATCCCTTAACTATACATCGGAGTTCATTTTGGTCCCTTAACTTTAAAAAGTTTCATATTGGTCCCTTAACTCTTCAAATGTTCCATATTAGTCCTTTTTGAGCTATTAGCGACGGAAAAAAATCAAAAAACTGTCGCTAAATTCGTCACTAATAGGTCAAAAAGGACTAATATGGAACATTTGAAGAGTTAAAGGACCAATATGGAACTTTTTAAAGTTAAGGGATCAAAATGAACCCCGAGGTATAGTTAAGGGACCAAGAAGGATATTTTGCCAGTGGTCTGGTTTATCAAGAACCAAATCATCTGCCGGTATGGTGTTCCGAGCAAGATTTCACTGATAATGGGTCAAATCTGAATAACAAGATGATGAAGGAATTATGTGATGAGTTTAAGATTGAGTATCATAATTCTTATCCTTATAGACCCAAGATGAATGGGGCTGTTGAAGCTTCTAATAAGAACATTAAGAAGATTATTCAAAAGATGGCTGTTACATACAAGGATTGGCATGATATGCTCCCTTTTGCTCTACATGGGTATCGTACATCCGTTCGCACTTCAACAGGGGAAACCCCTTTCTCTCTTATTTATGGCATGGAAGCAGTGCTCCCGATAGAGGTTGAAATCCCTTCTATGAGAATTTTGATGGAAGCTGAATTGTCTGAGGCTGAATGGTGTCAGAGTAGATATGACCAGTTGAATTTGATTGAAGAGAAAAGAATGACTTTATTGTGTCATGGCCAATTGTATCAACAGAGAATGAAGAAATTATTTGATAAGAAGGTTCGACCTCGTGTGTTCAGAGAAGGTGACCTCGTGCTCAAAAAGATCTCGACTTTTACTACTGATTCTAGGGACAAGTGGACTCCTAAATATGAAGGCCCATATGTTGTTAAGAGAGCCTTCTCTGGCAGTGCATTAATTCTTACAACTATGGATGGTGAAGAGTTCACTCGTCCTGTGAATGCCGATGCAGTCAAGAAATACTTCGCCTAAAAAAAAAAAGAACAGCTCGCTAAGTTGAAAACCTGAAAGGGCGGCTTAGGCAAAAATGAGCGTCTCGGTGGATTGAAAACCTGAAAGGGAGGTCTAGGAAAAAATTAGAGACAAAAACAGAAATAATCATCCCGGTAGATTGAAAAACCCGAGGGGGGCAATCTAGGCAAAAGTTAGGGATCATGGCAAGTAACTGCATTTGGCCAGTCTTGATCGCTTGAAGCAACATTTCTTGTCAAAGGTTTTACTTCAAATCATTCTCTGCTGAAGTCTCAAGTACAGTTGGAATTCAAAGTTGTTAGGGAGAATAGTGGTCATTGTATTTCAATGTAGCCTTTTCCATTGTATTTACCATTTTTCAAACTTTGTAATGATCCGTGGAGTTACGCCTTTTTGCGAACTACCATTCTATCAATAAAATTTGGGCCTTTGTCCCTTTGTTTGCAATTCTCATTTTGTTTCTGTTTATAGAATTTCATTTTATTTTTGATGATGATTTTTGAAACAAATGTGAATAATTTATTTAAAACTTTGAAAATTATAAAAACATTTTTCTTTGATTTATGAATATAAAAAGGAACGTCAACAGTAATCCTAAGAACGGTAAAATCTTGAAGCGAAAAGCTTAGTGTTTTCCTCGGTGGTGTTTGTTCTTGGTGATTTTCTCCTCAGTAGAGTTTGTTGATGTTTTCCTCAGCAGGGTTCTTCCTTGTTCCCCTGGTAGAATTTATTGGCAGTTCCCCTAGTAGAGTTGTGTTGAGGTTTCTCCAGCAGGGTTTGCTGATTTTCCCTTAGCAGAGTTTTGTTCCTATGGATAACCAAATGGATATTGTTCGATTTTCCCAGCTAAGTCTTGATTCAAATTCTCTCCAGTTGAGTTTGTCTCCTTTATCCAGCCAGGTTATAATCAGATAGTTGAGCAATTTTGAGCATCACCTCTCCTTGATGTTAGTCCCCATGCAGAATTCATCTTTTGCTGATTCCTAGTAGAGGTTATTCATATTCATTTCGGATATTCCCCGAGAAGTGAACAATGTTGCTTTCTTCTAAGAAGTGTTGATATAGCAGTCACCTGTCGGGTTTTCACTCGCCTTATGATGGGTGTTGATTTAAAATCCCCTACAACCTAACTTTTTACTATGATGTTGACTTCTTATTCCCCGGCAAGTCCGAGACATTTCCCCCAGAATTGGATGTTTCTCAGAGTTATTTATTGTATCCCTAGAAGAGTTTTGCTATTTGCAAATGGAGTTTGTGTAGATGTTTACGTGATTACAAATCTCCAACGGATTCTTTATTTTCCTCAGTAGATCTCTTTATCCTTTTGAAGCAGGTTTCGAATGGATTCTTCTTATCCCTAAGAAGAGTTGAGAAGATTTGGGTTGATGTTCCCCCAACATTTTATCTTCTATCTTTGAAGCAGAGTTGATAGTTGTTTACATGATTCCAATCCTCAGCAGATCTCTCCATCCCTTTGGAGCAGATTTCATATAAATTTTTCTTATCCTCAAGCAGAGTTGGAATATTTGCGTTGCTATGATTTCTCCAACAGATCTTTCCCCAGAAGCGGAGTTTATATTGTTGTTCCCTCTTATTGGGTTATTGATGTTTGAAGATTGATATTTGGATTTTCCCCAAGCAGTATCTTTCTTTTCACAATGGCATTTAAGCCTTGTAATAGGATTTATTTTCCTTTGATGGATTTTTCTTATTTCTTGCAGGATTTCTATTGCTAATCTCCAGCACGATCTTCAGCGATGTCTCTAGCTTGATGAGATTAGCCGAGTATTTCAATGGTGTTGTGATGTTTTGTTCACCCTCTATTTATCCTTTTTGTCTGTTTTGTCAGCATATTCATACCCATATGCATTGCATGCGCATTCATTTTGTTAAGCATATCATGTTTTTGTTGCATTGTGCATCCTGCATTTTTGTTGGTGTTTCCCTTTCCCCGGTGTTGTTATCCCCACAGAGTGCGTGTGTTCTCTCTCCATTAGAGTGTTGACCCCTAAGCAGAAAATGCCCATCCTTTCTAATTCCCCATTGAGTTTATGCCTCGTGGAAGATGTTTGTTTTAGCTTTCCTCCGCAGTTCTTATATGGATGGAATTATTCCCCAGTTGAGTTATTTCCTCATTGGGTCGAGTCTTGTTTGACCGTTTCTCTCCAATTTGTTCCTGGATTGAACTTTGGTCTCTTGCAATAGTTATTTTGGATTTCTCTGGGCTGTGAAACCTAGATGATGAGAAGGTATTTATTTCTCCATTTTGAGGATTTATTTTCCTCGACATAAATCTATTTATTGATCCCCATCAAAAGATGAAGATTTGAATTTCCCCAACGGTGTTTTGATAACACTCGGTAATTGCTTGTGTGACTTCATGTGGCAGCCTCTTTATTTGAGCGACTAGTCTGTCCCCAACAAGTAAAACCTCACCTGGTAACAAATGGAAGCCTTTTTATTTGAGCAGCTTGTGTAATCTCCAGAAATTTATTTGTACCTTCGCAATAAATGACATTTCTCTAGTTCATTATTAGAAGAGAAGTTTATTATGAAATGATGGATCTTTATCCGGCCAGCTTTTCCATCAGATGGCATCTCTCGGGAATAAATCCCGATGAGAAGTTTGTTGTGAAATCCTCAACAGATGGTTGTCTCTTTATTTGAGAAGTCTGTTATATGATTTAACCTGTCCATATCTCTTTTGAAGATTCCCGATAGAGTTATTGATATTTCATCCCCAACAAATGGTTGTCTCTTTATTTGAGAAGTTTGTTGTGTGATTTGAGCTGCCTAGTGACAGGTAGCTGATAATGTACCTCTTTGTCCTACCCATTGAAAGGTAGTTGACATTTGTAATACCCTACCCAGTGACTGGTAGCAGGAATTCCTTGCGAGTTCATTACCTTTATTTTTTTCTACCTAGTGACGGGTAGCTGGTAATGTTGCTTCACCTTTTGAGTATAATGCCTTTGCTTTACCTAGTGACAGGTAGCAGGTATTATTTCTCACACCCTTTGGTTGGTTATCTTTGTTTTTACCCAGTTGTTGCGGTGAGAATCGTGATACCAAGCTATTGATTAACTTGAATCTTAAATTCTTAAATTCACAACCGGACTTTAATTTATCCAAAGGAAAGGTCTAAAGAAAGAAAGAACCTTTTGCGCGATAGTACAACAACGCTAAGAGATTCGGGGATCGGGGGTTGGTTATGCATAGGGTAGGTATCTCACATCCTAAACATCTGTAGTACTCTACAGAAACCTTTTGTTTGTTTGCATGCTAAGTTTGGTAAATGTTTGCTAAGGATTGGGATTGGGTAAGGGTAAAAAGGTGAAGGTTAAAACCTAAAGATAGTTTCTTAGCTTGCTCGCAAAGACCTCGCGTCCTCTGCCTACGTATCCTTACTAGGATAGAATCAGAGAAATCGTAGTTCACCTTACTAGGGTTGAAGAACACTTGATTATGATCAAGGTTCAAAGGGGAACAAACATAACGATGTTTGTATAGAGTTTAACAAAACTCTCTAGATCTAAGTTAAAACACTCAAGAGGGGAGTAAGTAATCATTACTATGATTCTTACATAGAGTTTAGAAACTCTATCCTAGGGCTCTAGTTGAAGAAACACTCCTAGCAAAGGTGGGTTTTTTAGTCTTAAAGCAAAGTCTAATGGCTTATACTAGGGTTCAAGATGACTTCACAAAGTCAAGGGAGATGGTAATGAACTATCCATGACACAAGGGTCAATGGAGAGACTTTTCCTTTGGAAGGAGAGAGAGGAGGCAACTTGGATGAGAACTAAAAAGTTACATCACTTGGGGAAGAAATACTTAACAAAGCAACAAACATTTAAGCAAGAAGAATAAGGAATATGGTTACAACCAAGCAAGCATGCATTTTACAATAAGCAAGGATTAAATGGATACAAATGGTCTCAAACACGAATCATATATCTTAACAAAGTTGAAGGTAACAAACCAAAAAGAGACATATTAACAAACATGGAAACAATAATCATGCAAGTAAGTCACAACTTAAAATGATCATGTTATAAGTTCAAATGTAACAACATTTAGGCATTGATGACAATCAAATACGCAAGGAATAATCACAACAGTTAAACTCAAGACTTAGGAAGAGAACAACAAATATATGGTAACCACCAACAATAAATGAAGCCTCAACATGTTAACAAACACAAAGAAATCAAATATCAAGAAATCTCACAAGATAAGTCAAGTATAGTATAAAAGAAATTCAATCACGACTCAAGGTAACGACCTAAAAACTGAACCAACTTACAAGTAGGCAAAAAGTCATTGTAAAAACAAGCAATTTGAGATATTATTCCATTAAATGAAATTAGACATTACAATGAACAATTGGCAAAAAGAACGGGTTAAAAAAGATAAAGTATGAGAAAGTTGTTATATTTTGAAGTTTATGAAAAAAAATAAAATGAAACAAGTAAATAAAAAGGAAATGGCATGGGAAGGGATTGAACCCACGCGCTTGTGTTCACAAACACAGGCCTTATCCACTAGGGCACAACGCGCGCGTGTGAGAGGAAGTGGAAAGAAAGAAACATGATAAAACAATGACTATTGAAAAATAAAAAGCCAAAAGAGTTGATCTCCACAATGGATCGAACTCAAGTCAGGCAGGTCAAAGGGTACAAGGCGTGCAAGTGTCTACCACTGGGGTGGCTATACATCCAAGTATTTAGCCATCCCAATAAGCTTATAAGGCTTCTTTGGGCAAGATACCTGGGCCAAGCCAAGGCAAAAACAAGGAAAAGTTGAAATACATTTTGATCCATAACTCTCTCAAAACCTAATCTTTTTCTATGAAATTTTAGTCAAACTTGATTGATTTTTGATGAGGATCAAGATGACATTAACAAAATTTTGAAATAATATCCACAAAGTAAAACACCATAGCACATGCATATGGGAAGCTTGAGATGCATAATGGAAATCAACACCAGTTCTAAGTACACATACATCCAATAGGCATTGCACACAAGTCATACACATGATAACAAATGGATTACACACTTAGGGCTCAGTCATAGATCAACACAATTGGAAATGGTTCATGGATTGCAAACAAGGTATGAAAATGAAAGCAAGCTGTCAAGGGCAGATGGAAAGGTTTAGATCATACATACATGGCCTATAAGTCCTAAACATGCTATTGATGCTCTTAAAGCTTACAAACTCAATCAAGAATAGCTCAGGTAGAAGAAAGTAGTGTGATGGCAACATATGACAGCATATTGGTTAAAGCATGAACTTGGTAAAATAGTGAATTTGCTTTCAAACAACAATAATGAATGACCTCAAATCAAAAACCAAACTACTAAAACCTAAATAGATAACAGTAACAAACAATACACATATGGCTGATTCAAATGTGATAGAAGGGATCAAGGATTGATGAAAACAACAGGCAAGCAGCAGACCAAGGCACATGGGCCTGCTGTCTAGAATTTTAAACAAAGGTCACAACATGGATGGAAATCAAACTTTAACCAAAACAGAACAAGAAGGATCATGAAACCTCACCAAAACATTTAGAGTGCAATGAGAAACAAGATAGCAACAAACAAAATGCTGAGATCAAACACCAAACACAACTATCATGCCATAGCCAAGTGAAATGGAAAAAAGAAAATTGGAAGCCAAGTCATGAAACAAGCACCATCAGGTTGAACAGACCTCACACACAAACCATAAACATGCTATAAAGTGTTTCTATACTTCAAGGTTAGCCACAAACAAAATAGAAATGAAAGTGACTTGCTAGCTGCTCATTTAAGCATGAAAATTCATAATAGAAGACATGTCATGATTGGACAAGGTTTATACAAAAAAACACCATACACAAGTTTCAAATGCATCAATGAATGATTCCAACACTTAAGATTGATCATGAAATGCACATAACACAAATTGGCTCACAAACTGCAAGTGTGGCACATATGGAAGGCAGGCTGTCAAAACAGATAGGATACAAATTGGCAAAGCAATAAAATGAGGTCTGGTTCATGTACACAAAACCTAATCATGTTATCTAGAGGTCCTATGCTCATGGAATAATTCAAAACAACACAAATAACATGAGTGAAGTGTGTGCTGCAGCTGTGGCTTGTAACAAAAACTGTGGGCAGTAAGATGAGGCAAGAACAAAATGAGAGGTTTCATATTATGAGAACAACACATACACATCATAAACATGAAGATAATTGAAGTCAAACTCAGAAATCAAGCACATTGCAATTGGAACAGAATTTGATATGGTCATGGCATACTTTGGCTTGAAAATGCATTTTGAAAGTGTAATGATAAACCAAGTGGAAACAGCTCAAACAAACAACACACGCACACATCACAAACATGAAGATGAATGAGTTTCAACTCAAAGTTCGGGCATATGCAAACAGAACAAAAACTTGACATGTTGATGGTTAAAAAATGCAAAACTGTCTTGAAACAACACTAATGGTACAGCAGGGCATTTGTCAAGTAATGAGTTTCATGTTAAACCAAAGACATACACACATCAAAAATATGCTAAAGGATAATCTCATGCCTCAAAATCAATTCAAATCAACACCAAACAGAACATGGCATATTGGATGGAATTAAAACATGAAAATGTAAGACTGTCAAAATTCTAAAGTAGTTGGATCTGGTCATGGCAGTATGAGATAACTAGACATCACACACCAACTCAAACTATGTAGAATGAAGATTCTAGGCACATGGTTTAGATAGAAATAGGTTGAAACAGAATATGGCATGTTGCTGGTATCATGAAGTTTTAAAAATGCAAGTGGAGAATGAAAAGTTGTTTTGAAAAAATAAGGCCAGTTTGAACATACACATACCACACACAACTTCTAAACATGTTAAATGATGTTCTCACATATAAATATCACACACAAATTGCTCAAGATAAAAACTGGTATGCTGTTGCAAACATTTGACAACAAAAACACACAAAACCTCACAGCTGGCCTTAATAACCAAATCTCATGTTTTTTATCAATTCAACAAGTTTCCAATGGTAGCAAGACAAACAAGACTATACAAGTACAAACCAATCAGTTTAAACATTTGAGATGAAACTTTGTAGGCACAATATCATTTTAACACCAAAAACTTATGACAATGGTAAAGGAAATGTATCAAATATCACAACAAGCCAAACTAGATTCAAACATGACCTAGGGGCAGGGGGATCTCATGAAACAACCAACAAGTTATCCAAATATCACAAACAAACCAGAGGTTGACATATCTATGGCAAGCACAACAATACTTCATGTTTGGATCCCTAAAGCTAATCTTGTAGACAAAAACTCTCAAAGCAAGTTGTACACAACATAAAGTTCAATATTGGAAACATATCATCAACACATCATACATGAGAAACATACTTTAACAAAAGCAATATCATAGCCATAAACCACAAGCTCTTGACAAAGAGCCAACTTGGGACAACATGACTATATTTTCACAACAAGCACTTCAAAATTGCAAAAAATGACAATGTATGTATAATAAAGAGGTTGAGCATTTCATACCTCTTGTAGACTTTATTGAACAAGCTAAAAAGCTAAGAAACCCAGAGATCTTCTTCTTTGGCAAAGATTTGGAGCTTTCTTCCTTTTGAAGCAATAAATTATCTTTCAAGACCGTTTGAGTTATGAACTTTCCAACTGGTTTTTGAGACTTTGGACAGTTGAAATATGATATATATGAGGTGTTGGGAGTGTTGAAGTGGTAGGAAAAGCCTTAAGTAGAGACTTGCTTCCAAAGTGCATGAAAGTCAACATATTAAGGTATGAAGGTTGACTTTTAGATTGATGAGTTTTTTGATGAAAGTAATGGTTGGAACAGTTTCAAATGGCCATTTTGAGGGTGTATAGATGGTCTTTGAAGTGTTTTGATGTTTGGAAAAAGAACTAGCATGAAAAGTGGAAAATGGTATTTTTGTGATTTTGTGAACTCAAGCAATTTTCAAGCAAGGATAAGAATGAGAGAGCTATGAGTTTCTTGTGTGTTCTTAATAGCTCTGGTGTGTTTTGTAACATAGAGAAAGGTCTCTATTATAGGGAAAATGAAGGTGAGGGCAGCCTTGGCTTTTCCATATTTTGGAGGGAGATTGTGAAGTTTTGAATGAAATCTTGCCAAAATCTTGTGGCAGCTCTACACATCAGTTCCTTGGGAAAATGCTGAGCAAAAATCAAGTGAGATGGGAGAGATGAGATGACTGAAGTGAAGCTAGGAGGGTAGGGGACTGCAGCTGCCCAACTCTTTGAAAAAGTTTCTCTTTCATAGTCTTTTAATGATTATTATATTGGCCACTTGCTCCAAGTTGCAACAGCCCATCAATTCTTCATTTCTTCTGGTTTTTGCTTCATCTAGGCTTCACATTATCAGCGTACAACATGATCCAATGGCTGAGGGTGGCCCAAGTTGATGAATTTTGAATTTTGGAAAGTGTTGAAGTGGTGACTTCAAGTGTGGCAGCCCCAGCTTCCATGACCCATAACTTTCTGCTCACAAATGCTATTGAGGAGTTCTACCACAATTTGGAAATCCCTCAAGTAGCTCTATAACTTTCATGTTTTTTAGATTTCCAAATTCTAGATGGAACTAGGTTGAAAAACCCCTCCAAGTTGCTGAAAAAACCTACTAAAAAGGCCAAATAACTTAGAATTTTTCTAAGTTATTTTCCTTCTTGAAATGAATTTTGTCATGACTCCAAATCTATGCATTTTTTGATCTTGGACCAATTTGGGACTTTTGTAGGACTTTCCAAGAGCTTTCCAATGAGCTTTGAACCACTTCAATTGGATGTGTGGTTGAAGAGTTATGATCTTGCCCCTTTCAAAACCCTAATTCCCAACTTTTGCAATTACTTCCTAACCCTTGATCCAATGGTCATGAAATTTTATGGGAAGGTGTAATATGACATAAGGAACATTTTTGATTCACATCTTGAATTCAAATTCCTTATGGGTGAAGAGTTGACGTTTCAGTCAACTGTTCGATCAATCGGTGACTACCGAGTCGACTATTGATGATCCGGATATTCTGAGGCCTTGAAACTCTTTGGATAGACTTTACTAAGCCATAGGAACTTCATGGACCATGACCCCACCATTGGAACACCTTTTAAATCAAAAGTCAAACTACAGTTGACTTTTCCTGATCGAAAACCCTAATCGGGTATCCTGAACTGCACTGTTCACAAATCTTGGGTGACAACCTCAGATTGGATTCATACTTGACCCAATGTAGTATTCTTGATCTTGTTGACAGTTGAATCAATCCAAAATATTGATTGATCAAACTATCGAAGCCTCGATTTTTGACGGTACGGAACCTTGATTCATCTACATCTTGACAAAGATAAACTTGAAATGGGTTAAGGTTAGTTAATTGAATGAATATGATCCTAAAATTATGATGAGGATCTAAGGGGTCAAAATTTAGGGTGCAACACCAGTGAGCGGTAAAAGATGATCCTTCCTCCAGAGCTTTGTTGCCCTTATTTTTCTACCTAGTGACAGGTAGCAGGTAACATTTGTCTCCTTTTGGTCAGTTACCGTCATAATTTTCTACCCAGTAACCGGTAGTCGGTAATCTTTCCTTGTGGTGATATTGTTTTTTTCTACTCAGTGACAGGTAGTTAATATTTTGTTTACCCTATCCAGTAATCGATAGTTGGTAACCTTTTGCTTCAGGTTTATTACCCTCGCTAAACTACTCAGTAACTAGTAGTTGGCATTGTTTCTTTTCCTACCTAGTAACAGGTAGTTGATTATATCTCAACAAGTGGATTACTTTTTACTCAATAACTAATAATAAGTAATACATCTCTTTGTTTTCTACCCAATAACCGGTAGATAACAATTCTCTTGTGTTTATTGCACTTATTTTCTACTCAGTAATCGATAGAAAGTATTTTACCTATTCTCTTTGGTTCGAGTATCTTCGCCCAGTAACTGGAAGTTGGTATCTCTTCCCCATTGAGTCGTTTCCTTTCCTTTATCGGAATAGGACCTTGCTCTTTTGTTTTCCCCTGTGGAGTCTCTTTTCTTCTTTTACTCCCTAATGTTTGTTTTTCTCCTGTGGCATTTTCTCCCCACAGTGATCTTGTGTTTGCATACCATATCATTAGCATAATTTTGTGGCCTCTTAGGGCCAAAAATTGGGCTTATTTATTGTATTTAAGTCTCTTCTATCTAGTCGAGACAAAGATGTCAATCTTCATATCTCCGGATAGAAGAAACTTAAATAGAGGCAGCTGTAATACCCTAATTTTTAACCCTAAGATCCCACATGTCATTTTCATCTCATCCCACAAGCAAGATCACAAGCTTTGGTTCTCTTTTTCCTTCCTCTATAGGTTTGTTCTTGAGCGATCACCGGGCACCTTTGTTTTCTTGCTAGCTTGATATTCATTTATGTTTTTGTTTACTAACCATTGATTAAAATCCAAAAATATATTTGTTTTTCTCTTTACTAACTTTTTCAGGAAGATTTAGAGCAAAGATATCAAATACTAGTCCTTCAGCTCGAATGAATTTCATCTGAAGAGTCGAGGTTGAACCGCAAACAATTCAAAATCATCTGATCAGGAGTTTCCCAAGATTTGATTGACTTTTATTCAAGAGACTCCAAGGTTCATGTGTTTATTTCCATGCCTTCTTTGACAAGCAAAAAGAGTCGAGCCAGAGCCAAGACAACACCTCAAAAAGGCATTTTTCCACCATTTTTGCCTGTGGTAACCGGTTACCCAATATAGAGTAACCGGTTACTTCGTGTAAATTTTGTGAAATTTGGGCAAATTCAAATTCTGCAGCATTTTTGGCACCAAATTCAAATTTTGCAACATGAGAATATTCTAGATCACTTCATTTTAAATCCCCTACCTCATCATAATTAATTTCCACCATACACCCTTTGATCTTGAATTTCCCTCCAAATTCAAATTCCAAGCCTAATTTTAATTCCAAATCAAATTTTCCAAGCCTAAATCCTATAAATAGAGGCCTCATTTCTCAAGCTTTTGATAGCCAAAATTACCTTGTCAAACTCTTTCTTGACTTTCAATTTTCTCAAATTACCAAATTCACCAAAGCTCTTTCTCCCTTTGAAAGATTAGTAAGTTCATCACTAGAATTTACTAATCTTCGAGCTAAACCTTCATCCATTCACTTTTTCATCCTCAATTCTAGTAGATCAAAACTTTGAAGTGGTGTTTCTGGAGTTTGATTTGAATAATTTTTCAGATTTAGAGTGGTAATTTTCTTGATCCACCATTGTTGCTCTTGATGCACCTTTCACAATGTGATCCATTATTGTTCCTTGTTGCTTGATCTATGGATCTTGCATATCATGTTCTATTGTTGTTAATTGTTGTTATTTTACTTGAATTTTCGTGCTCAATTTCACCCTTGATCATGAGGTGTTTGTGGAAATGATTGATCAAGTTTTTGCCACTTTTTGGCCTTGTTTTGGTGCTGTTTTTTTTGCTGTTTTTCGCCACTGCCAGCGAAGTATCCGGTTATCTTATATAGGGTAAGCGGTTACTCAGTGTTATTTTTAAGTTTTTGGTTGTATTTTGGGTCTATTTTGGTTCCCACCTCTTCCTCTTTCATTCCCTTTTGGTTTTGGCCATGAAATACACTTTTAAAGGTCATATTCCTATTTAAATTTATTGGACTTAGGGTGTAGATGAAGTTGGATAAACATTCATCAATTCAAATCTATCTTTAAAGTGAATTGTTCAATTCATTTTAGGTGCTTTGAGTTAATGGTATTTTTAGTACTTTAATCCACCAAGATGAATGGATGAACTTAAAGATGGAATGATCTTAAACTTGTAATTCAACTTGGCATTCCCTCTCATCTTCTCTTTTTTCTTTTGGTCGATGAAAATCTTTGACATCTTTTGAACTTATTTCAAGTTCTTGATGAAGATGAGATCGTTACCTCTTTTCTTTTTGTGTGGTATTGCTTTCGGAGAGTGATCTACATATCACTTCTCTAGCATGTATTAGCACTAACATTATTATTGACCGGCCTCAGATAGTCGTGGTTTCTACATAAACCCAATTACGATTTCTTAACATAGCGCTAAATTATCCCGTAATCGGAAAGTTATCATTCGTGGCTCAAACCTATGTTTGAAAGTCCAAGTATGGTTGATTATTTGTTTTAAGTCCATCATCTATGAAGCTTGTTGTTAGGAGGCTTTGGTCTTATCAATCCTCTAATGAGTTTTCATTAACCTTGGTCTAAGTGCAAGAATTAACCGTCGTTGATCATTTGTTCTAACTACTAACTCACTAACATTTCCATTATACTAATTTTGTTTATATTTCCTTCTTGCTCCCTATCTCTCTTTTATTTTTATGCTCCATTATTATCATCTCATATCATACTTTTGTTTATGCTTCCGTTATTTTTCCTTTTGTCTGTTGGACACATGTTTATGTTTCCGCCATTTTTTCTTTTGTCCATTTGGACCACACTTTGTTCAAAATACTAATAAAGAATTAAACCTCTAAAAGACTTGGTGCTCTTAACTTTGTGGTTATACTCTTGGACTATTCGTAGACCTTGGACTTCTTGGACTATTCTTAGACCCTTGGACTTAGAATTAGGACTTTTTCCCTATGCTTGGAGTATTATGGATCTTTTCCTTTATTTGGCTTGCTTATTTGTTATGCTCTAAGATGGATGGAATTCTTTTAGCTTGCTATGGAGTGTGCTACAAGTTGGTTAGGTCCTTTTTATCTCTAACTTTTATTTTGCTTTCTAGGGTAGTCACTTCATCTCCTCCCCTTCTTAAATTTTCAAAACCTTCTCCCTTTTTCAAAAACCTTCTTGTTTTCAAACTTCAAAACCGCTTTCGCAATAACACCTTGAATTTCGTCAAGTGATTTTCAAACTTCCTTTTTTTCTTTAATAAAAGTCAATCAATGTTAATCATGCTTTGACCAATTTCAAAACACATAAAAATACAAAAAAACTCATCACTCCTTTTGTGCCTTTTGTGCACTTTTCATTTTTTAAAATTTTCATAAAGTTTAGACATGAGTCATTTCCATAGTTGAGATATAATTCTCCTATTCTCCATAGTATTAAGATGTTGACATTTTCCAATTTATGTTGAGTGATAGACTTGTTGATAATCTAAGCAAAATCCTCCATCTTTAGGTGACGCAAATGTTGTCTTATACTTATGGGTGACCAGTCGTAGTTTTCTCCTTAAAATGACGACTTATCTTTACATTTAAAATCAATCAAAACCAACACATTTTTTTCTATTTGTACCAAGAACTACGGGGTTTTGATCCTATATTGTACTTTGTGGGTACGTAGGCATGAGGCGATAAGTCTCTCCAAACACAAAAATCTTAAAAATAATAATTCTCTTCTCATCTCCCCAATCTTTTTTCAAACATAATTTTTTCAAACCAAAAAGCGTAAGTATTTCAAAGGGCTCCTATAGAGTACTATAGACGTTTTGGGTGCTAACACCTTCCCATTGTGTAACCAACCCCCTTACCCAGATCTCTGTTTTCGTTCTTGTTTTGGAACTCTATGGTTTTGTTCGCTCTTTTTCCTTTCAATTTTTGGATAAAATGAAAGTGCGGTGACGACTCTTTTTTTTTATTTTTAGTTAAGTTAATGAATAGCTTATACTCACAAATTTCCCCGCTACAGAAAAGTGGAGACTCTGTTGGGGATAAGTCCCTTGTGGGTGTAGCCTACTTTGATTTATTTATTGCTTTTTGTTTGACTTGTTTGTTATTGCCTGTTATGTTTTGGTGCCTGGTGATCTGTGTGGTGAGATAAGTCTTATACCCGGACTTGAGTGCACTTATGGTAGGAGGGTGGTATAATCTTGTTGGCTTACCTAGAGTAGTCCTTACTAAGCTGACTTGAGATCCCCCGCCCAGTGGAGGCCCCTTTGGGATTACTGATGCCTTACGAGTAGTCGTAATTGGCATTACTTTTTTCGACCTGGGAGCCTGTGAAGCTGAGGACCTTAGAACCCTTTAACCCATCTTGGCCTTATTAAGACGTGGTGCAGTCGCTATTCAGGTGTAAACTTGAATTAGTCATTACGTGATACCACACTCAGACGAGTTTCTCTTAAGAATATTATTGGCCGATGAGTAGTCATTTAAGCCGATAATATTCAAAAGATGGAATTATGACTCTGGGAACTTTTTAGAACCTTGTTCTACAGGTGATGATATAACCATAGCACATACCATTATGGGTTGGATGCTTCTTACCTTTGGCTCCATGCTCGTGCCGAACCTTTGAACCTATGTGCTTTGTGTGTCTTGTTTGTGGGTGTTGCATCTTGCACTCATGCATTCATGGACATTTTGTTTCAGTCGGTTTTTAAGGATCTCAGAGATTTTCCTTTGCAAACATATCTTATATTGTGATTATGGATATTGGAAGGAGAAACACTCAGAAGCACAGTTTTCAGGCTCCCGATCTCACAGATTTGAGAAAGCTAGTGTCCTTGGTAGTTGATCGTTCAGGCTTCAGATCTCGTTATGGGAGGCTTCTATTTGTTCTTTCTACCAACATTGAAAACGAAGTTCTGAATACCCTTATGCATTCATATGATCCTATCTACCGATGTTTTACTTTTCCAGATTATCAGCTATTGCCAACCTAAGAGGAGTATGTCTATCTTATGGGTGTGCCAGTGTTTATTGAGTTGCTTGAGCAACGCGCGGTGAAGAGACATACAAAGGATTTATTTTCCTCTACTACTTCATCATCATATCCTCCTACTTTTAGTTCTTGGAAGGGTATTGTGGATCATCTTGTGCTAGAGAAGATCACCATGAAGCACAACTATGAGAGAGAGATCAAGAGACTCTGAAGGAAGTATCAGTTTGGATCGTCATCAGATGTTCCTTAGGACCTAGCTTTTTCTTATTTTGATATTATTGTATCTTGTACTTCCAAGTGTAACTCTTTCTAATATTCAATGAAATGATATGTTTATCAGTATTTCAAAAAGTGTTGCTTCTTTATGATGTTGTAATTGCTTCATATCTTAAAAATCCTTGAAAACAGGTTGAAACATTTGCATTTTGCATTTGCATTCGCATCATTGTGCGTTGCGTTTTGCTTATTCCAAGTGTCTTATTTGTTTCTTTTGGCCTTCGTTCGGCCAAGCTGTCGCATCACTATAATACTCGAGCTAATCTTAAGAAAAAGATGGATCTATTGCAACAAGAGAACCATGAGCTCCATGAAGAGGTATCAACTCTGAAGGATGGTTTGGAAAGACTGACTACTGTAATGGAAGCTCTGGTGGCTGCTCAGAATCAGCCACCATCGCCTCTTCCTTCTCCTGTGCAAAGAAATGTGATTTCTAAGATCAAATCAACGCCCATTTTTGTGGCCCCAGTTGTCGCTACCGCGAAAATAAGGTGCCGGCAAAACAGAAGAGTCGCCACCTTTCGTTATTTATCCCTCAGGACGGGAAAGGAAACGATCGGGAAAACCTGACGAAAAAGGTATAAGACAAGGTCATCGCAACCGTTGTCTGGGTTCGGGAGTCGGTTACGCAAGGGGAAGGTATTAGCACCCCTCACGTCCATCGTACTCGATGGAATCCATGCTTGTTGTGTTTATATGACGGGTTGGTTTTATCTATCTACCTATCAGGGCTGGTCTGAAAAGAAAAGAAAATGACTCAGCAAAGCGTCGCAGTTTATGCCTACGTATTCTCATCAGAGAATGAGAAATCAGAGTCAACGTAGTTCGGCTAACTACGGGTGAAGGGAAGGTGGCTCACCAATACATCAGCATTGTGCCTACGTACTCTAAACGGATATGAGAGATCAGAGCTTACGTAGTTCGGGATAATATGGATTACGGGGATTCAGATTCATCTGTTTTATCGAGTAGGGTTAACAAACAGTTCCAGCAGTTGGATGTACGCAGCTCGACCCTTGGAGACTTAAGCGTTACCGTTTGCTGTGGAACTGGGAGTTAACGACACTCTTTTCTTCAGAAAAACTTCCTTTGAATTACGGGCCCACGGGGCAAAAGGTTTGAAGTTTGTTTTCTGTCTTTTACGGAAGAACTGTTTTTTATGGATGTTTGCAACTAATAACGCACTAGAGACTATGACTTGAGAGTGAATGCGTCGCATGTCACCCAAAGGGTGCCATACTAAACATCCAGACTGTTGAAAAGAAACTCTCCAACAACCCTTTCTCAGATATCTTAAGGCTCGTAACGTACGATGTCCGTTAACCTTTATTACTGTATTTTGATTTGTTTTGAGATGAGAAGAGAGAGGGACAACTAAGGGGGGAGACTATCAAGTACTAATGTTGTCATGCCAAGGATTCATCCTATGGTTGAGGTTTGAAACAGGGGACTCCTATAAGTTGTCATGCATAGGTTTCAACCTAAAGTTCTAATCATCACTTCCTTATCAAAGGAAGTGAGATTCCTAGGGCATCATGTCAATGATAAACAGAAACAGATAAAGCATCAGCTTAAACAGTAAACAGATATACAGTACAGGAAACAACTGTAAAATGCATGCAATGCAAGTGAGGGAGGAAATGTGTGTGGGGCAGCAGCCTCCACAAGCTCGTCTCGACCTCAAGCCAGATATGAATAACTGTAATCATATAGAGGAAATAACATGCTATCAAGAAAAATATAATAACTGCAATCATACAGAAGAAGTGAAGTAAAATGCCATCAAGAAAATCACAAACCACATAGGCAAGGGAGCTGGGCTCTACCAAATACCAGCAAGCAAAGCCATACAGTAAAAATACAAGCAGAGGGAGCAACTCAACCTCTAGTGCAATCATGCTCCTAGCTTAAGTCAGTCTAATCATGGACTTATTCTAATGCATCAAGCAAATCAAACAAGTCACATCAATACAGTTGCACAACAAGCAAACAGACAAGAAAAAAAGCAACAGCTTCCACAGCTTCACAGCAAAGCAATCTTCTGACAGCAACTCAGTCCTCAGTCTGTAACTGCTCTTCGAGGCTACCATCTTTAATAGCAAGTGTCAACTTGCTTCTTCAGGTTTTCAATACATCACACATAAGTATCAAATCCTTCTTTCTTCTTCAGGCCTCAGCTCCAAAGTAAACTCCACCTTCAGGCTTCAATCCCACTAGCAAGCATCAACTTGTTCCTTCAGGCACTCCAAGCATTGAACTCACAAGTATCAACTTGCTCTTCAACCTCAAGCTTCAGCTTCTTCATTCAATCTCCAATTGATTCCTCTCACGAGTATCAACTTGTTCTTCATCTTCTTCCAGCTTCATCTCTTTCTTCAATCTCAGCTTGATCTTCTTCCCACAAGTATCAACTTGTTCCTCTTGATTTTCAAGCTTCAAGGGTAGTCTTCAAACACAAAGAAGTAGCAACCTCTAGCCTCTTCAATCTTCTAACAAGGAATTCCATCCTCTAGCCAGGGAGAAAGATTCATCTAAAAAGAGCAAGGTTTGGATGATTGACAGCAGAGTGAAGACCAAAGGTCACCACTAAGCATTCCATCATCAGAGAAAGGAACCCTCAAAGGTTCTACCAACTTGTGAAGAGCCACACATCCTACCAAAGGAAGGATGAGGCCTTTACAAGGGGACCTTATATCATAGGGAAGAATGGAAGTGATCAACATCTTCCATGTTTATGAAAGAAGAAAATCTATCTAGAAGCTCTGCCTACAAACCCTAATCTTATCACCTAATCAACACTACACCAAAAGGAAGGAAATCTTCACATCCAAGCTTCCTCCTTCAATCCATGGTAGCCCAAGCTTTTCTTCAACACCATCCAAGAGCAAGAGAGGCAAAACCCTAATCTAAGGGAACTAAAGAAGTCAATCTAGTTGAATTAGCAAGTTAGGATCACCTAAAACCTAGTACTAAAGTTAGTCCTAACTAAAATACTAAAACCAATTGTAAAATCCTACAAAAATGACTATGGGGCCCTAATTCAATCATGAATCTACCATACAAAATTCATAGGTTGAATCATCCACCAAGTCCTAGAAATAAAACCTAAATCATAAGGTACTATGCATAAACCCTAAAAATGGAGCACCTAAAGTTTCAACTTAAAAATACCACCTACATTCATCACAAAAATGTGAGGAAAATCTAAGGGGAACATGCATATCTATGCTAGCTACACACAAAAAATCAAGGCAAGAATCATCACCAAGTGCTCAAACCAAATTCATCAAAACAAGGTATCAACCATAGTTATTCTAATACCAATTAATATTCAAAAAATGCAAATAAAATCTAAAATGCATGAATTATTAATATTTTTTATCTAAAAAATTCTATATTCAATCATGAATCAAGGGAAATTTTTTTGGAATTAATTGAGTTAATCCTCTATTTTTTATGAATTATCTTCTAAGTCACATGAAATGAAGAAAATAAAGAAATTCAAGGAAATTAATTAAATCAGCGTGGCAAATAGCAAAAATAACCAGTTTAACATGTGGGTTGGGCCAGAAAGGGGGTGTGAAGAGCATTTGTATACTAAAGCCCAACGCCTTGAATTAATTGAATTCAGCTCACAAATTAATAGAAAGATGCATACGCGAGGACTTGAACTCGCTTCTTCTTGGTATATGCAGCGAAGAAACAAGCCTGGGATTTTCATTAAGCCAAAACGGTGCGCATAGGGGAGGGGGTATGTGGCGCAATCGCTGTCATTGGATGGACGCCTGAGTCAAAGTCTCCCTCACAAATGGACGTCCTAGATTACGTCTTCTTCAATTCAAATTTCTGCAACTTTCAACCTGCGCGCGCGAAAGCCATCGCCGGTGGCTTTTCCGGCCACCATCACGCAACCCTAACTCCCTCTACAGACCACCATTCTCTACGAGATCTACATGAATCTTGTCCTAAATTTCACCAGGAATCCAACCATACCACTCGTTCATTCTAAAAATGCAAGGTTCGTAAAATAACAATCTCAACCGAAAATGGTGTCATCCCTAAATTGTCACTAATCTTCAAATTAATTATCCAGAAATCTCCTAGCAATGATCTACAATGAATCTAACATATCAAAACCTAGCCAAACTACCTGAATCAAGCCATAGGATGAGAATTACATACCTGCAATTTTTGAATGCACAGAGCACTGAAACCTTCAAATCAACCTTCAAGAATCTCCAGATACCTTCACTAACACCAAATGAAACTTCTGTATGCAACAAATTGGATTGAAACTCTCTGAATCCTTGAATTCGATTTTGACTTGCAAGCTATGAACTTAAAGTGCTCTCTCACGATTTTGCAACAATCTTGGCTTGAATTCTATCTGGAATCACTCATACACTCAAGAGGAAGATGTTGAAAGCAAGAATTCGGATTGAAATGGATCAAAAGTGTGTAACCGAATTTGATTTGCAAAAAGAAAATTAAGAATGCAATCTCTCTATTCTCTCTCAATTTCCACCAACCAATGCTATGAACCAGTTCTAATGCTTATATAGAACCAGTAGGAATGATCTGGAAACTTCTAGAATGCTCTAAAGGATATTTTCAATTTCTCATGCTATGGAAAATCTCACCTCATGCTCATCCATGACAGTTCAGTTTGCAGCTTGTTTATCACTTTGATCATGGTTCAATTTCTCCTCAAATGAGATTATGAATGTGTTTGGATGGATTGGAACCTTGGTTTTGCACTTATGAATGATTTGGCAAGTGTAACTTATGTCATAAGCAACCAAATGCAATTATGAGAAAATGACTTCAAATGAAAAAACTAGCATTGCCATTGTGTTTAAAATCATTTTTCCAATCAATTTGACCTATAATTTTGTTTCATTTGGTCACAAAATGACTTATTTGAATTTTTGACCATTAAATCCTTTTAATTCTTCCTTTTTTCAAAATTTCTTGAGCCAAGTCTCTCCTTGAGCCATTTCAATGCCTCCTTGACGCATGGTCAAGGTTAAAACCCCATTTTGAGCAACTTTCTAGTTGAACAAAATTTCATTTGAAGCATCTAAGTTGGTGAAAATGGCCTATGATCACAAATGACCTATAATCACCAAATGTCCAAAATACCCCTGACTTGTCAAAGCCATAACTTGAGTTCTACAAATCCTATCAAGGACTTCTAGTACTCTCTAGAAATATAAGAGAATAAGGAACAACATTCATGTTGACCAAAAGTTCATAGTAATCATCCTTCTAGGGAAAAAGTTTCATGCAAGTTGGGTAACTTTCAAGCTCCAAATTCACATACCTCAGATGACTTATAACTTGTCAAAGCCATAACTTGAGTTCTACAAATCCTATCAAAGACTTCTAGCACTCAAATTAAATATAATATCATGCTCTACAACAATCATGTTGGGGGCAAGATGAGATGACAATCACATCTTGAGCTAAATAGTCTTGAAGTCAGGGGTCAAACTAGGGGATTTTACACTGTCAAGTCTTAGAAACCCTAGCCTGAAACTTCTCAAACTCTTCAATCATGATGAGTTAACCTTGGAGTCATCCTTATAACATCTCAATGTATCAATCCATGATCAAATGGTTCTTGAATTAGGTCTCAACCTTCTTCACCTCCTCATTTGACTTAGGGTTGACCCAGTCAAACCCTAGCTGCACCAATCATGGCTGAGGCTTCTTGATCTTGCACAATGACCTGTCTAGGCCTCAAGGTGATCTTCAACACTTCTCATGAGCTCTCTCAAGACGTCAAGTCCAACTTCATGGCTTCAGAATCATCTGATGGCTTTCCACAACTTTCAAGTTAGGAGACACACCCTCTTGGTTTCAATCACTCTCTCTAAGGATCTTTTAACTTCTCTGACAAGGATATCAACCCTTGAACACTTGAATGACTTTCTCTAGTTAGCTTCATAGTATCATATAGCTCTTGATTGGTGATTATACCTCTTGATCTCCTGCATACATGTCAATGAAATGCAAATGATAATGCTAATGTGAATGAAATGAAACATAAGCTAGGTAAAGAAATGTTGGGCAAATTTTTGGGTGCAACACCAGTTAATGATGCTCTATATCAGATGCCTACTGGTTTCCCTTGGGGCATGCCTTTCAATTTTATGCCAGAGGGATATCAACCTCCTGCTTCTGAAGGTCCAAGAATCCCTGCTGTTATGACCGTACAACCTCATGTGTTTAATATTGTTCCTAATACTGAGATTCCAATTGTTCCTACTATTGTACTTGTTCCACCGCTCGTGGTTCACAGTTTGCCTTATGTTGAAGATAAAATTTTCCACACTGCTCCGAGCGAGAGTTTGGATGATCGTATGGATGATTTTCAAGATCAATTTGCTGAGATGTAGAGAGAAATCAGGGCTTTAAGGGGAAAAGAGTTATTTGGGAAGAATGCTCACAAGCTTTGTCTTGTTCCAAATGTGAAGATTCTTGCCAAGTTCAAGGTTCTGGATTTGAAGAAATACAAAGGGAATACTTGTTCGCAAATTCATTTGGTGATGTATGCAAGAAAGATGTCCACCTATACTGACAACCATCAGTTGCTGATTCACTATTTTCAAGATAGTCTTACTGGTGCTGCGCTGAAGTGGTATATGAGACTCGATAGTTTGCAAATCAAGACGTTCAATGACCTTTGTGAAGCTTTTATTCGTCAGTATTATCTCTAAATTTTATTTTTCTTTCTAGGGTAGTCACATCATCTCATCCCCTTCTTAAATTTTCAAAACCTTCTCCCTTTTTCAAAAACCTTCTTGTTTTCAAACTTCAAAACCGCTTTCGCAATAAAACCTTGACTTTCGTCAAGTGATTTTCAAACTTTCTTTTTTTCTTTAATAAAAGTCAATCAATGTTAATCATACTTTGACCAATTTCAAAAGACATAAAAATACAAAAAAACTCATCACTCCTTTTATGCACTTTTCATTTTTAAAAAGTTTTCATAAAGTTTAGACATGAGTCATTTCATAGTTGAGATATAATTCTCCTATTCTCCATAGTATTAAGATGTTGAAATTTTCCAATTTGATGTTGAGTGATAGACTTGTTGATAATCTAAGCAAAATCCTTCATCTTTAGGTAATGCAAATGTTGTCTTATACTTGTGGGTGACTAGTCGTAGTTTTCTCCTTAAAATGACGACTTATCTTTACATTTAAAATCAATCAAAACCAACAAAGTTTTTGCTATTTGTACCAAGAACTACGGGGTTTTGATCCTATATTGCACTTTGTGGGTACGTAGGCATGAGGCGATAAGTCTCTCCAAACACAAAAATCTTTAAAAGAATAATTCTCTTCTCATCTCCCCAATCTTTTTTCAAACAAAATTTTTTCAAACCAAAAAGCGTAAATATTTCAAAGGGCTCCTATAGAGTACTATAGACGTTTTGGGTGCTAACACCTTCCCATTGTGTAACCAACCCCCTTACCCAGATCTCTATTTTCGTTCTCGTTTTGGAACTCTTTGGTTTTATTCGCTCTTTTTCCTTTCCATTTTTGGATAAAATAAAAGTGCGGTGGCGACTCTTGTTTTTTGAGTTAAGTTAATCAATAGCTTATACTCACAAATTTCCTCGCTACAGACACCGGCTGTCTTGATTTCTCCGAAAGGGTTATGATTGTCGTACTCCTGATTAGCGAGGCTTAACCATTGTAGTTGATTAAGTACGATGCGATGGGTCCTCGAATGGGGACACTCCTCTTATAAAATTTGAATGCTCGGTCAAGCTAATTGACAACTACCCTGCCCCAGGTTAAGATGTGAGAGTTTAAGAGTCCGAAAGAAACTTCTACTTCTAGGCTCGAAGTAGTTAAATAGGGACTAACTCCTTATCTCTCTGGTGTTTAGGGGATTTAAAACAATTTGTGTACATCATCAGCAAGATTTTATCCGAAAGCATACGATCAGCAATTATGAGTTTTCAGTTTTCGTCATCCTTCCTCCAATCTTTGCTAAACAACAGTAATAAAATGGAGTGGATAAAAGGTGCATGTGTCTGTGCTTTGTGATAAATAAGCCAAATGAGCGAATGCGACATGATTAATTCAGAAAATGCATAATCACTTCATTAATATTACCATTCAAAACAACAATGTTTAAAAGCAAGTAGCAACTAACAGGAAAGAAACTACAAATGCAAATGATAAAAAGTCCTAAGACTGTCAATGTTGAGGACGTCTGCTTGTCTGGACCACTGGCTTTTGGAAATGACCCTAGGAATCTTCGTGCTTAGACTGTTGAGAGGTTGACATGAACAACCAAACTTCCTTCTAAAAAGGAGATGCACCCTTTGTCAATCAATTGTTGCACTCTGGCTTGGAAGGCTTTGCAATCTTCGGTTGAGTGCCCCATGGATCCTCCATGATATCCACCCTGAACATGGGGATTGTACCTAGGAGGGTAAGGTTCTGGCACAAGCTTAAGAGTCTTAGGCTCCACCAATGAGTTCTGAATCAAATGTGGCAGAAGATAACTATACGACATAGGAACTGGATGAAGAGGGGTAATCCTTCTTTCCAAGTTGTTGCGAGGCCTATTTTGATTTTGGCGCTGATTCTGATAACCTCGACCACGGGCTTGTTGATTTGCATGAGGAGCGACCCAAGTTTTCTGATGTGGTGCCCTAGGCACAGTCGTCTTTCCATAAGAATAACGTGGCACCAGAGGTAATGACTGCTGAGAAAATGAAGAACCAAAAGAATTCACCGGTTCACCCTGAGAATACTCAACATCTTCCACGAATGCATTGATCACACTTTCCTCTTCCTCTTGGGAGTTACTGAGGGATTCAGTTTCACTGGCCTGACTGCTCGAGACATCTTGAATTTTTCCACCTTTAATGCCACTCTCAATGTGTTCTCCTACTGTTACCAGGTCAGAGAAGTTTGGTGTAATTCCAATCATCCTTTCAAAGTATGGGCTCTGCAAGGAGTTCATGAACATGTATGTTAAGTTTTGGTCTGGAAGCGGCGGTTGCACTCTAAAAGCCAATTCTCTCCATCTCTGAGCATATCTTCTGAAGGATTCATTGTTCTCTTGAGACAAACTGTGCAACTACATGCGATTGGGAGCCATATCAAGATTATATTCATACTGCTTCAGAAAAGCCTTGGCTAAGTCCCTCCATGTTCCGATCTGACTACTCTCTAACTGCATGTACCAACTCAAAGATGCCCCACTCAAACTGTCCTGAAAGCAGTGAATCATCAACTTATCATTGTGTACAAATGAAGTCATTCTTCTGCAAAACATCACCAAATGTTGCCTCGGGCAACTATCTCCTTTGTACTTCTCAAACCTCGATGCTTTGAAATTCGGCGGTAACACCAGGCCGGGTACCAGGCACATGTCTGAAGCATTGAGACCAAAAGTATCCTTAACTTCCAAGGCTTTGAGTTTTTCATCCAACACATGAAACCTTTTAGCATACTCAAGAGCTCTCAGGTCCTTAATTTTCATCATTGGGACCTCTCTTTTGGAATTCAGCACAAAAAAAGCAACATCATGACAATCTATAGTATCAGGAGAAGAAGGACATTCCCTTTGGACAACAAACTGTTCATTTAAGTCGTGATTCTCAATAGAGGGTTGCACAGGCTGAGCTTGAGTGAGGTTGTTCACTTGCGGAGAGTCTTCATCAGGCAGAGAACCATCCAGAGAGTTAATTGTCACAACAAAACCTGGTGGGGTATTAACATTCTAGAGGTTGTTCCCTGACATAGCTACCAACAGCTCTCAACTTTACTGCTTGACCCTGCTTCAATCACTTGGTCGTCTTCCAACAATCACCACTTGTTCAAAACGAGCGTCGGGGAATCAACTGGCTGATCAAAGACAAAGGCAGGGTAAGAATTCTGGCCGGCTAAAGAATGATATGCAAAATGATGCAGAGATGCTTATGATATGCAATGCAAAATGCTAATGCAACAGACAAGGGATCACAGCTTCCACAAAGCTCTGAATAACTGCTGCACTGTTGACTGAAGAGGTCCACTCTGAAGAAAATACCAGAATACCGGGTTGGTTGGAGGTCAATTTTCCTGTATAACCCTCCCACTCACAAGGTATCTACCTAATCTGATAAGGTTCAGCATCCTATGCAGTCGTCAGCGTCACAGACTCTCGAGAAACAATGATACGTTCACCATTTCTGGTTTGGCATCATAGTCAAACAAGGAGGCCTCACTTAACTGACTTCCAAATGATCAGTCTCCAGAGTCGACAATTCTCAGATCCAACATCCTCTCAACTGTCCGAGATGCACTGGAAAGGATGTCTTCAAAGAAAATCTCGTCTGAACGCGAATTTCATGAGGACTACTGCATGCCAAACGTACAGGTGTGAAAAGTAGTGAGGACCCTCACTACTTATCTCTCAGACGGAACAATCTCACCCAACAACACAGCAGCAAATAATAACAATAATGAAGTGCGGGAAATAAAATGCATATGCAATAAAATGCACATAAATACACACCCATAAACATAAACAAACAAGCGTTAGGATTGACTCGCATAGGGGATGGGAAAAGTCCCCAGCAGAGTCGCCAACTGTCGCAACTGCGAAAAAAGAGGGCCGACAAACTAGACAGAAGAGTCGCCATCGTTCATTATTTACCCTAAAGAGAGGGAAAGGAAATGATCGAAGAAAACCTAAGAGAAAGGGAAAGACAAGGTCATCGCAACCAAATCTTGGGTTCGGGAGTCGGTTACGCGAGGGGAAGGTATGAGCACCTCTCACGTACGTTGTACTCAACGGAATCCACACTTGTTGTCTAATCTATGGGTGAAAGCTATCTAATGCTACTGCTAAACGAGGGTTAAAAGAAAGAACAGACTCGATAGAACATCGCCGCCCTATGTCTACGTATTCTCTCGTGCAATGGGAAAGTTAGAGTCAACGTAGTTCGGGAAACTACGGGTGATGGGGGGAAGGTTGCTTGCCAAGACATCACTGTCTTGTGCCTACGTATCCTCATCTGGTATGAGAAATCAGAGCAAACGTAGTTCGGGAAACTATAGGACAAGGTTGGTTACTTGTTTTTGTGAGTGACATTAAACCTCCATTCCAACAGTTAGGGACGATGCCTGTTTGCGATAGAACGAAAAAGTAACATACTCTTGGGTGAAAGGGATGGGAGACTAAAGGAGAGTGAAGAGTGCTCGCTAAGACATCACTGTCTTTTTCCTACGTATTCTCAACGGGTATGAGAAATCAGGGCATCCGTAGTTCGGCCAACTAAGAGAAAAAGGTCTCGATCGCACAGGTTTGAGAGAAAAGGGTCCTAGGCCTGGAACACATAAACAGAAGGGAACCGGATTGGTTTGGGGCATGCACTATGCTAAATCCTAAGACGTATGAGCGAATGTGTCGCATATTTCCCAAAGGGTATACGCTAAACACTATAGGCAATGTGAGGAGAGGCCCCCACTTATCATTTCCTACGTATCTATCGCTTGACTCACAACACTCATTGCGGTTTATGGGTTTGAATTATAGGTTTGAAAGGCGTTAAGTGAATCAAATCGGGACCAATGTGACGCTAAACCGTCGTAGCTCGACTTATGAGGGAAGTCAAACTATAGGAGGTCGCGTATTGATATCCGTGATCGCGACTTTCTATGTCTGATACAACCTAACTGCAAGTGCACAGTCTATCGCGTAGTAATAATAGATATCGATCCCACGAGGACTCGTAATCAAACTAGTGTTCTCGGGAGTTACTATGTTTAGCTAGGTAGAATATGTTTAAGGGAATAAGATTGTCACTAAAAGGGAACTAAGAATGCTACTTAGATTATAATTGATTGAATCGATATGCAGTAATTGTGTTCTTCAGGGATTTGACAAGTTACTGGTGTATGAAATAATTTTCAAAGTTTATTTAAGCAGAAAATGGAGATTTGAAGACTCTCGCCTCACGATGGTTATTGACGCTAATCATAATCCTAAGGGCCAAACGTACACTTTCGTATCCCGTTCGGGGTTAAAATCATTTTTTGGAAATCTCTAAGTTCTAATTCATTTTAAAGTGCTTTCGCTGTTATTAAAAAGAATGACTAGTGTTTACTATCTGAACTTACCGCAACTTTCGCTTGTTGGTTCGTATCTTAATTAATTTCCCACTTTCGTGGCAAAACTACTTTTAAATAAGTTCTCGCTTTCGCGACGAAGGTTATTCAGTAAATCAATTTTAAACACTCAGACCATAAATTACTTTTTTGAAAAGAAAGTTTTTCAACCAGTTGTTATCAAATCCCATTCGAATTATTACTACATATCCATTACCTAAGTTTAGCTAGACATGGATTTGGGAAAGATAAAATATAAATAAAAACAATAAATAATGATTTGCATTATAATAAAACTGGAATCGATTGAAATGAGAAACCTGTAAATATTCCAATTGGCCTTTGGGCAGATCCTCCACAGATGTTGGCAGGATTCTGGTCTTTATGCCAAATTGATCGTACAATAAAATAGAAATTACAGAAGAATGAAAATAGCAATACAGGAAAGGTAAAGAGAAACAAATAAGAATATTGCTGGAAAATATGCTCTGGAAAGTAAATTCGGCAACACTTCGTTGTATGAATGCAGCCCCTTTTCTGAAGTCCCCTGCTTCCCTTTTTATAGAAGTGGAATCCCAACGGTTATCACTGAAGATGATGGACCTTGAGGCAGATAATTTAGGGAGTAGTGGTCCACTCTGTGGGAATTGGAACTGATCCTTTGACGTGTAATCTGAGTGGGGCGTTTTTGCCTGCATGACGGTCGTCACAAGGTGTGACGGTCGTCACCCGTGTGACGGTCGTCATGAAGCTGTGACGGTCGTCACATCAGCAAAAACAGCTTGCTGCGCTTTTCATTGTGTTTTCACTCCTTTTTCGTCCATATTTCATCTGAGATTGCTTCTTTTCTTCATGTTGCCTTGTTTAGACGTGATCGTTGAATACCTGCAAAACATCAGACAAATACACGGAAATAACCCGAAATCGGATCGAAAACGGTTAGACTTTAGTTGAATTATGCATGAAAATATCTATATGATTTCGTGTTATCAAACTCCCCTAAGCTTGAATCTTTGCTTGTCCTCAAGTAAAACGTGAAAAGGTCGGCAAGCGCGAGGCAGCTTCTTCGTTCGCAAAAGTCGAGAAAAACCGGGATTCTTGGTAGGAACAAAACAAGTACCATGACGACACTGGACTACAAGTCTTCGGAGGTCTTCTTTTTATGCAAGTCGGTCCCAGTCATGCTACTGTAGCTTGGCGTCAAGGTTCTCGCGGCAAGTTCACCCTGTTTGTTCTAGCGCAATCACATTAAGCCCGTTGTCCATACACTTTCATGGCAAGTCGACCTGTTAGTGAATATGATCTCATTTCTATTTTTGATCTTCTTCATTGATCATATGCTTATGTCATTGATTTTTCAATGAGTTTTTCGTGCCGTTGGGCTAAATGCTCGGGTGAGGAGCACCTAACTTAGAAGGAAACGTGTCTTATATTTTTGGGCTATTTAGCTCCCTTTTCATGATTTTTCATCTTTTTGGAGATCATACACTTATTTGCATCGGTCGCTCGCTTAGAAGTGTTTTTGGGATGGTGCTGACTGCTAGTATAAACTACTTGGGGTTGAGTTTGCGCAGACACTTGAGACTTTGGTACACGTAGGTGGTGAAACCGACTCGCATAAACCGGAGATCTAAGGTGTCAGGACGGTACTGGTTTTGTTAGAACTGTCGTTTCCTCGGATTTTCAAAACTTGGTTTGAACTCGGTTGCATTCTCGTGGTGCTTTGGCTTTTGAGGAACGAGCGAAATTTTTTTTTGTTTACGTTGAATAATGTGGGGATGTTTGCGTAACGGGAAAAATATATAGACGAGCTTTATTTGCTAGAAATAGAAAGTGTTAAAATAGAAATTACGAAAATTCAAAGTGCAGTGAAATGGAAATAAAGGAAATAAAGGAAATTCAGAGTACAGTGGAATGGAAATAAAGGCTCCGCTCCCACACTATCTCAATCAGTGTCCCCACTGATTTTTGAAGCATGCGATAGGGAGATACAACTGAAATGAAAGTACAAATAAACTGGAAATATAGTAAACAACGAAGGAAAAAAATGGAAATCTAGTCACGGCCTCTGTCACGTCCGCATTGGCGTCCTCTGGCTCTGGCAAGGGCTACTCTGTCCTCATAACTCATAGCTCCGGTGTGGTAGACGGTGTCTCGGAGTCCTTCGACCTGCAAAGTCAGATTCGCCAGGTTCTCAGTGATATTAGCTTGGCCGGTGTGAAGTTGTTGCATTTGAGTCCGGTGCCAAGCTTCGAACTGGTCAGCTCGCTGATTCTGCTGCTGCAGCATCGCGAGTATCTGTGCTTGCTGGTCTAGGGAGCGGCGGAGGTCCTCTTCTGTGTAGTCTGGCACGGGATGATGGCAGCGGCGGCGAGAGGATGTGCCTTCTGGTAGTTGACGCCAAACATCCGAAAGCAAGCGGCACCTGAATGCTGGTTAAGTTCGCCGCTGCTTGTGACGTAAGTGAACGAACTCAAGAACTCAAGAGTGAGTTGTTCGTACATTGGCTGTGGGTTGGTGCAGAGGTTCTAGATGCCTGCTCTTTGAAGCATCCAGGTTACACCTTCAAGGAGTCCGAGCTCCGTAAGCGATGGAAGGTGCGGATAATGAGTCGGCTGGAGCGACCTCTGATGAAATGCGATGTAGTTTGCTCGTTGTCTTTCGCCTAAGTCTCCTTCACTGAAGGTAATGTTGCTGATATCTGGGGTTTCTGCATTCCTTGCCATTGTTGGAAGGTGGAGAGGTTTCTGAAGATTGGGGTTTTTCTGCAGAGACGAAAGAACTGACAGAAGTGTGGTTTGGAGGTTGAGATTTAAGTAGAAATATAGAATTCAATGTGGGGAGGACGAAAATTTATAGCGGGGTAGAAGTTAGGATGATTGGAAGTGGTAATGAGGGAAGTGGAAGAGAACACGAACCCTGTTTTATCAGATATCAGTTTTTGACTGCGTGACGGTCGTCACGTAGGTGTGACGGTTGTCACCCGCGTGACGCTCGTCATGAGGCTGTGACGGTCGTCACAGCAGCAAAATCTGCAGAACGCAGAATTTTGCTCTGAGGGCGTACTCGTAGTGACTTTAAGGCTTAGTATTGATACGGTGATGTAATATAACAGCCAACAAACAACAAATAATGCGAAAACAGAATAATTGAATAAAAACTAGAATTGAAATAACATAAAATTGAAATGATTGTATGTAGGACATAAAGAAAACTAATAATGCGAAAAATCCAAATGATTGAATGAAACTAAACTAGACTAAACTAAACTGAAACTACTGCTAAGAACTAATAACTAGTCTTTTCGTGTCTTCAACTCATCGAATTTCTGTGCGTAGTAGTCGAATTGGTCGCAGACTAGATCCATGAAGCCTACCAGTTCGGTGTGCATGCTTGCGATGTCAGCTTTTACATTAGTTAGAGTTGTATCAACGTCGTCCAATCTGAGTAACACGGCATCCATTTTGTCGGTGGTCTCCTTATGGATAGGCTCAGGATAAGTGTTTTAGTGCGGAGGAGTCGTAGGGTCTACTTCAGTTTCGGATACAGCATCCTCATAGTACATATAGTCGTGTGCCTCAGAGATGTGGTCACTGTCATACATATAGTTCTGTGGTGTTGACTGTGGTGAAGGAGGTCCCATAGGATCATCCAATTCATAGAGCCAGTTTTCCTTGTTGTGGATACTTCTCATCAGATGATCAGGCAGTGTGAATAGCTGTACTGGTTTTTCATTAATAAGGTACTCATACGGTCCAGGTCCCATAGTTCCTAAGATGTGCCTGTTAAAGCAGAATTGTATGTTCATGGGTCGGATGGTGCCAAAACGAGTGCTGGCATTTAAGTGGAATCTAAGGCCAAGCTCGTGGGCAATCATTGTTACTAGGCCTCCTATAAGGATAGGTGTCTGAGGTTCCAGCGTTAGGCGTTTTAAAGATCTCATCATGAAAGGCACTGCATTTACTGTCCGTCCCTGAGAAGCACAGAACATGATGAATAACTCCTCTTTAGATACTGCAGTAATATTTTATTCTTTTCCAAACAAGGTGTGAGCTAGTATCTTATGGAAGTATCTGAAGGCTGGGTTGTGTATGTCATCATTATACATTCTGTCTGGTTCAGGGTGATAGTCGCCTGTGATTCTACCCCAGAATTGATCGAGTTGAAAATCAATATCGTCATCTTCTGCACTGATGAACACATGCGGTCCTCTAGGGAATCCTAGGAGGTTAGCTAGTGACATTCGACTATGGGTTTGGTCCATTCCAAACAATCGGAAGGTAATCAACTCTGTGCTGGATCCAAAACCATAGTTGGGTGTGTATCTGAAAGAACTAAGGAATTCATAGGTAAGATCCTTGTAGGTAGCGAAACGTGTTTTCAGAGCAGTGTTCTCCCAACCTAGTTGATTGAACAGGTATTGAATGCTATCTGTGATCCCTAGTTTATCCATAGTAGCCTTATCATAATACAGCGTTAAGGCGAATTCTCTTTCGGTCAGTGCTGCAAATCTTTCCTTTTGAGCTAGTCCTCGGAAGTGAACCTTCGTGAAGTCGTATTCGGCCATACTCGCAGGTAATTTGGAGAAAACAGAAGGAATGTTTTGAAGGCTTTTAAAAATCCTGAAAAGTTTAAGACAGGAAATTGAAGTCAGGATTTTTAGAAACGAAAAGCGGTAGAAACAAAAGACAAAAGAGGAAAAATAAAATAGAATATGAAAACAAACGAAAGTAGAAAGTAGTAGTAATTATAAGTTTAGAATTTTTGTTGGATTTTCAAAGTGGACTTTTAAAGAAAAATGAAATGCAATAACCAGGGAAATTTGGGTTGCCTCCCAGTAAGCGCTGTTTTTAACGTCTAAAGCCTGACGATAGCTTGGTGAGAAGCTATTCGGGTGTCTGAGCTAGAAGCTCAAGCAATGTTATATTGCTGACTTGAGGACTATTGTTGTTCTTATTGTAATGTTTTAGACGTTGCCCGTTTACGATAAATGGTGCATTTGTCTTATCGGTAATTTTAACAACTCCACTCTGAAGTACTTTAGTCACTTCATAGGGTCCAGACCACCTAGATTTTAGTTTACCTGGGAAGAGTTTTAATCGTGAATTAAAGAGCAATACGATGTCTCCCACACTGAATTGTTTCCTGATTGAACGTTTATCATGCCACTTTTTAGTTCGTTCTTTGTAGATACGGGCATTTTCGTAAGCGTCTAATCGAAGTTCTTCTAACTCGTGTAAGTTCAAGATTCGCTTTTCTCCTGCCTCGGTGTAGTTGAAGTTGAGTGTCTTAATGGCCCAAAAGGCCTTATGCTCTAACTCTACAGGGAGATGGCAGGATTTACCGTAAACTAATTTGTAGGGGGTGGTTCCTATTGGTGTCTTAAAAGCGGTCCTATAAGCCCATAAAGCTTCTTGTAGCTTCGACGACCAATCTTTCCTTGAGGTAGCGACAGTCTTTTCCAATATCTGTTTTATTTCTCTGTTCGAGACCTCTACTTGTCCGCTAGTTTGCGGATGATAGGGTGTAGCTACTCGGTGGCGGACTCCATATTTAGAGAGAAGTTTATCGAATATTCGTGATATGAAGTGAGATCCTCCGTCACTAATGACGAGTCTGGGTACACCGAATCTAGGAAAGATTGTGTTTTTAAAGAGTTTGATTACTACTCGTGCGTCGTTTGTTGGAGCAGCTATGGCTTCTATCCATTTAGACACGTAATGGACAACGACGAGTATGTAGTTATTACCAAAAGAGGATGGGAATGGTCCCATGAAATCTATTCTCCATACGTCAAAGATTTCTACCTCTAAGATTCCTTTCTGAGGCATTTCATCGCGTCGTGAGATGTTTCCAGTTCGTTGGCATCGATCGCACTTTTGCACAGCGATGTGAACGTCTTTCCAGAGATTAGGCCAGAATAAGCCGGCTTGGAGAATCTTAGCGCACGTCTTGGATGTACTAGCATGACCACCATACGGTGCTGAATGGCATTGGGAAATAATATTTTCTATTTCTTCCTCTGGGACACAGCGACGATATATGTTGTCGGCCCCTCTCTTGAAGAGTAGGGGTTCGTCCCAATAATAGTGTTTCTGATCATGGAAGAATTTCTTCTTTTGCTGATAAGTAAGATCCGGTGGAAGCATGCCCGCAGCGAGGTAATTAACGATGTCAGCATACCAAGGTAATGTGACTTGGGCATAGACGGCTTCTACGGCTTTTTCGAATTCTGGATCTTCCGAGATTGAATTGGGTGTGTCACTTTCTAATTTGGCTATCAGACGTTCGTACGGGAAATCGTCATTTATCGGTACTGGTTCGTGTTTGATGCCTTCTATTCGGGATAAGTGATCTGCAACAACGTTCTCGGTTCCTTTCTTATCTTTGATTTCTAAGTCAAACTCTTGTAATAACAGGATCCATCTCAATAGTCTTGGTTTGGCATCCTTTTTTCTTATTAGGTACCTTATGGCAGCGTGGTCTGTGTATATGATAATTTTTGCTCCTACTAAGTAAGAACGAAATTTGTCAAGCGCAAATATAACTGCTAGAAGTTCCTTTTCTGTGGTAGCGTAGTTCATTTGGGCAGGATCTAAGGTTCTACTGGCATAGTAGATGGCATGGAGTTTCTTGTCCTTCCTTTGTCCTAGAACTGCGCCTACAGCGTAATCACTCACGTCGCACATGATTTCGAACGGTAGTCGCCAATCGGGTGGTTGCATGATTGGTGCGGTGATAAGGGCTGATTTCAATGTTTCGAATGCTTTTAGACAGTCGTCGTCGAAGACGAACTCAGCATCTTTCATCAACAGGCCGGTCAGAGGTTTTGTGATTTTCGAGAAATCTTTTATAAATCTTCTGTAGAAACCGGCATGTCCTAGAAAACTCCGTATTTCTCGTACGGATTATGGAGGTTGGAGATCTTTTATAATCTCTATTTTAGCTTTGTCTACCTCAATCCCTCTATCTGATATGACGTGTCCTAGAACTATTCCTTGTCGGACCATAAAATGGCATTTTTCCCAATTTAGGACGAGGTTTACTTTTACACATCGTTCTAATACCATTTCTAAGTTCTGTAGGCATCCTTCGAAACTTTGTCCACATACCGAGAAATCGTCCATAAACACTTCCATGATGTTGTCTATGAAATCTGCAAAGATTGCCATCATGCATCTTTGGAAGGTTGCTGGAGCATTGCAGAGTCCGAACGGCATTCGGCGGTAAGCAAAAGTACCATAAGGACAGGTGAATGTAGTCTTTTCTTGGTCATCAGGATGGATGGGAATTTGGAAGAATCCTGAGTAACCATCTAGATAGCAGAAATATGAATGTTTGGCTAATCTTTCCAACATTTGGTCTATGAAGGGTAACAGGAAGTGATCTTTGCGTGTAGCCTTGTTAAGCTTTCTATAGTCAATGCACATCCTGCTTCCAGTCACGACTCTTTTTGTTATTGATTCGCCTTTTTCGTTTTTAACTACTGTGACTCCTCCTTTCTTTGGTACGACATGAACTGGGCTGACCCATTCACTATCGGAGATCGGATAGATGATTCCTGCATCTAGCAATTGCTTTACTTCATCTCTGACTACTGTGCTCAGGATGGGGTTCAGTCTCCTCTGATGCTCTCGAGAGGTTTTAGAGTCTTCCTCTATTGTAATTCGATGCATACAGATCGAAGGGCTTATACCTTTTAGATTGCTTATGTTATAGCCTAACGCGGTGGGGTACTTCTTTAGGACTTCTAATAGTTTTTCGGTTTCTGGTTGTCCTAAGTCGGCGTTGACTATCACTGGTCTTTTTAGTTCATCGTCTAGAAATTCATATCTAAGGTTTTTGGGGAGTGTTTTAAGTTCTAAAGATGGGTTCTTCGGACCTGGCATATGGTTTGGGGTCAGTGCTAAGATTTCCTATGACGCAGGGTATGGAGAAACTACCTGGGTCTTTTAATTTAGGAGGCATGCGGTTTTGAATAATGGCGCTACACTCTGCAGTAAGTGTAACTGTTTCGTTATCCTCGATCTTTCTCTTATTCGACAGGATTTCTTTGAGAAATTTAGCGTATGACGGCATTTGAGTTATCGCTTCTGTAAAAGGGATAGTAATATTCAGCTGTTTAAGGAGCTCTACAAATTTCCTAAACTGTCCTGAAGTTTTGGAGTTTATTAGTCTTTGAGGATAAGGAATAGGTGGTTTATATGGCGCTGGAGGTGCTTGAGTTTTTTCACTTGCGGCATCCTCCTTCTCGTTGTCTTCCTTCTTCTCTAACTCAGATTCCTTTTCTGCTTGTTCAGTTGGTTTTTGTTGCATGGCTGAGTTTTCGGTCCTCGGATCGATCGGTTCATCCAATTCTTTTCCACTTCTTAGTATTACAGCATTTGCTTGGCCTTTTGGATTCTGTTCGGGTTGTCCAGGAAATGTGCCAGCAGGTGCGGCAACAGAGGCTTGTTGTTGAGCCACTTGTGATATCTGTGTTTCTAACATTTTGTTGTGGGTGGCTAAAGCGTCTACTTTTCCTGTCAACTGTTTAATTTGCTCGCTAGTGTGTATGTTTTGATTCAGGAATTCTTTGTTTGTTTGAGCTTGAGTTGCTATGAACTTTTCCATCATCAACTCGAGGTTTGATTTCCTAGGTGCATTCTGAGCAGCTGGTTTCTGATATCCTGGCGGAGCAGTAGGCATTTGCAATGCATTTTCGCTTTTGTAAGAAAAGTTTGGATGATTTTGCCAACCTGGGTTGTAGGTATTTGCGTAGGGATTTCCTTGAGCATAATTTACCTGGTCTGGTGGGATTCCGGCTAGCAATGGGCATTCGGGTGCATTATGAGTGGTGCTTCCGCATAACTCGCAATTTGGAGTTACTGCAGCGACAGTTGCAGTGGGGTTAACGGTCAGACTATCAATCTTTTGTGCTAGAGCATCTACTTTAGCATTGAACTTTTCAAGGCTGCTGATTTCGTACATCCCACCTTTCGCTATGGTTTTCTCAGTTGGAGTGCGTTCACCTCCCCATTGGCAATGGTTTTGTGACATGTTTTCTATTAATTGATAGGCTTCATCGTATGGCTTATCCATAAGTGCACCGCCCGCGGTAGCGTCTATTGTCAATCTAGTATTGTATAGAAGCCCATTATAGAAAGTATGGATTGTCACCCAGTCTTCTAGACCGTGGTGAGGACATGTTCTCATCATATCTTTGAATCGTTCCCATGCTTCGTAAAGAGATTCAGTATCTTTCTGTAGAAATCCGTTGATTTGAGCTCTAAGCATGGCAGTTTTTCTTGGCGGAAAATATCTCGCTAAGAAGACGTTCTTCAATTGCTCCCACGTCGTAACGGAGTTGGATGGTAACGATTGTAACCATGTCCACGCTCAGTCTCTAAGAGAGAATGGGAAAAGACGAAGTCTTATCGCGTCTGGAGTTACTCTATTTGCTTTCATTGTGTCTGCGTATTGTACAAACTTTGTTAGATGTTCGTTCGGATCCTCAGTTCCGTTTCCTGAGAATTGGTTTTGTTGCACAACCGACAGCAATGATGGTTTCAGCTCAAAATCATTTCGGGTAATTGCTGGGGCAGCAATGCTACTTCTAGGCTCTATCTAAGATGGTGTAGCGTACGCCTTCAGCGGTTTGTTTGGAGGTCCTTCAGCCATCTCTGGTTCTTCTTCTTCTGATTTGGGAATGGGAGTGAGAGGTTCGGGAGTGTTATGTTTGAATTGTTTGAGTTGGTACTCAATGATTCTACTTCTTAAATGTAAGAAGCGTTCTAGTTCTGCGACTGAAGGTTTTACGATATCGCTTTGCGGGCGATTTCTTGGCATACAATCGACAGAACTAGTAAAGGGAAAAAAATGAAAATTGTTAACCTAGTCTATACGGCGTAACAGAAGGTTACACTATTGACTAAACGGGTCCCCGGCAACGGTGCCAAAAACTTGATCGCGACTTTCTATGTCTGATACAACCTAACTGCAAGTGCACAGTCTATCGCGTAGTAATAATAGATATCGATCCCACAAGGACTCGTAATCAAACTAGTGTTCTCAGGAGTTACTATGTTTAGCTAGGTAGAATATGTTTAAGGGAATAAGATTGTCACTAAAAGGGAACTAAGAATGCTACTTACATTATAATTGATTGAATCGATATGCAGTAATTGTGTTCTTCAGGGATTTGACAAGTTACTGGTGTATGAAATAATTTTCAAAGTTTATTTAAGCAGAAAATGGAGATTTGAAGACTCTCGCCTCACGATGTTTATTGACGCTAATCATAATCCTAAGGGCCAAACGTACACTTTCGTATCCCGTTCGGGGTTAAAATCATTTTTTGGAAATCTCTAAGTTCTAATTCAGTTTAAAGTGCTTTCGCTGTTATTAAAAAGAATGACTAGTGTTTACTATCTGACCTTACCGCAGCTTTTGCTTGTTGGTTCGTATCTTAATTAATTTCCCACTTTCGTGGCAAAACTACTTTTAAATAAGTTCTCGCTTTCGCGACGAAGGTTATTCAGTAAATCAATTTTAAACACTCAGACCATAAATTACTTTTTTGAAAAGAAAGTTTTTCAACCAGTTGTTATCAAATCCCATTCGAATTATTACTACATATCCATTACCTAAGTTTAGCTAGACATGGATTTGGGAAAGATAAAATATAAATAAAAACAATAAATAATGATTTGCATTATAATAAAACTGGAATCGATTGAAATGAGAAACCTGTAAATATTCCAATTGGCCTTTGGGCAGATCCTCCACAGATGTTGGCAGGATTCTGGTCTTTATGCCAAATTGATCGTACAATAAAATAGAAATTACAGAAGAATGAAAATAGCAATACAGGAAAGGTAAAGAGAAACAAATAAGAATATTGCTGGAAAATATGCTCTGGAAAGTAAATTCGACAGCACTTCGTTGTATGAATGCAGCCCCTTTTCTGAAGTCCCCTGCTTCCCTTTTTATAGAAGTGGAATCCCAAAGGTTATCACTGAAGATGATGGACCTTGAGGCAGATAATTTAGGGAGTAGTGGTCCACTCTGTGGGAATTGGAACTGATCCTTTGACGTGTAATCTGAGTGGGGCGTTTTTTCCTGCATGACGGTCGTCACAAGGTGTGACGGTCGTCATGAAGCTGTGACGGTCGTCACATCAGCAAAAACAGCTTGCTGTGCTTTTCATTGTGTTTTCACTCCTTTTTCGTCCATATTTCATCTGAGATTGCTTCTTTTCTTCATGTTGCCTTGTTTAGACGTGATCGTTGAATACCTGCAAAACATCAGACAAATACACGGAAATAACCCGAAATCAGATCGAAAACGGTTAGACTTTAGTTGAATTATGCATGAAAATATCTATATGATTTCGTGTTATCAATCCGCACTACGGACAAGATAGATATATGATATTGAGGATCATTTTCCAATTTAATCGTGTCGCACAGACCAAAAAGAGGTGGGATCTCGTCTTAATCGCAAACATAATGTCGATTAATGAAGGTATCTTATCGCGATCCCACAGTAAAGAAAATGACCCAAATGGTCATTTTCCGTAGATTTGAAATCGGGAAGGTTATCGACTTCGATAATCCAACACTTACAAATACAAGACTTCATCGATCGAGAAAAGCGAAAATAAAGTCGAAGATGAAGAAGAAATGAGGAGAGAAAATAGGTGGTCTCGGATCTAACATTATTCATCAATAGTTTGACTGGTAACGGTTTACGGAAGTCTTGTCATCGATCAAAAGGCAACGAAAAACGAATAAAGGTGAAATAAAGTCGAAAATAAAAAGTGAAGAGAAAAGTCGGTCTCGGATCTATCGTCTTTCATCAATAATTTGACAGAAAAATATAGAGGTCTCTTCATCGACCCAAAATGAGAATATATGCAAATAAATCCTAGATAAAAATTAAAATCTAACTTCTAAGAAATAGATATTATAAAAAAAACTCTAAAGTTATATAATTAAATCTCTAAAAATAACTAAAATAAAATATTAACAATTCTAGAGAAAACTAATTAAATATATTGAAATCTTAAAACTAGTTTAAAACTAAAAAAAAACAGATTTAAAAATACTAATTATTTTACAAACTAATTTATAAAATAAAATATATTACATTTTAAAAAGGGGTGTGAAAACTCAGATTCATACGAGCCTTTTTGAAGAAACCCATCATCTATTCATAAAAAAAACAAATTAAAAAAAGAAACAAAAAAGAACAGAAAATGGGCTCTAAGGCCCATCTCCATCATCAACTGTATTGTCGTTTTCAGTGAGCAGACTCACAAATCTACCCTCAGAGATATCAATCAACAGTCTTTGGGTTTGAAACCTCAACAACCTTGCGTGGACGATAACGATGTATCTGTTTTTGCGGGTAGTGCCGGCTTGCTGAGGATAAGTCTTGGAAGCTCCGGCATCGGCCTTTGACTTGAAGTGGTGTTCCTTGTCGGACATGATGACTCACTGATTCAACTACTCGACTCTCTGATTCAACTCGGATTTCCTCAAAACTGAATGTGATGTGAAAGACAGTAGGGTGGGGGCGGAGGAGGTGAAGTTGATTTGCGGTGGAGATCGGATGTGAAAGGTTGAAGGAGGAGAAAAGTTTGAGTGGTGCTGGGTTTCGTTTTCAGAAGGAGAAGATTGAAGGGGTTTAGATGTTTAGAGAAGGAAAGATTGAAGATAAAGGAGGATGGGTATTTTGCTCTGAAAATGGGTTTCTGGGTTTTCATAGGTTGAGGAGAAGATGAAGTGGATAATGGTGGGATTCACGGCGCCGGAAAATGGAAGAGGAACAGTGGCTTAGTGAGGGTTTCAAAATGTGGGAGAAGATCTACAGTAGAAGGGTTTGTTGGTGGTTTCGTTAGAGAATGATGATGAATGAACAGTGGACCGCGAATTAGGGTTTTTTGGTCCAAACAGATGATGAATAGTGAAACGGAGGCTAGGCGGCTGAAAGAGAAGATGAATAGTGCATTTTAGGGTTTTTTCGGCTAAGGTCTTGCTCCGGAGGTTAAAGAAAGTGAACAGGAGCATATATACTCAGAATTTGACACGTGGCTTGCTGTTTTTCTTGAATTTTCAATTAATCAATTAAATTGTACTAATACTAATATAACGACTATTAAATACTAATCCTAATAATCTAACTAATCTAATCTAACTAAAACTAATTTAATTAATTAATTAAAAATCTAAAACTCTAATTCTAGTCCTATTTAAACTAATTAAAACTAATCTAAGTTAATTCTAATAATTTCTAAGTCTTAATCTATTTTCTAAATAAAACTCTATTCTAATTTTAAAAAAACTCTAAATCTAACTCTAATTAAATCTATAACTAAATTCTAAGCTCTATTCTAAAAAACTAATTCTAAACTAATAAAAATCTAATTTCTAAATAAAACTCTATTCTAATAGGGATTCTAATTAAATCTAATGAAATAAAAATAATGATCTAAATCTATTAAAAAAATTTAATTTAAAAAACTATTTTCTAATTAAAGATCTATTAAAGTTCTATTTTTAAAAACAAATACTAAAATTCTATTCTAATAATTCTAAATAATTAAAAATCTAATAATTCTATTTAAGAAAACTCTAAATTCTAAATAAATATCTATTTAAAAAATTCTATTTAATAAAATCTAAGTAAAGCTCTATTTAATAAAATCCTAACCTAAATAGATACTAACTAAAAAAATAAAAGAGATAACTCACAAAAACCATGAAATAAAGACGGAAAATACGGGCGAACTCCAGAACACACCCAAAATTATCAGCACGGACTGGAGGCGTCGGCCATCTTGGCTGCTTATCCGATGGTGAGGAAGTCACTCCATTGTCGCGATGTTGTTACGATGATGAGAGTTTTGGAGATGACTTTGGCCCTTGGAGACGCGGAGACCGTTCCTCTTAAGAAGTTGAAAAAAGCACAGGCCAGAGAGGCTTAACTTGAGTTGGAGACAACAAATATATTCAACTAGTTGCAGACCCTTAAAGGCAAATACGAGGCCAAGGTCGCGCTCCTTAAGAACATGAATAAGATGTCCGAATAAATGAAGAAGATCAAGGAGGAGAACGCCAATTTGAAGACCAGGGTCACTGAGCTGGAAGGCTCATCGGCTGTGGGGATAGAAGAAACTGAAGAGGAAAAGTCCTGGAAGACTCGACGGGAGATAGTCGAGAGAATACGTATTCTCGAGCAAGATGTCCTTGGGGCTGTTGAATTTGGATTTTCTGCTGTTTTGGAGCAGGTGAAGGCCCTAAATCCCGACCTTCAGCTGGTCACCGAAGGGATGGGTGTTCTGCATCAGGGGGTCGACGGGAAGGTGGTCCTGCCAAAAATCCCCGCTGATGATGAATGATTATGACTTAATGTATTTCGGCTTGCACGCCAGTTTTCTATACTTTTAATTGTCGGGCTATGCCCGGCATTTACGTAATAAATAAACACTTTCCCGGCTCTGAGGTCGGGTATATTTATGGATGTTTATTTTGACATTGTATGTCTCGACATTGTATGCCTTGTTTAGTTTTTCTTACGGATTATTTTTAGAATTTGCTCGACTAGTCGTGTTACTCGATAGTTATGGAACTTGTCGAGGAGGCGGAGTAATCTCGGTGAATGTGGGACTAGGATCTCGGCTGAGGTCCTGGTCACACAGGGCTTGGACTTTCCCATCGCGAGCTAGGTGTCCTGCCACGCTGGTACGACGACGGCGAAGCTCAATTTAGTTATCCCTGTCGGGCATAAAATTCGCTCTTTTCATGAGCAGAGACTTGCCTTCGTTATGTTTGAGGACTATGCTTGCACCAGGGCACACTTCTTTGGCTGGAAGACCCTTCTTTGGGAGTATAATCGGCAATAACCAGTTTTACTTGCGCAAATGCTACCCGTAGTATTGTTTGACTTTTTCAGCATTCTAGGGTCGAGCAAATGGTTCTCTGTCCAGGTGTTCGAGGTAATAAGCCCTGGTACATGTTTTCGATCTTACCTAGTAAGGGCCTTCCCAATTTGCGGCCAGCTTGCCCTCGCACGAGTCTTTTTGGTTTCGGTGTAGGACAAGGCTGCTCACTTGGAAGTCGTGCTTTATAACCTTGGCGTCATGGTGCAGAGTTATTTTTTATTTCAGCGAAGCTTCGCAGAGAGCTTCCCCTGAATGGATCTTTTTGACCAGGTCGAGTTCTTCTCTTAATGCTTCTTCATTCAATTCCTCGTCGAGGGGGGCCTTTGTCCATCTCGAGGGTTCTCTGATTTCCACTGGGATTACTGCCTTGGTCCCGTATGCTAGTTAGAAGGTGTTGTACCCCAAATTTTGACCCCTTAGATCCTCATTATCATTTTTAGAAGCATGATCATGAATTATCTAACCCTAAATCAGTGCAAGTTTATTATTGTCAAGTTACAGATGAATCAGGGTTCTCGCACCGACAAATTCAAAACAATCAAGGAATGATCAACCAATGATTTGGGCCAATTCAATCATGGAATGAAATCAAAGATAATATCAAAGTCAAATGGGAATTCAATTTGAAGAAATCGTTTCAGAATCAAGAACAGTGCAGTCAGGAGGCCCCGATTAGGGTTTTTAACCAGTGGAAAGTCAACTGTGGTTTGACTTTGATGTTGGAAGATGTTTTAATGGTGGGATTGAGGTCCATGAAGTTCATATAGACTATTAAAGACTATTCAAGAAGTATCAAAGTCTCAGGATGTCCAGAATATCGACGGGTGACTCAATCGGCACCGGGAAATCACGGATCAAGAATGAGAGAGTAATCGAGGAATCGGGAAATTAGGGTTTTGAAAAGGGCTAAACCGTATCTCCTTAACCACACATCCAATTGAGTTGGTTCTAGTCTCATTTGAAAGCTCTTGACAAGTCCTACAAAAGTCCCATACTAGTCCACAACCAGGAAATGCATACTTTTTGAGATATAAGCAAAAACATTCCTAGAAGGGAAAATAACAGAAAATTTCTAAGTTATTTTCACTTTAAAAGCTAAAATCAGCCAACTTCAAGGGGGTTTTTCACCTAGTTTCAAATAGAATCAAGATTTCTGGCCAACATGAAAGTTTTAGTACTATGTGAGGGATTTCTAAATTGTACAAGAACATCTCAAGGTGAGTTATGAGCTGAGAGATACAGGTGTTCAAAGTTGGTATTTTGTCATACTAGTCCCACATTGACCAATTTTGCAAAAGCACCTCTATCACTCAAGTGGGTCAATTCTAACTTGTCAAACTCATACTATCTGATATATTGAACATCTCAAGCAAGTTGAAGCAAAGAAATTGCATGGAGATAGCATAGAATTAAAGATTGAAAGTTCATTGCCTAAGTTGTCATTTTTTACTTTTCCAAGCATGAGGTGGAAAGTGATTCTGCTCCAGCCACTCTACCAAGCACCTAGGCTGCAATTTATCAGTAGAAACATCATTTAAACTTGCCCATTGGGTTAAGGAGACAGCCAAAGATCAGAAAAAGCAAGGCAAGTTGGCAAGTGGTTGAAAATATCAAGTTTGCTTCATGGTTAAGCAAGACTTCCTAGCAAGCACCTCAATCATTTTCTCTATAAAAGGAGGGCTCCCTCACCTCATTTCAAACACATCTTTTCTGATAAAAACCACAAATAACCCCTGTCATCACAATTCCATCATCTTGCTTCAATTTCTCAAAAATCACAAAGTTCACCAAAACACTAAAAAATGGCCTTGAAGTGAAATCTCTACCACATCAAGTTCTACATGTTCCAGCACCCAAACTATCATCCATACACTTTATAAATAACATATATAAGGTGTACAAACCATTGAACCACCAAAAATCACAAGGAATCAAAAAGTCAACCTTTCACTTGGCTTACGTTGACCAAAGTCCATAAAAAACACCAAATCTTGCTCCAAACCTTTTCTTGAGGTTTTAACCACTTGAACACCTCAAGAACCATATATCTCAACTGTCCAAGCCCTTATCCCTCATTAGAAACTCATAATTTTCATTTTGGCATCATAAGTGTGTGGTTACTTAAAGTTGAAGAAAGGAGCCAAAGCAAGAAGGTGAAGCAAAGATCTCTGGTTTTCTCAACTAATTTGGCTTGCTAAATAAGATCACCAACAGGTATGTAATTTGTAAAACCTTGCTCTTTCATTATCTTCCACATCTTGCATATTTAGGTTTTTGATAAAATGAAGTATAAAGCATGAATGAGAGGTGTGTTCATGATCTTCCACCCATGTATGGTTTATGTGTTCATAAATAGCTATGCATACTTGTTGTTGCCTATGTGTTTCTTTTTTATCATTACTTAAGACAACAATCTAGTGGTGGCTGCTGTTATGTATGCTTGCTCATGTTTAGGTTCAAATGCCAAAATTATATTTTTAGGGGAAGAATGAAATTCCAAAGGTCCTAACAGTTGTAACATGATATATATGGAGTATATGCATTGTGGATGCCTTGCTATTGCTAACATAATTCTGTTCCACTCTCAAGATTGGTTTTTGCCAAGAATATGCACTTGCAATGGTAATTCTTTAACCTGTTGTTTAAGGACCTATTTTGATACTTTGAAACCCCTCTATGTGATTCATGTAAGATGTTAGGCTTATGGTTTTGAACAGGTTTGGTACAATTCATGTTGATCACCTTTTAGAGACACTTTTTTACATGTTTCCTAGTCTCACATACCAGTTCTGGTTTTGGGGTATTTTTGAACTCAATTACTTGTTGAAGCACCTCAAGCTAATCATTTTAAACATGCTCATAACCTGGTTTGAGGATTGCAACAAGTAATGGGGAGTTTGACATCTCAAATGGTTGTTTTTTTCAAGCATTTTCTTGCATATACCATGACAGTTTTGGTTGTAGGTCTTTTTTTACTTGATTTATTTGTTTAGACACTTCAAACATAACATTTTAAAGGTGTTACAACCATTACCTAAGTCTCATGGCAAATATTCCAAGTTTTCACTTTTAAAGAGCTAGTTTCACTTACATTTTGCAACTCACTTGCTATTTTCTCAAGCTCTCAGTTCCAAAGGTATTTGAACTCTCAAATCCATTTCATATGATGTATTTGAAGTGTAGGGCATGACAAATTAAAGAGAAATGGCCTAGAATCAAAACTGTCAAAATCCATCTTTGAAAAAGACACTTTTTGCTCCAAATTGCAAATGCTTGGCCAACTGTCATGATAATGGTCTTGGTACATAAATGAACTTTGAAACACCTCATATTTGACATACTTGAGATTTTTGAATACTCATTTTGCTCATAAGATCATTGCTATAAAAATTCACATCTCAAATGATCATTTTTTCACATAAGGCTACATCACCAAGACCAATTTTGGAATGAGTTGATCTCTGAGCAAAATGATGAAGCATACATCTCATATTGGTCAATTAGAGTGTGTTTACATCATGGTTTGAGGTTTAAAATGATTGGAACAAAGAATTACACTCATGATGCACATAATGCACACAAGCCACTCAAACTTGACAATTTTGGTATGACTGGTTTTTTCACCAAAACAACATCACACACATCACTTATTATTCAAATATGGTATGCTAGTACACTTGTTTGAGTATGAAACACACTACACCACAAATTCACTCACGAAATGACTTTTGCTATCACATGCTTGCGTATACCATACCAATTTGAGAATGAATGGTTTTCTTTGAAATCTTTTGATTGCAACAACTTTGTTTGGCCATATGTGACATGTTTAAATGAACCAAACCATTGGAAACGACTTGGATACCAAACTACACTATCTCATGCACATAACACATACAAAAATGCATTTTGAAAACCAAATATTCACATGATAGTTCCAGTTTGAATTTTATCACACACACACACATTTAATATCATGTATTAAAGGTGTTTGGAATGTTGCCTTGACTCAATTTGAGCTGAAACTCAAAAACCATACTATCATGCATCTATGCTTATGTTTACTTGCAAGTTGAATATGACATTCCAATATCTACATGTCCTGGTCTTAAACTTGTTTCCTTCTGTATATATATCATATATTGGATGTGTATGTGAATTTACTTGGCATTAAACATGTTGGAATCAAGCTGTGCATAGCATTTTGCAAATCATGAACCATAACACACACCAGCTATCGTTTTTTTTACTAGACAAACAATTTGGAAAAACTAACACCACCATCCTCTTCCTCTCATTTTTCTACCCAATTTTCATATAAAATTTGCCTCGATCCGATGAGCGGTTAGTGAGATACGGTATAAAACGTATTTGGTTTCGATTATGTATCCATGTCATTATGCATTCAAAAGCACACAAACACACCAGCTATAGTTTTTTTCACTAGGTAAACAATTTGGAAAAACCACCACCACCATCCTCTTCCTCTCATTTTTCTACCCAAGATCCATATAAAATTTGCCTCGATCCGATAAGCGGTTAGTGAGATACGGTATGAATCGTATTTGTGTTGATTATGTATTTTTGCCCAGCCATGGAACCAAACAAGGCATGTATATTTATGATTTCCATTTGATTAATTGATGTAACAGCCGCCCCAGCGGTAGAGACTCGCGCGTGTATCAGTCTTGGCATGGGTTCGATCCCTTGTGATAACCCTTGTTGCCACTTTTTCTCATTTTTTGTACATAAACTTCAAAAATTCGTAACTCTCTCATTTTTTATCGTTTTTCACCCGTTCTTTTTTCATTGTGTTTATTTTAATGTGTACTTTCACGTCATAATTTTATTTTCCATGTTTGATTATTTTTTCACCACGTTTGATTGTGCGCGATCCGCGCGTCAACGGTACTAACCCTATTTGGTTGCAGATGAAATTTAAAAGGTTTCCTCTTGTGTTTTCTAAGGAAAATTGATTGTTATCATGTCTATATATGTTTGTCAACATGTTAGAATTTTTACCTCGAATTATTTTTATGTTTATCTCATCTGTCTGTTAACGGTATTCCAGGTGCGAACTGTCGTCACGGTTCTCGTACCAAAACAATTGCTCTGATTGTCATCATTGCTTTCCATCTTTAATCTTTGTATTGGTTGTCACCATGAATGTTTGAATAATGTTTGTATTTTATTTTATCCCCAAGCGACGAAGCTCGTTAGCTTTCATCCAGTTGCCGACAATACTGTTCCTCCAAAGGAAGGTCTGTCCACTTGACTGTCATTGTCTTGGACCAAAATCTCCGTTTTCCCTTTGACTTTGTTAAGTCACTCTAACCCTAGTTAAGAAACCTCTAGACTTTGCTTGAAGTCCAAGAAACCTACCCATACTAGGAGTGTTCTTCAACTAGAACCCTAGGAAAGAGTTCGTCAACTCTATGTAAGAATCATCGTCATGATTTTCTTACTTTCCCTTTTCAATTTAGCTTAGGGAGTTTTGTCAAACTCCACACAAACATCGTCATGTTTGTTCCCCTTTGAACTTTGATCATCATCAAGAGTTCTTTCCCCTCGTGAGGTGAACTACGATTGCTCTGATTCTATCCTAGTCAGGATACGTAGGCAGAAGGTGCGATACCTTTGCGAGCAAACTTAGAAAACCACTTAGGCCTTTATTTTACTTTTATTCCCAACTTAAACCATAGTGCACAATTCACAAACTTAGCAAGTAATTAAACAAAAGGTTCCTGTAGAGTACTACAGATGTTTAGGGTGCTAATACCTTCCCTAGATATAACCAACCCCCGAATCCCCGAATCTCTTAAAAGCGTTGTTGTCACCTCGCGCAAAAGGTTATTTCTTTCTTTAGACCTATCCTTTAGATAAATTAAAGTCCGGTTGTAAAAAGAAATACGGTTCAAGTTAATTAATAGCTTGATATCCAATTTTCACCGCAACAGAAATGGCGACTTCACTGGGGATACTTTGCTTTTGCTTTTATTTTGAGGGTTCAACCTATTTTGTTTAACTAATTGCTATCTGTGAATACTTGTATATATTTGTGCTCTGATGGTTTGGGAAACTTGAGATGGTGAGACGGCACTACACCCGTGCTCAAGCGTACTTATGATAGGAAGGTGGTATATTCAAGAAGGCTTATAGGGAGTTGATTCCCGACCAAGCTGACTTGAGAAAATCACCACTCAGTAGAGGCCCTTTTTGAGAGTTAGTATTGTTGATCGAGTATTCGTGAAAACAATGCTACTTTCTACATAGGTGCCCATGACACTGAGGACCTTTAGATACCTTTTCCCCCATTATGGCTTTATTAGGATGTAGTGCGATGACTATAAGGAAGTAATTCCGAATTAGTTGATACGCGATACTACACTTGGACGAGACTCTCTTGAGAATATTATCGACCACCAAGTATTTGGGAAATTGATAATATCCGAAAGATGGGTCGAGGACTCCAGGAACTCTTTTAGAACCTTGTTCTGCAGTTATGGAAACCTTAGTACATACCTTTGGGGAGGGTAGACCTTGACTCCTTGCTCATATTTTCCAAACCCGAAACCTTGTCTGTTTACTTGTGTAAATCTGTGAATATGTGATTACCTGTGTTTGTGCATTCATGCATCCATAAACATCATGTCATAAAAGTTTTATGGAACTCAGAGTCGTTTATTTATAAAATATCAGGAAAATCATGGACAACGAAAAAAAGAAAACTATAAAGTACACTTACAAAAGCCCTAATATAGATGAGATTGAAAGGTTGAGCACTCTGATCACAGATGTAGAAGGATTCAAGAGCAGGTACGGGAATTTGTTGTCTCTACTGAAAACAAGGAAGAAAATGGATTCGGGACTCCTTTCCACATTACTCCAGTTCTATGATCCACTTTATCACTGCTTCACATTTTCGGATTATCAGTTAGTGCCAACACTTGAAGAGTATTCCTGTCTGATTGGGTTACCCATCCTTGACGCATCTCCTTTTCCCGTCATGGAGAAGGACCCTAAAAAGGAAGAAATTGCTAAAGCCACACGTATCGGGTTGGTAGACATTCAGAAGAGCATGGTTACTAAAGGAGGAATCTTTGGGCTGACTGCAAAATTCTTGATTGGGAAGGCTCAGTATTATGCCGATCACTTGAGTATGGATGCTTTTGAGGCTATTCTAGCCTTACTTATTTATGGGATCTTTCTTTTTTCCGAGCTTTGACAACTTTGTGGATCTCAATGCCATCAAAATATTCTTGAAGAAGAATCTAGTACCTACTCTACTAGCTGATGCTTACCACTCTGTTCATCAAAGAAATCTTCACAAAGGAGGAATGATCGTCTGTTGTGTTCCGTTGTTGTATAAATGGTTCGTTTCTCATCTACCCAAAGCCCATACTTTTTAGAGCAAAGGATGGTGGTCTGAAAAGATTATGGCTCTTACTCACTCCGATATTGACTGGTACAGTCGTAGTTATGATGGGATCAAAATCATTGATAGTTGTGGAAGCTTCGGGAATATACCTCTCCTTGGTACAAATGGGGGAATCAGCTATAACCCCGTGCTTGCTCGTCGATAATTTGGTTATCCGCTGAAAGACAAACCCAACAGTGCTCACGTAGAAGGTATTTTCTTCATAGGAGTTTCAGAATTAAAAGATGAAATTCTCAAAGCATGGGGGCATATACACAGGAAAGGAAAAGAGGACTTGGGAAGACCTAACTGCATCTCTTTTGAACCTTATCTCCAATGGGTACGAAAGAGGGCCATTCAGTTGAAAATGCCTTATCCTCCACAAAAGCCTATGGTATTAATAGAAGAACAACCATTGATTTTCATGTCTGAGGAAGAGAAGCTGAAGATCGCTCTGAGGAAGTCACAGCAGACTGAGGTGTCCTGGAAGTACAAATATCAGGTGGCTATGGAGGAGAACGAGGAACTCCGCAAACAAATTCAGTTGAAGGAAGAGGAAGCAGTTGCAAGCAAGAAGAGGAAGGCACAGGAAGATGCATTTTATTCCAACCATCAATCAACCCCTTGGAAGGCTATGGTAGACAAACTCATCCTTGAGAAAGCACGGGTGGAAGAAGAGCTCAGAAGAATCAAGAAGAGAGAGGATTTTTAGAGCATATTGAGTTGTAATATTAGGGCTTTTTGTAAGATGTACTAAAATCTTTTGTAATACCCTTTTTGAAAAATCAATGAAATGAAAGGATATTTTGGTAAAATTGAGTTCCATAAAACTTTTGCATTTAGGGTTGCATTCTTGTTATTTTAAACATTAAAGGAACTAAAAGATTATTTTGCATATATTATAGGATGGATTCTGGAAAGAAAGAAGAGGTTGTGTTCCGAAGACCGAGACTAGAGAACCTGAAGAAACTGGTAAGTTTGGTAGAAGACCCCGAGGCGTTCAGAGGAAGACATGGGAATATGCTGTCATTACTGGAAGTTCAAGTGTACGAAGAAATGTTATCCGCACTCGTGAAATTCTATGATTCAACCTATCATTGCTTCACGTTTCCAGATTATCAGTTGCTACCAACTTTGGAGGAGTATTCCGCCCTAATGGGGGTGGGTGTTACCCCCAGCCCCTTTTCTGGAAGGGAGGGAACTCCTAATGAAAGAGCAATTGCAGAGGCCGCGTATTTGGAATTAGACGAAGTGCGATCTCATATGGGTGCTAAGGGAGGATTGTACGGAATTTCAGCCATGTTCCTATATGAAAAAGCTCAGAGCTATGCCTTGTCACAAAATACTGAAGCATTTGAAGCCATCCTGGTGTTGCTTATTTACAGACTGTTCTTGTTCCCAACTGCTAGTGATTTTGTGGACGCAGACGCAATCAATCTCTTCTTGATCAAAAATCCTGTACCCACCTTGCTGGCCGACACTTATTTTACCCTCCACCGAAGGAACCGCTATGGGGTTGGACGAATTGAATGTTGCACCGTTCTCCTGCACAAGTGGTTTGTTTCACACTTGTCAGAAATTCCAGCCATTTGGGATAAGCAAAATGGACTCTCATGGACGGAAAAGCTGCTGTTGCTCAAACACTCAGACATTAAATGGTTTGATCCTATGTACGGAGGAATTTCCATGATCCAAAGCTGTGGAGATTTCCCGAATGTACCGCTCATCTGCGTCAATGGTTGCATCAGCTATAATCCTATTCTGGCCCGTCGACAGTTGGGGCACCCCATGGAAGATGAACCAGATCCAGACTATTTGAGGAAATTTTACTTGGAGGAAAGGAAGAATCCCGCTTATAGGGCTCGAATCGCGTACGCTTGGCGTTATGTCCACACAAGAGGAGTAACTGCCCTATGCCCCCACAACGCTACTGTTTCAGAATCTTACCTATCATGGGTAAGAGAAGCGGCAATGAAGATGTTCTATACCTGCTTTGAGCCTGACTCGCCCAAGCCTACCCTCGTAGAAGAGTTGAAGGCCGCCTTGGCAAAAGCTGAGAAAGAAGGGAAAATGTGGAGAGATAAGTATTTCAAGGCTATGCAAGAGAAAGAAGAACTTCAAGAATTGGTACGTCAAGGTGGAAGAAAGAATCAGTCTGAAGATGAAGGACCATCCAGCAGAAGAATCTAGAATCTATTGTTATTGTTTTTCGTATTTTGTAGAAGCTTGTATTTTCATTTCCCGTTTGATGTTGTAAACTCTCCAGATATTATCAATGAAGATTTGGCTGTTTTTCCTATTTATTGTTATAATATTCGCAAATAAAGCTTTTATTCCCTTGAATGTTTAAAATCTGCATTTTGCATGTCCGCATTTCATAAACATTGCATATACATGTTCCTGAGTCAAGTCTCATCCCTCTGTCTTGTCAACAGAATCACACTGAAACCTCGCCATCAGTACAACACACGAGCCCAAGCTCGCTTAAGGATGGAAGAGCAGAACTTGGATGTAAACAGAATCGACAATGAACTCGGAGAGCTCCGAGGAGGCATGGGACAGATCAAAGAAGCCTTGCAAGTCATCCGGGCAATGTTGGACACTCAAGCCACCGTTGTCTCTGAAATCACTGCAGAACCAATCCCGACAGCTGTTACTATTGCCAATGTGCCAACCTATGGGTTACCTTCAGGCTTTGTGCCACCGCCGAGAGTCACTCAACAGACAATTCCCTTGGGAGGTGAGATTCCACAAGTTATTCCCACCTACACTCCAGCTACAGTTCAGGTTCAAGCACGCCCCATCTTTCATAATCCACCACCGGTATACGAAGGACCCGAAGGGTATGAAGAGGAAAATGAATCACATGAGAGGTTGAGGGAGAGTGTTGAAACGATAGGGAGAAATATCCGAGCAATGGAAGGAAATGATACCTTTGGCACTGACGCCAGAGAAATGTGTTTGGTATCTGGACTAGTAATACCACCAAAATTCAAAATCCCAAATTTCGATCAGTACTCAGGAGCTACTTGCCCACGAACTCACTTAATCATGTACTATAGAAGAATGGCAGCACACGTCGAAGACGACAAGTTAATGATCCATTGCTTCCAAGACAGTCTGAAAGGAGCTCCAGCAAAATGGTATCTAAGTCTAGATCAGTCCAGAATCCACAGTTTTCAAGATTTGGCAGATGCATTCATGAAACATTACAAATATAATATGGATATGGTACCTGACCGAAGGCAGTTGTTGAACATGTCCCAGAAAAGCACAGAGTCATTCAAAGAATACGCTCAGCGGTGGAGAGAAACAACATCCCAGGTAGAGCCACCCCTAAGTGAGAAGGAACTGACAGACTGGTTTGTTGACACAGTGAGACCAGAATTCTATGAGAAAATGATCAGCAGTGTGTCTGCAAGTTTTTCAGACATTGTAGCCGTGGGAGTAAGGGTAGAATTAGGGATGAAAAGTGGAAAGGTAGCCAGCAGCTCCGGCAGTTCTAACAACAGCAGTATTAAGAAGGTCAGCAGTGGGTTTCACAAAAAGAAAGAAGGTGAGACAAATGCCATAATGGGGAGAAGAATCCGTACCATGAGACCTCCATATCAGCAATATCAACCGCCTCAACAAAGTTTCTTCCAGCCAATCCAACCTAACTATGTTCAACCGTTTCATCAACAAAGACCCATGTACCCGGTACAGTATGCCCCTCAGCAATATGTGGCAGCTGTGACCCCAGCATTCAACCATTCCACTTCAAACTATCAACCAGGGCGACCAGCGCCCATGTATCAGCAAAACCAGCAAGGGCATCAACGAGCGCCCAACGCTCCGCCCTTTCAACAAAATCAGCAGCAGAGGGTACCACAGCCCAGGCAACAATACCAGAACCGGAGGCCAACAACAAAACCTCCACTTCCACAAATACCAATGACGTACACTGAGTTATATCCATCTTTGGTCCAACAGGGGTTGATCACGACAAGACCACTTAATCCAGATACCACATCTCCACATTATAACCCAAATGCTCATTGTGCTTTCCATGAAGGTGCTGCCGGCCATGACTTAGAAGGTTGCTTTGCCTTAAAACATCTGGTAAGAGAGTTGATGGAGAAGAAAATCTTGTCCTTTGATGATGTACCACCTAACGTCAAAAGTAACCCACTGCCAAACCATGGAGGGGTCAATGCCATTGAAAAGTCAGATGAAGAGATGATTAATGATGTGTCAAAAATCAGAACGCCATTGAAGACATTACATGATAAGCTGACCAAAGCAGGGTTGTTGGGAGATGTTCATAACCAATGTGAAAAACGTACCATTAGTTCCAGTGGATGTAACGGGATACGGGAAGATATACAAAGATTTATAAATGAGGGGATGTTACAAGTATGTGGTAAGGAAAGGAAAGAAGAGGTTTCTGTAATAGAGCCAGCTTTCGACCTATCCAGGAAAAGAGAGAAAGTTCCAGTGTTTAACAGGGGTGCAAGGCCAGTTTTCAACAGAGCTGCTATAGGTCAACCACGACCAATCGTAGTTCAGAAACCAAGACCGTTCCATTATGACAATACAAAAGCTGTTCCGTGGAAATACGATGTGACCGTAGTAGACCAAGAAACGGGAAAGATTGTTCAGACAGATAATCAGAAAGATGTGACCAATATTACCGGCACTAGCAAAATGACCCGCAGCGGTCGGATCTATCAGCCAAAAGAATCAGTAGCTATTCCAAAGGAAGTCATTCCTGCTGTGGTAATCAAAGAAAAAGAAGCTCCGAGCACAGAAGAAGAAAATGATGAATTTTTGAGGATTATCCGAAGAAGTGATTACAAGGTAATAGATCAGCTTCATCAGACGCCATCAAAAATATCAATCTTGTCACTCTTGATAAATTCTCCAGCTCACAGGGAAGCATTACAGAAAGTATTGAGACAAGCACACGTAACTAAGGACATTTCACTTGGGCAGTTTGATTCAGTAGTGGCTAACATCACGGCATGCAATACTTTAAGTTTCAGCGACGCCGAGTTACCGAAGGAAAAACGTGATCATAATCGTGCACTACACATATCCATCAAATGCCAGGAAGATACTTTGGCACGAGTACTGGTCGACACAGGATCCTCATTAAACGTGTTACCCGCAAGATCACTGTCCAGATTAGCCTATACCAGGGCAGAGATGAAACCAACCTCGTTAATTGTAAAAGCTTTTGATGGTTCAAGGAGGACGGTCATCGGAGAAGTAGAATCACCAATTTTGGTGGGACCCCATGAATTCAACATTGTATTTCAGGTGATGGACATAAACCCAACTTATAGCTGCCTACTGGGACGTCCCTGGATCCATGAAGCAGGGGCGGTAACTTCTACCCTACACCAGAGAATGAAGTTTGTGGTAAATGATAAGCTGGTGATTGTTCATGGTGAAGAAGAATTAATGGTCAGTAATCTTTCATCATTCCGGTACATTGAAGCAGAAGAAGACGCACTAGAGACATCATTCCAAGCACTAGAAATAGCAAACGCAGTGATGATAGAGGAGACGGTGGCAAAAAGTGGTCCAACTTTCGCATCCGCTCAAGGCGCCAAAGCTACAATGGAAGAAGGCACTCCCGCAGGATGGGGAGAAGTCATTGAGGTAAAGCCGAAGATGAACCGCCAGGGGTTGGGTTACAAACCAACTCAAAGCGAAGAACCAAGGCATGACAACAGCCGGCCAAAGGCTATTCAAGAAATATTTATCAGTGGCGGTTTTCAAATTAACGCCGTGGAAGGAAATCTTGAAAGTGAAGACATAGAAGCACTAGTGTATCATGACGAAGCTACTCTGAACAACTGGGAGGCTATCGAAGTTCCTGTAGTTTTTCCCGAGTTAAAGTAATTTGTTGTTTTTCTTTGTTATTTTTAAAATCTCCATAGCCGTGCCCAAGGCTATAGGAATGTTTTATAAGGGCCCCATGCTTTCAAAGAAATATCAATGAGAATGGACTATTTTGTTAAAAATCCTCGTGTTGTTTCTTTACCGTCTTTTGCTTTTACTTTGAAAGAAAAATGGCAATACAAAGAAAACCAAAACAAAAACAATTTTCTCTTTCTCTGTGTGTGTTGCATTTTGTTGATTGTGTGTTTTGATAAAGTAAACCCTTCAAACATGCAGTGATGACCATAACCCCATTGAATCCTGTGACCATGCATCTCCTCCTGACCTTGATTCACCAATTTACCAAGCTGAAGACGAGGATGAAGACTGTGAAATTCCCGATGAACTGGTAAGACTGGCCCAAAAAGAGGATGCAGAGCTTCAACCCCATAAGGAACAGGTAGAAGTTATCAACCTTGGTACCGAAGAAGATAAAAAAGAAGTCAAAATTGGGACAGCCCTAGGGGCAGAGGTAAAACAGCAGTTAAAGGAACTCTTAAGAGAATATGTAGATGTGTTTGCTTGGTCTTATCAGGATATGCCTGGTTTGGATACAGACATAGTGGTTCACAAGTTACCACTCCGACCTGAATGCCCACCGGTTAAACAGAAACTCAGAAGAACCAGACCCGACATGGCTCTCAAAATCAGAGATGAGGTAAAAAAGCAGATTGATGCAGGCTTCCTTGCAGTGGCCAAGTATCCAGAATGGGTAGCCAACATTGTTCCTGTACCAAAGAAAGATGGAAAGGTAAGGATGTGTGTGGATTATCGAGATTTAAACAAAGCCAGTCCAAAGGACGACTTCCCTCTACCACATATTGACACTTTGGTAGATAATACAGCTCGGTTTGCAGTATTTTCCTTTATGGACGGTTTCTCTGGTTACAATCAAATCAAAATGGATCCTGACGACATGGAAAAGACAACCTTCATCACTCCATGGGGAACCTATTGTTATAAGGTTATGCCATTCGGTTTGAGAAACGCAAGCGCAACTTATCAAAGAGCTATGGTGGCTTTGTTCCACGACATGATGCACAAAGAAATAGAAGTATATGTGGATGACATGATCGCCAAGTATCAAAATGAAGAAGACCATCTAGAACATTTGTTGAAGTTATTCAAAAGACTCCAGAAATATCAGTTGAGGTTGAATCCCGCAAAGTGCACTTTCGGAGTCAGATCAGGAAAATTACTCGGTTTTATTGTCAGCCACAAGGGGATTGAAGTGGATCCAGACAAAGTTCGTGCCATTCAAGACATGCCAGCTCCGCAGACCAAAAATCTGGTTAGAAGCTTCCTTGGAAGGTTGAATTACATATCCAGGTTCATTTCCAATATGACCCCCACCTGTGAACCGATCTTCAAGTTGTTACGAAAGGATCAAACGGTCGTATGGAATTCTGATTGTCAAACAGCGTTCGATAAAATCAAAGGTTATCTCCAAGAACCTCCAATTTTGATACCACCCATTCCGGGAAAGCCTCTCTTTATGTATTTGACAGTGCTTGAAAACTCAATGGGTTGCGTTCTGGGTCAACAAGACAAATCTGGACGGAAAGAACATGCCATTTATTATCTGAGCAAGAAATTTACTGATTGTGAAAGCAGATACTCACTCCTAGAAAAGACTTGTTGTGCTTTAGCATGGGCCGCTAAGCGTTTGAGGCAGTATATGATTTGTCACACCACTTTATTGATCTCGAAAATGGATCCAATAAAGTACATCTTTGAGAAGCCGGCACAAACCGGAAGACTCGCCCGGTGGCATATGTTACTATCAGAATATGATATTCAATATGTGGCTCAGAAATCTATCAAAGGCAGTGTATTATCAGAATATCTCGCAGATCAACCTGTCGAAGATTATGAACCTCTGAAGTTTGATTTTCCGGATGAAGATATCATGTTAGTAAAAGATTGTGAAGAAACAAGTTCTGACAAAGGTCAACAGACAGAGAATTGGTGGAAAATGATGTTCGACGGTTCCTCCAATTATAGCGGGCATGGCGTGGGTGCAGTTTTAATGAATCCTGAAGGTGGTTACACTCCGTTTACAGCCAGACTAGACTTTGATTGTACAAACAACATTGCTGAATACGAAGCATGTATCCTTGGTCTCGAAGCAGCCATTGATCTCCAAATCAAAAATCTCGAAGTCAGTGGAGACTCAGCATTGGTTATCTACCAAGTCACGGGTGAATGGGAGACAAGACATGAAAACCTGATCCCTTACAGAGCTTATATCGTTGAAACGATCAAGTATTTTGACGAAATCACCTTTAAACATGTTCCAAGAGCAGAGAATCACATCGCCGACGCTTTAGCCATGCTGGCCTCAATGTGGAAAACTAGAGATGTCAACGATGGCACACTTATCAAAATTGAACGCAAGACAGAGCCTGCTTACTGTCAAATGATTGAAGAAGAAACCGATGGCAAGCCCTAGTATCATGATATAAAGAATTATCTGTTGAAGCAAGAATATCCCACAGATGCTACGGCACTTGACAAGAAAACACTAAGGCGATTAGCATCCAAATTCTTCCTCAGCAATGGTGTACTTTACAAAAGAAATCATGATATGGTCTTACTCAGATGTGTTGACAAAAGAGAAGCGGACTTGTTAATGAAAGATGTTCATGAAGGAATGTTTGGTACTCACGCCAACGGATACGCCATGTCCAGAAAGATCTTGAGAGCTGGTTACTACTGGTTGACCTTGGAAACTGACTGTATTCAATACGCCAGAAAGTGTCACAAATGTCAGATCTACGCAGACAAAATGCATGTGCCTCCAACACTGTTGAATGTACTATCTTCGCCATGGCCTTTCTCTATGTGGGGCATCGACATGATTGGGGAAATTAAACCGAAAGCTTCAAATGGACACCGTTTCATTCTGGTCGCCATCGACTATTTCACAAAATGGGTTGAAGTTGTATCTTACACCAATGTTACACGTCAAGTGGTGGCTCATTTCATTAAAAAGGAGATCATCTGTCGCTACGGGATCCCAAGCAGAATTATAACAGACAACGGTACCAATCTGAACAACAAAGTTATGAAAGAATTATGTGATGACTTCAAAATCGAACACCACAACTCTTCCCCTTACCGTCCAAAGATGAATGGAGCTGTGGAAGCTGCAAATAAAAACATCAAGAAGATCTTGCAGAAAATGGTTAAAACCTACAAAGATTGGCATGAAATGTTACCATTTGCCCTGCACGGATACAGAACCTCCGTCCGCACTTCCACAGGGGCAACCCCCTTTTCTCTGGTATATGGAATGGACGCAGTTCTTCCCATCGAGGTCGAGATACCATCCCTCAGAGTCATCATGAAAACCAAGTTAGAAGAGGCAGAATGGATTAAAGAAAGATTTGATCAGCTGAATCTCATCGATGAAAAGCGCATGTCTGCGATGTGTCACGGCCAGTTGTATCAAAAAAGAATCAAGAGGGCGTTCGATAAAAAGGTCCGTATCAGAGAATTCCGCGAAGGAGAACTTGTGCTCAAGAAGATCTTACCAGTTCACAAAGACGCAAGAGGGAAGTGGATGCCTAATTATGATGGCCCCTTTATTGTGAAGACAGTATTCTCTGGAGGTTCACTGATCCTTACTACCATGGACGGAGAACAACTTACACACCCGATAAACTCTGACGCAGTTCGGAAATATTACGCCTAAAAAGTACCCGATAAACCGGAAAATCCAAAAGAACGGTTTATGCAAAAGTTAGGGTAGAAAAGAAAAAGAGAAGGAAAGGAAAAAGAGAAAAGAAATCAAAAAGCTCGCTAAGTTGAAAACCCGAAAGGGCGGCTTAGGCAAAAATGAGCGTCCCGGTGGATTGAAAACCCGAAGGGGCAATCCAGGCAAAAATTAGGGACAAAGGCGTTTCGCTGCATCAGACAAAGGCATCAACACTGCAGACTCAACAAAGATTCATCTCAACAGCTCTCGTCAGAAGCAAGGATCTTGGAGAATTCTAGTCTTTAGGGATAGTTAGGTCACAGGATTCAATGTAACCTTATCCATTTTTGCCATTTTAATTGTAAAAATTTCCATGGAATATTGTCATTGGCAAGATTTCATCCTTTAAATAAAATCAGCCTTTTGAGCCTCTCTTTCTTGTGCAAATTATCAGTTCCTTATTTTCTTTGTTATGCAAAATACCGTTCGTTAATCAACGATTATTTTTGAAAGCATTAAAATCCAGATTTTTGAAAAAATAATAACTTGGAAATATTTTACAAAATGATTTAACTTGTGGAAAAACTCGAGGGAAATCATACATTCCCCGAAACTTCAGGGTAGCAGGAGCCTTGATGCACAGTCAGAATTTACATTCCCCAATGAAATGCTAGCAAGTTGGGAGACGAAGAGTCCTTTGGCCATGCATGATTACCAAAATTGAAAATTATCCCTCAGGATTTCTTGTGATGATATGAAGGTTCCTCCCCCAGCAAAGTATTTCTGGACATCTGTTTGAATTCACCTCAGCAAAATCTACCTACAGGCTTTATTCCCCAGTAGGTCTTCGGGTTTATTTCCCAAGTCTACGTACACCCCTCATCATGGGATCAGTGTGATTCGTTTGTTCCCCGAGTCGGTGACATCTATCAACCCCCGCGAAGTCTAAGTTATTACTCACTTCGTTTCCAAGTATAAGTCCAGTCGTAACTGGCATTTTGTTCAAACCAATTGTTGTTGATATTCATTTGGTCGTCACCATCCATGCCCTTTTAAAGCCCAGTCGTCACTGGCATTGTCTAAATCCAATCGTCATTGGTGTCTCGTTAGTTGTCACTAACAAATCCACGTATAAGTCCAGTCGTCACTGGCACTAAATAAAAGTCCAATTGTCATTGACGCCTCTTGGTCTGGTTGTTACCAACCTTTCCCCGGGAAATCCAGTCGTCACTGGTATTGTTTCAATTATTATTGGTATCTTGTTAGTTGCCACTAACTCTCCCCATGAAGTCCAGTCGTTACTGGCACTGCCTAAATCCAATCGTCATTGGTATCTTGAGGTTTTTACCAATTTTTCCTTCAAAACCCAGTCGTAACTGGTATCATCGTCTAGAGTCCAATCGTTACTTGGAGTCTATTTCAGTTTGGTTGTCACCAATTTCCAGCTAGAAGATCTAGTAATCCCTAGCATTTTTGTATAACCAATTGTCATTGGTATTCCCCAGTATGGTCGTCACCATCTTCATTAAAAAAAAAAAAAAATCCGGTCGTAACTGGCATTGTTTAAAACCAATCGTTATTGGTACCCTGATTTGGTCGTCACCAATCACCATTAAAAGACCAGTCGTCACTAGCATCGCTTGGAATTCTGGTCGTTACCAATTCCCCAGGAAGTCTATTGATTACCAGCACTGTGTGAACTATTTGCAGAAGCTGAGGATGTATCCCCAGTGATCCATGTTCCCAGTCAAGTCTCGGAGATCTAGTCATCACTAGTATCCTCCACGTGTGATTAGTCTTATTTCTAGTCCATTCCTGAAGATCCCGTTTGAACTCTTCACTATAGGAAGTTCCTCATCTGATCATCCCCAGTGAGGTTGTATCCAGTCTTTCGCTTCCCCGGTGAATCCTGATTCTCTTTTCCCGATGGAATTAATTTTCCGTTTCCCCAGTAAAAGTATATCCTTTTCCCCAGTAGAAGTCAATTCTTCTCCCCGGTGGAGTACCTCTGTTCCAATAAGATTGTCATCTTTATTGGATTTGTCTTTTCCCCATGTGAAGTTTTCCTTCTTACGCTATCAGTCATGTCTGAACTGTTAATTTAGTTTTTCAGTACGAGTCCCCAGTGTCGAGTCCTTGTATTTGTCACTGTTTGTTTACTGTTTCTTTTATCATTATCGTTGCGTCTATGTTGTTTGCATTCAAGCATCATAAAAAATCATTTAGAGTGCATGGCATATCATAACTTGTCCTTTAGCATGGCATCGGATCTAAGGGACAAAATTTTTGGTTATCTATATTTAAATACCTTTCACTGCGATTTTCCGAGAATTGTCATCTCTCAGTCATCTCGTGAAGATATTTAAATAGGGGCAACTGTTGTACCCCAAATTTTGACCCCTTAGATCCTCATTATCATTTTTAGAAGCATGATCATGAATTATCTAACCCTAAATCAGTGCAAGTTTATTATTGTCAAGTTACAGATGAATCAGGGTTCTCGCACCGACAAATTCAAAACAATCAAGGAATGATCAACCAATGATTTGGGCCAATTCAATCATGGAATGAAATCAAAGATAATATCAAAGTCAAATGGGAAGTCAATTTGAAGAAATCGTTTCAGAATCAAGAACAGTGCAGTCAGGAGGCCCCGATTAGGGTTTTTAACCAGTGGAAAGTCAACTGTGGTTTGACTTTGATGTTGGAAGATGTTTTAATGGTGGGATTGAGGTCCATGAAGTTCATATAGACTATTAAAGACTATTCAAGAAGTATCAAATTCTCAGGATGTCCAGAATATCGACAGGTGACTCAATCGGCACCGATCGATTGTACGGTTGACCGAAAAGTCAACTCCTCGAATTTTGAGAATTGGAATCCAAGTTGTGAATCAAAGTTGTTCCTTATGTCATAATGGACTTGCATATCAATTTTCATGATCATTGGATCAAGAATGAGAGAGTAATCGAGGAATCGGGAAATTAGGGTTTTGAAAAGGGCTAAACCGTATCTCCTTAACCACACATCCAATTGAGTTGGTTCTAGTCTCATTTGAAAGCTCTTGACAAGTCCTACAAAAGTCCCATACTAGTCCACAACCAGGAAATGCATACTTTTTGAGATATAAGCAAAAACATTCCTAGAAGGGAAAATAACAGAAAATTTCTAAGTTATTTTCACTTTAAAAGCTAAAATCAGCCAACTTCAAGGGGGTTTTTCACCTAGTTTCAAATAGAATCAAGATTTCTGGCCAACATGAAAGTTTTAGTACTATGTGAGGGATTTCTAAATTGTACAAGAACATCTCAAGGTGAGTTATGAGCTGAGAGATACAGGTGTTCAAAGTTGGTATTTTGTCATACTAGTCCCACATTGACCAATTTTGCAAAAGCACCTCTATCACTCAAGTGGGTCAATTCTAACTTGTCAAACTCATACTATCTGATATATTGAACATCTCAAGCAAGTTGAAGCAAAGAAATTGCATGGAGATAGCATAGAATTAAAGATTGAAAGTTCATTGCCTAAGTTGTCATTTTTTACTTTTCCAAGCATGAGGTGGAAAGTGATTCTGCTCCAGCCACTCTACCAAGCACCTAGGCTGCAATTTATCAGTAGAAACATCATTTAAACTTGCCCATTGGGTTAAGGAGACAGCCAAAGATCAGAAAAAGCAAGGCAAGTTGGCAAGTGGTTGAAAATATCAAGTTTGCTTCATGGTTAAGCAAGACTTCCTAGCAAGCACCTCAATCATTTTCTCTATAAAAGGAGGGCTCCCTCACCTCATTTCAAACACATCTTTTCTGATAAAAACCACAAATAACCCCTGTCATCACAATTCCATCATCTTGCTTCAATTTCTCAAAAATCACAAAGTTCACCAAAACACTAAAAAATGGCCTTGAAGTGAAATCTCTACCACATCAAGTTCTACATGTTCCAGCACCCAAACTATCATCCATACACTTTATAAATAACATATATAAGGTGTACAAACCATTGAACCACCAAAAATCACAAGGAATCAAAAAGTCAACCTTTCACTTGGCTTACGTTGACCAAAGTCCATAAAAAACACCAAATCTTGCTCCAAACCTTTTCTTGAGGTTTTAACCACTTGAACACCTCAAGAACCATATATCTCAACTGTCCAAGCCCTTATCCCTCATTAGAAACTCATAATTTTCATTTTGGCATCATAAGTGTGTGGTTACTTAAAGTTGAAGAAAGGAGCCAAAGCAAGAAGGTGAAGCAAAGATCTCTGGTTTTCTCAACTAATTTGGCTTGCTAAATAAGATCACCAACAGGTATGTAATTTGTAAAACCTTGCTCTTTCATTATCTTCCACATCTTGCATATTTAGGTTTTTGATAAAATGAAGTATAAAGCATGAATGAGAGGTGTGTTCATGATCTTCCACCCATGTATGGTTTATGTGTTCATAAATAGCTATGCATACTTGTTGTTGCCTATGTGTTTCTTTTTTATCATTACTTAAGACAACAATCTAGTGGTGGCTGCTGTTATGTATGCTTGCTCATGTTTAGGTTCAAATGCCAAAATTATATTTTTAGGGGAAGAATGAAATTCCAAAGGTCCTAACAGTTGTAACATGATATATATGGAGTATATGCATTGTGGATGCCTTGCTATTGCTAACATAATTCTGTTCCACTCTCAAGATTGGTTTTTGCCAAGAATATGCACTTGCAATGGTAATTCTTTAACCTGTTGTTTAAGGACCTATTTTGATACTTTGAAACCCCTCTATGTGATTCATGTAAGATGTTAGGCTTATGGTTTTGAACAGGTTTGGTACAATTCATGTTGATCACCTTTTAGAGACACTTTTTTACATGTTTCCTAGTCTCACATACCAGTTCTGGTTTTGGGGTATTTTTGAACTCAATTACTTGTTGAAGCACCTCAAGCTAATCATTTTAAACATGCTCATAACCTGGTTTGAGGATTGCAACAAGTAATGGGGAGTTTGACATCTCAAATGGTTGTTTTTTTCAAGCATTTTCTTGCATATACCATGACAGTTTTGGTTGTAGGTCTTTTTTTACTTGATTTATTTGTTTAGACACTTCAAACATAACATTTTAAAGGTGTTACAACCATTACCTAAGTCTCATGGCAAATATTCCAAGTTTTCACTTTTAAAGAGCTAGTTTCACTTACATTTTGCAACTCACTTGCTATTTTCTCAAGCTCTCAGTTCCAAAGGTATTTGAACTCTCAAACCCATTTCATATGATGTATTTGAAGTGTAGGGCATGACAAATTAAAGAGAAATGGCCTAGAATCAAAACTGTTAAAATCCATCTTTGAAAAAGACACTTTTTGCTCCAAATTGCAAATGCTTGGCCAACTGTCATGATAATGGTCTTGGTACATAAATGAACTTTGAAACACCTCATATTTGACATACTTGAGATTTTTGAATACTCATTTTGCTCATAAGATCATTGCTATAAAAATTCACATCTCAAATGATCATTTTTTCACATAAGGCTACATCACCAAGACCAATTTTGGAATGAGTTGATCTCTGAGCAAAATGATGAAGCATACATCTCATATTGGTCAATTAGAGTGTGTTTACATCATGGTTTGAGGTTTAAAATGATTGGAACAAAGAATTACACTCATGATGCACATAATGCACACAAGCCACTCAAACTTGACAATTTTGGTATGACTGGTTTTTTCACCAAAACAACATCACACACATCACTTATTATTCAAATATGGTATGCTAGTACACTTGTTTGAGTATGAAACACACTACACCACAAATTCACTCACGAAATGACTTTTGCTATCACATGCTTGCGTATACCATACCAATTTGAGAATGAATGGTTTTCTTTGAAATCTTTTGATTGCAACAACTTTGTTTGGCCATATGTGACATGTTTAAATGAACCAAACCATTGGAAACGACTTGGATACCAAACTACACTATCTCATGCACATAACACATACAAAAATGCATTTTGAAAACCAAATATTCACATGATAGTTCCAGTTTGAATTTTATCACACACACACACATTTAATATCATGTATTAAAGGTGTTTGGAATGTTGCCTTGACTCAATTTGAGCTGAAACTCAAAAACCATACTATCATGCATCTATGCTTATGTTTACTTGCAAGTTGAATATGACATTCCAATATCTACATGTCCTGGTCTTAAACTTGTTTCCTTCTGTATATATATCATATATTGGATGTGTATGTGAATTTACTTGGCATTAAACATGTTGGAATCAAGCTGTGCATAGCATTTTGCAAATCATGAACCATAACACACACCAGCTATCGTTTTTTTTACTAGACAAACAATTTGGAAAAACTAACACCACCATCCTCTTCCTCTCATTTTTCTACCCAATTTTCATATAAAATTTGCCTCGATCCGATGAGCGGTTAGTGAGATACGGTATAAAACGTATTTGGTTTCGATTATGTATCCATGTCATTATGCATTCAAAAGCACACAAACACACCAGCTATCGTTTTTTTCACTAGGTAAACAATTTGGAAAAACCACCACCACCATCCTCTTCCTCTCATTTTTCTACCCAAGATCCATATAAAATTTGCCTCGATCCGATAAGCGGTTAGTGAGATACGGTATGAATCGTATTTGTGTTGATTATGTATTTTTGCCCAGCCATGGAACCAAACAAGGCATGTATATTTATGGTTTCCATTTGATTAATGGATGTAACAGCCGCCCCAGCGGTAGAGACTCGTGCGTGTATCAGTCTTGGCATGGGTTTGATCCCTTGTGATAACCCTTGCTGCCACTTTTTCTCATTTTTTGTACATAAACTTCAAAAATTCGTAACTCTCTCATTTTTTATCTTTTTTCACCCGTTCTTTTTTCATTGTGTTTATTTTAATGTGTAATTTCACGTCATAATTTTATTTTCCATGTTTGATTATTTTTTCACCACGTTTGATTGTGCGTGATCCGCGCGTCAACGGTACTAACCCTATTTGGTTGCAGATGAAATTTAAAAGGTTTCCTCTTGTGTTTTCTCAGGAAAATTGATTGTTATCATGTCTATATATGTTTGTCAACATGTTAGAATTTTTACCTCGAATTATTTTTATGTTTATCTCATCTGTCTGTTAACGGTATTCCAGGTGCGAACTGTCGTCACGGTTCTCGTACCAAAACAATTGCTCTGATTGTCATCATTGCTTTCCATCTTTAATCTTTGTATTAGTTGTCACCATGAATGTTTGAATAATGTTTGTATTTTATTTTATCCCCAAGCGACGAAGCTCGTTAGCTTTCGTCCAGTTGCCGACAATACTGTTCCTCTAAAGGAAGGTCTGTCCACTTGACTGTCAATGTCTTGGACCAAAATCTCCGTTTTCCCTTTGACTTTGTTAAGTCACTCTAACCCTAGTTAAGAAACCTCTAGACTTTGCTTGAAGTCCAAGAAACCTACCCATACTAGGAGTGTTCTTCAACTAGAACCCTAGGAAAGAGTTCGTCAACTCTATGTAAGAATCATCGTCATGATTTTCTTACTTTCCCTTTTCAATTTAGCTTAGGGAGTTTTGTCAAACTCCACACAAACATCGTCATGTTTGTTCCCCTTTGAACTTTGATCATCATCAAGAGTTCTTTCCCCTCGTGAGGTGAACTACGATTGCTCTGATTCTATCCTAGTCAGGATACGTAGGCAGAAGGTGCGATACCTTTGCGAGCAAACTTAGAAAACCACTTAGGCCTTTATTTTACTTTTATTCCCAACTTAAACCATAGTGCACAATTCACAAACTTAGCAAGTAATTAAACAAAAGGTTCCTGTAGAGTACTACAGATGTTTAGGGTGCTAATACCTTCCCTAGATATAACCAACCCCCGAATCCCCGAATCTCTTAAAAGTGTTGTTGTCACCTCGCGCAAAAGGTTCTTTCTTTATTTAGACCTATCCTTTGGATAAAATTAAAGTCCGGTTGTAAAAAGAAATACGGTTCAAGTTAATTAATAGCTTGATATCCAATTTTCACCGCAACAGAAGGGAGTTTCCCTGGTAGTGGAGTGTGGAGTGATTCTGTATGCCCAGAGCACATTGTGTAGATCCTCGAACCACCTCTTTTTGGCCTCGTCCAACCTTCGTTTTAGTCTGCAGAGGATCACCCTATTCGCGACTTTTTCCCGTCCATTGGTCTGGGGGTGTTCGATGGACGTGAAGTGTTGCTTGATTCTTAGTTCGGAAACGAAGTCCTAATATTTCCTGTCCGTGAACTGTGTCCCATTGTCAGTCGCGAGATCCTGGGGTACATCGAATCGTGCGAAGATGTTTCTTTTGTAAAATTGAAGTATGTTAAATGCCGTGATTTTGGTGAGGGGCTCAGCTTCAAACCATTTTGTGAAATAGTCGACGGCCGTGATTAGAAGCTTGTTCTGATATGATCCCACGGTGAAGGGACCGAGTATGTCCATCCCCCACTAGGTGAAAGGCCATAGGGAGGACATGGTCTTCAACTTGTTAGGGGGTGCTAAGTGCTTGTCCCTGTGGCGTTGACATCTATCGCATTTTTAATATGTTCTTTCACATCATGCTGCATAGTTTGCCAATAATATCCTGCTCGAAAGGATTTTCGTGCTAACGATTTTCCTCCTAAGTGTTGTGCGTTGATCCCAACGTGAATTTCTTGGAGAATGTATAGGACCTTGTTCTCCTTGACGCATTTTAGAAGGGGAGTGGAGAATCCTTGCCAATAGAGTTTGTCTTCGACCACAATGTAGGAGTAGGTCCTTCGTTTAGTTATGTTGGCCTTTTTATTAACTTCAGGCGGCTTTCTCGTGGTGAGGTAGTCATGCACCAGAGTCGTCCAAAACTCGATGTCACCGATGGCATTAACGTCGAGCAGTCTTATTGGTTTTGCGATGCTTGGACGAGGAAGAGTCTCATGTATGACAAACTTGCTGCCACCCTTCTTTCTTGTGCTAGCTAACTTCGATAAGATGTCTTCCCGAGCGTTCCTTTCACAGGGAATGTGTTGGACTTCCCATGTTTCGAACTTGGATATCTTTTGTTGCACCATGTTACGGTGAGAATCGTGATACCAAGCTATTGACTAACTTGAATCTTTAATTCTTAAGTTTACAATCGGTCTTTAATTTATCCAAAGGAAAGGTCTAAAGAAAGAAAAACCCTTTTGCGCGATGTAACAACAACGCTAAGAGATTCAGGGATCGGGGGTTGGTTATGCATAGGGTAGGTATTTCACATCCTAAACATCTATAGTACTCTACAGGAACCTTTTGTTTGTTTGCATGCTAAGTTTGTCAATGTTTGCTAAGGTTTGGGATTGGGTAAAAGGTGAAGGTTAAAACCTAAAGATAGTTTCTATGTTTGCTCGCAAAGACGTCGCGTCCTCTGCCTACGTATCCTAACTAGGATAGAATCAGAGCAATCATAGTTCACCTCACTAGGGATGAAGAACACTTGATTATGATCAAGGTTCAAAGGGGAACAAACATATCCATGCTTGTGTAGAGTTTAACGAAAACTCTCTAGATCTATGTTAAGCTCTCAAGAAAGGGAAGTAAGTAATCATATCCATGATTCTTACATAGAGTTAACCCAAACTCTACCCTAAAGTTCTACGTTGTAAGACCAATTGGTTCTATCCAGACCAAAAGGTAGGAGAAAGGGAAAGGTTGCTCGTCAAGATTACGCATCTTGTGCCTACGTATTCTCATTGTCCGATGAGAAATCAGAGCGGTCGTAGTTCAAGCACGAACTACAGAATAAGGATCAATTGGTTCTTTCCAGACCAAAAGAGGGAGAAGGTTCTATCCAGACCTATGAGTGAAATCCCATTGGTTCTATCCAGAGCAAAAGGGGAAAGGTTCTATCCAGACCAATGAGTTTATCCTATTGATTCTATCCAGACCAAAAGGGGAGGAAGGTTCTATCCAGACCTATGATTTAAATCCTATTGGTTCTATCCAGACCAAAAAGGGGGGAAAGGTTCTATCCAGACCTAATGAGTTATGAGATAATTTATGACCCAAGGGTCAATAGAGAGACTTTCCTTTGGAAGGGAAAAGAGGGGCAACTTGGATGAGAACTAAAAAGTTCCATCACTTGGGGAAGAAATACTTAACAAAAGCAAATGAACAATTAAGCAAGATGAATAAGATTACAATCAAGTAGACATGCATATCACAATAGGCAAGGATCAAATAATACAAATGGTTACAACCTATAATCAAATATCTTAACAAAGATGGAAACAATAATCCTGCAAGTAAGTCACAACTTAAAAGGATCATGTTATAAATTCAAAGTGCATCAAAGGTAACAACATTTAGGCATTGATGACCATCGAATGCGCGAGGAATGTTCACAACGGTTCAAATCAAGAATTTTAGGAAGAGAACAACAATTTATGGTAACAACCAACAAGAGATGAAATCTCAACATGTTAACAAACATAAAGAAATCAAATACCAACAAATCTCACAAGATAAAATAAGCATGGTATGAAGGGAATTTTAATAGAGACGTAAGGTAACGACCTAAGAACGAATCTACTAACAAGCAGGCAAAAAGCATTGTAAAAACAAGCAACTATGAGATTACAATCCATCTAATACAACTAGACATCACAATGAAAAAGTTGCAAAAAGAACGGGTTGAAAATAATGAACGATGAATAATTTATGAATTTTTAAAGGTTGATTGATTTTATGACAATAAAATAAACAAGCACACATAAAAAAAGAAAGATGATGGGTGGGAATTGAACCCATGCCCTTGTGTTTACAAACACACAACCACAACCACTAAAGCACCATGCGCGCTGTAAGGAAAGTGGAAGCAAGGAAGAAAATAAATTCAATCTCAATTGGAAAATAAAATACCAAAAAGGGTTGATCCCAAGGATCGAACCCATGGTTGGCAAGTGAAAGGGGAGAATGCGCGCAAGTTGATTACCACTAGGGTGGCTGTACATCCAAGTACAAAGCCACCCCCATAAATACATAAGGCAAGCTATGATGGGAATTCTGGGCAAGCCTAAAACAAGTGGAAATGCAACATGCGTTTTGATTCATAACTTGGTCAATATTCAGTCTTTTTTCATGAAATCTTAGCCTAACTAGAATGATTTTTCATGAGCATTACAGTGGTCATAACCAAATTTTGAGATAACAATCACAAATTAAAACACGAATGCATATGAAAATGGAAGACTTGAGATGCATTTTGGGAAACATGAACCAAACCAGTGGCAGTTGGGATTAAGAAACAGCATGAGCAAATTATGAATATGATTCTGAATGAGTTCTAACAAGAGTCTAATTCAAAACAGCCTTGGATCAAAAAAAGGTACATGAGTTGCAATGATAAGTATGATATGGACATGAACCAAGATGACATGATCAAAATACATGAGTTCAAAACTAAAACAGATTTGCACATGTTTGAAATATAGCAAGCGATGAATTCCAACAGAAAATTTGCTCAATAAGTATCTAGACCACAAAATGGTATGTGAGTAGAAAGAAATGCACATGGTTTGAAAATTGCAACATTACAACAATGTGTCAAAACAACTTTTGATTGACATGAAAAGATAAGCATTAAATGGCAGATTTTTAACACCACAGGGTTACTACATGTTCTTAAAAACAAAAAGATGCAATCATGTTATCAAACAGCAAAATCAACAAATTTGGCTATGGTTGAAAATAAAGAGGCAGCAGCAAGATAGCAGTTGGACAGCTTATAACATCACTGTTGTGGATCTCATCATGGCAATGCTAACAACATTCAAGAATCAGTCCTATGCACCTAACAAACTTGACAATTGGTATCATGTGACAGCAGTGTTACTTCTACATGACAGTGTTACTTCTACATGACAGTGGTACTTGTGATAACAAAGGCATGACATGTTAACACAAATATTCCAAACATTGATCTCATGATGCTAACAAGCAACTTCATGACAGATTTCAAACATCATTAAAAACCACACATGGGAAAGATACACACATACTTACAACAGCTGACAACACAAAACATATAGACATGTTTATTGAAAGCAACCTTACCATGATGTCTAAAAAGAAACAATCATTACTTCAACAAGATTACAAATCCTTAGTGCATACATCTAAATGCTGACAGCCACTAATGCAAAATGGTGATGTTAATAGAACCATGATTCAATGATACCACATCCTCAGGGAAACAAGCATGTACCAAAAACAGAAATTCAACACATCAAACTCCAGGCATACTTCTCATGACAGTCACAACTGTGGCAGATTTTTCAAGATGGTTTAGTAATATATCATATGAAAACAGTTTTAGAATAAGCTATCAATGTAAGCAGGTATATTTCAAGATGATGTGTTTTATGCCAAACAATGATGCACACATATCATAAATATGATGACAGAGGGTTTTACGTCCAAAGATTAAGCTCACTCTCTTCAATGCCAAAACTGGCACAGTGGCAACCATCAAAATGGTAAGGTAAAGCTGTCATATTGAATAGAATGGTACAAACATGGTCTAGCTATGATCAAGTGGTCTCATGTTGACAAACACAACACACACATATCATAAATGTAGAAATGAATGAGTTACAACTCAGAAAATAAGCATTTGGCAATTAGAATGAGATTTGGTATGTTCATGGCAGATTTTGCTTAAAAAGTGCAGTTTGGAAGAGAGATGAAGAATCAAGTAAGAATGGATCAAATAAACAATGTGTACACATCAAAATCATGATAAATAATGAGATCATGCATAGAAATCAAGCTTATTGTAGCTGGCATAGAAATTGACATGTTGGTGGTAAGAAAAAGTTGTTTTGAAATAGGTTTTGGTACAGCTGGGCATTTTTAAGGCAATGAGTTTTTATGAGGAAACAAATATCATACACCTACTATAAATATGCTAACAAATGAGATCAAACTCAAGAAATGGATCAAAACAATACCAAATAGAATATGACATTTGAAGCTCATGAATATGCAAAGAACCAAACTCAATTATGCAGCAATCAATTTCATAACAGTTGGGAAGATTTGACATCAAATACAATTTTTAAACATGATTATGAATGATTTTATGCACATAGATAGAGTAAAGATCAGCTGGAACAGAAAATGGTAGTTGGTTCAAAACATTTTGATAACAAAACTCATGAAATCTCATAACAAGCCTTGATAAACATATCTCATGTTTTCATCATTTTAACAAGCTTAAATGGACAAACCAAATCACATAAACACATATCAATAGTTTGGAACACTTAACACACAACATGTCAAGCACAAACCTCTTAACATCAAACTCATGGTAATGGTAAAAGTGAAATAACATAAGTGTGAAAACAAGTGCCACAATAGATTCAAACATGATCTAGGGCAGGGGGATCTCATGAACAATTTACAAATCATCCAAATATCACCAATGAACCAAGGCTAACAGATCTAGGGCAAGCACACCATATTTAAATGTTGGATTCTTAAAAACACCACATAGACAAAATCTTCAAAGACAAGTCAAACATGATATCAAAGTGCAATATTTGTAACACATCACCAACATGTCATTCATAAATGGAACACCTTAACAAAAACAAGAATCATAACCATAAGACATGAGTTCTTGACAAAGAACTAAAATGGGGCAGCAAGACTACATTTCCACAAAATCACTTCAAAATGATAAAACATGATAATGTATGATCAATAAAGAGTTTGAATATCACATACCTCTTGTAGAAAAGTCTTGAGCAAGCTAAGAAGCTGAGAAACCCATAGACCTTCTTCCTTGGCAAAGATTTGAAGCTTGCTTCCTCTTGAAGCAATAAACCACTTTTCAAAACAGTTGGAGTTGTGTAGTTTCCAGCTTGTTTTTTAGAGTTTGGACAGTTGAGATATGATGTATATGAGGTGTTGGGAGTGTTAGAATGGTAGGAAATGCCTCAAGTAAGGATTTGGCTTTCAAAGTGCAAGAAAGTCAATATACTAAGGTGTGAAGGTTATCTTTTGGGAAAATGAGGTTTTTGAGTGGTTTGAATGTATGGAAACCTTCTACACAATGTTTATGGATTGTGTAAATGGTTTTGGGTGGCTTGGAAATGGTAGAACTGAGTATGAGCAGAGTTTTGCTCAAGACAGTTTTTTAGTGAAAAATGGAAGTTTTGAAAAATGAGATTCTTGAGGAAATGAAAGAGAGTTGAGAGCTATTGTTTCTCTTGGTTTTGGAGATTGCTCTGGTGTCATTAACACCAATGAGAGTGCCTCTATTTATAGTGAAAGCAAGGGTGATGGCATGTTTGGATTTTACCACTTTTGGAGGGAGTTTTATGAGGTTTTCAAATGAATCTTGCTAAGATCTCTTCCTATCAGCTCCTTGGCTCAAAGAAGGTCAGAAAATTAAATGGAATGATGGACATGAAGTGACTGAGGTGAGCTTAGGGTGTAGAGTGAGCAGCTGCAACAGTCCTTGGAGGAAAAGTTTCTCTTTACTCTTACACATTTGAATATTTTAATGCAAGTTGCTTGCAACTTGCCTCTCTCTTCAAACCTATCATTTCTCTGCATTTTCCTTCATCCACATATCTAGTTATCATATTGGATCATGATCCAAGGATCAAGGATAATTCAAGTTGTAAAAATCTGAAATTTGAGAATTGTTGGATTGGTGATCTCAAGTGTTGGCAGCCCTAACTTCCATAGTTCATAACTTTCTGCTCACACATGCTATTGAGGATTTCTACCATAATTTAGAAAGCCCTTAAGTAGATCTATAGCTTTCATATTTTGTAGATTTCCAAATTCAAGATTGAACTAGGTTTAAAAACCCTTCCAAGTTGCTGAAAAAATCACTTAAAAAGGCTAAATAACTTATAATTTTTCTAAGTTATTTCCCTTCTTAAAATGAATCTTATCATAACTTCAAATCTATGCATTTTTTGATCATGGACCATGAGGCTTTTGTAGGACTTTTCAAGAGCTTTCCAATGAGCGTTGAACCACTTCATTTGGATGTGTGGTTGAGGAGTTATGGTTTTGCCCTTTTTGAAACCCTAATTCCCGATTTTTGCAATTACTTCCTAACCCTTGATCCAATGGTCATGAAATATTTATGGGGAGGTGTAATATGACATAAGGAACATTTTTGATTCACATCTTGAAGTCAAATTCCCTATTGTTGAAGAGTTGACTTTTCGGTCAACCGTTCGATCAATCGGTGACTACCGAGTTGACTTTTGGTGTTCCGGGTATCTTGAGGACTTGAAACTATTTGGATAGACTTTACTAATCCATAGGAGCATAATGGAACATGATCCCACCATTGAAACACTTTTTAAATCAAAATTCAAACTACAGTTGACTTTTCCTAGTCGAAAACCCTAATCGAGCATCTTGAACTGCACCGTTCTCAATTCCTGGGTGACCACCTCAAATTGGATTCATAATTGATACAATGGAGTATATTTGATGATGTGGAGACTTATTTGAAGTTGAATCAATCCAAAACATTGATTCATTAGACCACTGAAGCCTCGATTTTGACGGTACGGAACCCTGATTCATCTGCATCCTAACAAAGATAAACTTGAAATTGGTTAAGGTTAGTTAATCAAATGAATATGATCCTACAATGATGATGAGGATCTAAGGGGTCAAAATTTGGGGTGCAACACACCAGCGTCAGGTATTCAACGAGGTGGTTGTTTTTGGCCTGATATTCTTGTAAGAACACAGATTGTTTCTTAGTAATATCTCTATGTTTTGATGATAACACTTATGAATTTTGTATTCAAGAATTATATACTCTAAATTTGTTCTAGACTGTTTGCTACAGGTACTAAAGAAAATATTCTTAAAGAGCAAATTTGGATCTGAACAATGATATTATGAAAGGCTTCAAAGGATCAAGAGCATCTTAGATGAAGATCTGAACGATGCCTCCAGAAGAATCTGAGTGCTATCTACTAAAGATTCTGAAGCAGAAGCCTCTAAAGAATAAAAGACTCTGAGAGTTCAGAAGCTTAGTCATCAGAAGACTCTGAAGATACTGCGCTGCATAAGTATTGAGAATCTGATATAGATGACTCTGCTCTGACAGAATTACACGCTCAAGCACACAAGCTGCACATACTCTGATTCAGCACAATCTGAAGAACATCCCAAGACTCTGAAGATCCAGAAGATCTCTACTCTGGAGATTCTGAAGATCCAGACTCTGATGTTGATAGCTGAACTTACTTAGTGAAGAAGATTTGAATATGTACGTTGGCATATCTCAACAGCTCTTTCCTATTTTATGCTAGACACAAGAACACAGACAAAAAGGTTTTATCTGTGCATTCCATTCTAAGGAAAGTTTCTGCAAAGTAAAACACAAAAGGCATCAGGCTTTTTTCAGCACAGCCTCCAATGTAAAGACAAAAGGCTCCAGGCTTTTCAGCACAACCTTCAACGTTGAGAAGACTTCATGGATCTAAGTGCCTATATAAAGAAGTCCACTCCATCTTCTTCAGTAACAAACAACATGCAAAAGTCACTCATCAAAGCAAATCTCTCAAAGCTCTTATATTTTATTTTGCTGTAACATTGTTCTTAAACTTAAGAGAAATATCACAGTTGTGATAATAGCTTCTTAGAAGCATTCTTACTCTTGTAATAGTTTTACATTGATTGTAAAAGGTTTTCCTTAAGAGGATCCAGTTGTGGATCAGTAGCTCTTGAGAAGACTAAGAACAGTTGTTCTTAGGTGTTACTATTGTAATCTGTTTGATTAAATAGTGGATTAAGTCCTTGACTGAGAAAGGCAAATCACTCTTGAGAGGGTGGACTGGAGTAGTTGAGTTCAACGAACCAGGATAAAAATAATTGTGTTTGAATCTTGGATTATTTGTCATACTTATTCAACCCCCCCCCCCCCCTTCTAAGTAATTTTCTCACCTTCAGTTGGCATCAGAGCTCCGGTTCTGCGTGTGCTACCACTTAACCGTGTCAGTAAAGATCCAGTGAGAAAAGTTACTTTGATAAATATATGTTTGTCATTATGGGTGATACTTCTACATCCAACTGTAACAAATATGAAGGGGATAGAATCAACACAAAGCCTCCCATGTTTGATGGAGAGAAATTTGATTACTGGAAGGACAGGATAGAAAGTTTCTTCCTTGGGTATGATGCTGATTTGTGGGACTTGGTTATTGATGGCTATGAACATCCTACAAATGAGGATGGCAAGAAAGTTGACAGAAAATCAATGACAGAAGCCCAGAAGAAGGATTTCAAAAATCATCATAAGACTAGGACAATATTGCTTAATGCAATCTCTCATACTGAGTATGAAAAGATTACTAACAGAGAAAAAGCTCATGGAATGTTTGAGTCACTTAAAATGACTCATGAAGGAAATTCTCAAGTGAAGGAGACCAAGGCTCTGGTGCTTATACAGAAGTATGAAGCGTTCAAAATGGAAGAATCTGAAAATATAGAAACTATGTTTTCTAGATTCCAGATCCTTACAGCTGGTCTAAAGGTTCTGGACAAGGGATACTCCACATCAGATCATGTAAAGAAAATCATCAGAAGTCTACCTACCAGATGGAGACCAATGGTGACTGCCTTGAAGATGGCTAAAGATCTGAACAAGATCTCTTTAGAAGAACTCATCAGCTCACTAAGGATCCATGAAATTGAGTTTGAGGAAGATGAACCTCAGAAGAAAGAGAAAGGTAAATCTATTGCTTTAAAATCTAATAAATCTGCTAAAGCTTTGCATGTCATTAAAGAAAGCTCTGAAGGATATTCTTCTTCTGAAGAAGATGAATTATCCATGCTGTCCAGAAGGATCAACAGACTCTGGAAGCACAAGGGAAAGAAGTTCAACAACTTCAGAAAATCTGATCATAGAAAGGAATCTTCTGGGCACAGAAGATCTGGCAAGAAAAAAGTTGTATGCTATGAGTGCAAAGAACCTGGGCATTACAAAAATGATTGCCCCAAACTTCAAAGAGAAAAACCCAAGAAGAAGGTTGACAAAAAGAAGAAGGTTCTGATGGCAACATGGGATGACTCAGATGAATCTGAATCATCTTCTGAATCAGAAGAAGACTGTGTTAATGTTGCACTGATGGCCAGCATAGAAGATCAGGAGGAAGGAACTTCAGGATCTGAATCTGACGATGACGTTGAAGAGGTAATGGCCAAACTTACTAAAGAAGAACTTATTAAAGTATTATCAGAAGTTCTGAAAAGTTATAACAATATCAAACTCAAATACAAGAAGCTGAAAAGCAGTCTTGAATCTGAGATTGATCTTCTGAAGACAGAACTTGTTGAGCAAAAAGAAATTAATCTGAAAATCAAAAATGACTTTGAAAGAGCTCAACAAGAATCTGAATCTGAGACTAAGTCATGTGAAAACATTTTAGAAAAATATGACTCTAGCTTTCAGAGATTCCTTACTAAGAGCTTAGATAGAAGCAAGATGGCTTCTATGATCTATGGTGTTAGTGGGAATAACAGAAGATGTATTGGATATGAATCTTCCTCTGGAAGTAATCCAAAATCTGTTGACAAACTCTTCATATAGAAGACACATCTGTACTCTCAATTTAAGTTTGGTCACTTAAATGACATTTAACACACAAGCTCTGAGAAGAATACTTATGTGTTTAAACCCAAGGCAAGTCAGAATAAACATTATGTTGAAAAACATAAGTTTAGACAAACCTACAAACCAACTAACCCTAAAGGACCCAAGAAGATATGGGTACCTAAGAACAAAATAATCACTGTTGCAAATGTTCTTAGCAGCAAGATCAGGACGCCAGTCATGGTACCTGGATTCTGGATGCTCACGACACATGACAGGAGAAAGGTCTATGTTCCAAAGCCTGGAACTTAGATCTGGAGGTGACGTGAAGTTCGGAGGGTACCAGAAAGGAAAGATCATTGGATCTGGCACTATTGGAAATGGTAAACTTCCCTCTATAACTAATGTTTTACTTGTTGAAGGCTTAAAACATAACTTATTGTCCATAAGTCAATTAAGTGACAATGGTTATGATATTACCTTTAATCAAAAATGTTGTAAAGCTATAAGTCAAAAGGATGGCTCTATCCTATTTAGTGGTAAGAGGAAAAACAACATTTATAAAATAAATCTTTCAGAACTTAAAGTTCAAAATGTTAAATGCCTATTGTCTGTTAATGAAGAGCAATGGGTCTGGCACAGAAGATTGGGCCATATTAATATGAGACGTATATCTCAGATTAATAAACTTAATCTTGTCAGAGGACTCCCTAATCTGAAGTTCACTTCAGATGCTCTTTGTGAAGCATGCCAAAAGGGGAAGTTTTCAAAAACATCTTTTAAATCAAAAAATGTTATTTCTACTTCCAAACCACTAGAACTACTTCATATTGATCTGTTTGGACCAGTGAAAACTGCATCCATCAGAGGCAAGAAGTATGGATTAGTCATTGTTGATGACTATAGTAGATGGACATGGGTAAAGTTCTTAAAACACAAGGATGAGTCACATTCTGTGTTCTTTGACTTCTGCAAGCAAGTCCAAAATGAAAAAGATTTCAAAATTATAAAAGTCAGAAGTGATCATGGTGGTGAATTTGAAAATAAATATTTTGAAAAATATTTTTCTGAAAATGGCATTGCTCATGATTTTTCCTGTCCTAGAACTCCACAACAAAATGGGGTTGTAGAGAGGAAAAACATGACTCTGCAAGAAATGGCCAGAACCATGATCAATGAGACAAATCTGGCAAAACACTTTTGGGCAGAAGCAATCAACACAGCCTGTTACATTCAGAACAGAGTGTCTGTAAGACCTCTTCTGAAAAAGACTCCATATGAACTGTGGAAGAACAGAAAGCCTAACATTTCATATTTTCATCCTTTTGGATGTACTTGTTATATACTTAATACTAAAGTGAATCTTAACAAGTTTGATTCCAAAGCACAGAAGTGTTTCATGCTTGGTTATTCTGAACGCTCTAAAGGCTACAGAGTATTCAATACTGAAACACAGATTGTGGAAGAATCTATTCATGTAAGATTTGATGATAAGCTTGGCTCTGAAAAGCCAAAGCAGTGTGAGAATTCTGCAGATAGAGAAGTGATTCTCACAGACTCTGAAGGATCAGAGGCAGAAAAGACTAAAGAGAAGGAATCTGAAGCAACTCCAAATGCTATTCCCTTATCTTCTCAATTGGACAACTTACACATTTCTGAAAGATCAAATGTCAGAGGATTATTGGAAAGAAAGATGATCCTCCAGAGAAGGCCTTTCAGACGACATATGGACCTTCATAGTTAGAAGTCCATTTTCCCCTGTGATCTGATTACGGTGGGAGAATCTTTTTCAACACAAGATCGTCCGTCTGAAAGCTTTAAGGGCACACCTTCTTGTCGTAAGCTTTCTTCATCCCACTCTGATACAACTGACCATATGCGATATACGCTAGCCTCTTCTCATCCATCAGGCTAAGCTGATTCAATCTATTCTTTATCCACTCTGCCTCATCAAGCTTGACGTCGACCAGAACTCTTAAAGAAGGAATCTCGACCTCCAATGGTAGGACAACTTCCATACCATATACCAGCGAGAAAGGAGTTTCCCCTGTTGACATGTGTACCGTCATACGATAACCGTGAAGGGCAAAGGGCAACATCTCATGCCAATCTTTGTAAGTGACAACCATCTTTTGCACTATTTTCTTAATATTTTTGTTGGCCGCTTCAAAAGCACCATTCATCTTCAAACGATAGGGTGATGAGTTATGATGCTCGATTTTGAAATTCTGGCACAATTCCTTCATTATCTTGTTGTTCAAGTTCGAACCATTATCAGTAATGATTCGCTCGGGTATTCCATATCTGCAGATGATGTCCTTCTTTATGAACCGGGCTACGACTTGCTTTGTAAAATTGGCATACGAGGCTGCTTCGACCCATTTGGTGAAGTAATCAATGGCAACCAAGATGAAACAATGACCGTTGGATGCGGTTGGCTCAATCTTGCCAATCATATAAATGCCCCACATGGAGAAAGGCCACGGGGACGCCATAACATTCAATGGGCACGGCGGTACATGAATTTTGTCTGCATAAATCTGGCATTTATGGCATTTCTTCACAAATTTGAAACAATCAGATTCCATTTCTCCATAGTTAGCCAATAATACCCTGCTCGTAATAGCTTCCGAGACATGGAATGCCCACCAGCATGTGTACCGAAAGTACCCTCATGGACCTCTTTCATAAGCAACGTTGCTTCCTTTTCATCCACGCATCTCAACAACACCAAATCATGGTTTCTTCTATAAAGCACACCATTTGGGTTTAGATAAAAGTTGCCAGACAACCTCCTCAGCATCTTCTTATCCTGAGCCGAAGCCCCTGGTGGATACTCTTACTTCTTGAGGAAGTTCTGTATATCGTAAAACCATGGCTTGCCATCAGCAGCCTCTTCAATGGCGAATATGAAAGCGGGCCTATCCAATCGAGAAATGACTATTCTGGGAGCATCATTCCAAAAATTCACTTTATACATCGAAGATAGCGTTGCCAAAGCATCGACCATCTGATTCTCTGCTCGTGGCACATGGTGAAACTCTACCCTGTCAAAGAAAGGTAATAACCTCCTTGCATAATCTCTGTAAGTAATTAGATTCGGTTGACGAGTTTCCCACTCTCCCATGATTTGATTAACCACTAGCGCTGAATCGCCATATACATCCAAATTCTTGATTCTCAAATCAATAGCCTCTTCCAGACCCATGATGCACACCTCGTACACAGCTTCATTGTTAGTGCAAGGGAACGTCAACCTGCCAGTGAACGGGATAGGGGTACCATGAGGCGTTGTAATGATTGCCCCAATTCCACTACCATAGGAGTTGACAGCGCCATCGAATATCATCTGCCATTGAGAACCTTTCTCTAGACCTTCGTCGGGCAACGGCTCCTCACAGTCTTTTGCTTTGAGGAACATGATATCCTCATCAGGAAATTCAAACTTCATCGGTTGATAGTCTTTGATTGGCTGCTCAGCAAGGTATTCTGACAGAACACTTCCCTTAATGGCTTTCTGGGAAACATATTGTATATCGTACTCTGTCAGTACCATCTGCCACCTGACAATTCTTCCTGAGAGCGCTTGCTTCTCGAAGACATACTTGATCGGATCCATCTTCGAAATCAGCATAGTTGTGTGATTAAGCATATATTATCTCAAACTTTTGGCAGCGCACGCGAGTGCGAAACACGTTTTCTCGAGCATTGAGTAATGGGACTCACAGTCTGTGAACTTCTTACTCAGATAATATATCGCGCGCTCTTTTCTTCCAGTCTCGTCGTGCTGACCGAGAACACAACCCATGCTGTTCTCAAGAACCGTTAAGTACATGATTAAAGGCCTTCCAGCTACTGAGGGTATCAATATCAAAGGCTCCTGCAAGTATTCTTTTATCTTATCAAATGCTTTTTGACAATTTTCATTCCAGACGACCGCCTGATCTTTGTTTAACAATTTAAACATTGGTTCACACGTGGCCGTGAGATGAGATATGAACCGAGCAATGTAGTTTAATCTCCCCAGGAAACCACATACCTCCTTTTCTGTTTTCGGCGCTGGTATATCTTGTATAGCTTTTATCTTTACAGGATCGACCTCAATTCCTTTTTCACTGACAATGAACCCCAGTAACTTTCCAGACCGAACTCCAAAAGTGCACTTATTTGGATTCAACCTCAATCTGAACATCCTGAGCCTCTCAAGTAGCTTCAACAAGTTGGCCAGATGTTCTTCCTCCATTTGCGACTTTGCTATCATGTCATCAACATAGACTTCAATCTCATGATGAATCATATCATGAAACAAAGTGACCATAGCCCGCTGGTAAGTTGCCCCTGCATTTTTCAACCCAAAAGGCATTACCTTGTAATAGAACGTCCACCACGGCGTAATGAACGTCGTTTCTCCATATCTTCCGGTGCCATTTTTATCTGGTTATAACTCGAAAAACTATCCATGAAAGAAAATACGGAGTATTGAGCAGTATTGTCAACCAATACGTCAATGTGAGGGAGCGAGAAGTCATCCTTTGGGCTCGCCTTATTCAAATCCCTATAATCTACACACATCCGTACTTTACCATCCTTCTTAGGTACAGGTACAATGTTGGCGACCCACGAAGGGTAAGTGGTTACGGCTAAAAATCCAGCGCCCAACTGTTTCTGGACTTCTTCTTTGATTTTTACAGCCATATCTGGTCTTGTCCTTCTAAGCTTCTGCTTGACCGGCAGATATTCCTCACGCAACGGCAAGCGATGAACCACTATGTCGGTATCAATCTCGGGCATATCTTCGTACAACCAAGCAAATATGTCACTATACTCTCGAAGCATCTCGATCAGTCTTTGCTTGATGTCACTCTGTAGCGCAACCCCTATTCGAACATTTCTGACAACTTCTTCAGAACCCAGATTGATAACCTCAATTTCTTCCTGATGAGGCAGAATGATTTTCTCTTCTTGTTTCAAGAGTCTGGCTAGCTCTTCATACAGGTCTTCATCCTCATCAATCTCTTCTTCAGCTTGATATATCGATTGATCGAAGTTGAAGCGAGTCATAGGAGAATCTAAATCAGTGTCATCTGCAATAGGAATCCTGCAATAAAAATGGTTAACTGTTTCAAACAATATGCAAACAAGTACAAACCACATTGCCATTTTAGTGTGAAAGTAAAAATAAGAAAGACAAAGATCACAAAATTTGAATGAGAAAACGCCCTTTGATTAATTGATAAAACAATGTTCAGACATAAACAATAAGTCCCTGAAATAAAATACCACTATGCTCCGGGTAGAACATAGGGTAGTACAATAATCGGAAAAAACAAAGCATTACTGTTCTGTCGTCACTTGAACGAATTCTTCAATGGACCAGTTGCGCAGGCTCTGTCCCGGAGTACACGGCTTGATCCAGGCATCCATATCACAATCACTATCTCCCTCTTCGTCTGACACATCATTGATTCTTTCTAAGATAACTCCCCCCTTAGTGAACTGCACAGGTCCTTTATAGTGCGACGCGCTTTGCGAGGCTGAAGGAGAGGAGAATGACGGTCGGTACCCTAAACCAAACTTGTCTTGCTTGTGGGGAATCTCCAATACTTGGCCTCATCCCTGCACTTCCCCAGTCTGTACCACTGCTTGAGCCTCTTTAAAAGAAGACATGGCCACTTCCAGCGCTTTGCTCACAACAGGAGACTTGTCTTTAATCTTGACTGCTTCGAAGGCCTGACAAAGGGTTTCATGTATCTCTCCGTCCACCTCGACATACTTGAAGGATGATAAATGGCTGACCATTATATCCTCTACCCCACACACTGTAACAACGCTACCGCCAACCATATACTTTAGCTTTTGATGCAGCGTGGAGGTCACAGCTCCCGCTGAATGAATCCATGGATGGCCTAGTAAACAACTGTAGGCTAGCTGGATATCCATAATGTAAAACACTGCATCAAAGACTTCAGGTCCCACCTGAATGGGCAAAGTTACCTCCCCAAACACAGATCTTTGGGTTCCATCAAACGCACGCACCACCAAATCACTTGGTGTGCAAATCAACCCCTGCATGTCCAACTTCATTAGGGCTTTCTTCGGAAGTACGTTCAAGGATGATCCTGTATCCACAAGTACGTGAGACATGACAGCCCCTCGGCATTCTAAAGATATGTGCAATGCACAATTATGGTTCCTGCCTCTTAGCGTCAAATCCAAGTCTATAAACCCTAAGTCGTTCCCTGCATTTACGTGCGCAACAACTCCTTCGAGTTGATTAACCGAAATTTCTTGTGGCACATAAGCAGTGTTCAGTATTCTCAACAGTGCATTCCTATGCGCTTCAGAACAAAGTAACAACGACAAGATAGATATCTTAGAAGGAGTTTGCTGCAAATGATCGACTATCTTGTGATCGCTTTTCCGTATCAGCCTCATAAACTCTTCTACATCCTTCAACAAGGATTCCTTCTCCCCAGACTAAGAAGTTTCCTCTACCACTAGTCTTTCCCCTTGTCAACCTTATAAACAATCACTTCAGGTGACGAAAAGACTCGGCCACTACGAGTAATGCCTCCTGCTCCCACCAGATTATCTACTAAATCCGCAGGGGGACCATTCAAGTCTACTTTCTGTCCGTTGAAAAAAAAATTAGCTCCGTAGTTCCACGGAATAGCCTTGGTGCTTTCAAACGGTACGGGACCTACTTTAGTTGTGGTTATTGTTGGTAGTTTTGGCGCATAAATGGTATCAGTCTTGTACGGAATGGAGATTGTTGCAATCTCATCCCTTTCTTCAGCCACCAACTCTTCAGGTTCTCTTCCAACAGACCGGTCAAATTGCAAAACCCCACTATGCATCATCTCTTGAATGCCTCTTTTCAACTGCCCACATCCCTCAGGATTAACCAAACACTCAGCATAATTGTCAGCACAACCTGGGAAAACACCTCCCTTCAGCAATCTGGCTTTCACAAAGCTCAAAGGTGTCCTCAGCTCCTCAACATCCGTTACCAAATCCAAAACATCCTCCTCGATAATTGCATTAACCCCAGCCTGCCCATGATTCGGCATGGGATTTTGTACCACATTAGGAACATCATTGGAGAAGTTAATCGCTTTACTGTCAATCATATCATGCACCTTATGCTTAAAGGCTTTACAATTATCGATGTTATGCCCCAGGGCACCCGAACGAAATTCACAACGAGCATTTGCATCGTACCTGGGTGGAGGAGGCCCAGTCAAGGGAGCCAAAGTTCTTTTCTGAATCAGTTGCAGCTGTAACAAAGCTTGCAATAGCTGAGAATACGGCATGGGAGGCGCATCAAAATGTATATTTGCTACCCGGCCTCTATCTTGATATCTTTTGTACCCCTGCTGATTTTGTTGCGGTTGTTGTTGTTGTTGCTGCTGACGCTGTTGTTGTTGTTGTTGTTGAACTGCTGGAATTGTAATACTGGCAATCTGATGTTGCTGCCGATTCTGACCTCTTTTTCTCCCACGTGAACTGGACACAAAGTTAGTATCTCCCTCTCGCCTTTTGTTACCGAACACCTTCTTGCCTCCTCCAGCTGAGGACATTTCACCAGCACTTATCTTTCCTAACTTAATACAATTTTCCACCCTCTCTCCGGTGATGATTAAGTCAGAGAAACTGCCTGACATGCTGCTAATGAGCTTCTCATAATAAACGCCTGGCAGAGTGGCGACAAACATATCCACGAGCTCACATTCCACCATAGGTGGCTGCACCCTGGCTACCAACTCTCGCCATCCTTGAGCATATTCTTTGAAACATTCATTGCTCTTTTTTGAAAGATTTTGAAGTTGGACCCTGTTGAGAGCAAGGTCGTTGTTGTATTTATAATTTTGCACAAATGCTTCGGCCAAATCCCTCCAACTGCGGACATTCACGGGCTCCAGGCTCATGTTCCATTCTAACGAAGAACCAGACAGACTATCCTGGAAGAAATGTATGAGCAATTTCTCATCGTTTGAGTAGGCAGACATCTTACGATAATAGGACCTCAGATGAATCCTCGGGCAGGTGGTACCCTTGTATTTATCAAAGTCTGGGACTTTGAACTTTGGCGGCACTCTCAAGTCCGGGATCAGTCCCAGGTTAGCCATATTCAGGCCCATAGAATTTTGGCTTTCAAGAGACCTCATTTTCTCTTCAATCATCGTAATCCTCCAATCAGCTTCGGAGGGTAATTCAGCAGCCACAACCCCTTGTGAGAACACGTCCTCTTGCCTGTCTTCATTCCAGATGTGCTCCATAACCATTCCTATTACCATTACCACCATTACCAAAACCAGCATTGTTGAAACCTGCCGCATTACCGGCACCCGCAGCATGACCACTCCCTCCAGCAGTAGGGATGACTAAGGTAGGCATGGAATTCTCATCCCGAGGAGTCTCAATACGAGGAGGGTTAACAATGTCCCCACCATGCAACACACCGTTGCCATCAACACGTGCAATCAAGGGTTGCACTAGAGTTCGGAGTTTCTCTTGTCCATTGGTCACTCCTTGCATAACTTCCATGAATTGGGCCATACGGTCTCTCATTTCCTGCATCTCTACCTGCATCTTCTCCATTACTCTCTTCTAGTTTCTCCTGGTCGCGTACCGGTGAGTCGTTAGATCAGCAATCCTGAAAAACTAGTAAACCACATGAAAGATAAGATTAACAGTTCCGATGCACCTGCAATGCGAGAAAAATGCTAAAATGCAGACATGTATGTATGCAACAGGGAAATTTCCCCCTCGATTCTAGTTTCTAGGAAAAACACAACAATGGAGAGCCCTACAGACAAGCATATAACAGAAACTCCTTGTGTATAATCACAAGCCAACAAGCAATGTACAAGCTACAATTTAGTACAATAAGGAAAAGACCTCAACCAACAAGCGTGATGATGGTCAAACAACAAATAATAAGCAGCGAAAAACTACAACAGAAATAAACAAGATGGTCAAACAGGATGACGTGATCGGAAGTCCTCTAGTAGCTTCAGCGTCTCAGGATGATCTGGCCTAGCAAGTAGTTCCTGAATGAATAGCTCCTGCCGGCTAACAGTGTGCTGTAGACTTTCAACATGGTCGTCTCAAGCTCCTTCCCCGAAACACGCCTCAAGCCTGCATCTCTTGGAATCAGCTCTCAATCTGAGATCCTTCAAGTTCGCAATCGCTTTGTTCAACCTGTACTCACTATCCCGTCTAAGTGATGCCTCTGCTGCAGTCTCACCATCTTTGGCATTGAGGTACGTCTTCAACTTGCTGATCTGTAGCTTTAACCTGTCTTCGCGCTCCTTGTTGTTGGTGAGCGTGGCATTCCATTGGTTCTCGAACTTAGAAATCCTCAAGTAAGCTCTATCCAACTCTTCCTTCTTAGTAGCAAGAACACTGTTAACGGTCTTGAAATCCAAACCCAAACGCTCCCTTGGACCAGTCTCCTTGGTCAGATCCATGCCCAGTTTGTTTACAAGTTCAGTTTGTTTCTTGAAGGAGTGAATAACATCAATCTTCTCGCTTCGAAGCTGAATGATTTCTTTCTCCAATTCCTCATTAGCTTTTCTCAATTCTTCCTTCTCAAACGATACCTGATTGTATTTCTAAATGTCTACTGTAGTGGGTTCCTCAATCATGAGAGGATACAGAGGTGCAACTAAAGGATATGGCATCTGAAACTTTGCAGCTCTATCACTTATCCAAGTCAGGTAAGGGTCATATGCTCGGCTATTACTCTTCCCCAAAGCTATTTTTCCTCTCCGATGAATGTTATTCCAAGCATGCTCAAGTCTGCCTAAGGTCTCACACTCCAATAAACCGGTGAGATACGGAGATTCCTGTATCTCCTCTTCTCTAGGAGGATCCCTCAGCGCGTACCCAAACTGTCTGACCAATAAAGAAGGGTTATAGTTGATGCAACCTTTCCTTCCGACCAAAGGGACGTTAGGAAATCCACTACAACTATAAATAACTTCTGTACCAAGCAGATCCCAGTCAAACCAAGTCATGTTCTCTGCGGATAACCCATCAACCTCTCCGACCACTCTGAAGTACCAGCGGTAGCAACAAACGGACCTGCCTTGGGCATATGGCTAGCAAACCATCTGTATAACAAAGGAACACAACAAGCCACATTCTTCCCTCTTCGGTTCTCATTCTTGTAATGCACAAAATGACAAACATCCTCGATCAGCGTAGATACTGGGTTCCCTGAAGCCAGTATGTAAAAAGCATCGACATCCATGAAGTCCGGAAGATTAGGGAACAATATAATGGCATAGATACACAAAGCTAGGATGGCACTAAATACAACCCAACAACCATCCTTAACACACTGTTGAGTCTTCTCAACCAAATAAAGCAGAGGAAATCCATACATTCCACTTCTCTTGAGCATCTTTCCCTCTAACTCTGAGGCATCCAAATGTAAGATGGCAGTGAGCTTATCGAGCTTAGGCTCAACATCCGTATGGAAGAACGGCATCTGATCTAGAATGGGCACATCTAATAAAGCAGAATACTCCTCCAGAGTGGAAGCCAGGACATAATCGGGGAAGACGAAGCATCTCAGCTGGGCGTCATAGAACTGTAAAAGAGTATAGATACCACTGATCTCATATGCAGAAGGCCTACAGACATAACTCAACAACCTCCCATAAGACTTCCTGAAATCCTCCATTACTGCTTTATCGGCCATGGCAATCAAACTCAACAAAGAACTGATGTCTGGAGCTAGAAACTTGTAGGGCAATATCCTCTTCAAGGGCTCCATAGCAAGATCACTAGAATCGGGAAGGAAATATGCACCTGCAACACAAATACATGTTAATGAAATGCAAATGAAAATGCACACAGGGGATCAAGATTGTTGTGCCGTTGATCGAGAAGAACCAACGCTTCGCTCTAGCAATAACAAAGTACCAACAGTAGGACCTACTGATATCAGGTACACAGATTCGCACTGTAACAAACTGGGTATTCTGGAAGCCAAGGTTTCCTGCACAACCCAATCCCTCTCACAGGTATGAACCTATCCACTGACAAGGTTCGGCATCCTATGCGTTCATCAGCATCACAAACTTTCGAGAAATGATGATACATTCACCATTTCTGGTTTAGCATCATCATCTTACGAAGAAGCCTCACTTAGCTGACTCACAATTGATCGGTTCCCAGAGTCGACAATCCTCAGATCCAACATCCCCTCGAGCCCTCTGGGCCAAAAAAGAAGTCATCAAAGAGAATCTCGTTTGAGCGCGAATTTCATGGGGAACTATGTCTGCTCAGCAAACATGCCCCCCACTAGTCTCCACTACTAATACTAGGTTTGTACTCAAGCCCGGGTCCGACTTATCACTCAACAGAACTTCCCTTCCCAAAACACAACAATAATGACATATGATGCGGAAAAAAAATGCGGGAAAGTAAAATGCGAAATTAAATAAAGCACACATGTACAACACCTAAAGATAAACAAATAATCTCTAGGATTGTCTCGCATAGGGAACCAGAGTCCCCAGCAGAGTCGCCAGCTGTCGCAACTGCGAAAAACACCCGGCGGAAAACAGAAGAATAGCCACCTTTTGTTATTTATCCCACAGAGAGGGAAAGGAAACGGTCGGAAAAACCTGACGAAAAGGGAAAGACAAGGTCATCGCAACCAAGTCCTGGATTCGGGAGTCGGTTACGCAAGGGGAAGGTATTAGCACCCCTCACGTCCTTCGTACTCGACGAGATCCACGCATTGTTGTCTATCTAAAAGGGTGATCAATCTATCTATACTAAAGGTCAAGGGACAGAAGAAAAATAAAAGAGACTCGGCAGAGCATCGCTGCTCTGTGCCTATGTATTCCCTCGTGCAATGGGAAAGTCTGAGTCAACGTAGTTCGGCTAACTACGGATGAAAGGGGAAAGGTTGCTCGCCAAGACATCGCGTCTTGTGCCTATGTACTTTCATCTGGTATGAAATATCAGAGCAAATGTAGTTTGGGCTAAAAAGACCACAGGTTGGTTCAAAATTTTTTTAGGCCCGAGTAGGGTTAACAATCAGTTCTAGCAGTTGGTGTATGCAGCTTGACCATTGGAGACTTAGGCATCACCGTTTGCGGTAGAACTAAAAGTTAACAACACTCTTTTATCTAAAAATATTTTCCTGATTAGAATCCCGAGGGATGAAAAAGGTTTGAAGTGTTTTTGTGTTTTTTAGAGAAGAAACATTTTGAATTTGAGTGTTTATAATGTATGTTGTACTAAAGTCTAAAACCTAGGAGCGAATGCGTCGCATATCGTCCTAAGGACGTATACTAAACACTCTAGGCAATTGAGAGGTGGCCCCCCAATCAACATTTCCCAAGTATAAGGCTCATGGCACAACATCCATTATCTCTATTAAGTGTATTAAGCTTGTATGAAGATGAGAAAAGAAGAAAGGACCACTAATGGGAGACTAATCAATCCTAAACGTTATCATGCAAAATGGACTTAAAGTTGGGATTCAAAAGGGAACTACCTAATGTTATCATGCACGGTTAAGCACCTAATGTCTATCATAACCTCAAAAGGTTAGAGAACTTATGGGGGAGCATGGCAAAGAAAAGAAAAAGAGGAAGAAGAAGAAAGAACATGCAAATGAAAATGCAAACATAAGATGCACAAGTAGAATGAAAGTGGGAGGAAAATAGTGTGAGGCAGTAGCCTCCACAAGATCATCTCAACCAAGCATGCATATGCAAAGAAGAAAGGAGAAGAAGAAAAGCACAAGATGCAATCACACAAAAGGATGCAAACAAGTCACATATGGAAACCTTAAATGGAAGCAACAAAGGAAACACACAAATGAACAAGCAATGAACATAATTTTGACCTAAAAATGAGCATACAGCAAGCTCAACATGTCTATTATATAAAACAAGAGGAGTTGAGAGCTTAATGGATCCACAAAGGTCATTTCCAACTCAAACTAGGTCATGCACTTGTATGAACCTCCCTTGGAGGTAACTTGACTTGAAAGATACCTCAAAATTAGGAAAATAGTTCAAAAATGATCAAATAAAATGCACAAGGTACCCAAACATGTTGGCAAACAGAGGCTAAAAGATCACAATCAAAATCAATTCACAACACCACCGAAGAAATTGATTCACAAGGGTGTCCCATTGTGAATGAGGATTGTCAAGGGTCAAGTGAAATGCATCAAAAGTCAACTCAAAAGTCAACAAAAAGGGGCAAAATGGTCCTCAAAAATTGATTAACTCATCATGGATATGAGGATCAATTTTCAGTCATAGGATCAAAAAGGAAAAGGAGAAAACAATCATGGAACAAAGCATGTCAAGAAATAGTTCAATAAAAACACTTCCAATCCAATAATCCCATTTTAATTCAAAATAAATCCAAAAAATAAAATAAAAATTTCTTAAAAATAATAGACATCTCAAAGTGTCTAGAAACTATTTTTGTGGTATTTTTGGATCATTGGAAGTATTTATGTTGAATTAAATCCAAACAGATTCAAAACAAAACAAAAAGAAAATAAAACTAAAATAAAATAAAAAACGGGCAAATAGCAATTAAATCAAGTTGAAAATCCAAATGGGCTCAGACTAGGAGTGCAAACAGCAAGAAAAAGGCCCAGGTCCAAAACATACAAAAAACCGGAGAGTTCAAACATGATTGTGTGTGGTTAGGTCAACGTGAGCACATGGTGAGACGCGCTAGGGTCCACTTGATCAAGCAGGTAATTAAATCAAGAGGTCTACAATAGACCACGTGGCTCAGGAAAGCCACTTAAATGAAACACAACTTTTCATGGAGTTCTGGTAAGGCAAGGCAAACAAGACTCACGGTAGGTCTTAATCTCCACCACACAAACAAAAATAAACAGATCCAAAGGCTTACAAGCACACACGTGGTCACCTTCTCCATTTAAACCAAGGAACGGAGGGAAAAACCAGGTGCCGGAGCACGGCGGCTCCGGTCACCTTCTCCGGTGAGTCCAAAAACTCAGGTGGGGCTACACTAAACCAAATCATACAAACTTTAAGTCAAAAATTATATACATTCACGTGGATCACGAATATGCATTTAGTTTTTAGTTTTAAGCAATACACAAGCCAGATCAAAGAGAAACAGTTTGGAGCTTCAAACACAAATCATCACCAATGCCAGTCCATTTTAGTTATAAATGATTTACACAGTTCCTAGGTCTCAATCATGCAAAAATGGCAGGAAAATGCATCATAAACAGAGAGAAATATCGATTTGTAGGTTACCTAGTAGAGAGCTTCCACTGAGCGTTCTACACTTGAAGAAGCTTGACAAAACTCTCCCGAATCACTCAATGAAGCTTGCTGGAGGTGAATTTGACCTTGAATTGCTATGAAAACTCCTCAATTATGATTCACGATTTTGAAAATTCACTTGGCTGCTCCAACTATTCTTTAGCTTCTAGGGCACGAATTGACATGAATGAAGTCTCAAAAATGATCTTAACTTTATATATGATGGACTCAACAGCAAATGAAGGCCCAATTGCAGCTTGATTGTCTCAATTTTGGAAATGCCCAATCTCACTTTTCTCATACTCATGCACACGTGAAAATGCACCAATTACCATGTTTTTCATTCAAAATCCATGCTGGGAAGTTAATTTGATCATGTGGATATGATTTGTCCCTTGGTTTGATCACATGGTTGAATTTGATTATCAAAATTTCACTTGAAAATGCCTTTGAAAAACACATGAAAATGTCACCAAAAATGAAATCCAAAAATGGAATCTTGTTTGTTACATTCTTGTCACTCAAAAAATGCATAAACATGCCTTGAAATGGTTAGAAATGAATTAATTCCATTTTGTGATTTTAAACTTTCTTCATGAAAAAGTTACACATCAATTCTCCAATCCAAGCCAAATCCATGACTCCTTGATGTTTGGTTGGGCAAATGACCCCATTTGGAGCAAGTTTCATGTTGGAAATATTTTTCATTTGAAGTGTGTAAAGTGGTGAAATGGACCTATGATGAAAATGACCTGTAATCCTACTTTCCCAAAATACCCCTGCCTTGTAAACCTCATAACTTGAGTTCTACAAATCAGATGAAGGACTTCTAGTACTATTTGGAAAGCTAAGATCACGCGGAACAACTTTCATGTTTTGGTCAAGGTGACAAGAAACATCCTTCTAGGTCAAAAATGGCTTGGAAGTTGGTTGACTTTTGTTGACCAAAATCACATTCATCTGAGGACCTATAACTTGTCAGCATCATAACTTGAGTTCTAGAAATCATATGAATGACTTCTATTACTCAAAAGAAAGCTAGAAACATGCTCTACAAGTTTCATGTTAGGGTCAAGATGAGATGAGACTTCTATCTTGAGATATGTGGTCTTGAAGTTGGGCACTAAATAAGGGATTTTACACTGAGAACCCTAATTTAGTAACTTCTCACACCCTTGATTCTTCTTGACTTGATCTTCAAATGATGTATTAGACATCTCAGCACAACATCCCATGACCATAGAGACTTGGAATTGAGTTTTAATCTCCTTGAATTTCACAGTTGACTGAGGATTAACCTGATGAAAACCCTAGATGCAACATTCTTGACTGTGGCTTCTTCCACATCACACAACAACTTGAATAAGCTCCAACATGGCTCTCAAAGCACTCAATGAGCTCTCTCAACATCCCCTATCCATAATTATGAATTGACAATCCTTTGATGATCTTCAACTGGTCTCCAAGTTAGGAGATATTCCACATACATCCATCAACTCTTTCAAAGAACATTGACCACTTCTTGATGACTTGATGACCACTCATGCTTGAGTAACATCCCTTGCTTCGGCTCAACATTCTGAGTAACCTCCTCTTTTTATGCACAACCTTTTGATCCCCTGTTCAATGAAAAATGCTATGCAATGCAAATGCTAGAAGAAAATGAAATGAAACATAAACCAAGTTAAGAAAAGGTTGGTCAAATTTTGGGTCGCAACAGTAGCATACAATGTTCTTCGTATTTATTAGATGAGTTATAATGTGTTTTGAGATAAGAAGAGAGACGCACAGAAGGTCTAAGGGAAACTCGGCCCTAACATTGTCATGCAAAGTGGTCCTAAAGTCGGGATGTGAAAGGAGATTCTATCCTAATGTTAGCATGCAAAAGATGGACTTAAGGTTGAGGTTAAATGGGACTAGCCTACTTGTTATCATGATTGGATTTCCCTCCTAGTGTCTATCCTACTCCAAATTTAACCAGAAATTAAATTGGAATAAGAAACTGAAGGGAACATACAAAGACAAAGCAAAAAGCGAAGAAACAAGGTAAAAAACAGCAGCTACAACAGTGTCTCTTGTACAACACAACAATAAAATCCAGCATACAAGTAAGACAACTTATAATAGCACATGTTCCAACACAAAAGCAGGTGTAAAAGGCAAGCAACAAGCAAGCAAGGCAAAGACAACATGCAAATTCAATATAAAAACAGCTGTGGAAAGTAGGGCAGCAAGCATGCCTGAATGCAATTAATCAAGAGCAAACACCAATCATGAATAGATATCATGCAACAATGGACATGCTTCAACAATCAAACATAATCGATCAACAATGCATCAACAAGAATCATCAAGATCAACATGTTTTTCCATTTAAATTGAACGATCGAACAATCAAACAAACATGCAACAAAGCAAAATTGGAAACAAATGCAATCATGCATCACAATATTCAGCAATATAATCATCAATGATCATCAGTTAACATGCTATAAACACACAAGTGAAATGATCCTTCATCAAACAAATCACATGAACATGTTAAGCATTCAAAACGGAAACCAAAAGTTGCGCGTCGAAGAATCGAGATCAAACATTCAAGAACGATGAAATATGTCCAAAATAATTCACATAAATGCATCATATCAATCCATGAAGTTTACATGTGAAAAGGAACTCAAACAAGCAAAAAATCCAAAAAAAAAATAGGCAATCTGCCCAGGGTAACTGGTTACCCTATATAAGGTAACCGGTTACTTGATGAAAAAAGGCCCAGAAACGTGAAATTTGTGAAGGTAACCGGTTACCCTATATAAGGTAACAGGTTACCACTGAGCAGAAACTAGAAAATTAGCTTTCAAAATCAGATTTCAGCATCAAACAACTTCTCTAATCATCCATATGAACATGATATCAATGAATCATGAAATAATCATCAAATATCAATGATCAAACATCATGTAAACATAATCAAACACTGAAATCACAAATCACCAAGATCCAAATCATCAAAGTGGATCAAAATGCAGCAAAAGCCATGGATCTACATTATGATTATTCAAATAAGCTCAAAATAGAATTAGCTCTAGAATTACCAACCTTCAAAGCTGAGATTTGCTTTGGTGAGTGTTGACTCACTTGAAATTAGCAGATCCAGGCTAGAAACCTAGAGAATATTTAAGATCCATGAGCTTCCTTATGGTAGAAATGAAGAACAAGCAAGATCAAGCAAAATTGACTCAAAAAGCACTTCCAATCTAGCTTCCAAATTCAGATCTGAAACCAAACGAAAATTGAAGGGTGAATTGAAGATAATGGAGATGAATGATGGAGGTTTAGCTCTAGAACTTAAGGATTCCAATGAAGAATAAAAAAACTCAAGTGAAAGAGCTTTAATGGAGGTTTTGGGAGTGAAAAAGTGGAGAGAAAGTTGCGAACAAATTCTCAAGAATGGGTATGAAATCTAAAAATGAAGGTTATTGTGTGAGGTTTGAAGCAAATTCACTTAAATAAGCTCTAGGTTTGGAATCAAAATATGGCTTGGAATGTGGATTAGCATTTGGAATGGAAATTAGGAGTGGAATTAGGAATGGAGTGTTTGAAATTTGGAAGGAAATGGGGAAAATTGAAGCAATTCTAGATCCTTGCAATGATGATCATGTGAAATCAATGGTTGAGAATGATTGGAAATTGCACATGCTAAAAATTCAAATTTTTTTGGCAAAATGGGCTTGAAGTAACCGGTTACCCTGTCCAAAAAATGCCAATTTTGGCGCCAAATGGAGGGAAACTTGCGTAATCACTCGTTGCGACCTGTTATAAGCTTTGTTAAGCCTCTGAAACTTGCCCTTGGATATTATGATTGTGAAAATGCTTGAGATGGCGTGTACACCATCTCCTGAGCTGAAAATAACCTGCTGAATAAAATAAAATCGACCGCTCGATCGCTAGGCAAAATAAATGCTAGAGCCTTTGACGCTCGCTGTTTGAACTCTTGCAACAAAAAGGAACCCTGAGCCATAGAAATACCTTGATCCCATGTCTCAAGAACCAATGCTATGATATGCAGAAATGCAAAAATGTAGAAAAGCGAAAGCCAGTAAACCAAGAAACGATGAGGCAAATTTTGGGGTGCTACAACTGCCCCTATTCAATCGACTTGAACTTGAAGGGATGATAGTAATGACTTTCAAACATTCAAGGTGTGTGGAGATTGAATACCAAAAGAACCTGAAATTTGCAACCTGCAGGGATGCAAAACAGCGAATACCAACCAAAAGTTGGGATGCGACACGCAGAGGATAACAATCCAATATAAACAAAACATCAACCAAAAGTTAGAATGAAACAAAGGATACCAACCAAAAGTTGGAATAAAGCAAAGGATACCAACCAAGAATTCGGATAAACAACCGGAGGATACCAACCAAGAGTTGCAATAACCAGCAAAGGGGTACCAACCAAGAGTTGAAATAAAGGTCAAAGGATACCAACCAAGACATACAGGAAATAAACTCAACGACTTTACGACTTGAAGATGACTCCGTTGGGGAGAGAGTAGACTAACCAGACAACTCTGCACGGGATAAACATCAACCAAATATATCACACAAAGGATACCACCCCAAACGTTGGGATAAAGGTTACTCCCTATGAATAAAAACCAAACACTACCAACCAAGAGTTGGAATCTCAAAGGCTATGAACCAAAACTTAGAATCACCATAATGCCGACCGAAGACGAATCGACGGTGACTTCACTGGGGAGTATACTGACCAAAAGTCAGAATGAAACAAAAGGTAATAAACACAAGTTACCAACCAAAATTTGGAATCACCCAAACGCCGAACAAAGTTGAATACAAGCTACCAACCAAAAGTTGGAATCACTTCCAATCTGCAAGGGATAACCTCCAGCAAAAGCTGAAGAGCAAAGCGACTAACCAAAAGTCTGGATCACCAGAACACCGACCGAAGGGGAACTCTAAGGGAGGAAGATATCAACCCCAATAGTTGAACCAACAAAAGAAGACTACCAATCAAAAATTGGAATCAACAACCCAAAACAAAAACTAACAACCAAAAGTTGGGATCGTCAACCAGGAATCGAAGGTTACCAATCAAAGGTTGGAATAACGTCAACAAGACGACTAAGCTAGGGATTACCAACCAAGAGTTAGAATCAAGCAAAGACTACCAACCAAAAGTTAGAATCACCGGAACACTGATCGAGGGCGAACTGACCACAACGAAAACTACCAACCAAAAGTCGGAAAAACCGACTCCGCAGGGGAAACAAGGGACTACCAACCAAAAGTTGGGATAACGTCAACAAATTTTACCAACCAAAAGTTGGAATCAAACAAAGGCTACCAACCAAAAGTTGGAATAACAATTCTGCCGGGGAAAAATACTTCATTGATGGATTACCAACCAAAAGTTGGGGTCGAGGCAAGGGTTACCAACCAAGAGTTGGGATGAAGCTTCCAAGAAAATGAAGAATACCAACCAAAAGTTGGAACAACGACTCTGCAGGGGGAACCAAAGGCTACGAATCCAAAGTTGGGATAACACACCCAAAGATTACCAACCAAAAGTTGGAATAATAATCTCAAGACCCTAAACTACGCTGGGGATTACCAACCAAGAGTTGGAATGACATCCAGGAAAGGAAGACTACCTACAAAAAGTCGGAATACCGTCAATAAAGCCTTGGACTCAGCTGGCGGTTACTCACCAAAAGTTGAAATAACATCCAACAAGCGACAGATTACCAACCAAAAGTTAGGATAACGACTCCGCGGAATAGAAGAGGACTACCAACCAAAAGTTGGGATAACATCCAACGACCAAAGGATTACCAACCAAAAGTTGGAATGAAGTAAAGGTTACCAACCAAAAGTTGGAATAACACTCATGAAGTGAAGACTACCAACCAAGAGTTGGAATAACAACCACAAAACTTCAGATTAAACTGGGAATTACAAACCAAGGGTTGGAATGAAACACCCAGAATAGTCAGGCAACAAAATCAACCGACTCATAACTTGCAAAGGATGCTCCGATGGGAAAACAGAAGTTTAAACAAACGACTCTGTCGAAGATAATGACGTTTAAACAAATGACTCAACTGAGGAAAGAGAAGTTAAACAAACAACTCTGTTGAGGAAAACGATGTTTAAACAAACGACTCAATCGAGAAAAGAAGATGTTTAAACAAACGACTCAGCTGGGAAGAACCCAATAAAATGAACAATCAAAAGATCCACCCTGATGGGAAAAACACAAAAATCTCCTGAATAAAAACATCATCTGCCGAAGAGACAACTGGCACTAAAGGTATCCAACCAAGCTTATGATTCAAATGCATATGTTTGAAAATGGCGTAATGCTCCATACGAAATGGAAATGCTATGCATTTGGGAGGATGCTATGTAAAATGCAAATGCACACAACTTGAAGGAATGCTGAGAATACCAGCAAACCAACTTTGCTAAGGAAAACGCCCTGGATGACCTTCTTGCAAAACTTCACCCTGTTGGGTAATACGCTCTGGATGGCTCTCCTTGAAAAACTTCACCCTGCTGGGGAAAACACCAAAACTACAATCAGTGCGGAAATAAGAATAACGCTGAAATCCAACCTGGTGAGGATAACAAACTCTTGCTGAAGGTTCCACTCTGCTTGGAATACAAGAATAATAATCCGCCCTGTTGGGGACATACAGGTAACAATCTTCCATACTGGGGATGTACAAATAACAAACCCGCCTGCTGGGGATGTCAGAGAAGTCTACTAAAGATTTCATCCATCTGTTGGGAACTCGTGTCAAAAAATTATCTTGAAAGATGCCAATGATCATTGGACTTTGCTGGAGATACCAACCTGCCGTTGATGTACCTGTCGAGGGAATCAGCACTAACCTCTGCTCGGGGAAGAAAATCATGAATACTGATCTTGCACGGTGAGAGATGCCAGAGCATTGATTCCGTCGGGGGAAGAATGTTGACTCTGCTGGAGAGTATTATCGAATTGAAATCCACCCTACTGCCGAGGGAATATCTTTCAACCTTACTCTTCTGAATATGCTGAGAATAAATCCACATTTTTTAGGATTAACCTCTGTGGGGAGACAGAAACTCTGCTCTGCTAGAGATACACTACACACCTCCGCCGGTGATAACACTTCTGACTTGATAACAGGATTCTGTGGGAAAACAAAAATGTCTGACTGCATTCTATCTGAAGTAGTCAACCTCCGAACACTCACCGGGTAGTACGAATCCACTTTGGCTGGGAAATACAACTCTAAACTCCTGCTAGGGGAGGAATGATTCACCATGCATTACTATTAGAACTTCATAACTAGGGAGAACACTCTACTAGGGATAGGATCATGCTATCCTGCAACAAACAAGAAACAATAGGATGCCCCGTGTGCGAAATGGTTACCTCGGTTACCATTCATGACATTTATCGTTTGAGCAAATTCATTGCTTTCACTATGATCTGTAAGGCCTCATGTTTTCACCTGTAATGTTTATAAAAAATATCGGACATTTTTTGCAAACAAAATAGTAAAAGTAAAAACAAGAAATGAAAGCTCTTTGACTGAAATGATTACTTTATTGATGAAAGACCTATAAATAGACAAATTTACATTTCGGATTGAATTCCTAAAAAGAGGTAATTACGCAAAAAAAACAGAAAAAATAATATATACAAATGTCGACAATATGGAAACAGAAAACCGCCATGTGTCGATTCAGCTATGACTTGTATGTCTTTGGTGTTCCACCATGTTTCGCCTTCTGAAAAGACTGATTGGACTAATTCCTTTCCTTTGGGATAACCGTGTATCAGATAAGCTCACAGATCGAACATAGACCGCAATCGTTTGCTTTCAAATCCCTAACTTTATCCTGGATCGCCCTTTCGGGTTTTCAATCCACTAGGATACCCATTTTTGCCAAGGTTAACTTTTTAGTTTTCCAACCCTGCGGGTTTATTCTTTTCTTTTATCCCTAATTTTTGCCTGAACCTTTCCTTTTTATGGTTCACTGGGATGCCCCATTTTTGCCTGGACTTTTCTTTTTCTGTCCAACAGGTCTCTTTTAAGCAAAGTATTTTTTAACCACGTTTGCGTTCACCGGGGACGAAAAATCTTCACCATCCATGGTAGATAGTAATAAGGCTCCGCTAGAGAAAACCTTTCTTACCACATATGGGTCGCTACTGCGAAAATAAGGTGCCGGAAAAACAAAAGAGTCGCCATCTTTCATTATTTATCCCACAGAAGGGAAAGGAAACGATCGGAAAAACCTGACGAAAAGGTATAAGACAAGGTCATCGCAACCAAGTCTGGGTTCGGGAGTCAGTTACGCAAGGGGAAGGTATTAGCACCCCTCACGTCCGTTGTACTCAACGGGATCCATGCTTGTTGTGTTTATCTGACGGGTTGGTTTAACTATCTACCTATCAAGGCTGGTCTGAAAAGAAAAGAAAATGACTCGGCAAAGCATCGCGCTTCGTGCCTACGTATTCTCGTCAGAGAACGAGAAATCAGAGTCAACGTAGTTCGGCTAACTACGGGTGATGGGGGAAGGTTGTTTGTCAAGACGTCACGTCTTGTGCCTACGTACTTTCATCTGGTATGAAAGATCAGAGCAAACATAGTTCGGGCGAACTATGGGTAGACAGGGTGTTCTTGACCACACGGGGGTGGGAGAAGAGATTGACGATACTAGCATGCGCATTCTAGCAGTTAGATGTATTGCTGCTCGACCATTGGATACTTAGGCGCTACCTGTTTGCGGTAGAACGGACGTAGTATGTCGGGGTTTAGAGGTACGGGAACCTACGGGAACTAGAACTACGGTCTGGTCTTAATTGCGCTAGGGCAAGAGAAAGGGAAGATTAGTCGTTAGCGGGAAAGTCTCGATCGCACGGCAGCGAGAGAACAGAGAAGTTAGTTGTTAATGTGCTCACTAGGATATCGCATCCTATGCCTACATATTCTCGTCTGGTACGAGAAATCAGAGCAGTTGTAGTTCAGCTAACTACAGGAAATGGGAAAAAGAAACACAACTCTCAAGCAGGTGAAACATAAAGTAACTGGATGCAGAAGCGATGCAACAGTACAAGCAGAAGGAGAAAGCCTCAACTTCTAACGCAAACATGGGATGCAAACAGAGATGCACAGAGAAAGCACACAAGCAAAGGGAGGCAAACCTTAACCTTTCATGCAAACAAGCAAAGGGAGACTGGCTCAACCTTTCAATGCAGTCATGCACCTAAACAAAAGGATCTACTCATGAAATTCTATCCTAATGCAGCAAATCAAATCGTTCAAACAGGGAGGAGAAGTATAAACAAGATGAGCAAAAAGGAAAACATCCCAGGCTACATCATGTTGGATGTGTGTCAACACAAGAGTCCATCATGGGCTCAACCTCTTGAGGAATGCACATAATCCAACCAAAGAAAGGATTAGGCTCTCCCAAAAGGGATCATATGTCAATAGGACAGAGAAACTGGGTGTTGGCCCTAGATATCAATCTAATGTATCTGGTTAATGTGTATCAACACAGAATGTCCATCAAAGGCTCAACCTGTTGAAGAATGCACAAAATCCAACCAAAGGAAGGATTAGGCTCTCCCAAGAGGGATCCTATGTCATTAGGACAGAGAAAGAAGATAGTATAAACCAAAGGAATATACCATGCCATGAATGTCAATCCAAGGCTCAACCTCTTGAGGAATGCACAAAATCCAACCAAAGGAAGGATTAGGCTCTCCCAAGAGGGCTCCTCATCAAGACTTGAAGGAGGAAGATAGTGCAAACCAAAGGAATGTACTATGCTAATGAATGTCTATACAAGGCTCAACCTGTTGAGGAATGCACAGAATCCAACCAAAGGAAGGATTAGGCTCTCCCAAGAGGGATCCTATGTCATTAGGTCAGAGAAAGAAGATAGTATAAACCAAAGGATTATACCATGCCATGAATGTCAATCCAAGGCTCAATCTCTTGAGGAATGCACATAATCCAACCAAAGGAAAGATTAGGCTCTCCCAATAGGGCTCCTCATCAAGACTCGAAGGAGGAGGATAGTGCAAACCAAAGGAATGTACTATGCTAATTAATGTCAATCCAAGGCTCAACCTCTTGAGGAATGCACAGAATCCAACCAAAGGAAGGATTAGGCTCTCCCAAGAGGGATCCTCATCAAGACTTGAAGAAGGATAGGGCAAAGCCCAGGAAAGAAACCACACAGGGGAAAGAAGCCATCACAGAAACTTCTAAGAAACCTTCAATGTTTAGCTCTAAGGAAAGTTCATCCTAAGGGAGCTTAATGATATCATAAAGACTTGAAAATGGACCTAAAAAGGTGTCAACCTAGGTACTCAGGGTTAAAGGGAAGATTGGATGCTTAAAGTTGGCTAAAAGTTCATTTATTAGGCCAAACTATGAGAAGGTGCAAATTGAAACATGCAAACATTAGTCAGATTGTAAAATATAAGAAAAATAATAAATCAATTCTAAAAATCCTAAGAAAAACTCTAGATGATCCTAAATGTGTTAGGAGTCTATGGTTAAAGTTTCTAGTCAAAGCTCTATGCCTAAGGGAACTAACAGAAAGCTGAACCAAGATGTATGCTATGTGAGATTCAAATGGGGAAGGCTCTAAAGATGTGCCTCAAAACCTATTCAAATGGAATCTAAAAAATGCAAGAAAAATACTATAATATTCTACAATGTATCAACATTCACCATACAAAAAATCAGAGATTAATAAGGATTATTCAAAGAGAAAGAAAATCGCAAAGCATAACATGTAATTTTTCAATTATTAAAAACATATTAAAATGGAAAAAATGAAATTAAATGAAAAATGCATTAAAACTGACAGTAAAAATATGACAAAATTCTAGACATGTCAAACTTCCTACATGATTTTTTCCAAGATTTATTGGCATCATTTAAAATTTTTTCTGAATAAAAATGGCACAAGCTATCAAAATAGAAAACATGAAAATGAAATTAAAAATGGAAAATCAAAAGGGTGCAGTTAGTAATGTTCTACGTGCATTTCGCTTGGGCCGTGTGGGATGGGGGTGCGGATAGCACGAATTGACTTAAGGCCCAGCTGAGTTAATGAAACTCAGCGTTTTAGGCAAGGGAATAAGTCCCATTCGCGAAATCAATTTCAGTCGTGTGATGAGATGATGGAGTCCATGGTCCACGCGATCGGACGGTCCATATACGAACTGGCAATTTAAATGGCCAAACGGAGGGAGTACTGTGCACGGTGGCCGGAGAAGATTCCGGTCATCTTCTCCGGCGGTAATGAATAGTACCATTTTTCAAAACTTCACAAAAACTTCAATTTTTTATACCAATCTCTTCCTCTCACTTCCTAGATCATGAATATCAAATTCTTTTCCATTTTTATTCAATAAATAAGGAGAAATGCAAGCTATAAGCTAAGGTGCCATTTCCTAAAGTTTCAAGAAACTTAACCAAACTAATCCTAAAACCTTCTACATATCCTAAGGAGTGTAAATCCATGAAAATGACACTAAAATTCCTCAAGAATAAAGAGCATGGATAAGAAATAGGAACCTGGTTTTGAGCTTCAACGGAGGTGTCAATTGGCCATGGTTCTCACTCCAAATGGTGCAGAAAGTTTCAATGGATCATCCTCAAGCTTCTAGCAACCTTGGTTTGGCTTGAATGTGTGTGATTCTCCAAAAACGAAAATAAATTTTTTCTTCACTTTTTCTCCATGAAAATCTGTTGTAACTGCCTCCAAATTCTGTTATTTTCTGTTAGGAATGATTAGAATGTTATATACAATGGATATTGAATGATTTGCAGCCTAATGGAAGCCCATAATAGTCCAATTCAAAATTCACATTTTTAATTTTGAAGCTTTGTGAAACTCATCAAAACAGAGCTGTCAAGCTTGCTCATTGATCCATTCAAGTTTCTTATGATGTAAGGGACATGAAGGGCTGAGATTGAGGCCTTGGAAATGAATGGATGGTAGATTTGCATTATATTGCTTAAAGATGAAGAAACCATGAATTTCCACATGTAAATGGCTTCAAACTTGGTTTTTAATTTTTCCAATGTTCTTAAAACATCAATTGGACTCAAAACAAGCACAAATATGACATGAATTGGTTCCAAAATGAATTGATTTGAATTAGCCCTATTCAAGCTTCCTTTCATGAATTTTTCTTCAAGCATTTTCCAATCCAAACCATATCAATGATCCCTTGAGGTTTGATTGACCAAATGACCCCATTTGGAGCAACTTTCAAGTTGGCAAGATTTTCATTTGAGGTATGCAAAGTGGTGAACTTGACCTATAATGAAAATGATCTGTAATCTTACTTTCCCAAAATACCCTTGACTTGTAAGTCTCATATCCTGAGTTCTACAAATCAAAATGAGGATCTCTAGTACTCTTTGGAAAGCTAAGATGATGAGGAACAATATTCATGCTTATAAAAAGTTGAGGAGAAACATCCTTCTAGCTCAAAAATGTCCTGGAAGTTGGTTGACTTTCAAGTACCAAAATCACATTCATCTGATGACCTATAACTTGTCTGCCTCATAACTTGAGTTCTAGAAATCCAATGAATGACTTCTAATACTCAAACGAAAGTTAAGAGCATGCTTTACAAGTCTCATGTGGATGTCAAGATGAGATGAAACTTCCATCTTTAGTTATGTGGTCTTGAAGTTAGGCACTGAAATAGGGGATTTTACACTATCAAGCTTAGAAACCCTAGCCCAATAACTTATCACACTCTTGAATATTGATGAATTGATCTTGAAATGATCTCTTAGGTGTCTCAACACAACATTCCATGAGCATAGTTGCTTGGAATTGAGTCTTAATCTCCTCAAGACTCACAATTGATTGAGGGTTGACCAGGTGAAAACCCTAGTTGCACCACCTTTGGCTGTGGCCTCTTGCACTTTGCATAATGACTTAAATAAGCTCCATAATGACTCTCAAGACCTATTATGAGCTCCCACAATGCTTCATACCCATATCCATGGACTCACAATCATCTGGTGATCTTTTCATAGCCTCCAAGATAGGAGGTGAACCACATACAACTCTTTGACTTTTCTGATGGTGATAAGCTCTTGCATAGCTTGAATATAACTCCTTGATTAGGCTTAGGCCTTGGATAACCTATTCTTGATGAGCACAACTCCTTGATCCCCTATGAATGGATGACGGTATGCAAATGTTAATGCAATGCTGATGCTATGAAACGAAGCTAAGTGAAGAAAAAAGTAGGGCAAATTTTGGGGTGCAACAACTGCCCTTATTCAAACGGCTTGGACCTGACTGGGTGAGAAGCGAACGACTCTCAGAAAATCAAGGTAAAAGACGGTTGAATACCAATCAACCCGGAAATTTTCCAGCCGCACAAGTAAACGATACTCTGATTGGTGGGAAAATCCTCAGAAACTGAAATGATAGTTGCACGACAACTTGCTGGTGAACGACTAATCTCAAATCTCCATCAGGATGATCGTCTAATTTCTCTATATAATTTCGTCCTCAAGTCATCAAGGGATCACTGGTTACACGGTAACTGGTGAAGGATCGTCGATTATGCCGTCGGGCATTCTGCGGCACGACAGCAGAATTCCTCTGGACTCGTCAGGTCACTAGGAATGTTTGAAAATCTCTGTCGGACTTCAATCATCAAGTCTCCAAAGGAAATTTCAAATTCTCTGTTTGAAACCTGCTGGGGATGACACATCTCCGCTGGGGATTCTGGAGAACTATCAAGTAACTCTGCTTTGGGGATTCAGGAATCACCCTGGGCGAATAAACTCTACTGAGGAATTCAAGAATCATCTGGAACAAACAACTCCGTTGAGGAATACCTGCACACAAGAACGGTAACGACCTAGCTCATGTTTCACATGCATATGTTTGGCAATGGCGTAATGCTCCATACGATGGAAATGCTACGCGTTTAGGGTAAATGTTATGCAATCATGCAAAATGCAACGGAACCGCTCCAACGAAATAAATGTTGGAGAAACGAGGCCAACCCCGCTGGGGATGGAGACAAACCCTGTCAGGGATAGCTTACACGTGCCAATAATGATTGGGCTTTATGCAGGGAAAACGAACCCTGGATATGGATTGGATAGGTCAGGCAAGAACTGACAACCGGGCGAGAATTGGATTCTATAAAACAAGTTAGACGAGAATTGGCTACCAGGTGAGAACTGGTTTTTCGTTTTGTGCTGAACATGAACTACTTTGGTCTTCCAGACGATAACTAGACTTCAACACGCTTTTTACCAGGCAGGAACTGGTATTAAGAATAACCGACCATCAGGCGGAAACCGGAGCTAAAGAAATAATGACTAGATGGGTATTGGCTCTAAACAGCTGGCGCTCACCAGGCGAGAGCTGGACTCAAATGTATTTTACCCAACGAGAACTAGTATTCCATAAAGACGTATCATACGGGAATTGAGCTTCAAAAGAATGACAGGCCAGGCAAGAACTGGACTCTAAAACAGTTTTCCATACGAGAATAGGAATGTGCCAAGCACAGTTGGGCTTTCGATTTTAGGATATGACCAAGTTTATGATAATTGGATCTTTACTTACTGACAAGAATGGATTTAGAAAGGGAATGACTAGACAAGAACTAGTATTCAAGGGTAGACTACCAGATGGGAACTGGTGGCAAAAGGTTAGGATATCAGACAAGAACTGACTACCAAGCGGGAACTGGGTTCAACAAACAAGGTTGGACGAGAACGGATTACCAGGCAAGAACTGGAATTTACCAAAAGGTAAGACGGGAACAGATTACCAGGCAGGAACTAGAATCTACCAAAAGGTTGGACGAGAACGGGTTACCAGGCAGGAACTGGAATCTACCAAAAGGGTGGACGAGAATGGATTACCAGGCAGGAACTAGAATCTACCAAAAGGTTAGACAAGAACGGATTACCAGGCAGGAACTGGAATCTACCAAAAGGTCAGACGGGAACGAATTACCAGGCAGGAACTCGAATCTACCAAAAGGTTGGACGAGAACGGATTACCAGGCAGGAACTGGAATCTACCAAAATGTTGGACGAGAACGGATTACCAGGCAGGAACTGGAATCTACCAAAATGTTGGACGAGAACGGATTACCAGGCAGGAACTGGAATCTACCAAAAGGTTGGACGAGAATGGATTACCAGGCAGGAACTGGAATCTACCAAAAGGTTGGACGAGAATAGATTACCAGGCAGGAACTAGAATCTACCCAAAGGTCGGACGGGTACTGATCTCTGGTTCTGGATATCGAGCGAGAACTGATTAAACAGTGAGCTACATAAAGGGTGACCGGAGAAGAACGGGTCAAGAACCTGACGTGTACTAGACGGGAACTGGTGTTTACTGAAGGGTTGACCAGATAAGAACTGGTTCAAAGGTTTGCCTGGACAAGAACTGGGCTTTAGAAATGATTTGGTTACAAGGTTTGACAAGTAACAGGTTATCTAGTGGGGTGATGACACGATTCCACAACACTCAACTCTTGCTGACGAGAACAAACTTGCTTGAGTAATTGCCCCGGTGTAATTCCACTGGTCCCAGTTTGATCTTCGAGAGAAAGTTTATCCTGAGAAGAAAGTAGTCTTGACATGAGACGCCCTCGAGAAGGCTTGCCCCAAAATCTGTATCGTGAAAGGATTCGTCTTTGATGGGATGATTCTGATAAGCTCTGCATATATGGAGAGGAACAATTCATTTACCTTTAGGGTGGCATGCCCCAGCTCTGTAATGGCATTACCCCTGATTGTCTGCTTTGTGGAATAGTACCTCTGGCTACGAGAGATTCGCCATATCTCGACCTGATTGCCCCAGATTAACTGACTTTTGGGATGGCTGACTCCTATGCCGTGATTATTTGACGTGGCTTACCCCGGTTCACCAGAATATTCAGGCATTCTGCACTCTGTCTCGATCAAATCTTTCTATCATGGAAACTTTTCCGCTGTCAAGCACTTACTCGTAAGTAAAAAAAATTGTTCTGCATAAAAGACATATCAAATGCAATGCATATGGCAGTTTTGAAATCTATTCCTGTTCACTGGAAAAAATTTTATGACATAAAGTGTATGAAATCATTCATCAACATGTCAATATTAATACACCACTGTAAAGGGAATACTTTATAGGAGTCAGTTTCGATGCGATCTTTATCGAAGTATGCTTTCGAAACAAACCTGCTTCAATTAGGACTTTTAAAGATTGTAACGTGGTCGGGTTCACGGTTTAAGAAAGAAATGATAAAGGCTCAAAATTCATTTTAACCCACCCATTCTCCTTGATGTTCTCCGATCCTACGTTCAGCTAATTCGACCTTAGCATTCACCTTTCAAATGTTGAGTGATAGTTCAAGAGATCACCCTTTTTCGAAGTGACAATTACTCTCCTTTCGTCTTTTGGCGTCCGGAGCCACACGATTTCGTTCTTGTTTGAGGATTTTTTCTTTCGTAATCCTTTTTCGCTTTTGATTTTTCGTTTCCCTAACTTTTGCCTGGACTAACGCTTTTGAGTTTCTTCGGTTTTAAAGTCCAGCGGGGTGCCCTAATTTTTGCCTAAGTCGCTTGTTCTCAAGATTCGACTTAATGGGCTTTTTCTTTTGATTTTTTTTCTCACTTTTTTTTCTTTTTTTTTGAACAAATCGCATGACAACGGCTCGTATGACTTGTTTGAAAAGAGATTGTGACTATTTCACTCCTTGTCGGCAAGGTTCAACCATTGTGGCTTTTTAGGTACGACCTATACGGGTGTGATTGATCCTCGAACGGACGCTTCTTGTTATAATTTGAACGCTTGGTCAAATTAGTTGACACGTACCCTGCCCCAAGTTAAGATTGAGGGTTTTTTATTTTCAGAAAGAAACTCCCACTCCTAGGCTCAAAGAGGTTGACAAGGGATTATCTTCCTTATATCTCCGATGTTTAGGATTTGAAACAATGGGTGTACATCATCAACAAGTTTTTTTTCAAAAGCATACATTCGGAAGCTTGCGCTTCTCGAAATTTCGTCATCCTCCCTGGACTCCACTTAAACAAGCGTTTGAAAATAAAAGAAAGCAATAGAGTGAACTCGAACAGATTAATTCAAAACATGCATATTTATTTTGTTATCAATATCAATTGAAAAACAACAAGTTTTACAAACGAACTTTGCATTCTCACAGGAAAGAAATTACAAATGTAAAGGAATGCCATGATAAAATGCAGATTGCCAGCTTTCGGGAACTGGGCTTCTTGTATCTTGACCACTGGCTAGGGAGATGCAACCCTTGAAGTCTTCAAACTCAATTAGACGAGAGGTCGACGTGCACAACCAACTTTCCTTCGGGAAAGGAAATGTACTCTTTGTCTATCAATTGTTGAACTTTGGCCTGAAAGGCTTTGCAATCCTCAGTTACGTGTCCTATGGATCCTGCATGATATTCACATTGAGCACTGGGATCATACTCGGGAGGGTAGGGTTATGGAAATGATTTGAGAGTCTTGGCCTCCACCAACGAGTTTTGAATCAGGAATGGCAGAAGCTCACTGTGTGGCATGGGCACTGGATGAAGAGGAGCATTCCTTCTTTCCAAATTATTGCTGCGAGGCCTATTCTGATTCTAGCGCTGACGGTTATTTTGCTGCCGAGAAGCACGAGATTGTTAGCGACGGGCTGACTGTTGAACTGGAGCAGGTACGGAATTAGCCTCTCTTTCCTTCCCAACATAAGGTTTCCTTGCATCTTTCGAGGAATCGATAGCAACTTGAATCTTTCCCATTTTGATGCCGCTTTCGACTCTTTCGCCTGCACTTACCAGATTTGGAAAACCTGCAGTCATGCAACCTATCAGCTTCTCGTAGTACAACCCGGGAAGAGTAGCCACGAACATGTCGGTCATTTCTCACTCCGCCAGGGGAGGTTGCACTCTGGCCGCTAAGTCTCGCCACCTCTGGGCGTACTCCTTGAAGCTCTCATTATTCTTTTGTGACAGGCTCTGCAATCGTAACCTGTTTTGTGCCATATCAGTGTTGTACTGATAGTGACACACAAAGGCTTCGACCAATTCTTTCCAGCTACGGATGTGGGTCCTTTCAAGCCCCATATACCATTCCAACGATGCCCCGGTCAGACTATCCTGGAAGAAATGCATTAGCAGCTTTTCAGCGTCCGAGAAGCTGACATTTTCCTGAAATATGCTCGGATGTGTACTCTAGGACAGGTCGTCCCTTTGTACTTATCAAACTATGGTACCTTAAATTTGGGAGGAATCTTGACCCCAGGAATTAAACCAAGATCTGACAGGTCGAGACCCAGAGAGTTCTGATTTTCAAGAGATTTCATCTTTTCCTCAATCAGTTTGAACCTTCTGTCAGTTTCGGTGGGTAACCTCCTTCCATATTTCTCATGGAAAAGATATCACTATGATGATCTTCCCATTGAGGGCCATTAGCTCCGTGCATAGCGCGTACACTTCCACCAGCAGCGTTACCATTATTATTCACACAACCTCCGCCCAGAGGTACGACAACGTTAGGAATAATCCATGGACCCGATCCACCAACAGGAGGAATAACATCAGCTTCTCCGTGCAATACACCCTCTTCGTCAGCTCGCGCTATCAAAGGTTGGACTAGAGTTGTCAACTGTTCTTGCCCATTGGCTACGTTCTGCATCAACTCCATGAGCTGCGACATGCGAGCTCTGACTTCGTGTAATTCAGCTTGAACCTGATCCATCTTTTGCTTATTCCTTTGAGTCGGATATATATGGATAGTGAACTGCTCAAACCTGTTGCTGAAGAACACGAAGCGGAGATAAGAACACAAGGCCAACAAGAACAACCTGCAATGCAAATGAGAATGCAAGATGCCAAATGCAAATACGGTATAATGATGCAAATGCAAGTGGAAAGATGCAGCAAGGGATCAAGAGTGATGTGTTGTTGACCGCAGGACCAAAATTCTGCTTTGGCGAGAACATAGCACTGCTCTGATAATTAGGACCCACTGATACCAATGATACTGATTCATACTGTCAAGAAAAACCAGGTTGTTTGAAGGTAAAGGTTTCCTGCATAACCCCAGTCCCACTCACGGGTATGGACCTATCCACTGATATGGTACGACATCCTATGCGTTCCTCAGTGTCACAGACTTTCAAGAAATGATGATACGTTCATCATTTTTGGTTTGGCATCATCACTCCCTAAAGAGGCCTCACTTAGCTGAGTCACTAATGATCAGTCCCCAGAGTCGACGATCCTCAGATCTAAAATTCTCTCGAGTCCAAAGGACCGATAGGAAGTCATCAAAGAGAACCTCGTCTAAGTGTGGATTACATGGGAACTGGTGCGAGCAAAGCAAGCAAGTCCACCACCAACCCACTCTAATGATATGTTTCCTCTCAAGCCTGGGTCTGGCTTATCACTCATCAGAATCAGTCCCCTCCCACAACAGCACAATAATGATATAATATAATGCTGAAAATAAAATGGAGGAAAATAAAGCTAAAGGTACAACAGGTATGTACAAAACCCAAAAAGATAAACAAAAGAGCGTTAGGATTGACTCGCATAGGGAACTAGAGAACCAAAGATTCTGGGTTCGATCCCCAGCAGAGTCGCCAGCTGTCGCTACTGTGAAAATAAGGTGCCGGCAAAATAGAAGAATCGCCACCTTTCGTTATTTATCCCATAGAAGGGAAAGGAAATGATCGGAAAAGCCTGACAAAAAGGTATAAGATAAGGTCATCGCAACCAAGTCTGGGTTCGGGAGTCGGTTACGCAAGGGGAAGGTATTAGCACCCCTCACGTTCGTTGTACTCAACGGGATCCACGCTTGTTGTGTTTATCTGACGGGTTGGTTTAACTATCTACCTATCAAGGCTGGTCTGAAAAGAAACGAAAATGACTCGGCAAAGCATCGCGCTTCGTGCCTACGTATTCTCGTCAGAGAACGAGAAATCAGAGTCAACGTAGTTCGGCTAACTACGGGTGATGGAGGAAGGTTGCTCGTCAAGACGTCAAGTCTTGTGCCTACGTACTTTCATCTGGTATGAAAGATCAGAGCAAACGTAGTTCGGGCTAACTACGGGGTGACAAGGTGTTCTCGACCACACGGGGGTGGGAGAAGAGATTGACGATACTAGCATGCGCATTTTAGCAGTTAGGTGCATTGCTGCTCGACCATTGGAGACTTAAGCGTTACTTGTTTGCGGTAGAACGGACGTAGTATGTCGGGGTTTAGAGGTACGGGAACTAGAACTACGGTCTGGTCTCAATTGCACTAGGGCAAGAGAAAGGGAAGATTAGTCGTTAGCGGGAAAGTCTCGATCGCACGGCAGCGAGAGAACAAAGAAGTTAGTTGTTAATGTGCTCGCTATGATATCGCATCCTATGCCTATATATTCTCGTCTGGTACGAGAAATCAGAGCAACTGTAGTTCAGCTAACTACAGGAAAGGGGAAAAAGAAACACAGTTGTCAAGCAGGTGAAACATAAAGTAACTGGATGCAGATGCGATGCAACAGTACAAGCAGAAGGAGGAAGCCTCAACTTCTAATGCAAACATGGGAGGCAAACAGAGATGCACAGAGAAAGCACACAAGCAAAGGGAGGCAAACCTCTACCTTTCATGCAAACAAGAAAAGGGAGACTAGCTTAACCTTTCAATGCAATCATGCACCTAAACAAAAGGATCTACTCATGCAATTCTATCCTAATGCAGCAAATCAAATCAATCAAACAGGGAGGAGAATTGTAAACAAGATGAGCAACAAGGAAAACATCCCAGGCTACATCATGTTGGATGTTTGTCAACACAAGAGTCCATCATGGGCTCAACCTCTTGAGGAATGCACATAATCCAACCAAAGGAAGGATTAGGCTCTCCCAAGAGGGATCTTATGTCAATAGGATAGAGAAACTGGGTGTTGGCCCTAGATATCAATATAGTGTATCTGGTTAATGTGTATCAACACATAATGTCCATCAAAGGCTCAACCTGTTGAGGAATGCACAGAATCCAACCAAAGGAAGGATTAGGCTCTCCCAAGAGGGATCCTATGTCATTAGGTCAGAGGAAGAAGATAGTATAAACCAAAGGAATATACCATGCCATGAATGTCAATCCAAGGCTCAACCTCTTGAGGAATGCACAGAATCCAACCAAAGGAAAGATTAGGCTCTCCCAATAGGGCTCCTCATCAAGACTCGGTGGAGGAGGATAATGCAAACCAAAGGAATGTACTATGCTAATGAATGTCTATCCAAGGATCAACCTCTTAAGGAATGCACAAAATCCAACCAAAGGAAGGATTAGGCTCTCCCAAGTGGGATCCTATGTCAATAGGACAGAGAAAGAAGATAGTATAAGCCAAAGTAATATACCATGCCATGAATGTCAATCCAAGGCTCAACCTCTTGAGGAATGCACATAATCCAACCAAAGGAAGGATTAGGCTCTCCCAAGAGGGCTCCTCATCAAGACTTGAAGGTGGAAGATACTGCAAACCAAAGGAATGTACTATGCTAATGAATATCTATCCATGGCTCAACCTCTTGAGGAATGCACAGAATCCAACCAAAGGAAGGATTAGGCTCTCCCAAGAGGGATCCTCATCAAGACTTGAAGAAGGATAGGGCAAAGCCCAGGAAAGAAACCACACAGGGGAAAGAAGCCATCACAGAAACTTCTAAGAAACCTTCAATGTTTAGCTCTAAGGAAAGTTCATCCTAAGGGAGCTTAATGATATCATAAAGACTTGAAAATGGACCTAAAAAGGTGTCAACCTAGGTACTCAGGGTTAATGGGAAGATTTGATGCTTAAAGTTGGCTAAAAGTTCATTTATTAGGCCAAACTATGAGAAGGTGCTAATTGAAACATGCAAACATTAGTCAGAATGTAAAATATAAGAAAAATAATAAATCAATTCTAAATATCCTAAGAAAAACACTAGATGATCCTAAATGTGTTAGTAGTCTATGGTTAAAGTTTCTAGTCAAAGCTCTATACCTAAGGGAACTAACAGAAAGCTGAACCAAGATGTATGCTATGTGAGATTCAAATGGGGAAGGCTTTAAAGATGTGCCTCAAAACCTATTCAAATGGAATCTAAAAAATGCAAGAAAAATACTACAATATTCTACAATGTATCAACATTCACCATACAAAAAATCAGAGATTTATATGGATTATTCAAAGAGAAAGAAAATCGCAAAGCATAGCATGTAATTTTTCAATTATTAAAAACATATTAAAATGGAAAAAATGAAATTAAATGAAAAATGCATTAAAACTAACAGTAAAAATATGACAAAATTCTAGACATGTCAAACTACCTACATGATTTTTTCCAAAATTTATTGGCATCATTTAAAATTTTTTCTGAATAAAAATGGCACAAGCTATCAAAATAGAAAACATGAAAATGAAATTAAAAATGGAAAATCAAAAGGGTGCAGTTAGTAATGTTCTACGCGCATTTCGCTTGGGCCGTGTGGGATGGGGGTGCGGATAGCACGAATTGACTTAAGGCCCAACTGAGTTAATGAAACTCAGCGTTTTGGGCAAGGGAATAAGTCCCATTCGCGAAATCAATTTCAGTCGTGCGATGAGATGACAGAGTCCATGGTCCACGCGATCGGACGGTCCATATATGAACTGGCAATTTAAATGGCCAAACGGAGGGAGTACTGTGCGCGGTGGCCGGAGAAGATTCTGGTCATCTTCTCCGGCGGTAATGAACAGTACCATTTTTCAAAACTTCACAAAAACTTCAATTTTTTATACCAATCTCTTCCTCTCACTTCCTAGATCATGAATATCAAATTCTTTTTCATTTTTATTCAATAAATAAGGAGAAATGCAAGCTACAAGCTAAGGTGCCATTTCCTAAAGTTTCAAGAAACTTAACCAAACTAATCCTAAAACCTTCTACATATCCTAAGGAGTGTAAATCCATGAAAATGGCACTAAAAATCCTCAAGAATAGAGAGCATGGATAAGAAATAGGAACCTGGTTTTGAGCTTCAATGGAGGTGTCAATTGGCCATGGTTCTCACTCCAAATGGTGCATAAAGTTTCAATGGATCATCCTCAAGCTTCTAGCAACCTTGGTTTGGCTTGAATGTGTGTGATTCTCCAAAAACGAAAATAAATTTTTTCTTCACTTTTTCTCCATGAAAATCTGTTGTAACTGCCTCCAAATTCTGTTATTTTCTGTTAGGAATGATTAGAATGTTATATACAATGGATATTGAATGATTTGCAGCCCAATGGAAGCCCATAATAGTCCAATCTAAAATTCACATTTTTGATTTTGAAGCTTTGTGGAACTCATCAAAACAGAGCTGTCAAGCTTGCTCATTGATCCATTCAGGTTTTTTTATGATGTAAGGGACATGAAGGGATGAGATTGAGGCCTTGGAAATGAATGGATGGTAGATTTGCATTATGTTGCTTAAAGATGAAGAAACCATGAATTTCCACATGTAAATGGCTTCAAACTTGATTTTTAATTTTTCCAATGTTCTTAAAACATCAATTGGACTCAAAACAAGCACAAATATGACATGAATTGGTTCCAAAATGAATTGATTTGAATTAGCCCTTTTCAAGCTTCCTTTCATGAATTTTTCTTCAAGCATTTTCCAATCCAAACCATATCAATGATCCCTTGAGGTTTGATTGACCAAATGACCCCATTTGGAGCAACTTTCAAGTTGGCAAGATGTTCATTTGAGGTATGTAAAGTGGTGAACTTGATCTATAATGAAAATGACCTGTAATCTTACTTTCCCAAAATACCCTTGACTTGTAAGTATCTTGAGTTCTACAAATCCAAATGAGGATTTCTAGTAATCTTTTGAAAGCTAAGATGACGAGGAACAATATTCATGTTTATCAAAAGTTAAGGAGAAACATCATTCTAGCTCAAAAATGTCCTGGAAGTTGGTTGACTTTCAAGTACCAAAAACACATTCATCTGATGACCTGTAACTTGTATGCCTCATAACATGATTTCTAGAAATCCAATGAATGACTCATAATATTCAAAAGAAAGTTAAGAGCATGCTTTACAATTCTCATGTGGATGTCAAGATGAGATGAAACTTCCATCTTGAGTTATGTGGTCTTGAAGTTAGGCATTGAAATAGGGGATTTTACACTATCAAGCTTAGAAACCCTAGCCCAATAACTTCTCACACTCTTGAATATTGATGAATTGATCTTGAAATGATCTCTTAGGTGTCTCAACATAACATTCCATGATCATAGTTGCTTGGAATTGAGTCTTAATCTCCTCAAGACTCACAGTTGATTGAGGGTTGACCAGGTGAAAACCCTAGTTGCACCACCTTTGACTGTGGCCTCTTGCACTTTGCATAATGACTTAAATAAGCTCCATAATGACTCTCAAGACCTATTATTAGATCCCACAATTCTTCATAACCATATCCATGGACTCACAATCATCTGGTGATCTTTTCATAGCCTCCAAGATAAGAGGTGAACCACATACAACTCTTTGACTTTTCTGATGGTGATAAGCTCTTGCATATCTTGAAAATAACTCCTTGATTAGGCTTAGGCCTTGGATAAACTCTTCTTGATGAGCACAACTCCTTGATCCCCTGTGAATGGATGACGGTATGTAAATGTTAATGCAATGCTGATGCTATGAAACGAAGCTAAGTGAAGAAAAAAGTTAGGCAAATTTTGGGGTGCAACAATATGGACCTTCATAGTTGGGAGTCCATTTGCCCCTGTGATCTGTCGGAGGAGGAAGGATCCTTTTCAACACCAAATCACCTTCCTGGAAGCACTGAGGACACACTTTCTGATCAAAGGCTTTCTTCATCCTACTCTGGTACAACCGGCCATGAGCAATGGCTGCCAATATTTTCTCATCAATCAGGCTTAGCTGATTCAACCTGGTCTGCACCCACTCAGCTTCATCAAGCTTCACATTAGACAATACCCTTAAAGAGGGAATCTCAACTTCTAATGGTAGGACTTCCTCCGTACCATACACCAGTGAGAAAGGAGTTGCCCCGGTAGACGTATGCACCGAAGTACGATAGTCATGAAGAGAAAAGGGAAACATCTCGTGCCAATTCTTATAGGTTACCACCATCTTCTGCATAATCTTCTTGATATTCTTGTTAGCTTCCTCAACAGCGCCATTCATCTTTGGACGATATGGGGAAGAGTTGTGATGTTCAATCTTCAAACTCTGGCACAGTTCCTTCATCATCTTGTTATTCAAATTTGAACCATTATCAGTAATGATTCTCTTCGGAATTCCATAACGAAAAATGATGTCCTTCTTTATGAAACGGGCGACCACCTATTTCGTGACATTGGCAAAGGAAGCTGCTTCTACCCACTTCGTAAAGTAATCAATCACCACCAAAATGAAGCGATGCCCACTAGAAGCAGTCAGATCAATCTTGCCAATCATATCAATGCCCCACATAGAAAAGGGCCAAGGGGATGTTAACACATTTAGAGGGGTCGGTGGCACATGCACCTTATCAGCATAAATTTGGCATTTGTGGCATTTTTTGGCGTATTTGAAGCAATCGGGTTCCATAGTAATCTAGTAATACCCAACTCTCAACAATTTTCTGGCCATTGCATGTCCACCGGCATGAGTACCGAAAGAACCCTAGTAGACTTCCTCCATCAACAGGCCTTCTTCATAATCGTCAACACATCGCAACAAGACCATGTCAAAGTTTCTCCTGTAGAGCACATCATCCTTGTTCAGATAGAAGTTACTGGCTAACCTCCTCAGAGTCTTCCTATTTTTGCCGGATGCCCCGGCTGGGTATTCTTGAGTCTTGAGAAAATGCTTGATATCGAAATACCAAGGTTTTCCATCTGATACCTTCTCAATAGCAAACACAAAAGCGGGTCTATCAAGACGCATGATGCTGATAGCTGGAGCTTCATTCCAGTAATTCAATTTGTACATCGATGATAACATGGCCAAGGCGTCCGCCATCCGACTCTCAGCTCTTGGCACATGATGGAACTCAATTCTATCAAAGAATGGAAACAATCTCCTTGCATAATTCTTGTAAGGCACCTGGTTGGCCTGACGAGTTTCTCACTCTCCTTTGATTTGATTGACGACTAGTGCCGAATCACCATACACATCTAGATTTTTGATCCTCGGATCAATGGCCTCTTCTAAGCCCATAATTCACACTTCGTATTCGGCTTCATTATTGGTGCAGGCGAATGTCAATCGGGAAGTGAACTGTATGTGAGAATCGTGAGGAGTTGTAATGATTGCACCGGTTCCATTACCATATGAATTAACGGCTCCATGAAAAACCAGTTTCAACTGAGATCCAATCTCAGGACCCTCGTCAAGTAAAGGCTCATCACAATCTTTCATCTTCAAAAACATGATGTCTTCGTCTGTAAACTCAAACTTCATCGGCTGATAATCCTCAATTGGCTGTTTGGTGAGATATTCTGACAGAACGCTTCCTTTAATGGCTTTCTGGGAAACATACTGAATATCATACTCTGTTAAAACCATTTGCCATCGGGCAATCCTTTCGGAGAGTGCTTTTTTTACAAAGACATAATTGATAGGATCCATCTTTAAAATCAACAGGGTTGTGTGGTTTAACGGGTACTGCCTCAAACGCTTAACAGCCCAAGCGAGTGCACAACATGTTTTTACCAGCATTGAGTATCTCGACTCACAATCAGTGAACTTTTTACTCAGGTAGTAGATATCCTGCTCTTTTCTACCTGACTCTTCTTGTTGACCGAGTACACATCCCATTGAATTCTCAATAACCGTGAGATACATGATCAAAGGTCTCCCTGCAACTAGAGGCATGAGTATTGGAGGTTCCTGCAGATATTCTTTTATTCTCTCAAATGCATTCTAGAAATTTTCATTCCACCTGGCCGTTTGATCTTTTTTTAACAATTTGAATATTGGTCCACAAGTGGCTATAAGATGAGATATGAACCTTGCAATATATTTCAATCTCCCCAGGAAACCATGAACCTCTTTTCCCGTTCTCGGCTCAACCATTTCTTGTATAGCTTTTATTTTGGAAGGATTTACCTCAGTAACCTTTTCACTGACAATTAACCCTAATAGCTTTCCAAATTCCACCACGAAGATGCACTTGTTAGGATTCAGCCTCAACTTGAACTTCCTTAACCTTTCAAACAATTTTAGAAGATTGACCAGATGTCCTTCCTCCGTGTGTGACTTCGCAATCATGTCATCAAAATATACCTCGATCTCATGATGAATCATATCATGAAAGAGAGTCACCAATGCCTGCTGATAAGTTGCCCCAACATTCTTCAATCCAAAGGACATCACCTTATAGTAAAAAGTTCCCCATAGTGTAATGAAAATAGTTTTCTCCATGTCCTCTGGGGCCATCTTAATCTGGTTATACCCAGAGAATCCATCCATGAAGGAAAACACATAATATTGAGCAGTGTTATCAACCAACACATCAATATGGGGGAGCAGGAAATTGTCTTTCAGGCTCGCTCTATTCAGATCTCTGTAGTCAACACACATCCAGACCTTTCCATCTTTCTTAGGAACAAGAACAATATTGGCGACCCACGGAAGGTAATTTGTAACAACAAGAAAACCAGCATTCAACTGCTTCTGAACTTCTTCTTTGATCTTGACTGCCATGCCAGGTCTCATCCGTCTCAACTTCTGCTTGACTGGCAGACATTTTTCTCGGAGGGGCAACCGGTGTACCACAATATCTATATCCAGCCCAGGCATCTCTTGGTAAGACCAAGCGAAGATATCCTTATACTCACGGAGCATTTCAACCAATATTCTCTTGATACTGTCTTCCAATGCAGCCTCAACTCTAACCTCTTTCTTGTCATCTTCGGTACCCAGATTGATAACTTCAATATCCTACTGATGAGGCACAATGACCCTTTCTTCCTGCTTGAGAAGTATGGCTAACTCTTCAGGTAGTTCACAGTCTTCATCAGTCTCTTCTTCAGCTTGATAAATGGAATTATCAAAGTCATACGAAGCCATAGTCGAATATGAATCAATGGTTCTGATAGAAAAGACCTGCATGATGATGTTTATGTTTAATATGCGATGCAACAAACAAAAGACATTGCCATTTTTCAATTTTAATAAATGAAAAAAAAAACAAGAAAAACAGGGATCACAATATTTGAATGCGAAAAACATCCTTTATTTATGATAAAGTGTAAATAACAAGAGGGCCCCACATATTGGGTCACTATGCCTTGGACAGAATGTAGGATTGAACATAATCAAAACAAAGAACATTACTTTGTAGTAGTAACATGAATGATTTCTTCAGTAGTCCAGTTGTACGGCTTCTGTCCGGGAGTACATGGACGAATCCAAGCAACCATATCGCAATCATTGTCACCTTTGTCATCTTCAATGGTATTAATCCTGTCAAATATCACCCCACCACTGGTGAATTGAACAGGTCCCATGTACCTCAGAATGTCTCGAGAAGAACTAGAGGGTTTGTATCCCAGACCGAACTTGTTCTGCTTGACGGGAACATTAAGAACTTGGCCGCACTTCTACGATGAACCGGATTCTATGATAGCATGAGCTTCCTTGAACAATGACATGGAAACCTCTGGGCTTTTGGCTTCTACAGGAGGCTTCCCCTGAATTTGAACTGTTTCAAATGCCTGGTAGAGTGTTTCGTGGATCTCCCCATCCACTTCCACATACTTGAAGGATGACAAATGGCTAACCATGATCTCCTCTTCACCGGATACTGTAACAACTTTCCCTTCCATCATATATTTTAGCTTCTGATGCAATGTTGAAGTCACTGCTCCCGCAGCGTGTATCCAAGGTTGGCCAAGCAAACAACTGTATGCTGGCTGGATATCCATAATGTAAAAAGTTTCATCAAAGATCTCTGGTTCTATCTGAATAGGCATCGTAATCTCCCCAAACACTGAGCTCTTAGACCCATTGAAAGTCGTCACAACCAAATCACTTGGCGTGCATATCAAACCTTGAGTATCTAATTTCATCAATGCCTTCTTCAGCAGCATATTGAGGGATGCTCCTATATCAACCAAGACATGCGACAATAGGGAACCTCTACATTTCATTGATATGTGTAAAGCATGGTTATAGTTCCTCTGAGCAGGAGTCAAATCCAGATCTATAAAACCCAAACCATTACCAGCATTCACATGAGCCACTACCCCCTCCAACTGATTAACGAAAATTTCCTGGGGTACACATGCTGAATTCAAGATTTTCAATAAAGCGTTGTGGTGTGTGCCCGAACACAACAATAATGACAGAATGGAAATCTTCGAAGGAGTCTGATTTTAGTGATCCACAATCTTGTAGTCACTTTTTCAAATGAGTCTCATAAATTCCTCTGCGTCTTTCGAAAAAAACATCACTACCCACCTGCTGTTGGATGTTCTCCTCAATCACTGCCTTACCCTTCCCTTTGTCATTCCTATCAGTATTAACTTTCGGTAGGGAAAAGATCCTACCACTTCTAGTGATACCTATGGCACCAACTATATTCTCAACTGAATAATCCCCGCTCGAAGATCCTGTCAATTCTTGTCTCTGCCCATTACAAAACACCTCTTCCCCATTGTTCCATGGGATGTCTTTAGTGCTCTCATACGACACAGGTCCAGGAACAATAATGATAATCGGTGCTAGCCTAGTTGGCGCTGAAATATTGATTTTCCGGTATGGAATAAAGATTGTAGCAACTTCGCTTCCATCATTACTCACCTTATCCTCAATGTCTTCTCTTACAACCTTGTCAAATTGTAAACAACCCTCATCAATCATTCTCTGAATACCCTTCTTCAAAATATCACAACCCTCAGGTTGTGCTTCACATTCTGAGCAGTCAACAGAACATCCCAGAAACACTCCCTTCTTCAATAAACTAGCCTTCATGAAACTCAACGGAGTCTTCAAGTCCCCAACATCAATTATCATATTTAACTTTTCTCCCTCAATAACGGAATTAGATGTTGCCACCCATGATTCAGCATTGGTTTTTGATTCACATTAGGCTCCTCGTTGGTGAAGTTGATATCCTTTGAGTCAAGAAAGTCCTGAACTTTGTGCTTGAAGGCTTTGCAGTTGTCAATATTATGTCCCGGGGCACCTGAATGAAAATTGCATCTGGCATTTGCATCATAACTAGGAGGCGGTGTGCCAGTTAGAGGAGCCAAATTCCTCTTTTGAACCAGTTACAATTGCAACAAATGTTGTAACAACTGAGAATACGGCATGGGGGAGTTTCAAACTTCCTGTCATCCATTCTGGGTTTAGCAGCGTAAGGTCGCAGAGCTTTAACTCGTTTCTAAGGTGTAACCAAAATAGCTATAGTAGCAACTTTTTGATGATAACGAGATTGTGCTCTACCTTTACCCTTGTGAGAAATAGCATTCGCATCTCCTTCCCTCGTTTTAGGGTTTGCTGAGTATGGTTTCTTTGCTCCTCCCGAAGAGGATCCACCACCATTTAGAATCTTCCCAGACTTAATCCCACTTTCGACTCTTTCCCCAGCCATTACCAGATAAGAAAATCCCGCAGACATACAGCCTATCAACTTCTCAAAATACATACCAAGCAGTGACGCCATGAACATAAAAATCAGTTCTCTTTCCACCATAGGAGGTTGCACCCTTGCTGCTAAATCCCTCCATCTTTGGGCGTACTCCTTAAAGCTCTCAGTGTTCTTCTACGACAAACTCTGCAATTATACCTTGTTCGGTGCTAGATCACTATTATACTGATAGTGACGAACAAAGGCCTCGGCCAATTCTTTCCAGCTGCAGATATGAGTTCTCTCAAGCCCCATATACCATTCCAAAGACGCTCCTGTCAGACTGTCTTGGAAAAAATGCATTAACAACTTTCCATCATCGGAGTATGCAGACATTTTTTTGAAATACGCTCGGATGTGTACTCTAGGACAGGTTGTCCCTTTTTACTTGTCGAAATATTATACCTTAAACTTGGGGGGAATCCTGACCCCATGTACTACACCAAGATCTGACATATCGAGACCCAAAGAGTTCTGATTCTCGAAAGACTTCATCTTCTCTTCGATCAGTTTCAGTTGGCAAACCACACTCCATATCTTTCATGGAAAAGACGTCATTCTGGTGATCTTCCCAATGAGGGCCAGCAGCCCCGTGCACAACGCACACACTCCCGCTGTCAACATTACCATTTTCACTCACAGCACCTCCACCCAGAGGTATGGCGACAGTAGGAATACCCTGTGGAATAGACCCACCAACCAGTGGAGGAATAAAACCAGATCCTCCGTGCAAAACACCCTCTTCGTCAACCCGTGCTATCAACGAATGGACCATAGTTCTCAATTGTTCCTGCCTGCTAGCCACATTCTGCATCAGCTCCATGAACTGGGCCATGTGAGCTCTGACTTCCTGTAATTCAGCCTGAACCTAATCCATTACTTTTTGTTGATTCCCTCGAGTTGGGTATCTGTGGAAACTAAACTCCTCAATCATGTTACTTCAAGAAAACCAAGCAGAGATAAAAATAAAAGGCCACCGAGAACACCTGTGATGCAAATGAGAATGCAAGATGCAAAATGCAAACATGTCTATGTATTTACAGGGAGATCTCCCCCTTGATTCTAGTTTTAATAAACAAGAAAATCAACCAAAATCTTCTCATATATCAAGTAAAACTGAGACAATACATAACAATAAATGAGAAAGATCCGAATACAAAAAGATATTGCTCTCATCCAACAGATCTGGTGATGATCAAGATACAAAAGCAAAGAAACTACTGTGACATGTCAGAAGATAATCCTCCCCATTAATCATGCTTTTTGCTCCATGCCTGAGCCTCCTTAAGCATCGTCTTCGTATCTGGATGGTCATGTCTGACAACCACATCTCTGATGAGTATGTCCCTTCTATGTATCACATCCCCGAAAAAATAGCAATAATCTTCCCAAGCATCTTCGCTGAAAGCATCTTTGCCGAAAGCATCTTCAAGCCTGGGTTTTTTCACACATGCTCGTATCTTGAGCTCTTCAAGCGCTGATAAAGTCTTATGGTATTTCTGCTCAATCGTGTACCTATGGGACGATTCCATCATTACTTATTTCTCCTTGACCTTGAGTTGCGCCTTCAACTTATCAATCTAATTACGAAGCTGATCATCCCTGTTCCTGTTGGTGGTCAAAGTAGCATTCCATTGTTTATTGAATTTGGATATCTCCAGATACGCTCTGTCTAAATCTGCCTTCTTGTGCTTCAAAATGTTGCAGGTGCTCTTTAGATCCTAACATATCCGCTCTCGTACCCTGATCTGCTTGGCTAGCTCTTTCTCCAACTTGATCAATGATTCTGACTTCGTCTTGGCCAAATAAACAGCTTCACCTTTGTCGTGCTTCAGCAGACTAATCTCATGTTTTAACTCTTCATTCTCTCTGCGCAGCTCTTCCTTCTCTATCCAAAGCTTGTTATATCTCAGGATGTCAATCGTTGTAGGTTGCTCAATGACCAAAGGATATAAAGGTTCCTCGATGGAGAAAGGTAAAAGGATCTTCTCAACCCTCTTCTGAATCCACTCCACATATGGATCGTAGGCTCTACAGTTACTCTTCCCTAAGGAAAGCTTCCCCCTCTTATGGATTTTACCCCACACATCGACGAATCTGGCCAGAATACAAGGATTAGGTACACCAGTGAAGTACAGAGATTCCTGCACTTCTTCTTCCTTCGGAGGTCCCTTCAAAGCATACTCAAATTGTCTGTCAGCGAGAGAAGGATTTTAGTTGATACCGCCTTTCCTCCCCATCAAAGGCACATTAGGGAAACTACCACAGCTAAAGATGAGCTCACGGCCAAGCAGATCTCGGTTGAACCAGGCGATATCCTTTTCTATTAAACCCATAAGCCTCTTTGACCATTCAGACGAATTTCTTGTTTCCATAAAAGCTCCAAAGCGAGGAAGATGATCGATAAACCACTTGTGAATAAGCGGTGTACAACAAGAAACAGTCTTCCGTCTTATCCTCTCATTCTTGTAATGTATTGAATGATACAAATCTCCTAGGGGAGTAGGTACGAGATTCCTGGAAGCGAAAATACAAAAAGCATCCAAATCAACAAAGTCTGGTATATTAGGAAACATCATGATGCCGTAGATGCACAAAGCCAAAATGAAACTAAAGACCACCCAACAATCCTCTTTAGCATACTTCCGGGCTTTATCCACCAAGAAAGATAAAGTAAAGTCGGAGACTCCATTCTTGCTGACAACATGATCAACCAACTCAGATGTGCTCAAATAAAGAGTAGCAGCTAACTTCTCGAAATCAGGTTCTTCTTCTGAACAACAGAATGGCACATCATCTCGAATCGGAACATTTAAGATGAAAACGAAGTCCTCCAAAGTAGGAACCAACACATAATCTGGGAAGGTGAAACATCACAGTGGCGGATCATAAAACTGCAATAGAGTGAGAATGGCTCCCTGCTCGTAGCTCGTGACCTTTCGGACGAGGCTCAAGATCCTCCCATAATCTTGTCTGAACACCTAAAGAACTCCAGGACCAGCCATAGAAATCAGACCAAATAAAGGTCCTAACTCAGGTGTCAGAAACTTGTACAAAGTCGTCTTCTTTTTCTCAGCTTCCCTTCTATAGAAAACCAGGACCAGAATCAAGGGAGAGACGAGAACATGTAAAACACATAGACATGCAATGCTAAATGCAAGATGATTATGCAGATGCAAACATGGGATCAAGGTATCAAATGCTCAAAAATTGTTGTTGTGCTGTTGACTGAATCAGAACTCCGCTCTGATAAGGAAATCCAAAAATTCTCACAGAAAACCATAATATCCAAGGTCAAAGGTCCGCTCTGACAAGAAAACCAGAAAACCGGGTTGGTTGGAGGTTAAAGTTTTTCTGCAAAACCCTTCCCTCTCACATGCGTGTTCTAGTCTTAAAATGGTACGACATCCTATGCAGGTCACCGGTATCACGAACTCTCAGGTCGAGAAACAATGATACAGTCACCATTTCTGGTTTGGCATCATGGTCCATCAAGGAGGTCTCAACTGACTTCCTAATGAATGGTCTCCAGAGTCGTTAGTTTTCTAATTCAACACCCCCTCAACTGCCCTAAATGTGTAGGATAGGATGTCTCCGAAGAAAACCTCGTCTGGACGTGAATTTCACACAGACTATTGCGTGAATCATGCCACACAAGTCCCTACTACTCTCCATACTAATCCTATGTGTATACTCAAGCTTGGGTATAAGGCTTATCTCTCATGGAACAACCTACCCAACAGCACAGCAACAACAATATAATATAACAATAAAATGCAAATGCAATTATACATAACAACATAGTGCAGATAAAAGAAAATAACGGCACAAAAGTAAACACCCAAACATACCACACAGACAAGAGCTATAATTGACTCGCATAGGGAAACCGGTTGTCCCCAGCAGAATCCCCAGCTGTCGCAACTGTGAAAAACACCCGGCGGAAAAACAGGAGAGTCGCCACCGAACATTATTTATCCAAAAGAGAGGAAAAGGAAATGATAGAAGAAAAACTGAAGAACAGGAAAAGACAAGGTCATTGCAAACAAATCTTGGGTTCGGGAGTTAGTTACACAAGGGGAAGGTATTAAAACCCCTCACGTCCGTTGTACTCAACGGGATCCACGCTTGTTGTCTAATCAAAAGGTATGTCTATCTCTAAGCTATTGATAAATGGAAACAAGAAAAAAAGGAAAAGAAAGAGAAAGAGACTCGATAGGACATCGACGCCCTGTGCCTATGTATTCCCTCGTGCAATGGGAAAGTCGAAGTTAACGTAGTTCGGAAAACTACGAGTGATGGGGGGAAGGTTGCTCGCCAAGACATCGCCGTCTTGTGCCTACGTATCCTCATCTGGTATGAGAAATCAGAGCAAACATAGTTTGGGAAAACGAAAACCACATATTGGTTAAGTGTTTTTTTATGAGTGACATTAAGTTACCACTCCAGCAGTTAGGGTCGATGCCTGTTTGCGGTAAAATGGAAAACTAACGTACTCTTTTCTAAAAATGAGTTTGAAACGCAAATCCCGAATGATAAAAGGTTTGACTTTTGTTTTTGAGTTTTAGTGAAGTGAATTAGTTTGTTTTGTGATTCACGTTGCACTAAAGACTATGACATAGGAGTGAATGCGTCGCATATCGCCCTAAGGGCATACGCTAAACAGTTTAGACAAGTGAGGAGAAACCCCCACTCATCATTTCCCATGTGCTTAAGGCTCGTAGCGTACAATTTTCTTCATATTTATTAGATGAGTTAGAATGTGTTTTGAGATGAGAAGAGAGATGCACAGAAGGTCTAAGGGAAACTCGGCCCTAACGTTGTCATGTAAAGTGGACCTAAAGTCGGGATGCGAAAGGAGATTCTATTCTAATGTTAGCATGCAAAAGATGGACCTAAGATTGAGGTTAAAAGGGATTAGCCTACTTGCTATCATGCTTGGGTTGCCCTCCTAGTGTCTATCCTACTCCAAATTTAACCGAAAATTAAATTGGAATAAGAAACCTAAGGGAACATGCAAAGACAAAGCAAAAAGCGAAGAAACAAGGTAAAAACAACAGCTATAATAGCGCCTTCTGCACAACACAGTAATAAAATCTAGCATACAAGCAAGACAGCCTATAACAGCACATGTTTCAGCACAAAAGCAGGTGTAAAAGGCAGGCAGCAAGCAAGCAAGGCAAAGACAGCATGCAAATTCAAGATAAAAACAGTTGTGGAAAGTAGGGCAGCAAGTATGCTAGAATGCAATTAATCAAGAGCAAACACCAATCATGAATAGATATCATGCAAAAATGGACATGCTTCAACAATCAAACATAATCGATCAACAATGCATCAACAAGAATCATCAAGCTCAACATGTTTTTCCATTTAAAATAAACGATTGAACGATCAAACAAACACGCAACAAAGTAGAATTGGAAAGAACTGCTATCATGCATCACAATATTCAACAACATAATCATCAATGATCATCAGTTAACATGTTATAAACAAACAAGTGAAATGATCATTCATCAAACAAATCACATGAACATGTTAAACATTCAAAACGGAAACCTAAAGTTGTGCGTCAAAGAATCAAGATCAAACATTCAAGAACGATGAAATATGTCCAAAATAATTCACATAAATGCATCATATCAATCCATGAAGTTTACATGTGAAAAAGGAACTCAAACAAGCAAAAAATGCAAAAAAAAAAAAAAAAATAGGCAATTTGCCCAGAGTAACGGGTTACCCTATATAAGGTAACTGGTTACTTGATGAAAAAAGGCCCAGAAACGTGAAATTTGTGAAGGTAACCGATTACCCTATATAAGGTAACTGGTTACCACTGAGCAGAAACCAGAAAATCAGCTTTCAAAATCAGTTTTTAGCGTCAAACAACTCCTCCAATCATCCATATGAACATGATATCAATCAAGCAAGAAATTATCATCAAATATCAGTGATCAAACATCATGTAAACACAATCAAACACTGAAATCACAAATCACCAAGATCCAAATCATCAAAGTGGATCAAAATGCAACAAAAGCCATGGATCTACATTGTGATTATTCAAATAAGCTCAAAACAGAATTAGCTCTAGAATTACCAACCTTCAAAGCTGAGATTTGCTTTGGTGAGTGTTGATTCACTTGAAATTAATAGATCCAAGCTAGAAACCCATAGAATCTTCAAGATCCAAGAGCTTCCTTATGGTAGAAATGAAGAACAAGCAAGATCAAGCAAAATTGACTCAAAAAGCACTTTCAATCTAGCTTCCAAATTCAGATCCGAAACCAAACGAAAATTGAAGGGTGAATTGAAGATAATGGAGATGAATAATGGAGGTTTAGCTCTAGAATTCAAGGATTCCAATGAAGAATCAAAGAACTCATTAGAAAAAGCTTTAATGGAGGTTTTGGGAGTGAAAAAGTGGAGAGAAAGTTGAGAGCAAATTCTCAAGAATGAGTGTGAAATCTGAAAATGAAGGTTATTGTGTGAGGTTTGGAGCAAATTCACTTAAATGAGCTCTAGGTTTGAAATTAAAATATGGTTTGGAATGTGGATTACCATTTGGAATGGAAATTAGAAGTGGAATTAGGAATGGTGTTTGAAATTTGGAGGGAAATGGGGAAAATTGAAGCAATCCTAGATCCTTCCAATGATGATCATGTGAAATCAATGGTTGAGAATGATTGGAAATTGCAAATGTTGAAAACTTAAATTTCTTGGCAAAATGCGCTTGAAGTAACCGGTTACCCTATATGTGGTAACCGGTTACCCTGTCTAAAAAATGCCAAATTTGGCGCCAAATGGAGGGAAACTTGCGTAATAACCCGCTGCCACCTTTTATAAGCTCTGTTAAGTCTCTGAAACTTGCCCTTGGATATTATGATTGTGAGAATGCTTGAGATTGCATGTACACCATCTCCTGAGCTGAAAATAACCTGCTGAATAAAATAAAATCGATTGCTCGATCGCTGGGCAAAATAAATGCTGGAGCCTTTGACGCTCGATGTTTGAACTCTTGCAACAAAAACGAATCCTGAGCCACATAAATACCTTGATCCCATGTCTCGAGAACCAATGTTATGATATGCAGAAATGCAAAAATGCAGAGAAGCAAAAGCTAGTAAACCAAGAAACGATGAGGCAAATTTTGGGGTGTTACACCATGGGGATCTGATTATATCCCGAGTAGGCATCCATGAAGGATATAAGTTTGAAATTGGCGGAGTTATCCACTAGCTTATCGATGTTGGACAGGGGGTATGCATCTTTCGGGCAAGCTCGATTGAGACCGGTGTAATCAACGCACATTCTCCATTTTCTGTTATGTTTTTTGACTAATACAATGTTGGACAACCAGGTTGTATACCTGGATTTCGAGATAAATTTGGCCTCTAAGAGGTCTTTTACAAGTTTATTTTCCACTTCAGTCTTCTCATCGGATTGCTTGCGTCTGCATTGTGTTATCTCCCGAGTAGATGGGTCGATGGTGAGTTGTTGGCAAGCGATTTTTGGGCTAAGGTCGGGCATGTTCGTGGTGCTCCAAGCAAACAAATACACGTTGTTCTTTAAGAAGGTCTTTAGTTGTTCTTTCACTTCATCCGATAGTATTGCACCGATCCTGACTTTTTGGTTGGGGTCGTCCCCGAATGTGATCACCTCGAATTCTCCATCTGGTATTGGGCGCATAACAGTCGAGGAGGATGAGTTGCTCGTTGAGCTGGAGTATCTTCTTCGCCTTCTTCTGGGATCCGACTATCAAGGTTGATAGTATGAACCTGGAGCGCTGGCTTCTTTTCAGGCTAGCTTTCTTCGCTGGGAAGATCGTCGTCTCTTGCCCGTTTGACGATCTGTGGTGCTGCATTGATTGAACTTTTCCCTTTGATAGCCGCTTCAAAGCATCGTCTTGCGACCTCGATGTCCCCGTGAAGAGTGGCGACATTCCCCTTTTCAATATAATACTTCATCTTAAGATGAATTGTGGAAGGGACAACAATTAGTTTGGCAAGTGTCGGTCTCCCCAAGATGCATTGGTATAATGAGGCGCAGTCTATGACTAAGAATTGAGTCTTAATTGTTTTGGTAGTATCCTCTTTTCCGAACGTAACTTAGAGCTCTATGTATCCCCAAGGTCTACCCGTGTCCCCGTTGAATCCTTGTAGATCCGACCCTACATACGGGGACATGTTCTTCTGGTTGAGTTTGAGGGCACGAAATAGGCTGATGTATATGATGTCTACCGAGCTACCCTGATCGATAAGTATTTGGTGGATATCAGTGTGGGTTAACTTGGCTTTGATGAGAAGAGGGATGTGAGAGTTAGGGGAGCCTCCAAGGAGCTCTTCTCGGTAGAAAGTGATTGGTTAGGATCGTTCTCAGAATTTTTCGAGTGTTGACAGTCGATCTGGACTACAATCAATCAGTTGTTCGAAATTTATCTTTACTGTTCCTACTGTGAGTTTGTTGTATCTGCCACAGGAAATAACCATTATGCCGGGGAAGGCCTCTCAGAGGCTGTGCGTAGAAAAATATGCAGGTCCTTCGAACCCGCTGGGAATGATAAAGTCCTCTGGTCACGAGATAGATATGGCGACCAGAGGGGAAGGGTTAGAAGATGAGGCTCTCATATCTTTCTTGGATTCCAATGTTTCTCCTCAGGGGGATTCTCCTTTCTTCGTATATTGCTTTAGGTGGCCCTCTTTAATGAGGATTTCAATGGCGTCTTTCAAGTGGACGCAGTCTTCTGTTACGTGATCGTGGCTGCGGTGGAAGCGATAATATTTGCTTTGGTCGGTATTGCTATTCGAAGCTGTAGGATTAGGGAATCAGATGCCTCCTTGCTTGAATTCAGTGTTGATACATTCAGACAGAATACGCTCGTGGGGAGCGGTTAACAGGGTGTATTCGGTGAATCGACCGACAGGACCTTTGTGATCTCAGGGATGATCGTCTCGTCGCCTGGAAGTCTCTGCTTCGTATTTCCTCGACACTTTGGAACTCTTACACGCGGCTTCTTTTTCTTTGTATTGAATATAGGATTATGCCCGGCAGAGAAGTTTGGCTAGAGACTGAGGAGGGTTGAGTCCTATTGCTTTGCAAAAGTCGCTTTTCGGCCTCAATTCCTTTTCTAACAGATACTTTTTCATGTGGTCGGTTGTGCGGATTTCGACCGCTTCCTTAGTGAACTTGTTGACGTAATTGCGTAGAGTTTCGTCCCTGCCCTGGATGATACCCTCAAGCGAGGTTCAGATTTCTGGTGGCGCCTGGAGGTAGTAAAGTGCCAGGAAAATTGCTTCTCAAGACTCCTCCATGACGTGATTGAGCCCTGAGGAAGGCTCTTGTACCAAGTCATAGCCCCTTTCCTGAGGGTGGTGGGGAATAACCTGCATTTGATTGCTCTAGAAACATTGTGGTAGTGCATAACGGCATCAATGTTTTCTATGTGGTCGCCCGGGTCGGTGGTACCATCATAGAGAGCTAGAAGGGGAGGTTTCTTCAGTCCGTACAGAATACGGGTGTCCATGATTTCATATGATAGGGGGCCGCTTGCGTTGTCTTTGTCACTCGTGCTAGGTAACCTGCTGAATGAATAACTGCGTCCCCGGCTCCTGTTGCGTCGAGGAGAACGTTCATATCGACTTTTGTGCTTGATAGACCTAAAATATATTGTTTTCTTGGCTCGATTTGCACACGTTATTTAGGATTTTATTTCTGTTTCTTGTATTATGCCTTTGTTTTGTTTCTTTTTCAGGTTTTTGAATTTTCAAGGCTACTCGAGAAGAAATGAAGGAAAAACGAGCTAAAAACCTACTTTTTGAGGAATTGTACACATGGCTTCCACCATGGCGGGCGCCATAGGGGATGCCACACATTGGATAGAAGCCAACTGCTGACAACTACCACGTCTCCCACTCCTTTCCACCCTAGTTCATGTGGCGGGCGCCACCTTCACATGCTCGTTTCCCTCCCAAAAGAAGTTGGGGGGGCATTCTTGTCCTTACCTGTATTTTCCTACCACTATAAATAGAGGAGTTCTATTTCATTTCTAATCATCCAAGCTTAGTTACAGAACTCAAGCCATAAATTTCACCTATTGTAAAGTGATAAACTTCTCATATCAAGGGGTTATCACACTGTCTAATCGGGTCTGTAATCGAGTTTGAAGCACTTGGGTAGAAGTTAATCCTGCCGCCATTTTATTTCAGTCTTTTTACTTCCAGTTGTACAACATTTTAAAGCCTCTCGTTTAGAGCAGGTTTCTGTCTATTTATCGCCTTTTATTTATCCGCTTTTATTTATCGCACTACATTTATTTCTTGAACCGTTTATTTATCGCAATTTTACCAAACTTTATTTATTTACCCACACTTTATCTACTCGAATTTATTTACCATGTTTATTTACTTTACCATGTCCGGCTAAACCTTAAAGGCTAGGATGTGAGGATTGAAGTTATAATAGTATTCCATACGGCTGTCAATAGAATTACTTAGGGGTTATTTTAACTTTTAACACTTATTTTCTGTACTTAAAATCTGTTGGGTAAGTTCGAAAGTGTAACACCCTTATTCTACCCCACAGATATTACGGCAAAATAACACGGATTTCAGAGTAAAATATTAACTTTCATTAAAAATCCACAAAAGGGCGTACATTTCTCAAAGTCAACAAAATTGGTCAATACTCCGTAACACACGGGTTTTCTTAAAATACATCAAAACATCATATACAGCGGAACTCAAAACATAACTCAATGTTTTACTCATAAGGGAACATCAGTAAAATAACCCAATGATATAAAATTAAATCAAAGAACCCAACGCGATGTTACATATCAGAGCAAGACCCTCTAAATTAACCATAAAGGCTAACGACTCTAAAACTTCAAAATACTCCTCGACGACGTCCACAACTAAACTTGCTCATCTGCACGTTACACACGTGGAGGTAACATTCAAATAGGCAGGGTGAGTAAGACTATTCAAAATAATCAATGTATAACAATTAATGCATAAACGACATATTACTCATAATTACATTCAACACATTGATATCCTTCAAATATGCCTCACAGGCCATAACGTCATAATTCATACACAAAGACTCATAGATGCAATGCGACACAACTCAATGTATATGGTACCAATCATCACAGCGCGATGGACACTGGGCCATCAACCTTCCATAGATCCCCTAATAGGATCGGAGCACATCAAAATACTTCACATCTACACAGTGGGATTGAAGCCAAAGTAATCGAGGTCCTGAACCGAAGTCCGGATGCATATGAATGCATGATGCACACTTCACAAATCATCCTAATAATAACATCATAGGTGCATCATTATTCATCATATTCATCACCATCAAACGTCATAATTCATCATATTAATCATCATACAACATATCATCATAATTCATCATATTACTCATCATACATATCATCATAATTCATCATATTAATCATCATACAATATATAATTATAATTCATCATATTAATCATCATAAAACATATCATCATAATTCATCATATTAATCATCATACAACATATCATCATAATTCGTCATATTAATCATTCTCACACATCATGTCATCATATAACACGTATAAATCACATATTAGCTCATAGTCATATTATCCCATAATTCATAATACTACCCCTATATCATCTCATATTAATTTATCAACTTATATTCACGGTAATCCTCACACTATCGTCTATCAATCACATAAACATCACAGTTCTACTCATGTTAATTCGTCATGTCATCACATAGTATTCACACATTAATCCCTAATATCATCTCACATTGCCTCATATTAATTCATCATAATTACACTTGCGGTAATTCTCATACTATCACTTATTGCTCACGCAACCTCACTGTTATACTCATAGTAACTCATCACTGGAATCCCAGAATCAAACATCACGGCATCGCTGCACATGATCAATATTGGCAAACTCTGCTACGTTCGCTGGCTCGCTCGTTAGGCGAGTCTCGTAGCGAACCCCTTGCTGGCTTGCTCGCTAGGCGAGCCTCTAGTGAATCCTCACTGGCTTGCTCGCTAGGCGAGTCTTGTAGCGAACCTTCGCTGGCTTGCTCGCTAGGCGAACAGTGCGATGACAACAACTTCTGCTACGCACCAGAACTGATTTCCACCCAAAAATTCATACGATTCCGACATCTCATGCCCACAAAACATCCCTAAATCATTCCTAAGGTCATACGACGATAACAACACAAAATATATGGTTCATTAGGCTAATACGGCAACATTTGCACTGCCTAAAACACTATTTTCATGCAATTGCTCTGAGTGCATCAGAGTACTCACATTTGAATATTCATATTCCTACCGGGACAAACATATCACAATCCAAGGTTTTGGCCACGAAGCCCTAAGGTTTCCATCTCATGTTACACATCAAACAGTCTGATAAGGTTTCCTAAATTCATGTTAATATTCAGGGATACATGCCATCAATCATAACCTCAAAGTCTATTCATCAATTTCCCTAATTCTCCCAAATCAACCCAACATACCCTAAATCATAAACCCCACCCTAAACACACCAAAAGGCATACATAGAAAATCATGAAATGCGATACTCCTCATACCTTAGTCGATTCGCAGCTTTCACGATTAACTTCGGGGTCTTCTGCCTCCAACCTTTCCTTCAGAGCTCTGGCCACCAAACTTTTACGTTAAACACAATTGAATTCCAATTTCCTCTCAGAACTCTATTTTGTCTAACTTAGTCTTGGGCCTCACAAATTGGGCTTTTCCCTTATTACCCTTACTAACTTCCTCAAATGTCCAAATTTCCCTTATTTCACTTATATTCCATTTAATTAATAATAATACTAATAAATTAATATTATATACTATTAATCAAATAAATACTCGAAAAAGCACATTTTCCAATATTCACAAAACCACCGGAAACACCCAAAACACCACAAATATGAATATTCTCAATTAAATAAATTAATTAAAATATTCTGATTAAATTCGGGGTGTTAAAATTCTCCCCCACTTAAAAAAAAATTTGCCCTCGAAAATTACCTCAAGGAACAGAGTCGGATACGACTCCCTCAACTGATCTCCAAGTTCTCAATTCCAACTTTCTCCAGCTGGTCCTCTCAAACTACCTTCACCAAAGGAGTCTCTTTACCTCTAAGTTGCTTCTCGTTCATCAACCTGAACTAGCAATGCCTAAACAGTCAAATTATCTCTCACTTGTACACCATCCATCCGAATAAGTGCACTTCCTCAACTTAGGCGCATGCCACATCATGTAAATTCAAAAGCGACAGCGGTAAAACAGTCTAACATGCTACTTCTCCCACGCTTCCGATACAAATAAAAAAAAACACAGTGTGTGCTTCTAAGACTTCAAAGCTCGACCAACACCAGTCACCATCGTAACTCTAAAAAAACATTTTTTCTTGGATCTTCTTGATCTTTTCAGTCGTCTCTTACATAATTCCCCTGGTCCGAGCACAACACTCTCGCCTGAATCATATCAACACAAAGGAGTCCTACACCTTCTACCATACAAATCCTCAAACGGTGTCATTCCGATACTAGAATGCTAACTGTTATTGTAGGTAACTCAATCAACGATAATTAACTATCCCACGATCCACCTTGATCTAACACACAAGATCTCCACAAATCCTCTAAAGACTAGATAGTTCTCTCTGTCCCTCCATCCGTCCACGAATGATAGGCAGAGTCCAACTTCAACATGGTACTGAAAGCGTCTGCAAACTCTCCCCAAAATCTCGATGAAAACTTAAATTCCCATCTGACACAATATTCGACGACATCTCATACAACTTCACAACTTCATCGATATATATATATATATATATATATATATATATATATATATATATATATATATATATATATATATATATATATATATATATATATATATATATATATATCAGCTAGCTTCAAAATAGAATGATTAATCCTCATGGGTAAGAAAAGAGACAATCTAGTCAACCTATCCAAAATCACCCAATTAAAATCATATCCTTCCAATTCTTCGGAAAACTCAACACAAAATCCATGGAAATACTACTCGATTTCCACCCTGGAATATCCAACGGTTGCATCAGACCCAATGGTCCCTGACGTTTATTCTTCGACTTCCGACAAGTCTAACTAGCATATACAAACTCAACCACTTCTCTCTTCATCTATGGCCATCAAAATAATTTCCTCAAATCCGATTACATCTTCATAGCACCAAGATGAATACTCCATCTACCTCAATGTCCTTTTTCAATAATAATCTTATTCCAACTCACAATATCTAGGACACAAACTCTATCACGACATCTCATGGTACCATTTCCATAAATCCACAAATTAACTCTTCGACTTTAATTCATCAAATTCCACCAATCTGCCAACTCAATTCAGATTTATGACCTTCTTGAATCTCATCAAGAACACCACTAGTAAGCTCCAACATGCTAAGCTTAACTCCATAAGTAGTCTCTTCACAACCCAAACTCATATTACGAAATTGCTTAATCAGTTCTAACTGTTTTACCATCGTCATCGGTATATGCAAAGAATTCCAAATCAATGCATAAGCTACCATGTTTGCTTCACCCGAATGGGAATTCAATCCAAAACCATAATCCTTCAGGAGTCCCAATTATTTTCTCTGCCTCATATTCAACTCTTCCAAATCAAGCAATTACCTTAAGCTCTTGAGATCACCAAACATTTCAAATCTCAAACTAACCAATTGAAGCCTCCAACTCCGGCACATACACAACAACAACCAACTCTAAATCACTCGTCAGATAATCCCTCTTATGTACTTTAAATTGGCTTAAAGCATAACTAAAACTCATTGATGTTGCACTTAACATATCTCCCAATCACATCAATAAAGCATCACAAAACACAACGAATAGTTCTGTCGGATTCGGCAAAAATCAACACACAAGCTGTTGACAGCTCTCCCAAAAACTCTTTGAACATTCTTCACAGTGGCATATCCCTGCTTCTTCTCCAACACTGATAACTCAACTTCCCGATGCTCAACATGATCCTCTATACTATCTTAATATATCAAAATATCATCGGTTAACACAACCGCTAAATCGCTCATATAAGTATGGAAAATCCCATGCCAAACGGACACTCAATTTGCGAGTTATGGCGGGAACACGAACTGCACTTTCTGCACTTACTACAAAATCCAAACATGGTCTATCAATAAATAACTGAATTCCATGCCACTACTTCACCATCACATAGAGCATTGGACTAGCTTTCCAACACTTTGAACCGTGCGCCATTCCGAGTTACGGTTCTCCCGTTACGATAAAAATACCAAAACAACATTCTTCTACCTCAGACATCTTCGCTAGGCGAACACAGAAGCGAGCGGCTGTTCGCTAGGCGAAGGACCTAGCGAACCTGACAGTTCAAAATTCTATTTTCGACCATTACCTGACTTCTGGGTGTCCGATTTCGATTCCGTAAAAAGTTGCGATCTCGGAATTCGACGTACAACAACAATTTCACACTTAGAAGGCCATTCAACACATCTTCAACTCTTGAAATATTTAAAGGCCTAATTATACCAATATTGCATTCCACATCTTACTTTCTTTAATAATCATCAAAAATCACTGTTCACCTTTAATATACTCGACCTCACACTCTGTTGCCTTACAACACACACCAGACACAAGTCTCAACATTACTCAATCCGTTTAATTCCTTTACCGTCCAAACAGACATATAATATGGAGCTCTCAATCTCGGACTAGTTTCCGTAACTAAGTCGATCACAACTCCACTTCACGTCCTGGTTGTATATCACTATCTTGTCAGGATAACTTCCAGACAACCACAATTAATCGGCAAACCGCCAACTTCCCCACTTTCATTAACACTCAAAATTCTCATCAAAATTAAACATCTCAACATTGTCCTGTGCCGACTCATCAAAACAATTCTTAAGCACTTAGCTTAACTCAAGACAATTCGCTGCTCACACCATCTAAGCTTGCAAGACACGTCTATCCCATCCAACATGACCCCATCTACTATCAACAACAGATTAAGGCTGATCAGTTCCTCAATTTGTCAATATACAGTCGAAAACCATGATGGGGTATAAACCATGTTTACCAAACTATAAGAGCGTCCAACCACACACTGATCTGCCACTTCACACTTACAGCATTCTGGAGAAGCACAAGCTTCTCCCCCACTTGAATCATTCCCAATTATGCAGACAAAGGTTAGAAACAAATGTGTATCGACAGTGTTTTCAAGCACATGTCGCATACAAGGGGACAAACAACATTAGACAACTTGGCCGGACGGACCGACCTGCTCTGATACCACTAACGTAACACCCTTATTCTACCCCACAGATATTACGGCAAAATAACACGGATTTCAGAGTAAAATATTAACTTTCATTAAAAAGCCACAAAAGGGCGTACATTTCTCAAAGTCAACAAAATTGGTCAATACTCCGTAACACACGAGTTTTCTCAAAATACATCAAAACATCATATACAACAGAACTCAAAACATAAATCAATGTTTTCCTCATAAGGGAACATCAGTAAAATAACCCAATGATATACAATCAACTCAAAGAACCCAACCTAATGTTACATATCAGAGCAAGACCCTCTAAATTAACCATAAAGGCTAACGACTCTAAAACTTCAAAATACTCCTCGACGGCGTCCACGGCTAAACGTGTTCATCTGCACGTTACCCACGTGGAGGTAAGATTCAAACAGGCAGGGTGAGTAAGACAATTCATAATAATCAATGTATAACAATTAATGCATAAACGGCATATTACTCATAATTACATTCAACACATTGATATCCTTCAAATATGCCTCACAAGCCATAACGTCATAATTCATACACAAAGACTCATAGATGCAATGCGACACAACTCAATGCATATGGTACCAATCATCACAGCACGATGGACACTGGGCCATCAACCCTCCATAGATCCCCATCAATAGGATCGGAGCACATCAAAATACTTCACATCCACACAGTGGGATTAAAGCCAAAGTAATCGAGGTCCTGAACCGAAATCCAGATGCACATGAATGCATGATGCACAGTTCACAAATCATCATCATAATCACATCATAGGTGCATCATCATTCATCATATTCATCACCATCAAACGTCATAAGTCATCAAATTAATCATCATACAACATATCATCATAATTCATCATATTACTCATCATACAACATATCATCATAATTCATCGTATTAATCCTCATATAACAAATCATCATAATTCATCATATTAATCATCATACAACATATCTACATAATTCATCATATTAATCATTCTCACACATCATGTCATCATATAATCACGTATAAATCATATATTAGCTCATAGTCATATTATCCCATATTATCCCATATTAATTCATAATACTACCCCTATATCATGTCATATAATTTATCAACTTATACTCACAGTAGTCCTCACACTATCGCCTATCAATCACATAAACTTCATAGTTCTACTCATGTTAATTCGCCATGTCATCACATAGTATTCACACATTAATCCCTAATATCATCTCACATTGCCTCATATTAATTCATCATAATTACACTTGTGGTAATTCTCATACTATCACTTATTGCTCACGCAACCTCACTGTCATACTCATAGTAACTCATCACCGGAATCCTAGAATCAAACATCACGACATCGCTGCACACGATCAATATTCGCAAACTCTGCTACGTTCGCTGGCTCGCTCGTTAGGCGAGTCTCGTAGCGAACCCCTTGCTGGCTTGCTCGCTAGGCGAGCCTCTAGTGAATCCTCACTGGCTTGCTCGCTAGGCGAGTCTTGTAGCGAACCTTCACTGGCTTGCTCGCTAGGCGAACAGTGCGATGACAACAACTTCTGCTACGCACCAGAACTGATTTCCACCCAAAAATTCATACTATTCACACATCTCATGCCCACAAAACATCCCTAAATCATTCCTAAGGTCATACGACGATAACAACACAAAATATATGGTTCATTAGGCTAATACGGCAACATTTGCACTGCCTAAAACACTATTTTCCTGCAATTGCTCTGAGTGCATCAGAGTACTCACATTTTAATATTCATATTCCTACAGGGCCAAACATATCACAATCCAAGGTTTTGGCCACGAAGGCCTAAGGTTTCCTTTCTCATGTTACACATCAAACAGTCCGATAAGGTTTCCTAAATTCATGTCAATATTCAAGGATACATGACATCAATCATAACCTCAAAGTCTATTCATCAATTTCCCTAATTCTCCCAAATCAACCCAACATACCCTAAATCATAAACCCCACCATAAACACACCAAAAGGCATACATAGAAAATCATGAAATGCGATACTCCCCATACCTTAGTCGATTCGCAACTTTCACGATTAACTTCGGGGTCTTCTGCCTCCAACCTTTCCTTCAGAGATCTGGCCACCAAACTTTCACGTTAAACACAAATGAATTCCAATTTCCTCTTAGAACTCTATTTTGTCTAACTTAGTCTTGGGCCTCACAAATTGGGCTTTTCCCTTATTACCCTTACTAACTTCCTCAAATGCCCAAATTGCCCTTATTTCACTTATATTCCATTTAATTAATAATAATACTAATAAATTAATATTATATGCTATTAATCAAATAAATACCTGAAAATGCACATTTTCCAATATTCACAAAACCACCGGAAACACCCAAAACACCACAAATACGAATATTCTCAATTAAATAAATTAATTAAAATATTCCGATTAAATTAGGGGTGTTACAAAAAGCCGTCCAACCTTTAGATAAATTTGGTTAGTTTTAACTGTTCCAAGGAAGCGAAAGCGCTAGGCTCAGTTAACTAGGAATCTTTAATGTTTAAGAAAACCGATTTTAAAACTGTTTTCGGACGCGTTTATGGATTTAAAGTCCGGTTCGCAAGAACCTCTTTTTGTTAGAAATTCCAGGTCAAAATACTTTTCAACTAAGTTAAGAAACTATATTTCTTAAAAATAGGTTTATTAATCCTAACACAATACACACCTTTTTATAAGTGACAATAAGAGGGATCGGTTAGGGATAAACTTGGTTCTGATTACGCGAAAGCGACAGTTCTCGTTAAATTAGTTCTTTTCATGAGTGGAAAACATCACCCCATAAGGAATCCTATCTGTGCACATTTGGAATACTATGTAGCTATATGAATTGCATATATGCCTGTTGTTTTATTTATTGAATTTATTTCCGCACTTTTCTTTTATTTCGCACAATCCAACCTTTTATTTGACTTGCCTTAGATAAACATTGTAACACTAGCGAACGATAGATTGACGTTTGGTCTCTGTGGGATCGGTAATCTTTGGTATTACTTTGACGCTATTCGTGCACTTGCGAATCGCCCATCAAGTTTTTGGCGCCGTTTCCGGAAACCAATTACGTCAAAATTTTGTACCCTATTGTTACACCGTCTAGAATAAGGCTATGCCCACCGGTCAATGCAAAGAACTCGCAGCACCGATACCCTTATAGATCCTTTAGAGGAACCTGAACGTTACACTCGCGCACATATCTTATTTCGTAGAATTAAGAAAGCTATGGACGAAGACCGTAACCAAAGACCCCTTAAGGATTTCGCCCAACCATCTAATGACGAACCTAGTTCTAGTATTGTGAACCCCAATATCCCTGCTCACAATTTCAAGCTAAAACCATCCATATTACAATTAGTGCAACAAAACCAGTTTGCGGGACACGCTACCGAGAACCCGAACCAACATTTAAAAACCTTTATTCAACTAGCTAACACTTTTAAAACCAATGGTGCTACCCCTTAGGCGAATAGGTTAAGATTATTCCCTTTTTCCCTTAGAGACAAAGCCCTCACTTGGTTAGATTCCCTTACATCCAATCCTATAACAACGTGGGAAGACCTTAGGAGATTTTTTCTCGCTAGATATTTTCCCCCGAGAAAAACTGTTGTTCTTAGAAACCAAATAACCAGATTTACCCAAAACCAAGGTGAATCTCTCTTCGAGGCTTGGGAAAGATATAAAGACCTGTTGAGAATATGTGCACACCATGGCCTGGAATCATGGCTGATCATTCATACCTTCTATAATGGACTTCACTATAACACCAAAATGACCATCGACGCCGCCGCAGGTGGAGCTCTGATGAATAAACCTTACCCTGAAGCTTGCGCTCTCATCGAAGATATGGCTCAAAACCATTATCAATGGGGGATAGAACGAGCAAGGGTGGAAAAGAAAGAAGCCCAAGGAGGAATACATGAGATAAGTTCTATAGATATGATGCAAGCCAAAATGGATGCCTTGGCCCTTAAGGTTGAACATATGTACGCAAACCCCTAGCTGCGGCAACCGTCTCAACTGAGTGCAAATTGTGTGGAGGCAAAGGACACCAATCAGCGGAATGTAATCTGATGAACGAAACTCATTCAGGAGAGGTCAATTATACCCACAGGAACCCATTTTCAAACACTTATAACCCTGGATGGAAGAATCACCCTAACTTTTCCTACAAAAATAATAACCATATCCAAAACCCTGCACCCCCGAGACCAGCCGGTTTTCAAGCTCAAAGACAAAACCCGCCTATGCAAGCTGTGCAACCTAAGCCGAACCTTGATAAAATCATGGAGAACTTTATCACGGCTCAGACCCAGTAAAACAAAGAATTCCTAAACCAGAACATTCATGTAAATGAACTAATTACCCAATTAGGAACCAAAGTAGACCAAATAGTCACCCACAATAAGATGCTTGAAACCCAGATATCCCAAATAGCTTTAAAACATGCTCCTGAGACTACACCCGGAGGACAGTTCCATGGTCAACCTCAACAGAACCCCCGAGGGCAAGCCAATGCAATCACCTTACGAAGTGGGACCGCTTACGATGAATCGGTTAACCCGAGATAGAGCGAACCCAAGACTTCTGAGGAAAGCATGGTACCCACGAGCGAAGTAGAGGAACTAGTAGGATCTAAAAAGAAGAAGGATAAGGACAAAACCAACGAACCACCTCCATCATATAAACCCCCCATACCCTATCCGCAAAGACTAAAACAAACCAAGATCAATAACCAATACCAGAAATTTATCAACTTAATAGAGAAACTTCATGTGGAGATTTCTTTCACATAAGCCATCACTCAAATACCGTCATATGCAAAGTTCATTAAAGACATCCTTACCAATAAACGTAGACTTGACGATCCAAAACCTTTAGAATGTAATTCCATTTCCGAAAATAAACTTGCCAAGAAGGAGAAAGATCATGGGAATTTCTCCATACCTTGTATTTTGGAAAGTCATGTCATCAATAAAGCTTTTCTAGATTTAGAAGCTAGCATAAGTCTCATGCCTCTGGCAGTTTTTGAAAGGTTAAAAATAGGAGAATCCAACCTACGAAGATGTCACTTCAATTAGCCAACAGATCCGTCAAGTATCCGGTTGGCATATCGGAAGACGTCCCCGTTAGGATCAGTCAACTATTCATCCCGACTGATTTTGTTGTCATGGACATTAAAGAAGATGATGACATTCTGATCCTTCTAGGCAGACCATTCTTATCAACCGCTGGAGCCATAATAGATGTTAAAAGAGGGAAGTTGACTTTTGAGGTAGGTGACGAAAAGATAGAATTCATTTTATCGAATTTTCTTATGGCACCAGTATTAGGAGATGCATGTTATGCCATAGACATCATCGATGAATGCATTAGGGAGCTAGAATTAGAGGAAACCATCAAACTGCCTTCTGAAGGTGAGATAATACTTAGAAGGGGGGTTGAATAAGTATGAAAGATTAAAACTTAGAATTAAAACACAATTATTTTTATCCTGGTTCGTTGAAATCAACTACTCCAGTCCACCCTTCCTAGAGTGATTTGCCTTTCTCAATCAAGGACTTAATCCACTATTTAATCAAACAGATTACAATAGTAACACCTAAGAACAACTTTTCTTAGTCTTCTCAAGAGCTACTGATTCCAACTGAATCCTCTTAAGAAAATCCTTTACAATCAATTTATATCTAATACAAGAGTAAGAATGCTTCTAAAAAGCTTTTATCACAACTGTGATATTTCTCTTAAGTTTAAGTACAATGAAATTAATTCTAAGAATGAATATGAAAGTATGAGAGCTTGAATGTTTTTAATTATTTTTCAACAAAACGTCTAACTGAAGAATATTGTGGAGTCTTGCTTTTATAGGCAGCTGATCCAAGGTAAGCTGCACGTTGAGAAGAGTGTCCAAAAGGTCTGAGCCTTTTTGTCTTCACTTCAAGTGACCTTTCCTAGAAGAAGAAAGCACAGAAAAATCCTTTTTGTCTGTGTTCTTGTGTCTATCATAAATAAGGAAAGAGACGTTTGATTTACTCCAATGGATATAATCTTTGAATATTTCTTCTTCAGTTTTCAGCAAGTTCATCAGAGTCTAATTGGGTCAGAGTCTTCTGATGATGATCAGAGCTTGCTGGATCAGAGTCTTCTACAGCAGGTGTGCTTTCAGCGTGTTAAATATCAGAGCATATTTGAAACAGAACTTCAGTACTGGCAGCTTTAGTACTCTCAGAATCTTCTGTAGAAACTATGCTTTGAAAAACTCTTCATACAAAATTCTTCTTTGCTTCAGATGCTTCTGACTTGCTTCAGATGCTTCTGACTTGCTTCAGATGCTTCTGGAGCTTCTGCTTTAGATTCTTCTGGAGGCTACGCTCAGAATCTTCTGTTGGCAGCAATCAGAATCTTCTAATGAGTGCATCTGGCGCTTTAGAGTCTAGTTAATTTCTTGTATTCAATTCTGGTTTGCTTCCGGAGTGTTAATTTCTTTACTATCTGCAGTAAAAACTCTCAAGCAAATTTTAGAGTATATAATTCTTAAATACAAAATTTCCTAATAGTTATCATCAAAACAAAGAGATATTATTAAGAACCAATCTGTGTTCTAACAATCTCCCCCTTTTTGATGATGACAAAAACATCAGAAATTTTGTTTAATCGAAAATATTAGAATTATAGCTCCCCCTGAGATGATAAATCTCCCCCTGAGTTAAATACAGATAAGGAATAGAAACTTCCCTTTTGTCTTGAATAATCTTCAGAGTTAGATCTTGTTTGTTCTTTTAACACTTTGAAAGTCATAATGTCTTGCAGATTTAATATTCAGAGTTTGATAATTGTTAAATGATCTGAGAGACTCAGAGTTTCTTTTACAGAGTATACTTATCAAATTTTCTGAAATACTCAAATTAAAATGTTATATAGAATAAATATGTCTGAAGTTTCATTCTGGTGAAGTTAAATTAAACAGTTCAGATCTTTATATTTTCTCCCCCTTTTTTGTCATAAGCAAAAAGTAAACACTTTAAGAAGACAAATAAAAAGAAACAGTAAGTAAGATAATTCAGTGGAGAAAAACTTTGATTCATTCAAAAGATCAAGAGTACATGCATTAGAAGATATAGCAAAAAAAATACATAGCAAACATCAGATGCAAAAACATCAGAATGAAAGAAAATGAAAATCTAAGAGTGTTTGGATAAAAGCATCTTCAATAGATCTGTAATCTCAGAGGAGGACTGATCTTGCTTGGACATCCACTTAGCCATTGTCTCATTCTTTTGATCCTGCTTAGACATCCATTATGTCATGTCCTCAGACTTCTTATCCTGTTTTGCCATCCAGGACTTGATCTCTGATTGGCCAGCTTCTAGAGCAGCAATCTTATCTTCAAAATCTGGATGTTCTTTCTTTATCTCAGATGAAGAAGTATGATCCAGTTCTGGAGCTTGAACAGAGTCAATTTCCATGGGTTCTGTAGAGTCTGGAGCATTAGAGCTAGAAGGAGGGTCTACCAGAGTCATGGCCAAATGATTTTCTTCAGATGCAATTTCAGTAGTGTCTTCTGATGATGGAGGAGCATCTGTAAGAAGCAGAGGTTCAGATTTCTTGACAGTCCAGAATAGAGTTCTTGCAGCTTCAGCAAATTTGAGCTTCGCATCATCAGAACAGATGTTCTTCAGATTTGAGGCCACAAATTGAATCTGTTGATGAATCCATTCCAGATGATATCAGATTCTTTGGCATCCATAGTTGTTGAGCATTTCTTCTGTACAGTACCTAAATACAACTGTATTTCTTGCAAAAAAGTTTGAAATAAATGATTAACATTAAGTCTGGGCTTAGGATGTAACAGAGTTTCCAGAGTTACAGGTTTTGGTTGGGGAGTTGGTGGAAAAATTGATTTTTGGATGGAGATCAGAGGAGGAGGATAGTATGGAATGAAAGGTATTTCAAGAGCTTTTTCTTTGGATCTGTTTAAGGCTTTTAACAGATGAGGTTTTGCTCTGGTGTGAAATGGAACCACATCAAAGGGTTTATTTGAGAAGGGTTGGAAGGCAGATTTGGGAGGTTCATCAGAAGCAACATTGTTATCAGATGAAATTGGTATAGCTGAAGCAACAGCTTTATCAGATTTTGCAGAACAAGATATAGTTGCTAAGGATCCTACATCTGACATGGATTTTATATAGTCAAGAATCACAGATGGAAGGGTCATTGTGAGTTTTGGTTTCAGAGGGGTGATAGGGTCAGATGGTTCAACTCTGTCATAAAAATCTTTGAGTTTGAAACCATAAGCCAGATTATGAAAAAGTGATGAAACTTGGGCACAAGAAATAGATGATCTTGGGTTAGAATTTGGGATCAATATTTCAGATGATGGTGCAGGTGTGGGAATAGGATCTGGAATGGGAGCTTTAGAAGGTATAATGGGTTCAGGTTGGTTTACCTCAGAGTCTCTGTGAGATGGAGAGACTAGAAAGTCTGGGTGGATGTCAGATTCTGAGGAGTTTGAAGAGGTGGTTGGTGTGCAGGAAGTAGAAGATACTTGAAACACAGTTTTTAAGGGTGTGACATCAAGAACTTCTGTTTCAGGAATGTGGGGTTCAGAAGTGTTGGTTGGTTCTGAAGGAATTTCAGATGGTTTTGATGGTTGTTCTGAGATGGGTGAATCAGATGGAATTGTGATTGGTTCAGATGAAACTGGAACATGTATTATTTTTGTAGGTTCAGATGCAGTGGGTTCAGATGATTTTGATGGTGGATTATTTGATGGTGGTTGATTTTCAGAGGCTTTTTCTGGTTGAGATTCTTGTAGTTTTTCTGGTTGTTTTTCTTGTGGGTGCTTTTGTTGTTCAGATTGCTTTTGTTTAAGGTGTTCAGAGGGTTTTTGTTGTACAGAAGGTTGTGGTTGTTGTTCTGTGGGTTGTTTTTCTGATGGTTTTTTCTGTGGTACAAATTGTTTGATTTGGATTTTTGGTTGAGTAGTTTGTGGTACAGAGACTTTTGGTTGACTTGTTTTTGTTGTTATTGGTGTTGGAACAGATGCTTGTTTTTGTGGTGATTTAGAACTTGGAGCAGTAACAGAAGTAGTTTATGTAGAGGGTGGTTTTGGAATAGACTTAATATTAGAATCATTTAAAACAATTGTATTTGCAGAAGATACAGAAGATTTAGTACCTTTTATCTTGATTCTCTTGGCTGGTACAGAAGGAGTGTCTCCAGAATCTTTCCTCTTCAAGAGCTTCTGTGGCTTCTCAGCAATCTTTATTTTCTTCTGAGTAGGTGCAACTTCTGCTTCTGGATGAGTCCTCTTTCTTTGGAGTTGTTGTTGTTCTTCTTCTTCTTCTACATCAGGTAGTGGTTGTCTTGCTAGCTGTATTACGTTTGCAGGAACTGGCTTTCCTTCTTTCTTACATTCATCAATGTACATCACAACAATGTGCCTTGGTTCTTCAGCAAAGAACAGTGGAAAATCATCTACAGGAATCCTCTTCTTACTCAGTTCAGAAACATTCAGCTTCTTGGGAGCTGTTGTGAGTTCATCCACTATTTTAAGTCTCTAAAGACTTTTGGCATTCAGAGGCTTTCCCATTATGAATTCCAATTCCTCTGTAACTCCAGCAGCGTACAGAGCAGTGACCAATCCATTTTCAGTTAGAAGATCTTAGATCAACCTTCCAAAAGGGATCAAGGTTCTGATCTTCTATCCTTTTTCTTTCACATACTCTCTAGAGGCATTTATATGGTTCCACAGATGCATAAAGAGAATATATGGAAGATCTACCTTGGTGCTCTAACTGAGGCAATACATGAAATAGAGCTGTTCATTATTGACATAGTCTGGAGAGTTTGTTGACTTCCTATGATGAATGCATCCCATGAAGATCTTAGCCCAGATCTTGTAGTCAGGCTTCAGATCTTTGAATTTGTTAGAAGCTTGACCAGCAGTCATCACTTCTTCATACACTTCATCCATGTCCACACGCCCAGCTGGCAAGTGTGAAACACCATCTGTTTCTTCATATCCAATTAACTTTCTGATCAGATCTTCTGTTATAACGATTTCTTTTCCCAGTACAGAAGATAGGATGAACTTAGGGTAAACTGAGGCATGGATCCAGAACTCTTTCACAAGGAGGGGGTAAACTGGTCCAAAGAGTCTATCAAAGTACTTTACCCATCCTTGAGCACCAATGATGGAACGAAACTCAAAGCCATTTTCTGCAAGTGAATCAAATTATACCATTGATTCACACAAAACCTCCAACTTTTCAACAGGGGTCAATAGAGGTCTTTTAGGAGGATAATAAGGAGCAACACCCATGTTGGCAGATGTAACTGCAGCCATTGAAGATTGGAATTGAGCAGCTGTTGATGATGAAGTTGCCATTGAAGATTGTTTTGTCACACGCTTAGGGTTTTTATGCAGAGAGAAGAGAAGATGAAAATGCATAAAATTTTCTGAGATTGTGAAAAGTGTGAAAGTGAAGATAGGTCATGTATTTATACTAAAACAATTAAGCATACCATCAATCAGAACTTTTTGCACGTTTGAGCAAGCATTAAATGAAAAGAATAATAATCATTTCAAACATTTATTGCTTCTGACAAATTGGGGGGAAAATCAAGATTTTCACTATTCAAACTTCACCTCAAACGTCTCTTCAGTAATGTACACGCCACCTTTGCAGATTTGGTGTGACACGTGTTTGCTTGCATTTTCTTGCGGTGGAAATAGGATATCAAATTATTAATTAATTTGAATCGCAATTCAATTCACAACCGCTCTTTGATTTATCCGAAGGAAAAGGTCAAAAGAGGGAAAACCTATTTTTGCATCGTAAACACAATGCGGGGAAAGATCTAGGGTTCGGGGGTTGGTTAAATTTAGGGAAGGTATTAGCACCCTAAACTTCTGTAGTACTCTACAGGAACCTTTTGTTCAATGTTTACTATTTGCTTTATTTATTTGCTTAAGGTATATGTACAAAGGATTAAAAGTGAGAAAGGAGACCTAAGGGGTTAATTCTAAGTTTACTCGGCAAGACATCGCATCTTGTGCCTACGTATCCTTACGGGAGTGGAATCAGAGTAATCGTAGTTCCCCTCAAAAGGGAGGTTAGAGACTTCTTGACTGTGGTCAAGGTCTCAAGGGGAATAAACGCATCTTAAGGACACGCTTACGCGGAGTGTGGGAACTCCAAATTTCTACGTTGAAATGTTAAGTTGAATTAGGGTTAAATTAGGGATTCCACAGCGGGAAACCCTAAAATGAGCGCGGCGGCTCTTTGACCTAATGCTAGGGGTGAAATGGTAATCTTGTATGCGGCGAGACATTTGTGAAAATTAGGGTTTGCAAGAGTTGTAAGGGTTTGAAGTTGAGGATCGTTGGCGCGGCGACCAAAAGCTAGACCTAACCTTCGGAGGTGTGTAATGTGACAGGATAATTGATGAATGTGTGAGATAATTGAATTATGCAAACAGAGAATAATGTCCCAATTTAACCATGCAAGCAGAAATTTAACGGCAGGAATTAAAGCGCGATTGTTAGGATTCGCGAGGTTACAACCGAGTAGCAGTTACAATAATGATGAAACTTAAATAAAACAACCACACAATAGTAGTAAACATGAGCTGCAAATGATGAACACGGTTAATAAGCAAAGTTAGACGGTAATTGGACGAGTCAGGAGAAAAAGTGCAATATTGAAGATTTTTGTTGTTTTGAAAGAGATGTTAAATGAATCTATAAAAAAGAAAGAGTAATGTTAATTAGAAAAATATTTTAAATTTAATCTTAAAAAAAAAGGTTTTAACTTAGATATTTTAAAAAAGGATTTTTAAGTTATTTATTAAAAAAAAGTTTTTTATTTTTATTATATGAAAAGAGGTTTTTTTAATCTTATTATATGGCAAAAAATAATTTTAATACTTAGTTTTTTTAATAAAATTTACATTAACTAAATATATAAAAAAAAAGGAAAAAAGTTTTGAAACAAATTTTTTAAAAAAACAAAAATAAAAGGGGTTGGGCCGGTAATCACCTCCGGATCCAACCCGGATGGTAAAGCATAACCCCAGAGAACATTTAGGGTTTCAAAACCCTAACATTCTCGCGGCGCCGTTCTTCACTTCCTCTTCCTCTCTCTCGACTCTCTCTTCGTTTTGCTGCGATTCCCTCATCTTCTTCATTCTTTCGCTTTGTTCATCCTTCATTAACCTGAAACCAAACATGCAAATTGCGAGGAAAACTCTTCATGGCTTACATTTACGACGGAGTTTCGGTGAAAACGGCCGATGATGAAGTGAGCTGAGGCTTAGAGAGTTGATTGCCCGCCGACGGCGAAGGCGATCTGCTCTGTTGTAAACGCGGCCGTTTTGTGATCTATGGCATGCGTCTGTGATTCGTGGATGATGTTGATGTTCTGAGATGATTGTTGTTCGCCGTTTTGTGACTCGTTAGGTTTCGATCGCTTGGGTGAGTTTGTTCTTATTTTTGATGATTTCGTGGCCGTTAGGTTTGTTCGTGATTTTTCGGCCCCCTTGATGGTTATGGTTCATCTCTGTTTTATATTGATCTTTGTGGGCCGGATTTGTGTTGATTTTACGTTATTTTTGCAGATGGATTTTGAGTTAATGATGATTTGATTTGATTCTGATTCTTCTGGTATGGATTGATTCTGATATGGTTGGATTTGTTTGGTTTACTTTTCAGATACTGATTGGATTCATTCTGATACAGATTCTGTTTTCATTTTTCTTATAAGATTCGGATTCCTGATTTCCAGCTGATACGGATTGAATCTCTTTTCCTAATACAATCTGGATATTGGTTTTTTGCTGATATGGATTCTTTTCCTGATGCAGTTTGGATTAACTTTTCCTCTTCTTCTTTCAGAGAGGGTATGGATGCTGATGCTTTTGGTTGAGTCAAAGTTGCCGAGAAGGGGGTCTACGGCGATGATAACAATGTTCTGAGCCTGATGAGGGATACTATTCGATGATGCCGCGGTTGCCTTCGACAGTGGCTTTCGATAGTCTCTGCTGTGTTCTGTTGAATTTGGTTCAGAACATGAGTTCTGGGCTTGATTGTGACTGATATTGCTTGGATATGGGTTTTGTCTTATGGTCTATCAGATGTGTATTTGTTACGCTTCCATTTGAATGGCCTTGTGATAGTCTGATTTGTCTTTTGTCTGATATAGGTCCAACTGCGGTTTGATCATCCACTTTAATGTCAGGTTCGCTGCTTGTATCCAACTGCGAAGTTTGAACTCTATTTCTTGATTCCTCCAATTTCTGATGTGGAACTGAGTTGGATATCGTTCAGTATCCTTGGCACCGGGCTGTGATGTTCTGAACTGAGCCCTTATGTTTGGCGCTATACTTCACGACGCTTGTAGCGATTTGAGGTAGTCTGGCCGTGGATTCTTACTGAGCTCTGGCCTGGTTCTGATTGCTTGCTGAATCACACTTAGTCTCCTATCTTGAACTCGATTTTCTTGCAATTGTTGTTCTATTTTTCGAGCTGGCTTGCAAAATGTTGGACTTGGTCCTTCTCTTTTTTTAAGAACATGTGCTGGTTTTTGGCACCTTGTGAATTGAAATTTTTATCCAACTTTGAGCATCCTGTGAGTTGAACTGTTTTGGCTTTGAGTTCTGTTATCAATTTTGTACTGATGCTATTGTGGAATTTCAGGTATTGGAAATTTTCGAAAACAAAACGACTCCGACCTGCCGGCATCCGGGTCTGAGTCCAAATTTACCTTTGTATCAGTTTGGAAATCCAATTGCGGCAAAAGCGCATCAGTCCCGCTTCTTTTATCTCTTTTACCTATCGGTTGTCCCGCATGATAAGAACAGATGACCACTTGATCTGACGCCAACGGCGCGGGTCGGTAACGGGGGTAGGACGCAGCTTCGGTTGTGCCACTCCCGGCACTCGATGATGACGCCGTTCTGAGAGTGTCGAAAACAAACTTCTAACCCTTTCCTGCTTCTGTTTTGTTTTGTTTCCCTTTGTGCAGGTTAATCGGAGATTTGCGAAGAAGATCAAGGGAGCATCATGAAGAACACTTAGGATTCTTTAGGGAATGCCATTTTTATTTCTCTTCTGTAACTTGTAATAAAAAGTTTTATGAATAAATTCGATAATATATTTTTTATCCAAATTATTTCCACTTTGTAAATTATGATAAAGATATTATGAATAAACTTCCAATGTGCTATCCCAATTCACTGTCTCTTTACAAATTGTAATAATAATAGAATATTATGAATAAAAATTCACACATTCTATTAAAATCACTTTTCAATTTCTTTTCCATGATTTAATTTGCTGCAAACACCTCAACCTCCGATTAAACCTCACCAGTCAAATATCCCTGAATAAAGGTTGAAATTAATTCGATCCAATCTTGCATAATAAGCTTAATACCTTCGACATGAATAAGTTCCATTAATCAGTCGAAGTTTTCACTGTTTTCCTTTTAAAATGAACTGGAAGATAGAAGAATGAATTCTTGTTAAAACCATGTTCCACAGATCAGATTCTCGCATCGCCTTGAACCAAACCAAATTGATATCTTAACATAATCAACCCACGTAAATAAATGACTCAGGAACAAAACCTCATTGGGCCCAAAATTACGAATTATGCTTCAAAATGACCAAAACGCCCCTAGGAGTAATTCCTGCAAAACAAATCGCGCTCAATGATTGGTTAGTGATTAATGGATGCAAAAATGAAATGTCATGCGCCATGACTGACTAAATGTAAGGGTAAAATTTGGGGTATTACACATGTGTTCTGAATTCTCTTGAGAAATGAAACGTTAACCAATGTTCAGATCTTCTAAGGATTGTTAGTTCAGAATTTCAAAAAAAAATATTAAGCAGAATAAGTAAGCAATCAGAAGAAATACTTCAGATCATTAGGCATTTTTGCATCTGTAAAAATTTGCTTCTGACAAATATCATTCTGGACAAAAATCTATACCAATATTTTTCAGAATAAATTTGAATCTATCTTCAACAAGGGGTTTTGTAAAAATATCTGCCCATTGATGATCTATATCAACAAAGGCTAAATTTATGATTCCCTTCTGAACATAGTCTCTGATGAAATGATGCTTAATTTCTATATGTTTTGCCTTAGAGTGTAAAATAGGTTTTTTAGACAAACATATAGCAGAAGTATTATCACAAAAGATAGAAATGTTACTTTCAAAGATTTGATAATCTTCTAGTTGACTTTTCATCCAGAGCATCTGCGTGCTACATCCAGCAGCAGCAATGTATTCTGCCTCTGTGGTTGAAAGTGAAATTGTGGGTTGCTTCTTGTTGTACCAGGAGATTAGATTTCTTCCTAGAAATTGACAACTTCCAGAAGTACTTTTTCTTTCCACTCTGTCTCCAGCGTAGTCAGCATCATAGAATCCAACTAATTTGAAATCATCAGATTTTCTGTAACACAAACCCACATTAGAAGTACCTTTCAGATACCTTAGAATCCTCTTGACAGCTGTCAAGTGTGATTCTCTAGGATCTGATTGGAATCTAGCACACAGGCAAACACTGAACAATATGTCAGGTCTAGAAGCAGTTAGATAAAGAAGAGAACCAATCATACCTATGTAGAGCTTCTGGTCTACTTTCTTACTTACCTCTTCCTTGCCAAGTGAGCTAGTTGGGTGCATAGGAGTCTTTGCCAGCTTACTATCATTCATGTTAAATTTCTTCAGAAGTTCTTTAACATATTTGGTCTGATGTATGTAAGTGCACTCTGGAGTTTGATTGACTTGGATTCCTAGAAAGAATCTGAGTTCTCCCATCATACTCATTTCAAATTCTGCCTGCATACATGTAGCAAACTCCTTTCCAAGCATAATATTTGTTGATCCAAAAATAATATCATCTACATAAATTTGACAAATTAGAAGATCTTTCTTAATTGATTTACAAAAGAGTGTTGTATCCACTTTGCCTCTGATGAAATTTTTCTCCAGAAGGAAATTGCTCAATCTCTCATACCAAGCTCTGGGAGCTTGTTTTAAACCATATAGAGATTTCTTTAGTTTGAAAACATGATCTGGAAATTTTTCATTTTCAAAACCAGGAGGTTGGTGGACATAAACTTCTTCTTCTATAATACCATTAAGAAAGGCATTTTTAACATCCATCTGATACAGAGTGATGTTATTTTGTGCAGCAAATGAAATAAGAAGGCGTATAGATTCTAACCTTGCCACTGGAGCATATGTCTCAGTGTAATCAATACCTTCTTGTTGACTGTACCCTTGAGCTACAAGCCTTGCCTTATTTCTTTCAACTTCTCCTTTCTCATTCAGCTTATTTCTGAAGACCCATTTTGTACCAATTATATTGAATCCTTGTGGTCTTTGAACTAGATCCCATACATCATTTCTGGTGAATTGATTTAGCTCTTCTTGCATGGCAATAATCCAATCATTGTCTTGCAGAGCTTCATCTACAGAAGATGGTTCAATTTCTGACACTAGTCCAAAAAATGATGCTTCAGATGATCTTAGAAAGGATCTTGTTCTGATGGGATCATCTTTCTTTCCAATAACGACATTCTCTGGATGAGAAGCTTTAATTCTGGATGATGATCCTCTTGTTAGTGTAAGCCCTAGAGGCCAATACTTTTTGGTACTTGTATCAGATTATTCGTTTAATAATAAAAGGCATTTCTTTATTATGTTTGTCTTTCAGAATAATAAAGTCCCTAGAATAGTTAGTCTGTTTAATGAAATGTTAAGTGTGACTTAATCATGAGATCCCATTAAACATAAAGACATTATTCTTAAAATATCCGTAGTCAAGCTTTATTGCAAAGTGGGATAACATTAAAAGCATTGAGACTATTATGAAGATAGACTGATGATCACATCTCATGGATCATGGATAAAGAGTTATCAAGTCTTGACATAGGTATAAATATTAGGAGTAATATTTATACCGGATTGACCCGCTATGAGAATACTACATAGTATGTTATGCAAAGTGTCATAAGTTATTCTCATGGTGATAATGGTGTATTACCACCCTTCGACCTGAAACCACTATGGACCCTAGATGTAGAGTCGGGTGCTTTATTGCTGATCAAACATTATCCGTAACTGGATGATCATAAAGACAGTTGATGGGCACTCCACGAAGCATGCTGAGGGACATGAGTGTCCTAGATGGAATTTGCCAATCCTGCATAACAGGAGAAATGTCTAAGGGCCCAATATTGAACTGGACAAGGATGACACAGTGTATGCCTTGTGTTCAATATAGACATAGGGGCAAAAGGGTAATTGTACAAACATATATTATCACGAAAAAGGTTTTGTCAGATCACATGACATTTTCGTGACTTGGGTAGCAGTGATGTGTTGCTAGATACCGCTTACTGTTTATTATGTTAAATATATAATTTAATATAATTACCAACGTTACGAAATCCTACAGGGTCACACACATAAGGACAGTTTGATGAGAGATAGAGAAATCAAAGGAACACCGTAAGGTACGGTGCACTTAAGTGAAAAATAGAAATTCGGATAATATAATAATAATTATTGTTATTTTATAATGGTTATAAAATAATAATAAAATAAATATATTTATTATAATAATAGTTATTATAATAATATATAATATTATTATGGATCATGTGAATTGGGTTTTTAGCCCGCAACCCACAAGAGAGTCTATAAAAGGAACCCTTGTGATGAAGCTTTCACTTGATGCAATTTCGTTTTTGATTCTCTTTTCTCACTCAAATAATTCCGTTCGTAAGCAGCTAGCACTGTGACCGGAAGCTGTTCGTGTGGACTGAGTAGAGGCGTTGCACTTCATCAACGCTTGTGATCGCTGCATCAAAGATCTGAATCGCCACAAAGAGGTAACGATTCTATCACTGACCATGCTCATTCGTAAGGATCACTAAAGGAAATTTTCGTTTTCCGCTGCGTTTAGATCGCAATTTTCCTTCAGTGGTATCAGAGCCACTTACGAAACCATGGATCTGATAGCTGTTAAATTTCCGTCTTTTCTGTATTTGATTCGATTAAAACACAGAATGAATTTAACAATAAACGATTAATTAAATTTGGCATCTGTTGTGTACGATTTGGATGATTGATGTTGATTATGCTTCAGAAACCGACATTAGTATGGTGAAGTTGTGCGATACATTGATCATCCATAGGTTACACAATTAGATCGATCACTTTTATATAAGATATAAGAAATTCTGATGCAAAGATGGTATATGGGATATACTGTTTTGATTTCATCCATTCAATCACATAAGGATTGTAATTCTTTTGAAAGATCATCATTTTCATTCGCTTCGGAATCCGACGTTAGTATGGTGAAGCAATGACACGTTGATCTATCATATTGAGTTATCAATCGAGTTGTGTTTGACGGCATGAAATTGTTGCATTAGGATTAATGGCAGTACAAGTGTTGTATTGCCGCAGACTTTTCCGGTTGGGGTTGTAAATGCACAAAAGTTGTGCAGGAAACGACGTGAAATACAATGAAGTGTTCATAAAATTTTTCGCTGGGGCGCTGCCCCTAACAACCCCGGCTAAGTCTGCAAAGTGTGATCAATCAGCCGAAATTTAATTTAGTTTATTTAATTATCGGAATTTTAAACTAATAATAAAAGTGTGTTTATTATTATTTATTTGTGGTGATCAGTTATGGCCTTAGTTTTTCCTTTATTATTGTTTTGGGATTTTTGAATACGGCCTACGTGTCGTGCCTCTCTCTCAATCTCTTTATGTAACTTCTTTTCTCATCTCACTCCCTCGTATGTAAAACGAGTTTTCCTATATGTAATGTAATATTATGTTATGAAAAAAAAAGGAGGAAGTATTCAATATTAAAGGAGGATAACCTTGGAGATCATGCTTGGAGAAGCTTAGATCGTTATTAGGTTAGCTTAGGTTCTCTCATTGGCTTGAGAGAACAATTGCGTTAGGGGCCATAATTGTATCTTTTTTATATGTATGTTGATGCATGTAATTGTATGTTGATGCATGTGAGAGACGTTTTGCATGTTAAGCCGGTGAGATCAAACTAATAACAAATTCCCTCAAAATTAAATATTAAGTTTATGCTTTCCAATTTTTAGCACTCATCAAGACTAGTATCGAGCATTGTAGGTTTCGCCTACGCGAGGTGCATGTTCTATATTAGTAAGGTGTGATGGGATAATTGTAATATCCAATTGCTAAAACAATGGGTCAAACTTAACTAAACAAATTATAATGAGATTATATATGTTTAGAAACAAGAATTGGGAATGATTCATGTGATGGATCAGAATAAGGAGTTATTCACCCAATTGAAAATATTCGAGAGTTGTATGAGATACAATTGGAAGGAGTTCCTACCTAAATAACTTAGTTTTGTGTAATCAGCCTAACGCTGACTTAAAACAAAGTGAAACATGGATCTCGACCCACTAGAAAGTCTTCCAACGGGATTTTCCGAATCAAATGATGAGGGTCATTTGTTTTGAATAAAATAGTGGGAGCATATTTGATTAAAGGCCTAATTAAATATGTTGTTTTAATGATACTTATATTTTCATATTTCTCTTGTAGATTACCATGACAACAAACACATCGAACAATATTTTGCGATCCATCCTAGATAAGGAAAAATTGTCTGGGACAAATTTCCTGGATTGGCACCGTAATCTGAGGATTGTCCTCAAGCACGATAAGAAGCTGTATGTCTTGGAGACACCAGTTCCTGAGGAGGAACCTCCTAGTTCTGCACCAAAGGCAGAAAGAGATGCTTATAAGAAGCATTTCGATGATGCCAATGAAATCGCTTGCCTCATGCTTGCTACCATGAACTCTGAGTTGCAAAAGCAACACGAGAACATGTATGCGTTCGATATGATCGGACATCTGAAAACGCTTTATCAAGAGCAAGCAAGAAATGAGAGGTTTCAGGTTTCAAAGTCCCTTTTTAACAACAAGTAAGCTGAGGGAGCCCCTGTAAGTCCCCATGTACTCAAGATGATTGGGTATGTGGAGAACCTTGACAGATTAGGGTTTCCCCTTGGAAAAGAACTTGCGATTGATCTGATCTTGCAATCGTTGCCAGAGAGCTTCAGTCAGTTTGTCCTGAATTTCAATATGAATGACTTGGACAAAAGTCTTCCAGAACTGCTAGGCATGTTGAGAACTGCTGAGCAGAATATGAAGACAAAAGGGAAATCCATTCTGATGGTCAGTAATGGAAAGAAACAGAACAAGAGGCCCATCAAACAAGGTGGTAGAGGGAAAGGCAAGGAAGTTGCCAAACCCAAACCCACTCCTCCTGTTTTGAAGCCTAGTGGAGGAATAGCAAAGGAGGGCACTTGCTTCCATTGCGGTAAGACCGGACATTGGAAGAGAAATTGCCCAAAGTACTTGGAAGATAAGAAAATGGAGTAGAGACTTCAAATTCAGGTATTTTTGTTATTGAAATTAATTTATCTACTTCTGCATCATGGGTATTAGATACTGGATGCAGTTCTCACATTTGTACTAATGTGCAGGGGCTAAAAAGGAGTAGAGATTTGGCAAAAGGTGAAGTTGACCTACGAGTTGGCAATGGAGCAAAGGTTGCTGCTTTAGCTGTAGGAACTTATGTTTTAACTTTACCTAGTGGTTTAATAATTCAGTTAGAGAACTGTTATCATGTACCTGCAATTAGCAGGAATATTATTTCCGTTTCTTGTTTGGACAAGTTTGGTTTTTCATTCATAATAAGGAACAATTGTTGCTCCATTTATTTGAATGATATATTCTATGCTACTGCAAAAATGAATAATGGACTATATGTCCTTGATCTTGAAATGCCAATTTATAACATTAATACTAAAAGGTTGAAACCTAATGAGTTGAATCCAACTTACCTTTAGCACTGTCGATTAGGCCACATAAATGAGAAACGCATTTCCAAACTCCATAAAGATGGACTCTTGGACTCTTTTGATTATGAATCATATGAGACATGCAGATCTTGTTTAATTGGAAAGATGACAAAGTCCCCATTCACAGGAAAAGGTGAAAGGGCTAATGATCTTTTGGCACTCATACATACTGATGTATGTGGACCACTGAACATACCAGCCAGAGGAGGTTTTCAGTACTTCATCACTTTTACTGATGACTTCAGTAGATACGGATATGTGTATTTAATGAAACACAAATCTGAGTCCTTTGAAAAGTTCAAGGAATTCAAGAATGAAGTACAAAACCAACTAGGTAAGAATATTAAAGTTCTTCGATCAGATCGAGGCGGTGAATATTTAAGCCTAGAATTTGATGACCATCTAAAAGAGTATGGGATTCTATCCCAACTTACTCCTCCTGGAACACCACAATGGAATGGTGTATCTGAGAGAAGAAATCGAACCTTGTTAGACATGGTCCGATCCATGATGAGTCACGTCGATCTTCCAAACTCATTTTGGGGACATGCATTATTAACAGCAGCTTACACACTTAACCGTGTTCCATCCAAAAAGGTTGATAAGACACCATATGAGATATGGAGTGGTAAGAAACCACATATGTCTTACATGAAGATTTGGGGTTGCGAAGTTTACGTCAAACGACAAATTTCAACCAAGCTTGAGCCCAAATCTGACAAATGCTTATTTGTGGGGTATCCTAAAGAAACAAGAGGATATTACTTCTACAATCCTTCTGAGGGCAAAGTGTTTGTCGCTCGAACTGGAGTCTTTCTGGAAAGGGATTTTATTTCCAAAGGAAACAGTGGGAGGAAAATAGAGCTTGAAGAAATTCAAGAATCACAAAACATTGAAACACCTATGGAGGAACTAGAGCGGGAAACACAAGTAGTTGTGGAAGAGCAACCTGCTCAAGTAGAACAAGACCAGCGTAGGTCAAGCAGGATACGTCACCAACCTGAGAGATATGGATATCTCATAAGTGATCAGGGTGATGTATTACTCATGGATCAAGATGAGCCTGTGACCTACAAAGAGGCCATAACTGGTCCTGAGTCTGAGAAGTGGCTAGAAGCCATGAAATCTGAAATGGATTCCATGTACACAAACCAGGTTTGGACCTTGGTAGAACCTCCTATAGGAGTTAACCCTATAGGATGCAAGTGGGTCTTCAAGAAGAAGACTGACATGGATGGTAAGGTACATACCTATAAAGCAAGACTGGTTGCAAAAGGCTATAAACAAATTCATGGGGTTGACTATGATGAAACCTTTTCACCAGTTGCAATGCTTAAATCTGTTCGAATTTTACTTACCATCGCTGCATATCATGATTATGAAATATGGCAGATGGATGTCAAAACTGCTTTCCTTAATGGGAATCTTCTTGAGGATGTGTACATGACACAACCTGAAGGATTTGACATACCACAAGATGCCCAAAAGATATGCAAGTTACAGCGATCAATCTATGGATTGAAGCAAGCTTCCAGAAGCTGGAATCTTCATTTTGATGAAACCGTAAAACAATATGGATTCATCAAAAATGAAGATGAACCTTGTGTCTACAAGAAGGTTAGTGGGAGCATGATCGTGTTTCTGGTATTATATGTAGATGACATATTACTCATTGGAAACGATGTCCCTACCTTGCAACAAGTGAAGACTTGGTTAGGGAATTGTTTTTCTATGAAAGACCTAGGTGAAGCAGCCTATATATTAGGAATTAGGATCTATAGAGATAGATCACAAAAACTGCTTGGCCTAAGTCAGAGTACATACATAGATAAAGTGTTGAGACGCTTTAATATGCATGATTCCAAGAAAGGATTCATACCTATGCAACATGGTCTGTGTTTATCAAAAACACAATCCCCTTCAACTAAGGAAGAAAGGGATCGCATGAATAAGATTCCATATGCATCTGCAATAGGATCTATCATGTATGCCATGTTATGTACTCGACCAGATGTCTCGTATGCATTAAGTGCAACGAGTAGGTACCAATCTGATCCCGGTGATGCTCACTGGGTAGCTGTCAAGAATATTCTTAAGTACTTGAGAAGGACTAAGGATTCATTCTTGATATATGGAGGTCAGGAAGAGCTTGATGTAATTGGTTACACTGATGCTAGCTTCCAGACAGATAAGGATGATTTTAGATCACAATCTGGTTATGTGTTCTGTCTCAATGGTGGCGCTGTGAGCTGGAAAAGTTCAAAGCAAGAAACCGTTGCTGATTCTACAACTGAGGCCGAGTATATTGTTGCCTCAAATGCAGCAAAGGAAGCTGTTTGGATCAAGAAGTTCATTAGTGAACTTGGCATAGTCCCTAGCATTGTGGATCCCATTGGTTTATATTGTGATAACAATGGTGCTATCGCACAAGCTAAGGAGCCTAGATCTCACCAACGATCCAAACACATACTTAGGCGTTATCACCTCATTCGAGAGATAATCGATCGGGGAGATGTGAAGATATGCAGAGTACCTACACTTGACAATATCGCTGACCCATTAACAAAGCCTCTTGCGCAACAGAAGCATGATGGTCATACTAGATCTATGGGTATTAAGGGTATGCCTAATTGGCTCTAGTGCTAGTGGGAGATTGTTAGTGTAAGCCCTAGAGGCCAATACTTTTTGGTACTTGTATCAGATTATTCGTTTAATAATAAAAGGCATTTCTTTATTATGTTTGTCTTTCAGAATAATAAAGTCCCTAGAATAGTTAGTCTGTTTAATGAAATGTTAAGTGTGACTTAATCATGAGATCCCATTAAACATAAAGACATTATTCTTAAAATATCCGTAGTCAAGCTTTATTGCAAAGTGGGATAACATTAAAAGCATTGAGACTATTATGAAGATAGACTGATGATCACATCTCATGGATCATGGATAAAGAGTTATCAAGTCTTGACATAGGTATAAATATTAGGAGTAATATTTATACCGGATTGACCCGCTATGAGAATACTACATAGTATGTTATGCAAAGTGTCATAAGTTATTCTCATGGTGATAATGGTGTATTACCACCCTTCGACCTGAAACCACTATGGACCCTAGATGTAGAGTCGGGTGCTTTATTGCTGATCAAACATTATCCGTAACTGGATGATCATAAAGACAGTTGATGGGCACTCCACGAAGCATGCTGAGGGACATGAGTGTCCTAGATGGAATTTGCCAATCCTGCATAACAGGAGAAATGTCTAAGGGCCCAATATTGAACTGGACAAGGATGACACAGTGTATGCCTTGTGTTCAATATAGACATAGGGGCAAAAGGGTAATTGTACAAACATATATTATCACGAAAAAGGTTTTGTCAGATCACATGACATTTTCGTGACTTGGGTAGCAGTGATGTGTTGCTAGATACCGCTTACTATTTATTATGTTAAATATATAATTTAATATAATTACCAACGTTACGAAATCCTACAGGGTCACACACATAAGGACAGTTTGATGAGAGATAGAGAAATCAAAGGAACACCGTAAGGTACGGTGCACTTAAGTGAAAAATAGAAATTCGGATAATATAATAATAATTATTGTTATTTTATAATGGTTATAAAATAATAATAAAATAAATATATTTATTATAATAATAGTTATTATAATAATATATAATATTATTATGGATCATGTGAATTGGGTTTTTAGCCCGCAACCCACAAGAGAGTCTATAAAAGGAACCCTTGTGATGAAGCTTTCACTTGATGCAATTTCGTTTTTGATTCTCTTTTCTCACTCAAATAATTCCGTTCGTAAGCAGCTAGCACTGTGACCGGAAGCTGTTCGTGTGGACTGAGTAGAGGCGTTGCACTTCATCAACGCTTGTGATCGCTGCATCAAAGATCTGAATCGCCACAAAGAGGTAACGATTCTATCACTGACCATGCTCATTCGTAAGGATCACTAAAGGAAATTTTCGTTTTCCGCTGCGTTTAGCTCTTCTTGCATGGCAATAATCCAATCATTGTCTTGCAGAGCTTCATCTACAGAAGATGGTTCAATTTCTGACACTAGTCCAAAAAATGATGCTTCAGATGATCTTAGAAAGGATCTTGTTCTGATGGGATCATCTTTCTTTCCAATAATGACATTCTCTGGATGAGAAGCTTTAATTCTGGATGATGATCCTCTAACAGTTGATTCTTCAGAAATGTTTAGATTGTTCATCTGAGAAGTTAAAGGAATGGCATCTAGCATTGCCTCTGGTTCCTTCACTTGAGCATTGTCTGCTTCTGGGACTTCAGAGTCAATGAAGACTACTTCTCTATCTGCAGAGTTTTCAGACTGCTTTGGCTTTTCAGAGCCAAGCTTATCATCAAATCTGACATGAATGGATTCTTCCACAATCTGTGTCTCAGTGTTATATACTCTGTAGCCTTTAGAGCGTTCAGAATATCCAAGCATGAAACACTTTTGTGCTTTGGAATCAAACTTGTTCAGATTTTCCTTAGTATTTAACATATAGCAAATACATCCAAAAGGATGAAAATATGAAATGTTGGGCTTTTTGTTCTTCCACAGTTCATATGGAGTCTTCTTCAGAAGAGGTCTTACAGACACTCTGTTCTGAATGTAACAGGCTGTGTTGATTGCTTCTGCCCAAAAGTGTTTTGCCAGATTTGTCTCATTGATCATGGTTCTGGCCATTTCTTGTAGAGTTCTGTTTTTCCTCTCTACAACCCCATTTTGTTGTGGAGTTCTAGGACATGAAAAATCATGAGCAATGCCATTTTCAGAAAAATATTTTTCAAAATATTTATTTTCAAATTCACCACCATGATCACTTCTGACTTTTATGATTTTGAAATCCTTTTCATTCTGGACTTGCTTGCAGAAGTCAAAGAACACAGAATGTGACTCATCCTTGTGTTTTAAGAACTTTACCCATGTCCATCTACTATAGTCATCAACAATGACTAATCCATACTTCTTGCCTCTGATGGATGCAGTTTTCACTGGTCCAAACAGATCAATATGAAGTAATTCTAGTGGTTTGGAAGTAGAAACAACATTTTTTGATTTAAAAGATGATTTTGAAAACTTCCCTTTTTGGCATGCTTCACAAAGAGCATCTGAAGTGAACTTCAGATTAGGGAGTCCTCTGACAAGATTAAGTTTATTAATCTGAGATATACGTCTTATATTAATATGGCCCAATCTTCTGTGCCAGACCCATTGCTCTTCATTAACAGACAAGAGGCATTTAACATTTTGAACTTTAAGTTCTGAAAGATTTATTTTATAAATGTTGTTTTTCCTCTTACCACTAAATAGGATAGAGCCATCCTTTTGACTAATAGCTTTACAACATTTTTTATTAAAGGTAATATCATAACCATTGTCACTTAATTGACTTATGGACAATAAGTTATGCGTTAACCCTTCAACAAGTAAAACATTAGTAATAGAGGGAAGTTTACCATTTCCAATGGTGCCAGATCCAATGCTCTTGCCCTTCTGGTTCCCGATAAACTTCACGTCACCTCCAGATCTAAGTTCCAGGCTTTGGAACATAGACTTTTCTCCTGTCATGTGTCGTGAGCATCCAGAGTCCAGGTACCATGATTGGCGTCATGACCTTGCTGCAAAAACATCTGTAACAGGAATTATTTTACTTTTAGGTACCCAGATCTTCTTGGGTCCTTTAGGGTTAGTGGTTCTGAAGGTTTGTCTAAACTTCTGTTTTTCAACATAATGTTTATTCTGACTTGCCTTGGGTTTAAACACATAAGTATTCTTCTCAGAGCTTGTGTGTTTAATGTCATTTAAGTGACCAAACTTAAATTGAGAGTACATAGGTGTTTTCTTGATGAGGAGTTTATCAACAAATTTTGGATAACTTCCAGAGGAAGATTCATATCCAATACCTCTTCTGTTGTTCCCACTAACACCATAGATCATAGAAGCCATCTTGCTTCTGTCTATGCTCTTAGTAAGGAATCTCTGAAAGCTAGAGTCATATTTTTCTAAGATGTTTTCACATGACTTAGTCTCAGATTCAGATTCTTGTTGAGTTATTTCAAAGTCATTTTTGATTTTCAGATTAATTTCTTTTTGCTCAACAAGTTCTGTCTTTAGAAGATCAATCTCAGATTCAAGACTGCTTTTCAGCTTCTTGTATTTGAGTTTGATATTGTTATAACTTTTTAGAACTTCTGATAAAACTTTTATAAGTTCTTCTTTAGTAATTTTAGCCATTACCTCTTCAGCATCATCGTCAGATTCAGAATCTGATTCATATCCTGAGGTTCCTTCCTCCTGATCTTCTGTGCTGGCCATCAGTGCAACATTTGCACATTCTTCTTCTGATTCAGAAGATGATTCAGATTCATCTGAGTCATCCCATGTTGCCATCAGAACCTTCTTCTTTTTGTTAAACTTCTTCTTGGGTTTTTCTTTTTGAAGTTTGGGGCAATCATTCTTGTAATGCCCAGGTTCTTTGCACTCATAGCACACAACTTCTTTCTTGCCAGATCTTCTGTACCCAGAAGATTCCTTTCTATGATCAGATTTTCTGAAGTTGTTGAACTTCTTTCCCTTGTGCTTCCAGAGTCTGTTGATCCTTCTGGACAGCATGGATAATTCATCTTCTTCTTCAGAAGAAGATTCTTCAGAGCTTTCTTCAATAACCTACAAAACTTTAGCAGATTTATTAGATTTTAAAGCAACAGATTTACCTTTTTCTTTCTTCTGAGGTTCATCTTCCTCAAGCTCAATTTCATGGCTCCTTAGTGAGCTGATGAGTTCTTCTAAAGAGATCTTGTTCAGATCTTTAGCCATCTTCAAGGCAGTCACCATTGGTCTCCATCTTGTAGGTAGACTTCTGATGATTTTCTTTACATGATCTGATGTGGAGTATCCCTTGTCCAGAACCTTTAGCCCAGCTGTGAGGATCTGAAATCTGGAGAACATAGCTTCAACAGATTCAGAGTCTTCCATCTTGAAGTCCTCATACTTCTGGATCAGCGTCAGAGCCTTTGTTTCCTTGACTTGAGAGTTTCCCTCATGAGTCATCTTTAAGGATTCAAACATATCAAATGCAGTTTCCCTCTTTGTAATTTTTTCATACTCAGTATGAGAAATTGCATTCAATAATATTGTTATGGCCTTGTGATGATTTCTAAAATCTTTCTTCTGAGCATCTGTCATAGATTTTCTATCTATCTTCTTGCCATTCCCATCTGTGGGATGAACATATCCATCTATGACTAGATCCCATAAATCAGCATCATATCCAAGGAAAAAACTTTCAATTCTGTCTTTCCAGTAATCAAATTTCTCCCCATCAAACATAGGGGGTTTGGTGCTGATTCTGTCCCTTTCTTCATATTTATTGTTAATGTTGGATATTGTATTATCAGCCATAGTAACAACTAAATATATATCAAAGTATTTCTCTCTGGATCTTTACTGTCACTATTAAGTGGTAGCACACACAGAACCGGAGCTCTGATGCCAACTGAAGGTGAGATAATACTTAGAAGGGGGGGTTGAATAAGTATGAAAGATTAAAACTTAGAATTAAAACACAATTATTTTTATCCTGGTTCGTTGAACTCAACTACTCCAGTCCACCCTTCCTAGAGTGATTTGCCTTTCTCAATCAAGGACTTAATCCACTATTTAATCAAACAGATTACAATAGTAACACCTAAGAACAACTGTTCTTAGTCTTCTCAAGAGCTACTGATTCCAACTGAATCCTCTTAAGGAAATCCTTTACAATCAATGTAAATCTAATACAAGAGTAAGAATGCTTCTAGAAAGCTTTTATCACAACTGTGATATTTCTCTTAAGTTTAAGTACAATGAAATTAATTCTAAGAATGAATATGAAAGTATGAGAGCTTGAATGTTTTTAATTCTTTTTCAACAAAACGTCTAACTGAAGAATATGATGGAGTCTTGCTTTTATAGGCAGCTGATCCAAGGTAAGCTGCACGTTCAGAAGAGTGTCCAAAAGGTCTGAGCCTTTTTGTCTTCACATCAAGTGACCTTTCCTAGAAGAAGAAAGCACAGAAAAATCCTTTTTGTCTGTGTTCTTGTGTCTAGCATAAATAAGGAAAGAGACGTTTGATTTACTCCAACGGATATAATCTTTGAATATTTCTTCTTCAGTTTTCAGCAAGTTCATCAGAGTCTAATTGGGTCAGAGTCTTCTAATGATGATCAGAGCTTGCTGGATCAGAGTCTTCTGCAGCAGGTGTTCTTTCAGCGTGTTAAATATCAGAGCATATTTGAAACAGAACTTCAGTACTGGCAGCTTTAGTACTCTCAGAATCTTCTGTAGAAACTATGCTTTGAAAAACTCTTCATACAAAATTCTTCTTTGCTTCAGATGCTTCTGACTTGCTTCAGATGCTTCTGGAGCTTCTGCTTTAGATTCTTCTGGAGGCTACGCTCAGAATCTTCTGTTGGAAGCAATCAGAATCTTCTAATGAGTGCATCTGGCGCTTTAGAGTCTAGTTAATTTCTTGTATTCAATTCTGATTTGCTTCTGGAGTGTTAATTTCTTTACTATCTGCAGTAAAAACTCTCAAGCAAATTTTAGAGTATATAATTCTTAAATACAAAATTTCCTAATAGTTATCATCAAAACAAAGAGATATTATTAAGAACCAATCTGTGTTCTAACACCTTCAACCTTCATAAAGGAAGATGACGAATTTATAGAACCCTACATTGATGATAACCTGTACGAATGTTTATCCCTTACCCCAGATCATACACCATGCCAAAAAAACCCAGCTTTAGAACTTAAAGATCTACCTAAGAATCTAAGATACGAGTTCTTGGACGAAGAAATGAATCGTCCAGTTATAGTTAATGCTACCTTAAATCAGGGAGAAACAGACCAACTCTTATTTGTCTTACATAAATATCTCTCTGCCTTACGATATAACATCTCTGACCTAGAAGGTATAAGTCCATTTGTGTGCATGCACCGGATCTCACTCGAGGAAGACTCAAAACCCTTTAAAGAACATCAGAGAAGGATAAACCCTATAATGAGTGATGTTGTAAAAAAGGAAGTCCTCAAGTTACTAGAAGCAGGTATAATTTATCAGATCTCAGATAGTAAGTGGGTAATCCCTGTGCATGTAGTACCTAAAAAGGGAGGCATCACGGTCGTGCAGAACGAAAAAGGAAAACATGTAGCAAAACGAATAGAAGGAGGATGGTGTATGTGTATAGATTATAGAAATTAAACAAAGCTACTAGGAAAGACCATTTTCCCTTACCATTTATAGACCAAATACTGGAACGTTTGGCCAGACACTCCTATTTTTTCTACCTGGATGGATATTCAGGATTTTTCCAAATACCCATACATCCAGAAGACCAAGAGAAAACTACCTTTACATGCCCCTATGGAACTTTCGCCTACAGATGAATGTATTTCGGTCTCTGTAATGCACCAGCAACCTTTCAACGTTGCATGATGAAAATCTTCGCTGATTACCTTGATGGAATTATGGAAGTATTCATGGATGACTTCTCGGTATGCGGATTTGATTTTAACAACTGTCTCGCTAACCTTGAGAAAATCCTGAAAAGATGTGTTGATGTTAACTTGGTATTGAACTGGGAGAAATGTCACTTTATGGTCACCGAAGGTTTAGTTTTAGGACATATAGTCTCTGAGAGAGGTATTGAAGTAGATAAAGCCAAAATAGAAGTGATTGAAAACCTTAAACCCCCTAACACTGTCAGAGAAGTCCGAAGTTTTCTTGGACACACTGGTTCTTATCGGCGTTTTATTAAAGACTTCTCTAAAATAACTAAACCTTTAATCAGACTCCTAATTAAAGATGTTGAGTTTAACTTTGACGAAAAATGCCTTGAAGCATTTAACTTTCTAAAATAAGCCCTGATCTCGGCACCCATCATTCAACCTCCAGATTGGGACGAACCGTTCAAAATCATGTATGACGCTAGCGACTATGCTGTAGGAGCTGTTCTAGGGCAAAGAAAGGATAAGAAATTACATGTTATATATTATGCCAGTAGAACCTTGGATGTTGCTCAGCTTAATTATGCTGTTGTCGCACCTTGAAAAATCACGGAGACATTTCGGAGAACGCGACCCTCGCGCAAAAGGCGCGGAAATGCGGTTCGACAGAGTCGCCACCGAACTTTATTTTTCCCGAATGAACGGGAGAGGAAAATATCGAGAAAACCTCTTAAAATGAAAAGGATAGGAACATGGCTGTCGCAACCAAGTTCCGGGTTCGGGAGTCGGTTACGTGAGGGGAAGGTATTAGCACCCCTCACGTCCGTCGTACTCGACGGGAACCTCTTAAGGTATTTGTGGAGAGTGTTGTTTAGGTTTACTTGTTTTTCTTCTCGATGCTAAAGGTAGAATTGGTAGGGTAAAAGATTAAAGACGCTAAGGAAAGATGGGTGGTTAGAATATAGGGTGCTCGCCAAGGATTGGGGCTCTTGTGCCTACGTATGCTCATTCAGACGAGAATGAGAAATCAGAACGTCGTAGTTCGACTATGGGAAAAGGACGGGGGATGGACGACATAATGGAGGAAGATAGAAGTGTGCTCGCCAAGATCATCGCAATCTTGTGCCTACGTATCTTATATTCAAGAATGAATAAAGAATCAGAGCGTCCGTAGTTCGTGGTAACAACCACGAAGAGAAGAGGTTTGAATTGGTTTGAAGTTGAGTTTGGAGATGAAAGAATGGCTGACAAGCAACCTAAAGGCGTACCTCAAGAGCTTGTAACTCAAGAATTCAAGGAATGCGAGATCCCCAAAACACAGTTCTTTCAGAAATTGATTTGAATAGATTGAAGATAAGAGTTGGATGTTTTGAAATCGAAAGAATGAACTAATAACAACTCGGGGGCGCGCCCAAGAGTTACTCATTCGAATATTCAAAGAATGCTAGATTCTAGGAATATCCCTCTTTCGTAAGTTTAAAAAATGTTTGTGAAAAGATCGAATCGAAAAATGGCATGCAAGGCCAAAGGAAGTTGGTTTGAAAATGGCTCGACGACGTGTCGAGGATTTGATTGAAAATGAAACCGACTTGACGACGTGTCAAAGGTTAAGATGACGAGAAACGATATTAGTCCCTAAGGGTGCCCCTAATATCGAGACCAAGAGGAATTGTGAAGTGTGTGCAAAATGTGGGTTGCGAATGCGTACGAACACTCGACTTAGGAGAATGTTTGAAAATGTTTGAAAAAGTTGAGAGATTGAGTGAATAATAACTCAAGAGCGTGCCTCGAGAATTATTTACTCGGAGATTCAAGGAATGCTAGATTCCAAGAACCTCCTTCTTTCGAAGTTTGAATCGAGGAGATGTTTTAAAATAATTTGAAGTGAAATGAGGTGTGAAGATGAGGAAGTGAAGTTGGATTTGAAAATTTCAGGAGAAATGACGATTATTTGGTAAATGAGTCGTCGGTCTCACAACCAATTAATCGGGGTATTATCGAGATGCTAGATCTCAATGACACCTTTTTCATTTGAAAGATGTTTGGACGAACAACATAACCATCATACGGAATGCTAGATTCCTATAATATTTCTTTATCCAAAAAAAAAAGGTATATATAAAAAAACGAAAAGTCGAACAATACATTATTTAAGGTGTACACCTCAATAATGATCATCCAAAAAATCCAAGAAGTGCTAGACTTCAAGGATTTGGTTTTTTCATGGCTTGATTGAAATATAATCTAATAAAAAAAATATATTGAAATAGATTATAGAAATCAATCATATTTTGAAATAGTTTGTACCTTTAATCTATTCCAAATGAATTATTTTTAAAAAAAAAATTCTTTGAACCCTTTTCAATAAGACAATATTTCTAGAAAATAACTTAAATTTAAAAGGATTTTAAAAAAAAAGAAAATTATCCTAAACTTGAGGTGTTATTATCATTTATTATTAACAGTAATTACCACCTACTAAATCAAAGAAAAAATTGCTAATTGTTTTTTTTTCAAACCAATGTAATGGAAATATAGCCAGCTTATCTTAACCGAAAAATAGATTTAGAGTAAATAGAGTACACTACTATAATAATTAAAGAAGGTCATGATATTTTTAATCAATACAAACTTTAAGCACAGAGATCTAACAGAAAGGAAAACCATCCATATCAGCGGCTATTTTGCAACCATAATACCTTAGCATGAAAACCGACATATATCAAGTTTAATGTGAATGAAATAGCAGCAACATATTCAAAACTGAAAGTTCTAAAATTGAAGAACGTTGCACTGGATTCGTAAAAAAAAATAATCACACAATCAAAATCAAAATGACATCAAATAATCAGAACAATTATAATCAATATTCCACAATCCAGACGGACGAATTTTTCAATAGGTAACATCTAGACCGTGTGGAAAAAAAACAGTAATAGATAACATCAAAGCTCAATTGAATCATAATGAAATATCTCGTTCCATAACTTGGCCTCTTCAAAGTCGTCACAAAAGGTTCATCTGTAAAAAAATAAAAGCCAAGTCCTGATACCGACATGTTGTAACAACACAAAGACTCAAATACCAATTCGAGTGCCTCAACAAAACTTATATACCTGAATATATTCACAGTAAACTGAAAAAATCACAGGAATCATTGAGTTACCGATAAGGGCTTTAAATACAAATCTTGCAACAGACACCAAAATAATAAACAAACAGCAACACAATCATATAACTGAAACGGGAAAACCAACCAAAACCGTGGTCTGGAACTTGTTAAATACACAATAATCCATTAGTTAAATACACAATAATCATAGAAACAGAGACATAATCAAAAGTCAAAATTAAACGAAAACCAACCAAAAACCATGGTCTGGAACTTTTTATTGCATGCCGTTATCACGAACCGAGCTGCGAGTTATTGTGTTGACACCGATGCGACTTCAAGCCAAAGTGTTGTTGATATCGTTACCCATTCATCATCAATATTGTCTTTTTTGTTTAATCGAAGAAACACCTGAACCTATCGAAACTAACGTGCTTCAGTTTTTTTCCCATTTGAGACATGTGAGTCAAGGCGGTGACACTGGATTTGTGGTCTAGAAATAGCGGTGAACCGAGTTGAAGTGAAGTTCTGAGTTTTAGAGGCAACGAGGTGCAACCAGATGGAATCGCCAATTTTGGAGCGGAGAGAGGGAGAAGTAAGCGACGTTGTGTTTCATTGAAATGATTTGAACATCATAAGAAGGTATGAATGGAACATAGACTCTAGATCGAGCATCTAATGTTGGTTGTTCGATGAGGTTGTCGCGGCGGGATTGAAGGTTTTGGGGCTGAGGTGATTTTCGGTGAGGGTTTGTAAAACGATGATGATTAAGGTTTTGTGAGAAGAGAACGAGGGATTTGAGGGGGTAAAAGGTGGTGGTCGGCGATTCGATGAGGGATTTGAGGGTTTTAGAGGCTGAAGAAAACAAATAAAAAACAAACACTCCTCACAAACCAAAAGATAGCCTCGACTCTCTCTTTGCATGGAGCAATGTCCCCAGCAGAGTCGCCAGCTGTCGCACCTCAAAAAATCACGGAGACATTTCGGAGAACGCGACCCTCGTGCAAAAGGCGCGGAAATGCGGTTCGACAGAGTCGCCACTGAACTTTATTTTTCCCGAATGAACGGGAGAGAAAAATATCGAGAAAACCTCTTAAAACGAAAAGGATAGGAACATGGTTGTCGCAACCAAGTTCCGGGTTCGGGAGTCGGTTACGTGAGGGGAAGGTATTAGCACCCCTCACGTCCGTCGTACTCGACGGGAACCTCTTAAGGTATTTGTGGAGAGTGTTGTTTAGGTTTACTTGTTTTTCTTCTCGATGCTAAAGGTAGAATTGGTAGGGTAAAAGGTTAAAGACGCTAAGGAAAGATGGGTGGTTAGAATATAGGGTGCTCGCCAAGGATTGGGGCCCTTGTGCCTACGTATGCTCATTCAGACGAGAATGAGAAATCAGAGCGTCGTAGTTTGACTATGGGAAAAGGACGGAGGATGGACGAAATAATGGAGGAAGATAGAAGTGTGCTCGCCAAGATCATCACAATCTTGTGCCTACGTATCTTATATTCAAGAATGAATAAAGAATCAGAGCGTTCGTAGTTCGTGGTAACAACCACAAAGAGAAGAGGTTTGAATTGGTTTGAAGTTGAGTTTGGAGACGAAAGAATGGCTGACAAGCAACCTAAGGGCGTGCCTCAAGAGCTTGTCACTCAAGAATTCAAGGAATGCGAGATCCCCAGAACTCAGTTCTTTCGGAAATTGATTTGAATAGATTGAAGATAAGAGTTGGATGTTTTGAAATCGAAAGAATGAACTAATAACAACTCGGGGGCGCGCCCAAGAGTTACTCATTCGAATATTCAAAGAATGCTAGTGTCGCTTACGCAAAAATAAGGTGCCGGCAAAACAGAAGAGTCGCCACCTTTCGTTATTTATCCCTCAGAGCGGGAAAGGAAACGATCGGAAAAACCTGACGAAAAAGGGTAAGACAAGGTCGTCGCAACCATTGTCTGGGTTCGGGAGTCGGTTACGCAAGGGGAAGGTATTAGCACCCCTCACGTCCGTCGTACTCGACGGGATCCTCGCTTGTTTGTTTACTTGGACGGGTTGGTTATAATCTATCTACCTATCAAGGCTGGCTGAAAAAGAAAAGAAAAATGACTCGACAAAGCGTCGCACTTTATGCCTACGTATTCTCATCAGAGAATGAGAAATCAGAGTCAACGTAGTTCGGCCTACGGAGGGTTATGGGGGAAGGTAGCTCGCTAGGACGTCGCATCCTATGCCTACGTACTTCCACACAGCATGGAAGATCAGAGCAAACGTAGTTCGGGAAACTACGGGTTATCTCCTGAAAGAAGTGTTTTTTATTGTGTTTGCGATCTCAACCGCACTAGAGACTATGACCTGAGAGTGAATGCGTCGCATGTCACCCAAAGGGTACCATACGAAACATCCATCCCCAGATGGCTTAAGGCTCGTAACGTACGAAAGAAATCATTCATGATTATTGTATCTTAAACTGCTTCGAGATGAGAAGAGAACAGGCCCAACTAGGAGGGAGACTATCAAGTCCTACTGTTGTCATGCCATGGATTCATCCTATGGTTGAGGTTTGAACAGGGAACTCCTAGATGTTGTCATGCATAGGTTTCAACCTAAAAGTCTATCATCAAATCCTCATCAGAGGAAATGAGAGTCCTAAGGGATCATATCAATGATACACCAAAACAGACAAAAGCATCAGCTTAACAGTAAAAATGCATGCAATGCAAGTGAGGGAGGAAATGTGTGTGGGGCTTCAGCCTCCACAAGCTCGTCTCGACCTCAAGCCAGTCATGAAATAACAGTAATCATACTGAAAAAGACCACATGCTATCAAGCAATGAACAGATAAAAGAAATGAATTGCCATCAGGCCAACAAAACACATGCTTGAGAAAGAATCATCTACCTCTACTCTCCAATCCTAACCCTAAAAACCTGATCAAATCTAAGCAAAGCCCTAAAGCAAAACCCTAAACAAGAGAAATCCATCCCAGTCTTCAAGCTTCAAAGCAAGCTTACCAAAGAAAGGGAGCTAAGTAAGCAAGCCCATAGTGTCTTCCTCAGGAAGGCACTAGGAGGTGTATACTCAGGAATCATATCCTATGTGGCTCAACCACTGTGATCAGTTTACATTCCTCCTCAGGAGGAACTAAACTCACAAGCAGGCTCCAACATCACTGGATATTTAAGAAATCCTAGATAAACTAATGGAACTAAGTGAATAGACCCATAGGACCTTCCTCAGGAAAGTACTAGGAGGCTTCCACTTAGGAGTTGTATCCCATGTGGCTCAACAACTGTGATCAGTTTACATTCCTCCTCAGGAGAAATTAAACTCACAAGTTGGCTCCAACATCATTGGATACTTAAGAAATCCTAGATAAACTAATGGAACTAAGTGAATAGACCCATAGGACCTTCCTCCGGAAAGTACTAGGAGGCTTCCACTTAGGAATTGTATCCCATGTGGCTCAACAACTGTGATCAGTTTACATTCCTCCTCAGGAGAAATTAAACTCACAAGTTGGCTCCAACATCATTGGATACTTAAGAAAGAGGTGAGAAGAAAGAATGAAAGTCATTCATAGTGCCTTCCTCAGGAAAGTACCATGAACTTCCTTCAAACTTCAGGATCTCAAACCTCACAGACAGGGAATAATCCAAGCTCTGGGTCTCTGAGTCTTGATCTACAATCTTCTCTTCATCATGCTCTCCAACAAGATCTTCAAAACAAACTAAGCCCCACAACAAATTCCCCAAAATAAACCCCAGAGATGAACAGATAACCACAGAACAGACAAAATCACCAATCAACTTCAGAAAATACCTAAAAATACTAAAACAAGAGGGAAAAATCTATCAATTATTCACAAGGGTCTACAACATCTACCCATAACATCCACATATGCCCCTACCCAAAAATCAAGACAAAACTATCTAAAGAAAATGAATTTCCTTACCTATGCATAACCTAAACCCTAATTAGGATACCCTAATGCTAACCTGATTAAACTAATCAAATTTTAATCTAAAAATCAAGAATTAAATCCTATGGGTAACTATGATTCAATATCTAATCACACCAAAAAGAATGAATTAAAAATCCTAAGGGAAAGTCTTAAAAGAAATTCTACAAAACTGGATATCACACTAAACATATTAAAAAGCTATTAAAATGAAAAATATACTAAAAATATGAAAAAAAAATAAAATGGAAATTTTATTTATTTATATTTTTCTAGACAAATTCACTAACCTATAGAAAAAACAAGAATTAAAAAATATTCAATTTTGGATTTTTTATGAATTTTATAAAGTGCAAGAAAATTAAATGAATTAAAAAAAAATAAAAGAATTGAATAAAGGGGAGGGGGTGCTAGAAGCAGGGCGCCTCAGTTGCTATTCTGGATGGGCTGGGAAGCTGGGGTGCAATTAGCAAGCGTACTAGGCCCATACACGCTCAGAAAAACAGTTGAGAAATTAAAAGAAAATTAAAAAACCAACGGTGCAGGAAGTAACTTTTTAACGCTCATTTCTGGTTTGGGTCGTGAAGGGGGGTGCTAATTGGAAACATCACCAAAGCCCAGATGGGGCTGTTAATGAAACGGAGAGTTTTGAACGCGTCCGAGTTCCCTCCCATTTTCCTTTAAATCACAGCCCTAGGATGAGATGATTTAGTCAAATCCTGGGACTAATCCAACGGCATATGGCCATCGTCCCCAATGAACATCTAGGGTTTCAATTTTCCTCCTCCCATGCAAGAAACTTCCATCATCTCTTGCTCTCTCATCTCTTGATGATTTTCAAAAATTTCAAAACCAAAAATGCTCCACGAAACATGAGGATTACAACCATATGCGTAGCTTCCCTTGAATCTTCCTATAACGCACAAACAGAATGCTCGAAACCTTGGTGCCACCATGATTGCACTGAGATTAACCTTATCAAAACTCTCAATTAATGACCCAATCTTGTTCTACATGTTATGCTTATCACAATGAACTATCAATCGTGCATTAAAACCTAACATCCAGCTTATTCTTGCAAGTTAAAGATTCTACACCCTGCCATGAAATCTCATACAGAGCTCTCAAACTCACGGGGTAAGATCAACTAGCCTAGTACACTAATTCTATACCTAAAGAACTAACAGAAAACACATAAATAAGGAGAAAGGGAGAAGAATCTCAACCTGTCAAGAAGTGATGGTGAGTGTAGCTAGGGCTTGATTCAGAGCTTGCAAAGGCTTCAATGTGATCCTTTGAAGATGAATAAACTTCTGTTTGCACTGATCTTGAATGAGAAGCCTTGTGGTGGAAGAAATCGTGTGTTGCTTGATCTTGAAGGAAGCTCTTAAATGGCAATGTCTCTCTCACTATCTCCACTGATTTCTCTCTCCTTCACCAACCTTCAATACCTTGTGGATCACTCTTCTTATAGTGATGGATGGAAACAACTAGATCCTTCTAGAATGAGCTAGAAAGTGCTTGAAAATCTCATGTGATGATAAGTGGTATATCTCATGTATCATGCCTTATGCCTTGAAAATTGGCTTTAAAATCTCATCATAAGAGATATTGAGAAGATATGAGCAATTACAAGCCTTTTTCTTGCCTTGTGTTAAGATTTCCAAAGGTGCCTTAATATGCAAGTAACAATATTACAAAGCATGTCCCATTTTAAAGCCTCAAATGAAAATTGTGCTTAAACCAATGTTCTCAAAATGATGTTTCCAATCAAAATGATATATTGGATGACCTATTTTGGATTCCTAGATCTTCCAAACCAATTTCCAACTTCATCTTTTTAAACTTATAAGCCATTTTTAGTTCAAATTTACCAAACTTTGTCATTCCATGCTATGAGCTTTTCCAACAATTCATGACCTTCTTTCTAGGCTTAAAATGCCATTTTGAACAACTTTCATGTTTTGAGTTTTTCCATTTGAGGCTTGGAAATAGGAGATATGGCCTTTGCTTAAAATGACCTATAACTGCCAAATGACCAAAATACCCCTGTCTTGTTCAAACCATAAGTTGAGTTCTACAAATCCTATCAAGGACTTCTACCACTCAAATTAAAGCTAAGAATATGCTCTTTAACATTCATGTTGACCAAGAGATCATAGGAATCATCCTACTAGGGCAAAAGTTGTCTGCAAGTAGGGTGACTTTCAAGGACCCAGATTCACACACCTCAGCTGACCTGTAATTTGTCAAAACCATAACTTGAGCTCTGCAACTCCCATCAAGGACTTCCACCACTCAAATTAAAGCTAAGAACAAGCTCTACAACATTCATGTTGTGGGGAAGATGAGATATCAATCACATATAGAGCTAAAACTGCCTGGAAGATAGGGATTAAATTAGGTTTTTTTCACTGACAATCCTTGGAAACCCTGACTTGAAACTTCTCAAACTCCTCAATCATGATGAGTTGGTCTAGGAATCATCTTTATAACATCTCTATGCATCATTCCATGATCTCATGGCCCTTGGATTAGGTCTCAACCTTCTCCAAATATTCAGTTATCCTAGGGTTGACCCAGTCAAAACCCTAATTCTACCATTCATGGGTGAATCTTCTAAATTCTTGCATAATGACCTCTCTGGGCTTCATGATGGCTTTCAAGACATCTCATAGGCTTTCTAAAAACATCAAGTTCATTCTCAAAGTCTCAGAATCATCTGAGGAGCACCCACAACTCTCAAGCTATGAAGCACACAACCCTGGTTTCAACCAATTCCTCTGAGGATCTCTTGAACTGTCTGATGAAGGTATCAACTTTCAAACACTCAGTGAATAAATAATTGTTGGTCAAATTTTGGGGTGCAACAGCTGCCCCTATTCAAACGGCTTGAACCTGACTGGGTGAGAAGCGAACGGCTCTCAGCCAATCAAGGTGCGAGACGGTTAAATATCGGTAAACCCGAAAATTTGCCAACTGCTCAACTTGTCGAACACTAGAATAATAGTTGCACGGCAACTATCTGGAGAAATACTGATCTGACATCGCCGTCAGTCATCCACATTAACTTCTTCTGATATTGCCTTCAGACACCCAACCTCGCCGCTGGAGAACTGAATCTGACATCGCCGTCGGAAACAAACATCGCTCTGAGAGACACTCAACATCGCCGTCGTACAAACATCATCTCTGATGGGGATTTAAAGAGTCTGACCTCGCCGTCAAACAAACATTCAACCTCGCCGTCGGACAATACATGATCTGACCTCGCCGTCAAATCCAAACGTTCAACCTCGCCGTCGAACAAACATCCAACCTCGCCGTCAGACAATACATGATCTGACCTCGCCGTCAAATCCAAACGTTCAACCTCACCGTCGAACAAACATAATCTGACCTGGGGTTCACCCCTGGTAAATGGAACAAAAGGTACACTTGCATATTTGGAACCACTCCGCTGGGAATGAGAGACTTAACCGAGCACACTTTGATCTGGGGTTCACCCTCAGAACCATAACAAACATCGGAATACTACTGCACACTGCCCACCGTAGAACTTCAACATTAGAGATATATGAAACCCTGGCCCCTGGCCATTTCCAGCTTCAGCTAGAAAAAATATTCAAGTATTTCTGAATATGAATGAAACCCTGGCCCCTGGCCACTCCAGATCCGCTGGAGGATCTTCAAGTTCTTCTAAAGATAGATGAAACCCTGCCCGTCGGCGATTCCAGCTTCAGCTAGAAAAAAAATCTTCAAGTACTTCTGAAGATAGACATCCTTGACCTTTAAGGATGTAAACTTTGCCCGTCGGCAACTCTGCAGGAGGTATCTTCGACTTCAGTCTGAAGAAATGGTCCTTGGCTTTCAAGGATACATGGATATGCCTTCAGGCAACTCCGCCTCTGCTATAGAGCATCCGTGACTTCAGTCAGGGATATATTTCGGCCTTCAGTCCGAAAAATGAATCCTAGGTCATTCATGACCTTGGGGATAACCCTGCCCTCAGGCACCTTCGCTTCAGCTTAGGGAATCTGTGACTTCAGTCAGAGAAATGGTATCCAGAGCCATTCATGACTTTACGGGGATTCAAACACTTTGCCTTCAGGCAAAACTCCGCTTCAGCTGGAGAAACATCTTCGACTTCAGTCAGAAGAAATATCATTCACTTGATCGCAATCAATCATCACCTCAGGACAACTGACTTGGTCTTCAGACCAACACGGATCACCTTGCAAACAAAAAGCTGAACTTTGTCTTCAGCCACCCGTTGATTCATCAACTCACGGGAACCTTCTGATATCGCCCTCAGGCGTTTACGAAGTCAATCTTCAGATTAGACATCACTGTTGGAGCAGACATATCACGCTGCTAGGGTTTTCAAGAATCATTTTGAACAAACAAACTCCGTCGGGCACCTTCAAGAATCATCCTGAACCGATAACCATTCTGGAGACCTCATTCTGCTGGGTATTCCAGGAATCTTCCTGGGCAACTCTTGCTGGGGGACGCTACTGGGGAGCTCAAGAACCATCCTAAGCAAACCATTCGGGAACCTGCACCGAGATCTTAAGAATCACCTTAAGCATACGACCCTGCTGAGGAATTCAAGAATCGTCTTGAACTGAAGACTTCGCTGGGGATCTCAAAAATCATCTTGAGCCAAGCGACTGTGGGGATTACACCGGGGTCTTTAAGAATCATCTTAAGGAAGCGACCTCGCTGGAGAGAATGTCAGGAATCATCCTGAGCAACTGGTCTCTTGGTGGAACACCTGCAAGACAAGAATGATAATAACCTAGATCATGTTTATGATGCATATGCTTTGGTGCCATGCCCCACACGGTGGGAATGATATGCATTTATGCTAAATGCTGTGCAATCATGCACAATGCTATGCAACGTTAAATGCTATGCAGTGTTAAATGCTATGCGGTGTTAAATGTTATGCGGTCATGCACAATGATGCGATCCCGTCAGCAAAAATAAATGCCGAGGGGAGAGTCCTCCTGTCAAGGAGAAAGAACTGCTCAGACAGAAGAATCATCCTGCTGAGGAGAACGTGGACACGCCAATATCAATCGGACTCTGCCTGGGGAAACGATCTTCCGTTGACTGCTGCAGGGAAAACAACTTCAGTTGATCTGCTGCGGGGGGTCGAAGCTCTACGAGAACTTGGACCTGCTGAAGGAAAGCGATACCAATCGCGAGAATAAACTGCGTGGCCGTCATGGCTACTCTTCTGGGGATAACCACTCTGTGGGGAAACAACTTCAGCTGCTCCACACTCCACTGGGGAAAACATGGTTTGATTAACTTCCAAGGACTCGGCTCTCTTGGACATCTGCAAACTCGGTTGAGGAAGGAGAAATCATTCTGCTTCGCTAGAGAGTATGACCCTGGTGAGGAATTTCAATTCCGCTGGGGAAGAAAGAATCATCTGACTTCGAGGGAGAGTGCAACTCTGCAGGGGAATACAACGTCGGCTGTTCCAACACTCTACTGGGGCAAAGGGAATCATCCGACCTCGGAAGAGAATACGGCTCTGGTGAGGAATTTCAATTCCGCGGGATTCGGCGACTTTACTGGGGAAACACGAGCTTCGGCACCCGAACATTTCTATGAAATCTGCACTTGTGACCCGGTGCTGGGGGGCATGAGCTTCGGCCCTTGACTCAGCTGATGAGGTGACGTTCCTTCAGGATGCGTCTACTTGGGGGAAAAGAATCATCTCTGCCCGGGGGATATATCAATGCTCATTATTCTGCGTTCAGACTCTGCGGAGGAGAGACTACTGAACTCTGCGGGAGAAGGAGGGCTCGCCCTGCTTCGGGGATGCGCACGGCACATCTCCTGGAAGGTGCTACACCTGCAACAACACAAACAAACAGACAAGATACCCTCCTCAAAGGGGCCTATCCAGGTTATTATCTCGTGACAATATTCAGTTAATTAATTGTTTCAACAATCAATGGGCCTAGGCCCGTAAGTTTATGTATGCGCATTTTATCAAAAACATCGGCGCTTTCATTCGCAAACAAAACAGATAAATGCTAAACAGACAAGCAGAATTGCTGAATAATGTGCATTTTATTGATGATGACCCCTGAATGGGCAAAAATGTTTTACAACAGAGGCAAGCTCCTGGAATGAGGAAGCCGCGCAAAAATAAAACATAAATATACATCAGTATATACAAATGTCGGCAACGAGGCGTAGACGAGCACCATGAGTTGATCCCTCTAAGACCCACTCGACTTCGATACTTCTCCGATGCTTCAGCTTCGGAAGAGATTGATTCAGATAAACGGCCCTCAGGTCTTCCAAACCACTAAACAATGAAAGTCCACACGCGGAACGCAGTCATTTGCTTATTCAAATCCCTAACTTTTGCGTGAACCGCCCTTTACGGGTTTTCAGTTCACCGGGATACCCTTTTTTGCCGAAGCCGCCCAGTGTAGGTTTTCGACTTCGCGGGTGTACATTTTTCAATATATCCCTAATTTTTGCCCGAACCTTTTATTCTGTTTTTGGTTCGCCAGGATGCCCCCTTTTTGCCTGGACTCTTTCCTTTTTTGTCCAGCGGGTCTCTTTCAAGCAAAGTATTTTTTAACTGCGTCCGCGTTCACCAGGGATGCAAAATCTTCACCATCCATCGTGGATAACAACAAAGCTCCCCCCGAGAAGACCTTGCTGATGACATACGGCCCTTCGTAATTCGGAGTCCACTTGCCCCGGTGATCGGAGTGTGGCGGAAGAATCTTCTTCAGGACGAGATCACCCGTCTGAAAGCCTCTAGGACGTACCTTCTTATCATAAGCTTTCTTCATTCGGCTTTGGTACAGGCAACCAAATGCAATCGATGCTAACCTCTTCTCGTCCATCAGGCTGAGTTGGTTCAAACGATTCGTAATCCATTCTGCTTCGTCGAGTTTCACATCAACCAAAACTCGCAAAGAAGGAATCTCCACTTCTAACGGTAGGACAGCTTCCATACCGTACACCAAGGAGAAAGGAGTTGCCCTGGTCGACGTACGCACCGTTGTACGATAACCGTGCAAGGCAAACGGCAGCATCTCGTGCCAATCTTTGTATGTCACAACCATCTTCTGAACAATCTTCTTAATGTTCTTGTTGGCCGCTTCAACAGCGCCATTCATCTTCGGCCGGTAAGGAGATGAGTTGTGGTGTTCAATCTTGAAGCTCTGGCACAGCTCCTTCATCATCTTGTTATTCAAATTCGAACCATTATCAGTAATGATCCGCTCGGGAATTCCATAGCGACAGATGATGTCCCTCTTTATGAATTTAGCTACCACCTGCTTGGTCACATTAGCGTACGAGGCTGCCTCCACCCATTTGGTGAAGTAGTCGATAGCTACCAGAATGAAACGATGACCATTGGATGCAGTGGGCTCGATCTTGCCTATCATGTCGATGCCCCACATGGAGAACGTCCAAGGGGAGGACATGACATTTAATGGGCACGGCGGCACATGAACTTTATCAGCATAAATCTGGCATTTGTGACATTTCTTCGCGAATCTGAAGCAATCCGACTCCATAGTCAGCCAGTAATACCCTGCTCTCAGGATCTTTCTCGTCATGGCATGCCCGCCGGCGTGCGTACCAAATGTTCCCTCATGGACTTCTTCCATGAGCATACTCGCCTCTTTCTCATCTACACATCTGAGTAGCACGAGATCGTGGTTTCTCTTATACAGCACTCCATCAGGATTGAGATAAAAGTTTCCAGATAGCCTCCTTAGAGTCTTCTTATCCTGGGTTGACGCACCTGCAGGATACTCCTTAGTCATAAGGAAGGTCTGGATGTCGTGGAACCATGGCTTGCCGTCGGCGGCGTCCTTGATTGCAAAGACAAATGCCGGTCTGTCAAGACGCGAAAGTACAATTCTTGGAGCCTCATTCCAATAATTGACTTTATACATTGAAGCCAACGTGGCTAAGGCATCAGCCATCTGATTTTCAGCCCTGGGTACATGATGAAGTTCCACTCGATCGAAGAATGGAAGCAGCCTCCTGGCATAATTCATGTACGGCACTAAATTCGCTTGACGAGTTTCCTACTCCCCTTTAATCTGATTGATTACAAGCGCTGAGTCACCATATATGTCTAGATTCTTGATTCTCAAATCAATTGCCTCTTCTAGACCCATAATACATGCTTCATACTCTGCTTCATTATTGGTAACTGGAAACGTCAGTCTCGCAGTAAACGGGATGTGGGATCCGTGAGGAGTCGTGATGATAGCCCCGATACCACTTCCATAGGAATTAACCGCTCCGTCAAATATCAACTTCCACTGAGACTTCCTATCTGGCCCTTCATCGGGCAATGGCTCATCGCAATCTTTTGCTTTGAGAAACATAATATCCTCGTCAGGGAATTCGAACTTCATTGGCTGGTAGTCTTCGATTGGCTGTTCGGCAAGGTAATCAGACAATACGCTTCCCTTAATGGCTTTCAGAGAGACGTACTGAATATCATATTCCATTAACACCATTTGCCATCTGGCAATCCTGCCCGAAAGAGCCTGCTTCTCGAAGACATACTTGATCGGATCCATCTTCGAAATTAGCATAGTGGTGTGATTGAGCATATACTGTCGTAGACGTTTGGCGGCCCAAGCTAATGCACAACACGTCTTCTCCAGCATCGAGTATCGAGATTCACACTCAGTGAACTTTTTACTCAAATAATAAATGGCATGCTCCTTTCTGCCCGTCTCGTCGTGCTGACCGAGAACACACCCCATACTATTCTCAAGGACTGTCAAGTACATGATTAATGGCAGTCCAGCCACTGGGGGTATCAAGATTGGAGGTTCTTGAAGATACTGCTTTATTTTGTCGAATGCCCTCTGGCAATCCTCATTCCAAGTAATCGCCTGATCTTTCTTTAAGAGCTTGAACATCGGTTCGCAAGTGGCCGTGAGCTGAGAGATAAACCTTGCAATGTAGTTTATTCGGCCCAAGAAACCACGAACTTCTTTTTCTGTTTTCGGCGCTGGCATTTCTTGAATAGCTTTTATTTTCGCAGGATCAACTTCAATACCTCATTCACTAACGATAAACCCCAATAACTTTCCGGACCGCACTCCAAAAGTGCACTTGTTAGGATTCAGCCTCAGCCTGAACTTCCTAAGCCTCTCAAACAGCTTCAGTAGGTTGACCAGATGCTCTTCCTCCGTTTGGGACTTTGCAATCATGTCATCAACATAGACCTCGATCTCATGATGAATCATATCATGAAACAAAGTTACCATTGCTCGCTGGTAAGTGGCCCCTGCGTTCTTCAGACCGAAGGGCATTACCTTGTAGCAAAATGTTCCCCATGGGGTGATAAACGTCGTTTTCTCCATGTCTTCCGGTGCCATCTTAATCTGATTGTAACCGGAGAAGCCATCCATGAATGAAAACACGGAAAACTGGGCTGTGTTGTCGACCAACACATCGATATGAGGCAACGGGAAATCATCCTTAGGGCTTGCCCTATTCAAATCCCGATAATCGACGCACATGCGTACCTTACCGTCCTTCTTCGGTACAGGCACTATGTTGGCGACCCACGGAAGGTAAGTGGTAACGGCTAGAAATCCTGCGTCCAACTGCTTCTGGACTTCTTCTTTGATTTTTACAGCCATGTCTGGTCTCGTCCTCCTAAGCTTCTGCTTGACTGGAGGGCAATCTTCTCGCAACGGCAAGCGATGAACCACGATATTAGTGTCAAGTCCGGGCATATCCTCATATGACCAAGCAAAGACGTCACTATACTCTCGAAGCATCTCGACCAGTCTATGCTTGACATCATTCTGCAGCGCAACCCCCACTCTGACATTTCTGACGAGCTCCTCAGAACCCAGATTTACAATCTCAATATCCTCCTCGTGAGGCAGAATAATCTTTTCTTCTTGTCTCAACAAGCGGGCCAACTCTTCCGGAAGGTCCTCGTCTTCATCAATCTCATCCTCGGCTTGATAGATCGGGCAATCAAAGTCGTAGTGAGCCGTAGAGGGTCCAGAGTCGATGTCATCTGTTATGTGGATCCTGCAATAACAAGGGTTAAGTTTAAAGCAAGAATATGCAGGTTAGCACAAACCTCGTTGCCATTTTGCTGTTTTTTCGAAATAAACATAAAACAGGAATAACAGAGAACACAACATTTGAGTACGAAGAAAACGCCTTTTATTTATTAACAAAATGCATACACATAATCCAACAAGGCCCTGACAGTAAAACCACTATGCCCCGGGCAGGACATAGGGTTGTACAAAGATTGTAAAAAGCAAATCATTACTCTTCACTTGTCAGCTTGATAATCTCCTTGATGGTCCAATTGTGGAGGCGCTCGCCTGGCTTGCTCGGTTGAATCCAAGCGTCAAGATCACAATCACTATCCCCGCTGTCCTCAGACGTTGCGTTGATGCTCTCGAAAATTACTCCCCCCTTGGTGAATAGGATCGGCCCTTTCCCACGAGACGAGCTGCCAGAAGAAGATGAAGCTTCAGCTCCAGGAGAATACCCCAATCCAAACTTATCCTGCTTGATTGGTATATCCAAGACATGCCCCCAGCCTGGGGTGGAACCGGCTTCGACGACGGCCCGAGCTTCCTTAAACGAGGAGAGATTCATCTCTTGCTTCTCTGCGACGACATGAGCTACCTCTTTCACCTTGACGGTTTCAAATGCTTGGCAGAGGGTTTCATGGATCTCGCCATCCATTTCAACGTATTTAAAGGACGATAGGTGGCTTACCATAATGTCCTCTTCACCACAGATGGTCACTATGCTGCCCCCAACAGCATATTTGAGCTTCTGATGCAGCGTGGACGTCACGGCGCCAGCAGAATGGATCCATGGTCGTCCTAAGAGGCAACTATAGGCGGGCATGATATCCATGATATAGAAAACCGTATTGAACGTCTCTGGACCAACTTGAATTGGCAGGGTCAACTCTCCGAAGACGTGGCGCTTAGTTCCATCAAAGGCCTTCACGACCAGATCACTGGGCGTGCACAGCAATCCACGGGTATCCAATTTCATCAGTGCCTTCTTCGGAAGCACATTAAGCGAGGAACCCGTATCCACCAGGACATGCGACATGATAGTGCCTCTGCACTCTATCGAGACGTGCAAGGCTATTGTGATCTCTTCCTTTAGGAGTCAGCTCTAGATCTGTAAAACCCAGCCCATTACCAGCATTAACATGGGCCACCACCTCCTCCAGCTGATTTACTGATATCTCCTGCGGCACGTATGCAGCGTTCAATACCTTCAGCAAGGCGTTGCGGTGCGCCTCAGAACACAACAACAAGTTAAGAATCGAGATCTTTGACGGAGTCTGATGAAGATGATCTACAATCTTGTAGTCGCTCTTCTTGATTAGTTGCATGAACTCTTCAGCATCTTTAACTAGCAAATCTTTTTCTGCCCCGGAAGGGACCTCTTCAACAGCTTTACCTTTACCCTTATCCACAGCGTCAGCCCGGACCACTTCCTCTGCTGCAACCTCTGCTGGCGCAAACACTCTACCGCTTCTAGTGATACCACTGACTCCGGTAAGATTCTGCACAGTCGATCCGAATGGCTCTAGCTCTATCTTCTAACCATTACAATAAATTTCGGCGCCGTAATGCCATGGAACGGCATTAGTACTCTCGAATGGGATTGGTCCGGCCCTGGTGATAATGATTGTAGGCGGACGGGGCGCAGAAATAGTAATAGGGTGACGAGGAATAGTAATGGTAGCAACTTCATCTGCCTGCTTCAGCACGACTTCCCCGGACGCACTTTCAACGCTCCGGCTGAACTGCAAAATATCCTCGGACATCAGACTTTGGATACCTTTGATCAGCTGCTCACATCCATCAGGAAGTGTAGCTCAAGCCATACATAACTCTCCACATCCAGGGAAGAAGCCTTTCTTCAGCAACTTAGCCTTGACAAAACTAAGTGGCGTTTTCAAATCTTTGACATCAGTCAGCAAGTCCGCCCTCTCTTCAGTGATAACAGCATTCACTCCGCCCCCCTTATGATGAGGCATCGGGTTTTTGGTGACGTTGGGCACGCTATCAGAAAAGTTGATAACCTTGGCGTCCACCAAGTCCTGGACTTTGTGCTTAAAAGCTTTACAATTCTCAATCGTATGGCCAGGTGCCCCAGTGTGGAATTCACAAGTAGCATTGGCATCATACCCCGGTGGTGGTGCCCCTGTTAAGGGAGCCAACGTCCTCTTTTGAACTAATTGGAGCTGAAGCAACGTTTGCAGAAGCTGTGCATACGACATAGGAGGGGTTTCAAAATGACGATTTGTCAGAGGAGCCCGATTCTGATATCTTCTATACCCCTACTGATTCTGCTGCTGAGGTTGTTGTTGCTGCTGCTGCTGCGGCTGCGGTGGAGCAGCTGGGATATTTATGCTAGCAATCTGAGGCTTAGGGCCCTTGCCCTTTCTCCTAACATTAGTGACAGCACTGGCATCTCCCTCTTGACGCTTGCCAGCGTAAGGTTTCTTACTACCTCCTCCAGCTGAGGATGATTCTCCCTGAATTTTTCCAATCTTTATACCGTTCTCAACATGCTCGCCCAGAGTGATGAGAGCCGAGAATGTTCCAGACATGCCACTGACCAGCTTTTCATAATAGATTCCAGGAAGGGTAGCCACGAACATTTGCACTAGCTCACGCTCAACCATCGGCGGTTGAACCCGAGCAGCCAACTCACGCCACCGTTGGGCGTACTCTTTAAAGCTTTCATTGTTCCTCTGTGAGAGATTCTGAAGCTGGACTCGGTTGGGAGCCAAGTTGCTATTGTATTGATAGTGGAGGACGAACGCTTCTGCGAGGTCTTTCCAGGTGCGCACAGTAGCGGGCTCCAGGCCCATATACCATTCGAGCGATGGACCAGAAAGACTATCCTGAAAGAAGTGCATCAGCAACTTCTCATCGTCAGAATAAGCGGACATCTTTCTATAATAAGATCGGAGGTGGACCCGGGGGCAAGTAGTACCCTTATACTTCTCGAAGACAGGCACCTTGAACTTATGAGGCACCTTAAAATCAGCAATCAACCCGAGCTTGGACATATCAACGCCCAATGTGTTCTGATTTTCAATGTCTCTCATCTTGTCTTCCAGCGCTTTGAACCTGAGTCGAGCTTCAGCATTCAACTCTGCTTCCACACCTCTTTGAGAGAATACGTCATCCTGATGGTCCTCCAGCCACGGCTGAGGCACCAACAGATTTCCTGCACCAGCATTGCCGTTGACCGGCCCTATGTTAACATTGGCTCCCAAACTACCATTGCCGACGCCTGCCGCGTTGAGCCCGATATTAGTCATCAGATTGTCGTTAGCACTGCCGTTGCCCCCGGCAACAGGAACAACATTCTGTGGAGCGTCCACTGGAGTAGGAGTAGGAACGGCCCCTCCATGCAGTATGCCATTACTGTCAACCCTGGAGATCAGAGGTTGAACCAAAGTACGAAGCTGGTCCTGACCATTCGCGACTACTTGCATCAGCTCCATAAAACGATCCATCCGTTCACGGAGCTCTTGAACATCTGACTGCACCTGGTCCATAATCCTTGTCTGATTAGCGCGAGTTGAGTAGCGGTGGATGAGTTTTTGATCAATCCTGGAGATCGAAAGCAGCTCGGAACCTGTGTACCTGAAAAACCTATCAACATTAAAGGTTAGGAAAAGCAATAAAATGTATGTCATGCAAAATGCTTTATGCAGATGTATGCGTGTGTCTGTGTGCTTGAGAGATTTTCCCCCGATCTTGGCGCCTTAGTACCAGTGCTGACAATAATAAGGAGGGGAATATGGGCCCAATCATGGAAACAACAATCTCACATAGTACCAGTGATAGCCAACTCCGACACATCAGGGATCGAGAACTCGCACGCAACAGTCTTTCTGAGAGAGGCTGTAGTAACACAATAAGAGGCGAGAGATCCTGGATCGGGGAAACGGTACCTGTCACAGACACACGCCAATGGGATGCGAATGATCATGCAAACTAATGCAAAATACAGGCATGCAGCAATATATCCAGGTGGCTGCTGTGGAGATTCGGTATCAACAGTCACTGATGAGAAGGAAACCCCGGTGTAAAACCACTGATCTGATCTGCTGAGAATAACCATCTGATAGGATCGAGATCAGAATTCTGCCCTGACAAGAATAGGAGCCTGATAATAAGGACCCGGGATGTATGGTCAGAAAACGTCCGCTGATGAAGTCTTCAAACCCCAAATCAAAAATCTGCCCTATCAAGAATAAACACACAGCTGCTGATGAGATCTTCAGACCCCACTCAAAAATCTGCTCCATCTAGGACACACCTCTGATAACAATACTCCGATCGAAACCTGCTTTACCAGGAACAGACATACACCCGATGATAAAATCCTCTGATCAAACCCTCGCTCTGTCAAGAACAGTCAAATCTGCCATCGAGAACCCTGATATCAACATAACTGATTCACTGTCAAGAAAACCAGGTAGTCTGAAGGTATAAGTTTCCTGCAATATCCCAATCCCGCTCACAGGTATGGACCTAATCCACGGACAAAGGTACGGCATCCTATGCGGTCCTCAGCGTCACAGACTTTCATGAGTGACGATACGATTCCCAGAAGGAGTGGCATCATCAGGTCATGAAGAGGCCTCACTTAGCTGATTTCCAAATGATCGGTCCCCAGAGTCGACAATCCTCACGTCTGGACTCCCCTCAGATCCTCAGGACCGGAAAGGAGCACCTCTGCAAGAATCTTGTCTGAGCGCAGATTTTCGTAGGGAACTGTGCCTGCTCAGCAGACAGGTTCGTCTACTACTTCTCCACAACTATATCTAGGTGTACACTCAAGCCCAGGTCCGGCTTTTCACTCACAGTAACATCCCTCTCCCACAGCAGCACAGATAATCATATCGAACTGGAAATAAAATGCGGGAAATAAAATGCGGGAAGTAAAAATGTGATAAATAAACGCAACCCAACAAGCAAACACACAAACGATAGGATTGACCCTCATAGGGAACCGGAGAACCAGAGATTCTGGGTTTGGTCCCCAGCAGAGTCGTCAGCTGTCGCTTGCGCGAAAATAAGGTGCTGGCAAAACAGAAGAGTCGCCACCTTTCGTTATTTATACCTCAGAGCGGGAAAGGAAACGATCGGAAAAACCTGACGAAAAAGGGTAAGACAAGGTCGTCGCAACCATTGTCTGGGTTCGGGAGTCGGTTACGCAAGGGGAAGGTATTAGCACCCCTCACGTCCGTCGTACTCGACGGGATCCTCGCTTGTTTGTTTACTTGGACGGGTTGGTTATAATCTATCTACCTATCAAGGCTGGCTGAAAAAGAAAAGAAAAATGACTCGGCAAAGCGTCGCACTTTATGCCTACGTATTCTCATCAGAGAATGAGAAATCAGAGTCAACGTAGTTTGGCCTACGGAGGGTTATGGGGGAAGGTAGCTCTCTAGGACGTCGCATCCTATGCCTACGTACTTCCACACAGCATGGAAGATCAGAGCAAACGTAGTTCGGGAAACTACGGGTTATCTCCTGAAAGAAGTGTTTTTTATTGTGTTTGCGATCTCAACCGCACTAGAGACTATGACCTGAGAGTGAATGCGTCGCATGTCACCCAAAGGGTACCATACTAAACATCCATCCTCAGATGGCTTAAGGCTCGTAACGTACGAAAGAAATCATTCATGATTACTGTATCTTAAACTGCTTCGAGATGAGAAGAGAACAGGCCCAACTAGGAGGGAGACTATCAAGTCCTACTGTTGTCATGCCATGGATTCATCCTATGGTTGAGGTTTGAACAGGGAACTCCTAGATGTTGTCATGCATAGGTTTCAACCTAAAAGTCTATCATCAAATCCTCATCAAAGGAAATGAGAGTCCTAAGGGATCATATCAATGATACACCAAAACAGACAAAAGCATCAGCTTAACAGTAAAAATGCATGCAATGCAAGTGAGGGAGGAAATGTGTGTGGGGCTTCAGCCTCCACAAGCTCGTCTTGACCTCAAGCCAGTCATGAAATAACAGTAATCATACTGAAAAAGACCACATGCTATCAAGCAATGAACAGATAAAAGAAATGAATTGCCATCAGGCCAACAAAACACATGCTTGAGAAAGAATCATCTACCTCTACTCTCCAATCCTAACCCTAAAAACCTGATCAAATCTAAGCAAAGCCCTAAAGCAAAACCCTAAACAAGAGAAATCCATCCCAGTCTTCAAGCTTCAAAGCAAGCTTACCAAAGAAAGGGAGCTAAGTAAGCAAGCCCATAGTGTCTTCCTCAGGAAGGCACTAGGAGGTGTATACTCAGGAATCATATCCTATGTGGCTCAACCACTGTGATCAGTTTACATTCCTCCTCAGGAGGAACTAAACTCACAAGCAGGCTCCAACATCACTGGATATTTAAGAAATCCTAGATAAACTAATGGAACTAAGTGAATAGACCCATAGGACCTTCCTCAGGAAAGTACTAGGAGGCTTCCACTTAGGAGTTGTATCCCATGTGGCTCAACAACTGTGATCAGTTTACATTCCTCCTCAGGAGAAATTAAACTCACAAGTTGGCTCCAACATCATTGTATACTTAAGAAATCCTAGATAAACTAATGGAACTAAGTGAATAGACCCATAGGACCTTCCTCAGGAAAGTACTAGGAGGCTTCCACTTAGGAATTGTATCCCATGTGGCTCAACAACTGTGATCAGTTTACATTCCTCCTCAGGAGAAATTAAACTCACAAGTTGGCTCCAACATCATTGGATACTTAAGAAAGAGGTGAGAAGAAAGAATGAAAGTCATTCATAGTGCCTTCCTCAGGAAAGTACCATGAACTTCCTTCAAACTTCAGGATCTCAAACCTCACAGACAGGGAATAATCCAAGCTCTGGGTCTCTGAGTCTTGATCTACAATCTTCTCTTCATCATGCTCTCCAACAAGATCTTCAAAACAAACTAAGCCCCACAACAAATTCCCCAAAATAAACCCCAGAGATGAACAGATAACCACAGAACAGACAAAATCACCAGTCAACTTCAGAAAATACCTAAAAATACTAAAACAAGAGGGAAAAATCTATCAATTATTCACAAGGGTCTACAACATCTACCCATAACATCCACATATGCCCTACCCAAAAATCAAGACAAAACTATCTAAAGAAAATGAATTTCCTTACCTATGCATAACCTAAACCCTAATTAGGATACCCTAATGCTAACCTGATTAAACTAATCAAATTTTAATCTAAAAATCAAGAATTAAATCCTATGGGGAACTATGATTCAATATCTAATCACACCAAAAAGAATGAATTAAAAATCCTAAGGGAAAGTCTTAAAAGAAATTCTACAAAACTGGATATCACACTAAACATATTAAAAAGCTATTAAAATGAAAAATATACTAAAAATATGAAAAGAAAATAAAATGGAAATTTTATTTATTTATATTTTTCTAGACAAATTCACTAACCTATAGAAAAAACAAGAATTAAAAAATATTCAATTTTGTATTTTTTATGAATTTTATAAAGTGCAAGAAAATTAAATGAATTAAAAAAAATAAAAGAATTGAATAAAGGGGAGGGGGTGCTAGAAGCAGGGCGCCTCAGTTGCTATTCTGGATGGGCTGGGAAGCTGGGGTGCAATTAGCAAGCGTACTAGGCCCATACACGCTCAGAAAAACAGTTGAGAAATTAAAAGAAAATTAAAAAACCAACGGTGCAGGAAGTAACTTTTTAACGCTCATTTCTGGTTTGGGCCGTGAAGGGGGTGCTAATAGGAAACATCACCAAAGCCCAGATGGGGCTGTTAATGAAACGGAGCGTTTTGAACGCGTCCGAGTTCCCTCCCATTTTCCTTTAAATTACAGCCCTAGGATGAGATGATTTAGTCAAATCCTGGGACTAATCCAACGGCATATGGCCATCGTCCCCAATGAACATCTAGGGTTTCAGTTTTCCTCCTCCCATGCAAGAAACTTCCATCATCTCTTGCTCTATCATCTCTTGATGATTTTCAAAAATTTCAAAACCAAAAATGCTCCACGAAACATGAGGATTACAACCATATGCGTAGCTTCCCTTGAATCTTCCTATAACGCACAAACAGAATGCTCGAAACCTTGGTGCCACCATGATTGCACTGAGATTAACCTTATCAAAACTCTCAATTAATGACCCAATCTTGTTCTACATGTTATGCTTATCACAATGAACTATCAATCGTGCATTAAAACCTAACATCCAGCTTATTCTTGCAAGTTAAAGATTCTACACCCTGCCATGAAATCTCATACAGAGCTCTCAAACTCACGGGGTAAGATCAACTAGCCTAGTACACTAATTCTATACCTAAAGAACTAACAGAAAACACATAAATAAGGAGAAAGGGAGAAGAATCTCAACCTGTCAAGAAGTGATGGTGAGTGTAGCTAGGGCTTGATTCAGAGCTTGCAAAGGCTTCAATGTGATCCTTTGAAGATGAATAAACTTCTGTTTGCACTGATCTTGAATGAGAAGCCTTGTGGTGGAAGAAATCGTGTGTTGCTTGATCTTGAAGGAAGCTCTTAAATGGCAATGTCTCTCTCACTATCTCCACTGATTTCTCTCTCCTTCACCAACCTTCAATACCTTGTGGATCACTCTTCTTATAGTGATGGATGGAAACAACTAGATCCTTCTAGAATGAGCTAGAAAGTGCTTGAAAATCTCATGTGATGATAAGTGGTATATCTCATGTATCATGCCTTATGCCTTGCAAATTGGCTTTAAAATCTCATCATAAGAGATATTGAGAAGATATGAGCAATTACAAGCCTTTTTCTTGCCTTGTGTTAAGATTTCCAAAGGTGCCTTAATATGCAAGTAACAATATTACAAAGCATGCCCCATTTTAAAGCCTCAAATGAAAATTGTGCTTAAACCAATGTTCTCAAAATGATGTTTCCAATCAAAATGATATATTGGATGACCTATTTTGGATTCCTAGATCTTCCAAACCAATTTCCAACTTCATCTTTTTAAACTTATAAGCCATTTTTAGTTCAAATTTACCAAACTTTGTCATTCCATGCTATGAGCTTTTCCAACAATTCATGACCTTCTTTCTAGGCTTAAAATGCCATTTTGAACAACTTTCATGTTTTGAGTTTTTCCATTTGAGGCTTGGAAATAGGAGATATGGCCTTTGCTTAAAATGACCTATAACTGCCAAATGACCAAAATACCCCTGTCTTGTTCAAACCATAAGTTGAGTTCTACAAATCCTATCAAGGACTTCTACCACTAAAATTAAAGCTAAGAAGATTCTCTTCAACATTCATGTTGACCAAGAGATCATAGGAATCATCCTACTAGGGCAAAAGTTGTCTGCAAGTAGGGTGACTTTCAAGGACCCAGATTCACACACCTCAGCTGACCTGTAATTTGTCAAAACCATAACTTGAGCTCTGCAACTCCCATCAAGGACTTCCACCACTCAAATTAAATCTAAGAACAAGCTCTACAACATTCATGTTGTGGGGAAGATGAGATATCAATCACATCTAGAGCTAAAACTGCCTGGAAGATAGGGATCAAATTAGGGTTTTTTCACTGACAATCCTTGGAAACCCTGACTTGAAACTTCTCAAACTCCTCAATCATGATGAGTTGGTCTAGGAATCATCTTTATAACATCTCTATGCATAATTCCATGATCTCATGGCCCTTGGATTAGGTCTCAACCTTCTCCAAATTTTCAGTTATCCTAGGGTTGACCCAGTCAAAACCCTAATTCTACCATTCATGGGTGAATCTTCTAAATTCTTGCATAATGACCTCTATGGGCTTCATGATGGCTTTCAAGACATCTCATAGGCTTTCTTAAAACATCAAGTTCATTCTCAAAGTCTCAGAATCATCTGAGGAGCACCCACAACTCTCAAGCTATGAAGCACACAACCCTGGTTTCAACCAATTCCTCTGAGGATCTCTTGAACTGTCTGATGAAGGTATCAACTTTCAAACACTCAGTGAATAAATAATTGTTGGTCAAATTTTGGGGTGCAACAGCTAGATTCTAGGAATATCCCTCTTTCGTAAGTTTAAAAAATGTTTGTGAAAAGATCGAATCGAAAAATGGCATGCGAGGCCAAAGGAAGTTGGTTTGAAAATGGCTCGACGGCGTGTCGAGGATTTGATTGAAAATGAAACCGACTTGACGACGTGTCAAAGGTTAAGATGACGAGAAACGATATTAGTCCCTGAGGGTGCCTCTAATATTGAGACCAAGAGGAATTGTAAAGTGTGTGCAAAATGTGGGCTGCGAATGCGTACGAACACTCGACTTAGGAGAATGTTTGAAAATGTTTGAAAAAGTTAAGATATTGAGTGAATAATAACTCAAGAGCGTGCCTCGAGAATTATTTACTCGGAGATTCAAGGAATGCTAGATTCCAAGAACCTCCTTCTTTTGAAGTTTGAATCGAGGAGATGTTTTAAAATAATTTGAAGTGAAATGAGGTGTGAAGATGAGGAAGTGAAGTTGGATTTGAAAATTTAAGAAGAAATGACGATTATTTGGTAAATGAGTCGTCGGTCTCACAACCAATTAATCGGGATATTATCGAGATGCTAGATCTCAACGACACCTTTTTCATTTGAAATATGTTTGGACGAACAACAGAACCATCATACGGAATGCTAGATTCCTATAATATTTCTTTATCCAAAAAAAAAAGATATATATAAAAAAACGAAAAGTCGAACAATACATTATTTAAGGTATACACCTCAATAATGATCATCCAAAAAATCCAAGAAGTGCTAGACTTCAAGGATTTGGTTTTTTCATGGCTTGGTTGAAATATAATCTAATAAAAAATATATATTGAAATAGATTATAGAAATCAATCATATTTTGAAATAGTTTGTACCTTTAATCTATTCCAAATGAATTATTTTTAAAAAAAGAAAATTCTTTGAACCCTTTTCAATAAGACAATATTTCTAGAAAATAACTTAAATTTAAAAGGATTTTAAAAAAAAAGAAAATTATCCTAAACTTGAGGTGTTATTATCATTTATTATTAACAGTAATTACCACCTACTAAATCAAAGAAAAAATTGCTAATTGTTTTTTTTTCAAACCAATGTAATGGAAATATAGCCAGCTTATCTTAACCGAAAATAGATTTAGAGTAAATAGAGTACACTACTATAATAATTAAAGAAGGTCATGATATTTTTAATCAATACAAACTTTAAGCACAGAGATCTAACAGAAAGGAAAACCATCCATATCAGCGGCTATTTTGCAACCATAATACCTTAGCATGAAAACCGACATATATCAAGTTTAATGTGAATGAAATAGCAGCAACATATTCAAAACTGAAAGTTCTAAAATCGAAGAACGTTGCACTGGATTCGTAAAAAAAGAAAAATAATAATCACACAATCAAAATCAAAATGACATCAAATAATCAGAACAATTATAATCAATATTCCACAATCCAGACGGACGAATTTTTCAATAGGTAACATCTAGACCGTGTGAAAAAAAACAGTAATAGATAACATCAAAGCTCAATTGAATCATAATGAAATATCTTGTTCCATAACTTGGCCTCTTCAAAGTCGTCACAAAAGGTTCATCTGTAAAAAAATAAAATCCAAGTCCCGATACCGACATGTTGTAACAACACAAAGACTCGAATACCAATTCGAGTGCCTTAACAAAACTTATATACCTGAATATATTCACAGTAAACTGAAAAAATCACAGGAATCATTGAGTTACCGATAAGGGCTTTAAATACAAATCTTGCAACAGATACCAAAATAATAAACAAACAGCAACACAATCATATAACCGAAACGGGAAAACCAACCAAAATTGTGGTCTGGAACTTGTTAAATACACAATAATCCATTAGTTAAATACACAATAATCATAGAAACAAAGACATAATCAAAAGTCAAAATTAAACGAAAACCAACCAAAAACCGTGGTCTGGAACTTGTTATTGCGTGCCGTTATCACGAACCGAGCTGCGAGTTGTTGTGTTGACACCGATGCGACTTCAAGCCAAAGTGTTGTTGATACCGTTACCCATTCATCATCAATACTGTCTTTATTGTTTAATCGAAGAAACACCTGAACCTATCGAAACTAACGTGCTTCAGTTTTTTTCCCATTTGAGACATGTGAGTCGAGGCGGTGACACTGGATTTGTGGTCTAGAAATAGCGGTGAACCGAGTTGAAGTGAAGTTCTGAGTTTTAGAGGCAACGAGGTGCAACCAGATGGAATCGCCAATTTTGGAGCGGAGAGAGGGAGAAGTAAGCGATGTTGTGTTTCATTGAAATGAGTTGAACATCATAAGAAGGTATGAATGGAACATAGACTCTAGACCGAGCATCTAATGTTGGTTGTTCGATGAGGTTGTCGCCGCGGGATTGAAGGTTTTGGGGTTGAGGTGATTTTCGGTGAGGGTTTGTAAAACGATGATGATTAAGGTTCTGTGAGAAGAGAACGAGGGATTTGAGGGGGTAAAAGGTGGTGGTCGGCGATTCGATGAGGGATTTGAGGGTTTTAGAGGCGGAAGGGAACGGAATGGCGGCGGTTAGGGTTTGCCGAAAAAAGGGAGATGAACAGTGATGATTGAGAGGGGAAGATAGGGTTTGGCGGCTGACTCAGTTTTAAGGGATGATGAATAGTGTTTTAGGGTTCCTCCCCTTAGAAGATGAAACGACCCCCTTTTAAAGCCAAGGACTCCTTCTGTTTTCTTCATGGGCCGAAAACGCAGGCCCTCAATCCTGATCCTCTTCTTACTTTTCTTTCCTTAAGTTTTCCTTAATAATTTCAATAACATAACTATAAAAAAAACTAATATATTAACAGTACTTAATTAATAACCACATCTAACTAATTGACTAAACTATAAAGAACTAGTATAATGTTAAATAATACAAATAAACTAATATAAATCTAATCAGTATTATTAACATAAATAATCTAATATATATATATACAAAATACTATTATTAATAATATTTTAAAAAGAAAAAAGTTTAGAAATCTAAAAAAGAGTTAATATTCACAGAAAAAAGTCGTTAAGCCACGTGTCACGCTTTTATTGGGCAAAATAAGGATAAAATTTGGAAAGCGCCCAATTGCAAGCGGGCACGTGTCTAAATAACCAGAAATAAGCGGGCAATGTAAAACATGAAAGAGTAATAAAAAATGCAAACATTTGAAAATGGGTAGGACAAATTTAGGGTATGACAGCTACCACGGAGAAAGAACTTCTTGTCGTAGTTTTCGCTATGGATAAGTTTCGATCCTATCTGGTAGGAGCCAAAATCATAGTTTACACAAATCATGTTGCCATCCATTACTTATTGAGCAAGAAGGATGCCAAACCTAGGTTACTTCGATGGATCCTCCTATTACAGGAGTTCGATCTGGATATTAAGGACAAGAAAGGCACGGAAAATGCAGTTGTTGACCACCTTTCTAGGCTCGAGTATCTAAAACCAGACCCACTCCCCATTAATGATGATTTTACCTATGACAGGTTAATCGCTAGGATAGAAACCATAGAAGAAAGCAACCTAGAACCTTCTAAGAACTCTGAGAGATCTCTAGCAGTAAGCAACGTACCTTGGTATGCAGATTTTGTGAATTACCTAGCTGCAAATATTATACCCTCTGATCTTAACTACCAGCAGAGAAAGAAGTTCTTTAGCGATGTAAGACACTTTTATTGGGACGAACCGCTCCTTTTTAAAATAGGAACGGACGGTATTTTTCATCGCTGCGTCCCAGAAGAAGTAAGAAAGATAATAGAACACTGCCACTCTACACCTTATGGAGGACACTCTAGCACGTCTAAAACTCATGCCAAGATTCTCAGAGCAGGCATGTTTTTGCCAACAATGTGGCATGATATACACACCTATATAGCCAAATGCGACCAGTGCCAGCGCACTGGAAACATCTCAAGACTTGACGAAATGCCTTTAAGGAACATTCAAGAGGTAGAACTTTTTGATGTTTGGGCCATAGACTTTATGTGACCATTTCCGTCTTCCTTAGGAAACAAATACATCTTAGTTTTAGTCGATTACGTGTCTAAATGGATTGAGGCCATAGCTTCTCCCACCAACGACACACGGGTAGTCATTAAAATGTTTAAGAATTACATTTTCCCTAGATTCAGAACCCCCCGTCTTGTTATCATCGACGGTGGATCGTATTTCATATCAAGAATCTTCGAAAAACTATTAAGAAAATATGGAGTTAAACATAGGATAGCGACACCTTATCACCCACAGACCAGTGGCCAAGTAGAAGTTTCCAATAGAGAAATTAAACAAATCTTAGAAAAAATGGTCTCTATATCAAGAAAAGATTGGTCTCAAAAGCTACAAGATGCGCTATGGGCCTATAGAACTGCCTTCAAAACCCCTATTGGAACAACTCCTTACCAACTAGTCTATGGAAAATCATGTCATTTACCCTTTGAATTAGAACACAGGGCCTATTGGGCCATAAAAACCCTAAACTTTGACTATTTGACTGTTGGACAAAACCGCGTCCTTGATATACATAAACTAGAAGAACTCCGCCAATCCGCCTATGAAAATTCCATTATATATAAAGAAAGAACTAAGGTCTGGCACGATAATAAGATCTTAAAGAAATATTTTCATGTAGGAGACCCTGTTCTCCTGTTCAACTCTAGATTGGACTCTTTCCTGGCAAGCTCCGTTCAAGGTGGACGGGCCCCTTTATAGTTACTAAAGTTTTACAATCAAGAGCAATCGAGATCCAGAACCAGTCATGTAGCCCATTTGTTGTAAATGGGAAGAGATTAAAATTCTACGAAGGAGGAGACATTTCCAAAGATTACTCCAGCCATACCTTGATTGATCCACCATTGCCTACTTCAGACATATAGGTTCTATTTGTCAAGCTAACGAAGTTAAACAAGCGCTGCCTGGGAGGCAACCCACAGTTTTATTTATTTTTACTTTATCTTCTTATTTTATTTTATTTTATTTTTCTTTTATGTGTTAACTGACGGTTTATGATGATTGTGCTTTCAGGTTTTGTTCTCTAAGTTTTATTTTTCAGGATGCAGCAGCATGATAACATACATGTCGCCTTCAGAGACGACAAGCAGAGAGAGAGGTACTCAGTTCTTCGACAGCGTCCTATGGCACCTACCCGATATTCGGATCAAGCCTGCATGGAATCTCTATGGATCGAACCCAGCGTACGGTTTCTCTGTCATCAGCTTCATTGGGGCGAATATGCTGACCAGGTGAACCAGACCTACAGGCACCTTACATTGGAGTTTCTCAGCTTGTTCCACCATGAGCCATATGTGGATCAGGACGGACTAGCCACATTCAGAGTCTTTGGGAAAGAGTACGCATTCACCCATAAGGGATTCGGAGACCTGCTTGGATTTTTGACCACTCTAGATGTTATTCCTGACCTTCCGATGGGCTATTTTATGAGCAGAGACATCGATCAGTTCTTGAGAGAGATTACTGGCGAAGGAAGCCTATACCCATCAACCCAGCTATCTCCAGTCATCTACAACCCAGCTATGAGGTATTTTCAGATGACTCTGGCTCACACCTTTCTTGGAAAGGAGGACTCCGATATGCATGTTAGTGAGGAAGAGATATTCTTCTTATTCTGCGCAAACAGGTTTTGCCCAGTGGCATGTGGAAACTTCTTGCTGCATCATCTCGAGGGTACAAGTAGATCCTCTAAAGGGGTTATTCATGTGGGAGGCACCGTCACACATATAGCCACTGCATTGGGGCTCACCAGCCAGTTACTGCATCTGACTCTGTATTGTGGATACACCCTGTTGGACATTGATTTCTGTTTGGACCGTGGGCTGATGAGGAGAGCATCTTTTTAGCCTGATGCTTTCAGACTTCTGATTGATTACCAGACTGTCCATTATTTTACATTACCTGACCCAGATGTGACTAGTGTACACGATCCTTTCAAATTGGAGTTACGCATTAGAAGGCTATGGAGAGACGATTGATGAGCCACGTACACCGCCCTCAGCGGAATAGCATCCTTCACCACCATCCCCCAGGACGACAGTGTACTCGAACAATCATGCATTGCAAAGGACCGACTTGCACACCCAGATAGCAGCGCTATGTCTAGAGATAGTTCGACTCCAGCAGACAGTAGCCGATCTCACATTACAGGTTCAGATTGCAGACATGACCCATGCCACTGAGGCAGGCGTTCTATATAAGGAGATCTCGGATTTACACAGAGAGATACACTCACTCCGTCATCCCGATCAGTTAGACGATCAGCCAGTTCCTTGATGACAATATTTCATCGCTTTCGTTATTTGCTTTATTTCCCTTTGCATTTACAGACTTGTTGTATTTTGATTATGCTTTTTACTTTTTATGACATTAATCTTACCATTCGTGTGTGTGTGTGTGTGTGTGTGTGTGTGTGTGTGTATATATATATATATATATATATATATATATATATATATATATATATATATATATATATATATATATATATATATATATATATATATATATATATATATATATATATATATATATATATATATATATATATATATATATATATATATATATATATATATATATATATATATATATATATATATATATATATATATATATATATATATATATATATATATATATATATATATATATATATATATATATATATATATATATATATATAGATATATATATATATATATATATATATATATATTTGTGACAATTACTATTTCACGCAATTTATTTCTATTTTTAATTTTTATGTTTTCTGATTTTTTATGTCGAAATATGGAAATATATATATATATATATATATATATATATATATATATATATATATATATATATATATATATATATATATATATATATATATATATATATATATATATATATATATATATATATATATATATATATATATATATATATATATATATATATATATATATATATATATATATATATATATATATATATATACAGAGAAAATTAGTGTGCCAGGACAGATGAATTCTACTGCCAGCACACCCCCAAAAATCAAGAAGGAGCACCAAGGCCCAAACAAAGCACACAAATCCGGCCCAACCACCTTTACAAAGGATGGCGCCCGCCATGGGATCTGTACTATATGCGGGGCAGAAGTTGAGAAACCACCATTTTTGCATCCAAAACCTCAAAATCTCCATTTTTGGCTCCACGAAAATTCTCCCCAAAGCACCAAAAGTTCATACTTTCATCTTCCACCCACCAACCCATTAACCATTCCAACTTCCATTTTCACTTTCCCTCACCAAAATCCATCAAAAATCCATTTTTACAAAACTCAAAAAAATACCCATTTTCCATCATCTTCAACCTCAAGAGTTCATCCATGGAGTACGAAGGTTACATCTTGCGCCAAGGGAAGCCCGGAGAACGACAACGAAAAATTCTCGACAAACTGCAAAGTCGGGACATCGCTTCGACACGGTACGTGGATGATAACTGTCTATATTCTTTGGGTATTTACCACAACGTTTATCACATGTTAGACACTCTAGGACTGCATGAAATATTTGTCAGGCGAGATCCTACTTTTGAGAGGCTGACCAGGGAATTCTTGAGTTCCCTGATTTATGTTATTAGACCCAACACTGCTAGTCGACATTCTGCAGTTCCAAATGTTTAATGTGGAATATGCTTTTAGTACCGATGAACTCGCAGAGAGGCTAGGATTGCCTTTTGGTGTGGGTGCTATTTGTGAAGCACCTCTGGATTCTGAATGGTCTGTGGAGGCATTTTCCTTCTGGCACAGGTTGTCAAATTTCACTATTTCATCTTTCGAAGGGATACTTGCCTCCAGGATCTATAACCCGACCATCCACGTGTTTCGCTACATGCTAGCCTGTACTGTCTTTGGCCGGGAGAATCCTAATAAGGTAAATGCAAAAGAGTTACTATTCTTGCAGGAGTTCCTTACAAATAGGAGATTTAATGTGGTTCCATTCATGATTGCCCATATGAATGCCTATTAAGAGCACTGGGACCATTGCCTTCGGAGGTCTTATTACGTCCATTTCAAAGGCTCTGAACATAGATACTGAGATAGCCACTTTAGAACCTCTTCCTCCTCGCACAATTAATTTGAAAATTTTAAAAGATACGAAACTGTGCAAGGTCAGGAAGGAAGGGGGCTTCGAGCTTATGATACACGGGAGGGCTATCCCATCTTTCGTTCTGCCTTGCACTAGATGCACATATGTGACTATCGAGGGGAATTGGACCTATGATTTAGATGCTCCACCCATTACAGGACCAGTACCCCCAAATATTCATGTTGGTGAAGGCGATGATACTGATGACGAGTATGACCGGCGAGAGCGATCTCCCAATCATCCTATGCCGCCTCACCATGCACCACAGACACACACTGCACCATCTTCCTCTTACCATTCTGCAGGTACCGCTCCTGGCTTCTATATATCTGAGCAGATATGGCGAGAACAATTAGCCAAAGAGAAGAGACGTGACAATTTTCTCACCAGCATTTAACATCAATTATCTGAGAATATGAGGTTCATGCAAGAGTCTCAACAGCAGATGAACCAGTCCATGCATACCATCATGCAATCTCAAGCTGCGACGATGCTTCTTAGACCGACCGTCGTCGCAGCAGACCCCGCCGCCCTAGGTACTCGCTGCACACTGGCGACAGCACTGGTAGCATGCCTTAGGGAATACTGCTTCTTAAGACTCCTCCATGACGTGATTGAGCCCCGAGGAAGGCTCTTGTACCAAGTCATAGCCCCTTTCCTGAGAGTGGTGGGGAATAACCTGCATTTGATCGCTCTAGAGACATTGTGGTAGTGCATCATGGCCTCAATATTTTCTATGTGGTCGCCCGGGTCAGTGGTACCATCATAAAGATCTAGAGGGGGAGGTTTCTCCAGTCTGTACAGAATAAGGATGTCCATGATTTCCTATGATAGGGGAATGCTTGTGTTGTCTTTGTCACTCGTGCTAGGTGACTTGCTGAATGAATAAGTGCGTCCCTGACTCCTGCTGCGTCGAGGAGAACGTTCATATCGACTTTGGTGCTTGATAGACCTAAAATATATTGTTTTCTTGGCTCGATTTGCAAACGTTATTTAGGATTTTATTTCTGTTTTCTTGTATTATGCCTTTGTTTTGTTTCTTTCTCAGGTTTTTGTATTTTCAAGGCTACTCGAGAAGAAATGAAGGAAAAACGAGCTAAAAACCTACTTTCTAAGGAATTGTACACATGGCTTCCACCATGGCAGGCGTGATAGGGGATGCCACACATTGGATACAAGCCAACTGCTGACAACTGCCACGTCTCCCACTCCTTTCCACCCTAGTTCATGTGGCGGGCACCACAAGGGGGTGGCAGGCGCCACCTTCACATGCTTGTTTCCCTCCCAAAAGGAGTTGGGGGGCATTCTTGTCCTTACCTGTACTTTCCTACCACTATAAATAGAGGAGTTCTATTTCATTTCTAATCATCCAAGCTTAGTTACATAACTCAATCCATAAATTTCACCTATTGTAAAGTGATAAGCTTCTCACATCGAGGGGTTATCACACTATTTAATCGAGTCTGTAATCGAGTTTTGAGAACTTGGGTAGAAGTTAATCCTGCCGCCATTTTATTTCAGTCTTTTTACTTCCAGTTGTACAAGATTTTAAAGCCTCTCGTTTAGAGGAGGTTTCTATCTATTTATCGCCTTTTATTTATCCGCTTTTATTTATCGCACAAAATTTATTCCTCGCACCGTTTATTTATCGCACTTTTGCCGCACTTTATTTATTTACCCGCACTTTATCTACTCGCATTTATTTACTATGATTATTTACTTTACCATGTCCGGCTAAATCTTAAAGGCTAGGATGCGAGGATTATAGTTATAATAATATTTCATACGGCTGTCGATAGAATTACTTAGGGATTATTTGAACTTTTAACACTTATTTTCTGTACTTAAAATCTGTTGGGTAAGATCGAAAGCCGTCCAACCTTTAGATAAATTTGGTTAGTTTTAACTGTTCCAAGGAAGCGAAAGTGCTTGGCTCAGTTAATTAGAAATCTTTAATGTTTAAGAAAACCGATTTTAAAACTGTTTTCGGACGCGTTTATGGATTTAAAGTCCGACTCGCAAGAACCTCTTTTTGTTAGAAATTCCAGGTCAAAATACTTTTCAACTAAGTTAAGAAACTATATTTCTTAAAATAGGTTTATTAATCCTAACGCAATACGCACCATTTTATAAGTGACAATAAGAGGGATCGATTAGGGATAAACTCGGTTCTGATTACGCGAAAGCGACAGTTCCCGTTAAATTAGTTCTTTTCATGAGTGGAAAACATTACCCCATAAGGCATCCTATCTGTGCACATTTGGAATACTACGTAGCAATATGAATTGCATCTATGCCTGTTGTTTTATTTATTGACTTTATTTCTGTACTTTACTTTTATTTCGCACAATCCAACCTTTTATTTGATTTTCCTTAGATAAACACTGTAACACTAGAGAACGATAGATTGAAGTTTGGTATCTGTGGGATCTATAATCTTTTGTATTACTTTGACGCTATTCATGCACTTGCGAATCACCCATCAGTGCTCTTTGCGAGGCTTTCCAAAAGGCCTGGTCCTTTTGGATACTAGGGAGTGTCTGAACTTCTGAGGAGGGGAACAATATCGCTTTCGGGTGATCTCGTGTCTATGCTTATCCACTTTAGACAGTTCTTTGACAGGGGAAATGTGAAGGAAGACGAGATGGGCTGAGGGATCCCCGCGGGGGAGGTCTTTCTTCAATGGTGTTTTCCAGCATATGGATTTTTTCTCCTTGTTAGAAGAGCAGATAGTTAGATTGGTTGAGGGCGGCGATGAGGGCAGCTGTGCAAAGGTCAGCATCTTGTGGGATGGTGATAGGTTCGTATACATGGCCGGAACTTTGGACACGATGCTTCATGTTGTCAGGAGATGCTGGTTTTCCGTCCTTGCGATCAAAATCTTCGGTGGCAGCTCTGGGAATGGGGATTTTTCCATAACCCATAACAGTGATGAGGGAGTCTTGCTGGACTTCATTACGGTGGGAGGCCATGACGATGAAGGTTCAGAGAGGTAGTTTTGGTATTTTTTTTGGGAAGATTGGGAAATCTTGGTTCAAAAAGACGGGGGGGCTGATGTTTCCACAGACGACGCCACTGATCTGGGCGATTAGAATGGAGCGTCATAGGCTTCAATGTAGGGCAGCAACAGTGGTTGTAGGAAAGGAGGGGATTGTACCTGTAAGGTACTCCAATGCCAAAGTAAGTGTTTGGGCTAAAGAGAGAAAGCAAGTACGAGTGTTTAGGTATGAGTAAGAATTATTAGAGTACCTGACCCTCTCAAGAGAGAGGGTATTTCATATATATATATATATATATATATATATATATATATATATATATATATATATATATATATATATATATATATATATATATGTGTGTGTATGTATGTATGTATAAGACACAATCAATAATAAGACACAAGTAGCATATAATTTGATTAAACATAAACACAATGTACTTTATCACTATGAATCAAATATAAGTAATTACAAAAAATAAAAAAAGAGAAAACAAATAAAGAAAACAAACAATGAACACACACATCATACATACATACAAGTTCATGAATACATAAAGAAATAAATGAATAGACAAATATAGTAATACATAATGAAAAAAAACATAGTTGCGTAGAAAAAAACATATTCTAATATCTCAAATATTTGCATCAGACAAAGATTGCATAAACTGAACAAAAAACTCTCCGAAAGTGTGCGACAATGCATCCCCTTCACATAAACAACTTGAAGACCAGTGCATACAATTTTTATAATATCATAGGTCATGCCCACCAATTACGGTCTAAATCCAGCAAATAATAAGGGATTGACAACTCATTGATTGAACAAAAAGATGATTCTATTAGAGTGAAGCCAACTCCACGCTGAAATTTGGACATGATTAACTATTTGCGACAATGTATTATTTATGTTCTTAAATACCAATCTATTCTTACTCTTCCAAATAATCCACACACATGCAAAATAAAGAGTAAACAATTTATTTTCTATTACCCTTCCTCTTGAACTCAAATATAGAACAATATCTACGACATCGTTCTATATAAGTTACACGTTTATTATTACATTGGATAAACTATAATTTATAAAATTTTTGTACTTGTCTAATCAGTTAAGATACATTGAACAACCTTCATTTGTAATTATAGATTTTACATTATTGAACTCAAATACAAAATTATATACAATATCGTTCTATAAAAGTTAATGTAGTAGAGCTTATCTCAAATTTACAGGTAGATATCTCTTATGTTGAGTCCTTGCATCCCACATAGAGAAAACACTTAGGCTTGTCAATACTATCCATTAACTCTGATTTATTTACCCATTCAAACCCTTCTTCAGTGTGTGTTTTCAAATTCAAACAGTCATCAATTGTTAGCTCCTTTGTTTCCTTTCTCTCATCAGAACCTCATACAACAACCATCCTAATTTTAATTTAACAACACAACATCAAAATATAAATTTCTAATTCAAGTGAAACCTTAAAGATTCAATTGAACGAATCTTATTTCAACATTTTTCAATTCAATGCAAATGCAAATTTAGAATTTATGAATTTAATAAAATACATACCCTAATCCACAATTACATAATTTCTGATGAATTCAATTCAATTTCAAAATTTATTAATTTCAAAAATATAAATTCAATTTCCCAAATACATAATTTTAGGATAAGAATTCAAATCCATTTCAAAATTTACGAATTTTATAAAATACAAACCCTATTCCCCAATTTCATAATTTTTGGGATGTATATGAACAATTACCTTACCTCTGAAGGAAGACGACAACATGTAATTATTGCTTTGAATCATATAACAATAAACATGGAAAAGTTTGCAAATGATTTGATGAACGACGCAAACAATACGAATTACATAAACATTTTCTGAAAACTAAAATCGAACATGAACACGATAGGGAAGAGGTTGAATACGAATCTGGGAGAGGAAGAAGGAGTTTGAAGAACAAGCGAGTAAGATTTAGAATTTTCAATTGCAATTTCAAAGGAGTTAGAAAAATAAGGTGTTCGAAGAACAGTTGAAGAAGAAAAACAACAAGTTTTAGAAACAAATGAATTTATTTTTCAAATAAAAACTATTATAGTTTTGTGATAAAAATTGTTTTTAATTTGTATTTTATTATTAACTTAATGAAAAACTCATATGCAATATCTAAAAATTTCATATAAAATGGTTCATTATAAACTTAATTTATTGACCCTAAGAGCATCTTTAGTGGGAGTAAACTAAATGGGTAAACTAAGATATTTTTTGTGGGCCCAAAGTGATTTGTAGGATTTAAAAAATTTATAGTTGATTTGAGTAGTTTTTACTTTAATGGTGGTTGTCTATAAGAAACCAAAACTTGACCCCACATTTTATATTTTTTATTCAAGTTACCATTAATTTAATTATTTTAATTAAAATACATATAATTTTTTAAATAAAATTTACCTTAAAAACTTAAAAATAATATTAAATATATTTTATTATAAAATTAAAAATGATACAAAATTCACAATAATAATACATAAAAAAAAATTACATTTTCATAAGAATATAATTATAATAAGGATTCGATTGGTTGGGATCCATTTGATAAATAAATAAGATTGGAAATTGAAAGAAAAAAATTTAAAAGTAAAACTGTGTGTAAAAAAAATTAAAATTTCTATAGAATTTATAGAAGGTAAAAAATGATAATATGACCGTTACTATTTTCAAATATCATACCCTTACTTTAATGTTGTTGGAATATTTGGAATATTTTATTAATATTAAATAATATTATAATAGGTTTCACATAGTTAACGTTAACTATATAGATGATGGGAACTAAATTTTAGTTCACTTGGATGCCATGTCAGCTCTCTTATAATGCAAATTCCTTATTACTAACGTAAGCTATAAAGAATTTTGGTTTAACAACCCTGCATTAAAGTTGCTCTAAAATAAAATTGAAGTGACTTAAAACTTAATTTATTGACCAATTAAAATATCTTTACCAAAAAAATCAATTATGTGACCTCACGGTAGAAACTCCTTTAATAATAACATGATTCACATTGTGACAAGAAATCAATGGCTGTGAATCTAAACCATACAATAGGTGACACGTTTTCAAACTTTAGCAATCAATCACGTTACTTCATCGTCTTTATTAACCATCGATTTTGCAACTTGGAAATTCATCCCTCACCCATTACTCATTGAAAGCCTTACTGTAACCAAAGTAAAAGCTTTCTTTCTTCACTTGAAACATAATGGAGACCGTTCTTTCCAAACACTCCCCACCTTCTTCTGCCTTCAAGGTGCGTAGATATTTTCATACATATATAATTAAATTAACACACTTTTATCATTAGCATCAGATAATTAATCTTACTATAATAACACTGAAAACAGACTATATCATTCATGCATCTCTTGATCATTTTAATATTTTATTTGAGTTATGTTTTTGTGACCACTGGATTGTTACTAACCCTGCCTTCTCAGTGTTCAGTTCAGATTGTTCAGATTGGACTAAGGAGTTTGTGAAACTCTTGAGGAATGGATTTTTTTTTAGTTGACTGTAATTAATACATTTAATTCATTGTGTTTATTTTTTAGATCATGCAACTATAATTTGTGTTAAGAATAACGAGCTAGGTTTCTGTAATTAACTAGAACTCTTGATATCTTCATGTAAATAAGGTCTACTTATGTGGTGACGCTAACTCATTATATCGGCATTTTTGAGTTAATTGACTTGTCAAACTCGAGAAATGGTCAACTATATGCATCCTAAAAATGGAAAAGAAACAATAAATTTCCACTGTTCAACATTTACAAAACATACTATAGAAAGCATGATTTATCCTTTAAAATAAATCAGGTTTTTATTTATGGATAATGCGCCCTTAGGACACAAATTATGAAATATATTTATAAAAAATTTGTATTAAAAACATCAATAAAAATTTAAATTTTATATTTGTATTAAAAATAATGTACAAATTTTTAAGATATTATTTTTACATTTAATTCTTAACTAAAGATACAAGTTAGCATTACTCTTTATTTATTTATTTTATTTATTTTTGATTTATTTTTATTATCTTTTTTAACAAAAAATAGAAGAAAACAAAAAATCAATATTAAAACACGGGACTACTCTCTGGCTTGATGAAATCATGTCCATTATACTTAAATGACATAAATATTTTTACTATCACATGATTTATTTTTAAAATTTTGTTATTTCTTTTTGTCATCTGTTTTTTTTTATAATTTATTTATCTCTTTATTTTCTTTAACACTCAGACATATTCTTCTTACTATTATTAAAATTGGAAATTTTATATTTTTATTTATTGAATAATCAAATAAATTGATTATTCAAAAATTTAAAAAAATTAGTTTTTTTGAATATAACAGTGATAAAAGATACATATAGCTATTATAATTTGGTCTGACTTTTAAATTAAATTGAACCATATTTTTTTATTTTTCAGTTTAAAAAAATATTTAGTCCTTTATTTAAAAAATTGATGTTTTTATACAAATTAATTAATTATTTCAAATTTCCTATCTCCATGTTACTTTACCTATCTATATTCTGGAATCACTTTTATTGATACGATATTAATAAAATTAATAATAACATATTCATTGTAGTCAGGTAAATGTTGATGCAACATTAATAAATACATCATGCATAGAAAATGCTCCCAAGTGATGTGTGTGTAGAAAATTTTAAAACAAATTAAATTTGAAGGATAAAAAAAAACCAAATTTTAAAATTCAGACCATATATAACTTTATTATTTTGGAAATAATGAGATCATAAATGTTTAAGCATTTTTATTTTAAGAAATTAAGTAATTTGGTGGTTATTTAAGGTAATGATAAAACACAAAATCATCTTATTTTATAAAAATTATCTATCAAAAATAATTTTAAATACTTAATAGTATTTGACGAGATGACAAATATCTTTCCTAATTGATTGTTAAGAGAAAATTAAATCCTTTTCAAAAAGAAGTTTTTCACCTATTATAATGTTCTCGATTGGATAGAATAATTTCAGTGGTGGCTTGAAAAACCTCCTCTTGAATTTATTTTTGTCTCTTTTTATAAAATTCACTTTAAATTTTAAAGTGCATTAATTATTTCTATAATAAATATTTTATTGTATTTCTTTTTCTTCTGTAATATTTACTAAATACTCGTATATACATATTAATTTTTTTATATTAAAAATAAATAAATGTAATATTTCAATTAGTTAGTTTTCGTTACTCCAATGATTTATTCTAAAAAAAATTGTATTTAGCGACCGAGGTAGAATGATTTGAACAGATTTTTGTCTAACAATAACCTCTCAAAAAAGACAAAGTAAACCCTTACTTACCAACTTTTGTAAAGTAATAAATTTTATAACAATAAAAAAAAATGAAAAAACAGATATACTATTTTGTTAAACAGTAAAAAAAAAAAGAAAAAACAGATATACTATTTTGTTAAAATATACAAATGAGTTTAATTGTTATGTAAATTTTTTACACTATCAATACATCACAATAATTCAAATACACTATTTTAAAAAAAATTAAAAACAAAATCAAAATTTTCAAACAAAATTACAGTTGTGATTAAATAGATTTATCCAGTCAATGTATTTTAATTAAATTGTAAAGTTCACCTTTAAACTAGTTTCATAACATATACGTTTTTCTAAAGTAGTTTATAAACTTTGTCATATATATTTTTAGTTTCTTGAAAAACCGTTAAAAATATTCCTAAAATGAAACAAAGAGTTCTTACTAAATTAGTGTTTCATTTTTGTAAATTTTGACTAGATTAGTAAGATTTAATTTGAATCTTCAACTTCTTTAGTTTTAAAACTTTGTGCTGAAATTTGTATCTCATACATTTAGTTATTGATGTGTTTCGAATAAAATTATATCCAATTTATTTTGATTTCTAAATAATATTTGAAGTTAGTTCAGTCTTTCAACAATCCTTTTTGTTCAAAATGATATATTTATACTCGTACTCAAAAACTTCATAATCAAAATATCTTTAACATTTGACGGGATGGTGAAAAATCTTTAGTTTAATAAAAAAATTTAAGTTCGAACTCAACCTAAATACCGTACGACAGTGTTAAACTTTTTTTAGATGAAATTGAAAGTGTTAATGACACATAATCTTCCACCTGGCATTATATGACACAACATACACATCTAACACCACAATTTGAATCTTTAATCTCATGGTAATACATCAGAATTTTAAAGATTATGACCAAAAAAACAAAAAAACAAACTAAGAGTTATGAAAAAAAAAAACTAAGAGTTAGAAATAAATTTTATATTATGTTTCAAAAGTTATATAATAAACTTATACTTTATTCCATCTTATATTAATGGTACGTTGACTATTGATCAGGGTGTGAGCAAAGAAGAGGAAGAATCACTACTTGGACAAATTGAAATATGGAAATACATGACACAATTCACAGACTCATTTGCTCTAAAAGCTGTTGTTGAGCTACGCATAGCTGACATAATTGATAGATATGGTAAACCAATTTCCCTATCAAAAATTGTGCAAAATCTCGAAGATGCACCCTCCCCTGATTCCTCTCTTCTCTTAAGATTAATGAGAGTCATGGTTCGTAGAAAAATATTCAGTGTAGAAAAATCCGAATCCGGAGAGATTCTATACGGTTTAACACACGCATCGAAATGGATCCTACAAGACACAAAACTGACATTGGCACCTATGGTGTTGCTAGAGAATCACCCTTTTCATATGAACCCTTTTAATTATATTAGTGAAATTGTAAGAGAAGGAACAAAAAACGGCACTGCTTTCTTTAGGTGTCATGGTCATGATCAATTTGAAATGGCAGGTTTGAACTCGAAATTCAATGACTTGTTTAACCAAGGTCAGGCGAGCACTGCTAGGTACATGGTTGGGGCTGTTATTGCAGGGTACAAAGATGGGTTTAAACAAATTCAATCTTTGGTTGACGTTGGTGGTGGTATTGGTGGATCTCTCTCCGAGATTGTTAGAGCTTATCCTCATATTCAAGCTATTAACTTTGATTTGCCTCACGTTGTTTCAACTGCACCTAAATTTGATGGTATCACCCATGTTGGAGGAGACATGTTTGTTTCTGTTCCTAGCGCTGATGCTATTTACATGAAGGTATAATTTAATTATCATGCTAACATTCTTTGAAATACGTCTTTAAAATTAATGGTTGAATTAGTCTAACGAATGTGATTGAGTGAATGGCAGTGGATTCTTCACGACTGGAGCGACGACCATTGCATAAAGCTGCTGAAGAATTGTAGGAAGGCAATACCAGAGAAAACAGGAAAGGTGATCATTGTTGATCATGTTTTGGACCCGGAAGGAGATGAACCGTTTACCGACCTTGGCGTAGCATTTGATATGATCCTTCTTGCACATAATGCTGGTGGTAAGGAAAGAACTGAAGAGAATTGGAAATACATATTCAAAGAATCGGGATTCCCTCGTTACAACATCATCAAAATCAATACTTTTCCATCCATCATTGAGGCATTTCCAATCTAAATTCATGAGATGTAATGAGTTTGATTTTATAATCATTTCACATGTGTTGTTTTGTGTGGCTTTAATGGGAGTTTTGTTATCTAAGACAAATACTCCTTTTTGTATCATAGTTTGAATAAAAATACTGCTCATCACCTAGAGATGACTGTGATCCATAAATAGGTCATGTAGCAGAGTGTTGTGTGAGTGTTTTAATAATCTACCGTTGAATTGTTAATGGGCTTGATGAATTGTAATTGATGTGCAATATTTTCTTCCCCTTTTCATTAAAATTCTACAATCTCAATCAAGTATTATCACTTATTATATATAACTCATTGCAAATTTGAGGAATACAATTTTAAAAAGAAAGAATAAACTGAAAATAACAAATTTAACTTAAACTTATTTGTATCAAATTTGTTTCGAATTTCATGCTCATGTTTCGAATTTTAACAGGTCAGATTCCATGACTCAAAATCCACTTGAAACAATATTCAGATTCCACGGTCAAATTTGAATAATTGACTGAAGCTTAGCCAAGAAAAAAAAGTATGTTCAGTTCTTTATTCTTGCAAACTTCTTGACTGAATGAACTATTTAAGTATGAGTGAATACAAAGTCTTTGTTAGATCTCTAGAGAAATTATTTTTGTTGATAACAAAAGAATATTCAGAAATCTTTGAAAAGAAACTATGTTATACTTAACTATACTGAATATGTCATTAACTAGAAGATGATCATATTTATGGAAACACTATTGTCACTTTTTTGTGAAAATATTGTTGTTAATTAGTAGTCAAAGAAATCAATTCAACATTCATGAATTAAACACATCTATCTTAAAAACTAAACTCTAGTTTCAAGAGAAAATGCTTTACTCTGAATGAAATATCAAAGATTTACGACTAACAGAAGATGTCTCACTTGAAGTCTAGTTCTACTAGACTCTGATGACATATAGCTTCAAAAAATTGTCAGTCTCTAAGATTCAGAAAAGGAATCTTTACTTCTGATAAGAAATTTAAGTAAAACTTATTAAAAATCCTTGTCTTTCGTAAAATTGAAAATCATTTAGTTTGTTCAAGAAATTTGCTAGGTAAGAACCTTTGGGTAATGATGTTTTTTTATTCATCTATGGTCTCTATCTTTTGTCTTTGCTGAGAGATTCTGATGTTGGATTTCTGCAAATATATGCCTAGTAACTGTTAAACATCTTGTATTAAGCAATCTTGTTACTAAAAAGTGTTTATTTTCTTGGGTGTCTTAACCGTTGTATGTGAATTTCTTATGCTGTTCAGAGAATAAAAACAATTAGGACTACAACTCTAAAAATATTGCAACATTCTCATTGAAAGATTGTAAGTTGTTACATGTTATCAAAGAAATTTCTAGACATTTATATCTGTTCTAAGGTATTCCCTAGGCTCATATGACATATCTAGATTGTTTAAATAATCCTCACAATCTTTCTTTGCAAACTCAACAACCTCCTTCCTCAGAAGATTTTTGTGTTTTAACCTATAAGTTTTTTTCCTTCTTTATGTCTCAACAAAGGTTGTTGTAGATGTATGTACCTCTGAAGAAATTTGTTTGCTTGAAGACTCTTCACTTGCTACATTCTTCTCGTTTGCTTGAGTTGTTGATTTTAGTAATGCTGCCTTTTTAAAACCTTTCTTTGGAACCCAAATTTGTTTATGCTTATACACATTTGCGTTTTAAAGATTAAGTGATTTAGAAAGATTATTTGCTAAACGTTTCATAGGGTTTATTCATCCAATTACCTTGAGTGTTTATTGTTTCTACATTGATTAGTCTAATCAATCTTTGATACTTTGACTCTTGGGAAATGATGTCTAGTATCTAGCCCTAATAAAGTTTCTCTTGAACAACTGTGATTGTCATTTAACATCTACTTGTTGTCTGTTTAATATTTACCTTTTTTAAAATTCATTTATGCAAAGTGCCAGAAAATCAAAAGGGAGAAAATAAAATATTGTACTTGTGCAAATTAATAATGAACAAAAAGCTTTCATTAATCATAAGGAAAAAAATTACAAAAATGATGAAGACATTAAGATTACATTATTCTAAGTCTTCTAAAGCCATATAATTTTCCCAATTGTAGTCCGGTTTATCCACGTCCTCAAAATCTGAAATTACAATCTAAAATGACATTTTGTCTCTGTTCTTCTTCTTCTTCTTCTTGTTTTTCTTCTTCTTTTTATTATTATTATTATTATTATTATTATTATTATTATTGTTATTATTATTATTATTATTATTATTATTATTATTATTATTATTATTATTATTATTATTATTATTATTATTCATTGTCTTCTTCTTTGGTTTCAAAGTAGTTGTTGATGAAATTGCTTTAGAAGGTTTCAATGCAGTTGAATAACTGGCTTGAGAAGTTGCAAAAACATTTGGACTCTGCTCCTGGCTCGTAATGTCTTCTAAAACTTCTGTGAGTGTATAAACAATGGTACTTTCTGTTGAGGATTCGATAGTATTCTAAAGGATGCTGATGAAAAAGACTTAGTATTTGGTTACTTTTATAGTGGCGTCTAGGTAGCCCAGCTGATTAGATAAAATCCTTTTCTTGATCTTTGGAAGTACTATGACCAATAGCATTGTACACACTTTTAATGCTCTCTATTACTTGAATCGTTTTCTCTTCACTATGCCAAAAAAGACCTTTAGCAGCGCTTAAAAGCGCTGCCTAAAGTGGCGCTGCTAAAGGTAAAGACAACGCTTTTTTTATGGAAAAAGCGCTGCTATAGGCTCCCTTTACCAGCACATTTAGCAGCGCTTATTTACCCTTTTAGCAGCGCTGCCTATTCCCCCCTCCCCTCCCCCCTTTTAGCAGCGCTTTTAGAAAGCGCTTTCTTAGACCCCCCCCCTTTAGCAGCCCTTTTACCAGCGCTTTCTTAGACCCCCCCTTTCCCCACCTATAGCAACGCTTTTTTGAGCGCTCTCTATGCCCCCTTTAGCAGCGCGTTTTTGTAAAAGCGTTGTCTAATCTTCATGATTTTAAATTTTGTTTTGTTTTAAATAATCACATTTTTATATATTTTTCGATAAACCTGCTTATAACAATTACATTCTCTGCTTATAATTCAGGCATTTATTTCAACACTTTGGCCTTATATATACATTGTAATTCAACACTTTGGCCTTTAAGTATACATTGTAATTCATCACTTTGTCCATAATCATTTTAATACACATAAACCTGCTTAAATACATTACAACATAATCCGATCCTCAGAATTACAACATCACAAATACAGTCAATTTACATATAATTACAAATCCGTTAACTTTACAAATAGATACGACTTCCAGAAATATTATTATCCCGCATCAATATTGGATGATACATATACCTTATACAATTCTCAACTCAAGAATAAATTGACACCATTCCTCCTTTATTTCTTCCAATCCTGCTTTCGAGTAAGTACCGCACTTGAATTCATCAAAGTACTACATAATATAACAGAACATGCACGATTTAGTTTTAAAACTAATTACTCAGATGAAATATCGGTTAATTATCAAAATGAATCATATAGTTTATGAATTGATCCATACCATGATTGAAATCTCTATTTGACCAGAATGAATAATTTCCTTCATAAAGTGCAATACAAAATATCTGCAGTCAATCCCATTACGCTGACGAGGACACTGTAAATGGAAAAAACAAACAAACATTTATCAGGATATATAGTTTAAATAGTTTTATCAAGTAGGACCACTATAATAGTCAAAAATGGGAAAATATACCTGCACTTTGATCCAGCTAATGTTGTTAGCCTTGGTTTTTGGCACTGTTGCTTCTCTTTGTGCTCTGAATATTTGTATAGCTCTAACATAATATAAACGCATATTTAGAACAATGTCACATAATAAATAAAGATATATAATTATTCAGAACAGTATATCTCATCACTTACGTATCAATCATATTCTTCATATCAGGATATTTTGTTTGATCGTCATCCAATGAATCCAGATAATACACTATTTCTTTCATCGGATTAATCGCGACCAATAACCAGTGTCCACTATAAAATAAGACAACAGTTTAGACGAAAATGTTATATAGAATGGCAAAAATCGAATAATTATAATAAATGAATTTAGAATGAAGTCTAACCCATGGCCAGTATTATATGGCAACAAGAACAACTTCTTTGTAGTCGCGGCCATAAATCTTTGGACTATGTAATCTTTGACTACATCTAGTGTGTGATCTATTGAAGTCAAATCATGTGGGACCAACAACTTGTCACACAAGAGCCTAAAAGAAAAACATAATCAACATTAGAATATTCAGTTAAATGAGCAAATTTTAAAATGTTCAATTATTTAATTAAAATGGATCGGAGTACCTGATGTAGGAATGCATAACACCGATGCCCAATTCAGAATGTTGGAAAATCTGGTCCAAATCCTCCTTAGCAATTGTTTCGGTATATTCAAAACCGAAAATACCTTCATCCATATGTATTTGACGGATGCCACCCTCAGCCACATCTGTTGCTCCTACATATGTTTCAAGGCACAACCTAAATCGAGGAACAAATGCTTTTTTTGGCTCGACCTTTTTTTTTGTTGGGCACCTTGGAAGATTCAGGCATCTTACCCTTGTTGACTTGTTGCAACTGTTGATCATGAACCTAAAAGTCATATAAGTTCAGTAATTAATGTATAATAAGATAGTCATGTAACTGTAGTAGTACCTGTTTCTTTGATGCAGCTGAATCGGTTTCCCGCACAATAATTCCCTTATCTTTTGATTTGGATTTCGTAGGAGTCTAAGATCATCATATAAATAATAAAATGTAAATGTAAGAATAACTTTCATGTATGGGTCATAAAACATTTGAATATTACAAGGTTCATAATGGTGTTCAACCTACCTCATCATCTATGAAAATGAGATTTGTCGGCCATGCAACATACGCTCCTATTGCGTCTCCCACCACTGTTGCATCTGAAACATCATCTGGTATAGGCGACAACGCACCCCCTCTAACGCAATATGAACCGATACTTTCAAAAATCCAGCAGGGAGCAGTTTATGGTGAAGTAAGTCTCCCACAGTGTTATGCACCTTTCCCTTGCCAACCATGCGATAAGTCGGTGACGATAAATATAGCCGACAAGGTGAAATGCCCTAAACAAATAATGATGCTGATTAATGTGTCAATTAAGAAAATTGTGCTAAATTAATTTCAATGTAATAAATACAATTACCTCTGGAAGCTTCTGCGGACAATTGATACTATCTTTGTCACTAGTATCTTTACCCTCTGGACCGCGCCTTTTCAACATGTATCTTTCTTTATCCTTCTGTAATTCACGAATCTGAGCTTTCAATTCCTCCAACGTATCCATCACTTCTTTATTGCTAGGATTTTTTTTCTTTGGCTGCTTATACAGTTTTGATGGAGTGACACCAAATCCCTTACCCCTCACACGCCCAGAATACTCAGGGATATTTAACACCCAACTCAGTAAGCTCCTGCAATCATCGTCCTCGACTGGAGTTATACTCTGGGATAGAGTCTCCCAAAATATAGATAAAAGCATATATAAATATATTATACACTTTTGATAAGTTAATGACAAAACTAATGTTGTACTTACACATTGTTCAAATACTTGTTGAACTTCTTCCTGAACGACTCCATCTCTTCCCACATGGGCAGCCTTCCACACAACATGGCCCGGAAGAGATGTCGCATCACTTTTCTCCTCTTCTAACTACGCATTAAGACAGATAATAAAGCATTCATATCCTATTATATATACTTAATATTTTTGGTAACTATATCATATTAAAGCATTTATATATACTTACTATTTTTTGTTCTAAACGTGCATATCCCAAACGCCCTTTTTTGTATGGATACGCGGGTTTTGATACCTGTTACCGATTTACGCCACTCAGAACCTGAAAAAACAAGTTTAAGTCATATCAGAACTCTTGTGGAAGAAGTATATATACTATACATTGTTCATGATAAGTTGTACTTATTAAAAATTCTTTGGTTCTTCGCTTGGCAACAAATGTCTCCCATTCTTCATCTGAAATCAGATCAGCGTACTTCTTTGGACGCTCCGAGTTGACAAAGTTTCCATCAGAATCTTTAAGAAACTTGTTCGTTAAAAACGCTCTAAATCCCCTCATTCGTTTTTCGGCCAATTGAAGACAATATTTTCTCCTGCAATCATCAATACTAAAAGATCTCTGCAAACAAATACACATATATATAACATGTTAGTATAATTAATTTAAAGATGTAATCGTCAACATAATTAAAAATAATCAAATATCATACCTGTATCTCGCTCCAAATTTTGTCTTTCGCCGGTTGTAGCGAAGGAATTCTCCAATTATCGCAGTAATTGGAATTTGCGAATGTAAAAGTGCTCCAATGTAACTTGTCAGCATCGCACCGTTAGGCTCAACTAATTGATCTATTTCATTCCAATGCACATCATACTCTACACCCTTATCTCTCGCACGAATGATTTTTTTCATAATCGTTATTCCTCTTTTGATATCGCCTTCCATGTCTTTTGTTGTTTCGTTTCCATCATGTGATGTTTCCTCATTTGTGGCCATAATACCTGTAATTCAGAAAAACCAAAGTATCAAATGAATGACATGCAAATATGTAAATAAGAAATATATACATAAGAAATGTATAAATAAGAAAAACATATACATAATTTTATTGAATGACATAATATGTAATTTTATTGCATGATATAAATATGTAATTTTATTGCATGATATAAATATGTAATTTTATTGAATGAGACAATATGTAATTTTACAAGTACCTTTGTCACTAAGATCTCTTTCTTTTCTTTGTTGGAACGTGGTTTACTTGTCTCTTAATAACACGGACGGATGGATTGATCCAAATTCCCTCGTTATGATCAATTCTAATATATGATTCGTCCGCTCTAATATTCTCATCTGGATCATCTATAATATAAAATTCCTTCTCAACATCAACATCCCCCTTGTCTCTAATGTTATCATCGATTACTTTGTTGGAAAAAAGAACTATAGACTATTTCGTACTTGTCGGATCAGTGACATAGAACACTTGTTTAGCTTGCGTGGCTAGAATAAAAGGCTCATCTTTGTACCCCACCTTATTAAGACCCACTTGCAAAAATCCCGACTTATCCATTCGTATGCCACTATTATTTTCAACCCACTTGCATCCAAAGATAGAAATCTGAAACTTTTCATAATCAAACACCCAAATGCACTCGATAACCCCAAAATACGACAAATTCACATATTTGGGGTTTAAGTCCTTTACATTTGAAATGTGCATTGCTTCGGCAAGCACGGTGACACCACTATTTTGCATTATACTCTTATCATCTTGTTCTTTAGTATAAAATGTGTATCCTTTAATTGCGTATGCGCTATAAGAAAACACATGCAAACTTGAACCATATGCTAAACATCTCAACCTTTCTGTTATTGAAGCGGGATCAGAATAAAACTTTGAAAAAATATGATCCTTGAACCATGTTATAAAACTTCGATTGTACTCATGTACTATCCAATTTTCATTTTGATTCAGATTTGAACCTCGGAGAACGTCCTTGTGCATTTCAACATACGACTCAACCTCAACGTCATTGTGCAGAACATACAAATGCACTTGCTCCCGTTCATCCCTTGAAACTGTCACAACTTTATTTCCAAATAACTGTTTACCTACTATTTTTTCAACAACATTAGATTTTGGGAGGTCAATGGATTGAACATTGGACAAATATTCAGTACAAAACTCAATAGCTTCTTCAACAATGTATCGTTCAACAATACATCCCTCTGGTCGACTTCGGTTTTTCACATACCCTTTCAATATTTTCATATAACGTTCAACAGGGTACATCCATCTCATATAAGCTGGTCCACACAATTGTGTCTCTTTCACAAGATGAACAACTAGATGTACCATTATGTTAAAAAATGATGGAGAAAAATACATTTCAAGCTCACACAAAGTAATAACTATTTCTTCTTGCAATGTTGGTAAGATCACATGATCGATCACCTTAATACAAATTGACCTGAAGAAAAAACACAATTTACTTATTGCGCCTCTCACTTTTTCTGGCAAAATAGAACGTATACCTATTGGTAGAAAGTGTTCCATTATAACATGGCAATCATGTGTCTTTAAACTCTTTAACTTGGGGTCTTTCATAGAAACAAGTCTTCTAATATCTGAAGAGTATCCTTCTGGAAATTTAACTTCACTCAGAAACTTACACAATATCTTTTTCTCCTTTCTAGGTAAAGTATAAGCAGCAGGTGGTAGATATGTGCGATTTCCTTTCTTCAAGGGTCCTAATTCATTTCTTATTCCCATTGCTACCAAGTCCTTTCTTGCTTTAAGGCCATCCTTAGACTTTCCTTGTATATTGAGTAACGTACCAATAACACTTTCAAATACATTTTTTTCAATATGCATAACATCAAGAAAATGTCTTAGATACAACGACTTCCAATACGGCAACTCAAACAAAATTGACCTCTTCTTCCACCCACGCGTGACAAGCGTATGGGCAAAAGGCTTGCCAAACTGAGTACTCACATCTTTCACCTTTTCAAAAATTTGTTCGCCGGTCAATGTAGGTGGAACTCTACGTTGTTCTGAATTTCCATTTAATGCTTTTCTCCACCCACGATAGTGATGATTAGAATTTAAGAATCTACGATGACCAAGAAAGACATTCTTCTGACGAAATTCCAACCGCGTCCAATCTGTGTTTTCTTCACAGATAGGACATGCACATTGACCTTTAATGCTATACCCCGATAGATTTCCGTATGCTGGAAAATCATTAATTATGCCAAACAACATCGCCCTCAAATTGAAACTTTCTTTCCTATATCCATCATAAACCTCCACACCGTTCTCCCACAAACTCTTTAAGTCTTCGATTAAAGGTGTCAGGTATACGTCTATGTCATTCCCTGGTTGTTTAGGGCCAGAAATTAACATATATAACATCATGTACTTACGCTTCATACATAGCCATGGAGGTAGGTTATAAATCATAATAATTACAGGCCAGGTGGAATGTGAGATACTTTGCAGACCATGCATATTCATTCCATCATTCGATAATGCCAAGCGAAGGCTTCTAGCTTCTTCTCCAAAATCAGGATACTCATTATCAATTTTCATCCACTGTGGTGAATCTGTCGGATGTCGATACTTCCCATCTATAATTCTATCATCTTCATGCCAAGTCAGGTGTTTCGCATCTGTTTCACTACGAAACATGCGTCTAAATCTCAGAATTATAGGAAAATACCATAAGACTTTTGCTGGTGACAACTTTTTCTTATACCGAGATACACCGCATTTAGGACACTCGTTTAATGATGCATATTCATTTCGAAACAAAATGCAATCATTTGGACAAGCATGTATCTTATCATAGCTCATGCCAATAGAGCATAACATTTTTTTAGCTTCATAGGTTTGATTGGGAAGAATATTATCCTTCGGAAGCATCTCTTGAAGTAGGGCTAACAACTCTGTGAAACATTTATCCGACCATCCATTACTCGCCTTTAAGTTGTACAACTTTAATACCGCAGACAATCTTGTGAAAGTAGTGCAACCTTTATACAATGGTTTCTCTGAATCGCTTACCAACCTCTCAAACATCTTAGAACAATCTTGGAGATCTTCTTCAAGTGCTTCTGCAATCTCTTCGACTCGATCACAATCATATGTATCTCTGCCATTGTCCTTTGAAGCATAGGTCGTATTATCCCCGGGTTCGACATTCTCGTTACTTATCTCACCATGTAATGTCCAACGTGTATAACTTCGATCAATTCCATGTCTCATTAAATGAGATTCCAACTAAACGGTGTCAATTCGACGCCCATAACAGTAACCTAAGCAAGGACATGTGATCCTACTGGGGTCTTTGGCGTGTTCAACAGCAAACTTAACGAATTTCGATACCACATTCTTGTACTTTTTAGACAATCAATTAGAAGACATCCATTTTTTATCCATACTAATTGAGTAGTCTAAACTAAACTAAGAAAGTTAAACAAAAATAGAGAATACCTGTAAAGAAATCACTAACTTCTAAGAAAGCTACACAGTAGGATGCTTGAAAATGATCACAACCTTGCTCTTCACAGGTAACCCCTATAACAGACAAAATTAATAACATCATCAACATTAAATAGTTCTTGGAACATCAATTGTTGGTAAAACTTGCAATAATGTAACAACTTCTTATATAGTTGATAATTTCTTTTAATAAAGCCTTATAATATTAAAAGAAAAAGGTGGAACAACTAAGAAACTATAAAATGAGGAACAAAATAAAATACCATAAAACGGACTACTCATATTTCATACGAACTACTTGACATAAATATTAGTATAATTTAAGAATTTTTAATTATATGGGTCAAACGGACTACTCATATTTCATACGAACTAACTCTAATAGATAGCTGATATTTTAAAGTTAGACTAAAACTCTTATAAAGTCGAACTCTAATTATATTTAGATTCATGTTGGCCAACCCATATGATCTAACCATTTTGATAGGTATAGAGTTTACTTATATTTATATTCATGTTGACTACTCTCTTAAAAATAGGAATTTCTAAACTATGAAAAAAAATATGCTCTATCAAGTTACGTTTAATATTTTTTAATTAATTATATGACGTGGGTGGATGATGAATTTTATTAAATGATAATGTAAACCTATTTTTCACATGTGAATTCACTACCTTTAATCTCCCAAACTATTGTTATTTAAATTCCAAACTAAAAATTATATTGAATATGTTATATAGATAGGTTAAAAACAAACCTAACTATTCCATTTCTCTCCCTTTTCCCTTCCTTTTTTAATTCTATTCATTCTCCATTTGTACAACTTTTACACACTAACTTCACTTTCCTCGCAACATTCGTGTAATTGCTGCAATCTCTCACTATCGACTAAATAAGAAATATCTCACTATCGTAATTCCATCTAATTGTAAAAACTAACTGCAATAGTTCTAACAGTGTCACAATTCAAAAACTAACTTCTTCATGAAATCCTTAACACTAACTTTACAACCAAACAATCAGTTTCAATCCAAAGTTTAAATCTATTAGTTCAGAAAAATGAAAAACTAAGACAATAATCCAGAAAAATGAAAAATGAAAAACTTCAAATACCGTAACAATGGCGGAAATGCGCTGCAGAATGAACGGACGGAGGCTGTCGAAAACGGACGGACAAACGGCGGCGAAATGCAATGCAGACGGAATGAACGGAGGAGGGAGACGGTCGGCGACTGTCGGACGGAGGGAATCGACGGAATCGGTCATGGTGAATAGGGCAACGTTCGCCAGAGGAGAAAGAAGGAAAGAAGGATACACGTACGACTGTTCTGTTTCTTTTAAAAATTCTGGTGGGTATTTTAAATTTATTCTAATTATACCTATAGCAGCGCTTTTAAAAAGCGCTCTCTAAGGTGTGCCTTAGGCATGACATATAGCAGTGCTTTTTAAAAGTGCTTTCTTTCATACACCATATAGCAGCACTTATATAGAAAGCTCTCTCGTAGGTTACACCTACAACAACGCTTTACAAAAGCGCTTTCTTAGGGCCCCCTTTTAGCAGCGCTTTACAAAAGCGCTTTCTTAGGGCATACATTTAGCAGCGCTTTTAATAAAGCATTGTCTTAGGGCCCCCCTTTAGCAGCACTTTTCAGAAAGCGCTGTCTAAGGTATGCTATTTTTTTCATGACTCTTTAGCAGCGCTTTTTCATAAAGCGCTGTCTTTTTATGCGCTGTCAAATGTCTTTTTTGGCGTAGTGCTTCTTTGGGAACCGTTCATGTAATAATGGTCTATTTTTGCATTTATGAAAGTATTTATTTTCATTTTATTTTTTAATCTTTTTGATGTGACAAAAGGGGGAGAAAGATATAGAAGTATTTAATAAGAATTTGAACCCTTCATATTTTAAATGTTATTCCTTTTTAATATTTTAAAATTCTGTTATTTAGGTTATTTGTTTTACCCAGGAGATGTATCTTAGTTTTCTTGAATATAGAACTTAGGGGGAGCTTACAAAGATCAACCTTTGGACTATTAGAATCAGGGGGAGCTTACAAACCTTAGACTCTGATGTTTCCAAGTAAATTAAAATAGCCCAACATTTTTCTTTAAATACTTATGTTTGTCATCATAAAAAAGGGGAGAGATTGTTAAAATAAGATTTGTTCATGACATACATCCTTTGGTTTTTAATGATAACAAAGTATTAAAAGAATAATGATGTTATCTAATGTGTGTTCTAAGTATGCAGGTTCCAAAGCTTAAGAAGAATCTATTTAGAATCTGATAAAAGAACGCATCTGAGATAAGCTGAGTTATTGGCTTCTGATGGTCCAGAATTTATGCTCGTTGTTAATTAAAGTCTGATGATATAGGTTTGCATAGACTCTGAAGTTGAATGCATCAGAATCATAAGAGCAATATATTATCTCTACACTTAGCGAATGTATTAGCTTCTGGTTATCATTTAAAATCATGGACTAAGCTAAGTTATTCGTACTACATAAAACAAGCTACAATGTCAAATCAGTTTGTCAGCTAGAGTCTATGTTAACATGTGAAATTCTGCCTGTCGCGGTGAAAATTGGATACCAAACTATTGATTAGTTTGAATCTTTAATTCATTTTGCAACCGAACTTTGATTTTTCCAAAGGAAGGGATAAAGATCGAAATTCCCATGATGCAATGCAAATGCAAGCTAGAGAGTTATAGGTTCGGGGGTCGGTTAAACTTAGGGAAGGTACTAGCATCCTAAATTTCTGTAGTACTCTACAGGAACCTCTTGTTTTATATTGTTTATTGCTAAGTCATCTGCTTAATGGTTAAAAGACCTAGGGGTTCATTTCTAAGTATACTCGATAAGATGTCACATCTTATTCCTACATATCCTTACGGGAGTGGAATCAGAGTATTTGTAGTTCCCCTAAAGGGTTAGAGGAGTTCTTTGACTGTGGTCAAAGTTCCTACGGGTTTAGGGTAGTTGTTTGATTGATTTTAGGAGACGAGATATGTCTTCATTTTAAGGGAGATATAACCGCCACAAGGTGTAGGAAAATAGTCTTTGCATCGTCTTAAGAAAAGGACTTACGTACTCGAATAGGGATCAACGAGGTACACCTTTATCTCTCTTAAGGCAAAGTTCCTACGGTATTGACTGTAATTGATGTGGGGTGGAGATTCTATCTCGCTTAAGATGATTTGGCATCTTTCTCTAATGTGTTTGAATATTGTTTGTATTGTGTTGTTTGTTCTAAGTTGTAAAAGAGTCCTTCCTATGGGGTAGGATCTAACTTAGAAAGATCAACTTGAATGGGATCAAGGATCATGGGGAATATGATGCAAATGATGTGCACTACACACAAGTGTTGACTTATGTGTAGGTTTTTCCTTTGGACGGAATGCGATGCAATAATATAAATTGCGATATAAGTAAATTGCTTATACGATAAATTGCAGAAAACGTAAAACATACACATACACATGAAAGCGCTGAAGTGTGTGAGAGTGAAAGTGTCGTGAATGTGAGTGTGCACGATTTAGATTGAGTTTTACGATGTTGATTGATTAAGTTGATTTTGAGCGTGAGGTTGAATTGATTTTATATGTGAAACTGATTAATTCGAGAGATTGATTTTAAGAAAAAGGTTGATTTTTTAGGAGAAAGTTGAGTTTATTTTAGTGAGAATTTGATTTTAGGACGTTATGATTATTTTATAAGGAGATTAATTTTATAAAAAAGAGTTGTTTATTGTTTTTTAATAAAAAGTTAGATTGATGGAGTTGATTTTAGGAAAAAAAGTTAATTTAATTTTATTAGCAAAAGATTTTTGGATGTGAATTGATTTTAAATAAATAGGATTTATTAAATAAAAATGGTTTTTAGATATTATCATAAGAGATAGAAGTTAATTTAGATTAAAAAGTTTATTAATTTATTTTAAAAGTTGTTTTAAGTGTGAGATAATTTCAAAACAAAAAGGGTATATTATTATTTATATAAAAGGTTATTACGTTTATTAAAAAGAAAACTAACTAAATGGTTGCTTAATTAAACAATTAATTTAAGAAAAAAAAGATCAATAGTTAATTTCATAAAAATTGATTAATATTAAATTAATTAGTTAATAAAATACTTGTTAATTGTTTTATTAAAAAAGACTGATTTGGTAAAGGTTTAAACGTATTGATTGGATAAAAAAAGGTTAATTATGGGAGATCAATTGAGGTAAACGATAGTTAAGGGTTAATTAAGATTAGAGGGTGGTTAGTGGATGATTGGGGTGATTTAGTGGTGATGTGTGTGTGGTGAGTATGTTACGTTTACACAAATTAGAAAAAAGAAAAAAAAACCTAATTTCCCCCCTCCCCAAAATCCCTAAATCGAGGCCGATCCTCTCCTCTCTCAGTTCCCTCGTTGTTGTTCTTCTTCCTACTTCTCCGTTCTTCTCATTGTCGCGCCTCCTCATTTTCTTCATTTTCTTTCGCCTGAAACATAAACAGAGAACATCAAAAAATCAATAATTTCGACATGAATCAATGGCTTACCGAAATTTGGGGACAGCGAGATTGTGTTCGGGGTGATGGGCTGTATTCACGGCGGCTGTGAAATTGGCGAGAGTTTGAGGATTTCCGGGTTTGTAAAGACAGCAACGACAGTGAAGAAGATAAGTTTCAAAATTCCTTCTCTTTTCTGAAAGTATTAGGGTTTCAAATTGGGGATTTTCTGTGTTATGGATGGTTGTGTATTGTCTCCTTTCGTAGGTATGTGTGTGTGGGTTTTCTGTTTGTATTTTGAAGTTTTTCTGCTACGAGTTCTCTCTCCTAATCTTCATCTCAAACCTTCTCTTATATAGGCTTCAAACCAAAATCTCTTATTTAAAACTCGGATTAAAAAGCCATGATTGCTGTGTTGGAACCTTCCGTTTTGGTTTAGACGAAAATTGATATCTTTCCCTTTTTGTCTAATTTCGTAACTGCTTGTTAATGAGAAAATCTCTTCTGTGTGATTTTGCCAATCACGTTTAATGCTTCAAAGTTCTGAAAATTTGCTAGCTATTATTGAGTTGGATCTTTTTCAAACGGATACATTCCATAATGGATTACTAACTCTGGATTTGCAATTTGGCAGGGGCAGATAGCAATTTGATTTGGGCCAAGGGAAATGAGCAGCCCAGAGCAATTTCCACCATCTGAAAGTTTCTTTACGGCTTTCTCACGAGGAGTTACAAGCGTTAATTCAGTAGAAAGCTCGCTGGCTCTAGTTTGTATATGATTCAAATGAATGCTTTTGTCTATGTTGATTCAAACCCTTCCAATCTATATGAGCAACAGAAGGTGGCTCTTTTGGATACCGTGGAATTGTATGTTCCTCAAGAACAAATTCTGCAAACTGGTGAGAGGAAACATCAGCGGTTCTGGGTTTGTTCTTATATATAGCTTTGTGTCTAATTGAGTTTTTTTTGTGCCAATTAACTCCCTCTGAATATTGCTGTTATGTCTTGACAGGGTTGGAGGAAAAACGGCGGTGCTGGCTTATATTTGGAGACTCTGCAGATTTGTACAGGGAAGGGTTAAGAACCAGTAGCGTGTGGCTCATTGTTTGCGAAGAAGCTCTCGATTTATTTCGTAACTTTCTCGGCATCTAGAAGTGGCAGCCATGGCCTCGTTTATTCTCTCCTTTGGTCTTGCGTCCTGGTAAAGCGTTTTACTTGTATGTGCTGATTTTGGTGAAGAACACATTATGCTTATTTGCATATGTTGCTTTTGTGAGCAAGACCTTTGGTTGAATTTGATGTGTTTCTATGCAATTTTATGGACTTATCATCTCTGTTGTTTGTTATTAGGATGCCAACCCCTTTTCACATGGCAGAAAGTAGTTACCACCTGTGGAGTCCGTCCGTTCATGGCTTTAAATACTTCAATTGACATTTGTCTCAGTCTGAGTTGTAGCAACGCACTGTAAGGGATACTCATGTGTTATCAACTTCAAATCTGTCACCGTCATCAGATGCTCTGTGGTTTTGCGATTCGTCAAAGGTGTGCTTCCTGCCCAATGTTGCCAGATTGGTTCAGGCTCATGATTTTGATTTTGCTTGCCATCCTGCTAGCTACTTCCGTAAGTTGTTCTTGTTGGATTCGAAATAAAAAGGGATAAACCTTTGATATGTGCACATGGTAGTTTCTGCTCCTTGTTGTAATTGGGCATCAAGTTCGCTTCTTGATTTAGTGTCTCTCTTTGTTTCCGTTACAGATTTAACAATGATTGCTTTGGGGTCATTCGGGTATGCAACATCTTCCTGTGCATCGAAGTTGGCAAGTAGCCAGATCTGCCCTGCAGCTTTCAAAGCCTGTAAGTCTTCCATCACAGAGGGGTAAGCATCCTTTAGGCCAATAACGACAATACCCTCTGGATACTTACATACCAGTTGAAGAAGCTCAGTTTTATCCTTAAGACCATACTTTGCCTTGTAAGGGGATCGTGGTCCGTCATAGTGTACTTTTGGGTTTTTCCTCAGATTGTCAAAAACATCTTTGTTAGCGCTCATGTCAACATAGCATGCTTCATTTATTTGCTCTGGAGTATATGCCTTCCGCGTCTCAAACAACATATCAATAACACGCTTCATCTGAGCACCAACAGGGGCTTTCCGTATAGTATACCATGAGTGAGATGAAATCAAAACTCAATTAATGTAGTTCCCCTCAATCATAAAACATACAGACGGGAAACTTCTGCCTTTCAGACACGGTGCAACATTTTCACCCGCGGATGCGTGAGTATTGTATCCTTCTTCTTCTGCGAAGATTTTGGCACTTGCGCGATTTTGGTGTTCGTTTCAGTTGGTTACCATGGAGGTGCCGGTGGCGGGATTGCTGCCATGAGCATGTGCAGGATGGGTTTGGAAACTGATGACAATGTAAGTTGGTAGCTATAAGCACTTGCAGTTTTTTTTTTTTTTGTTTTATAATCCATTGCATTGTAATGGTCTATATCTGTAATTGTTATGCCAATGATGTGATCAGGAGAGCTCATAAGAATCTTCCTTGGACGATGAGGAGAACATTCCTGAAGGGTGTAACGCCTCCTTTGAAGGATTTGTTTTGGTGTGATTCTCAAAAACAGGCTGGAGGGACTTCTGCAATGTCTGCGTCGCTGCCTGCCTGTGTTTAAATTTAAAAGAATCTGCATATTCAACTTAGAAAGAAAAGGATTTGCGGTTTCTCATTAACTTGGTGCCATAATTCCCCTGTCTAATGCCTATTTATTGTGAATGCAGGCTCAGATATTGACGACGGCGTCGGTTGTTGGTCCCTTGAATCCCATGGTAATAACAGCGGGTTACTCATCATAAGCTTGGACAAAGTTCATGAGAAATGATCATATGATGTCGCTTTCGAATGCGTGGCTTATAAGAGTCTTGAATCTTGTGTGCCTTGAAGAAAAAAACTGAAGTAGCTTAATGCACGACGTGTGGAAGAACTATTCTGCCAATTTGGATTTGCCCATTCTTGTAGTAGTTGTGACTTAGAGCTTCAAGATGTGGGATTGGATGCAATGCACTTAAGTTGTAACCTTTAAGTGACTTGTGAATAGATTTAATTTGTAAACACTTGATTTTTTGACTTCTTGTAATAAGCTTGAAATATACTTAGCTCATGTAGCTTTGTCATGGAGATAATAAATGATCGTGGTCCTTTGAAGCTTTTTGAACTCTGGATTGGCTTATAGTGTTTGTCATCTTTGAAAATCGAATCCTTGAAAGATATTGGATTATGATGAAATTTAAGAGCATTTTGAGAACTTGGACCAGGTAGGAAAAACGACCATAGGTTTTTAAACGTAGCATTCAGTCGGGATTGTTCCTCTTGAATTTGATGGAACCTTTCTTGTGATGATTTTTGTGAATGTTTCAAATTGAACCATGACTTGATTTTGACTTCCCTTTTTTTTGCACTTCATGAGCACAATGGACAAATGCTTGAATTTTAGTCTCATAAATCTTTAATATGAAACTCATTGGTTGTATTTAAATAATGGTAGATTGTTGGAATGGCTCTTGCAATTTGACTCTCTGAGTTTGGAGTTCGAAATGGATGCACATAAACACTGAATTTGTATTATTCTTCTTCGAGTTGCTAACCAGGACCCCTTCTTGATCTCACTATTCTGATAGATCACGGGACTACATCTCTTTCTCAAACAACTTTCCTTGCGACTAAAAGGGTATGAAACCTCAGTCTTCTTCTAGAGATCTCTGAGCCTCCACAAACCAAGAGCATATATAAAATTGCATACCATTTGAGCCTTCCTCGACAGCAACCCTATCTCCACAAATGAAAATAACAAAACGAGAGTTGCCAAAACGGTTAGTTAATAAACATATACACAGAAATAAAACAAGCAGAAACAAACATAAGGAGGCGAGATCTTATGGTCAAAAATTAGGGTGCGACAGATGCCCCTATTTAAGTTACTCCTATTAGGAGATATGGAGATTGAAATCTTCGTCTCGACGAGATAGGAGGGACTTAAATACAAACATAGCACGAATTTTTGGCCCTAAGAGCCACCGAATGCAAATGATATGCAACGGTATGAAATGAAAGACAAAAGATCCTGTGGAGAAATGGCGACACAGGGGAGAAATTAGATACAACACACGGGAAGGACAGGCTCAACAAAAGGAGACTCCACGGGGGAAGATTGAGAATCACAAAGTTTCTGTAAATATGTTGTGGAAAAGTCTACTGTATATGTCCAATGTAATTGATTCGAGATATCAACTAGGGAAGTCTATTGTCGAGACTTGTAACTGTAATTGAGAATACTTTTGCTAAAGTATCTACTGTTAAACTCTGTAAGGAATCTACTGTCGAGATTCTGTGTTGAAGTTTGCTGTAGAAATACTTCTGACGAAGTCTTCTGGAAATCTACTGCCGAGATTATCCAGGAAATGAAATAGAACTACCCACTGCCGAGGTCTTCTGGGAATCTACTGCCGGGATTAACCAGGAAATGAAATAGAACTACCTACTGCCGAGGTCTTCTGGGAATCTACTGCCGAGATTAACCAGGAAATGAAATAGAACTACCTACTGCCGAGGTCTTCTGGGAATCTACTGCCGAGATTAACTAGGAAATGAAATAGAACTACCTACTGCTGAGGTCTTCTGGGAATCTACTGCCGAGATTAACTAGGAAATAAAATAGAACTACCTACTGCCGAGGTCTTCTGGGAATCTACTGCCGAGATTAACCAGGAAATGAAATAGAACTACCTACTGCCGAGGTCTTTTGGGAATCTATTGCCGAGATTAACCAGGAAATGTAAGATGTTCGAATGATTGTCGTTATAGACTGTAGTTGTCGTTGTAGACTATAGTTGTCGTTGTAGACTATAGTTGTTGTTGTAGACTATAGTTGTAAATTGTTGTTGATGTAATCTGTAGATGTAGTTGTAGATTGTAATGGAGGTTGTAAAGCTTCACCAGGGATCTTCAGAAAAAAAGTGAGCCGGTAAAATTGTAATGTATGTCTTCTCAAATAAAGAGAGACTATTGTGATAAACTTCTTCGACTTCTCCGGGGAGATGTCACTTGACGGAAGTGAACTTGTGTGATGAACTCACTGGGGAAGTCATTCTTGAGGAATGTCTTAGTTGTTGTAAAAAAATGTGCAAATTCTTAAATAAAGAGAAATGTCTGTAACTGTCTTCTCTGATGAATCAATAATGTTGAAGGACCCACTGAGGGTAAATGATCTGTCTTGTGAAAACTGTCGTTTGTCGTTTTGAATAGGATTCTAATTCAAAACGAGTTGCTCAAATAAAGAGATAGATGTTCGAGAAAATCCTGTGATGCTATTGTTGAAGAAATGTCTGTCTTCATGAATATTCTTCTTGGGGAATAGAGTGCAAAGTAACTACACACTTAATCCCTGCTTAAAAGTTGGAGATATCCACGATGTGATTGCCAAGGACCGAAGTTCAATTCAGGAAATATCTGAAGAGAATCTGTCGAACAAGACCCAATTTTGCACCCATAAATTTGCTCAACTTTTTTTTCTTGCCTGATTTATGTTTCATTGCATTTCATTTGCATAGTTGCATCATGTGAATGGTCTAATCATTTGCATATCATATCATAGAATGCATCCAACAAGGGATCAAGGGTGTCTATCAAGAGAAGAGCCTAGCAAGAGGTGTTATCCAAGATGAGAAGTCATCCAAGCCATCAAGACTTGAGAAGCTTGAGTGCCTATATGTGGGTTTTGCTCCTATCTTGAGGAATATTGAGAATCATCAGTGGAATGTGAAACATTGGAATGTGAATTTGAGGTTTGTATGGATCTCATGGAATGCCTAGAGGGCCCTATTGAAGCTGAGACAAGTCATTGATTCAAGTATGAGGGCCACAGTTGAGGTGCAGTCAACTAGGGTTTCATCTGGGTTAACCCTAGATCAATTGTGCAAATTGGAGAGCATCAAAGACTACCTTGAGGTCATGGGATTCATGGATTGTTATGTTGATACATGTGTGGTTTTGTGCCAAGATTAAGCAAAGAAAGATCAAGAATGTGGGAAATTGCTAAATTAGGGTTTCAGTGTAAAATCCCCTGTTTAGTGCCCAACTTCAAAGCCACATAAGTCAAAATACAAGTTTCAAATGGATCTTTGGCCAACATGAAAGTTGTAGAGCATATCAATACATTTAATTTGAGTACTATAAGTCCTCAAGGGGATTTAGAGAACTCAAGTTATGGTTCTTGCAATTTACAGGTCATTAGAGGACACTGAAATTTATCTGTGAAAGTCACTTGACTTCCAAGCAACTTTTTCCCTTCAAGGAGGTTTCAAATGGATTCTTGGACAACATAAGAGTTGTAGATATTGGTCTTATATTTCCATAGAGTACTAGAATTCCTCAAGAGGATTTGTAGAACTCAACTTATGATCTTTGCAATCCAGGGGTATTTTGGGTATTGGTGATTATAGGTCATTCTCAAGCATAGGTCAAAATCGCCAACTTAGAGGCCTCAAATGGAAAATTGTTCAACTATAAAGTTGCTCAAAATAGGGTTTTAACCTTGACCATGCATCAAGGAGGTTTTGAATTGGCTCATAGGATAATTTGGTTTGAAATGGCTTTGAATTGAAGGAATTAAAGTGATTAAAAGGCCAAAATTGTGGAATTCTTGATTTATGGCCAAACCAAGCAATGTTATATACCAAATTGATCAGAAAAGACATTTTAAAGATGATGACATTACCACATTTTGGATTTGAGGTCATTTGCATGTGGTTCCCTTTTGTTACTTAAGAAGGAAGCAACATTTGAATTACATACCTTTGGATCAAAAACAAGGCAATTGCACATCCCATTCACTTCAAAATATCATGAGGAGAGAAATTCAAGCCAGATAGTGAGCTAGAACAGAGCAATGCATGACTGTTGCATATGAGATTTTCAAAGGGAATGAGATTTTCAATTTCTCATTCAGGTTGTTACAAAACTTTCTAGAGAGTTCTAATCAACTCTATATAGCATATACATTGGATTCAGATCATTTTTTGGGCCAGCATTGGAGAGAATCGAGAGAGAGCATTTGAAAATTTCACCATTGCATCAAGAATCGGTTTTGAGGATTAAGGAGAATTCAGTGCAAATCATTTGTTTCAGAAGCTTTAGGAGTGGTTCTTCAATGAATCTGGAGAAGATTGAGGGCTGAATCAAGGAGAATCACCATCTGTTCATCACATTAAACCAGGTTTGCAACTTTCATTTTTTGCTCCAATTTGTAGGTAATTGATTAGGGTTTGATGTGTGGTTAGATTAGGGATGATGTTTGGTTGGATTTCAGTGCAAAAGATTGAGGATTATAGATATTTTGAGTGTGATACCATTTTCTGTTGAAGCTCATATCTCCTAGTTCTTGAGGTTTTAATGGCGTTTGGATGGTTAGTTTTGACCAGGGAGGAGTGTAGTTCATAATAGGATCATTAATTTTAGGTTTTGAGGTGATTCAAGATTTGTGATTTTTCTGAAATTGGGATCGTATTTGGAGTTAGGGATAGAATCAGTGAATTTAGAGAGTGGAATTGAGCTCAGGATGAAATTTCAAGTGAGATAGGGTATTGAGTTGGCTTGATTGATGAGTTTTTAGGATGCCCTCACCGGAGAAGACGGTGGCGCAAAGCTCAGGCCACCGTCTGAGTTTCTCCCTCCGTTTTCAAATGTTTTGCGGACGATGAATCTCCCACCATTGATTCATGTTTTGACCTTGACTGGAGACTCAAATCCACGACCACGATTCTGTTTCATCTTCTGAGGAGTTGAGTTTAGCACAAAACTCAGCGTTTCATTAACCAATCTTGGATGGGCTTAGTGAATTAAATGTTATTGGCACCCCCTGCGTGGCCCAAGTTGAATTTTACACTGGAAAGGCTTGCTATTTGCCACATGCATTTTCCTTTTTTCCTTTCATTTCCTGATTTTGTTGTTAATTTCTGTTGGGCTTATGATATACTTGCTACGCACACCCCCAATTGGGCCCATGTCTGGATTATAACTGAAGTAAATTGCTATCTGACACGTGCTTTTATTATTTTCCATCATATTTTCTTTTATTTTACATTTTCGTATAGTTTAGAAATAAATCCATAATAAATAGAAAAATTAATCTTTTTAAGCTAGATTTTTTTCCCTAACTCCTTAGAATGTGTAGAATTTAATAGGATTAAAATTTATTTAATTCATGCATTTTATATTTTATTTGCATTTTTGTATTTTTTAATTGCTTTTATTTTGATATGTTTGGTATGTCATTTTGCTGATTTTATTGTGAATGATTGGTGATGATTTTTGAGTTTATTCTTTTTGGACTAGATAGCTTAGATGTGCATGTACCCCTAGTAATTTTCTCATAATTTTGTGAGAGAATATTAGGCTAGTTTGAACATTGAACTTTAGGTGTTGTAGAATTAAGGTTTTAGGATGATACCCTTAGGTTTAGGGCATAGTTTTGGGTCCAAATGAATGGTTAACCCCCTGGTTTTTGTATGGAGTGATTCTTAAGAGGTTTGGGAACCCTTAGTAATTTTTGTAGGATTTTACAATCCCTTTTGGTATTTTAATTAGATTTAGTTTTAGAACTAACTTCTAGGTGTTTCTAATAAACTAATTCGACTAGTTTAATTCAATAGTTCCCCTTAGATTAGTGTGGTGTTGCTTTTGAGCTTGGAGGATCATGAGGACCAATTGAAGATGCTTTGGGGAGCTTGAAGGAGCTTGGAATTGAAGATTTTCTCATCTGGTGGAGTGCTTGTCAGGAGCTTAGGAAAACTAGGGTTTTAGGAAGAGCATCAGAGTAGTTTTGTTTCTTTCTTCAAACATGGAGTATATTGTTCATCTCCATTAAATCCAATGACATAAAGTCCTATTAAGGAAGTCACATATCTCCTTTGGAGGGATGAGTGGCATGCTTTAAGAGTAGAACTTTGAGGGTAGTTTTCTACTGCAGTGTTAAGATCTTTATGGCTTCCCTTGGTTGTCATTGAGCTTCTTAACATTTCAACTTGATCTTGTTGAATGATTATCCCTAGGAGGTGCTTGTTGAAGCTTGTTGAGAATGAGGTTGTCTGCTTGTTGAAGCTGGTTGCTGGTTGAAGATAGGGTTTTACTGCTTGATTGAAGATGAAGTCAGGAGCTTGTTGAAGCTGTTTACTGGTTGGGGTTTGAGCTTACTTAGGCTGGTAGCTTGTTAAAGCCTGGTGCTTGTTGAAGATTGGAGAGTTGAAACTTGAAGATGGGAGTTATTCATGAAGATGAAGGTTGTTGCTGTCAACTTTTACTGTTTAATCAACATGTTGCTGTCAGAGCTGCTGCTTATGCTGTTTGCTGTAGGAGTCTGGTGTTGCTGTCTGGGCTGCTTCCTCTGCTGTGGTTTTTGTTTTCTGTATTGTCTGTTTGCTTGTGTTGATTACCTCTAGGGTTGAGGTGGAGCTTGTCTCCTCTTGCCTATTGTTTTCTTCCTTGCCTAAATGGTACTGTTGCATAACATGCATTTTTACTGTTTACTGTTTACTGTTTACTGTAGTTGCTTGCTGTCTTTTGCTGTTTATCCCCTAGGATCTCTGATTTCCTCTGTGCAAGAGGAAATTATGATAGACATTAGGTTTTGACCCATGCATGATAACATTAGGTTAGTTTCCCTTTCAACCATATGCTTTTTAGAGCGTCTTTCTCTTCTCATCTCAAAACAATTCAAAAACACAGTAATAAGGATAACGCGTGCTGTACGTTACGAGCCTTAAGCTATTTGAGGAAAGGTTGCTGGAGGGTCACTCTTCAGTAATCTGGCTGCTTAGTATTCTGGCTGCTTAAATCACAAGTCTTTCGTAAAAAAACTCCAACAAACATTCAAACTCTGCTTTTGTCCGCTTGGACCTTTAATCAGGAAAACCCTTTCTTAAGGAGATGAAAAACTGTCAGACAAACTTGTGTCCTCCGTAGCCCGAACTGCGTTTGCTCTGATCTTTCATGCTGTATGAAAGTACGTAGGCATATGATGCGATATCCTAGCGAGCAACCTTCCTCTCCTTTCCCGTAGGTAGGCGAACTACGTTGACTCTGATTTCTCGTTTCAGACGGGAATACGTAGGCATAAAGTGCGATACTTTGCCGAGTCATTTTCTTTTCTTTTTAACCCAGACCTGTAGAGTAGATAGAATAACATACCCTTAGATAGAAAACAAGCGTGGATCCCGTCGAGTACGACGGACGTGAGGGGTGCTAATACCTTCCCCTTGCTTAACCGACTCCCGAATCCAGGATTTGGTTGCGATGACCATTCCTTTCCCTCTTTGCGTTAGGTTTACTCTGAGCGTTTCCTTTCCCTTTTGTGGGATAAATAACGCACGGTGGCGACTCTTCTATCATAGCCGACGCCGATTTTCGCAGTAGCGACAGCTGGCGACTCTGCTGGGGACTTTTCCCATCCCCTATACTAGGACCGTTTCCCATCCCCTACGAGAGTCAATCCTAGCGCTTGTTTTCCCGTCTGGGGTTTTGTATGTATTTACCTTTCTGCCTTTACTTTTAGTACTATATTATTGTTGTTGTGCTGGGTAGAGGGTTAGATTGAGAGATAAGCCGGACCTGGGCTTGAGTTTGCACATAGACTTAGAAGTAGAGAGTAGTGGTTAGCCTGCTTGCTTAGCTCGCACCAGCTAGCCGCGAAATCTGCGCTCGGACGAGATTCTCTTTGATGCTTCTTGCCTGGCCCTTAGGGTTCGACAAGTTGTCTGACCCGAGGATTGTCGACTCTAGGGACCTATCAATTGGGATTCAGCTAAGTGAGGCCGCTTCAAGGGATGATGATGCCATGCCTTCTGGGTATCGTATCATCGCTCTTGAAAGTCTGTGACGCTGATGCCCGCATAGGATGTCGTACCTCGTCTGCGAGTTAAGTACATACCTGTGAGGGGTAGGTGGGTCTTTTTGCAGGAAAACTCTGGCCTCAGAACACCTGGTTTGTCTCTGTTAGTGAGAATTGGTTACAAGGGTCCTTTTGAGTGGTTGGTTTGGTTTGAGGCGAAGCTCTGGTCATTCTCGAGCTACAGTACAACAAACTTCTCAAGCTACAACAGTGATCTTGATCCCTTGTGTGTGCATTTTGCATTTTGCATTTCTGTTTGCATTTGCATTTCATTTTGCATATTCATCCTCAGCCGGAACATGGAGCTTACCCGTTTTTGTCCGTTTCGTCAGTTGATTTCCCGACATTCACATTGGACTTGAGTTAGCTTTTGGGAAAGGATCATGGCTTCAGAAGAGCAGAACTTGGTTGTTACTCGGGCGGAGTTTGAATTGTTGAAGAACCAGTTGAGTCAGTTCATGGAAGCCATAACAGCTATGAATAGAGGAGGAAACAATGTTCAAAGAACTCCGATGAACAATGTAGCTCAGATTGTGCAAACCCCTATCAAAGACCCATTTTCTCTCAATGACACAGAGTATCAGAGTTTCACTTTCTCTACGCCAGTTTCTCCAAGGATTGTTCCACCTCCAAGAGTTGTTCCGCAGGTTAATGTTCAGGACCCAAGGACTGTTGAGTATATGAGAAGACTTCAGACGTTGGAAGATCAGATTGCTGCCCTGATGAATAAGAATACTCTTGATCTGAATGCTTCGAGCATGTGTTTGGTGCCAAGCCTTGTGTTGCCTCCGAAGTTCAAGATGCCCAATTTTGAGAAATACAAAGGGGATAGCTGTCCGAAGCTACATTTGGTTATGTTCTGCAGAACGATGACTTCACATGTCACCAATGACAAGCTCATGATTCACTGTTTCCAAGATAGTTTGATCAGAGCATCTTTGGATTGGTACATGCAGTTGAAGAGTGATAGTATCAAGTCATGGTCGGATTTAGCCAATGCCTTCGTGAAGCAGTACGACTACAACCTGGATATGGCTCCTAGTCGCGTGCATTTGCAAGAGTTATCTCGGGCGGATAATGAATCCTTTAGAGGGTATGTGCAGAGATGGAGAGAATTGGCTGCCAGTGTTCAACCACCGCTTCTTAAGAGAGAAATGGTTGACCTCTTCTTGGGTACTCTGAAAGGCCGTTATTATGACATAATGTTCAGTTGTACAAGCTTTGCGGGCTTGATAAGAATAGGAGAGCTTGTTGAGAGAGGACTCAAGAATGGAAAGATTCGAGATCCTCCTTATATCCTTGTTGATAAGAATGAATCAGTTGTCAGACCTCAAGAGGAGTGGGAAGGAGGAAGTGATGTTGTCTCAGAATCCCTAGCATCTCAAGCTCAGTTTTCAGACGCTTCAAGTGTTCAAAGTCAACGGTCATATTATCGTCAGCCGCATCAGCACGCCCGACAAAGACCAAGGAAGCCTGAAAGGCAATTTACTCAGCTACCGGTGTCGTACAGTCAGTTGTTGCCAGATTTGGTCAAAAGTGGATTGATAGTGCCGAAAGAGACTAATTCAATGATCTCACCGTATCCTCCAGGTTTTGATGCCAGCGCCCGCTGTGAGTACCATGTTGGGACACAGGGGCATTCGACAGATGATTGTAAGGTGCTTAGGAGTCAAGTTCAGAATCTGTTAGACTCTAACAAGATCTTTATCACACCTCAGGGTTTTGTTCAGATTATTGATTCTCCTTCATCCAGTTGTGTGGGTTCTTCAGTTAATGTCATGGAAGACTCCACCGAAAGTGTGTGTTTGGAAGAATGTCAAACTGAGAGCTCAGTTGAATATGGAGGAAGTTGCTAGAGGTTTATGTGTCGGGTGTCACATCTGTTTTCTCTGCTGACCTATTTAGCTTTCGTGCATTGTTGTTTGTTGACCATCACCAGGCTTGTTGGCTGAGGTCATTGTATTCGTACTCATGTGTGCTTATATGTTGATTTTGATGGTTTTGCATATTTGTGTGAGGTGTTTATCTCTGTGCTTATAGCTTGGGTTTCTCCTTATCTTGTTATGAACATGTGTTTGCTTTCCGCATTGCATTCTCACATAACAGGTACCTCAGAACTGTGGGTCTTATTTCCTGTTCTTCAATAGCTTGTTGCAGGAATTCTCTCAGAGTTATGGAACACAATCAGGCTGAATTAATTGAGGTTCGAAGCTAACTAGGGAAGATGAGGAGAGACATGCAAGAGATGCGTCTAGACCAGAAGACGCTCAAAGAGGAAAACAATCAGATGAAGACCCAAGTAGGCTTGATTATGGAAGTGTTAAAGAGTGTGCTTAGGAAGGAGGGTGATCAGCTACCTGAAGCTGCAGTGAAGAAGCTTGTTCCACTTGTGCCTGTGGAACCTGTACCTGTGGAACCTGTGCCAAAGGTTGATAAATCTCAAATGTCTCGTGGATGACGAGGACCTTCGTATTTTGCTCTCCAGCGCATTATTGATAGGGAAAATCAGGTGCCTAAGAGAGGCAGAGTTTATGACCAAATTCATATGACATACGCTCAGGCGTTGCAAGTTTTGCTTCAATTTCAGTTGGTCAAACTTCGGACTTTGGATCCACCTAAGGGTAGCCTACCAACATGTTTTGACGTGAACGCTCATTGCGACTTCCACTCTGGAGCACCGGGGCATAGCCTTGAGAATTGTCATGCTTTTAAGCACAAGGTTCAAGACCTGATTGACTCAAAAGCTATTGAATTTAGACCAAGCGGCGTAACGGTACCTAATGGTCCTATTCCAGCTGCTGCCATGATGATGGATATTCCCGAAGCTGCAGTAGATCAGGAGTATATCCTAGACTCAATGGTGTCAGAATCCCCTTGTCCTCAGTTGTTGCCTGTGCCTAGACCAAGCATGAGGGTGAAAGCGCCTGAACAAAAGGAGTCCCTGTTAATTCAGGATCAACCGCCAAGTGGTTCAACTGTTCAAGGTCAACAGTTGGTCCAGTCTTTGCAACAGACATCAGCTCCTCTCCAGAGTCAGCAGCCTTCTCATTATCGATCAAACCTGCGTGCTATGCAAAACCCAATGAAGTCAGAGAGATAGTTCACCCGATTGCCGTTTTGAGTGGAATGGTTTCAATAAACAACTATGAAGATGGCTTTTTCAGCAGCGAATCAGATGTGAAAGCCCGGTTCTCGGAAGCTGGCATTTTCCTTTATTTTATCTTGTCATTGTTTGTAGTTTCTTTCCTGTTTAAATTGCAATCTTGTTTGTAAAACTTGTTGTTTCCATTCAATTGATGATAATGAAATGAGTATGCATGTTTTGATTAAATCCATTCGTGTTCACTAATTCATTTTTACAGATGTCCAACGCTTGGTTAAGCGGAATCTGGGGAGGATGACGAAGTTTAAAGACGCACGAGCTTCCGATAAAGTATGCTTTTGAAAAATAAAACCTGCTGATGATGTACAGGCATTGTTTCAAATCCCTAAACACCGGAGATATAAGGAAGATAATCCCTTGTCAACCCCTTTGAGCCTAGTAGTAGGAGTTCTTTCTGAAAACTAAAAACCCTCAATCTTAACCTGGGGCAGGGTAGGTGTTAGCTAATTTGACTGAACGTCCAAATTACAAAAAGGAGTGTCCGCTTGAGGATCAATCACACCTCTAGAGGTCGTGCCTAAAATACCACAAGGGTTAAATTTCAAAAGTGAAACAGTCACATTATTCCCCAAAGAGTCAGACAACCAGTGTCACACGACTTGCTCAAAAAAAAAAAGAGAGGGAAGGAAAAAGAATCAAAAGTCCGCTAAGTCAAAACTTGAAAACAAACGACTTAGGCAAAAATAAGGGGATCCCGCTGGACTTGAAAATCAAAAGAAACTCAAAAGAGTCAGTCCAGAAAAAAGTTAGGGAAAGAAAAAGAAAAATGAAAAGGATTAAAAAAGAAAAATCCTCAAATGAAATACGAGTCGTGTGACCCCAAGTGTCAAAGACGAAGAGTGAGTGGCTGTCACTCCAAAAACTCATAGTTTCTCGAACTATCACTCCTATATTTCAATCTTTAAGAGGTAAACGCTAAGGTCGAATTAGCCGAATGTAGGATTGGAGAACATCAAGGAGAACGGGCGGGTGAAAATAAATTTTGAGCCTTTATCCTTTCTTTCAAAACCGTGAACCTGACCACGTTACAACCTTCAAAAGTCCTAATTGAAGCGGGTTTGTTTCGAAGGCATACATCGGTAAAGATCGCGTCGAAGCTGAGTCCTAAAAGGGTTCTTCCTACCATGTTAGTACTGATGTTGATATTCTGATTAATGATTTGTTCATTATATGCCATAAATTGTTTTTCCTTTTCCAGTGAACAGATTGGATGTCAACTCTGTCATGTGCATTGCATTAATATGTCTTTATGCAGAACAACTTGTTTTACTTTCGAGTAAGCGCTTGACAGCAGGAAAGTTTCCTACAGTGGAAAGTCCGATCATGATAGAATGCAGAACGCCCGAATGCTCCGTAAGCCGGGGCAAGTTATATCAAGTGACCACAGTGAGGTCAGCCATCCGAAGTCGGTTATTCTGAAGCAGTCAGGTCGAGATTTGATGAATCTCTCGAGGACAACCAGTGTATCTCCCCGCAGATCAGCCAATCAGGGGCAGAGTCATTGCATACTGGGGCAGGCCACCCTAAGAGCGCATAAGTTATTCCATATCTGAGGGACAATTGATCTGAAGCATCTCTCAGAGGTTCAGAGTGCTAAGGCAGTTCATATCAGACCATCAGGGTACAAATTTTCAAATTTCCTTTTGAGGAGTATCCCCCCAGAGATCCCACAGGCTGGGGCAATATCATAAGCGAAGGAATTGTTCTTCTCCGTGTCATCAGAGCTAATCAGAGCTACTCGAGCAGGGTTCAGCCGGTCTTCAAGTTTGAGACGAATGTCGGGAAGTTGTATTATCCTTTGACCTTTCGATCAGAAACTATGAATTCGGACAGGATGTTTTCCAGAGTCAGTCGTACCTGACCCATCATGGATAGCCCAAGAGCCCAATCCTTATTGTCAGTTTTCAGGAAGCCCAATTCTCATTGGCGAGCCATTCCTAAAGCCCAATCCCTATTAGCAATCACTGTGAGGCCCATTTGTGTTGGCGCATCCATTTCAAAATCCAAGCTTCATTGGTATGTAGGAAGACTCCGTCTGTTTTCCCTAGCGAAAGTCCAATGGTCATTGGCACGTGTAAGCTATTCCTAGGGAAGTCCGATCATGCTTAGCACATTTGGTTACCCCCAGCAAAGTCGGGTTGCTCTTCTAGCATTTATTTTGTTGGAATAATTCTGTGATACCCGGTTATCCCCAGCGGAGTTGGTTTTATCCTCAGCATTCATGTTGTTGAGACATCATTTCCAGAGTGGCCCCGGCAGCTTGAGCCTGCATTTGCATTTGCATATATCGTCATATTTGCATCTACTCAAACGCGTAGCATTTCCGTGCCGTACGGAGCATTACGCCATTTTCAAACATACGCATTTTGAAACATAAGTCAGGTTGGTTAACCTTTTGCTTTCAGGTGTATTTTCTCAGCAGGAGTGTGGAGTTCTAGCTCAGATCTATTGCCAGGTATTCGAGGTCTCGCCGTGAGATATGTGATGATACGGTTCATCTTGCTATTTTCCCCACAGAGTTACTTGGTTAAGTTTCTCTTTGTCCCCAAGCGGGGTTATTTGTTTAAATTCCTCTTGTTTCCCCGCCAGAGTTGCTTGTTGAAGTTCTCTTATCCGGCCAGCGGATTGTTATCTTCAAATTTGTTGTTACGTCAGCATCAAAGGTTTCTATGAATCAAAATTTCAGAAATTTCCGCCGGTTATCGGAACAGGCGTCCGGTCGTTTGGTTTCCAAATATCCCCCGTAGAGTCCTCCTCAAAGTCGCTGTCACGTCAGTGCTAAAAGGTTTTGTGGGTTAGGACCAACGGAGTTAGCTACTGCAGAGCTAAACAGAGAAACTGTATTTAGAGTATCTTCCCGCATGGATAAACGGATGTATTTTCCTACTGGTTGACAGAAGTATTTCCCTGGCGGTCGCCAAAATTTTATTGTCTATGTTGATAGGAGTTCTTCGTGTTGACGAGATATGAGTCCTGACATGGACAATTTATTTCTGTATTGACGGGATTTCTTTGCATTGGTGAAGTGTGTAAGTCCTGACGGGGACAGATCTTATTTCCTCGTATTGGCGGGATGTGCTAGTCCTAACATGGACAGATTTGATTTCTCCGTATTGACAGAATGGGGAGTCCTGACGTGGACAAAATTGATTACTATTCGTATTGACGAAATGGTGTCCTGATGTGGACCATTTATCCCCAGCAGATATCTTTCTTCGTATTGGCGAGATATGAGGCCTAACGCGGACAAGTTTTCCGTTCTTCGTGTTGACGAGATGTCAGTCCTGACGTGGACAAATTTGTTTATCTTCATGGTGACGGGTTGATTTCCCCGTGTTGATGGAATGTTTATTCCTAAGGTGGACAGTTTATTCCTAATGTGGACGATTTATTCCTGACGTGGACAGTTCATTCCTATGTTGATAGGATTTCCTCGTGTTGACGAGATGCAGACAACTCATCCCCAGCGAAGTCACCGGGATTTCTCCGTGTTGACGAAATATGGAGTCCTGATGAGGACAAGTTTTATTCCTATGATGATAGGATCTCTCCGTGTTGACAGAATATGGAGTCCTGATGAGGACAAGTTTTATTCCTATGATGATAGGATCTCTCCGTGTTGACGGAATATGGAGTCCTGATGAGGACAAGTTTTATTCCTATGATGATAGGATGTCTCCGTGTTGACGGAATATGGAGTCCTGATGAGGACAAGTTTATGATGGGATTTCTTCGTGTTGACGAAGTGTGCGTCCTAACGTGGGCAAAGTTTTGCTCTTGTTGATAGGATTGCTCTGTGTTGACGGAATATAGCGTCCTGACGTGGACAAAGTTCTGTTCCTGTGTTGTTAAGATTTCTTCGGGTTGACGAAATGTGAGTCCTGACGTGGACAGATTTGTATTTATTCGTGATTTGACGAAAGTTGGGTCCAAATGTGGACAAGGTTACTCCTGTGACGACAGAATCTCTATTCGTGTTGACGAACTTGTTTCTCTTCTTGTGTTGACAAGGTTAGTCCAATTGTGGACGAAGGTGTTTTTTTGCAAAAATTGTTCAGTACCTGTGGCGTTACATAGGTAGTTGAAGTTGAAATCATAATTATTAGCAGACGTTGGGTCAGTTGTTGCCGTAACAACCGAATGCAGATAGGGGACGTCGTTTCCCAAGCAGTTGTGCCGTTTATTTCTGCGGTTGGCAAATTTCCGGGTTTCTTGGTATTCAACCGTCTCTTACCTCAAATGTTTGAAGGCCGTTCGCTCTTCACCTAGTCGGGTCCAAGCCGTTTGAATAGGGGCAGCTGTTGCACCCCAAAATTTGCTCAACTTTTTTTTTCTTGCCTGATTTATGTTTCATTGCATTTCATTTGCATAGTTGCATCATGTGCATGGTCCAATCATTTGCATATCATAGCATAGAATGCATCCAACAAGGGATCAAGGGTGTCTATCAAGATGAGAAGTCATCCAAGCCATCAAGAAGTGATTTGAAGTCTTGAGAAGCTTGAGTGCCTATATGTGGGTTTTGCTCCTATCTTGAGGAATATTGAGAATCATCAGTGGAATGTGAAACATTGGAATGTGAATTTGAGGTGTGTATGGATCTCATGGAATGCCTAGAAGGCCCTATTGAAGCTGAGACAAGACATTGATTCAAGTATGAGGGCCACAGTTGAGGTGCAGTCAACTAGGGCTTCATCTGGGTTAACCCTAGATCAATTGTGCAAATTGGAGAGCATCAAAGCCTACCTTGAGGTCATGGGATTCATGGATTGGTATGTTGATACATGTGTGGTGTTGTTCCAATATTAATCAAAGAAAGATCAAGAATATGGGAAGTTGCTAAATTAGGGTTTCAGTGTAAAATCCCCTATTTTGTGCCCAACTTCAAAGCCACATAAGTCAAAATAAAAGTTTCAAATGGATCTTTGGCCAACATGAAACTTATAGGTCATCTCAATACCTTTAATTTGAGTACTATAAGTACTCAAGGGGATTTATAGAACTCAAGTTATGGTTCTTGCAATATACAGGTCATCAGAGGACACTGAAATTTATCTGTGAAAGTCACTTGACTTCCAAACAACTTTTTCCCTTCAAGGAGGTTTCAAATGGATTCTTGACAAACATAAGAGTTGTAGATATTGGTCTTAGCTTTCCATAGAGTACTAGAAGTCCTTAAGAGGATTTGTAGAACTCAAGTTATGGTCTTTGCAATCCAGGGGTATTTTGGGTATTAGTGATTATAGGTCATTCTCAAGCATGGGTCAAAATCTCCAACTTAGAGGCCTCAAATGGAAAATTGTTCAACTAGAAAGTTGCTCAAAATAGGGTTTTAACCTTGACCATGCATCAAGGAGGTTTTGAATTGGCTCATAGGAGAAGTTGGTTTGAAATGGCTTTGAATTGAAGGAATTAAAGTGATTAAAAGGCCAAAATTGTGGAATTCTTGATTTATGGCCAAACCAAGCAATGTTATATACCAAATTGATCAGAAAAGACATTTTAAAGATGATGACATTACCACATTTTGGATTTGAGGTCATTTGCATGTGGTTCCTTTTTGTTACTTAAGAAGGAAGCAACATTTGAATTACATACCTTTGGATCAAAAACAAGGCAATTGCACATCCCGTTCACTTCAAAATATCATGAGGAGAGAAATTCAAGCCAGATAGTGAGCTAGAACAGAGCAATGCATGACTGTTGCATATGAGATTTTCAAAGGGAATGAGATTTTCAATTTCTCATTCAGGTTGTTACAGAACTTTCTAGAGAGTTCTAATCAACTCTATATAGCATATACATTGGATTCAGATCATTTTTTGGGCCAGCATTGGAGAGAATCGAGAGAGAGCATTTGAAAATTTCACCATTGCATCAAGAATCGGTTTTGAGGATTAAGGAGAATTCAGTGCAAATCATTTGTTTCAGAAGCTTTAGGAGTGGTTCTTGAATGAATCTGGAGAAGATTGAGGGCTGAATCAAGGAGAATCACCATCTGTTCATCACATTAAACCAGGTTTGCAACTTTCATTTTTTGCTCCAATTTGTAGGGAATTGATTAGGGTTTGATGTGTGGTTAGATTAGGGATGATGTTAGGTTGGATTTCAGTGCAAAAGATTGAGGATTATAGACATTTTGAGTGTGATACCATTTTCTGTTGTAGCTCATATCTCCTAGTTCTTGAGGTTTTAATGGCGTTTGGATGGTTAGTTTCGACCAGGGAGGAGTGTAGTTCATAATAGGATCATTAATTTTAGGTTTTGAGGTGATTCAGGATTTGTGATTTTTCTGAAATTGGGATCGTATTTGGAGTTAGGGATAAAATCAGTGAATTTAGAGAGTGGAATTGAGCTCAGGATGAAATTTCAAGTGAGATAGGGTATTGAGTTGGTTTGACTGATGAGTTTTTGGGATGCCATCGCCGGAGAAGACGGTGGCGCAAAGCTCAGGCCACCGTTTGAGTTTCTCCCTTCATTTTCAAATGTTTTGGGGACGATGAATCTCCCACCATTGATTCATGTTTTGACCTTGACTGGAGACTCAAATCCACGACCACGATTCTGTTTCATCTTCTGAGTTGTTGAGTTTAGCTCAAAACTCAGCGTTTCATTAACCAATCTTGGGTGGGCTTAGTGAGTTAAATGTTACTGGCACCCCCTGCGTGGCCCAAGTTGAATTTTACACTGGAAAGGCTTGCTATTTGCCACACACATTTTCCTTTTTTCCTTTCATTTCCTGATTTTCTTATTAATTTCTGTTGGGCTTATGATATACTTGCTACGCACACCCCCCAATTGGGCCCATGTCTGGATTATAACTGAAGTAAATTGCTATCTGACACGCGCTTTTATTATTTTCCATCATATTTTCTTTTATTTTACATTTTCGTATAGTTTAGAAATAAATCCATAATAAATAGAAAAATTAATCTTTTTAAGCTGGCTTTTTTTCCCTAACTCCTTAGAATGTGTAGAATTTAATAGGATTAAAATTTCTTTAATTCATGCATTTTATATTTTATTTGCATTTTTGTATTTTTTAATTGCTTTTATTTTGATATGTTTGGTATGTCATTTTGCTGATTTTATTGTGAATGATTGGTGATGATTTTTGAGTTGATTCTTTTTGGACTAGAAAGATTAGATGTGCATGTACCCCTAGTAATTTTCTCATAATTTTGTGAGAGAATATTAGGCTAGTTTGATCATTGAACTTTAGGTGTTGTAGAATTAGGATTTTAGGATGATACCCTTAGGTTTAGGGCATAGTTTTAGGTCCAAATGAATGGTTAACCCCCTGGTTTTTGTATGGAGTGATTATTAAGAGGTTTGGGAACCCTTAGTAATTTTTGTAGGATTTTACAATCCCTTTTGGTATTTTAATTAGATTTAGTTTTAGGACTAACTTCTAGGTGTTTCTGATGAACTAATTTGACTAGTTTAATTCAATAGTTCCCCTTAGATTAGTGTGGTGTTGCTTTTGAGCTTGGAGGATCATGAGGACCAATTGAAGATGCTTTGGGGAGCTTGAAGGAGCTTGGATTTGAAGATTTTCTCACTTGGTGGAGTGCTTGTCAGGAGCTTAGGAAAACTAGGGTTTTAGGAAGAGCATCAGAGTAGTTTTGTTTCTTTCTTCAAACATGGAGTATATTGTTCATCTCCATTCAATCCAATGACATAAAGTCCTCTTAAGGAAGTCACATCTCTCCTTTGGAGGGATGAGTGCCATGCTTTAAGAGTAGAACTTTGAGGGTAGTTTTCTACTGCAGTGTTAAGATCTTTATGGCTTCCCTTGGTTGTCATTGAGCTTCTTAACATTTCAACTTGATCTTGTTGAATGAGTCTCCCTTGGAGGTGCTTGTTGAAGCTTTTTGAGAATGAGGTTGTCTGCTTGTTGAAGCTGGTTGCTGGTTGAAGATAGGGTTTTACTGCTTGATTGAAGATGAAGTCAGGAGCTTGTTGAAGCTGTTTACTGGTTGGGGTTTGAGCTTGCTTAGGCTGGTAGCTTGTTGAAGCCTGGTGCTTGTTGAAGATTGGAGAGTTGAAACTTGAAGATGGGAGTTATTCATGAAGATGAAGGTTGTTGCTGTCAACTTTTACTGTTTAATCAACCTGTTGCTGTCAGAGCTGCTGCTTATGCTGTTTGTTGTAGGAGTTTGGTGTTGCTGTCTGGGCTGCTTCCTCTGCTGTGGTTTTTGTTTTCTGTATTGTCTGTTTGCTTGTGTTGATTACCTCTAGGTTTGAGGTGGAGCTTGTCTCCTCTTGCCTATTGTTTTCTTCCTTGCCTAAATGGTACTGTTGCATAGCATGCATTTTTACTGTTTACTGTAGTTGCTTGCTGTCTTTTGCTGTTTATCCCCTAGGATCTCTGATTTCCTCTGTGCAAGAGGAAATTATGATAGACATTAGGTTTTAACCCATGCATGATAACATTAGGTTAGTTTCCCTTTCAACCATAGGCTTTTTAGAGCGTCTTTCTCTTCTCATCTCAAAACAATTCAAAAACACATTAATAAGGATAACGCGTGCTGTACGTTACGAGCCTTAAGTTATTGGAGGAATGGTTGCTGGAGGGTCACTCTTCAGTAATCTGGATGCTTAGTATGGTACCTTTAGGGTGACATGCGACGTAGTCACTCTCAGATCACAAGTCTTTAGTGCAGTACAAGTTACAAACAGACTAAAAAACATTTCTTTCGTAAAAAAACTCCAACAAACATTCAAACTTTGCTTTTGTCCGCTTGGACCTTTAATCAGGAAAACCATTTCTTAAGGAGATGAAAAAATGTCACACAAACTTGTGTCCTCCGTAGCCCGAACTACGTTTGCTCTGATCTTTCATGCTGTATGAAAGTACGTAGGCATAGGATGCGATATCCTAGCGAGCAACCTTCCTCTCCTTTCTCGTAGGTAGGCGAACTACGTTGACTCTGATTTCTCGTTTCAGACGGGAATACGTAGGCATAAAGTGCGATACTTTACCGAGTCATTTTCTTTTCTTTTTAACCCAGACCTGTAGAGTAGATAGAATAACATACCCTTAGATAGAAAACAAGCGTGGATCCCGTCGTGTACGACGGACGTGAGGGGTGCTAATACCTTCCCCTTGCGTAACCGACTCCCGAATCCAGGATTTAGTTGCGATGACCATTCCTTTCCCTCTTTACGTTAGGTTTACTCTGAGCATTTCCTTTCCCTTTTGTGGTATAAATAACGCACGGTGGCGACTCTTCTGTCATAGCCAGCGCCGATTTTCGCAGTAGCGACACCCGACCATTGAGGTATGAACTCAAATGGGATATGCTGAAACAACCGTCTTCCACGAGGATCAATCTTCGTAGGGAAACAAAAATATTATACTTTTTCTGCCTAGGGCTGACAACTCTATTTGAAGGAAAAGACACGCCTAACCACTCGGGGATAACCACGACCAAAGCGACAGAAATAAAACAAACAAAAAGGATGCAAAATGCACATGCCATGCTATCTATCTATATGTTATGCGTATGCTATGCTGACAAAACAGACAGAGATGAAATAAACATCTCGAAGCAAACATCCAACCAATCTTCGAAGATAGAAGCACCACTGGGGATAGACGGAGAACCAAATATGGGATCACAATCCTGCTTACGGCTTCAAAAATTTCCTTTGGGGAATAAAGAACATTCCACTTGGGGATATAACGTCTTGATCTTACTTGAAGGGTTGTGTTGTTGAAAAGGAGAGTAAAGATCTACCAAGGGTGGATCAAACCCAACTGTAGAAACTCCATGGATAAAATAAATATCTGCTTTGCTGGAGAGACTCATGCTGAAGAAGATCGACGTTGATAAAGATCCACTAAGGAATAGAACACGTCCACTTCACTGGGAATATGAAGTTGGAGAAGAAAATCACTGAGGATTAAAATATCATCTACTTCATTGGGGAAGTGAAGTTGATCAGATCACCAGGAATTCTTGTATTGAGAAGCTTTATTGGAGAAATGTCATGACCACCAGAAATAAAATTTATCGGGAACATGAGGAAGAATGTTGTAAGAACAAGGTAATTCTGTCTTGACGAACTACGTAATAGTCGCCATTTGAATAATAGTTGTTGTACATGGATAAGATAATCTTTGTTCCTCAGATGCCCCAAGTCATATGGTTATGAGAAAAAAAGTCGTTCTGAGAGGATTTTACAGAGAACATGGCTGTTAGAACACAGATTGGTTCTTAATAATGTCTATTTATTTTGATGATAACTGTTAGGAAATTTTGTATTTAAGAATTATATACTCTAAAATTTGTTTGAGAGTTTTACTGCAGATTGAAATGAAATTAACTCTCTAGAAGCAAATCTGAATTGTATACAAGAAGTTATCTTGACTCTAAAGCGCCAGATGCATTCATTAGAAGATTCTGATTGCTGTTTACAGAAGATCCTGAGCGAAGTCTCCAGAAGAATCTGAAGCAAGAAGCTCCAGAAGATTCTGAAGCAGAAGCATCTGAAACCAGTCAGAAGCATCTGAAGCTAAGAAGAATATTGTTTGAAGAGTTTCTCAAAGCATAGTTTCTACAGAAGTTTCTGAAAGTACTAAAGCTGCCAAGTACTGAAGTTCTGTGTCAAATATGCTCTGATGATCAACACGCTGAAAGCACACATGCTGCAGAAGACTTTGATACAGCAAAGTTCTGTACATCATTAGAAGACTCTGACTCATTCAGATTCTGATGAACTTGCTGAAAACTGAAGAAGAAATATTCAAAGAATATATCCGTTGGAGTAAATCAAACGTCTCTTTCCTCATTGGTGCTAGACACAAGAACACAGACAAAAAGGCTTTTTCTGTGCTTTCTACTTCTAGGAAAGGTCACTTGATGTGAAGACAAAAAGGCTCAGACCTTTTTGGGACTCTCTTCTCAACGTTCAGCTTCCTTGGATCAGCTGCCTATAAAAGGAAGTCTTCACCAAATTCTTCAGTTAGACATTTTGCTGAAAAGAAATCATAATATTCAAAGCTCTCATTCTTTCATATTCATTCTTAGAATTATTTGTACTTAAACTTAAGAGAAAAATCACTGTTGTGATAAAAGCTTTTTAGAAGCATTCATACTCTTGTATTTGATTTACATTGATTGTAAAGGTTTTCCTTAAGAGGATTCAGTTGGAATCAGTAGCACTTGAGAAGACTAAGAACAGTTGTTCTTAGGTGTTACTATTGTAATCTGTTTGATTAAATAGTGGATTAAGTCCTTGTTGAGAAACGCAAATCACTCTAGGAAGGGTGAACTGGAGTAGTTGAGTTCAACGAACCAGGATAAAAATAATTGTGTTTTTATTTCTAAGTTTTAATCTTTCATACTTATTCAAGCCCCCTTCTAAGTATTATCTCACCTTCAGTTGGCATCAGAGCTCCGTTTCTGTGTGTGCTACCACTTAACAGTGTCAGTAAAGATCCAGAGAGAAATACTTTGATATATATTTATTTGTTACAATGGCTGATAATACAATATCCAATATTAACAATAAATATGAAGAAAGGGACAGGATCAGCACCAAACCCCCTATGTTTGATGGGGAGAAATTTGATTACTGGAAAGACAGAATTGAGAGTTTTTTTCCTAGGATATGATGCTGATCTATGGGATCTAGTCATAGATGGATATGTCCATCCCACTGATGGGAATGGCAAGAAGATTGACAGAAAATCCATGACAGATGCTCAGAAGAAAGATTTTAGAAATCATCACAAAGCCAGGACTATATTATTGAATGCAATTTCACATACTGAGTATGAAAAAATTACAAACAGGGAAACTGCTTTTGATATGTTTGAATCCCTAAAAATGACTCATGAGGGAAATTCTCAAGTCAAGGAGACAAAAGCTCTGGCTCTGATCCAGAAGTATGAGGCCTTCAAGATGGAAGACTCTGAATATGTTGAAGCCATGTTCTCCAGGTTTCAGATCCTCACAGCTGGGTTGAAGGTTCTGGACAAGGGATACTCTACATCAGATCATGTAAAGAAAATCATCAGAAGTCTGCCTATCAGATGGAGACCAATGGTGACTGCCTTGAAGATGGCTAAAGATCTGAACAAGATCTCTCTAGAAGAACTCGTCAGCTCACTGAGGAGCCATGAAATTGAGCTTGAGGAAGATGAACCTCAAAAGAAAGAAAAAGGTAAATCTGTTGCCTTAAAATCTAACAAAACTGCTAAAGCTTTGCAGGTTATTCAAGAAAGCTCTGAAGAATCTTCTTCTGAAGAAGAAGATGAATTATCCATGCTGTCCAGAAGGATCAACAGACTCTGGAAGCACAAGGGAAAGAAGTTCAACAACTTCAGAAGATCCGATAATAGAAAGGAATCTTCGGGGCACAAAAGATCTGGCAAGAAAGAAGTTGTGTGCTATGAGTGCAAAGAACCTGGGCATTACAAGAATGATTTCCCCAAACTTCAAAAAGAAAAACCCAAGAAGAAGTTTAACAATAAGAAGAAGGTTCTGATGGCAACATGGGATGACTCAGATGAATCTGAATCATCTTCTGAATCAGAGGAAGAATGTGCTAATGTTGCATTGATGGCCAGCACAGAAGATCAAGAGGAAGGAACCTCAGGATATGAATCAGATTCTGAATCTGATGATGACGCAGAAGAGGTAATGGCTAAACTTACCAAAGAAGAACTCATAAAAGTTTTAACAGAAGTTCTTAAAAGTTATAACAATATCAAACTCAAATACAAGAAGCTGAAAAGCAATCTTGAATCTGAGATTGATCTTCTGAAGACAGAACTTGTTGAGCAAAAAGAAATTAATCTTAAAATCAAAAATGACTTTGAAATATCTCAGCAAGAATCTGAATCTGAGACTAAGTCATGTGAAAATATTTTAGAAAAATATGACTCTAGCTTTTAGAGATTTCTTACTAAGAGCATAGACAGAAGCAAGATGGCTTCTATGATCTATGGTGTTAGTGGGAACAACATAAGAGGTATTGGATATGAATCTTCATCTAGAAGTAATCCAAAATCTATTGACAAACTTTTCATCAAGAAGACACCTCTGTATTCTCAATTTAAATTTGGTCACTTAAATGACATTAAACACACAAGTTCTGAGAAGAATACTTATGTGTTTAAACCCAAGGCAAGTCAGAATAAACATTATGTTGAAAAACAGAAGTTTAGACAAACCTACAAACCAACTAACCCCAAAGGACCCAAGAATATCTGGGTACCTAAAAACAAAATAATTCCTGTTGCAGATGTTCTTAGCAGCAAGGTCAGGACGCCAATCATGGTACCTGGACTCTGGATGCTCACGACACATGACAGGGGAAAAGTCTATGTTCCAAAGCCTGGAACTTAGATCTGGAGGTGACGTGAAGTTTGGAGGGAACCAGAAGGGCAAGATCATTGGATCTGGCACTATTGGAAATGGTAAACTTCCCTCTATTACTAATGTTTTACTTGTTGAAGGGTTAAAGCATAACTTATTGTCCATAAGTCAATTAAGTGACAATGGTTATGATATTACCTTTAATCAAAAATGTTGTAAAGCTATTAGTCAAAAGGATGGCTCTATCCTATTTAGTGGTAAGAGGAAAAACAACATTTATAAAATAAATCTTTCAGAACTTAAAGTTCAAAATGTTAAATGCCTCTTGTCTGTTAATGAAGAGCAATGGGTCTGGCACAGAAGATTGGGCCATATTAATATGAGACGTATATCTCAGATTAATAAACTTAATCTTGTCCGAGGACTCCCTAATCTGAAGTTCACTTCAGATGCTCTCTGTGAAGCATGTCAGAAAGGAAAGTTTTCAAAAACATCTTTCAAATCAAAAAATGTTGTTTCTACTTCTAAACCACTAGAATTACTTCATATTGATATGTTTGGACCAGTGAAAACTGCATCCATCAGAGGCAAGAAGTATGGATTAGTCATTGTTGATGACTTTAGTAGATGGACATGGGTAAAGTTCTTAAAACACAAGGATGAGTCACATTCTGTGTTCTTTGACTTCTGCAAGCAAGTCCAGAATGAAAAGAATTTCAAAATTATAAAAGTCAGAAGTGATCATGGTGGTGAATTTGAAAATAAATATTTTGAAAAATATTTTTCTGAAAATGGCATTGCTCATGATTTTTCCTGTCCTAGAACTCCACAACAGAATGGGGTTGTAGAGAGGAAAAACAGAACTTTGCAAGAAATGGCCAGAACCATGATCAATGAGACAAATCTGGCAAAACATTTTTGGGCAAAAGCAATCAACACAACCTGTTACATTCAGAACAGAGTGTCTGTTAGACCTCTTCTGAAGAAGACTCCTTATGAACTGTGGAAGAACAAAAAGCCCAACATTTCATATTTTCATCCTTTTGGATGTATTTGCTATATGTTAAACACTAAGGAAAATCTGAGCAAGTTTGATTCCAAAGCACAGAAGTGTTTCATGCTTGGATATTCTGAACGCTCTAAAGGCTACAGAGTATACAACACTGAGACACAGATTGTGGAAGAATCCATTCATGTCAGATTTGATGATAAGCTTGGCTCTGAAAAGCCAAAGCAGTTTGATAACTCTGCAGATAGGGAAGTAGTCTTTATTGACTCTGAAGTTCCAGAAGCAGACAAAATTCAAGTGAAGAAACCAGAAGCAACTCCAGATGCTACTCCCTTAACTTCTCAAATGAATAATCTAAACATTTCTGAAGAGTCAACTATTAGAGGATCATCATCCAGAATTAAAGCTTCTCATCCAGAGGATGTCATTATTGGAAAGAAGGATGATCCCATCAGAACAAGATCCTTTCTAAGATCATCTGAAGCATCACTATTTGGACTAGTGTCAGAAATTGAACCATCTTCTGTAGATGAAGCTCTGCAAGACAATGATTGGATTATTGCCATGCAAGAAGAGCTAAATCAATTCAGCAGAAATGATGTATGGGATCTAGTTCAGAGACCTCAAGGATTCAATATAATTGGTACAAAATGGGTCTTCAGAAATAAGCTAAATGAGAAAGGAGAAGTTGAGAGGAATAAGGCAAGGCTGGTTGCTCAAGGGTACAATCAGCAAGAAGGTATTGATTACACTGAGACATATGCTCCAGTGGCAAGGTTAGAATCTATACGCCTTCTTATTTCCTTTGTTGCACAAAATAACATCACTATGTATCATATGGATGTTAAAAGTGCCTTTCTTAATGGTATTATAGAAGAAGAAGTTTATGTCCACCAACCTCCTGGTTTTGAAAATGAAAAATTTCCAGATCATGTTTTCAAATTAAAGAAATCTCTATATGGTTTAAAACAAGCTCCCAGAGCTTGGTATGAGAGATTGAGCAATTTTCTTCTGGAGAAGAATTTCATCAGAGGCAAAGTGGATACAACACTCTTTTGTAAAACAATTAAGAAAGATCTTCTAATTTGCCAAATTTATGTAGATGATATTATTTTTGGATCAACAAATATTATGCTTGGAAAGGAGTTTGCTACATGTATGCAGGCAGAATTTGAAATGAGCATGATGGGAGAACTCAGATTCTTTCTAGGAATCCAAGTTAATCAAACTCCAGAGTGCACCTACATACATCAGACAAAATATGTTAAAGAACTTCTGAAGAAATTTAACATGTCTGACAGCAAGCTGGCAAAAACTCCAATGCATCCTACTAGCTCACTTGGCAAGGAAGAGAAAATCTGATGATTTCAAATTAGTTGGATTTTGTGATGCTGACTACGCTGGAGACAAAGTGGAAAGAAAAAGTACTTCTGGAAGTTGTCAATTTCTAGGAAGAAATCTAATCTCCTGGTACAGCAAGAAGCAACCCACAATTTCACTTTCAACCACAGAGGCTGAATACATTGCTGCTGCTGGATGTAGCACGCAGATGCTCTGGATGAAAAGTCAACTCGAAGATTATCAAATTTTTGAAAGTAACATTTCTATCTTTTGTGATAATACTTCTGCTATATGTTTGTCCAAGAATCCCATTTTACATTCTAAGGCAAAACATATAGAAATTAAGCATCATTTCATCAGAGACTATGTTCAGAAGGGAATCATAAATTTAGCCTTTGTTGATACAAATCATCAATGGGCAGATATTTTTACAAAACCCCTTGTTGAAGATAGATTCAATTTTATTCTGAAAAATATTGGTATGGATTTTTGTCCAGAATAATATTTATCAGAAGAAAATTTTTTACAGATGCAAAAATGCTTAATGCTCTGAAGTATTTCTTTTGATTGCTTATTTTATTCTGATCAATATTTCTTTTCTGAAGCTCTGAACTAACAATCTTTAGAAGATCTGAACGTTGGCTAACGTTTCATTTCTTAAGAGAATTCAGAACACATGCAAGCAAACATGTGTCACACCAAATCTGAAGAGGTGGCGTGTACATAACTGAAGAGATGTTTGAGGTGAAGTTTGAATAGTGAGAATCTTGGTTTTCCCCCCAAATTGTCAGAAGCAATTAATGTTTTAAAATGATTATTATTCTCTTCATTTAATGCTTGTTAAAACGTGCAATTTCTGACTGTTGATATGCCTAAGTGCTTTAGTATAAATACATAACTTGTATTCACTTTCACACTTTTCACACTCTCAGAAATTACATGCATTTTCATCTCCTCTTTTCTCTGCATAAAAACCCTATACCTAAGCGTTTGACAAAGCATTCTTCAATGGCAACTTCATCATCAACAGCTGCTCAATTCCAATCTTCTATGGCTGCTGTAACTTCAGAAAACATGGGTGTTGCTCCCTATTCTCCTCCCAAAAGAACTCTTCTAACGCCTGTTGATAAATTGGAAGTTCTATGTGAATCTATGGTTGAGTTTGACTCTCTGGCAGAAAATGGGTTTGAGTTTCGTTCCATCATTGGAGCTCAAGGATGGGTTAAATATTTTGATAGGCTCTTTGGACCAGTTTACCCCCTCCTTGTGAAAGAATTCTGGATTCATGCATCAGTTTACCCCAAGTTCATCTTATCTTCTGTGCTGGGAAAAGAGATCATTATCACAGAAGATCTGATAAGAAAATTAATAGGTTATGAAGAAACAGATGGTGTTTCCCACTTGCCAGCTGGGTGTGTGGACATGGATGAGGTTTATGAAGAAGTAATGATTGCTGGTCAAGCTTCTAACAAATTCAAGGATCTGAAGCCTGACTACAAGATCTTGGCCAAGATCTTCATGGGATGCATCCACCATAGGAAGTCAACAAATTCTCCAGACTATGTCAATAGTGAACAACTATATTTCATGTATTGCCTTAGTCAGAGCACCAAGGTAGATCTTCCATACATTCTTTTTATGCATCTGTGGAACCATATCAATGCATCTAGAGAGTATGTGAAAGAGAAAGGACAGAAGATCAGAACTTGGATCCCCTTTGGAAGGTTGATCTCAGATCTTCTTACTGAGAATGGTTTGGTCACTGCTCTGTACGCTGCTGGAGTTACAGAGGAATTAGAATTTATAATGGGAAAGCCTCTGAATGCTAAAAGTCTTCAGAGACTCAAAATTATTGATGAACTCACAATAGCTCCCAAGAAGCTGAATATGTCTGACTTGAATAAGAGGGTTCCTGTAGATGACTTTCCTTTATTCTTTGCTGAAGAGCCCAGACATATAGTGGTTATGTATATTGATGAATGCAAGAAGGAAGGAAAACCTGTTCCTGCTAATGTGATTCAGCTAGCAAGACAACCACTACTAAATGCAGAAGAAGAAGAAGAAGCACAACTACAGAGGAAAAGGACTCAGCCAGTTGTTGACTCTGCACCTGCTCAGAAGAAGGTCAAATTGCTGAGAAGCCCAAGAAGCTCTTGAAGAGAAAAGAATCTGAAGAAGCTGCTTCTGTACCTACCAAGAGGATCAAAATAAAAGGTACTAAATCTTCTGTATCTTCTGCAAAACTTGTTATTAATGATTCTAATGTTAAGTCTGTACCAAAACCATCTCAACCCAAAATCCATATCAAACATTTTGTTCCACAAACACAACCATCAGAACAACAACCACAACAACCAATACAACAACAATCATCTGAACAATCAGAAAAACAACAAGAATCTCAACCAGAAAAAGCCTCTGACAATCCACCATCAAATAATCCACCTTCTGAACCCATTGCACTTGTTACTTCTGAACCTACAAAAGTAACTTCTGCTCCAGTTTCATCAGAACCAATAACTATTCCTTCTGATTCACCCATCTCAGAACAACCATCCAAACCATCTAAAATTCCTTCAGAACCTACCAATACTTCTGAACCTCACACCCCTGAGACAGAAGTTCTTGATGTCACACCACTAAAAACGGTGTTTCAAGTATCTTCTACCTCTTGTACACCAACCACATCCTCTAACTCCTCAGAATCAGAAATCCACCCAGATTTTCTAATCTCTCCATCTGAAAAATACTCTGAGATAAACCAACCTGAACCTACCATACCTTCTAAAACTTCCATTCCAGATCCTATTCCTCCACCTGCACCATCATCTGAGTTATTAATCCCCAATTCCAATCCAACATCTTCTATATCTTGTGCCCAAGTATCATCTCTTTTTCATAATCTGTCTTATGGTTTCAAACTAAAAGATTTTTATGACAGAGTTGAACCTTCTGAACCCATCAACCCTCTGAAACCAAAACCCACAATGACCCTTCCATCTGTGATTCCTGATTACTTAAAATCTATGTCAGATGTAGAACCTTTAGCAACCATATCATATTCTGCAAAATCTGATAAAGCTGTTGTTTCAGCTCTGCAAATTGCATCTGATAACACTGTTGCATCTGTTGAACCACCAAAATCTGCTTTCAAACCCTACTCAAATGCACCTTTTGATGTAGTTACCCCTCACAGAAGAGCAAAACCTCATTTTCTTAATGCTTTAATCAGATCTAAAGAAAAAGCTTCTGAGATACCTTCATTCCATATTATCCTCCTCCTCTGATTTCCATCCAAAAATCACTTTTTCCACCAACTCCTCAACCTAAACCTGTAACTCTGGTACCCTTGTTATGTTCAAAGCCCAGACTTAATGTTGATCATTTATTTCAAACATTTTTGCAAGAAATACAGATGTATTTAGGTACTGTTCAGAAGAAATGCTCAGCAACAATGGATGCCAAAGAATCTGACATCATCTGGAATGGATTCATCAACAGATTCAACTCTGTAGCTTCAAATCTGAAGAACGTCTGTTCTGATGATGCACAACTCAGATTTGCTGAGGCTGCAAGGACTCTATTCTGGACTATCAACAAATCTGAACCTCTGCTTCGTTAAGATGCTCCTCTTCCATCAACAGAATATACTGATAATGCATTGGCTATGACTTTGGTAGACCCTTCTTCTAATTCCAATGCTCCAGCATCTACAAAACCAATGGAAATTGACTCTGTTCAGGCTACAGAACCTCATCATAATTCTTCATCTGAGATAAACAAAGAACATCCAGATTTTGAAGATAAGATTGCTACTCTGGAAGCTGGATAGTCAGAGATCAAATCCTGGATGGCTAAGCAGGATAAGAAGTCTGAGGATATGACATAATGGATGTCAAAGCAAGATGAAAAGAATGAAACTATCGCTAAGTGGATGTCCAAGCAAGAGAAATCATCCTCTGAGATTACAGATCTATTGAAGATGCTTTTGTCCAAACACTCTTAGATTTTTATCATTCTAATGTTTTTGCATCTATTGATTGCATCTGTACTTTATTGCTATATCTTCTGATGTTTGCCTCTGTACTCTTGATCTGATCTAATGAATGAATCAAAGTTTTCTCCATTATGTTATCTGATTTACTGTTTCCTTTTATTTGTCCGTTTAAAGTTTTTACTTTTTGCTTATGACAAAAAAGGGGGAGAAAATATAGATCTGAACTGTTTAATATAACTTCACCAGAATGAAACTTCAGACATATCTATTCTATCTAACATTTAATCTGACTATTTCAGAACATTTGATAAGTACATTCTATAAAAGAAACTCTGAGTCTCTCAGATCATTTGTCTATTATCAAATTCTGAATCTTATATCTGCAAGACATTCTGACCTTCAAATGTTATAAGAACAAACAAGATCTAACTCTGAAGATTACTCAAGACAAAAGGGAAGTTTCTATTCCTTATTTGTATTTAACTCAGGGGGAGACTCATCATCTCAGGGGGAGTTATAATTCTATTATGTTCAGTTAAACAAAATTTCTGATACTTTTTGTCATCATCAAAAAGGGGGAGATTGTTAGAACACAGATTGGTTCTTAATAATGTCTCTTTGTTTTGATGATAACTGTTAGGAAATTTTGTATTTAAGAATTATATACTCTAAAATTTGTTTGAGAGTTTTACTGCAGATTGAAATAAAATTAACTCTCTAGAAGCAAATCTGAATTGTATACAAGAAGTTATCTTGACTCTAAAGCGCCAGATGCAATCATTAGAAGATTCTGATTGCTGTTTACAGAAGATCCTGAGAGAAGTCTCCAGAAGGATCTGAAGCAAGAAGCTCCAGAAGATTCTGAAGCAGAAGCATCTGAAACCAGTCAGAAGCATCTGAAGCTAAGAAGAATATTGTTTGAAGAGTTTCTCAAAGCATAGTTTCTATAGAAGTTTCTGAAAGTACTAAAGCTGCCAAGTACTGAAGTTCTGTGTCAAATATGCTCTGATGATCAACACGCTGAAAGCACACATGCTGCAGAAGACTTTGATACAACAAAGTTCTGTACATCATTAGAAGATTCTGACTCATTCAGATTCTGATGAACTTGCTGAAAACTGAAGAAGAAATATTCAAAGAATATATCCGTTGGAGTAAATCAAACGTCTCTTTCCTCATTGGTGCTAGACACAAGAACACAGACAAAAAAGATTTTTCTGTGCTTTCTACTTCTAGGAAAGGTCACTTGATGTGAAGACAAAAAGGCTCAGACCTTTTTGGGACTCTCTTCTCAACGTTCAGCTTCCTTGGATCAGCTGCCTATAAAAGGAAGTCTTCACCAAATTCTTCAGTTAGACATTTTGCTGAAAAGAAATCATAATATTCAAAGCTCTCATTCTTTCATATTCATTCTTAGAATTATTTGTACTTAAACTTAAGAGAAAAATCACTGTTGTGATAAAAGATTTTTAGAAGCATTCATACTCTTGTATTTGATTTACATTGATTGTAAAGGTTTTCCTTAAGAGGATTCAGTTGGAATCAGTAGCTCTTGAGAAGACTAAGAACATTTGTTCTTAGGTGTTACTATTGTAATCTGTTTGAGTAAATAGTGGATTAAGTCCATGTTGAGAAAGGCAAATCACTCTAGGAAGGGTGGACTGGAGTAGTTGAGTTCAACGAACCAGGATAAAAATAATTGTGTTTTTATTTCTAAGTTTTAATCTTTCATACTTATTCAACCCCCCTTCTTAGTATTATCTCACCTTCAATGGCGTCCCATTATTTTCAAACTCTCTAGAGAGATTCACCGAATCTCGACGTAACAGATCCTGATTGACGGTATTAGGACTGGGTCTTCAAAAATAGCTCTTTAGGTGAAGTCAAACATAGAATAACCACTTGGAAACAAGGTTGCCCCTATCTAGTAGGATCCTCAAGTTCCAAAAGAACGTACTCATTATTGATGCTCGTGTGTAATCTTTCTGAGATATCAAACAAGGTTAGCAAGTCAGAAATGTTAATTTCGAAACTGTTAATGCAACACACGTGTTTGTCTTGAAGTTTTGAAAAGAGATATCACAACTTGTGACAAAATCACTAGTTAGGATATAGATTTATTTTATAAGGCCAACAAAAATTGAGCATAGCTTATAGGAGTCAGGAAACGTTATCTCACTGAGTATGCTTTTGAAGTAAACCTTACTTCAATTAGGATTTTGAAAGGTGTATTTTAGTTTACGATTTGTAAAACAAAGGAGTAAGGGTCAAAGTATATTTGTACCCACCCATTTTTGAAAGATGTTTATTCTCTTTGAAAAAGTCTTAAATGCTCAATCAAGCTGACTGAAAATTGCCCCAGGTTGAAAATGAGGTTGAAAAATGGTTAAAAAGGAATTAACCGCTTTATATCTTTAGTGTTTAAGAGATTTTGAAATAGTGTCTCACATCATCAGTAAGTTTTTTTTATTCGAAAGCATACCACAAGAGGTTTTGCGTTTTACTTCGTCATCCTCCTTCCAATTCTTCACCAAAGTGAGAAAAAATTGGGTAAAGTTGGCATTATAAAATTATGAAGAAAATTTTTAAGAGTGAAACAAATGGATTTCTTCAAGACAAACGCCTATTGCACTACTTATTCAAAATAACATGTTCTTACATGCCAATTATGCTTTAATCAAAGAAATAAAATAAAAACACATAAGCAAACACAATAAACAAGTGATCAGCATAACGGTGTTTCATTCACGATTGGGCTCCCTCCTCTGAAAGTTAACACTTCACTATCAATCATTTCTTGAACTTTCTCTTGAAAAACTTTGCACTCTTCAATCGAATGCCCCACCACTCCATCATGGAATTCACAGTTGGCGTTCGAGTTGAACCACGGTGGATGAGACTTCGTGATTCTAGTCTTTCTAGGTGTCATCACTGAGTTTCGGATGAAATAAGACCATAGTTGACTGTAAGTCATTGGGATGAGATCAAACCAACGAGTTTCTTCTTTCGGAATACTCAGAGGTGCCTTATGATTCTGAAACCGTCTTCGAACCTGTTGATTCTGATGTTGATCTTGGGAATTCAACCTTCGCTTATAGGATAGTGGCTGCTTACGCTGAGTAGGCGCTTCATACTGATGTTGAGGATAAGGTACTTGAACTGGATCTGACAGGATTTGAGAGGAATCCCAAACTGCATTAACATCAACGCTTCTTTCCTCTAAGGAATCATCAACTGAAATTTCTTCATTAGCTGGACCATTCAAGTTATCACGGATTCTTCCACTTTTGAGTGCGTTCTCAATGTTTACTTCGACTTCTATAATTTTAGAGAAATCTGATGGCACAGCGCCTACCATCCTAACATAATAAGAGTCTGGCAGTGTTCTTAGAAACATCTTGGTTAAATCTTTCTCTGGAAGTGGTGGACGAACCTGGGCTGCCAACTCTTTCCATCGCTGAGCATATTCCCTGAAAGATTCATCATCATTCTTACTCATTCCTTCTAGTTGATCACTGTCTGGAGCCACGTCCAAATTATAATTGTATTGCTTCATGAAAGCATCGGCTAAGTTTCTCCAGGACCGAATGTGATTCCTTTGTAGTTTCATATACCACATAAAGGATGCCCCAGATAAGCTTTCTTGAAAGCAACGAATCATCAATTCATCATTGTCAACATAAGCAGCCATCTTTTGACAAAACATTGTCAAATGATGTCTTGGACAAACAGTACCCTTGTACACTTCAAAGTCAGGCATCTTGGATTTTGGAGGAATAATTACGCCTGGAACTAGACATAGGTCATGAGCATCAAGATCAGATGCATTAGCTCCTTTCATCACTTTCAATTGCTCTTTGAAATCACGAAATTCTTTTTCCATTGCTACAAATCTAGGATCGTCCATCTTCATCTTAGTACGAATATTCTGAGGGTTAGGTACACGCTGTAGAGGCTGGGAAGCTTGAGCAACCAAGTTGTCCTGCACAGGCTGAGGTTGGGTAGGAACATCCACTTGTTGAACATTGTCGTCAGAGGGAAGATTGAATAACGGATTAGTCACCATTCTGAAGCCAGTCATAGAATCCATATCTTCGTTCTCCTTACTATCCCTTAGTAATACTTCAAGCTTGGTCAGATGGCCGAGATGTCGACTGACAAAGACAGAAAGACGGATGAGGATGCAACGGAGAAGAGACACATGCATATGCAAGATGTTAAATGCTAATGCTATGAAAAAATGAGAGGTTTCATGGATTTCAAGTTCTTATAAACGTTACAGAATACCAAGTAAAATTATTTATTATTTTTAATTTTGATAGTGGATTACAAGGAAACAGCCTTATAAGAGTCCTTACTTAATAGCTAAATAAAAACTAAGTAAGCCTTAAGGAAGTCCTTCATCGTGCTTGTTGATATACTTTTCTAAGTGGATCTTCTTGAGGATAAGTTGTCCATGACCAATTTCTAAAGATTAGTTTGATAGAGGAAAATAAATCCTCCATCCCTTCTTTCATTCTTGTTGGAAGTAAAGGGGGGAATCCCTTGTTTAATTGGATCTTCAATATTGATGAAAGCCCTTTGAACTTTTAAGGGTAATGGAAGCCTTTGTATTTGTCTTTTGAGTTTTCTTCAATCTGAGCTCCTACTTCCTTAGGCCATCCAAGTTAGGACTCTCAAAAGAATATTTCAAAATATTTTCCTTTTGTAATCCCTATTGGTTTCTATAATGTATATAAATAAACTAAGAATTCCATGAAACCAATGTAATATGATGCTATATGATGCAACAAACACAGGTAAGCACATAAGGACACAAAGATAAACAAACAAGGGGGACCCTAGGTTTGCAATGACCATGGAGCCAAAGGTATACCCATTCCCAAAGGTCATGGACTAAAGATGGATTGTACCTGTAGAACAGGGTTCTAAAGAGGTTCCAAAGTCATTAGCCCATCTATCGGATATTATCAACTTTCCAACTAACTCGGGGATTAATAATATTCTCAAGTGAACTTCTTTTGAGTGTAGCATCGCGTAGCACTATTTCGGGTGTACTCCCTCATAGTCTCACACTACATCCTAATAAAGGTCAAAGTGGGGTTAAAGGTAACTACGGTCCTTAGTATCATGGACTCCAATTGAGAATAGTAAAAGTTTTCACGACTAAACTCGTTCAACCGAATTATTTTCAAAAGGGTCTCAACTAAGCGGGATTTTCGAATCAACTTAGTTGGGACTCACTCCCTATAAGCCTCATCGAATATATCACCATCCTATCTTAATTTCTCTCAAGTCCGGGTGTAGGACTTTGCCTCACCACTCAAGGATAATAACCCAAAAGAAGTAAAGAACACAAATAAACAAGTAAGCAACTAGGCAGATATATAAAGCAGTAAACAAGTAAAGCAAGGTAGGGAAACCCACTCAGTTCCCCAGTGAAGTCGCCATTTCTGTCGCGGTGAAAATCGGATACCAAACTATTGATTAGTTTGAATCTTTAATTCATTTTGCAACCGAACTTTGATTTGTCTAAAGGAAGGGATAAAGATCGAAATTCCCACGATGCAATGCAAATGCAAGCTAGAGAGTTATAGGTTCGGGGGTCGGTTAAACTTAGGGAAGGTACTAGCATTCTAAACTTCTGTAGTACTCTACATGAACCTCTTGTTTTATATTGTTTATTGCTAAGTCATCTACTTAATGGTTAAAAGACCTAGGGGTTTATTTCTAAGTATACTCGATAAGATGTCGCATCTTATGCCTACATATCCTTACGGGAGTGGAATCAGAGTATTTGTAGTTCCCCTAAAGGGTTAGAGGAGTTCTTTGACTGTGGTCAAAGTTCCTACGGGTTTAGGGTAGTTGTTTGATTGATTTTAGGAGACGAGATGTGTCTTCATTTTAAGGGAGATATAACCGCCACAAGGTGTAGGAAAATAGTCTTTGCATCGTCTTAAGAAAAGGACTTACGTACTCGAATAAGGATCAACGAGGTACACCTTTATCTCTCTTAAGGCAAAGTTCCTACGGTATTGACTGTAATTGATGTGGGGTGGAGATTCTATCTCGCTTAAGATGATTTGGCATCTTTCTCTAATGTGTTTGAATATTGTTTGTATTGTGTTGTTTGTTCTAAGTTGTAAAAGAGTCCTTCCTATGGGGTAGGATCTAACTTAGAAAGATCAACTTGAATGGGATCAAGGATCATGGGGAATATGATGCAAATGATGTGCACTACACACAAGTGTTGACTTATGTGTAGGTTTTTCCTTTGGACGGAATGCGATGCAATAATATAAATTGCGATATAAGTAAATTACTTATACGATAAATTGCGGAAAACGTAAAACATACACATACACATGAAAGCGCTGAAGTGTGTGAGAGTGAAAGTGTCGTGAATGTGAGTGTGCACGATTTAGATTGAGTTTTACGATGTTGATTGATTAAGTTGATTTTGAGCGTGAGGTTGAATTGATTTTATATGTGAAACTGATTAATTCGAGAGATTGATTTTAAGAAAAAGGTTGATTTTTTAGGAGAAAGTTGAGTTTATTTTAGTGAGAATTTGATTTTAGGACGTTATGATTATTTTATAAGGAGATTAATTTTATAAAAAAGAGTTGTTTATTGTTTTTTAATAAAAAGTTAGATTGATGGAGTTGATTTTAGGAAAAAAAGTTAATTTAATTTTATTAGCAAAAGATTTTTGGATGTGAATTGATTTTAAATAAATAGGATTTATTAAATAAAAATGGTTTTTAGATATTATCATAAGAGATAGAAGTTAATTTAGATTAAAAAGTTTATTAATTTATTTTAAAAGTTGTTTTAAGTGTGAGATAATTTCAAAACAAAAAGGGTATATTATTATTTATATAAAAGGTTATTACGTTTATTAAAAAGAAAACTAACTAAATGGTTGCTTAATTAAACAATTAATTTAAGAAAAAAAAGATCAATAGTTAATTTCATAAAAATTGATTAATATTAAATTAATTAGTTAATAAAATACTTGTTAATTGTTTATTAAAAAAGACTGATTTGGTAAAGGTTTAAACGTATTGATTGGATAAAAAAAGGTTAATTATGGGAGATCAATTGAGGTAAACGATAGTTAAGGGTTAATTAAGATTAGAGGGTGGTTAGTGGATGATTGGGGTGATTTAGTGGTGATGTGTGTGTGGTGAGTATGTTACGTTTACACAAATTAGAAAAAAGAAAAAAAAACCTAATTTCCCCCCCCCCCCAAATCCCTAAATCGAGGCCGATCCTCTCCTCTCTCAGTTCCCTCGTTGTTCTTCTTCTTCCTACTTCTCCGTTCTTCTCATTGTCGCGCCTCCTCATTTTCTTCATTTTCTTTCGCCTGAAACATAAACAGAGAACATCAAAAAATCAATAATTTCGACATGAATCAATGGCTTACCGAAATTTGGGGACAGCGAGATTGTGTTCGGGGTGATGGGCTATATTCACGGCGGCTGTGAAATTGGCGAGAGTTTGAGGATTTCCGGGTTTGTAAAGACAGCAACGACAGTGAAGAAGATAAGTTTCAAAATTCCTTCTCTTTTCTGAAAGTATTAGGGTTTCAAATTGGGGATTTTCTGTGTTATGGATGGTTGTGTATTGTCTCCTTTCGTAGGTATGTGTGTGTGGGTTTTCTGTTTGTATTTTGAAGTTTTTCTGCTACGAGTTCTCTCTCCTAATCTTCATCTCAAACCTTCTCTTATATAGGCTTCAAACCAAAATCTCTTATTTAAAACTCTGACTAAAAAGCCATGATTGCTGTGTTGGAACCTTCCGTTTTAGTTTAGACGAAAATTGAAATCTTTCCCTTTTTGTCTGATTTCGTAACTGCCTGTTAATGAGAAAATCTCTTCTGTGTGATTTTGCCAATCACGTTTAATGCTTCAAAGTTATGAAAATTTGCTAGCTGTTATTGAGTTGGATCTTTTTCAAACGGATACATTCCATAATGGGTTACTAACTCTGGATTTGCAATTTGGCAGAGGCAGATAACAATTTGATTTGGGCCAAGGGAAATGAGCAGCCCAGAGCAATTTCCACCATCTGAAAGTTTCTTTACGGCTTTCTCACGAGGAGTTACAAGCGTTAATTCAGTAGAAAGCTCGCTGGCTCTAGTTTGTATATGATTCAAATGAATGCTTTTGTCTATGTTGATTCAAACCCTTCCAATCCGTATGAGCAACAGAAGGTGGCTCTTTTGGATACCGTGGAATTGTATGTTCCTCAAGAACAAATTCTGCAAACTGGTGAGAGGAAACATCAGCGGTTCTGGGTTTGTTCTTATATATAGCTTTGTGTCTAATTGATTTTTTTTTGTGCCAATTAACTCCCTCTGAATATTGCTGTTATGTCTTGACAGGGTTGGAGGAAAAACGGCGGTGCTGGCTTATATTTGGAGACTCTGCAGATTTGTACAGGGAAGGGTTAAGAACCAGTAGCGTGTGGATCATTTTTTGCGAAGAAGCTCTCGATTTATTTCATAACTTTATCGGCATCTAGAAGTGGCAGCCATGGCCTCGTTTATTCTCTCCTTTGGTCTTGCGTCCTGGTAAAGCGTTTTACTTGTATGTGCTGATTTTGGTGAAGAACACATTATGCTTATTTGCATATGTTGCTTTTGTGAGCAAGTCCTTTGATTGAATTTGATGAGTTTCTATGCAATTTTATGGACTTATCATCTCTGTTGTTTGTTATTAGGATGCCAACCCCTTTTCACATGGCAGAAAGTAGTTACCACCTGTGGAGTCCGTCCGTTCATGGCTACTTCAATCGACATTCGTTTCGGTCTGAGTTGCAGCAACGCACTGTAAGGGACACTCGTGTGTTATCAACTTTAAATTTGTCACCGTCATCAGATGCTCTGTGGTTTTGCGATTCGTCAAAGGTGTGCTTCCTGCCCAATGTTGCCAGATTGGTTCAGGCTCATGATTTGGATTTTGCAAGCCATCCTGCTAGCTACTTCCGTAAGTTGTTCTTGCTGGATTCGAAATAAAAAGGGATAAACCTTTGATATGTGCACATGGTAGTTGTTGCTCCTTGTTGTAATTGGGCATCAAGTTCGCTTCTTGATTTAGTGTCTCTCTTTGTTTCCGTTACAGATTTAACAATGATTGCTTTGGGGTCATTCAGGTATGCAACGTCTTCCTGTGCGTCGAAGTTGGCAAGTAGCCATATCTGCCCTATAGCTTTCAAAGCCTGTAAGTCTTCCATCACAGAGGGGTAAGCATCCTTTAGGCCAATAACAACAATGCCCTCTGGATACTTATGTACCAGTTGAAGAAGCTCAGTTTTATCCTTAAGACCATACTTTGCCTTGTAAGAGGATTGTGGTCCGTCATAGTGTACTTTTGGTTTTTTCCTCAGATTGTCAAAAACATCTTTGTTAGCCCTCATGTCAACATAGCATGCTTCATTTATTTGCTCTGGAGTATATGCCTTTCGCGTCTCAAACAACATATTAATAACACGCTTCATCTGACCACCAACAGGGGCTTTCCGTATAGTATACCATGAGTGAGATGAAATCAAAACTCAATTAATGTAGTTCCCCTCAATCATAAAACATACAGACGGGAAACTTCTGCCTTTCAGACACGGTGCAACATTTTCACCCGCGGCCGCGTGAGTATTGTATCCTTCTTCTTCTGCGAAGATTTTGGCACTTGCGCGATTTTGGTGTTCGTTTCAGTTGGTTACCATGGAGGTGCCGGTGGCGGGATTGCTTCCATGAGCATGTGCAGGATGGATTTGGAAACTGATGACACTGTAAGTTGGTAGCTATAAGCACTTGCAGTTTTTTTATTTTGTTTTATAATCCATTGCATTGTAATGGTCTATATCTGTAATTGTTATGCCAATGATGTGATCAGGAGAGCTCATAAACATCTTCCTTGGACGATGAGGAGAACATTCCTGAAGGGTGTAACGCCTCCTTTGAAGGATTTGTTTTGGTGTGATTCTCAAAAACAGGCTGGAGGGACTTCTGCAATGTCTGCGCCGCTGCCTGCCTGTGTTTAAATTTAAAAGAATATGCATATTCAACTTAGAAAGAAAAGGATTTGCGGTTTCTCATTAAATTGGTGCCATAATTCCCCTTTCTAATGCCTGTTTATTGTGAATGCAGGCTCAGATATTGACGACGGCGCCGGTTGTTGGTCCCTTGAATCCCATGGTAATAACAGCGGGTTAATCATCATAATCTTGGACAAAGTTCATGAGAAATGATCATATGATGTCGCTTTCGAATGCGTGGCTTATAAGAGTCTTGAATCTTGTGTGCCTTGAAGAAAAAAACTGAAGTAGCTTAATGCACGACGTGTGGAAGAACTATTCTGCCAATTTGGATTTGCCCATTCTTGTAGTAGTTGTGACTTAGAGCTTCAAGATGTGGGATTGGATGCAATGCACTTAAGTTGTAACCTTTAAGTGACTTGTGAATAGATTTAATTTGTAAACACTTGATTTTGTGACTTCTTGTAATAAACTTGAAATATACTTAGCTCATGTAGCTTTGTCATGGAGATAATAAATGATCGTGGTCCTTTGAAGCTTTTTGAACTCTGGATTGGCTTATAGTGTTTGTCATCTTTGAAAATCGAATCCTTGAAAGATATTGGATTATGATGAAATTTAAGAGCATTTTGCGAACTTGGACCAGGTAGGAAAAACGACCATAGGTTTTTAAACGTAGCATTCAGTCGGGATTGTTCCTCTTGAATTTGATGGAACCTTTCTTGTGATGATTTTTGTGGATGTTTCAAATTGAACCATGACTTGATTTTGACTTCCCTTTTTTTTGCATTTCATGAGCACAATGGAAAAATGCTTGAATTTTAGTCTCATAAATCTTTAATATGAAACTCATTGGTTGTATTTGAATAATGGTAGATTGTTGGAATGGCTCTTGCAATTTGACTCTCTGAGTTTGGAGTTCGAAATGGATGCACATAAACACTGAATTTGTATTATTCTTCTTCGAGTTGCTAACCAGGACCCCTTCTTGATCTCACTATTCTGATAGATCACGAGACTACATCTCTTTCTCAAACAACTTTCCTTGCGACTAAAAGGGTATGAAACCTCAGTCTTCTTCTAGAGATCTCTGAGCCTCCACAAACCAAGAGCATATATAAAATTGCATACCATTTGAGCCTTCCTCGGCAGCAACCCTATCTCCACAAATGAAAATAACAAAACGAGAGTTGCCAAAACGGTTAGTTAATAAACATATACACAGAAATAAAACAAGCAGAAACAAACATAAGGAGGCGAGATCTTATGGTCAAAAATTAGGGTGCGACACTGCCACATAGTTGACAGATGTCGTATACGGTGTTAGTACACCAGAATTTTGAATGCAAAGTCAAGACATTATAATACCATAACAAATAGTAAACAATTAAAATGAGATGCAGGAAATAAATAACATGAGGTAGTTGTTAACCCAGTTCGGTGCAACATCACTTGCATCTGGGGGCATCCAAGCCAGGAAGGAAATCCATTTTAATAGTATTAGTTTGAAGTTCTAAACAACCTCTAATTTTACAAACATCACACCTAATCACTACCCGTGAAATTTCTACCTAAGACTCTCCTAGATATGAGACCCCTCTCACTCTCCCCCAATCACACAACAATGATGACAATGAAAATAATCAAACAAGGAGACACACTCTAATAAATAAAATCCACTATTGCTTAAAATCTCATGAGTGATTCACAAATACAACTCAACTAAAATATTACAGCCATAGTATCAAGGTGATACAAGAATGGCTCACAAAGAACAAAGAACAAACAAAACCCTAGAACAAAACTCTCACACAATACGACTGCTCTCTTTTCATTTAGGTTTAGAGTCTTCTTTTTAATATCCTTTAAAAAGCATGGGCTTGAATAGAAAATCGGGCTAAATTAAATAACACATCCATAATAATTTGGAAGAGAATATATTATTAAATGCATATCCATAATATTCTGGAAGAGAACATATTATTTCCTTAAATGCAGATCCAACTACAGCTACTGCACAATCTTTTGCAGAATCAAATCTAATCTAATCTTTCGTTAAATGTTTTTACAACCATTCTTAGGAAATATTGCACATCTAGAACCGAGATTTGAGCTTCTAAAAACACATGCTTCTTGGACTCTAATATACTAGAGTCATATCTTCAAAGAATCTCCAAAGATCTCATGCTTAAAAACAGATCTTCCAAGAATGTAAAACAAGATATACTTTTTTACTGCACCAACATGTCACGACATCTTGTACAACATCTCGCTAGAATACTTGTTTTAACAAAATTCAGCCAATCATAAAGCAAACAACCTAACAATATCCCCCTTTGGTAAATTTTGGCTAAAACAACCTTTGCAAAACATATCATGTAACAAACAATAAACACAAGAGAACTTCTTCAAAATACATCAGAGGCATACGCAGTAGAACAAAATAAAACCAACCTCACAGAGCACCACATCAGATAGAAATAAATGCTTACAATCAGGATGTCAAGACATCAGGAATGACCCCACAAGCAACCATACATCAGAAATAATATCATATCCACTCATGTTAGCAATAAAACATCATGCTCCCCCATAAACACCAGATTAGGAGCAAAAACAACTACTCTCTCTCAAGTAGTACTCCCCCTTAAAGGTAGATCAAACATAAATAAAATCTACCAAACTACTCCCCCCTTTTTAGTCATGATTTTGACAACACAACCATACATTCACTAGGAGTAAAAAAAATATCTATATAGCATATACAGAAGCAATAATAAAAAATAGGGCACATCAAATGTCAACACTGTTATCTGTTTCCTCATCTTTATCACCACCATACCAGATGTCACAATAATTTTTGGGACATGTGTCCCTGCAAACCACCTATAGTGCAAAGAAAGAGGAGATTCCCTCTTACATGCAACATCAGAGCTGACCAAAATACCAGGGTGGTGACTGAGAATAACACCATCATTAGTCACTTCCACCTTAGCTTGCTCCCCTCACTCCTACCCATAAACCCATTGATAATTTCAATAGAAAACTCCACACATTCACCTCTGTTATAAACCTTCTTATACTTCTTTCTCATCTTAGTGCCATAGTCCTCAAATGTGTACATTGAATTTCTTCACCAGCAACTCATAGCAGTCACCAAAACCATCAACACTCTTTACAAACCAACATCCTCAATAAGATTCACCATCGAATGGAGGTAAGAGAAAGTATCCCTTGCACTCTTTTGCACCTGTAATTGCTATAACTTCTCGAGTGTGCAAATTAACAATTCTCCCCTAAACTTCTCAAACTTATTTGCATCCAAAGCCTTAGTAAATATGTCTGCCAATTGCTTCTCAGTGGCCACATGCTCAAGAGTAACAATTTTTCCTCAACAAGATCCTTAGTAAAATGATGATTAATGTCAATATGCTTTGTCCTGCTGTGTAGAATGGGATTCTAGTAAATGTTTATTGCACTCAGATTGTCACAATATAATATCATAACATCATGTTTGACATTTATTCCTATAGCATTTGTTTCATCTAAATTAATTGAGAGCAATTGCTTCCTGCAACAATATACGCAACCTCAGTTGTTGACAAAAACACACAATTTTGCTTTTTACTGAAACAAGAGATAAGATTGTTTCCTAAGAAAAAATATCCACAAGTACTTTTTATATCACCGACACTACCTGATTAATCTTCATCATATTACCCTACAAGCTAGGAATTTGGACTATGAGAATACAATATTCCAATAATCACTAGTACCATTGATGTATTTCAAGATCCTCTTCACTTAAGTAATGCGGCTCATTTTAGGCTCTGCCTGATATCTAGCACAAAACTTCTACAGCAAAAGTGACATCTGGTCTGCTAGTTATAAGATACAACAGACTACCAATCATAATTTTGTACAAACTTTGACCCACATTAACACTATTTTCATCCTTGGATAGTTTCAAGTGTGTTGCAGCATGTGTCCTTTGTGACTAGAACTTTCTAGACCAAACTTCTTCAATATATTCTTAGCATACTTGCTTTGAGAAATGAAGATAGCATCATCCATTTGTTTAACTTGAAGACCAAGAAAATAAGTTAGTTCACCAACAAGACTCTTTTGAAATAAATTTGGTTCATACCATGTATCCTTTAAAGTTTTGATGATAACAAAGTTTTTGAAAAACAGTTAGGATTTCTAACTAGCTGGTTCCTATATGTGGAATTATACTTACTTGGTAAAACTAGTTCTGACAAGGAATCCTTAAGAATAAGATTTCAGTGTTAAAGTTTTCTTATACTGGTTCCTAAAGTGTTCCTATATGTATAATTGAATCCTTGGTGTTAAAGTTTTGATGCTGTTGTATTAATAATAAGAGAATAAGAAGCTAATCTGTTAATGTCGCTACTGCAAAAAAAGGCGCCGGCAATGGCAGAAGAGTCGCCACCTATCGTTATTTATCCCAAAGGAGGGAAACAAAATGATAAGGAGAAACCTAGCGAAAAGGGATAAGATCGGTCATCGCAACCAAATCTCGGGTTCGGGAGTCGGTTACGCAAGGGAAAGGTATTAGCACCCCTCACGTCCGTCGTACTCGACGGGATCCACGCTTGTTTTGTTTATCTAAAAGCATTATTTATCTATCTAACTAATGGTCTGGGTCAAAAGAAAAAGAAAAGGACTCGACAGAGCATCGCTGCTCCGGGCCTACGTATTCCCTCGTGCAATAGGAAAGTCAGAGTCAATGTAGTTCGCCTAATTACGGGTAAAAGATGGGGGAAGGTTGCTCGCCAAGACATCGTGTCTTGTGCCTACGTACTCTCAACAGGTATGAGAGATCAGAGAGAACGTAGTTCGGGATAAAAAGAACACAGGTTTATTCAACTGTTTTTTACCCGAGTAAGGTTAACAGATAGTTCTAGTAGTTGGTGTATGCAGCTCACTCGTTGGAGACTTAGGCGTTAACGTTTGTGGTAGAACTAAGAGTTAACAACACTCTTTTATCTGAAAAGATTTTCCATTAAGGGAGAGCCCCAAAGGGCAAAGGAAGTTTGAATGTTTGTTTTGAAGTCTTTTATCGGAGAAGTGTTTTTTGATGAATGTTTGTAATTCATACTGCACTAGAGACTATGACTTAGGAGTGAATGTGACGCATATCGTCCTAAGGACGCATACTAAACACTCTAGGTAATTGAGGAGAAGCTCCCCAATCACAATTTCCCAAGTAGCTTAAGGCTCGTAACGTACAATACTCATTAGCCTTTATTAAGTGTATTACTGTGGTTTGAAGATGAGAAGAGAGAAAAGGAGTCTAAAGGGGGACTAATCAAAACCCTAATGTTGTCATGTAAAATGGTCCTAAGGTTGAGTTTGAAAGGGAAGCTATCCTATATGTTATCATGCAAAGGATTCAACCTAAATTTCTATCATCACTCCCTTAAACAAGGAAGTGAGAGCCCTAAGGGAACATGCCAGAGGGAAACAAAAGAGAGCTATCCAGCAGATGAAGTATAAAATGTGACTGCACATGCAATGCAACAATACAAGCAAATGGAGGACACCTCAACCTTTAATGCAAACATGTCAAGTATGAAAAGCAGATAAACATCCAAGCAAAGGGAGGAAACCTCAACCTTTAGATGCAAGCATGAACTTAAGGAAAAAATACCTGCACATGCAATTCTATCGTAATGCATCACAACAAACAATCAATCAATCATGAAGAAGAGATAAACAAGATGAGGAGCAAGGAAATCATCCCAGGAATTCATCAAGTTTAGATGTGTATCAACACAATAGTCCATCAAAGGTTCAACCTCTTCATGGAATTCACTTTAATTATTCCAAGGGAAGAACCAGGCTCTCACAAGAGGGATCCTAAGATTGTAGGACTGATGAGTGAGGTGGAATTTAGTGGAGATCTAAGGTATTAGGTTAATGTGTATCAACACAGGAGTCTTCAAAGGCTCAACCTCTTTATGGAATGCACTTTAATTCTTCCAAGGGAAGAAGCAGACTCTCACAAGAGGGATCCTGAGATTAATGGACAATAAGGAGGGAATGATGATGGGAAGCATGGTGTAGACCAAGGGAATCCACCATGACACTCAACCAAAATCTTTAAGATATATCCTCAAGAGTTCTACCATTCATGGCATGACTTTAGTTCTTCCAAAGGAAGAACTATGCTATCACCAATGGGAGCCCTAAATCATAGGATAGAGGAAGGTGGGGGGAACCAAGCAAGGAAAAGGAATCACACAAGGATGAGAAACCAACCACTTAAAAGCTTCTAAGGAAACCTAAAAGTTACGCTCTAAAAGAAGTCTATCCTAATCAAGCTATGGACATGTTAAATACTTGAAATTTAACCTACATAGGCTTCAACCTATTTACTATGGGAACATGCAAGGATTGGGTGCCTAAGGATTGCAAAAGGATCACCTAAAATGCAAAACTAGGTGAAGGTTCTATGGGGGACACACTAACATCAGCCAGAATGCAAAATCTATTAAAAATAGTAAAACCAGCCAAAAAAACCTAAGAAAAACCCTAAGAAGTCTTCATGATGTTAGGAATTTATGGTTAAAGTTGTGGAGCAAAACTCCAAGCCTAAGTATGCTAACAGGGGCCAAAATCCTAATGTGTTCTATGGATAAGGCAAAGGGAAAGGGTGCTAAAGATCTACTTCAAACCCAAACTAAATTATATCTAAAAATCAGAACCAAAATGCCTAGAAGTCAATCAAGGTGTCTAGAATCATCAGACAAAAAATCAGAAGTGTATTCTATGCTTTGAATAGGAAATGAAATTCTAGAAGTAAACATGTATATTTCTCACATTTAAAGAACAACCAATCATGGAAAATTCACATTAAATTGAAAAATGATCTAAAAATCAATCTAACAATTTGTAAAATCATTTAACATGATGGGGTACCTTGGGGAAAATTTCATGAATTTTGGATACATTTTACTATTTTTAATGAAATAAAAGTAAGCAACCATAAAACAAAGAAATTAAGAAAAAGGAAATGAAAATTGAAAAAGTTGTGGTGTGTTTAGCAACTGGATCACGTGTATTCTTTGGGCTTGTGGAAAAAAGGGGTGTGAATAGAAGATAGGGCCAGTCCACTTCAGAGTTTCAATAAGTGAAACTCTACGTTTCATTTAATCAAAGCCAACCAGCGAAATGAAATCAGGGCCTCACGATAGGCCCCAGGTTAATGGATCCATGGTTGTGGGCATGACACGCAAGCGTCTGGAAATTCAACAAAATATGAGATGCCATCATGACCGCGTGTGGTATGAAGGTCAAACAATTCACCAAGATCCAAGGGCTACGGTTGCATCTGAGCATTTAAATGGGAAATGGTGGGAAAATGCAGACGACGGCCGGAGAAGTCTTCGGTCGTCTTCTCCGGTTGCCATGAACAGTACCAGTCTTTAAAACTCAACAAAACCTAGAATTTCTTATACTAATTGATTCCTCTCACTGCATAGATCACTAATCCACTTCTCAAATTCATTTTTACTCTAAAATCAAGCCAAATCGAATCCAGCAAGAAAACACGCCATATCAAGAATTGGTGTAATCAAGCTTTAAACCTATCCTAAATTCATCTACATGTCTCAAGGATCCTAACCACATGAAAATGGAGTGCTAATTCAACAAGAATCATGAGCAAAGTTGAAATGTAAAAACCTGGTTTGAAGCTAGCACACAACCTTGAACTGATGCTAATTCTTGCTCCAATTGATCCAGAAAGCTTCTATGAACCTTCAGAGAGCTCTTGATGATCTTGAATTGAGTTGAATTGGCTTGATTATTGGAAATGCAATTTCACTTTCTTCCTCACTTCTCTAACTGCTTCTAACAGAATTTTGCACCAAACTTCATCAATCCAATCATGGAATTATTCTACATCTTATATAGATTTGATGTGGAATCGGTTTGAGACCCAATTGTGGCTGTATTTGAGAGTGGATATCCAAATTTTTTCACACTTTGAGGCCCATGGAAGTGCACGAATTTGGCTTGAAAATGCTCTCAAGCTTGCTCAAATTAAATGCTTGGGATGCGTAATGTAGTTCAATGGATATGATTTGCTCCTTGTTTTGGATCAATGGTAATTTTGAAAGTGTTACTTCAAGATGAAGTAACATATGAAATGTCATGTTTCTTTGGCTCAAATTGCAAATCCCTAAGTGCCATTGTGTTTAAAATGTGAAATGCACTCAAAATATGCACAAATTTGCACAACTTTGGTCCATTATGAATTTATTTGAATTTTTTGACTTTTAATGGCTTTTAATGTTCTTTTCATGAAAATTTCTTCATCAAATATTTAATCCAAGCCATATAAATGATTCCTTGATGATTTGTTGAACAAATGACCCTATTTTGAGCAACTTTCAAGTTGGAAATATTTCCATTTGAGATGTGCAAAGTGGTGAAATTGGCCTATAACACCAAGTGACCTATAATTAAAGTTTCCCAAAATACCCCTGCCTTGCAAGCTTCATATCTTGAGCTTCACAAATCAGCTGAAGGACTTCTAGTAATCTTTGGAAATCTAAGAGCATAAGAAACAACATTCATGTTTGGGTCAAGATGAGGAGAGATATCCTTCTAGGTCAAAAATGACTTGGTAGTTGGTTGACTTTCAAGGACCAAAATCACATTCATCTGATGACCTGTAACTTGTCCGTTTCACAACTTGATTTCTAGAAATCCAATGGAAGACTTCTAGTACTCAAAAGAAAGCTAAGAGCATGCTCTACAAGTCTCATGTTTGAGTCAAGGTGAGATGAAACGTTTATCTTGAGATATGTGGGCTTGAAGTTGGGCACTAAATTGGGGATTTTACACTGTCAAGCTTAGAAACCCTAGCCTATGAACTTCTCACACTCTTGAGTATTGATGAATTGGTATTGGAATCATCCCTTGGGTGTCTCAACACATCATTCCATGACTATTAGTTCTTGGGATTGAGTCTCAAACTCTTTCAATTCAACTGTTGACTTAGGGTTGACCAGATGAAAACCCTAATTGCACCAATCTTGGTTGTGACTTCTTATATCTAGTATAATAGCTTGCCCAAGCTCCATAATGACTCTCAAGACATATCATGGGCTCTCTCAATGCTTTAGGTCCACATCCATGGATTCAAAATCATCAGATGATCTCCCATGACCTTCAAGTTAGGAGATGTGCACACAACTGTCTAGCCACTCCTCTGGGGATCTTTGACTTCTTTGATGAGGATATCAACCCTTGAATACTTGAATAAAGACTCTTGAATAGCTTTAGAACCTTGTGGTAGCCCTTTCTTGATAAGCACACCTCTTGATCCCTGCACACATGTCCATGCAATGCATATGCTAATGCTAAGATGAATGCAATGAAACATAAGCTAGGTGATAAAAGGTTGGGAAAATTTTGGGGTGCAACAGCTGCCCCTATTCAAACGGCTTGGAATTGACTGGGTGAGAAGCGAATGGCTCTCATGCAATCAAGGTAAAAGACGGTTGAATACCAATAAACCCGGAAATTTGCCAACCGCAGAAATAAACTGCAAACAAATTGGTAAAAGATCTCGGGAAACTGAAATGATAGTTGCACGAAAAAAAGCTGGTTGACTACTATTTCAAATCTTTGTCTGGCTTTGTCATTAAGTCGGGAAGATCATCTGATTTCTCCGTCGGACTTCATCATCAAGTCGGGAAGTAACCACTGATTATTCGGTAGCTGATAACTGATTTTGCCGTCAGGCACTCTGCATCATCTGGAAGACTTTCTTAACATCACCTCCGGACATCCTCATCAAGTCGGTAAGGAAATTTGACATCACTGTCTGACTTCATCATCAAGTCGGTAAGAAAACATTTGACATTGCTGTCTGACTTCATCATCAAGTCTGGTAAGAAAATTTCTGTTGAACTTAGTCATTAAGTTGGGAAGAAAATTTCTATTGAACTTCGTCATCAAGTTGGGAAAAAAATTTGGCGTCACTGTTGGACTTCGTCATCAAGTCAGAGGAACACATCTAACATCGCTGTTGGACTTCGTCATCAAGTTGAGAAGGAACCTTTGTCTAACTTTGTCATCAAGTTGGTAGGTATACTTCTAACATCGCTGTTGGACTTTGTCATCAAGTCGGTAAGAAAATTTATGTTGAACTTCGTCATCAAGTCTAGAAGAAACCTTTGTCGAACTTCGTCATCAAGTCGGTAGGTATACTTCTAACATCACTGTTGGACTTTGTCATCAAGTCGAGAAGAAACCTTTGTCGAACTTCGTCATCAAGTCAGTAGGTATACTTCTAACATCGCTGTTTTACTTCCTCATCAAGTTATTGTTAGAATTCTTCATCAAGTTATTGTCAGACTTCGCCATCAAGTCTGAGGAACATTTGTCATTGTCAGACTTCATCGTCAAGTATGAGAAACATTTGTTGTTGTCAGACTTCGTCATCAAGTCTGAGAAACATTAGTCATTGTTAGACTTTGTCATCAAGTCTAAGAAACATTTGTCATTGTCAGACTTCGTCATCAAGTCTGAGAGAAAATCGTCATCGTTGTCGGACTTTGTCATCAAGTCTGAGAAACATTCAGCGTCGCTACCTGAAACCTGCTAGGGATAGAACTTCCTGGCGTCTCCGTCTGACTTCCTAATCAAGTCTAAGGGAAATTTCTGACTTCTCCGTCTGAAACCTGCTAGGGATGAAATTTCTTGACATCTCCGTCTGACTTCCTCATCAAGTCTAAGGGAGACTTTGGACTCCGCTGGGGATTCTGGAGAACTTCCTCAAGTAACTCCGTCAAGTATCGACCTCAAGTCGAAGGGACCCATCTGACATCACCGTCAAGTATCGACCTCAAGTCAAAGGGAAACATCTGACATCACCGTCAAGTATCGACCTCACGTCGAAGGGATACATCTGACATTACCGTCAAGTATCGACCTCAAGTCGAAGGGAACCATCTAACATCACCGTCAATCCTTTGTTGGGGATAATGTTCCTGACCTTGTCACCAGGTTTCCACTAAATTGATAACAACTACTGACATCACCGCCAAATAAAACACAAAGCTGATGAACCACTAGCCTTGCCGTCGAGTAAACCATCATTCGATAACATCCTGACATCACCGCCAAGTAAATAGAGAACCACAATCTTGGTAAATGTTTGACATCACCGTCAAAACTCCATCGATAGCCTTCTAACCTCACCATCGGATAACCATACTACCCAGAACACGTCTGACATCACCGTCAAGATTGAGCATCTGACTTCATCGTCGAACAATCATATATCTGATACACACCTGACCTCACCGCCAAGATGGAGCATCTGACTTCGTCGTCGGACAATCACATATCTGATACACACCTGACCTCACCGCCAAGATGGAGCATCTGACTTAGTCATTGGACAATCAAATATCTGATAAACACCTGACCTCATCGTCAAGATTGAGCATCTGACTTCGTCGTCGGACAATCAAATATCTGATAAACACCTGAACTCACCGTCAAGATTCACTAATCAATTGGAGGAAATCCTCTGACATCACAGTCAATCATCTGCTGGGAATAACATTCCTGATCTCGCCACTAGTCATCCCTGAAGTTGGTAACCCACTACTGACATCACCGCCAAATAAAGAATGAAGCTGATAAACCTCTGATATCGCTGTTGAGCAGTCTTCTATGATAACCTCCTGACATCACCGCCATATAAGTGGAGAATCACAATCTCGGTAAACTTTTGACATCACCGTCAGATACCCATAAACACATCATCTGAATTGGATAGCCACTAACATCATCGTCAGACCCTTGCAAAGAGAAGCTTCAACCATACTACTCTGAGGAGAAATGAGGAGAATTTTAACCAAACAACTCTGCTGAGGATTCTGGAGAAATTAACCGAGTAACTCTGTTGGAAAAACAGCTGCACACAAGAACGGTACCCACCTAGCTCATGTTTCACGTGCATATGTTTGACAATGGCGTAATGCTCCACACAAAAGTGGAAATGCTACTCGTTTAAGGTAGATGCTATGCATGCATGCAAAAATGCTACGGATCCAAATCAGCAAAATAAATGCTGAAGAGAGAACCCTCATGTCAAGGAGAAGGAATCAACCTGATGGGAAGGAGGAATCATCCTGCTGAGGAGGTGAAATACACCAATTTTAATTGGACTTAACCTGGGGAAACAAGTCTCAAACGACCTTTCCGCTGGGAAACAAAATTCTACGAGAAACTATACTTGCTCAACTGGGTATACGAACCACAAACTGCTGAGGAGAAGATGCCGACCGCAGAAATAAACTGCACGGCCTTCGCAGATAGAACTTTCTTGGAGATACGGACTCCGATGGGGAAAATATAGCGACAGCTACTCAACTACTCTCACATGCCAGAGAAGACAAACAATGGCCTGAACAGCCTTCCCGGATTCGGCTCTCTTGGGGGAATATAGCACCAGCTATCTAACTACCAGGGATAAGGGCACACCCTTAACTGCTCCTTCTATCCTGCATACCACTCTACTGGGGACAGAGATACCAACTCCAATTGCTGGGGAATGGACTCTGGTTGGGGAGAGTCTATCTCCGCTTGGGGAGACCAATTAATGCTCACAGTACGATGCTAAGACTCAGTGGGGAAACACAACTGAATCTGCTGAGGAGTAGGCTCAATACTCCGCATATGCCTCTACTGAGGATTTGACGAGGATACACTTCTGTCAGATGCCTCAAGGGTTATGACCTTGCAAAATGATCTCTGGGACATTTTATCCTGAGCAGAAAAAGTTTGCCATGAAATGAAATCGAGATGGCTTGCCCCCGAATCTATAACAACTTTTGATAAACTCTGCAGATATGGAGAAGAACAATTCCTTTACTTTCAACTTTTGCCCCAGCCTATGGGATCTTCGTAACATCCTCTCGAAAAGAACTCTGAAATCTTTGTACTCTGGCGGTTTGATATGAACGGTCTCAGCATTTTGAACCTCACAGAGGTGCTTCACGTTAATCGTGATAAGGATAGCTTCGGTGCTCTCGGGGTGGCCTGCCCCAGCCTTGTTATGACTTTGCCCCTCATTGGCAGATTTGTGGAGCAGTACCCTTGGCTGCAAGAGATTCATCGAATCTTGACCTGATTGCCCCGGATTAACTGACTTTTGGATGGCTGACTCTCATGCTGTGATCATCTGATATAGCCTGCCTCGGTTCACCGGAGTGGGCATTCTGTACTCTATCCTTATCAGACTTTCCATTATGGAAACTTTCCTGCTGTCAAGCGCTTACTCGTAAGTAAAACAAATCGTTTTGCATAAAAGATATATTAAATGAAATGCATATGACAGTTTTCGAAATCCAATTCTGTTCACTAGAAAAATTTTGTGACATAAAGTGTATGAATTACTCATTCAGAATATCAACATTAATACCAATGCGGTAAGAGGAATCCTTTTGGGAGTCAGTTTCGATGCAATCTTTACCAAAGTATGCTTTCGAAATAAACCTGCTTAAATTAGGACTTTTCCAGGTCGTAACGTGGTCAAGTTCACGGTAAAGAAAGAAAGGATAAAGGCTCAAGGTCTATCCTAACCCACCCATTCTCCTTGATGTTCTCCGATCGTATGTTCATCTAATTCGACCTTAGCGTTTACCTGTCAAAGGTTGGATGATAAGAGCGATGGTTCAGGAAACCACACATTTTATGGAGTGACAGTCACCCGCCTTTCGTCTTTGGATGCTCGGAGTCACACGGTTTGCTTTTTTTGAGGATTTTTCTTTTGTAATCCTTTTCGCTTTTCGTTTTTTCGTTTTCCCCTAATTTTTGCCTGGACTAACTCTTTTGAGTTTTCTCGATTTTGAAGTCCAGCGGGGTGCCCTAATTTTTGCCTAAGTCACTTGTTCTCAAGATTCGACTTAGCGGGCTTTTTTCTTTTGATTTTTTTTGTTGAACAAATCATGTGACACCGGCTCGCCTGACTTGTTAAGAGCTATTGTGACTGTTTCACTCCTTATCGGCAAGGTTTAACCATTGTGGTTTTTTAGGTACGACCTATACAGGTGTGATTTATCCTCGAACGGGAACACTCCTTTTGTAATTTGAACGCTTGGTCAAATTAGCTGGCACCTACCCTACCCTGGGTTATGATTGAGGGTTTTTCATTTTCAGAAAGAAACTCCTACTACTAGGCTCAAAGGGGTTGACAAGGGATTATCTTCCTTATATCTCCAGTGTTTGTGGATTTGAAGTAATGCCTGTACATCATCAACAGGTTTTTATCCAAAAGCATACAATCGGAAGCTTACGCGTCTTTCAATTTCGTCATCCTCCCCGGATTCCACTTAAACAAGCGTTTGAAATAAATGAAAGCAATAGAGTGAACACGAATGGATTAATTCAAAACATGCATATTTATTTCATTATCAATATCAATTGAAGAAACAAAAAGTTTTACAAACGAGATTTGCATATAGACAGGAAAGAAACTACAAATGCAAAGAAATGACAGGATGAAATGAAAATTGCCAGCTTCTCGGAACTAGGCTTTCATCCTTGACTTGTTGGCGAATCAGCCATCTTCAGAATTGTTGGTTGGAGGTAGTCTGATACCCTTTTGATCTGCTTCCAGTGAATTCTTCCACGATATGAACTGTTGAACTCCCACGACTGGATGAAGGAAGATCATTAATCTTGAATCCCTGACATGCAATAGAGATCATACCAGAGCCTAGCAGGGCCTGAATCTTGCTCTTGAGCACTTTACAGTCTTCGGTCGAGTGCCCATGTGCCCCAGCATGGTACTCGCAACAGCCGTTGACATCAAAACCTGGCGGATACGGAGGGACCACTAGACAAATCTGTAAGAACACAGATTGTTTCTTAGTAATATCTCTATGTTTTGATGATAACACTTATGAATTTTGTATTCAAGAATTATATACTCTAAATTTGTTCTAGACTGTTTGCTACAGGTACTAAAGAAAATATTCTTAAAAGAGCAAATTTGGATCTGAACAATGATATTATGAAAGGCTTCAAAGGTTCAAGAGCATCTTAAATGAAGATCTGAACGCTGCTCCCAGAAGAATCTGAGTGCTGTCTACTGAAGATTCTGAAGCAGAAGTCTCTAAAGAATAGAAGACTCTGAGAGTTCAGAAGCTTAGTCATCAGAAGACTCTGAAGATACTGCGCTGCATAGTATTGAGAATCTGATATAGAAGACTCTACTCTGACAGAACTACACGCTCAAGCACACAAGCTACATATACTCTGATTCAGCATAATCTGAAGAAGATCCCAAGACTCTGAAGATCCAGAAGATCTCTACTCTGGAGATTCTGAAGATCCAGACTCTGATGTTGATAGTTGAACTTACTTAGTGAAGAAGATTTGAATATGTATGTTGGCATATCTCAACAACTCTTTCCTCTTTTATGCTAGACACAAGAACACAGACAAAAAGGTTTTATCTGTGCATTCCATTCTAAGGAAAGTTTCTGCAAAGTAAAAGACAAAAGGCACCAGGATTTTTCAGCACAGCCTCCAATGTAAAGACAAAAGGCACCAGGCTTTTCAGCACAACCTTCAACGTTGAGAAGACTTCATGGATCTAAGTGCCTATATAAAGAAGTCCATTCCATCTTCTTTAGCAATGAACCACTTGCAAAAATCACTAATCAAAGCAAAACTCTCAAAAGCTCTTTTATTTTATTTGCTGTAACATTGTTCTTAAACTTAAGAGAAATATCACAGTTATGATAATAGCTTTTTAGAAGCATTCTTACTCTTGTAATAGTTTTACATTGATTATAAAAGGTTTCCTTAAGAGGATCCAGTTGGGATCAGTAGCTCTTGAGAAGACTAAGAACAGTTGTTCTTAGGTGTTACTATTGTAATCTGTTTGATTAAATAGTGGATTAAGTCCTTGACTGAGAAAGGCAAATCACACTTGAGAGGGTGGACTGGAGTAGTTGAGTTCAACGAACCAGGATAAAAACAACTGTGTTTGAATCTGTGATTATTTTTCATACTTATTCAACCCCCCCTTCTAAGTATTTTTCTCACCTTCAGTTGGCATCAGAGCTCCGGTTCTGCGTGTGCTACCACTTAACCGTGTTAGTAAAGATCCAGTGAGAAAAGTTACTTTGATATATATCTGTTTGTCATTATGGGTGATGCTTCTACATCCAACTGTAACAAATATGAAGGAGATAGAATCAGCACAAAGCCTCCCATGTTTGATGGAGAGAAATTTGATTACTGGAAGGACAGGATAGAAAGTTTCTTCCTTGGGTACGATGCTGATTTGTGGGACTTGGTCATTGATGGCTATGAACATCCTACAAATGAGGATGGCAAGAAAGTTGATAGAAAATTAATGACAAAAGCCCAGAAGAAGGATTTCAAAAATCACCATAAGGCTAGGACAATATTGCTTAATGCAATCTCTCATACTGAGTATGAAAAGATTACTAACAGAGAAACATCTCATGGAATGTTTGAGTCACTTAAAATGACTCATGAGGGAAATTCTCAAGTGAAGGAGACCAAGGCTCTGGCGCTTATACAGAAGTATGAAGCGTTCAAAATGGAAGAGTCTGAAAATATAGAAACTATGTTTTCTAGATTTCAGATCCTCACAGCTGGTCTAAAGGTTCTGGACAAGGGATACTCCACATCAGATCATGTAAAGAAAATCATCAGAAGTCTACCTACCAGATGGAGACCAATGGTGACTGCCTTGAAGATGGCTAAAGATCTGAACAAGATTTCTTTAGAAGAACTCATCAGCTCACTGAGGAGCCATGAAATTGAGCTTGAGGAAGATGAACCTCAAAAGAAAGAGAAAGATAAATCTATTGCTTTAAAATCTAATAAATCTGCTAAAGCTTTGCAGGTTATTGAAGAAAGCTCTGAAGAATCTTCTTCTGAAGAAGAAGATGAATTATCCATGTTGTCCAGAAGGATCAACAAACTCTAGAAGCACAAGGGAAAGAAGTTCAACAACTTCAGAAAATCTGATCATAGAAAGGAATCTTCTGGGCACAGAAGATCTGGCAAGAAAGAAGTTGTATGCTATGAGTACAAAGAACCTGGGCATTACAAGAATGATTGCCCCAAACTTCAAAGAGAAAAACCCAAGAAGAAGTTTGACAAAAAGAAAAAGGTTCCGATGGAAACATGGGATGACTCAGATGAATCTGAATCATCTTCTGAATCAGAAGAAGAATGTGCTAATGTTGCACTGATGGCCAGCATAGAAGATCAGGAGGAAGGAACTTCAGGATCTGAATTTGATTCTGAATCTGACGATGACGCTGAAGAGGTAATGGCTAAATTTACTAAAGAAGAACTTATCAAAGTATTATCAGAAGTTCTGAAAAGTTATAACAATATCAAGCTCAAATACAAGAAGCTGAAAAGCAGTCTTGAATCTGAGATTGATCTTCTGAAGACAGAACTTGTTGAGCAAAAAGAAATTAATCTGAAAATCAAAAATGACTTTGAAATAGCTCAACAAGAATCTGAATCGGAGACTAAGTCATGTGAAAACATTTTAGAAAAATATGACTCTAGCTTTCAGAGATTCCTTACTAAGAGCTTAGACAGAAGCAAGATGGCTTCTATGATCTATGGTGTTAGTGGGAATAACAGAAGAGGTATTAGATATGAATCTTCCTCTGGAAGTAATCCAAAATCTGTTGACAAACTCTTCATCAAGAAGACACCTCTGTACTCTCAATTTATGTTTGGTCACTTAAATGACATTAAACACACAAGCTCTGAGAAGAATACTTATGTGTTTAAACCCAAGGCAAGTCAGAATAAACATTATGTTGAAAAACAGAAGTTTAGACAAACCTACAAACCAACTAACCCTAAAGGACCCAAGAAGATCTGGGTACCTAAGAGCAAAATAATCCCTGTTGCAGATGTTCTTAGCAGCAAGATCAGGACGCCAGTCATGGTACCTGGACTCTGGATGCTCACGACACATGACAGGAGAAAGGTCTATGTTCCAAAGCCTGGAACTTAGATCTGGAGGTGACGTGAAGTTTGGAGGGAACCAGAAAGGCAAGATCATTGGATCTGACACTATTGGAAATGGTAAACTTCCCTCTATAACTAATGTTTTACTTGTTGAAGGCTTAAAACATAACTTATTGTCCATAAGTCAATTAAGTGACAATGGTTATGATATTACCTTTAATCAAAAATGTTGTAAAGCTATTAGTCAAAAGGATGGCTCTATCCTATTTAGTGGTAAGAGGAAAAACAACATTTATGAAATAAATCTTTCAGAACTTAAAGTTCAGAATGTTAAATGCCTCTTGTCTGTTAATGAAGAGCAATGGGTCTGGCACAGAAGATTGAGCCATATTAATATGAGACGTATATCTCAGATTAATAAACTTAATCTTGTCAGAGGACTTCCTAATCTGAAGTTCACCTCAGATGCTCTTTGTGAAGCATGCCAAAAAGGGAAGTTTTCAAAATCATCTTTTAAATCAAAAAATGTTGTTTCTACTTCCAAACCACTAGAATTACTTCATATTGATCTGTTTGGACCAGTGAAAACTGCATCCATCAGAGGCAAGAAGTATGCATTAGTCATTGTTGATGACTATAGTAGATGGACATGGGTAAAGTTCTTAAAACACAAGGATGAGTCACATTCTGTGTTCTTTGACTTCTGCAAGCAAGTCCAGAATGAAAAAGATTTCAAAATTATAAAAGTCAGAAGTGATCATGGTGGTGAATTTGAAAATAAATATTTTGAAAAATATTTTTCTGAAAATGGCATTGCTCATGATTTTTCCTGTCCTAGAACTCCACAACAAAATGGGGTTGTAGAGAGGAAAAACAGAACTCTGCAAGAAATGGCCAGAACCATGATCAATGAGACAAATCTGGCAAAACACTTTTGGGCAGAAGCAATCAACACAGCTTGTTACATTCAGAACAGAGTGTCTGTAAGACCTCTTATGAAAAAGACTCCATATGAACTGTGGAAGAACAGAAAGCCTAACATTTCATATTTTCATCCTTTTGGATGTACTTGTTATATACTTAACACTAAAGAGAATCTTAACAAGTTTGATTCCAAAGTACAGAAGTGTTTCATGCTTGGTTATTCTGAACGCTCTAAAGGCTACAGAATATTCAATACTGAAACACAGATTGTGGAAGAATCTATTCATGTAAGATTTGATGATAAGCTTGGCTCTGAAAAGCCAAAGCAGTTTGAAAATTCTGCAGATAGAGAAGTGATTCTCACAGACTCTGAAGGATCAGAGGCAGAAAAGGCTAAAGAGAAGGAATCTGAAGCAACTCCAGATGCTATTCCCTTATCTTCTCAATTGGACAACTTACACATTTCTGAAAGATCAAATGTCAGAGGATCTTCTTCCAGAATCAAGGCATCTCACCCAGAAGATGTGATTATTGGAAAGAAAGATGATCCAATCAGGACAAGATCCTATCTCAGAACATCTGAATCTTCATTGTTTGGCTTAGTGTCAATAATTGAACCAACATCTGTGGATGAGGCTCTGAAAGATAATGAATGGATTATTGCCATGCAAGAAGAGCTAAATCAATTCACCATAAATGAAGTTTGGGATCTGGTTCCTAGACCTAAAGGATTCAACGTTATTGGAACAAAATGGGTCTTCAGGAATAAGTTGAATGAAAAGGGAGAAGTTGAAAGGAATAAGGCAAGGCTAGTTGCTCAAGGTTACAGTCAACAAGAAGGTATTGATTACACTGAAACTTGTGCTCCAGTGGCAAGGTTAGAATCTATACGCCTTCTTATTTCATTTGTTGCACAGAATAACATCACTCTATATCAGATGGATGTTAAAAGTGCCTTTCTTAATGGTATTATAGAAGAGGAAGTATATGTCCACCAACCTCCTGGTTTTGAAAGTGAAAACTTTCCAGATCATGTTTTTAAACTAAAGAAATCTCTTTATGGCTTAAAACAAGCTCCCAGAGCTTGGTATGAGAGGTTGAGCAATTTCCTTCTGAAGAAAAATTTTATCAGAGGAAAAGTGGATACAACTTTATTCTGTAAAACTCTTAAGAAAGATCTGTTGATTTGTCAAATATATGTAGATGATATTATTTTTGGATCAACAAATATTATGCTTGGAAAGGAGTTTGCTAAATGTATGCAGGCAGAGTTTGAAATGAGCATGATGGGAGAATTGAGATTCTTTTTGGGAATCCAAGTCAACCAGACTCCAGAGTGCACCTACATACATCAGACTAAATATGTTAAAGAGCTTCTGAAAAAGTTCAACATGGTTGATAGTAAGATGGCAAAGACTCCAATGCATCCTACAAGCACTCTAGGTAAGGAAGAGGTAAGTAAGAAGGTAGATCAGAAACTCTACAGAGGTATGATAGGATCTCTTCTATACTTGACTGCTTCTAGACCTGATATTTTGTTTAGTGTCTGCTTATGTGCAAGATTCCAATCAGATCCTAGAGAATCACACTTAACAGTTGTTAAGAAGATTCTAAGGTATCTGAAAGGTACTACTAACATGGGTCTGTGTTACAGAAGATCTGATGAATTTTCATTAGTTGAATTCTGTGATGCTGATTATGCTGGAGACAGAGTTGAACGTAAAAGCACTTCTGGAAGCTGTCAATTTCTTGGAAGTCATCTGATCTCATGGTACAGCAAGAAGCAACCCACTATTGCACTATCAACTACAGAGGCAGAATACATTGCTGCTGCTGGATGTTGTACGCAGATGCTCTAGATGAAGAGTCAGTTAGAAGATTATCAGATCTATGAGAGTAATCTTTCTATCTTCTGTGATAATACTTCTGCTATATGTTTGTCAAAAAAATCCAATCCTACATTCTAAGGCTAAACATATAGAAATTAAACATCACTTCATCAGAGACTATGTTCAGAAGGGTGTAATAAATCTAGCTTTTGTTGATACAGATCATCAATGGGCTGATATTTTCACAAAACCCCTTGCTGAAGATAGGTTTAAGTTCATTCTAAAAAATATTTGTATGGATTTTTTTCCAGAGTAATATTTATCAGAGGCAACTTCTCAGATGAAAAATGTTTAAATATCTGAAGTATTTCATCTGATTATTTGTTCATTTATCTTTAATTGATTTATTTGTGTGAAACTCTGAACTAACAAACTCAGAAGATCTGAACGTTGGAAACATTTCATTTCTTGAGAGATATCAGATGCACATACAAAGCAAACACGTGTCACTCAGAATCTGAAAAGATGGAGTGCTCTACTGAATTGACGTTTGAGGTACTGCTTTGAAAATCTCATTTTTCTTGGATTTCCCCCCATTTGTCATAATTTTAATTTGAAATGATTATTTTCATTAAATGCTATGTGTAAACGTGCGTAGGTGTCTATTGATGTGCCCAATGTTTGATTTTTTGGTTCTCTATAAATACCACCTATCACACTATTTTCACACTTTTCACACTCACTACACTTATGCATTTTTGCTTACTCTTCAACCTCTACCAAAACCCTAAACCCAAATCAAAGGCTTCATCTTCATCAATGGCTTCTTCATCAAATGCTGGTGAAATCTCTAACAAAAATATCATGTACAAGAAACCAGAACGCACTCTATTTACTCCAGTTGTGGATCTTGAGGTTCTGTGTGAAAGTTTCATTGATCTTGAATCAATAGAAGAAAATGGGTTTGACCTAACAACTTCCATTAAAGCTTAAGGCTGGGAGAAGTATTTTGAGAGACTAATGGGTCCTATATACCCAACTCTTGTGAAGGAATTCTAGATTCACGCTAGTGCTGGTCCTAAGTTCATTCACTCATCTGTCCTTGGGAAGGAGATAATGATTACTGAGAAACTGATCAGGCAACTGTTCAGGTATAAAGAATCTGATGGTGTTATAAACCTAGCCTCTTCACGTATTGATATGGCTAAGGTGTATGAAGAGATTACTGTATCTGGAACACCAACAAGCAAGGTTAAAGATCTGAAACCTATCTATAGGATCTGGGCGAAGATATTTATGAGTACAATCTTTCACAGAAAGTCAACCAACTCACCAGACTATGTTGGTTCAGAGCATCTGTACTTCATGTACTGCATCAGCAAGAATATTAAGGTGGATCTGCCCTATCTGATTTTCAGTCATCTTCTGACTCATGTCAAAGAGACTAGAGAAGAGGTCAGAGCTAAAGCTGGGAAAGTTAGAACTTGGATACCTGTGGGAAGACTTATTTCAGACATCCTTATAGAAAACAAGTTGGTGAAGCATCTGACAGATGCAAAGATAATAGAGGATCTGTCATACATCATTGGATCTGAGATAAACGGACTTACTCTGAAAAGAATGAAGATCATTTTAGAGCTGAATGGTAAACTAAGGAAGATAAACTCTGAGGAGGTCAATGGCAGAAGGATACCCATAGAAGATTTTCCAATGTTTAGTGCAGATGAACCAAAAGGTATTGTCTGGGCTTACATTGCAGAGTGTCTGAAGGAAGGAATTCCTCTACCTGCTAACCTTGTTCAGAAACAAGGAGAAGAACTGCCCAATCTGATGAAGGAAAGGTGTAGTAAGAGAAAAGCTGAAGAAGGATCGATTCAGAAGAAAAGGAAAGAATCTGAAGTTCCAAGGAAGAAGAAGAAAGGAGTAAAGAAAGCCAGAATCAATTCTAGAGATGCTACTCCTGAAGAGATAAGAGACACTATTCATCAGGTATTAACATCTGATCCTACACCTGCTGTTCATTCACCCCTTTCATCACCTCAACTCTCTCCAAACCTCATACATATAGCTTCTAAACCCAAACCATCTGCAAACCTTTCATCTGAACCACCTTCATCTGAACCAATACATTCACAACCATCTTCTGTACCAATTCCCTCTGAACCCCAACCTCATACTACATCTGAACCCCCTCAACCTACTTCATCAAAAATTCCACAACCAAATATTCTACAACCAGAAATTCCCCAACCAGATATAATCATCTCAGAACTAAACCAACCAGAGACTGTTCAATCTGAACACTCTGCACAACCAGATCTTCCAGAAGATCCAAATCTTTCTGAAGATATTCTGAATATACAACCCCTTAATCAATCCATTAACATTTCTTCAACATCTGTTCACTCAGAAGAATCTTCTGATTGTGAATCATCTGATTCATCTGATTTTGAACCAGAGTCTCTCAAACAAGCACGTTCTGACATTGCTATGAAGGAACATGTCAACATTTCTATGTTTCATACTCCACCCAACTCCCCACCTCAGAAAACCATATCTCAACCATCTGAAACTCAACCATCTGAAACCCAAACCATCACTCAACCATCTGAAACTCATCTATCTGAAACCCAAACCATCACTCAACCATCTCAAACCAATCTATCTGAAACACAAACCATTCCTCAACCATCTGAACTCCCTCAGTCTGACATCCAAACATCTCAACCAACATCACCTCAACCACAACCATCTGAACCTACACCATCTGAACCTACTCCTGTTAACACTCCTAATCCTAAACCCTCTGAACAGTCTGAACAGTCAGATCTAGGATCATGTGTTAATGCTATGTTTGAAATATTCAAGAAGGAGATAGATTCTGAATATGCTCGTGTTAAGGATGTGTGCATGTCAAGTTTGGATCCAGCTGTTTCAAATGCTGCTTGGAAGCGTTTCATCTGGATGTTCAACAAAGCTGCTTTAAAAGTTAGAGCTAAATGCTCTAAGCTTGCAAAGACTCAGTTTGCAGAATTAATCAAGATAACTCTGATGAACATTCCTCCTCCTCCTCCTGTGTTGCTTCTGGAAGCTGCTCCTCTAGAGGTTCCTGCATCTGAATTAGTTGAACAAGCTTCTGAAGAGAACCAGTCTGAAGAGAACACTGCTGCTACTGCATCTGCTACTTCTTCATCTATGGTCACAGAGCTTGTGAATGATGTCAAGGAAATAAAAGATTGGATGGTAAAGCAAGAGAAGATAAATGATGAGATCAAAACCTGGATGTCACGCCAGACTTGGTTTTATTTGATGTTTTTGCACATGTTATTGCTTTTGTTGTTTTCTTATTATTTTGTTATGCTTTTTGGCATCTACCTGTTCTTTTGTGACTCTGTTTGATTGTGAACTCTGATCTGTTTAATTGAAAGTTGATGTTTTTGCTTCTATATGCTTCTTTTCTTCTGTATCTTTATGTCTTTAAAAATCTTTTTGATTATGACAAAAAGGGGGAGAAAAAGAGAATCTGATTGTTCAAACTATAAGCAATTACTAAAACTGAAATTCAAACATTTTATTAACTTACCTTGAATTTAAGTCTTTCAGATTACATTGATATATCTGACATAACTCATTGAAGTTACCCTGAGACTTTTCCAACCAGAACCTGATCTTCCAAAGCAAATCTGAGTATTCAATCAACTCGGATATCTTACTCTGATACCTTTACTCTGAAAGATAATTCAAGCAAGATGATAACCAGGCGCTCTGACTGAAGGAAGTCATAATTATCTGGCATCAAGATTTGATTCTGAAAGTCAAACCTCTTGTATCAGGCTCTGAATCTGAAATATACTTAATCAAAAAGGGATGTGTTTTCTTCTATTACAGTATTTATTTCAGGGGGAGATTGTTAATCTCAGGGGGAGTTATAATTCATACTTTTTATTGAACAAAATTTCTCATGTTTTGTCATCATCAAAAAGGGGGAGATTGTAAGAACACAGATTGTTTCTTAGTAATATCTCTATGTTTTGATGATAACACTTATGAATTTTGTATTAAAGAATTATATACTCTAAATTTGTTCTAGACTGTTTGCTACAGGTACTAAAGAAAATATTCTTAAAAGAGAAAATTTGGATCTGAACAATGATATTATGAAAGGCTTCAAAGGTTCAAGAGCATCTTAAATGAAGATCTGAACGCTGCTCCCAGAAGAATCTGAGTGATGTCTACTGAAGATTCTGAAGTAGAAGCCTCTAAAGAGTAGAAGACTCTGAGAGTTCAGAAGCTTAGTCATCAGAAGACTCTGAAGATACTGCGCTGTATAGTAGTGAGAATCTGATATAGAAGACTCTGCTCTGACAGAACTACACGCTCAAGCACACAAGCTGCATATACTCTGATTCAGCATAATCTGAAGAACATCCCAAGACTCTGAAGATCCAGAAGATCTCTACTCTGGAGATTCTGAAGATCTAGACTCTGATGTTGATAGCTGAACTTACTTAGTGAAGAAGATTTGAATATGTACGTTGGCATATCTCAACAGCTCTTTCCTCTTTTATGCTAGACACAAGAACACAAACAAAAAGGTTTTATCTGTGCATTCCATTCTAAGGAAAGTTTTTGCAAAGTAAAAGACAAAAGGCACCAGGCTTTTTCAGCACAGCCTCCAATGTAAAGACAAAAGGCACCAGGCTTTTCAGCACAGCCTTCAACGTTGAGAAGACTTCATAGATCTAAGTGCCTATATAAAGAAGTCCACTCCATCTTCTTCAGCAATGAACCACTTGCAAAAATCACTAATCAAAGCAAAACTCTCAAAAGCTCTTTTATTTTATTTGCTGTAACATTGTTCTTAAACTTAAGAGAAATATCATAGTTGTGATAATAGCTTTTTAGAAGCATTCTTACTCTTGTAATAGTTTTACATTGATTGTAAAAGGTTTCCTTAAGAGGATCCAGTTGGGATCAGTAGCTCTTGAGAAGACTAAGAACAGTTGTTCTTAGGTGTTACTATTGTAATCTATTTGATTAAATAGTGGATTAAGTCCTTGACTGAGAAAGGCAAATCACTCTTGAGAGGGTGGACTGGAGTAGTTGAGTTCAACGAACCAGGATAAAAATAACTGTGTTTGAATCTGTGATTATTTGTCATACTTATTCAACCCCGCCTTCTAAGTATTTTTCTCACCTTCAAAATCTTCTGTGGCACTATCAGTCTGGCTTGGATTAGATCAGGCAACAACCGACTGTACGACACCGGCAACTGAGTAAAATTCCTTTCTGGCATCCTTGGTCTTTGCTTGGTGTGCCATCCCTGTTGATGGCGATATGGCTGTCGGTTCTGACGTGTGGACCTTGGAGATTGGTGACCCTGACCAATTGAAATGTCTGGAGGATGAGTCTGAGATATCAGGGACTCCTTTTGCTCAGGCATTTTCATCCTTAGGCTTATCCTAGGTAATAGCAACAACTGCGGGCAAGGGGACTCAGAGATCATAGATTGCAACATATACTCTTGACTCGATGCATCTTGAGGGGAGAGAGCAGGAGTATCTACCTCTTTCGTAATACATGGACTAACACCCTCTGGTATGCTTACGCCGCCCGACGTGAATTCAATCGTCTTCGAATCAATTAAATCCTGGACCTGGTGCTTAAAAGCTTTACAGTCCTCAATGTTATGCCCCGGTGCCCCAGAGTGTAAATCACACTGGGAACTTGCATTATAGCCTGGTGGAGGGGTCCCAGTAAGCGGAGACAGTGTTCGGAGCTCAACCAAACGAAGTTGAAGCAGCAATTGCAACAATTGAGCATAGGTCATGGGTATCTGATCAAAGACTCTGGCAGCCTGCTTCGGTCTCTGAGCTTACTTTTTAACCTTAGGACTATCCTGGGAGACAAACTGTAGCTGCTGACAAAAAAAGTCTTGAGCTCTAAGTTGTACAGAAGATCTCTTAGGCTCTTCATGCGTTGGCATAGGTTCCACAGAAAAAAGCGGAGTGAGCATCTCTACTACAGCTTTAGGTACCTGGACACCTTCTTTTCTGAGCACCTTCCTTATCACTTCATGATCAAGTCCACCTGAGTTCTCAACTACTAGTTCTTCTCTCTAAGCATCTCCTGATCCAGGTGCAATGCTTGCATATCCACCCTGATATGCCTCATCTGGCCCTGAATTTCCCTCAGCTCTGCTTAAACTTGTTCCATGACCAACTTCTTGACGTCTGAAATTCTGAAGAGAAAACCGGATTAGGATAACGCAACCCAGCCTCGAACACCTGTTATACAAATGAAATGCGAATGTCATGTTCGAGTATTTTCAAGGAACTTGTCTGCTTCAATTCCTGCTTTACACAGGCGAACCACAAGGAAAAGATTTAACGTTCAGCAGCGAGTCTCGAAGTCAAGATCCTTCGAAATACTAGAACATGTATGTCAAAATGCAAATATGTTAGGATGATGCAAATGCAAATACAAAGATGAAACAAGGGATCAAGATTGCTGTGCGGTTGACTGAAGGACCAAAGTTCTGCTTTGGCGAGAACATAACACAGCTCTGATAATAGGAACCCTCTGGTACCAATATCACTGATTCATACTGTCAAGAAAAACCAGGTTGTCTAAAGGTAAAGGTTTCCTGCAGCCCTGCTCACAGGTATGGACCTAATCCACTGATAAAGGTACGACATCCTATGCGTTCCTCATCGTCACAGACTTTCAAGAAATGATGATACGTTTACCATTTCTGGTTTGGCATCATCACCTCCTGAAGAGGCCTCACTTAGCTGAGTCACAAATGATCGGTCCCAATAGTCGACAATCCTCGGATCCAAAATCAGTTCCAATCCTAAGGATCAGAAAAGGAATCATCAAAGAGAATCTCGTCTGAGCGTGAATTTCATGGGAACTTGTGCTTTCTAAGCAAGCAGGTTCACCACTAATCTCCACTACTAATGCTATGTTTGCACTCAAGCCTGGGTCTGGCTTATCACTCATCAGAACTTCCCTCCCCACAACAGCACAATAATAGTGATATATAAATCCTGAAAATAAAATGCGGGAAAATAAAGTGCGGAAGTAAATAAAGTACAACATGTATGTACAAAACCCAAAAGATAAGCAAACAAGTGCTAGGATTGACTCGCATAGGGGATGGGAAACGGTCCCAGCAGAGGGGATGGGAAAGTTCCTCAGTAGCTAGATATCCCCAGCAGAGTCGCCAGCTGTCGCTACTGCGAAAAAAGGCGCCCACAATGACAGAAGAGTCGCCACCTATCGTTATTTATCCCAAAGGAGGGAAAGGAAACGATCAGGAGAAACCTAGCGAAAAGGGATAAGATCGGTCATCGCAACCAAATCTCGGGTTCGGGAGTCGGTTACACGTGGGGAAGGAATTAGCACCCCTCATGTCCATCGTACTCGACGGGATCCACACTTGTTTTGTTTATCTAAAATCTATCTAACTAATGGTCTGGGTCAAAAGAAAAAGAAAAGAACTCGACAGAGCGTCGCTGCTCTGGGCCTACGTATTCCCTCGTGCAATGGGAAAGCCAGAGTCAACGTAGTTCGACTAACTACGGGTAAAAGATGGGGGTAGGTTGCTCGCCAAGACATCGCGTCTTGTGCCTACGTACTCTCAACAGGTATGAGAGATCAGACCGAACGTAGTTCGGGATAAAAAGAACACAGGTTTGTTCAACTGTTTTTTACCCGAGTAAGGTTAACAGATAGTTCTAGCAGTTGGTGTATGCAGCTCGCTCGTTGGAGACTTAGGCGTTAACATTTGCGGTAGAACTAACAGTTAACAACACTCTTTTATGTGAAAAGATTTTCCATTAAGGGAGAGCCCCAAAAGGCAAAGGAAGTTTGAATTTTTGTTTTGAAGTCTTTTATCGGAGAAGTGTTTTTTGATGAATGTTTATAATTCATACTGCACTAGAGACTATGACTTAGGAGCGAATGCATCGTATATCGTCCTAAGGACGTATACTAAACACTTTAGGTAATTGAGGAGAAGCTCCCCAATCACCATTTACCAAGTAGCTTAAGGCTCGTAACGTATAATACTCATTAGCCTTATTAAGTGTATTACTGTGGTTTGAAGATGAGAAGAGAGAAAAGGAATCTACAGGGGGACTGATCAAAACCCTAATATTGTCATGCAAAATGGTCCTAAGGTTGAGTTTGAAAGGGAAGCTATCCTATATGTTATCATGCAAAGGATTCAACCTAAAGTTCTATCATCACTCCCTTAAACAAGGAAGTGAGAGCCCTAAGGGAACATGCCAGAGGGAAACAAAAGAGAGCTATCCAGCAGATGAAGTATAAAATGTGACTGCACATGCAATGCAACAATACAAGAAAAGGGAGGACACCTCAACATTTAATGCAAACATGTAAGTATGAAAAGCAGATAAACATCCAAGCAAAGGGAGGAAACCTCAACCTTTAATGTGTATCAATACAGGAGTCCTCAAAGGCTCAACCTCTTTATGGAATGCACTTTAATTCTTCAAAGGGAAGAACCAGGCTCTCACAAGAGGAATCCTGAGATTAATGGACAATAAGGAGGGAATGATGACGGGAAGCATGGTGTAGACCAAGGGAATCCACCATGACACTCAACCAAAATCTTTAAGATATATCCTCAAGAGTTCTACCATTCATGGCATGCCTTTAGTTCTTACAAAGGAAGAACTAGGCTCTCATCAATGGGAACCCTAAATCATAGGATAGAGGAAGGTGGGGGGAACCAAGCAAAGCAAAGGAATCACATAAGGAAGAGAAACCAATCACTTAAAAGCTTCTAAGGAACCCTAAAAGTTAAGATCTAAAGGAAGTCTATCCTAATCAAGCTATGGACATGTTAAAGACTTGAAATTTAACCTACATAGGCTTCAACCTATATACTATGGGAACTTGCAAGGATTGGGTGCCTAAGGATTGCAAAAGGATCACCTAAAATGCAAAACTAGGTGAAGGTTCTATGGGGGACACACTAACATCATCCAAAATGCAAAATCTATTAAAAATAGTAAAACCAACCTAAAAACTCTAAGAAAAACCCTATGGAGTCTTCATGATGTTAGGAATTTATGGTTAAAATTGTGGATCAGAAATCCAAGCCTAAGTTTGCTAACAGGGGCCAAAACCCTAATGTGTCTATGGATAAGGCAAAGGGAAAGGGTGCTAAAGATCTACTTCAAACCCTAACTAAATGATATCTAAAAATCAGAACCAAAATGCCTAGAAATCAATCAAGGTGTCTAGAATCATCAGACAAAAAATCAGAAGTGTATTCTATGCTTTGAATAGGAAATGAAATTCTAGAAGTAAACATGTATATTTCTCACATTTAAAGAACAACCAATCATGGTAAATTCACATTAAATTGAAAAATGATCTAAAAATCAATCTAACAATTTGTAAAATCATTTAACATGCTGGGGTACCTTGGGGAAATATTTCATGAATTTTGGATACATTTTACTATTTTTAATGAAATAAAATTAAGCAACCATAAAATAAAGAAATTAAGAAAAAGGAAATGAAAATTGAAAAAGCTGTGGTGTGTTTAGCAACTGGATCACGTGTATTTTTTTGGCTTGTGGAAAAAAGGGTGTGAATAGAAGATAGGCCCAGTCCACTTCAGAGTTTAATAAGTGAAACTATGGGTTTCATTTAATCAAAGCCAACTAGTGAAACGAAATCAGGGCCTGACGATAGGCCCCAGGTCAATGGATCCATGGTTGTGGGCATGACACGCAAGCGTTTGGAAATTCAACAAAATATGAGATGCCATCGTGACCGCGTGATGGTATGAAGGTCAAACAATTCACCAAGATCCAAGGGCTACGGTTGCATCTGAGCATTTAAATGGGAAATGGTGGTAAAGTGCAGACGGCGGCCAGAGAAGTCTCCGGTCGTCTTCTCCGGTTGCCATGAACAATACCAGTCTTCAAAACTCAACAAAACCTAAAATTTCTTATACTAATCAATTCCTCTCACTGCATATATCACTAATCCACCTCTCAAATTCATTTTTACTCTAAAATCAAGCCAAACCGAATCCAACAAGAAAATGCGCCATATCAAGAATTGGTGTAATCAAGCTTTAAACCTATCCTAAATTCATCTACATGTCTCAAGGATCCTAACCACATGAAAATGGAGTGCTAATTCATCAAGAATCATGAGCAAAGTTGAAATGTAAAAACCTGGTTTGAAGCTTGCACACAGCCTTGAATTGATGCTGATTCTTGCTCCAATTGATCCAGAAAGCTTCTATGAACCTTGAGAGAGCTCTTGATGAACTTGAATTGAGTTGAATTGGCTTGATTCTTGGAAACTCATTTTCACTTTCTTCCTCACTTCTCTAACTGCTTCTAACAGAATTCTGCACCATACTTCATCAGTCCAATCATGGAATTATTCTACATCTTATATAGAGTTGATTAGGAATTGATTTGAGACCCAATTGTGGTTGTATTTGAGAGTGGATATCCAACTTTTTTCACACTTGGAGGCCCATGGAAGTGCACGAATTTGGCTTGCAAATGCTCTCAAGCTTGCTCAAATCAAATGCTTGGGATGTGTAATGTAGTTCAATGGATATGATTTGCTCCTTGTTTTGGATCAATGGTAGATTTTGAAAGTGTTACTTCAAGATGAAGTAACATATGAAATGTCATGTTTCTTTGGCTCAAATTGAAAATCCCCAAATTCCATTGTGTTTAAAATGTGAATGAACTTAAAATATGCACAAATTTGCACAACTTTGGTCCATTATGAATTTATTTGAATTTTTTTGACTTTTAATGGCTTTTAATGTTCTTTTCATGAAAATTTCTTCATCAAATCTTTAATCCAAGCCATATCAATGATTCCATGATGTTTGGTTGAGCAAATTACCCTATTCTGAGCAACTTTAAATTTGGAAAGATTTCCATTTGAGATGTGCAAAGTGGTGAAATTGACCTATAATCCCAAGTGACCTATAATCAAAGTTTCCCAAAATACCTCTGCCTTGCAAGCTTCATATCTTGAGCTTCACAAATCAGTTGAAGGACTTCTAGTACTATTTGGAAAGCTAAGATCATAAGGAACAACATTCATGTTTGGGTAAAGATGATAAGAGATATCCTTCTAGGTAAAAAATGACTTGGAAGTTGGTTGACTTTTAAGGACCAAAATCACATTCATCTGATGACCTGTAACTTGTCCGTTTCATAACTTGAGTTCTAGAAATCCAATGGAAGACTTCTAGTACTCAAAAGAAAGCTAAAAACATGCTCTACAGGTCTCGTGTTGGAGTCAAGGTGAGATGAAACTTTTATCTTGAGATATGTGGTCTTGAAGTTGGGCACTAAATAGGGGATTTTACACTGTCAAGCTTAGAAACCCTAGCCTAGGAACTTCTCACACTCTTGAGTATTGATGAATTGGTCTTGGAATCATCCCTTGGGTGTCTCAACACATCATTCCATGATTATTACTTCTTGGGATTGAGTCTCAAACTCTTTCAATTCAACTGTTGACCTAGGGTTGACCAGATGAAAACCCTAATTGCACCAATCTTGATTGTGACTTCTTATATCTGGTATAATAGCTTACCCAGGCTCCATAATGACTCTCAAGACATTTCATGATCTCACTCAATGCTTTAGGTCCACATTCATGGATTCAAAATCATCAGATGATCTCCCATGACCTTCAAGTTAGGAGATGTGAACACAACTGTCTAGCCACTCCTCTAGGGATCTTTGACTTCTTTAATGAGGATATCAACCCTTGAATACTTGAATAAATACTCTTGAATAGCTTTATAACCTTGTGGTATCCCTTTCTTGATAATCACACCCCTTGATCCCTGCACACATGTCGATGCAATGCATATGCTAATGCTAAGATGAATGCAATGAAACATAAGCTAGGTGATAAAAGGTTGAAAATATTTTGGGGTGCAACAGTTAAGAGTTCTTATTCTTGTATAGCTTAAGAGTCCTTAGTGTTAAAGTGTGTTGTATTATTATATTTGAACACCTCTTATTATTAATAAAGTATTGTTCTAAGTTATTCCTTATCTAAATAGTAAGTTTAGATAAAAATCCCTCGTTGCAGGCTTAAGCATTGAAGTCTTAGATTCGAGGAATCTGAGCAGGGAGTCTTGGACTGAAGGTCTAAGCAAGAAGTATTAGTCCCGAGGGGCTTAATCAAGGAAGTCTTGAACATGATGGGTTTAAGAAAGAAAGTCTTAGGATCTAAGGATCTAAGCAGGAAGTCTTGATCAGGTGTTGATTAAGTAAGAAAGTCTCGGGCTGAGGGTTTGAGCAGAAAAGTCTTATACTTGAGTGTATAAGCAATTCTGATATGTTTGATTATAGTGAAAATCTCTTGTTCTACAAGGGAATTGGAATACTCTCAGTTGGAAAGGAACCAATATAACTGTTGTATGTTCTTTTCTATTTTTATTTACTTCAGAATAATTTTTTACTGTACTTGTCATCAGGTTCTGAGCTTCTGTTTAGAATATGAACTCTAGTTCAGAAGCAGAAATGATTATGCAAACACAATTCAACCGCCCTTCTTGTGTACTTTTCTCACCTTCAGTTGGAATCAAAGTAAGGTCTGTACTTAACACTTAAAAATGGTACAATTAAAGATCCAACGAGAAAATATGACTACCGAGGATCCCACTACCTCAGGAAGAGGATTTTACTATGATTGCAATGGTTCTTAAAGGAATCACTACTCTGCTAAACCTCTCATATTCAGTGGTGATTCCACTGAGTTTGAATAGTAGAAAAGCAAGATGTACACATATATCATTGGACTCGATGATGAGTTTTGAGATATACTTGAAGATTGCATTGAGATCACTATTGACAATGTTGGTATGGTATCTGATAGAAAAACTTTGACTTCAACTCAAAAGAAAGTCTACAGAAAACATCATAGAATCAGAGGTATTTTGGTCGATGCCCTACCAAATGCTGAGTATTTGAAAATCATTGATAAGTCTTCTGCTAAAACCATATTTGAATCTTTGTGCTCTACTTATGAAGGAAATCCGCAAGTTAGAGAAGCAAAAGCTAACTTGTTGGTACATAAATATGAGTTGTTCAAAATGAAAGATGATGAGGATATTGAAACCATGTTCTCCAAGTTTCAGATTCTTGTATCAGGACTTCAAGTGTTGAACAAGAGTTATTCTACATCAGGTCATGTCAAAAAGATTCTAGGAAGTCTCCCTTTAAAGTTTAGACCTAAAGTAACAGCTATTCAGGAAGCTAAAGACCTGAATACGATGTCTCTTGAAAGTTTAATCAGCAATCTTCAGAGCCATGAGATGGAACTGAATGTAGATGAGTCTTCAAAGAAACTAAAATCTCTTGCCCTGAGATCTTCTTCTGAAGAATCTGGTGAAAAGTCCAAATGACTTTCAAAGATCAATAAACTGTTGAAACTTCTACAGAAGATTCTGATGATAGATCTAATGATGATGATATGGCTTACTTCATTAGAGGATTCCAGCAAATGGCCAAAAGAAATTGAAGATTCTCTAAAAGAAATAGGAGATCTAACTTCAAAGAGAAAGATGAAGACAAGATCTGCTAAAACTGCAACAAACCTGGCCACTTTAGAAATGACTGTCCTGATCTTCAAAAAGATAATCGAAAGAAAGGAAGTCATTAGAAGGATAACTTCAGGAATAGATTTAAGAAGAAGTTCATGGAAACATGAGAAGAGCTAGATGATGAAGATTCAGAAAACGAAGGTGAGGAATACTCTTATTCTAACTTTATTTTATGCATGAATGATCTCATGAATCAATGTAAAAAACAAGCCAGTCGCATTAAAATTTTAAAAAGAGATAACTTCATTTTGAAGGAAGAATTAAAAGAAATCAACACATCTTAAAATGAATGTTCCACCTTAGGTAAGCATGATATATCATTTCATAAGTTCATTACATCTGGCTTTGATAGAAATAAAGTTGCATCTATGATTTATGGAGTTGACAAAAATAATAGAAAAGGTTTAGGGTATGATGAAGACTTTTTTAGTTCTAATGTGTCATTAATCCCAAACACTTTCTCCTCTAGCATTTCTCGGAGAGTGTTAAGTAACTATTTTGTTCCTGCTGCTAGTAATGGAAAGGTTATGTATCTGATTGAATCTATTGATCAGAAGTTGACGGGTATTATAATATCAGAACCTGATAATTCAGAAGTTCTGGTTACATCAGTATCTAAAGTATCTGAATCACAAGTTAGGAAAGATTCAAAAATTAAGGTTGAAAATAACTCTAGTAAAATTTTATGGAAACAAAAAATAGGAGTGAAGCTAAACCTTTCTACATGGCAAAAGGACATGATAGGAGAGAACCTGTTAAAACTAACATGAAAAGGCCCATATATGTATGGGTACCTAAATCTCAAATTATCTTTGGAGAAGATATGCTTAAAGGAAAGGATGGGAAACCAATCGTGGTACCTGGACATGAGAAAGGCATATGTTCTAAACCCATAATATGAAAGAGGAAGGAAGTGTGGGTTTTAGAAGAGGTTAGAAGGGAAAGATCATTAGTACAGGTACCATTGATAACTCTCAAACTCTTATTAATAAAGTTTGGTTGGTAGATGGATGAAAGCATAATCTATTAAGCATAAGTCAATTGTGTGATAATTGTTGTGAAGTGATGTTTAATAAGAATTTCTGTTCAGTTGCTAATGCTGACAAAACCATTATGTTCAAAGGGAAAAGAAAGGGAAATGTCTATAAAATTAATCTTTCTTAGTTGGCTGACCAAAAGTTCATTTTCCTAATGACAATGAGTGATGAGAAATGGATTTGGCGCAAAAGGTTAGGTCACACTAACTGGAGATTAATCTCTAAAATTAGTAAGCAAAAACTTGTGAAAGGGATGCCAGACCTTGACTATCATTCAGATGCTCCCTATGAAGTATGTCAAGTTGGAAAGATTGTGAAAACCTCTTTTAAAACTAAAAATATTGTTTCTACGTCTAGACCCTTAGAATTTCTTCACATTGATTTGTTTGGTCCTATTGGAACTGCTTCAATTAGTGGGAAGATATATGGTTTGGTCATTGTTGATGACTTTAGTAGATGAACTTAGGTAAAATTTCTTCGATCTAAAGATGAAACATACAAAGTGTTTAGCATCGTCTGCATTCAAGTACAATATGAAATGGAATTGAAAATATTAAAAGCGATAAGCGATCATGGTGGATAATTTGATAATGAGCCATTTGAATCTTTTTGTGAAAGGTATGGAATTATCCTTGTATTCTCTTCTCCTAGAACTCCACAACAAAATGGGGTTGTAGAGAGAAAGAACAAATCTTTACAAGAAATGGCAAGAACCATAATACATGAGAACAAACTTTCAAAGTACTTGTGGGCAGAAGCTGTTAACACTTGTTATATTCAGAACATAATCTATATCAGACCAATTTTGAATAAAACATCGTATGCATTATTTAAAGGTAGAAGACCAAGTATATCTTATTTTCATCAATTTGGATGTACTTGTTACATTTTGAATAATAAATACCTAAAGAAATTTGATGCTAAAGCTCAAAAGGGTATCTTTTTGGGATACTCTGAATGCTCCAAAGCCTACAAATTGTACAACTCAGAAACCATAATTGTTGAAGAGTCTATGCACGTTAAATTTGATGACAAAATACCTGACTATGACAAGTCAGGGTGTTTGGTTCAAGATTATAATCCTGCAGGTACTCATAGTTATGATGAATAACTTGAGATGTTTATTCCAAAGAAAAAGAGTATAGAGGATGATATATCATAATTTATTACTATAATTGAAGAGATACCAGAAGCTATAGAAATCGAGGCCGCTCTTACTGTTCCTATTGCTATTGATTCAGATATTTCTCAAATTAGTGTTGAAGCCCCTGGTCCTCTTAAGAGACCATTTAAATATAAAGCATTTCATTCAGAAGGGAAAATCATTGGGGATAAAGACGAGCCATTGAGAACGAGATCTGCTTTCAGGAATGATCAATGAATGCTTGTAGTTATTTCATTGACAGAGCCTACTTCTATGGATGATGCCTTATCAGACGATGGGTGGATTGTGGCTATGAAAGATGAACTAAGTCAATTTCAAAGAAATGATGTATGTGATCTTGTTCCAAGACCACAAATGAAAAACATCATTAGAACCAAGTGGTTCTTTCGTAATAAGCTTAACTAATAAGGAGAATTCGTAAGAAATAAAGCTAGACTTATAGCTCAAGGCTACAATCATTAAGAAGGAATTAACTTCTTTGAAACCTTTGCTCCTGTGGCAAGTTTAGAAGCTATTAGACTACTTCTCACTTATGCTATTAATCAATATATTGTGCTTTATCAGATGGATGTGAAAAGTGATTTTTTGAATGAAGTTATTACTATAGAAGTGTATGTCAAGAAACCTCCTAGATTTGAAGAACCAAACTATCTAAACTTCGTCTACAAGCTTAAGAAATCTCTCTATGGACTAAAATAAGCTCCAAGAGCTTTGTATAAGAGACTGAGTAATTTTCTGCTTGAGAATGGTTTCTCTAAAGGCAAGGTTGACACTACACTATTCAGGAAAACTCTAGAGGAAGAAATCTTGATAGTTCACATTTATGTTGATGACATAATTTTTGGTTCCACTAATGCATCTGTTTGTCAAGAATTTTCAAAAACTATGCAGGCTGAATTTGAGATGAGCATGATGGGTGAATTAAAATACTTTATTGGAACTCAAATTAACCAGAAAAGGAAGGTATATACATTCATCAGACAAAGTACACAAGAGAGCTCTTAAAAAAGTTCAATCTTGATGAATGCAAAGTTATGTCAACTTCTATTCATCCTACCTGCAACCTGAAAGGTGAAGAATGTAGTACCAAAGTAGATCCAACTAAATAACAAGGTATGATAGGCTCCTTACTCTACCTCATTGCTTCTAGACCAAATATTTTATTCAATGTATGTCTATATGCAAGATTCCAATAAGATCCAAGAGAGACTCATTTAACAACTATTAAAAAAATCTTTAGATATTTGAAAGGAACTATTAATCTTGGAATTCTTTATAAGAAATCCTCATATTACAAGCTAGTTGGATTCTATGATGTTGACTACGTCAGAGATAGAATTGAGGTGAAAACCATTAAGATGTCTACAGTAGAAGCAAAATACATTTCAACTAATAACTATTGCACTCAACTACTTTGGATGAGGTATCAGCTTGAATATTATCAGTGAAGGTTCCATGATTTATGGATTGGCAAAATTTTTGCTAAATCATGGTTCACTACAGGATGTCATGTGTAATGTTGTAACATGCTGCTCAGCTCTCCTTGAGAGCAGATGACCTAACAGATGTTGGAACATGTTCTACCAGAACATCTATTTTGAGTGTTCTAAATCTTGACAGATATGGTTTGTTTTAATTCTGTGATATTCCTTTTGAATATATCTTAGTAATTTATGCAGGTCAAGAAGATGCTATCAAGAACAAGATTTTGTATCTCTAGCTGTACAGAAAACGCTAAAATTGGATGATGAGACGTTTTAGGAAACTTTGAAGATTTGTTCCTGTTATTGTGGAGAAGATTTTGCAGAAAGTTTAAAACTGAAAAAATGGAAGAGTCCAAGCCCATTCTTCTCGAGACTATATAAAGAGACTTGATAAACCTAAAATACGTGTGGAATAATTGTTGAAGAAGCCGTGTATGCAAATAACGGTTTAGGGTTTGAGTTTCTTTTAGTGTGCTGCTATATTGTGTCACTCATGTACCTTTTGATACATTGAGGTAGACTGTTTTTGAGCCATTCATTCATCCCCTAGATGCTCGAATTGGACTGATGTTATTGATTTGTAAGTTTCTACTCTAAGCTTTTAAGTAAGATTGTGTTTTACTTGATTGAAGCTTTTAAGAAAGATCAAGTATTATTTTTTTTGAAGTGTGACTTCTTCTGATGTATTGCTATGTCTATCCCTGCTATTGGTGACTGGTAGAAAGTAAGAGAGAGTTCTCATATCTAGGAGTGTCTTAGGTAGAAATTACACTGAGTGGGTATTAAGTGAGAAGTTGTAAACATGGGAGTTTAACTTTGAATTGATACTGCTAATATTGGATTTCCTTTCTGGCATGGTAGCCCCTAAACATAGGTGTTGTTATACACCGAACTGAGTTAACAACTCGTTGTGTTTTGTTAATTTCTTCATTTTAACTGTGTTATATTTTGTTTTTATGCTTTAAATAGATATTAGTATCTCGACATGTCTTAGGACATCTGATATCTGCATACCAGAATTTCAATCATATTTTTGGAAATAAAATACATATCCTTTGTAATAGCACTGCTGCCATCTATCTAACGAAGAATCCGATTCAACATTCTAGATCTAAGCATATTGAGATCAAACATTATTTTATTAGGGACTATGTTTAGAAGGGCGTAGTGGATATTCACTTTATTGATACTAATCATCAATGGGCTGATATATTTACAAAACCCTTAGATGTTACAAGATTCGATTTTATTAAGAAAAATCTAAACATGGTCTTTGTTGATGAATAATACTTAGTGTCTAAATGGAGTATTAGAAGAAAACGGGATTCTGAAGGCACTTAGTTGAAATTTTTTTATCTAAAATCTCTCTAAGTATGGTCTATAAGCCTTGTATAGAGTTTGTCGAATCTCTTTCATCCTTGACTGCTTTATTGTTTATGCAAAAAGTAAAAAGTTTAATTCTATGCTTTGTACTTTGAATTAGCAATTGGACTAATCTTGAGTTCTAATAAAATAAGAATTTCTGTCTTATACTCTGATATTTGAAGTTTTTGAAATATTGATTTGGTAGACAACTGATTCTGAAACTCTTTTTCTGATGAAACTGTTGCAATACTTACACCTAGGATAATCCTACATTTACTTTCTTTTCAAGCAAAAGTACTGTAAGTATTCAGCCTTGGTTGTTGTGTTTTCTCAGAAGTAACAATTCTTGAGTCTGAAGGGACATGTCTATCACTTCTAAAAATTCCAAATCTGCTATGGTATTTGGTGTTTAAAAGGAGTTACTGACAAAGATTGTGATTCATTTTTATTCTGACTCATAATTGTTTAAACATTTAATAACATTCTATTTGTTATATTACTACCCGTGTGTTTCCCTAATTTTATTTATTGTCTTCTATATAAGATAATATTGTGAAATCCTTCTTCTATAACAAAAATTTCTTTTCTTCTCAATATGTCTCAAAAACCATTAAAGGAGAGATATATGATCTATATATTATAAAGGAATAATACGGTTAACCTCAATGAATTTACGATGATTAATTTTTCACGAATAGTCTCAAATATTCATTTTCAGAAATGGGATGAATATTTTGCAATGCTTAATGGACCAATCTATCCAGATTTTGTGAAAGATTTTTGGGAAAATGCTCATGTTCATCCAAATGAGATGGTTTTCAGATTCTATCTGCTGTCTATGGTTGTCCTATTGTTATCAACTATAAAATTATCTCTCAAGGATTAAATTGTAAAGAAGATGAAATTATTGTTGAAAACCACATACATAACAATACGTTTATGAATCTTATGCACAACATCTATTATAATGAAGGCCTTACTACAAGCCCTTCCACTCTTACTTCTATGGAAAAAGTATGGTAAACATTTCATTTTGTGGGATCCACTCTAAAGCCTAGAGAAAAGGAATTAGGATGGCTTTCTCCTGATGATAAACATTGCATTTTATTCATAATCTCCAGAACTAAAATCAATCTGCCTCTAACAATGTTCAATCATCTGAAAGAAGAGATACTTGCATCTCATGAGGAATTATATTTTCCCATTCCTTTTTGTAGGGTTATTTCTAAGAGTTTTGATCAACTGGGTGTTGCTGCTCACATGCAACAAGCTGGATTAATTGACAAACTTATTCTTGACTGGTGTTCAGAAACCATTATTAATCCTTGAAGTCTATTTTTTTCTTTCTTTCTTTTTATTGATGACAAAGGGGAAGAATGGATAAGTATTCTTCTTGGTTAATCCTAGAGTGAATTTAGTTATCCTACATAAGGGGGAGCTTACAAACCTCACCTCTTGAAGTAGATTTAATTATTCTATATAGGGAGAGATTACAAACCTCACCTCTTGAAGTAAATTTAATTATTCTATATAGGGAGAGCTTACAAACCTCATCTCTTAGACTTCATAAATAGGACACAGGGGAAGCTTACAAATCTCACATCTAAGACTAATTGACATAGGGAGAGCTTACAAACCTCAAACCCTAAAAGTTGTTGAGTAATTTATCTATAAATAATTGTTTTAAAATACATAAGGTTGTCATCATCAAAAAAAGGGAGATTGTTGAGACAAATTTGGTTCATACCATGTATCGTCTAAAGTTTTCATGATAACAAAGTATTTGAGAAATAGTTAGGATTTCTAACTAAATGGTTCCTATGTGATTAATTATATTTACTTGGTAAAACTGGTTCTAACACGGAAGAGGCTACAATTCAGTTCTGATTTAGTACTTCTGAGAAAGTCTAATCAAAATGTTATTGTTACTGTAGTTCAGAATCAGAAGTGTGCCTTACCCGCCTCTAAAACTGTGTAATGTATCCTCAAGATATGTAATCACGAAACTCGAGAATATTTGACATTATCTTCAAAATATTGTGTTGTAGTTATTTCATAGAAGAGTTCTCTGGATAAAGGCCTTGTTCAATGGATAATTCTTTCTCTATGAGTTCTAACACCTGATTTATTGGAAAAGAAGATATACTAAAATATTTGATCTGATTATAGCCATTGGGGATGCTTCAACGACTCTATTTCTTCAACTATAAAAGGAGCAGAAGAATTGAAGATTAACTAAGAGAATAACACTACAACTACAATTGAAATATACACGCACTGCATTCAAATCAACTCAAGAGAAGCTAATCTGTAAGAGTTCTTATTCTTGTATAGCTTAAACTTCCTTAGTGTTAAAGTGTGTTGTATTATATTTGAACACCTCTGATTATTAATCAAGTATTGTTGTAAGTTATTCCTTTTCTAAACAACCAGTTTAGATAAAAGTCTCTTGTCATGGGCTTGAGCGTTGAAGTCTTAGATTCAAGGAATCTGAGCAAGAAGTCTTGGACTGAAGGTCTAAGTAGGAAGTCTTAGGCCTGAAGGGCTTAAGCAAGGAAATCTTGAACCTGATGGGTTTAAGCAAGAAAGTCTTAGGATCTGAGGATCTAAGCAGGAAGTCTTGATTAGGTGTTAATTAAGCAAGAAAGTCTAGGGTTGAGGGTATGGGCATAAAAGTCTTATACTTGAGTGTATAAGCAATTGTAATCTGTTTGATCATAGATAAAATTTCTTGTGCTACAAGAGGACTGGACTACTCTCAGTTGGAGAGGAATCAATATAACTATTGTGTGTTCTTTGCTATTTTTATTTACTTCAGTATACTTTTCTACTACACTTGTCACTAGGTTCTGAACTTTTGTATAGAATCTGAACTCTAGTTCAGAAGTAGAAATGATTTGGGAAACACAATTCAACCCCCCTTTCTTGTGTATTTTTCTCACCTTCAATCTCATCTCAAATTCAAATTGCATTTACTTGAAAAAATGTTGGACGATCTGGTTTGAAACCCCTCCAAATACGATGTCATCAACATATATTTGAGCTATTATGAGTTTACTATGCTCTTCTTTAACAAAAAAGGTCTTGTCTATTCCCACTTTCTTGTAGCCACTATTTATAAGAAACTCAGTTAACCTTTCATACCAAGCTCTAGGTGCTTGCTTCAATCCATAAAGATTTTTCCTTAGTTTGTAAACATGATCTGGAAAACTAGGATCTATGAACCCCTTGGTTTGTTCAACACATACTTCTTCATTCAAGTACCCGTTCAAGAAGGCACTTTTCACTTCCGTCTAAAATAGCTTGAATTTTAGCATACATGCCACTCCTAAGAGTAATCTTATAGATTCAAGATGAGCAACAGGTGCAAAACTCTCAAAAAAAATCAACCCCTTCAATTTGAGTGTATCCTTGAGCAACAAGCATAGCCTTGTTTCTGGTCACAATTCCATTTTCATCAGACTTGTTCTTATAAATCCCTTTTGTGCCAATAACATTAATCCCTTCAGGCATGGGTACAAAGTTCACACTTCATTCCTTTTGAATTGGCCTAGTTCCTCTTGCATAACATTGATCCAGAATTCATCAGTCAATGCCTCCTTCACATTTTTTGGTTTAATTTTTGAGACAAATCAAGCATTGGATATCACATCTTTAGATCTAGTGGTGATCCCTTCATCAAGATTTCCAATAATAATTTCTTTTGGATGATTTTTCTAAGTTCTAGTAGAGGGAACTTTGTTGAATTGAGGGTTATCAGAATTAGATGGCTCAATGTTGGACTCAATTCCAGCCTTATTTTCTGAAACATCAGTTTGCTGAGATGATATTCCAACATCTTCTCCGACATTGATCCCTTTCTCAATGATAAAATCATCAACCACAACATTAAGGGATTCCATCATGACTTTTGTTCTAGAGTTAAAGACCCTATAGGCTCTTCTATTTGTAGAGTAACCAAGAAACACCCCTTCATCACTTTTGGGATCCATCTTTCTCCTTTGTTCTCGATCAGCCAAGATGTAACATTTTCTTCCAAAAACATAAAAGTATTTAATAGTAGGTGTTGTGGTGAGAATCGTGATGTCAAGCTATTGATTAACTTGAATCTTAATTCATTAAATTCACAACCGGAATTTGATTTATCCAAAGGAAAGGTTAAAGAAAGAAAGACCTTTTGCACGATGTACCAATAACGCTAAAAGATCAGGGATTGGGTGTTGGTTATGCCTAGGGTAGGTATTTCACATCCTAAACATCTGTAGTACTCTACAAGAACCTTTTGTATGTTTGTATGCTAAGTTTGCTAAATGTTTTCTATGGCTTGGGATTAGGGTTTAGGTGTAGGTTAAGACCTAAGGATAGTTTCTAAGTTTGCTCGCAAAGATATCACATCATCTGCCTACGTATCATAACTAGGATTAAATCAGAGCAACCGTAGTTCACCTCACTAAGTTTGAATGAACACCTGATTATGATCAAGGTTCAACGGGAACAAAAATAACAATGCTTGCATAGAGTTTAACATAACTCTCTATTTCTAAGTTGTACACTCAAAGGATATTAACTTTCACAAAAGCCAAGAGGGAAGTAAGTAATCATGACAATGATTCTTATATAGAGTTAACAAACTATATCTTAAAGTTCTAGTTGAAAGATACTCCTAACAAGGGGTAGGTCTTCTAGACTTAAAGAAAAGTCTAAGGGATATGGGTTCTAACGTAACTAAGTTAAGGTTCAAGGTGACTTAACCAAGTCAGAAGGAGGGTAATGAGTTGTCTATGACCCAAGGGTCAACAGAGAGACTTTCCTTTAGAATGGGAAAAGATGAGGCAACTAACAAGTTCCATCACTTGGGGAATAACTTAACAAAGTTAAAAGCACACATAAGCATTCATTCAAACATGATGAATATATAAAAGAGTATGGTAACAACCAAAGAAGAGGTTCAAGCATGTGACAACATCAATCAAAGATTATAATCAAGTCAAATGGTTACAACCAATAAATCACAAAGATATTACAATATCTAGAAGGAGAACATGGTAGAGGTTCTTATAAGACCAAGCATAGAAGGTAAAATCAAGTTGAAGCATCTTAACCAAGATGAAGGGAAATAAGGTAACAACCATCAAGACAACAACATGTAATTCAAACAAGTTCAATACACACAAGTAACAACTTAAGGCAAGAAAATATAAGGATTGAGGAATGTAAAATGTAACAACATGAGACCAACAATCATGCATTGATGACAATCAAGTACAAGTAACCATACAAGAAGTGTTTACAACAGTTCAAGTAATGGATTCAAAGTTTCACGGAAAAGCATACAAGTTCATGGTTACAACCAAAATGAAGCAGATCCTAACATATTAGAATTCTAACAAAATTTCTAAAAAAGTAGAGGATACATGAAGAACACACTCAAGAGATTATAATATCAAGAGGTAGCACGATTCACAAACAAAATTCAACAGTATTAATCAATTAGATGCATCAAAAGCAAGGATTTGAACATAACAAGACCTTGAGTAAAACAAAGCTCAAACACCAAACAAGTTAACAAACATGTGTAAATCAAGTACAAAAGAATCCCATAAAAATAAATCAAGAAGAAGTTTGAGAACAATCCAAAAAGACGCAAGGTAAAAACCCTAAAAGTACAAAACTTTCAAGTGATATAAAGTATTTCTAGGATAAATATCCTTGAGTTCTTTTCTCACTATGTGAAAGTAGACATGATTAAGAACATTTTGTAAAAAGAATGGATCAAAAATGTTGAAAAATGGTAAGTTATGAAGTTTTCAAAATTGTGAAGAAAGCATAAATAAACAAGTGATAAAAAGAAAGAAATGCACTTGGTAGGTGTTGAACCCACAACCTTTGGATCACAAGTGTAAAACTTCACCAATCCAACCAAATGCGTGTGTGTGAAAATAAATGGAGGGAGAGAGAGATATGCCAAAACATGATTAAAACATGAAAAACAAAAGAGTTGATCTCCACACGGATCGAACTCAGGACAAGGGGCAACACAAGTACGTGAGTGCATAGGTCACGACCACTGGGGTGGTGATACATCTAGTGAATCAAACCACCCTAGTGCAATGTATACCTCAATGTGTGGATCTGGGCAACATTCCAAGCAGGCCAAAACAAGCAAAACATGTCAAAAACGTGAAGCTTCAAAACATGTCAAAACATCATAAATTTTAGCAAATCTTAGGTCTATCTCACGTGATTTTTGTCAAGGAACAATATGGCATACTTGGTTTTCTCAAATTGTGCTCTCAATTTAAAATTCGATGACAACTGCATAATGATGGTTTTAAAAGCATTTTTAAATTTTGAGTTTGATGTGAACATGTTTCAACCAAATAGAAGATGTTCACACATACTAAACATATTATAGACAAAGTTTCAATGCAAAGTTGCTTCAAAATTGTGCTAGAAGTGAAAATGGTGTGTGAGTTGCAAAGTGTATTTGGACTGAGAATGCAAAACTAGTTGTGGTAGAACCAACACTATCAAAACATCAATCAATACTCATTTAAACATATCATTAATTAAACTCAACATGAATCAAACATATAGGGACTTAGTCCAAAACTGTCAGCAAAAGATTCAAAGTTAAGTGAGGTTACAATGATATCACCAAAGTTGTTTGTAGTAGAACCAAAACAAAATGGTATTTGTCACATAGATAAAACAATGTGACTTGTGATGACAATCCAACAATAGCTCATGACAGGAATTGACTTAACATCCACAAGACATAAACATAACAAGACAAAGGCATATCCAAGACAATTACATGTTCAAAATAGTTGGCACAACACAAACTGGCCTAAACAGACCCTATACAAACTACTCCTATCAACATATCATGCCATCTACAATCCATCAAAGTCTTCAAATGCAAAACTGCTCTAATCACTAAATCACACCTAGACTAAACATAACCAACAACACATTTGCTAATGAAACAACTTTAACACTCACATCCATACCAATTATAACAGTTGCAAACCAAGCTATTTATGTTCACACATGACATAAGTTAATATTTAAGAAAGTTTGAAAGGTTAACACGTAGCAGTTACAACATTAGGTGATGATTAGCAAGATGTTTAAACATAATGATGAGTAAAACAAACAAACAGTGGTAGATTCATACATGAACTCTATTTGCATTTAAAAACACATTTCAAACAAAGCATACTAGGAATGTTCATGACAGTCCATGAATGAGGTAGTGACTACTAACATCTTGTAGACCTCCAAGCAAGCTATTTAGTAGGGAAAACCTTGAAGAATTGTTCCAGCTGATATTCAACAATGCCTTGATGAACTAACAACTTTCTTACACTTGAAGAAAATGAAGGAAACCTTGTGACAGATCTAAGAACAAGTGATGCAGATGTTCTTGGATGTTTTTGACAGCTAGTACACCTCAAATGAAAGGTGTTTGGAGTGTAGAGATGATTAAAACAAACCTGAGCAAAGTGTTATATAGTTTTGTGTGGAAAGTCAAAGTTTGTTTGATTGGAAGTTGAATTTTGAGAATATGGAGCTTTGGATTGGTTTAAGAGCTTGAGCACCTTCCACACATCATTCATGGATTGTGCAGATGGTTTTCAATGAGTTTTAGTGTATGGAAATGGTTTTGGAAGGCAAACTGTTTAAGACAAATTTTGAGGAATTTTGGTGAACTTGCTTCAACTATAAGAAAAGTGGAAAGCAAGGTTTTTTATGATTTTTCTCTGGTCTTGTGAGATTTCTCTTGTGTGAAAATTACATGAAAGAGCTCTCTATTTATAGAGGAGGCGAGGCTTTTGGCAGCTTTTGAGAAATGTGGATGGCTTTGGCTTTTGGAGGGAGAAAATGCAAATCTTCCAAGAAATCTTTGATGCAGCTGGTCTTGAGGGTTATTGATGTAATGTGATGCATGATACAAGTTGTATCCAGGCCATGGGAAGTGATTGAAGTGTGTCTAAAGGCTAGGGGCCCTGCTGCTCCAAATTTTCTTCAATAAAGTTTCTCTTTCCTCTTGATTTTCTTTGAATATAATAATGCCACTTGTCAAGATCTTGACCATGCTCTTCAATCCTTATGCATTTCCACTCATCATACACTTTAAATATCATATCAAGGATTGATCAATGGCTGAGAATCAACTAGATGGTTGGCAAGTTGGTTTATGTCAAGTTTGAGAATGTGCACTTCAAGTGCTTGGACCCCAACTTCCCTCCTTCGAAACTCCTAGATCACAAATGATATGGAGGAGTTATTATAATTTTTGGAAAGCCCTCATCATGCTATACAACTTTTATGTTTTAGGTTTTTTCAAATTCCAAGTGGAACTAGGTCAAAAACACCCTTAAAGTTGGCTAAAAACATGACTTGAAAAGTGCCAAAATCACAAAATTTCATAACTCTAAATTTATTCATTTATTGCACATAGGTCACTTTTTCACTCTTGTATGACTCCTCAAGACCTTTCCAACAAGCTTTGAACCACTCCAATTGGATGTGTGGTTAGGAAGTTATGGTCTTGCCCCTTTCAAAACCCTAATTTCCCGATTTTTCGATTACTCTTCAATCCTTGATCCAATGGTCACCAAAATTCATTAATAGATGTGATATAACATTAGGAACATAATTGCCTTCAATTTTGGATCATAACCCTGTTGGTCAACGAGTTGAATTTTCAGTCAGACAAACCATTCGATCGAAAAAACTCTCAATCGACTGTTGGTGTTCTGGGTCCCATGAGGCCTTGAAACTTCTTAAGTGGAATTACACAAGTCATCTAAGCTTCATGGACCATGATTCCATCAATGGAGTACCATTTAAATCAAAATTTAAACTACAGTTGACTTTTCCTGATCATAAATCCTAATCGAGAGTCCTGGATTGCACTGCTCTGCTTCTTTAGGTGACAACCTCAAATTGGATTCATACTTGATCCAATATAGTATCTTTGATGGTGTGGGTATTTGTTTCATGGAGAATCAATTCAAGACATTGACTGATCAAACCATCAAAACCCTGATTCCTGACTGTATGGAATCCTAATTCACCTGTATCTTGACAAAGCCAAACTTAAGATAGGTTAAGGTTAGATAAAAAAATTATGATGCTCCTAGAATGATTATGAAGATCTAAGGGTCAAAATTTGGGGTATAACAGTTGCCCCTATTTAAATATCTTCACCATATGGCAATGAGAGATGACAATCCTCATAGAATCGTAGTGAAAGGTATTTAAATATAGCAAACCGAAAAATTTGTTCCTTAGATACGATGGTATGCAAGAGGATCATCCACCGGGGAAAAAGGGAGAATTCCACTAGGGAAATGCAAACCTCCAACGGAGAAAGGCATCAAGGGAGAAGCCACACAAAGGGGTAAAAGTCAACAGACTCAGACTCCGACCAGGGAAGTAAAGAGACTAGAGACACAATTCTTATTGAGGGCGAACCAAATAAATAACTTCCTATAGCAAACAGTTTGAACAAGATCTTCAGGAAAAAACTAGAAACTAGACCAAATGCACCGGGGATGCTAGTATCCACTAGATCCTAGAGACTCAAACCGGGGATACCAAACCTCTGTTGTGGATATAGGTGACAAACAGAATTTCCTACCAATAAAAATTGGTTTTAAGAAGTGCCAGTGATCATTGGGCTTCTTTGGGATGCTAGTAATGAACAGACTTCACAAGGGAATCGGTAACGACCGAACCAAATACCAATGGCAATTGGATTTGATCAATGCCAGTAACCACCAGACTTGGAGAGATTGGAATCAACCAAATCGAAGTGTCAATGACCACTGGACTTTAATGGGGAATCGGTGACCACCGAGTCAAGGTACCAATAACAATTGAGTTCTTAAGAAATGCCAGTAACCACTGGGCTTAGAAAGGATTAGTGACAACCGAACCAAAGTACCAATAACAATTGGATGTAAACAATGCAATGCCAGTAACCACTGTCTCAACCGGGGAAATTGGTAACAACCAACTCATGGTACCAATAACGATTGGGTTTTTAAGCAGTGCCAGTAACCACTGGACTTAGAAAGGACTGGTGACAACCAAATCAAAGTATACTAATAATCGTTGGATTTAAGCGGTGCCAGTAACTACTGGACTTCAGCTGGGGAGAAGTTGGTAATAACCGAGCTTCATACTAATAATAATTGGTTTTAAGCAATGCCAGTAACTACTGGGCTTTGAACGATTGGTGACAACAAAATCAAAGGATACAAATAACAATCGGATTTAAGCAATGCCAGTAACCACTTGACTTATAAAGATTGGTAACAACCAAATCGAAGATACCAATAACAATTGGGTTTAAACGACGCAACGCCAATAACCACTGGACTTACAAATATTAGTAACAACCAAATTGAAGATACCAATAGCAATTGGGTTTAAACGATGCCAGTAAACACTGGACTTCAAATGACTGGTAACAATCAAATTGAAAGTACCAATAACAATTGGATTTTAAGCAATGCCAGTAACCATTGGACTTACTGGGGAAATTGGTAACAACCAACTAATGGTAACAATAACAATTGGATTTCAATGCTAGTAACTACTAGACTTCAACGAAAATTGGTAATAATCGAATCAAAGGATCCCAATAACCGTCGGATTTAAACAAGGCAATGCCAGTAACCACTGGACTTACAAAATAAAATTAGTGGCGATCTGATCTCAAAGATAAGCATTAGTAACAACTAATCATCTTGGTAAACATAGGTAACATCAGATATTTCTTGTTCCAACTAGCCTCCTGGGATAAAAGTAGCCATCACGAAAATATGTGACACAACTAAGGTAACAAACGCAAAGCGAGCCCGTGGCAAACAGGTCAGAGCACGGAGATTGGTAGTGACCAAAGGATCTCAAAGGCAAAGGACAGACAAACAGAAACCAAAGCATGCAAACAAATACGTATGCTAATGATATGATGCGAATGTAAATGCAGACCGACCCTCAAGGAGGAAGGAAAAAACAAAGCAAAAACACCGGGAGGAAAACCATCACACTGAGTCCTGATGTCACTAATCTGGATGAAAACTCCTTCCAGGGGAAGAGGAATGACTTTCTAGAAGTAACCACTGCTCTTGCAAACCTACGAAAGAGGAGTCTTGGCTTAGTAGCGGAGCCTTTGTTGGGCGCGACTTTGGTCGGAGACGGCAACAAGCTTTTAACTACTTCTGAGAGTAGCGTAATACCGTCATGTCACCTTTAGAGTTTTGACGTGCTTTGTTAAATTAGTTTTTCTTAAACCAAAATTTTAAATTTTCAAAACACTTTTCTTTTCAAAAATCATTATTAATGAATAAGTGAAATTTGCATAACAAAACATAGATCATAACAATGATTGGTCTGACATCTGATTTCATTAATAGACGAGAACTTTACAAAGGGTAGAGTCTCGGGAACAAATACACTTTTGAAAAAATGGCAAATAGAAAGGGTTACAAAATCCAACAATGACCCGGTCCTACTAACTAGTAGTCGATATGTTTTGTTGCTTCTGATGAGAATGGCAGGCAACGATCTTCTTCAACACTTTTTAACGATGCCTTGTTCCTACATTCGCCTGTATCATTCTTTCAGACTTCTGACTTGCTGAGGTGCCCTTTGAGCCTGAGTCAACTTTCTAGGTTTCCAATTCAGGCTTAATAATTTCTCACCGCGTTCGAATTGATAGGATACTTGAGTTGCTCGCCATCCATCATTTCAAGAATCAAAGATCCTCCAGATAAGACGGTTTTCACGGTGAAAGGGCCATCATAGCTGGCCATCCATTTCCTGCGCATATCCTTCTGTATCGGTAGGATTTTTATGAGCATAAGCTCTCCTTCCTTATATTCCTTGAGACGAGCTTTCTTGTCGAACGCCCTTTTCATCCTTTGTTGGTAAATCTGGCTATGACACATGGCAGTCATCCTCTTCTCGTCGATGAGATTCAATGAATCGAACCTCTCTTTTATCCACTCGGCTTCCTCGAGCTCGACTTCCATTAAGATCCTTAGTGAAGGTATCTTGACCTCGATGGGTAGCACATCATTCATCCTGTAAACCAAAGAGAAAGGGGTTGCCCTTGTCAAAGTGCGCACTGATGTTCTGTACCCATGTAAAGCGACTGGTAACATCTCCTGCCAATTCTTGTAGGTTACGACCATCTTCTGCACTATTTTCTTGATGTTCTTATTTGCAGCTTCGACAACGCCATTCATTTTTGGCATGTACGGAGAAGAATTGTGATGTTTGATTTTGAAATCATCACACAGTTCTTTCATTGTCTTGTTATTCAAATTCGACCCATTGTCGGTGATGACTTGGTCGGGAATGTCGTACCGACAAATGATTTCTTTCTTGATGAAGCTGGTGACCACTTGCTTGGTTACGTTTGCATACAATGCTGCTTCTACCCACATGGTGAAGTAATCAATTGCAACGAGGATGAACTGATGGCCGTTGGAAGCTTTTGGCTTTATTGCCCCAATCATGTCTATGCCCCAAATTATGAATGGCCATGGTGATGTTATCATGTTGAGAGGTTGTGGAGGAACATGAACTTTGTCGGTGTAGAATTAACATTTATGGAATTTTCGAGCAAAGAGGATACAATCTGTCTCTAAGGTTAACAAAAAATATCCATCTCTTAAAATCTTTTTCGCCATGGCATGGCCACCGACATGAGTGTCGAGCTTCCCTTCGTGCACTTCAGTCATTTGTAGATCTGCTTCTTTTTCATCAACACATTTGAGTAGAATCATGTTGTGGTGTCTCTTGTACAGGATGCCATTGCTGATGAAAAATTTGGATGATAATCTCTGTATAGCTCTTTTGTTGATTTTGGATGCGTCAGCCGGATATTCTTATCAGAATCTTCTTCTACCATCATGACGTATGCTGGCACAATCTTTCTTTCGATGAAAATCAGAGTTGCCTCGTTAATAAACTGGAACTTCCACATCGATGCTAGCATGGCTAAAGCATCTGCAATGTGATTCTCTGCTCTCGGTATATGTTTGAAAGTAATTTCATCGAAGTATTTAATCATCTCCAGAATGTGATCTTTGTAGGGGATCAACTTTTCATCTCGAGTCTTCCATTCTTCTTTGAGTTGGGAGATCACTAAAGCAGAATCACCGATCACCTCTAAGATTTTGATACGGAGGTCAATAGCAGCCTCTAGTCCCAGGATGCAAGCTTTATACTCGGCTATGTTGTTGGTATAGGAGAAACAAAGTCTGGCGGTGACGGCAGTATATCCTCCAGTCATATTTTTCAAGACAGCTCCAATATCATGTCCAATCTTGTTAGACGCTTCATCAAACATCATTTCCCAATGGGACCCAGGTTCGGGACCTTTTTCAGGACCGGGTTTTGGCTTCTGACGTTGAATGTACATTACATCTTCATAGAGAAACTCAAACCTGAGCAGTTGATAATCGTCCACCTGATGCTCGACGAGGTGTTCTGACAAGACACTACCTTTGACGGGTTTTTGAGCGACATATTGAATATCATACTCTGACAAGAGCATGTTCCATCTGGCCGACCTCTCTGTTTGAGCTGGCTTTTCGAAGATGTACTTTATCGGGTCCATCTTGGAGATTAACAGGGTAGTATGACAAATCATATATTGTCTCAGACGCTTGGCCACCCAAGCTAGGGCACATCAGGCTTTCTCTAGAGGTGAGTAACGACTCTTGCAATCTGTGAACTTCTTGCTCAGATAGTAGATTGCATGCTCTTTTTTTCTTGACTCGTCACTTTGGCCTAGGACACAACCCATTGAATCTTCCAATACCATCATGTACATGAACAACGACTTTTCTGGTACCAGAGGAATCAATACTGGAGGCTCTTGCAGATACTTCTTGATCTTCTCAAATGCTGACTGGCAGTTTTCATTCCATACCACCGTTTGATCTTTTTCTAAGAATTTGAAAATCAGTGTGCAGGTAGGCGTCAGGTTAGAAATGAACATGGAGATGTAGTTTAGCCTTCTAAGAAAGCCTCTGACTTGTTTTTCTGTTTGAGGAGCGGGCATTTCTTGAATTGCTCTGAATTTGTCAGGATCTACTTCAATTTCTCGTTGACTAACAATGAAGTCGAGTAGTTTACTCGAACGAACCCCAAATGTGCACTTAGCCGGATTTAGCCTCAACTGATGCTTTCAGAGTCTCTCAAATAACTTCAGCAGATGATCCAAGTGGTCTTCTTTATTTCGAGAATTTTCAATCGTATCGTCTACATACACTTCAATCTCCTGATGCATCATATCATGGAAGAGTGCGACCATAGCTTATTGATACGTTGCTCCCGTGTTCTTCAAACCGAAAGGCATGACCTTATAACAATAGGTGCCCCAGGGTGTAGTGAAGGTTGTCTTTTCCATGTCACCCGGATCCATCTTTATTTGGTTGTAGCCGGAAAATCCATCCATGAACAAAAATACTGCAAAATTGGATGTGTTATCCACCAAAGTGTCAATATGTGGCAGAGGGAAATCGTCCTTCAGACTAGCTTTGTTTAGATCCCTGTAGTCCACACACATTATGACTTTGCCATCCTTCTTTGGGACCAGTACTATATTGGCCACCCATTCTGGATATTTTGATACTGCTAAAAAGCCTGCATCAATTTGCTTCTTGACTTCGTCTCTGATTTTGAGAGCCATGTCTGGTCTAGATCTTTGAAGCTTCTTCTTGACTGGAGGATAATTTGGCTTCAAAGGGAGCTTGTGCATAACAATGTCGGTGTCCAATCCTGGCATGTCTTGATAAGACCAAGCGAATACATCGACGTAATCTTTGAGAAGTGCCATCAGTGTACTCTTGACTTCTGACCCTAACGATGCTCCAATCTTGACTTTTCTCTTTTCTTCTTCAGAGCCCAAGTTGACAACGTCGATCTGTTCTTTGTATGGATGAATATAGGCATCTTCATACTCAGTCATCCTCCTTAATTCTTCAGGGACCTCTAAATCTTCGTCACTCTCTTCCTCGGCTTGAAAGACAAATGGACCACTACTAGAAGGAACCGAATGATCAATGGATTATGTTGGTGATGAAGGTGTTCTGCATGGGTTTTATAGGTTTGAGAATGATCAGATACACTCACACATACATGCAGATGATGGGTTGATTTTAAGTTTTAAAAAAAGTTGCCATTTTTCCTTTTAATAAAAAGTGAAAATGATAAGGAGAAAACAAAACAAGAGTCTTAACAAAAACATTTTTCATTCATAGATCTTTTCAAATTTCAAAGTGGCCCATACAAAACGATTCACTGGCATTGGGCAAGACCGGGAATTTTAAAGAAAACAAAGCTAACAAGCAAATGTATTACTCTAAAGGTAAAAGGCAGGGATTTCCATAGTTTCCCAGTTGCGCAAAGTTGTTCCGCCTCGGATCACCAGGTTGTCAAGATCGCTTTCTTCGTCTTCAACTATGTTGGTGTTCACTTGCATTCCACCACTTGTAAATATCTCCTTCAAGGGCTTCCTCTTCATGACACTTTCTTCAGGTGCATCTTCTAGAGTTGGTTTGTAACCCAACCCTTGTCTGTCGTTTTTTGCACGAGCATTGACTTCTATGACCTCCCCCCATCCCAATGGGAGCCCTGTCTTCATGTCGGCCTTTATACTCTGAACGGAAGAAAAAGATGGACCACGGGTTATTGTTAACTCATCAAACAATATAGCGTGGGAAATTTCCAAGGCTTAGAAAGCAGTTTCAAGCGCATCTTCATCAGCTTCTATGTATCTGAAGGAGGGCAATTTACTCACCACTAGGTCCTCTTCTCCATGAATTATGACCAACTGGTCATTAACAACAAACTTCATTTGTTGGTGTAGGGTGGATGTGACAGCGCCTGCTGTGTGTATCCATGGTTTTCCCAGTAGACAACTATAAGCCTGATTGATATCCATTACTTGAAAAGTTATTTCGAAGATCTGAGGGCCTACCATGATTGGAAAGTTGACTTCCCCTATCACAGTTCTTCTTGAGCCGTCAAAAGCTTTTACAACTAGAGAGGTAGGCCTCATTTCAGCTCCTTGCTAAGCCAGTTTGGCTAAAGTCCTCTTGGGCATAACGTTGAGCGCGGACCCTATATCGACAAGCACTTTGGCGAGTGTTTCCTATTCATATTTGATGGACACATGCAAGGCACGGTTGTGCTTGCGTTTCTCAACTGTTAAATCACTATCATCAAAGCTTAATGTGTTGCATGCTATGATATTTGCAACGACTGAGTCAAGCTGTCCCACTGTGTTATCCTTTGTCACGTGAGCTTGCGTCAATATCTTCATCAAGGCTTGATGATGTGCAGGGGAGCTTAGCAGCAGTGACATGATGGAAATTTTAGACAGCGTTTGGTTAAGTTGATCCACCACTCGGTAATCACTGTGACAGATTATTCTCAAGAATTCTTCCTCGTCATCTTCGAGGAACTCTTTCCCTTTGCTGGTGAGTTCTTTAGAAATCACTTCTTCCGGAGTGGCTTCTTTTGAAACAACGGTAGCGGCTTTAGGAATGGCAGTTGATTGAGGAACTGTAGGATTTGCTCGAGGCTGATATATCTGACCACTTTGGGTCATTCTGCTTGCCCCAACAATATTGGTGACATCCCCTTGCTTCCTTCCAGCGTTCATGTCATACCAAGAGTAGTTGTAATTGAGAGTTATAGCTCTAGGATGAGGACCGAGTTCCCTTCTTGGATCAAACCTGGGTTGGTCCTTTCCAAACATAGGTGCAGAATCATTTCAAAATACTGGCCTAACAACTTTGTTCCTGGTTGCATTGTTGTTGTCATTTCTGAAAACCACTTTTTTGTTAGATTCTCCGGGCATATTAAACACTGGTTCAATTACTGCCATATCCTTCTTCTTCCTTCTGCTACTGATCTGCAACATTCCCTGATTGATCAATGATCGAAGATCCTTTTGCACAAGGTCACAACTTGTGGATTCAGTATGTATTCCTCAATGTCTTCATGAGAACTTTTGAGTACCCATGCCCGAGCAAGCGTTTTATGCAATTTTACCCATGGTATCTTCACTTTAGAGGCCGTTGTGACTGTCTTTATCTCAGACTCTTCCCCTCTTTGGTTATGGCATTTACCCCACCATGACTTGGTAGAGGATTGTCCTTCATGTTTGGCTGATTGTCTTTGAACGATAATATCTTCTTCTCTATTAATTCTCGAACGATGTGCTGAAGTGCAAAGCAACCTTCCAGATTGTGCCCAGCGGCATTCTCATGAAACGGACACTGCGCGTTTGGATAGTAGTAATGAGGTAAAGGATTAGGCGGAGCACCTAATTTCCTTGTCCTGACGAGCCCTCTTTCTACCAGCATAGGAAACATTTCAGTATAACTCATAGGTATGAGTTGTATCCTTGGCTTCCCACTTCGATTGTTTGACCTAGGAGCCTGAGCCCGGGGTTATTGCGTTTTTTTATTATTGTAAGGTTGCTGATTATATTGTTGATACTGATTGGGCGGGGCTTTCTGAGGACCCTGTTGAACTTGTTGTTGTTGGAAGACCGGTGTCACTGCTGCTACATACGGTGGTTGTTGATACCGTTGTCGCTGATTTATTTGATTTTGTGCTCTTTTTTCATGTGTCACGGTGCTCACTTCACCTTCTTTCTTTTTATGAAAGCTGCTGGTGGGTTTCTTGGTATCATCGCCGCTGGAGCTAGCAATTGAATTAAATACTTTGCCACTTTTCAATCCTGCCTCAACTTTTACTCCCACGACCACAATGTCAGAGAAGTTTGTTATGACACTGCTGATTAGTCTCTCATAGAACTCAAGCCTGACTGTATCTACGAACCAGTCAGCTAATTCTTTTTCAGTCAGAGGTGGCTCAACTTGAGCAGCTGTCCCGCGCCATCTTTGTGCATATTTTTTAAAGGATTCAATATTCTTTTGCGTCATGCTAAGGAGCTGACGATGATTTGGGGCTAGATCCATGTTGTAGTTATACTACTGGATAAGCGCATCAGACATATCCTAAAAACAATGTATCTTTACTTGGTCTAAACTCAGATACCACTTGGTAGATGCTCCTTTGAGGCTATCCTGAAAATAGTGTATCAGTAGCTTATCATTTTCGATGTGCGGAGCCATCCTTCTGCAATACATAATCAAATGAACTTTCGGACAAGGATCCCTCGTACTTGTCGAACATTGGCATCTTGAACTTCGATGGAAACACCAACCCTGACACTAGACACATGTCTTTGGCGTCTGATCCAAAGGCATTGTTTCCCTCAATGGCCATCATCCTCTTGGCCATGATGTCCATCTCTACTCTCAACTTCTCGTGTTTTTTATCTTCAATTTTAGAACCATCAAGTACATCAAATATTGGTTGATGATTGTTGAAGATAGGTCGAGCATGTGTCGGATCTCCCGCTTGGGTGAAAAGAGGATCTGTTGTTATCGAAACAACTTGTGGTTGAAGATTGATGGCTGAGGATTGCTGAGCAAAGGTAGAAAATCCCTGGATATGCCGAACAAGAACTCAGTTGTTGAAGCTAGAACTATAGGAGGATTTACCGCTGACGTAGTGATTTCAGAGACCACAGTAGCCTGTGAATCCATCTTTGCTTTTATTCCATTGACAACTTCCATAATCTGGCTGACGTTGTCTTTGATTCCTTCAATATCATTGTCGATCTGGTCGATTCTCTGGTCGTGATCAGCCATCTTCCTTTGAGCTCTAGCTCGAGTGTTGTATCTGTGGGAACTCAACATGTCTTCTTTCCTCCCCCTGGTGGAAAAGAACAACAGATGAGCTGCGGAACCCATGCAAGACTATGCAAATGATATGCCAATGCAAATGCGGATGTAAGACCAACCATTAAAGTAAAAACAATAATTTTGTTTACAAAAAAAGTTAGAAACACACGTAACGACGTGCTTTAAAAGCATATTTTCATTGACAAGTTGAGATCCATTACAATAGATGGCTCCTGCTAATAAGCAAGACCTTTCTTACAACAAAAGCAAATACAACACAAGATTACAACCTTAAAGGAAAAGCAGGCAATGGGGAAGTTTTTATCGTTCTAACTAGACGATCCTTCTCCTTCTTGAGACCTAGGCAGGAGTTGATTCTGACGAATTATCTCCCACAGTTCAGCATTTTAACGTTCTTCTTTGACCAAAGCGTACCTCAGCTCCTCCCTAGACACAAGAACCTCGAGCTCTATGGTGATATCATAGGTATGAGTGTAAAACATACTCAAAGCTATCTCTTTTGACGAAAGTAGGTAGGATCTAATGGTTAGACAACTCATATTTTCCTCTGGGGTCATTCCTTGCAGATGACGATGACGCCAAGCAAAACTAACTTGTGTTTCAAGTTCTTCATTGCTGCCTTTTTCACAAAAACAGGCTCTTAGCATATTTGGCTCTGGCCTTGTTGAATATCCATGCTGGCGGCGAGCAGGGATTAGATTATAGTTGATAACTCCTCTAGTACTGATGAGGGGTATGTTCAGGAAATTCCCGCAGCTCTGGATCATAGAAACACCACTGATCTTGGTATCATACCAGTTGATATCATAGTGTCTAAGGGTTATTAATTTTTCAACCCATGCCTTTTTGTCGGGGAGGTTCCAAAGAATCTGAGTTCTAGGCAAGTGATAAATAAACCACTTGCTGAGCAGAGTCGTACAACATGAGAACTGCCCAAGATCGTACACCTTTTGGCGATGGATGGTGATATATGTATCTTCCAGCAGAGTGTTCACAGGATTCTTGATGATGAAGAGCTGGATGGCCTCCTTACTGATGAATTCGTCACAACATGGGAAAAGATACAAAACATAGATTAAGAATGCTAAGATTGCCTCAAAGATTCCCAGATTTCTGTTATCACAATGAAACTAGGCCATCTCCATGAATTGTCTTGCTTCCATTCCAGAGAAACCATTCCTAGTTACCAATTCATCGGGCAGCTTTGTTGACCTGATATGTAGTGCCTTAGTAAGGTCTCTTCTTCTTGGTTTCCCATAAGAAGATTTGAAGGTCAAAGGAATCCTTAACTAAGAAGAGTACTTTTCTATTGTCAGGAGTAGCTAGAAGTCTAGGAAGATAAAACAGTGATAAACTGGATCATAGAACTCAATGAGAGCTCGCAGCATGTCCTTGTTGACTCGAGTGATGAGTAGCGGCAGAAGATCTCCGTACTTGGAAATGAAAGCAGCGGGGTTCCTGATAAGGCATGCTAGGATCTTGAGGTTACCTAGTCTTAGGCTTGGAAATGGAAATCTGCTTCGTCGTTCTATATCAATGTCTGCAAAAGAAGATTTTTTGAATTTCCTTGAATGGTTAGTAAAATGTAAACATGCAATGCAAAATGCAACTGGTTTTACAAAACTCAGGAGATCAATTGTGCCAAACCCTCATTTCATTTATTATTGGAAAAAGTTACAAGTTTGAAACACAATACAAGAAGCCTAAGTTACATCAAGAAACTAGGTCTCATGGGCTAAACTAAGAACTTTAAACGCGAGGCCTCTTCAACTATTTCAGTATTGCATTCTCCATTACCAACTTATCCACTATTCCTTTCTAGGCTCCAGAGGTCAGAGGGATATTCGAGTATTCATGAATGCTTTGAGTGGGCTTGATACTAGAGAAAAATAGATTTTCCTGTGTCGCTTCCCCATCGATCACTCGTTGTTCGAGCCAATTTATCAATTCGTCTTTCTCTTGTACTTCTCTGATGAGCCTTATTGTTTCGGAGGAAAGCGCATGATACTTTCCTTCCCAAGTGTCCCTCTCAAGTTGAGCTCTTGCAAGCAACTCTTGGTATTCCTCCATCTTCTCAATGGGAATGGCAGAGTGTTGGACCCCGGAATTTGCCTAACCTTTTCTTAACTTGGTTTATATTTCATTTCATTTTCTCCTAGCATTTGCATTGAATAGCATTGTTCATTTAGCAGGGGATCAAGAGGTTGTGCATAGCAAGAGAAGGTCACCAATAGTGTTGAGCCTAAGAAAGGGGTTTACTCAAGCATGAGTGGTCATCAAGGTCATCAAGAGGTGGTCAAGGCTCCTTAAAAGAGTTGATAGGTGTATGTGGATCAGCTCCTAACTTGGAGACCAGTTGAAGATCATCAGAGGATTTTGAATTCATTATTATGGATATGGGATGTTGAGGAAGCTCATTGAAGGCTTTGAGAGCCATGTTGGAGTTTATTCAAGTTGTTGTGTCATGTGTAAGAGGCCACAGTCAAGAGTGGTGCATTTAGAGTTTTCATCTGGTCAACCCTCAGTCAACTGTGAAATTGAAGGAGATTAAGACTCAATTCCAAGTCTTTGTGATCATGGAATGTTGTGTTGAGATGCCTAATATATCATTTCAAGAACAAATCAAGAAGAATCAAGAGTGTGAGAAGTTACTAAATGAGGGTTCTCAGTGTAAAATCCCCTATTTGGTGCCTAACTTCAAGACCACATATCTCAAGATAAAAGCCTCATCTTATCTTGACCCCAACATGAAACTTATAGAGTACGTTTCTAGCTTTCGTTTGAGTACTAGAAGTCTTTCATCTGATTTCTAGAACTCAAGTTATGATGCTGACAAGTTACAAGTCCTTAGATGAATGTGATTTTGGTCAACAAACGTCAACCAACTTCCAAGCTACTTTTGACCTAGAAGGATGTTTCTCCTCACTTTAACCCAAACATGAAAGTTGTTCTTCATGATCTTAGATTTCCAAAGAGTACTAGAAGTCCTTCATCTGATTTGCAGAACTCAAGTTATGAGGCTTGCAAGGTAGGGGTATTTTGGGAAAGTAAGATTACAGGTCATTTTTATTATAGGTCCATTTCACTATCTTGCACACTTCAAATGAAACATTTCTCAACATGGAACTTGCTCCAAATGGTCCTAATTTCATCACCAAACCATCTCATGTCATGATTGAAGCTTGGATTGGAGAATTGGTGTGAGACTTTTTCATGAAGAAAGCTTAAAAGGGGGAAATGGCAATTATTTGATTTTGAACCTAAACAAGTCATGTTTATAAATATTTTGAGTGCCAAAGATATAAGTAACATGATGCAAGTATTGGATTTCAGTTTTGGTGCCATTTTCATGTGTAGTTGAATGGCCATTTCAAGTGGAAAATTGACAAACCAATTTCAACCATGTGATCAAACCAAGGGCTGAATCTCATCCACATAATCAAATTAATTTCCCAGCAATGATTTTGAATGAAAAACAAGGCATTTTGCAGCAGTTTGGCTCATGAAAATGAAGCTTACAACATAAGGAAAATTGAATTTCAATTGGACTTAAGCAAGCTGTGATTGGGCCTCATTTCCTCCCATATCCGTCATATATAACTTCAGGATCATGAACAAATCATCAGAACGAATTTTGGATGAAAATTGAGAGAGAAAACAGTTGGAGAAAGTGAGAGAAAAGTGAAATTCGAATTTGGAAATTCATCAAGATTCAAGGCAAATTAAGCACTCAAAAAGCTCTAGGAAGGATCAAGCATTGTTTCTGGATCAAATTCATCAAGTTTCAACCTCATTTCAAGGCTCAGTGGAAGTTCTCCACTAGGTAAGCTTCAACTCAACAATTCTCTCAATCCATGATGAATTAGCCTGCCATTTGTGTGTGTTTGTGATGTTTGAACTTCCTGCTTGGATTCTGGATGCAATTGGCTGTTGATTGTGAACATTTCAGTATGACATGTGTTTTTTGTTTTCTTCGATTTGGCTTGTTTAAGCATGATCAATGAAAACTAAGTTCATATTTGAGATCTACGTGAGTTGTACATAAATTTTGACTATGATTTTGAATGATTTGGTGATGTCTGGGTTCGCCTGTGGTTGTGTCTCTGGCCATCTGGTTTTCCCTCTGTTTTGTGTTTAAATGAAGGAGATGATACATGGCTTGCTTGGGTTCGTTGGATCCATGCTGATTAGTTGGCTAATACCAGATCTGATGGTTGTAATTTGATTTCATTTTGTGCTAGGAATTTATTGATTGCGTGGCAGCCTGATGGCCTTTGGATTGCTTAACTTAGGTTTCATCTGATGGCTTTGATTTGGTTTTAGGGATTGACTTCCCTTTAAGTGAAACGGTGCGTTTCACTGGTTTGCACCTCCACCGTTTGATTGTTTGACCTAGACCTGATCTTGTGGCTGTGATTTATTTAGTTTTTGTTTTTAATTCTGATTGCACGCGTGTCATGTTTTGGCCCCTTGGATTGATTGACTGGTAGTGGCATCGTGTGGCTGGATTTGTTCCTTGGATTGGTTGACTGTTTTTAGTGGACTAGGCCATCCTTGCTTTTTACACCCCCTGCACACAGGCCCATTGGTTATACACGTTATTGGATTGCTATTCACACCTTGGTTTTTCTTCTTTTCTTTTCTTTTCTTTTTATTTTTGTTTTGTGACTGTTTTGAATTAATTCAATATAAAATATTCTTCCAATTGATAAATTCATAAAAAAATATTTTCTGGACAATTTAAAATGTCTTTTATTTTTTAGAATTTTTATTTTATTTTTTTGGATTACTTTTCATTTAAAAAACAATTATTAATTGGAGGGGTATTGTTTGAGTTAATTTTTGACATTGTTTGGTTTTTGATTTGTTTCTCTCTTTTCCTTTTGATCCAATGGATGAAAATTAATCCTCATATCCATGATAAGTTGATGAATTTTTGAGGACCATTTTGCCCCTGTTTGGTTGAATTTTGGTTTGAGTTAGATTGCATTTCATTTGACCCTCGACAATCCTCATTCACAATGGGACACCCTTGTGAATCAATTTCTTTGGTGGTGTTGTGAATTGATTTTGATTGTGATTTCTTAGCCTCTGTTTGCCAACATGTTTATTGACTTTGTGCATTTTATTTGGTTATTTTTGAATCATTTTCCTAATTTTGAGGTAACTTGCAAGTCAAGTTACCCTAAAGGGAGGTTCATACATACACATTGACCTAGTTTGCCTTGGATATGACTTTGATGGATCCTTTGAGCCTTTGATTCCTTTTGATTCATGTTGCTAACATGTTAAGGTTGCTGGTTGCTCAATTTTAGGTCATGATATTGTGTTTTGCTTGTTCATTTGTGTGTCTCTTTTGATGCTTCCATTTAGGGTTTCCATTTGAGACATGCTTGCATTCTCTTGTGTATAAGCTTGTTTTCTCTTATGATGTGATTGCTTTTGCTTTTGAGCTCTTTTCTCTCATTACCAATTATGTCCCATGACTTTGGATTATCATTTAAGGTGGCTTGGTCACTCCTTTGGAGGTATTTGAAGCATACCTAAAATGATGAATCCATGAGGACTCCTTTGTGCTTTCTTTTGCACTTTGTTTGTGATGCTTATGGTTGAGTGCATATTATGAGTTCCTTGCTATCCTCATATAGCCTCCCATCCTTACTTTTGTTTTGAGCTTCCTTTCCTTTAATTTGATTTGGCTTTTGGCACTTGTGGTTGATGTTGTTTGACTTAAGTCATTTCATCCCATTTTTTGGGTGCATTTTTGTGTGGTTTCTTCTTGTTGTTTGGTTTCATTTTGTGCTTTTCTTTCTCTCTTCTTCTTTTGCATTCTCATATGCATGCTTGAGGTTGAGATGTGCTTGTGGAGGCTACTGCCCCATACATATTTCCTCCCTCACTTTCATCTTATTTGTGCATTCTATGTTTGCATTCTTGCATTTTTATGTTCTTTCTTTTTCTTCTTCTTTTGTCTTCTTTCCCTTAGGATCTCTAATCTCTCTTCTTCAAGAGAGGTTATGATAGACATTGTGCTTAACCATGCATGAGAAGATTAGGTAGTTCCCTTTTGTATCCCAACTTTAAGTCCACTTTGCATGATAACTTTTAGGATTGAATTAGTCTCCCATTAGTGGTCCTTTCTTCTCTTCTCATCTTCAAACACTCATAAAACATCTAATAAAGAATGACAAGTGTTGTACGCTACAAGCCTTAAGATACTTGGGAAATGGTGATTGGGGGGCCTCCTCTCAATGACCTAGAGTGTTTAGTGTACACCCTTTGGGTGATATACGATGCATTCGCTCCTAGGTCATAGTCTTTAGTGAGACATGAGTTACAAATCAAATTCAAAACACTTCTTCTCTAAAAAACACAAAACACTTCAAATATTTTTCATCCTTCGGGATCTTAGTCAAGGAAAATCTTTTCAGATAAAAGAGTGTTGTTAACTTTTAGTTCTACCGCAAACGGTAACGCCTAAGTCTTCAATGGTCGAGCTGCATACACCAACTGCTAGAACTACTTGTTAACCCTACTCGGGCCTAAAAACTGTTGAACCAACCTATGGTCTTTTTAGCGCGAACTACGTTTGCTCTGATCTTTCATACCAGATGGAAGTACGCAGGCACAAGACGCGACGACTTGGCGAGCAACCTTCCCCCCCTTTTCACCCGTAGTTAGCCGAACTACGTTGGCTCTGACTTTCCCATTGCACGAGGGAATACGTAGGCACAGAGCGGCGATGCTCTGCCGAGTCTCTTTTCTTTTTCTTTTGTCCCTTGACCTTTAGCTAGATAGAAGATCAACCTTTTAGATAGACAATAATGCGTGGATCCCATCGAGTACGATGAACGTGAGGGGTGATAATACCTTCCCCTTGTGTAACCGACTCCCGAATCCAGACTTGGTTGCGATGACCTTGTCTTTCCCTTTTTCGTCAGGTTTTTCCGATCGTTTCCTTTCCCTCACTGTGGGATAAATAACGAAAGGTGGCGACTCTTCTGTTTTCCGCCGGGTGTTTTTCGCAGTTGCGACACAGAGGATGACGACACAATGACAATCTGTGCGTTCTTTTCCGGGAGATACGGCATTTTCAAATCTCTTGCTCTAGACTGGACCCATTGAGTAAATGGTTTAAAGATACACAATTCCTTTTCCGTAGGTCTTCTTTTGTCATTTTCTGGATATCCTCCCAAGCATCAATTGTATTATTTCTCACATTTTTTGCAGCTTCGATGTTGAGATGAAAGAAACCGAATAAGAGCACATTGGTGGGTTTATCCTTCATCAAAAAACCAAACTGTCGTCTAGCCAAGGCTGGATTATAGCTAATCCCTCCTCGTATTCCTATGAGTGGTATGTTTGGGAAGCTTCCGCACCAATCAAAATAAACTCCTCGGTCGTAGGCAGGATTGTACCAATGGATATCAGCTTGTGTTAAGGAGATTATTCGTTGAGACCACCTCCATCCATGGGGATTCTCTTTGAAAGCGTCAGTTTTTGGCAAATGGTTGACGAACCATTTGTATAGCAGAGGTGCACAACAAAGAATAGTTCCCCTTCCTTAAAGTGTCCGATGACAAATAGAGTGATAAGCATCTCCTAACAAGGTAGGCACAGGGTTGCCACTTAAAAAAAATGGTAATAGAATGGAAATTGACAAAATCCTCAACTTCGGGAAACAATACTAATCCATAGATCAACAGAGCTAATACTGCTTCAAATGCATCCATGCTCCCTTCTTTGGCAAGGCAAGTAGCTTTCTTGACTAATAAACCTGTATGGAAACCTTCAACTCCTCATTTGGTGGCATGGTGAGCTTTAATTTTGGATACTTCAAGGTGAAGAGCATCTGCTGTTTCTTTCGGTGAAGGTAAACTTTCCAATCCACTGTATGGTTTATGATCCTTCATAGGAACTCCCACATAGTAGGCATACTCTTCCAGAGTTGACATCAACTGATAGTCGGGAAAAATGATATAATGGTACACTGGGTCATAGAACTGAACCAAAGTATTGAGGATTCCTTCTTCCATCCCTATCCTGACTATGCTCAAAATCTTTCCATACCTCTTTCCAAACACTTCTGACACCACGGTCCCTAGTTTTCTCAATTCGGATGTATCAGGCTTCTTCAAATTGTATCTCTTGGTGTTCCTTGTTCCCATATCCATGGTATATCTAGGAATTTTCACAAAGAGATCAACTAAGCTTTACAAAACCAGTTGCGAAATGAAATGCCATGATGAAATGATGGGATAATGCACAAACAACACAAAGGCAAATATTCACAAATATAATGCACATGCACACACAAGGCTTCCTTCGGATATTGTCAACCAACACAACTAATTATGTGAGTCGACAATATTCTCAAGATAAACTCGTCTGATTGTAGCATCACGTAACAACTGTTGTGGGACTACCTAACATTTTTCGCACTACGTCCTAAAAAGGCTTAGTGGGGTAAAAGTGTTACTAAAGGTCCTCAGCTTCACAGACTCTCAGGTTAAAACAGTTAATGAATACACGACTACCCATGCATCACTAACCATCTCAAGGAGGTCTCCATTGATCGTGATTACATCATATGTCAAACTTGTTGGGACTACTCCAAACAGTCAACTATTGATCCTATCACAATCCTATCTCATCTGTCACTCAAATCCGGGTTAGAATTTATCTCACCACTTAAAGCACCCAATGTCCATAACACACAAACAGATATATTTACAAATATACATGTAAGAAAATATTTACAAATATAGCATACAATCAAACAAAATAGGCTAAACCCTCAAGTTTAAGCAATTCCCCAGTGAAGTCGCCATTTCTGTTACGGTGAGAATCGTGATGTCAAGCTATTGAATAACTTGAACCTTAATTCATTAAATTCACACCCAGATATGATTTATCCAAAGGAAAGGTTAAAGAAAGAAAGACCTTTTGCGCGATGTAACAACAACGCTAAGAGACTGGGGATCGGGGGTTGGTTATGCCTAGGGTAGGTATTTCACATCCTAAACATCTGTATTACTCTACATGAACCTTTTGTATGTTTATACGCTAAGTTTGCTAAATGTTTGCTATGGCTTGGGATTAGGGTTTGAATGTAGGTTAAGACCTAAGGATAGTTTCTAAGTTTGCTCACAAAGATATCGCATCCTCTTCCTATGTATCCTAACTAGGATAGAATTAGAGAAACCGTAGTTCACCTCACTAAGTTTGAATGAACACCTGATTATGATCAAGGTTCAAAGGGAACGAACATAACAATTCTTGCATAGAGTTTAACAAAACTCTTTTTCTAAGTTGTACACTCAAAGGATATTGACTTTCACAAAAGCCAAGAGGGAAGTAAGTAATCATGACAATAATTCATATATAGAGTTAACAAACTCTATCTTAAAGTTCTAGTTGAAAGATACTCCTAACAAGGGGTAGGTCTTCTAGACTTAAAGCAAAGTCTAAGGGATATGGGTTCTAACTTAACTAAGTTAAGGTTCAAGGTGACTTAATAAAGTCAGAAGGAGGGTAATGAGTTGTCTATGACCCAAGGGTCAACATAGAGACTTTCCTTTGGAATGGGAAAATATGAGGCAACTAATAAGTCCCATCACTTAGGGAATAACTTAAGAAAGTTAAAAGCACACATAAGCATTCATTCAAACATGATGAACATATAAAACAGTATGGTAACAACCAAAGAAGAGGTGCAAGCATGTGACAACCTCAAGAAAAGATTATAATCAAGTCAAATGGTTACAACCAATAAATGACAAAGATATTACAATATCTAGAAGGAGAACATGGTAGAGGTTCTTAAAATACCAAGCATATAAGGTAAAATCAAGTTGAAGCATCTTAACAAAAATGAAGGGAAATGAGGTAACAACCATCAAGACAACAACATGTTGTTGCACCCCAAAATTTGACCAACATTTCTTTACCTAGATTATGTTTCATTCCATTCATATTAGCATTATCATTTGCATTTCATTGACATGCATGCAGGAGATCAAGAGGTATGATTAACAATTAAGAGATACACAAGAATTTGAAGCTAGCTAAGAAGGTTATTCAAGTGTTCAAGGGTTGATGTCCTTGTCAGAGAAGTTAAAAGAGCCCCAGAGAGGGTGGTTGAAACCAAGAGTGTGTGTCTCCTAACTTGAAAGTTGTGGAAAGCCATCAGATGATTCTGAAGCCATGAAGTTAGACTTGAGGTCTTGAGAGAGCTCATGATAATTTTTGAGGATCACTTTGAGGCCTAGACAGGTCATTGTGCAAGATTAAGAAGACTCAGCCATGAGTGGTGCAATTAGGGTTTGACTGGGTCAACCCTAAGTCAACTGATGATTTGAAGGAAGTTGAGACTTAATTCAAGAGCCATGTGATCCTGGATTGATACATTGAGATGTTATAAGGATGATTCCAAGGTCAACTCATCATGATTGAAGAGTTTGAGAAGTTTCAAGCTAGGGTTTCTAAGGCTTGACAGTGTAAAATCCCCTAGTTTGACCCCTGTCTTCAAGGCAATTTAGCTCAAGATGTGATTGTCATCTCATCTTGACCCCAACATGATTGTTGTAGAGCATGTTCTTAGCTTTAATTTGAGTTCTATAAGTCCTTGATAGGATTTGTAGAACTCAACTTATGGCTTTGGCAAGTTACAAGTCATCTGAGGTATGTGAATTTGGGACTTGAAAGTTACCCAATTTGCATGACACTTTTTCCCAAGAAGGATGATTCCTATGGACTTTTGGTTAACATGAATGTTGTTCCTTATTCTCTTAGCTTTCCATAGAGTACTAGAAGTCCTTTATAGGATTTGTATAACTCAAGTTATGGCTTTGACAAGTCAAGGGTATTTTGGGTATTTGTGATTATAGGTCATTTGTGATCATAGGTCATTTTCACAAACCTAGAGGCCTCAAATGAAATTTTGTGCAACTTGAAAGTTTCTCAAAATGGGGTTTTAACTTTGACCATGCATCAAGGAGACATTGAAATGGCTCAAGGAGAGACTTGGTTCAAGGAATTTTGGAAAAAGGAAGAATTAAAGAGAATTAATGACCAAAAATTGAAATAATTCATTTTGTGTCCAAACAAGGCAAAATTATAGGTCATTTTGATTGGAAAAATAGTTTTAGAAACTTTGGAAATATTGGAATTTTGGTTTGAGGTCATTTTCATACCATTTCATGTTGTTTCTTCATGATGAAGCAACACGTCAAACTCACACGATTGGCTTGCAAACAAGGAAATTAACCTAACAAGCTAATCCAATATCTCATGAGATGATGATTACAAGCATTTTCATGCCCAAAGGGAGCCAGAATCGTGACTGGTGTGAATGACATTTTGGAGAGAAATTGAAATTGCAAAATCTCCTATGGAAGGTTACAGAACTTTCTAGACATTTCCAATGAGTTCTATATAAGCATTAGAATGTGTTCAACCATTTTTTTGGTGAAGATTGATCCCTGAAGCAGAGAGAGCCATTGAAAATTCAGAGGTGCAAGTTGAAATCGTATTCTGAGTTCAAGGCAAAATCAAGGAAAAGTGAAGGTTGCATTAGCTTCAGAAGGTGATTTAGAGTGAATCTGCATCATCTTGAAGGTTGAATCGAGCAAGAAGTGCATCTATTACAAGCTCAAACACAGGTTTTAACTTCTTGAAATTTCTCTCTAATTATGTGTTTTCAGTAAACTAGAAGCATGTGGTTAGGTTCCCCTATTGACATAGATGGATTTAGGATGATCAATTGCAACTTTAGAGACAATTTAGGGTGAACTCCATTTTTGGTTGAGATTATTATTTCAAGATTCAGGCGTTTTGAGAATGAATAAATGTCATGGTTTAATTGCTTGTGGAATTTTGAGCAAGTTTCGTTCAGACATCGTGGCAAATGGTTGAGTGTAGACGAACTTAGGGTTGTACAGGGGTGGCCGGAAAAGCCACCGGCGATGTCTGGTTCGCGCGCAGGTTTCAGGTTTGAAATGAGGAAGATGAAATCCTCACCCTCCATTCATGTGGAAAGTTGGACCCAGTCCATGGATCCAAGCGCTCATGACGAGCCATGTACCCTTTCCCACACAACGCTGCGTTTTGATAAGTGCCTGGTTAGCTTCATTGTGTAGACCAAGAGGGAATGCGTTCGAAACTTGGTGTGTTTGCATTTATTTTTTCAGTTTGATAATTGAAGTTGAGATAGGCGTGTGGGCTTTGGACTGATTGCTATCCACGCCCCCCTCTGGGCCCAATTCCTGAATTGAACTTGAATTAATTGCTATTTGATACGCGCATTTTATTGTTTTCTTATTATTTCTTTTAGTTTTATCATTTCATATGGTTTAGAAAATAATTCATGAAAAATAGGAAAATAATCCAAATTGATCCAAGTTTTTTCCCCCTGACTCATGAATGAGTCTAGAATTTTATTGAATAAAAATATTAGGAATTCATGCATTTGTGATTTTATGTGCATTTTTAACATTTTAATTGATATTAAAATCATTATGGTTGATACCTTGTTTTGCTGATTTTTGTGTGATCAATTGGTGATGAGCCCTGAGCTAATTTTTTGTGTGTAGTTAGTTTAGATATGTATGCTCCCCTTAGATTTTTATCACATTTTTGTGATGAAATTAGGTAGTGTTTTTAAGTTGAAACTTTAGGTGCTCTAGTTTTAGGGTTTAAGCTTAGTACCTTATAGTTTAGGATTTATTTCTAGGACTTTGTGGATGATTCACCCCTGGATTTTGTATGGTAGATTCATGATTGAATTAGGTTCCGATAGTTAGTTTTGTAGGATTTTACAATTGGTTTTAGTATTTTAGTTAAGATTAACTTTAGTACTAGGTTTTAGGTGATCCTAACTTGTTAATTCAACTAGAATGATTTCTTTAGTTCCCTTAGATTAGGGTTTTGCCTCTCTTGCTCTTGGATGATGATGAAGACATGTGTGGGCTGCTGAGGAATGCATGAAGAAGATTGGATGTGAAGATTCCCCTTCTTTTGGTGTAGGTTTGTTTAGATGTTAAGATTAGGGTTTGTAAGTAGAGCTTCTAGATAGATTCTCTTCTTTCATAAACATGGAAGGTGTTGATCACTTCCATTCTTCCCTATGATGTAAGGTCCTCTTGTGAAGGCCTCATCCCTCCTTTGGTAGGATGTGTGGCTCTTCACAAGTTGGTAGAACCTTTGAGGGTTCCTTTCCTTGATGGTGGAGTGTTTAGTGGTGACCTTTGGTCTTCATTTTGCTTTCCACTATCCAAACCTTGCTCTAGTTAGATGAATCTTTCTCCCTTGCTAGAGGATGGAGTTCCTTGTTAGAAGATTGAGGATGCTAGGAGTTGCTACTTCCCAGTATTTGAAAACTGCCATTGGAGCTGAAGCTTGAAGACCAAGAAGAACAAGTTGACACTTGTGAAGAATAACAAGTTGGGATTGGATGAAGAGCTGAAGCTTGAAGTTGGAGAACAAGTGGATACTTGTGTTTGATGTGTTGAAAGCTTGAAGAAGCAAGTTGATGCTTGCTATTGAAGATGAAGGCCTTGAAGAGAAGTTGCAGACTGTGGACTAAACTGCTGTCAGAGGATTGCTTTGCTGTGAAGCTGTGGGGGCTGTTGATCTGCTTTCTTTCCTGTCTGTTTGCTTGCTGTGCAACTGTATTGGTGTGACTTGTTTGATTTTCTTGATGCATTAGAATAAGTTCATAATTAGATTGTGTTAAGCTAGGAGCATGATTGCATTACAGGTTGAGTTTCTCCCTCTGCTTGTATTTTTACTGTATGGCTTTGCTTGCGGGTATTCGGTAGAGCCCTGCTCCCTTGCTTATGTGGTTTTTGTTTTGCTTGATGGCATTTTATTTCATTTCTTCTGTATGATTGCAGTTATTCATATCTGGCTTGAGGTCGAGACGAGCTTGTGGAGGCTGATGCCCCACACACATTTCCTCCCTCACTTGCATTGCATGCATTTTACAGTTGTTTACTATTTACTGTTTAAGCCGATGCTTTATCTGTTTCTGTTTATCATTGACATGATCCCCTAGGAATCTCACTTACTTTGATAAGGAAGTGATGATTAGAACTTTAGGTTGAAACCTATGCATGATAACTTCTAGGAGTTCCCTGTTTCAAACCTCAACCATAGGATGAATCCTTGGCATGACAACAGTAGGACTTGATAGTCTCCCCTTAGTTGAACCAGCTCGTTCTCTCTTCTCATCTCAAAACAAATTAAAATACAGTAATAAAGGTTAACTGACATCGTACGTTACGAGCCTTAAGCTATCTGAGAAAGGATTGTTGGAGAGTTTCTTTTCAACAGTCTGGATGTTTAGTATGGCACCCCTTGGGTGACATGCGACGCATTCACTCTCAGGTCATAGTCTCTAGTGCGATATTGGTTGCAAACATCCATAAAAAACAGTTCTTCCGTAAAAGACAGAAAACAAACTTCAAACCTTTTTGCCCCGTGGGCCCATAATTCAAAGGAAGCTTTTTTTGAAGAAAAGAGTGTTGTTAACTCCCAGTTCTACTGCAAACGGTAACGCCTAAGTCTCCAAGGGTCGAGCTGTGTACACCAAACTGCTGGAACTGTCTGTTAACCCTACTCGAAAAAACAGATGAATCTGAATCCCCGTAATCTGTATTATCCCGAACTACGTAAGCTCTGATCTCTCATACCTGTTGAGAGTACGTAGGCACAATACTGATGTATTGGCGAGCCACCTTCCCCGTACCCCGTAGTTAGGCGAACTACGTTGACTCTGATTTCTCATTCTCTGATGAGAATACGTAGGCATAAAGTGCGACGCTTTGCCGAGTCAATTTTCTTTTCTTTTGAGCCAGCCTTGATAGGTAGATAGATAAAACCAACCCGTCCAGTAAACACAACAAGCGTGGATCCCATCGAGTACGATGGACGTGAGGGGTGCTAATACCTTCCCCTTGCGTAACCGACTCCCGAACCCAGACAATGGTTGCGATGAACTTGTCTTATACCTTTTCGTTAGGTTTTTCTGATCGTTTCCTTTCCTGTTCCGAGGGATAAATAACGAAAGGTGGCGACTCTTTTGTTTTGCCGGCACCTTATTTTCGTGGTAGCGACAGCTGGTGACTCTGCTGGGGAACTGATAGTTTCCTGGGGATCCAACGTCCCTTATGCAAGTCACTTTGGGGATCCAACGTCCCCTGCGAGAGTCAATCCTAGCGCTTGTATGATTACTTGTTGGGTTGTGTTTATTTATCGCATTTTATTTCCCGTATTTTATTTCCAGTATGATATGATTATCTGTGCTGTAGTGGGAGGGGCATTCTGATGAGTGAGAAGCCAGACCCAGGCTTGAGTGTACCTAGCATTAGTTGTGGAAATTAGTGGGCGCGTGCTTGCTTTGCAGGCACTAGTGTCTCATGAAATCCACGCTCAGACGAGGTTCTCCTGGTTGACTTCTTTTCCGGCCCTTTGGGCCTGAGGGGTTGTTGGTTTGGAGGATTGTCGACTCTGGGGACCGATCATTTGGAATTCAGCTGAGTGAGGCCGCTTCAGGAGACGGTGATGCCACACCTTCTGGGTATCGTATCACCCCTGTTGAATGTCGGTGACGCTGATGACCACATAGGATGCCGAACTTGTGTCAGTTTAGGTCCATACCTGTGAGCAGGGTCGGGTTTGTTGCAGGAAACCTTAACCTTTCGACTACCTGGTTTTCTTGATAGTGAATTAGTTTTGCTGGTATCAGAGGATCTCATCATCAGATGTGTATTTGTTCTTGACAGAGCAGAGTTATAGTCTGACATCAGGGGTTTCTCCTCATCATCAGATATGTGTGTTCTTGACAGAGCAGATTTATGGTCTGATATCAGGGTCTTCTTCTCATCAGAGATAGGGTTGTTCTTGACAGAGCAGTATTGTCGTTTTGTTGATACAGAACCTTCATCTCTTCATAGGCACAGTTGTCTTGACCTCCTGCTGCATGATTGCATTTTGCATTGTTTTGCATACTCATTTGCATATCATTAACGTGTGTCTGTGTTGCAGGTACCGTTTCCCCCGGTTCAGGTTTTCTTGCCTTCTATTGTGCTATCATGGGTTCTCTGAGGAAGACTGTGGCCTACAAGCTCCCCACTCCTGATGTTGTTCAGCTGTCTAGTTTGATTGCTTTGGCAGATGATTCTGTGAGAGGTGAATTCAGAAAGTCTTATGGGAAACTGCTCAGCTTGGTTCGTAAACCTTCGATGTTTGAGTTGAATGGGCTGCACGCTTTGCTGCAGTTCAACGATCCTCCTTTGAGATGCTTTACTTTCCCGGACTTTATTCTCGCGCCTACGCTAGAGGAGTATGCTGATCTGTTAGGTGTGCCTATCAAGAGTCAGATGCCCTTTGTTCATATGGATGCTGAGCCTAATCTGGCTAGTCTAGCTCCTTCACTTCATCTGGATGCCTCCGAGTTGGTCTTGTCTAGTTGGAACAGGGTTCCCAGTTTCTCCTTGCAGTTCTTAGTGGGAAAGGCCCAGCAGTGTGCCAAAGACGGTTGTTGGATCGTGTTCAACGCCATTCTTGCTCTTTGCATATACGGCATCATTCTGTTCCCTAATATGCCTGACTTTGTAGACTTCGACGCCTTTCACATCTTTGCAGCAGGGAATCCTGTCCCTACCTTGATTGGAGATGTCTACCATTCCGTCCACTACAAAAACGAGAACAGGAGGGGCAAGAATGTCTCGTGCTGTGTGCCCCTATTCTATAGATGGCTTGATAGTCACCTACCCAAGAAGGGTCCCTTTGCTTCCTCTGCAGCCAAAGCTGAGTGGTCTGAGTGTTTGATGAGTCTATCAGCGGAGGATATTGCTTGGTTTGATAGAGATAGGTTGGGTACTGAGATTATCTTCAGCTGCAGCGGGTTTCCGAATGTGCCTTTGATAGGCAGGAAGGGCTGTATAAACTAATCCATCTCTGCTGGTCCGGCAGTTTGCTTATGCTTTGAGAGCTCCGCCGAAGGATGAAGAGGTGCAGGAATCTCTGTACCTCACCGGTCTTCTAGAGGGGGATATGTTATCTAAGCTTCAGCACGCTTGGAATGGTATCAATAAGCGGGGAAAACCGTTGCTGGGAAAGAGTAATAGCCAAGCCTACGCTCCATATGTGACCTGGATCAGAGCCAGAGCAGATATCATAGGGATTTCGTTTCCTCCTGCCAAGCTAGAAAGCCCTCCAGTGATTGAAGAGCCTACCACCGTGCCTATTCAGCAGCACAATCAGGTGTTAGCTGAGCGAGATGAGCTAAAGAAGGAAAATGAAGAACTGGAGAAAGAACTGGCTCAGCTCAGAAGCGAGAGAAGTGAAGTCGTCCATTCCTTCAAGAGGAAAACAGAGCTGGTAAACAAGTTAGGTACGGATTTGACTAAGCAGTTGGCTGAGCGTGAGCGCTTGGGTCGGGACTTTAAATCTGTCAACGACGTATTGGCCACTAAGAAGCAGCACTTGGATGAAGCATACCGGAGAATATCCAAGTTTAATCAGCATTGGAAGGCCACCCTAGCCAACGACAAGGAATGGAAGGATAAACTGAAGCAGCAGATCTCCAAGTTGAAAGCCCAGGTGAAGGCTAGTGAGAAGAGGTTTGATGAAGAAACCGCTCGCAGATATGTCGCTGAAGGCCTGCTGAATAAGGCACTTGCTAACCTGAAGGAGCGCAAACTGACGTTTGAAGCCAAGAAGCGGAAGCTAGAAGATTTTTTTGGCGAAGGAGCATGGGAAGACTCAGTTGAAGGTCTTCAATACATTATTGTGAAGAGGGAGTTACTCGTCGAAGGGTTGCTCACTCAGCCTGATCATCCAGAAATGAGGGATCTGTTAGAAGAGTTTCGAGCCCGTGGCCGTGCTTGACTATATTTGTAATCCTTTTGTTTTGATCATTGTTGTATGCTGACCATCACCAGGCTTGTTGGTCGAGGTCATGCTATTGATTCTGCTTGTACTCAGTGACGTTGTGTACCGCCTTGATGGGCTTTCTTTATATATGAGATGTTATTTCCATGACTGGACTCAGACTTCTTATTGTTGGCACTGGCACTCAGGCACTAGGATCGGGGGGGAAATCTCCCTAACGCACAAACACACGTTTGCATTTACATGAAGCATTTGCATAACGAGCACGTTGTCGTTTTTCTAACCCTCTGTGTATGCAGGTTGTTCCAGGATTGATCGAAGGCCAATCCACCGCTATCCGACCAGAACAAATATGGCTAGAGCAATGGAGCAAGTGCAGACTGACGTTCAGGAACTCCGAGAGAGGATGGACCGCTTCATGGAGCTCATGCAAGTGGTTGCCAACGGCCAAGACCAGCTCAGAACCCTGGTCCAGCCTCTGATCTCAAGGGTTGACAGCAACGGTGTACTCCATGGTGGGAATGTTCCAACCCCTCCACCTGTTGAAACTCCTCAGGGTGGCATCCCCGTGACCGGGGGGAATGGCAGTGGCAACGGTAATGTGATCGCTAATATGGGGCTCAATGGTAATACGACTGGCGTCAGTAATGGAAATTTTGAAGCTAACGTCAATGTTGGACTGGGCAACGGCAACACAGGTGTTGGAAATCTGTATGGGCCTCAGCCATGGTTAGAAGACCGTCAAGAAGATTTGTTCTCACAGAAGGGTGCTGAAGGAGAGCTGACTGCTGAAGCACGTCTGAGGTTTAAGGTACTCGAGGACAAGATGAAGAATTTCGAGAACCAGAACACTATGGGTGTCAACATGTCTAAATTGGGATTAATTGCTGATTTCAAGGTGCCTCCTAAATTCAAGGTACCCGACTTCGAGAAGTACAAGGGCACCACCTGCCCTCGTGTCCACTTAAGGTCATACTACCAAAAGATGTCCACTCACTCTGAAGACGAGAAGTTGTTGATGCACTTCTTTCAGGACAGCTTGTCCGGGCCATCCTTGGAATGGTACATGAGTTTGGAACCTACCAGTGTGTGCACGTGGAAGGAACTTGTTGAGGCATTCGTGCACCATTACCAGTATAACAGTGACTTGGCGCCGAACCAGGTTCAGCTGCAGAACTTGTCACAGAGGAACAACAAATGGTTCAAAGAATACGCCCAGCGGTGGCGTGAATTAGCAGCTAGAGTTCAGCCGCCGATGGTTGAATGAGAGCTTGTTGAAATGTTTGTAGCCACCCTCCCAGGGGTTTATTATGAGAAATTGGTCAGCGGTATATCTGGAAGCTTCTCAGATCTCATCATCACGGGCGAGCACGTTGAAAATGGGATCAAACTGGGGAAAATTCAAGGTGATCTATCCTCAGCTGGAGGAGGAAAGAAACCATACGGTAGCAAAAGGCGGGAAGGAGAGACGAGCTTCGTGTCCAACGCTCGCAGGAAGGGTAAGGGCCAGCGCCAGCAGGTGGCTAGCATAACCATCCCTGCTGTCCAACAACCCCAGCCACAACAGCAGCCGCAACAGCAAGGATACAAAAGGTATCAAAACAGGGCACCTCTGTCAAGTCGTCACCTCGAGAAACCGCCCATGTATTATACTCAGCTATTACAAACTCTGCTTCAGTTGCAGTTAGTCCAGAAGAGAACCCTGGCTCCCTTGACAGGGGCACCTCTGCCAGGTTATGATGCGAACGCTACATGTGATTTTCACTCAGGGGCACCCGACCACACGATAGAAAACTACAAAGCCTTCAAGCACAAGGTGGAAGATATGGTGGATGCTAAGATCATCAATTTCTCAGATAATGTGTCGAATGTCACGAAGAACCCTATGTCGAATCATAGGGGAGGTGGGGTGAATGCCATTATTGAAGACGAGAATTTGGATTTATTGACTGACGTCAAGGATCTGAAGACACCGCTTAACTTCATTAAAGCCAAGCTGATGAAGAGAGGCTTCTATCCAGGCTGTAGAGAACTATGTATGGGCTGTGCGACTCGTCCTGATGGATGTGAGCAGTTGATAGAGGGGATTCAGAGTCTGATGACTGAAGGAATCTTGCAGTTTAGCCGAAGGGCCGAATGTGGATCTGCACCCAGGCCGCCCACTATTACCATCACGAAGGCTGGGCCGATACCTTTTGAAAGCACCAATGCTGTCCCGTGGCACTATGGGACAGACGTCTACTGTAACGGACAGAAGTTGGACCTAGAACCATTTGGGAGGTATGTGGATAACCTAGTGGGAGTCGGCGGAATCACGCGCAGCGGAAGAGTATTTGCTCCACCTGAGATTGTGGCGGACAAAGCGGACAAAACTGAAGTAACCGATAAGGGAAAGAGTAAAGTCGTTGAGGAAACCCCTCGTGGGGTAGAGAAGGACTTACTTGTAAAGGACACTGAAGAGTTCATGAGGTTGATCAAAAAGAGTGACTACAAGATCATTGACCACCTCCATCAAACACCCTCGAAAATTTCCATCCTGAATTTGTTGTTGTGTTCGGAGTCACATTGGAACGCGCTGTTAAAGGTCTTGAATGCCACGTATGTATCGCAGGAGATCTCGGTCAACCAGTTGGAAGGGGTAGTAGCCCACGTAAATGTTGGAAATGGGTTAAGGTTCACTGACCTGGAGCTGACACCGAAGGGAAGAAACCACAACAACGCCCTGCACATCTCGATAGAGTGTAGGGGAACAATTATGTCTCATGTGTTGGTAGACACTGGGTCGTCGCTCAATGTTCTTCCGAAGAAGGCATTGATGAAGTTAGATACTCGCGGATTGATTTGCACACCCAATGATCTGGTTGTGAAGGCGTTCGATGGAACCAAGCGTCATGTCTTTGGAGAGGTAACTCTGTCGATCCAAGTTGGGCCGAAAACTTTCGACGCGATCTTCTACATTATAAACATCATGCCTGCCTACAGCTGTCTCTTAGGCCGGCCATGGATCCATTCTGCGGGTGCCGTGACTTCCACGTTGCACCAGAAGCTCAAGTACACTGTCGAAGGCAGCATCGTAACCGTATGTGGCGAGGAGGATATAATGGTGAGACATTTGTCGTCCTTCAAATATATTGAGATGGATGGGGAAATCCACGAAACCCTATGTCAGGCGTTCGAAGCTGTTAAAGTCAAGGACGTGGCTCCAATAATGACCGAGAAGCCAGAGATGACTCTCTCTTCCTTCAGGGAAGCCCGGGCCGTTGTTCAAGACAGATCTACCCCAGGCTGGGGGCAGGTTCTAGAATTACCTAACAAATAGGACAAGTTTGGGTTAGGATACTCTCCTACGGCTGAAGCCTCCTCTTCTCACAGTGAGTCGCGAGGTAAAGGGCCGATCCAGTTTACCAGTGGCGGGGTGATATTTGAAAGTGTCAACGCGGTGTCTAAAGACAGCGAAGACAATGATTGCGACCTAGACTCTTGGATCCAGCCAAGCAAACCAGGCCAGAGCCTCACCAACTGGTCCATCAGGGATACCATCCAAGTGACAGGAAAAGAGTAATGATTTACTTTCTCCAATCGTTGTACAACACTATGTCTTACCCGGGGCATAGTGGTTTTATTGTCAGGGCCTTGTTTGATTATGTACATGCATTTTACCAATAAATCAAAAGGCGTTTTTCTTCGTATTCAAATGTTGTGATCTTTGTTATTCCTGTTTTATATTTGTTTTGAAAAACAATAAAATGGAAATGGGGTTTGTGCTAACCTGCATATCCTTGTTTTAAGCTTAACCCTTGTTATTGCAGGATCCACATAGCAGATGACATCGACTCTGGACCTTCTACGACTCACTTCGACTTCGATTGCTCGATCTATCACGCCGAAGAAGAGATTGATGAAGACAAAGACCTACCCGAAGAGTTGTCCCGCTTGTTGAAACAAGAAGAGAAAATTATTCTGCCTCACGAGGAAGAGATTGAGATTGTGAATCTGGGTTCTGAAGAACTAGTCAGGAACGTCAGGGTAGGGGCTGCATTGCAGAGTGACGTCAAACAGAGATTGGTCGAGATGCTGAGAGAGTATAGTGACATCTTTGCTTGGTCATACGAAGATATGCCCTGACTTCACACTGACATTGTGGTCCATCACTTGCCGCTGCGAGAAGATTGTCCTCCCGTTAAGAAGAAGCTTAGGAGGACACGACCAGATATGGCCGTTAAGATCAAGGAAGAAGTGCAAAAGTAGCTTGATGCTGGCTTCGTAACGGTCACTACTTACCCTCTGTGGGTCGCCAACATAGTGCCTGTACCGAAGAAGGACGGTAAGGTGCGAATGTGCGTCGATTATCGGGATTTGAACAGGGCGAGCCCTAAAGATGATTTCCCGCTCCCTCATATTGATGTGTTGGTCGACAATACAGCTTAATTCTCCTTGTTTTCGTTCATGGATGGCTTCTTCGGCTACAATCAGATCAAGATGGCGCCAGAAGACATGGAGAAGACTACGTTTATTACACCTTGGGGAACGTTTTGCTATAGGGTAATGCCTTTCGGTCTGAAGAACGCAGTGTCGCTACTGCGAAAATCGGCGCCGACAGAACAGAAGAGTCGCCACCGTGCGTTATTTATCCCAAAGGAGGGAAAGGAAACACTCAGAGAAAACCTAACGAAAGAGGAAAGGAATGGTCATCGCAACCATGTCCTGGATTCGGGAGTCGGTTACGCAAGGGGAAGGTATTAGCACCCCTCACGTCCATCGTACTCGATGGGATCCATGCTTAATTGTTTATCTCGAAGGGTTGATTAATACTATCTAGCTAAAGGCTTAAGGACGAAAGAAAAGAAAAGTGACTCGGCAGAACACAACAGTTCTATGCCTACATATTCCCGTCTGAAACGAGAAATTAGAGGAACGTAGTTCGCCTAACTACAACCTAAGAAAAGGGGAAAGTTTGCTCGCCAAGATATTGCATCTTGTGCCTACGTACTTTCATCTGGTATGAAAGATCAGAGCAGCCGTAGTTTGGCTAACTAGACCACAGGTTTGGTTTAAGTTGTTTAAACCCGAGTAGGGTTAACAAATGGTTCTAGCAGTTTGGTGTATGCAGCTCGACCATTGGAGACTTAGGCGTTACCGTTTGCGGGAGAACCGAGAGTTAATGAAACTCTCATTACGAAAATGGGGTTTCAGGGATTAAAGTCCAAGAGGACAAAAAAGAGTTGAATGTTTGAAGAAAGGAAGAGAAAGAGACTCTCTAAAGGAAACTACACAACCCTAAATGTTATCATGCAATGTTCGTCCTATGGTTGAAGTTTGAAAAAGGGAAGACTACCCTAATGTTGTCATACATGGTTGCAAAGCCTAGTGTCTATCACATTCTACCTTGAATAAGGAAGAATAGAGATCCTAAGGGGAAGGCAAAGGAAGCAACAGAAAACAAATGAAGTAAACAACATACAGGAAATGCAAAGTGTAGAAAGGTAAACCTGGAATGGGAGTGAGGGAGGCGAGTCATCTCAACCTCAAGCCCATAATGAATGGAAGGTGGCCTGTTCTAAACATACAATCTTGGCCACAAGTGATTATAAAGTGATACGAGGCAATAAAACCTACGAATGGCATACGTATACTATGATTAGGAATCATAACGCATTATCATGGAAATATGGAACCTAATGGGAAATTATGTATGATAAAACCAGCCGATCAATGATCTACACATCCTATATAATGTTTATAATAAGCAATAGGAACCCTAGCGTTCACAACACAAACAAATTGAGGCCATTGGAGCCAAAATAAAATCGAAGTCCGTTCGAATGTCCATATTACAAGTCCGAATACAAAAATATGAGAAAAATAGTAAAAGGTGCTAAAAAATTCAAATAAAAATCTCCAATGCCCTACATCAAGCCACAAACCAGGGGTGAGAGATACCACAAAAATATCCAAAGAGAAATGGTCGAATAAGATGAAAACATTGCTAGATGTCTCACGTATACCAAAGGAAAAGTTGAAATGGAGCATGTTAAAGAAAGCATCCAAAACCAATTAACATGGTACAATAAAATTCCCACAAAAATATATCACAATACCTCAACATGTGTATGAGATCCCTGCAAAAGGTTAGGTCTTGAAATGACATATTGATGCATCAAAGAAAATTCACAAGATCATGACTCAATTAGGATATTTTTTATGACCACTTAAATGTAAAAAATTCTAATAAAATGTCAGAATGCGATAAAATCGTGACTCCAATTTTATTACATCCTATACATCTTAAAGATTCAGCACAAGAAAATGGGGATCAAAAAGACTATGTATGCTATTTTTTATGATTATTTGAAGTCAGCATGAAAAAAATGAAAGAAAAAAGAAAAACGGATAAGAACATGAAGATAGGAGAAACATAAGAAATAGTGAATAAACAAAATTGCATCCAGGGGGAATTAAACTGGGGTCTTTGAACCCCCTGGGCTGAGGTGGCGTGCCACTGGATTAATGAGTGATGACTTGGCTGCACGCGTGGATCATTCTGGGGCGTTAGATGATGAGTCCAGTCAAAGTTTCTTGCATGATCCGACGGTTCCCAGGATCGTCTTCTTCCTTTTGTTTTTTTTTCTGGCCGGAAACGCAGCAACGTCGGCGACGGGAGGGAGCTAGCGGCCGGAGCTTCGGGAGCACGTATCTCCATCAATATTTAACCAAATCAAACGTTTTTTAGATGAATCTTGCGTAGTTTTTCGAGGGGAATCCAAATATACCATTATTTTCCATTGAAATGGCCTCTAACTCAAAACCCGTGTGTAGATCATAAAACCTCAAGAACATGAAATCGCCACGAAAATGCCTCTTTTGTTACCAGCATCCAAGTGGAACATGAGAGCAATGCAATGATATAAAAATGGTGCAAGAAAACTACATAATCATGGAGTAATCTTGATTTCTTGTTACCTCTGAAACTTGATCTCTACAGCTTCCAATATCCACTAATGCTTCGAGAAAACTATGTGGAAATGTTCAATAAACCTTGCTGGAGATATTGGGATGGAAGAATTGGCTTGAAACGAAGTGAAAAACAGAATTCAATTTTGACATGAACACCACTTTTTCCAATTACTTTAAGCTTGTTCTTGCCCCAATTATGGCCAAACAATGATGGAACTCACTGTATGAATGATGTAGAAGGGATTTGCAATGAAAGAATGGACAAAAAATGGGAGAAAGAAAGAATTGAATTTTGAGATTTTCAATTATGGTGAATATGGAAAAGTGGTGAAGAAGTGTGAGAAAATGATCATGGAAGAGGATTTTTGCCTTGGCTCCATTTGGTTTTATATCTTGCATCATAAGATACATCTAGGGTCCAAAATTATCCCTTGTTTCAATCTTAAGGGCTTAAATTCAAAGTGTTACTTAAGTGTGAAGAAATCTTGGAATAGGTCATGAAGAAAGCTTCAAATGAAAAATGTAAAAGTGTCATTGTTCTTAAAATGAGATTTCCACTCAAAATAAGTACAAACATGAACTTATTTGATTAAATTTTGAAGAAATACCAAACTATGCCTTTTCACATGTTTTCACCAAAGTGACTTTTATCAAACTTCCACCGTGAGCTAACCCATTAAAACCTTGAGGTTTATTTGACCCAATGACGCCATTCGGAGCAACTTTCATGTTGGAAAAAAGTCCATTTGAGTTATGCAAAGTATTGAACTTGACCTGTAATTTTATAGTTTCCCAATTCATTGATAATCTTCAGTTGTCCTCTAAGTCAGGGGATGAATCCCACACAAGCATCTGAACTTCTCAAGGGCAGGAACCACTTCCTGGTGACTTTAGTGACTCCTCAAGCTCGAATAAAACCTCTAGATAGGCCTCTCTCGATGTATATCACACTTGATCCCATGCATAAATGCTAATGCAATGCTATGATAATGCTATGATGATGTTATGCTAATGCAAAAACAAGAAGGAAAAGGTTGGGCAAATTTTGGGGTGCAACACGCAGGGGCCACTTACCAACGAGCAAGGTTACTTTGTTTCATGACATGATTCACCATGAGATTGAAGTCTATGTTGATGACATGATTGGGAAGTCCCAAACGGAGGAGGGACATCTGGTCAATTTGCTGAAGCTTTTTTGGAGGCTTAGGAAATTCAGGTTGAGGCTGAATCCTAACAAGTGTACTTTCGGAGTACGGTCTGGAAAACTACTGGGGTTTATCGTGAGTGAAAGAGGCATCGAGGTTGATCCTGCGAAGATAAAAGCAATACAAGAAATGCCTCCGCCAAAAACCAAAAAAGAATTTCGTGGCTTACTGGGCAGAATAAACTACATTGCAAGGTTTATTTCTCAGCTCACAGCCACGTGTGAACCGATGTTCAAACTACTAAAGAAAAATCAGGCGATTATCTGGAACGAGGATTGCCAGAAGGCATTTGATAAGATAAAATAGTATCTACAGGAACCTCCGATCTTGATACCCCCAGTGGCCGGACGACCCTTAATCATGTACTTGACAGTTCTTGAGAATAGTATGGGGTGTGTTCTCAGTCAGCATGATGAGACGGGCAGAAAGGAGCATGTAATCTACTACTTGAGTAAAAAGTTCACAAATTGTGAATCTTGTTACTCGATGCTGGAGAAAACGTGTTGTGCACTAGCCTGGGCTGCCAAACGTTTACGACAGTACATGCTCAATCACACAACCATGCTAATTTCAAAGATGGATCCGATCAAGTACGTCTTCGAGAAGCAAGCGCTTTCGGGCAGGATTGCCAGATGGCAAATGGTGTTGACGGAATATGACATTCAGTACGTTTCCCAGAAGGCCATCAAGGGAAGCGTATTGTCTTAATACCTTGCTGAGCAGCCGATCGAAGATTATCAGCCGATGAAATTTGAATTCCCTGACGAGGACATCATGTTTCTCAAGGTGAAGGATTGCGATGAACCGTTGCCCGACGAGGGTCTAGACAGGAAATCCCAATGGAAATTGATATTTAACGGGGCGGTTAATTCTTATGGAAGTGGCATTGGGGCAATCATCACGACTCCCCACGGATCCCACATACCGTTTACCGCTAGACTGACGTTTTCGATCACCAATAACGAAGCGGAGTATGAAGCATGCATCATGGGGCTAGAAGAAGCAATTGATTTGAGAATCAAGAACCTAGATGTATATGGTGACTTGGCGCCTGTGATCAACCAGATTAAAGGGGAGTGGGAGACTCGTCAATCAAATTTGGTGCCGTACATGAATTATGCCAAAAGGCTGCTTCTGTTCTTTGACCGAGTGGAACTCCATCATGTGCCCAGGGCTGAAAACCAGATGGTTGATGCCTTAGCCACGTTGGCTTCGATGTATAAAATCAATTTTTGGAATGAAGCTCCAAGATTTGTCCTTTCTCGTCTTGATAGACCTGCATTCGTCTTTGCGGTCGAGGAAGCCTCTGACGGCAAGCCATGGTTCCATGACATCCAGACCTTCCTTATGACTAAAGAATATCCTGCGAGAGCATCAACCCAGGATAAGAAGACTCTGAGGAGGCTGTCTGGAAACTTTCATCTCAATCCTGATGGAGTTTTGTATAAAAGAAACCACGATCTCGTGCTACTCAGATGTGTAGATGAGAAAGAAGCGAGTATGCTCATGGAAGAAGTCCATGAAGGCACATTTGGTACGCACGCCGGCGGGCATGCTATGACAAGAAAGATCCTGAGAGCAGGGTACTACTGGCTGACGATGGAGTCAGATTGCTTTAAATTTGCGAAGAGATGTCATAAATGCCATATTTATGCTGATAAGATTCATGTGCCGCCATGCCCGTTAAATGTCATGTCCTCCCCATGGCCGTTCTCCATGTGGGGCATCGACATGATAGGCAAGATCAAGCTCACCGCATCTAACAGTCATCGCTTCATTCTAGTAGCTATCGACTACTTCACCAAGTGGGTGGAGACAGCCTGTATACTAACATGACCAAGCAGGTTGTGGCTAAATTCATAAACAGGGACATAATCTGTGGATACGGAATTCACGAGCGGATCATTACTGATAATGGTTCGAATCTGAACAACAAGATGATGAAGGAGCTGTGCCAGAGTTTCAAGATTGAACACCACAACTCATCTCCTTACCGGCCGAAGATGAATGGCGCCGTTGAAGCGGCCAATAAAAACATTAAGAAGATTGTACAGAAGATGGTTGTGACCTATAAAGATTGGCACGAGATGTTTCCATTTGCACTACATGGTTATCGTACAACGGTACGTACATTAATCGGGGCAACTCCCTTCTCACTGGTGTACGGTATGGAAGTTGTGCTACTGTTAGAAGTTGAGATTCCTTCTTTACGAGTTTTGGTTGACGTGAAACTCGATGAGGCAGAATGGATTAAGAACCGACTAAACCAACTCAGCCTGATGGACGAGAAGAGATTAGCATCGATTGCATATGGTCGTCTGTACCAAAGCCGAATGAAGAAAGCTTATGATAAGAAGGTGCGTCCTAGAAGCTTTCTGACGGGTGATCTCGTCCTGAAGAAGATTCTTCCTCCACACTCCGATCACCGGGGCAAGTGGACTCCCAATTACGAAGGTCCGTACGTTGTCAGCAAGGTCTTCTTAGGAGGAGCCTTGTTGTTATCCACGATGGATGGCAAAGATTTGGCATCCCCGATGAATGCGAACGCAGTTAAAAAATACTTTGCTTAAAAAATGACCCGCTGGAAAGAAAAGAATATCCAGGCAAAAATGAGGCATCCCGACGAACCATAAAAAAGGAAAAAGGTTCGGGAAAAAATTAGGGATATAAAAGAAAAGAATGTACAACCGCAAAGTCGAAAACTTGGAAGGGTGACTTTGGCAAAAAAGGGTATCCCGGTGAATCGAAAACCCGAAAGGGAGATTCAGGAAAAAGTTAGGGATGTGAAAAAGCAAATGACTGCATTCCGCGTGTGGACTTTCATTGTTTAGTGGTTTGGAAGACCTGAGGGCCGTTTATCTGAATCAATCTCTTCTGAAGCTGAAGCGTCGGAGAAGTATCGAAGTTGAGTGGGTCATAGAGGGATCAACTCATGGTGTTCGTCTACGCCATATTGCCGACATTTGTACATATACTGATGTATATTTATGTTTTTGCTTGCACAGCTTCCTCATTCCAGGAGCTTGCATCTGTTGTAAAACATTTTCACCCATTCAGGGGTTCGTTCTCAATAAAATGTATACTATTCAGCAATTCTGTTTGTTTGTTTAGCACCTATCTGTTTTGTTTGCGAAAAAGAACGCCGATGTTTTTGATAAAATACGCGTACATAAACTTACTGGCCTAGGCCACTGATTGTTGAAACAATGAATTACTTGAACATTGTCACAAGATGATAACCTTGATAGGTCCCTTTGAGAAGGGTATCTTGTCTCTTTGTTTGTGTCGTTGCAGGTACAGCATATTCCAGGCAGCATGTCGTATGTCTCCCCAACCAGAGAAGATTCTCTCCCCAATCAGATGCATCCTAAAGGATCGTCGTCTCCCTAGCTGAGTCATATACTGAAGTGTGCAGCACTCGATAGTACAGATTGAAGTCTCCAGGAGAATTGAAATTCCCCACAAAGTTGTGCTCTCCCCTGTAAGCAGGATGATTCCTTCTTTCCCAGCCGAGTTTGCAGATCCCCAAGAGAGCCGAGTTCTTGGAAAGCAGTTGGGGCCATGATTGGTTTTCCCCAGTAGAGTGTTGAATAGCTGATGCTGTATTTCACCACCGGAGTCGTTATCTCCAGGAAAGTTTTGCTGCAAATGCCGTGCAGTTTATTTCTGCGATTGATATCGTTTCCTTGACAGTTGTGGTTCGTACACCTAGATGAGCAGGCCCAGGTTCTTGTAGAACTTTGTTCCCCTGCAGCAGTCAACTGAAGTTCGTTTCCCCAGGTTTTGTCCAATTGAGATTGGTGTGACTTCTTCTCCTCGGCAGGATGATTCCTTCCTCCACCAGAGCGGTTCTTTCTCCTTGACAGGAGGCTTTTCCCTTCAGCATTTATTTTGCTGATGGGGTCGTAGCATTTTGCATGATTGCATAGAATTTACCCTAAACGCGTAGCATTTCCATCGTGTGGAGCATTGTGCCATTGTCAAACATATGCATATGAAACATGAGCTAGGTCGTTACCGTTCTTGTTTTGCAAGTATTCGCCACCAAAGTCGCTTGCCCAAGATGATTCTTGAATTATCCAGCGAAGGTGCTTGCTTAAGATGATTCTTAAAATCCCCGGTGAAGTCGCAAGAGAGGGTTGCTCAAGTTGATGCTTAGAGTCCCCGACAGAGTGTTTGCGCAGGACGATTCCTGAAATCTCCAGCAGAGTTATTGGTTCTGGATGATTCTTGAAGTCCCCGGCGGAATTATTTGTCCAAGATGATTCTTGTAGTCCTCAGCAGAGTTGATTCACCCAGAATGATTTCCGGATCCCCGAAGCAGAGTCACTTGATAGTTCTCCAGAATCCCCAGCGGAGATGTGTCATCCCCAGCACGTTTCTGAACAGAGAAGTTGAGATTTCCTTGAAGACTTGATGATTGAAGTCCGGCAGCGGTGCCAAAACCCCAGACTTACTGACGAAGTCCAACTGTGATGTCAAAGTAGTTCTCCCAGCTGACGCGGACTGCCTGACGGCAAAAGAATGCATATCCTTATTGGTCCGTGATTAATTAGGGATTCCACTTGAAGACTTACTGATGAAGTCCAACTGTGATGTCAAAGCAGTTCTCCCAGCTGACGCGGAGTGCCTGACGGCAAAAGAATGTATATCCTTATTGGTCCGTGATTGATTAGGGATTCCACTTGAAGACTTACTGACGAAGTCCAACTGTGATGTCAAAGCAGTTCTCCCAGCTGACGCGGAGTGCCCGACGGCAAAAGAATGTATATCCTTATTGGTCCGTGATTGATTAGGGATTCCACTTGAAGACTTACTGATGAAGTCCAACTGTGATGTCAAAGCAGTTCTCCCAGCTGACGCGGAGTGCCTGGCGGCAAAAGAATGTATATCCTTATTGGTCCATGATTGATTAAGGATTCCACTTGAAGACTTACTGACGAAGTCCAACTGTGATGTCAAAGCAGTTCTCCCAGCTGACGCGGAGTACCTGACGGAAAAAGAATGTATATCCTTATTGGTCCGTGATTGATTAAGGATTCCACTTGAAGACTTACTGACGAAGTCCAACTGTGATGTCGAAGCAGTTCTCTCAGCTGATGCGGAGCGCCTGATGGTAGAAATTTGGATATCTCTATTTGGATCATGATTGACCGAGAATTCTATTCCCGACTCACTGACGAAGTCCGGCTGACACTCGAAAGTTCCTTTGAAATCCCGATGGCATGATTAACTTGATTTTTAAAAAGTTCCTAATGACCTGATGAGTCCCAAGGAATCCTTCTGTCGCAGTGCCGCAGAATGCCTGACGGCAATACCAGCTGTGTATCACCAGTTACCGTGACTTGAGATTTGAGGACGAATATCTACAGCAAAATCAGATGATCATCCTGACTGAGATTTGAGATTAGACCTTTCACCGGTTACCGTGTGGCCAATTCCCCAGCAGAGTTGTCGTGCAACTGTCATGCTCAGTTTCGAAGATATTCCTACCAATCAGAGTATCGTTTACCTGCGAGGTTGGCAAATCACCAGTTACCATGTGATCAGTGATCCCTCGATGATTTGAGGATGCCATGATGTCAGATAAATCAGAGAATCATCCTAACGGAGATTCCGATCAGTATTTCTCCAGCTAGTTATCGTGCAGCTACTATTTCAGTTTCCGAAGATTTGTTCCCATCAAAGTACTGTGTACTTGTGTAGTTGGCAAATTTCCGGGTTTTTTTGGTATTCAACCGCCTTTCACCTTGATTGTTTGAGAGCCGTTCGATTCTCACCCAGTCAGGTCCAAGCCATTTGAATAGGGGAAGCTGTTGCACCCCAAAATTTGACCAACATTTCTTTACCTAGCTTATGTTTCATTCCATTCATATTAGAATTATCATTTGCATTTCATTGACATGTATGCAGGAGATCAAGAGGTATTATTACTAATTAAGAGCTACACAAGACTTTGAAGCTAGCTAAGAAGGTTATTCAAGTGTCCAAGGGTTGATGTCCTTGTCAGAGAAGTTAAAAGAGCCTCAGAGAGGGTAGTTGAAACCAATAGTGTGTGTCTCCTAACTTGAAAGTTGTGGAAAGCCATCAGATGATTCTGAAGCCATGAAGTTAGACTTGAGGTCTTGAGAGAGCTCATGATAAGTGTTGAGGATCACTTTGAGGCCTAGACACGTCATTGTGCAAGATTAAGAAGACTCAGCCATGAGTGGTGCAATTAGGGTTTAACTGGGTCAACCCTAAGTCAAATGATAATTTGAAGGAAGTTGAGACTTAATTCAAGAGCCATGTGATCCTGGATTGATACATTGAGATTTTATAGGATGATTACAAGGTCAACTCATCATGATTGAAGAATTTGAGAAGTTTCAAGCTAGGGTTTCTAAGGCTTGACAGTGTAAAATCCCCTAGTTTGACCCCTATCTTCAAGGCAATTTAGCTCAAGATGTGATTGTCATCTCATCTTGACCCCAACATGATTGTTGTAGAGCATGGTTGTAGCTTTAATTTGAGTGCTATAAGTCCTTGATAGGATTTGTAGAACTCAACTTATGGCTTTGGCAAGTTACAAGTCATCTGAGGTATGTGAATTTGGGACTTGAAAGTTACCCAACTTGCATGACACTTTTGCCTAAGAAGGATGATTCCTATGGACTTTTGGTCAACATGAATGTTGTTCCGTATTCTCTTAGCTTTCCATAGAGTACTATAAGTCCTTGATAGGATTTGTAGAACTCAAGTTATGGCTTTGACAAGTCAAGGGTATTTTGGGTATTCGTAATTATAGGTCATTTGTGATCATAGGTCATTTTCACCAACTTAGAGGCCTCAAATGAAATTTTTTTCAACTAAAGTTGCTCAAAATGGGGTTTTAACCTTGAACATGCATCAAGGAGACATTGAAATGGCTCAAGGAGAGACTTGGTTCAAGGAATTTTGGAAAAAGGAAGAATTAAAGAGAATTAATGACCAAAAATTGAAATAATTCATTTTGTGTCCAAACAAGGCAAAATTATAGGTCATTTTGATTGGAAAAATAGTTTTAGAAACTTTGGCAATATTGGAATTTTGGTTTGAGGTCATTTTCATACCATTTCATGTTGATTACAAGCATTTTCATACCCAAAGGGAGCCAAAATCGTGACTGGTGTGAATGACATTTTAGAGAGAAATTGAAATTGCAAAATCTCCTATGGAAGGTTACAGAACTTTCTAGACATTTCCAATGAGTTCTATATAAGCATTAGAATGTGTTCAGCCATTTTTTGGGTGAAGATTGATCCCTGAAGCAGAGAGAGCCATTGAAATTTCAGAGGTGCAAGTTGAAATCGTATTCTGAGTTCAAGGCAAAATCAAGGAAAAGTGAAGGTTGCATTAGCTTCAGAAGGTGATTTAGAGTGAATCTGCATCATCTTGAAGGTTGAATCGAGCAAGAAGTGCATCTGTTACAAGCTCAAACACAGGTTTTAACTTCTTGAAATTTCTCTCTAATTATGTGTTTCCAGTGAACTAGAAGCATGTGGTTAGGTTCCCCTATTGACATAGATGGATTTAGGATGATCAATTGCAACTTTAGAGACAATTTAGGGTGAACTCCATTTTCGGTTGAGATTATTATTTCAAGATTCAGGAGTTTTGAGAATGAATAAATGTCATGGTTGAATTGCTTGTGGAATTTTGAGCAAGTTTCGTTTAGACATCGTGGCAAATGGTTGAGTGTAGACGAACTTAGGGTTGTACAGGGGTGGCCGGAAAAGCCACCGACGATGTCTGGTTCGCGTGCAGGTTTTAGGTTTGAAATGAGGAAGATGAAATCCTCACCCTCCATTCATGTGGAAAGTTGGACTCAGTCCATGGATCCAAGCGCTCATGATGAGCCACGTACCCTTTGCCACACAACGCTGCGTTTTGATAAGTGCCTGGTTAGCTTCATTGTGTAGACCAAGAGGGAACGGGTTCGAAACTTGGTGTGTTTGCATTTCTTTTTTCAGTTTGATAATTGAAGTTGAGATAGATGTGTGGGCTTTGGACTGAGTGCTATCCACGCCCCCCTCTGGGCCCAATTCCTGAATTGAACTTGAATTAAATGCTATTTGATACGCGCATTTTATTGTTTTCTTATTATTTCTTTTAGTTTTATCATTTCATATGGTTTAGAAAATAATTCATGAAAAATAGGAAAATAATCCAAATTGATCCAAGTTTTTTTCCCCTGACTCATGAATGAGTCTATAATTTTATTGAATAAAAATATTAGGAATTCATGCATTTGTGATTTTATGTGCATTTTTAACATTTTAATTGATATTAAAATCATTATGGTTGATACCTTGTTTTGCTGATTTTTGTGTGATCAATTGGTGATGAGTCTTGAGCTAATTTTTTGTGTGTAGTTAGTTTAGATATGTATGCTCCCCTTAGATTTTTCTCACATTTTTGTGATGAAATTAGGTAGTGGTTTTAAGTTGAAACTTTAGGTGCTCTAGTTTTAGGGTTTAAGCTTAGCACCTTATAGTTTAGGATTTATTTCTAGGACTTTGTGGATGATTCAACCCCTGGATTTTGTATGGTAGATTCATGATTGAATTAGGTTCCCATAGTTAGTTTTGTAGGATTTTACAATTGGTTTTAGTATTTTAGTTAAGATTAACTTTAGTACTAGGTTTTAGGTGATCCTAACTTGTTAATTCAACTAGAATGATTTCTTTAGTTCCCTTAGATTAGAGTTTTGCCTCTCTTGCTCTTGGATGATGATGAAGACATGTGTGGGCTGCTGAGGAATGCATGAAGAAGCTTGGATGTGAAGATTCCCCTTCTTTTGGTGTAGTTTTGTTTAGATGTTAAGATTAGGGTTTGTAAGTAGAGCTTTTAGATAGATTCTCTTCTTTCATAAACATGGAAGGTGTTGATCACTTCCATTCTTCCCTTTGATGTAAGGGGCCCTTGTGAAGGCCTCATCCCTCCTTTGGTAGGATGTGTGGCTCTTCACAAGTTGGTAGAACCTTTGAGGGTTCCTTTCCTTGATGGTGGAGTGTTTAGTGGTGACCTTTGGTCTTCATTTTGCTTTCCACTATCCAAACCTTGATCTTGTTAGATGAATCTTTCTCCCTTGCTAGAGGATGGAGTTCCTTGTTAGAAGATTGAGGATGCTAGGAGTTGCTACTTCCCAGTATTTGAAGACTGCCATTGGAGCTGAAGCTTGAAGACCAAGAAGAACAAGTTGACACTTGTGAAGAATAACAAGTTGGGATTGGATGAAGAGCTGAAGCTTGAAGTTGGAGAACAAGTGGATACTTGTGTTTGATGTGTTGAATGCTAGAAGAAGCAAGTTGATGCTTTCTATTGAAGATGAATGCCTTGAAGAGAAGTTGCAGACTGTGGATTGAACTGCTGTCAGAGGATTGCTTTGCTGTGAAGCTGTGGGGGCTGTTGATCTGCTTTCTTTCCTGTCTGTTTGCTTGATGTGCAACTGTATTGGTGTGACTTGTTTGATTTTCTTGATGCATTAGAATAAGTTCATACTTAGATTATGTTAAGTTAGGAGCATGATTGCATTAGAGGTTGAGTTGCTCCCTCTGCTTGTATTTTTCCTGTATGGCTTTGCTTGCGGGTATTCGGTAGAGCCCTGCTCCCTTGCCTACGTGGTTTGTGTTTTGATTGATAGCATTTTATTTCATTTCTTCTGTATGATTGAAGTTATTCATATCTGGCTTGAGGTCGAGTCGAGCTTGTGGAGGCTAATGCCCCACACACATTTCCTCCCTCACTTGCATTGCATGCATTTTACAGTTGTTTACTGTTTACTGTTTAAGTCGATGCTTTATCTATTTCTGTTTATCATTGACATGATCCCCTAGGAATCTCACTTCCTTTGATAAGGAAGTGATGATTAGAACTTTAGGTTGAAACCTATGCATGATAACTTCTAGGAGTTCCCTGTTTCAAACCTCAACCATAGGATGAATCCTTGGCAAGACAACAGTAGGACTTGATAGTCTTCCCTTAGTTGAACCAGCTCGTTCTCTCTTCTCATCTCAAAACAAATTAAAATACAGTAATAAAGGTTAACTGACGTCGTACGTTACGAGCCTTAAGCTATCTGGGAAAGGATTGTTAGAGAGTTTCTTTTCAACAGTCTGGATGTTTAGTATGGCACCCCTTGGGTGACATGCGACGCATTCACTCTCAGGTCATAGTCTCTAGTGCGATATTGGTTGCAAACATCCATAAAAACAGTTCTTCCGTAAAAGACAGAAAACTAACTTCAAACCTTTTTGCCCCGTGGGCCCATAATTCAAAGGAAGCTTTTTCTGAAGAAAAGAGTTTCGTTAACTCCCAGTTCTACCGCAAACGGTAACGCCTAAGTCTCCAAGGGTCGAGCTGCGTACACCAAACTGCTGGAACTGTCTGTTAACCCTACTCGGAAAAACAGATGAATCTGAATCCCCGTAATCCATATTATCCCAAACTACGTAAGCTTTAATCTCTCATACCTGTTGAGAGTACGTAGGCACAATACTGATGTATTGGCGAGCCACCTTCCCCGTACCCCGTAGTTAGGCGAACTACGTTGACTCTGATTTCTCATTCTCTGATGAGAATACGTAGGCATAAAGTGCGACGCTTTGCCGAGTCAATTTTCTTTTCTTTTGAGCCAGCCTTGATAGGTAGATAGATAAAACCAACCCGTCCAGTAAACACAACAAGCATGGATCCCATCGAGTACGATGGACGTGAGGGGTGCTAATACCTTCCCCTTGCGTAACCCACTCCCGAACCTAGACAATGGTTGCGATGACCTTGTCTTATACCTTTTCATCAGGTTTTTCCGATTGTTTCCTTTCCTGTTCCAAGGGATAAATAACAAAAGGTGGCGACTCCTTTGTTTTGCCGGCACCTTATTTTCGCGGTAGCGACACATGTAATTCAAACAAGTTCAATACACACAAGTAACAACTTAAGACAAGAAAATATAAGGATCAAGGAATGTAAAATGTAACAACGTGAGACCAACAATCATGTATTAGTGACAATCAAGTACAAATAAGCATACAAGAAGTGTTTACAACAGTTCAAGTAATGGATTCAAAGTTTCATGGGGAAGCATACAAGTTCATGGTTACAAACAAAATGAAGTAGACCCTAACATATTAGAGTTCTAATAAGACTTCTAAAAAAGTAGAAGATACATGAAGAACACACTCAAAAGATTACAATATCAAGAGGTAGCATGATTCACAAACAAAATTCAATAGTATCAATCAATTAGATGCATCAAAAGCAAGGATTTGAACATAATAAGACCTTCATTAAAATAAAGCTCAAACACTAAACAAGTTAACAAACATGTGTAAATCAAGTATAAAACAATCCCACAAGATTAAATCAAGAAGAAGTTTGAGAACAATCCAAAAAGACGCAAGGTAAAAACCCTAAAAGTACAAAACTTTCAAGTGATATAAATTATTTCTAGGATGAATATCCTTAAATTCTTTTCTAACTATGTGAAAGTAGGCATGATTAAAAACATTTTATAAAAAGCATGGATCAAAAATGTTAAGAAATGGTGAAGTTATGAAGTTTTCAAAATTGTGAAGAAAACATAAATAAACAAGTGACAAAATGAAAGAAATGCACTTGGTAGGTGTTGAACCCACAACCTTTAGATCACAAGTGTAAAAATTAACCAATCCAACCAAATGCGCGCGTGTGAAAATCAATGGAGGGAGAGAGAGAGATATGCCAAAACATGACTAAAACATTAAAAAACATAAGAGTTGATCTCCACACGGATCGAACTCAGGACAAGGGGCAACGCAAGTACGTGAGCGCATAGGTCACGACCATTGGGGTGGTGATACATCCAGTGAATCAAACCACCCTAGTGAAATGTATACCTCAATGTATGGATCTGGGTAACATTCCAAGCAGGCCAAAACAAGCAAAACATGTCAAAAACGTGAAGCTTCAAAACATGTCAAAACATCATCAATTTTAGAAAATCTTAGGTCTATCTCACGTGATTTCTGACAAGGAACAAGATGGCATACTTGGTTTTCTCAAATTATGCTCTCAATTTAAAATCCGATGGCAACTGCATAATGATGGTTTTAAAAACATTTTCAAAGTTTGAGTTTGATGTGAACATGTTTGAACCAAATAGAAGATGTGCACACATACTAAACATGTTATAGACAAAGTTCCAATGCAAAGTTGCATCAAAATTATGCTAGAAGTGAAAATGGTGTGTGAGTTGCAAAGTGTATTTGGACTGAGAATGCAAAACTGGTTGTGGCAGAACCAACACTATCAAAACTTCAATCAATACTCATTCAAACATATCATTAATTAAACTCAACATGAATCAAACATATAAGGACTTGGTCCAAAACTTTCAGCAAAATATTCAAAGTTAAGTGAGGCTGCAATGACATCTCCAAAGATGTTTGCAGCAGAACCAAAACAAAATGATATTTGTCACATAGATAAAACAATGTGACTTGTGATGACAATCCAACAATAGCACATGACAGGAACTAACTTAACATCCACAAGACATAAACATAACAAGACAAAAGCATGTCCAAGACTGTTACGTGTTCAAAACAGTTGGCACTGTAACACCCTTCTAAACCCCGCAAATAATATATGCATAATCAGAGTAAAAGTTAACATGCATCCATAAAAGGGCATCACACAAAACTTGCACCACATTAAAACAATCTGTCATGCTCATAAACACCTTTCCATTTAGCAGCAGATTCATTAATGAAAATCCTTTAAAAGAAACATTTACTTTCATCATATAAAATCAACATCTCTAGGCACTAAGGCCAACATCTCATTATCTCAATTACTCCAAATATGAAAACATAACTTAGGTTACATAATGTAATCCTAAAACATAAGCAGTCGATCCCCGTGTTACACGACCAGAGCATGACTCGACCCATAAATAATTACTAAACTGCTACACACGTAGCAACCTCGAACTACAAGCAGAACTTCATAAAGGCCTCCAGCAACCTAATCTGCAATGCCTCATAGAGCATTATAAAACAGCAGAAGGGTGAGAAATATTACCATAATAATCAAAGCATAAAATCATGTATACATAGGTATCATATAATTAACTCCCTATTTCTCACCACAATTCAACTCATAGTCATTTACATCGTCACTTATATATATATACAACATGAATATTCACCAAGCATTTTACATCATGCATACATCCACAATTCCACAATCTTAACATTCACACGTAAGCATCTCTTCATGCATGCTTCATAAGTATTCAACAAACATCTCATTCACATGCATACTTCATATATCAATGACATTATACAATGTGACTCAACAACTCAATGCAATGCGGTACCGACTTCCGTTATCATTTTTCGGTTTTTACATTAAACCGGGTCCACTCTTCTAGACCGATAACTCGTTATCATTTTTCGGTTTTTACATTAAACCGGGTCCACTCTTCTAGACTGATAACAACAAAGGCCCGTCCTCTAAGCCTTCAAACCCACTCTTCTAGGTTTGGGACAAGCCACTAGTTTCCACGAAACTAACAGACATTGCCTCTTGACTAAATGATGCATGTACAATCAGCCACAACAAATGCACTTAAGACCGACATCTTAATCTCATGCATTCAAATAATTCATCTCTTCAAGAATTACATTATGATTGCACACACAACATATTCACATAACATTCATCGATGTATTCATAATTCAACACTATCACCATATTATCACTCACAATGCACACATATCCACGATATGTTCTCATGCATTCTTCACAGTTATCAAACAATGCACACATATCCACGATATGTTCTCATGCATTATTCACATTTAATCACATACATACAATATGCATTTACAACATCTATCAAGCAATGCACACATATCCATGACATGTTCTCATGCATTCTATTCATACCACCATATACCAACAATATACATTCACAATTCAATATCATCACCGCATTATCAACAATGCACACATATCCACAATATGTTCTCATGCATTCTCAAGTAATTCATCATACAAGAATTACATCATGCTTACACGCATAACACATTTACCACGCAATGTACATATATTCACGATATATTCTCACGCATTTTTCATACATAATCGCATCCAATCAATACAAACATCATATTTATCAAACGATGCACGCATATCCATCAATATGCTCTCATGCATTCTTCATGTATCTTAACATACAACCGCATATAAACAATATACATCCACAATACATTTTTGTATTATGTTTATTATTCATCTCATGCCATTTCATGCAAGGTATACATGTCACAGTACAATTAATACAATTATAAGTTATGCACACATATATCCACAATGTTCTCATGCATACTTATTACCTAATTGTACACTACATCAAACCTTCACAAACTCATCAAATAATACGCACATTACCATTATTAAATAATACACACATAATCATTATCATGTTCTCATGTATTTATAATCGATCTGATTAATACTCATACCACAAATCTAGGATTCACGCCCAAAGGCTACCCACAACACATATCATCACCATGGATCACATACTTATTCATATCATAGAGGTATTAACCTATGTGAATCAACCAAACAATCACCACATGAGCAACACAGCAAAAGAAAAATGCTGTCACATTCGCCTTCATTCGCCTGGCGAACTCTCGCAGCGAACCTTCGCCTGGCCTTCGCCTGGCGAACTCTCTCAGCGAACACTCGCTAGGCTTCGCCTGGCGAGACTTCCCAGCGAGCCCAAGTCAGTAGCTACTGACTTCATTCGCCACCATTCGCCAGCACCTTCGCTGGGCGAACCTTCGCTATCCAACTTCGCCTGGCGAACTCGCCAGCGAAGTCCACTGGAACTTAAACTTAATTTATTCGCCAGCATTTGCTGGGCTTCGCCCGGCGAAGCTTCGCCTTCACTCGCCTGGCGAGAGCCAGCGAACCTGCGCAGAACAGAACCCCATTCTGTCTTCTTCCTTTATCCCACCATCAACCAACCACTTAATCATCAAAATCAGCTCAAACAACACACCCTCATGTTACCCGACTATTCTACGGCATTATTTCCAAGTTTCAACCGATTAAATCATCATTCTACCGATTAATCCAACTTGCCCTAAAATGGAAAGTGATGAAAAACATCCACAAACCCAAACCCAACATACATAATAGCATACAATGATTAAATAGCAATGTTTCTCACCCTTACCTCGATTAATCGGAGCTTCGATATTGGTTCTTGAAGATTCTCCAAGCTTTTTCCCTTTTTCCTCTTCATTTCTCCTCTTCTTCTTTCTTTCTCTTTTCTTTCTTTCTTTCTATCTTTCTCTTTCTCTCCAATCCCCTTTTTATATCCTTTTATTTCTTTTTTTTTTCCTTCCTCTCTATTATTTTCTTTCCATTCCATTTCTCTCTTCACAATTATCTCATTTTATCATTAATTGGAAAATATCTACTAAGCCCACCTTATTCCACCAAATAGAATAAATTAGTTAAATCCATTAACTCATATTAAATAAATCTCATAACTTATTTAAATCAGATAAACCACCTAAACCAATCCATTAGTACAATTAATCAGTTATCGAAAATTGGGCTGTTATAACCCTCCCCCACTTTAGGAATTTTCGTCCTCGAAAATGTTATCTGATCCTAACAACTCTGGATACGACTCTCGCATTCCAATTCTTCCAAATCCAATTCTCCCATAACTACTTCCACCAAAGGAATCTCTATACTTCGAAGTTGTTTCTTATCAACAACTAGAACTAGCCACGCCTCCGAAGTCAAATTCTCTCTCACTTGTACACCATCCACCTGAATCAATGTACCTCTTCAACTTAGACATATGAACACCTCATTCAATCCTCTCAAGCGACAGCGGTAAAACAGTCTAACATGCTATCCGCCTCACGCTTCCGCTGCGCTACTCTGATACAGATCAACAAAACACAGGGTGCTCACGAGACTTCAAGCTCGACCAACACCAATTACTACCATAACTCTCAAAACACGGCCTTACTTGGATTCTTTGATCGTTTCCATCGTCCCTTGCACGGTCTTTGATCCGAGTACAACACTCCCGTTGGACATGCAACAACACAAAGGAGTCATACCCTCTTACCCAACGAACTTCATACGATGTTGTTTCCGATACGAAATGGCAACAGTTATTGTAGGCAACTCCATCAACGACAATTAACTACCCTTAGATCCATCTTGGTCCAACACACAAGCTCTCAACGAGTCCTCTTCATACTGGATAGTTTTCTTCGTTTGTCCATGCCATTCACGGACGCTAGTCAGAGTTCATCTTCAACATGGCACCCAACCGCTTTCGCAATCTTTCCCATAATCTTAACGAAAAACTTGAGTTCCCATCTAACAGAATGATTCATCTTCACTGGTAGGCAACGAGTTACTCTTGTTAATCCATTCTTAACTGTCCAAATCGGATCATACTTCCTCAAATTCATCAGAAAACCCGACACAAAGCCCATGGGAATACTATCCCATCCCACTCGAAATACTCAACAGTTGTATCAGATCCAACCATCCCTAATGTCCATACTTCAATTCCCAGCAAGTCTAATCAACATATACAAACTCAATCAATTCCTTCTCCATCTATGGCTATCCAAAACTATTTCTCAAATTCGGTCGCATCTTCCTAGTACCTGCACGGATACTCCATCTTTCTCGATGTACTTCTCCCTGAGTACTCTTATCCAACTCACACTATTCAGAATACACACTTCATCACGACATCTCACAATACCATTTCCCTTAATCCGAAAATAAGCCCTCTGACTTTTATCCATTAAATTCAATTAATCTATCAACTCAACTCAGAATTCCGATTTCCTCGAACCTCATCAGAATTCCAAAAGTCAATCTCAACATCCAAGGCTCAACTCCATAAGAAGTCTCTTCACAGGCCGAACTCATATCTGAATTTGCTTAATCAGTTCTAACTTCCTTACCATCTTCATTAGTGTATACCAAAATTCCCGATTCGATATCTTAGCTACCACTTGGTCTCATCCGAATGGTAATTTAACCAAAACCATACTCCTTCAGGAGTTCCAATTACTTCTCTGTCTCATATTTGACTCTCTCTCAAATAAAACAAATACCTTAAGGTCAGTAACCATCTCAAATCTCAACTAAACAATTGAGGCTTCCAAACTCTGGTACAAACACACAACAACAACCCACTCCAAATTACTTGTCAGATAATCCCTGTCTGTACTTTATATTGCCTTCAAGCATAACCAAAACTCATTAATGTTGTACTTAACACATCTCTTAATCATATCAACAAAGTATCTCAAAACACAACGACAATCCTGTCGGACTTGGCAAAACCAATACACGAACTGTTGACAGCTTTCTCAAAACTCTTTGAACTTTCTTCACAGTAGTACATCACTGCCTCTTCCCTAATACTAATAACTCAAGTTCCCGACGCTCAACATGAACCCCTATACTCTCCGAACATATCCAAACACCATCGGTTACATAACCATTGACTCTCTCAATCAAGTGTGGAAAATCATTATATCAAACGGACACTCAGCTGTGAACTTATGGTGATAACACAAACCGCACTCTCCGCGCTTACCATAACATCCAAACATTTTTCGCCAACAAATACTTAATTCCATGTCACTACTTTCCCATCACATAGAGCACTGTAATATCTTCCAACGCTTCTAATCTTGCGTCATTCCAAATTACGGTTTTCTGTTACGACAAAATCACGGAAACAACCCTTCCACACTTAAAGGTCATCCAATACCTCTCCAACTCTTGAAACGCTTAAGGGTCCAATTATACCAACCATGTATTCCACATCTCATTTCCTTTAGTAATCACTAGAAGTCATTATCCACCCTTATACTCAACTCCACAATCTGTTGCCGTAGCTTACACACCAGACATAATTCTCAACACTACTCAATCAATTTAATTCTTTGACTGTCCAAACAGATATAATTAGTCGGCAAAACCGCCATCTTCCCACTTTCATTAGCACCCCGAATTCCCATCAAAATTAACCATCTTCTCACTGTCTCGTGCCGACTCATCAACACACTTCTTAAGCACCTGGCTTAGCTCCAAACAATTCTCTGCTCACGCCACCTAAGCTTGCAAGACACGTCCATCCCATCCAACAGAACTCCAACTACTATCAACAAGAGATTAAGGGTGATCAGTTCCTCAATTTGTCAATAGGCAGCTGAAAATCATGATGGAGTATAGACTATCTTTACCAAACCACAAGAGTGTTAACCACCCACTGAGCTACAACTTCTACACCTGCAGCATCTTGGAGAAGCACAACTTCTCCCCCACTTAGATCATTCCCACTTCTCCAGACCAGGTTAAGCAACAACATGTATCGACAGTGTTTTCACACACATGTCGCATACAAGGGAACAAATAACATTAGACAACTTGGCCGGATGGACCGACCTGCTCTGATACCACTAATGTAACACCCTTCTAAACCCCGCAAATAATATATGCATAATCAGAGTAAAAGTTAACATGCATCCATAAAAAGGCATCACACAAAACTTGCACCACATTAAAACAATCTGTCATGCTCATAAACACCTTTCCATTTAGCAGCGGATTCATTAATGAAAATCCTTTAAAAGAAACATTTACTTTCATCATATAAAATCAACATCTCTAGGCACTAAGGCCAACATCTCATTATCTCAATTACTCCAAATATGAAAACATAACTTAGGTTACATAATGTAATCCTAAAACATAAGCAATCGATCCCCGTGTTACACGACCAGAGCATGACTCGACCCATAAATAATTACTAAACTGCTACACACGTAGCAACCTCGAACTACAAGCAGAACTTCATAAAGGCCTCCAGCAACCTAATCTGCAATGCCTCATAGAGCATTATAAAACAGCAGAAGGGTGAGAAATATTACCATAATAATCAAAGCATAAAATCATGTATACATAGGTATCATATAATTAACTCCCTATTTCTCACCACAATTCAACTCATAGTCATTTACATCGTCACTTATATATATATACAACATGAATATTCACCAAGCATTTTACATCATGCATACATCCACAATTCCACAATCTTAACATTCACACGTAAGCATCTCTTCATGCACGCTTCATAAGTATTCAACAAACATCTCATTCACATGCATACTTCATATATCAATGACATTATACAATGTGACTCAACAACTCAATGCAACTCAATGCAATGCGGTACCGACTTCCGTTATCATTTTTCGGTTTTTACATTAAACCGGGTCCACTCTTCTAGACCGATAACTCGTTATCATTTTTCGGTTTTTACATTAAACCGGGTCCACTCTTCTAGACCGATAACAACAAAGGCCCGTCCTCTAAGCCTTCAAACCCACTCTTCTAGGTTTGGGACAAGCCACTAGTTTCCACGAAACTAACAAACATTGCCTCTTGACTAAATGATGCATGTACAATCAGCCACAACAAATGCACTTAAGACCGACATCTTAATCTCATGCATTCAAATAATTCATCTCTTCAAGAATTACATTATGATTGCACACACAACATATTCACATAACATTCATCGATGTATTCATAATTCAACACTATCACCACATTATCACTCACAATGTACACATATCCACGATATGTTCTCATGCATTCTTCACAGTTATCAAACAATGCACACATATCCACGATATGTTCTCATGCATTATTCACATTTAATCACATACATACAATATGCATTTACAACATCTATCAAGCAATGCACACATATCCATGACATGTTCTCATGCATTCTATTCATACCACCATATACCAATAATATACATTCACAATTCAATATCATCACCGCATTATCAACAATGCACACATATCCACAATATGTTCTCATGCATTCTCAAGTAATTCATCATACAAGAATTACATCATGCTTACACGCATAACACATTTACCACACAATGTATATATATTCACGATATATTATCACGCATTTTTCATACATAATCGCATCCAATCAATACAAACATCATATTTATCAAACGATGCACGCATATCCATCAATATGCTCTCATGCATTCTTCATGTATCTTAACATACAACCGCATATAAACAATATACATCCACAATACATTTTTGTATTATGTTTATTATTCATCTCATGCCATTTCATGCAAGGTATACATGTCACAGTACCAATAATACAATTATAAGCTATGCACACATATATCCACAATGTTCTCATGCATACTTATTACCTAATTGTACACTACATCAAACCTTCACAAACTCATCAAATAATACGCACATTACCATTATTAAATAATACACACATAATCATTATCATGTTCTCATGTATTTATAATCGATCTGATTAATACTCATACCACAAATCTAGGATTCACGCCCAAAGGCTACCCACAGCACATATCATCACCATGGATCACATACTTATTCATATCATAGAGGTATTAACCTATGTGAATCAACCAAACAATCACCACATGAGCAACACAACAAAAGAAAAATGCTGTCACATTCGCCTTCATTCGCCTGGCGAACCCTCGCAGCGAACCTTCGCCTGGCGAACTCTCTCAGCGAACACTCGCTAGGCTTCGCCTGGCGAGACTTCCCAGCGAGCCCAAGTCAGTAGCTACTGACTCCATTCGCCACCATTCGCCAGCACCTTCGCTGGGCGAACCTTCGCTATCCAACTTCGCCTGGCGAACTCGCCAGCGAAGTCCACTGGAACTTAAACTTAATTTATTCGCCAGCATTCGCTGGGCTTCGCCCGGCGAAGCTTCGCCTTCACTCGCCTGGCGAGAGCCAGCGAACCTGCGCAGAACAGAACCCCATTCTGTCTTCTCCCTTTATCCCACCATCAACCAACCACTTAATCATCAAAATCAGCTCAAACAACATACCCTCATGTTACTCGACTATTCTACAGCATTATTTCCAAGTTTCAACTGATTAAATCATCATTCTACCGATTAATCCAACTTGCCCTAAAATGGAAAGTGATGAAAAACATCCACAAACCCAAACCCAACATACATAATAGCATACAATGATTAAATAGCAATGTTTCTCACCTTTACCTCGATTAATCGGAGCTTCGAAATTGGTTCTTGAAGATTCTCCAAGCTTTTTCCCTTTTTCCTCTTCATTTCTCCTCTTCTTCTTTTTTTCTCTTTTCTTTCTTTCTTTCTATCTTTCTCTTTCTCTCCAATCCCCTTTTTATATCCTTTTATTTCTTTTCTTTTTTCCTTCCTCTCTATTATTTTCTTTCCATTCCATTTCTCTCTTCACAATTATCTTATTTTATCATTAATTGGAAAATATCTACTAATCCCACCTTATTCCACCAAATAGAATAAATTAGTTAAATCCATTAACTCATATTAAATAAATCTCATAACTTATTTAAATCAGATAAACCACCTAAACCAATCCATTAGTACAATTAATCAGTTATCAAAAATTGGGCTGTTACAGGCACAGCACAAACTGGCCTGAACAGACCCTATACAAACTGCTCCTATCAACATATCATGCCATCTATAATCAATCAAAGTCTTCAAATGCAAAAATTCTCTAATTACTAAATCACACCTAGACTAAACATAACCAACAACATATTTTCTAATGAAACAGGTTTAACATTCACATCCATACCAATCATAACAGTTACAAACCAAGCTTTTTATGTTCACACATGACATAAGGTAATATTTAAGAAAGTTTGAAAGGTTAACACCTAGCAGTTACAACATTGGGTGATGATTAACAAGATGTTTAAACATAATGATGAGTAAAACAAACAAACAGTGGCAAATTCATACATGAACTCTATTTGCATTTAAAAACACATTTCAATCAAAGCATACTTGGCATGTTCATGACAGTCCATGAATGAGGTAGTGACTACTAACCTCTTATAGACCTCCAAGCAAGCTATTTAGTAGGGAAAACCTTGAAGAATTGTTCCAACTGATATCCAATAATGCCTTGATGAACCAACAACTTTCTTGCACTTGAAGAAAATGAAGGAAACCTTGTGACAGATATAAGAACAAGTGATGCAGAGGTTCTTGGATATTTTTGACAGTTAGTACACCTCAAACAAAAGGTGTTTGGAGTGTTGAGATGATTGAAACAGGCCTGAGCAAAGTGTTATGTGGTTTTGTGTGGAAAGTCAAAGTTTGTTTGTTTGTTTGGAAGTTGACTTTTGAGAATATGGAACTTTGGACTGGTTTAAGAGCTTGAACACCTTCCACATATCATTTGTGGATTATGAAGATGGTTTTCAATGAGTTTTAGTGTATGGAAATGGTTTTGGAAGGCAAACTGTTCAAGACAAATTTTGAGGAATTTTGGTGAACTTGCTTCAACTATAAGAAAAGTGGAAAGTAAGGTTTTTTGATGAGTTTTCTCTGGTCTTGTGAGATTGCTCTTGTGTGTAAAATACATGGAAGAGGTCTCTATTTATAGAGGAGGTGAGGCTCTTGGCAACTTTTGAGAAATGTGGATGGCTTTGGCTTTTGGAGGGAGAAAATGCAAATCTTCCCAGAAATCTTTGATGCAACTGGTCTTGAGGTTTCTTGATGCAACATGATGCATGATACAAGTTGTATGTAGGCCATAGAAAGTGATTGAAGTGTGTCTAGAGGCTAGGGGACCTGCTGCTCCAGATTTTCTTCAATAAAGTTTCTCTTTCCTCTTGATTTTCTTTGAATATAATAATGCCACTTGACTAGATCTTGCCCATGCTCTTCAATCCTTCTGCATTTCCACTCATCATACACTCTAAATATCAGATCAAGGGTTGATCAATGTCTGAGAATCAACTAGATGTTTGGCAAGTTGGTTTATGTCAAGTTTTAGAATGTGCACTTCAAGTGCTTGGACCCCAACTTCCCTCATTCGAAACTCCTAGTTCACAAATGATATGGAGGAGTTTTATACTTTTTGGAAAGCCCTCATCACGCTATACTACTATATGTTTTGGTTTTTTTTCAAATTCCAAGTAGAACTAGGTCAAAAACACCCTTGAAGTTGCTGAAAACATGACTTAAAAAGTGCCAAAATCACAAAATTTCACCAAGTGTTTTTCCCTCTTGCATTGATTTTGATCATAACTCCAAATAGATTCATTTTTTGCATATAGGTCACTTTTGCACTATTGTAGGACTCCTCAATACCTTTCCAACAAGCTTTGAACCACTCCAATTGGATGTGTGGTTAGGAAGTTATGGTCTTGCCCCTTTCAAAACCCTAATTTCCCGATTTTTCGATTACTCTTTAATCCTTGATCCAATGGTCACCAAACTTCATTAATAGATGTGGTATAACATTCGGAACATAATTGCCTTCAATTTTGGGTCAAAACCCTGTTGGTCAATGAGTTGACTTTTCAGTCAGACGAACCGATCGATCGAAAAAACTCTGAATCGACTGTTGGTGTTCTAGGTCCCATGAGGCCTTAAAATTTTTTTAGTGGACTTCCAAAAGTTATATAAGCATCATGGACCATGATTTCATCAATGGAGTACCACTTAAATCAAAAGTCAAACTACAGTTGACTTTTCCTAATTAGAAACCCTAATCGGGAGTCCTGGACTGCACTGCTCTGCTTCTTTGGGTGACAACCTCAAATTGGATTCATAATTGATCCAATATAGTATCATTGATGGTGTGGGGACTTGTTTCATGGAGAATCAATTCAAGACATTGACTAATCAAACCATCAAAACCCTGATTCCTGACTGTATGGAACCCTAATTCACCTGTATCTTGACAAAGACAAACTTGAGATAGGTTAAGTTAGATAAACAAATGATGATGCTCATAGAATGACGATGAAGATCTAAGGTCAAAATTTGGGGTATAATAGTAGGTTTCTTCCCTTTCCACAATTCATAGAGTGTAAAAGATGTACCAACTCTCAGAGTGACACGACTGTGAATGTAGCATGTAGGGTTCATGGCTTCAGCCCAAAAACAATAAGGAAGATTTTTTGCATGAAGCATGACTCTAGCTGATTCTTGTAAAGTTCTATTCTTGCGTTCTACAAATCCATTTTTTTGAGAAGTGATGGGATATGAGAACTCATGATCAATACCTTTAGAAGAACAAAATTCAGAAAATTTTGCAATTTCAAACTCCTTGCCATGGTTACTTCTGATTCTAATAAGCACATTTTCCTTCTCTCTTTAAAGGCATTGACAAAGGTCCTTAGTGTAACACCCTTTTCTACCCCACAAATATTATGGCAAAAAAATCAAATTTATCAGAGTAAAATTTTAAACACTATAAAATCATTGCAAAGGACGTACATTTCTCAATAAATTCAAATCAAGGTCAATGCTCTGTAAGCAACGGGTTTTCTCAAAATTACTCAAAAGTGCTCAAATGGCAGCGGAAGTCAAAAGGCAAATCCAAAGTTTTCCTCTTACCGCAAGGAAATCAACATAACAAAAACTCAATAAAATATAGTTTAACTCAAAGACCCCAACCCGATGTTACATTATCAGAGCAAGACCCTCTAAGTCAACCACAATGGCCAACGACCCAAAAACTTCAAAAGTCCTCGACGGCATCCACGGCTAAACCTGGTCATCTGCACGTTACCCACATGGAGGCAACATTCAAACAGGCAGGGTAAGTAAAACGATTCATAATAATCAATATATAAAACAATGTCATTTTCATATTATGCATCATCATATTCATCAATGGGCATCAAAGGCCACAACATCATGAATTACTCAAGATTGCCTCATAGGGTCATCAAGGAAATATCAAAAGCCATAACATCATAAATTACTCAAGATTTCCTTATAGGGTCATCAAGGAACATCAACGGTCATAATATCATAATTACACCAAATTATCTCATTAATGCAAATGCAACAAGACTCATGCATATGGTACCAATCATCACAACTCGATGGACACTGAGCCATCAACCCTCCATAGATCCCCATCAATAGGATCGACTCTATACAAGAACTGGAGCACATCAAAATACCTCAGATCCGCACAATGGGACTGAAGCCAAAGAAATCAAGATCCTGAACCGAAGTCCGAATGCACATGAATGCATGATGCACACGTCGATAATCATCCTCATAATAACATCATAGGTGCCTCATCAATCAAAATCATCATCATAAATCATAACTTCATAGAATCATAAAAAATGCAAGGAAATATCATCATAGCTTATCATCATTACTCATAGGAATTATCATTGTACAATCGTGTATTAATCTCTTCGGAATCATAGTTATACTCATGGTAATTCATCATACAATCACGTATTTAATCTCATAAAAGTATTAGACAATCAATTATCTTATTTATACTATGTTAGAGCCTTATTCATTAACTTTCCAATGCTTTAAATAGGGGTCAAAACGGACTTACGAATAAAAAGTTACGTCCAAAACGATTTCGACCGAAAACATGAACAGTCGTGACGGAAAACATGCAGAATTTTCTGCATTTTTCACCGTTGGAGGCCTTCCGGACCTCCGATTTTGATTCCGTAAAAATCCGACTTCTCAGAAAATTACAACCCATTCAACACTATAACTATCAAGTAAATTTACAATTTTAACACAATTAAACCATTGAATCATTGTTTTAAGATTATGCCTAAAACCTTTAATATTAAGGGATATAGGTTCAATCCCGTCTACGCCTCTAAGTCGCATAATTTCTTACAAATACCCCACATTCATTAGAGTTATCACAAATCACTTATCTTACAGGGTTAAACAATCTCAACAACAGATTTTGGCCACGAAGGCCTAATTTCCTTTACTCTAAAATCAGCCTCAAACCCTTAAACCCTTAAATCAACTTTAAATCCCTATACGGTTAAAACCTCAACAATAGATTTTGGCCACGAAGGCCTAATTTCCTTTACTCTCAAATCAGACTCAAACCCTTTAAACCCTTAAATGAACTTTAAATACATTGAATAACATATTGAAAACAATGAAGACAATACTCCCCATACCTTAATTGCCGACTCTAAGCTTTTCCTTTGATTCTTGGAAACCTTGCGAAACTTTTGCCTCAATCCTCTTCCTCAGAGCTCTGGCCTCTATTTCTTCCCTTTTCACGGTCTAACAAGAATGAATCCTAATTCCCTCAAAATTTATTTTTGTTAAACCAAACTTTGGGCCTATAAATTAGGCTTTTCCAATATTACCCTCACTAACTCCTCCTTAATTGTCCAATTTACCCCTAGTTAACTTATATTTATTTAAATTAATAATAATACCAATATATTTATATTATATACTATTCTTTAAATAAATAACCTAAAATCCATAATTCTCAATATTTCACATCAATCACCGAAAAATCATCAAAAATACGAATATTTATATTTAAATAAATTAAATAAATATTCCAATAAATTAAATAAATATTCTAATAAATTTAGGGTGTTACACTTGGAAACCTCAAAAGTTTATGATTTTTCTTTGATAAAATTTACCCAAGTAAACCTTGAAAAATCATCAACAACCACATAAACACACCTCTTTCCACCAAGACTTTCAACTTGCATATGCCCCATTAAGTCCATATGAAAAATTCTAAAACTTTGGAAGTAGTCTGATGTTGCAACTTCAGGTATGACATCTTGGTTTACTTCCTAGTTTAACACTCTCCATATACTTTACCCTCCTTAATTTTGAGCCTTGGTAGACCTCTAGCAACTTCTTTAGACATAATCTTCTTCATACCTTTGAGATTTAGATGTGCAAGCTTCTGGTGCCACAACTTCATCTTCCTTGGTCATTAAACATGTGGAAGAATAAGTAGTTTCTAAAGGTACCCATAAATAGCAGCTACCTTTAGACCTAACTCCCCTAATCAGAACATCATTATTCTCATTTGTAACCAAACATTCAGACTTGGTGAAATTGACTTTTAAATCTTAATCACATAACTGACTAATGCTGATCATATTTGCAGTCAATCCTTTCACAAGAAGAACATTCTCTAGTCTAGGAAGACCAATACACACTAACTTGCCTACTCCCTTAATTTCACCTTTAGCTCCATCTCCAAACGTGACAAAACTGTTGGAATAAGAATTAATGTCCACCAAATACTTCTTGATCCCTGTCATATGTCTAGAACATCCACTATCAAGGTACCAGTCTTCTCTAGATGAAGCACTAAAAGAAGTCTGGGCTATAAGACTAGCATCACCAACCTTAGGTTTCCACTCCTTTCTATTCTTAATCATCACACGACTGGCCCTATATTGTGTTGGACGTTTTGGATAACCATACAATATATAAAAGAAAGGCTTTATATGACCATATTTAACATGATAATGACATTTCCAAGGCTGGAACTTGGCTTTAGTTTGATTTTTTGAAGTCTGGTAGGATGTTGTAAGATGTGGTCAGACATTGTGAGCTTATGGTTCCCTTCAGCAGTTACAAATTTTGTCACAGGGGTTTTTTCTTTGATTATTTAGAGATTGGTAATTAAAATCTATACCAATAAAGATTTTACCTCCTTTCCCAACTTGAAGAATTTCATCTAACACATCAGACCAATTGTTCAACATTCTCATGGATTTGGTCATGCTTTCAAGTTTAGAAGTCAATAGGGTTACCTCATCTGGGATAAGTTTCTCTTTTCTAGCCTACAGTTGAGCTATGATTCTCTTTTGGTTTTCTCCTATATTACAAACCTCTTCACTTCTGGCATAAAGCTCTCTATAGGAAACATCCAATTCTTCATAAGAGACATCCTCATTACAGGAGTATTTATCAGATTCATATCTGCCAGTGAGGGTTGTAACATCCTTAGCAGTTTCAACATTAGGTTCACTTTCAGAATCTTCATCAGATAAAAAAAAGACATGCCCTTCTTTCGTTTCTTGAGGTATGTGGGAAATTATTATCTAATGTGACCAAAACCCTCACATTCATGACACTGAATACCTTTTCCTTGATTGCGCTTCTCATCTATTCTTGATTTTCTCTTAAAATTATCGTCCTTACTGATGTCGAATGACATATTCTTAACATCTGGTCTTGCCTTCCTATCCATACTCTTCAACACCTTATTGAATTGCCTCCCAAGAAGCACAATAGCATTAGAAATTCCTTCATCAACCTCCATGTCACATTGAACCTCTTCATGATTAGTGTTGGAGATACAAGTTATGCTCTTGTTCTTCTTTTCAGATCTTTCATTAATTGGAAATTCAAAATTTTGAAGTGACCCAACAAGCTCCTCCGTTTTCATGTTGTTAATGTCTTGGACTTCTTCAATGTTGTGAATTTCATGTCAAACTTCTTAGGCAACGACCTGAGAATCTTTCTAACCAGCTTCTCCTCTGACATCTCCTCTCCCAAGGCACTAGATGTATTGACAATATCAAGAATGTTCATGTGAAAAGCATGCATGGACTCATCATCTTTCATCCTGAGATTCTCAAATTTGGTGGTGAGAAGTTGAATTTTTGACATATTTACTTTTGACGTGCCTTCATGAGTGGTTCTGAGGATTTCCCATGCATCTTTGGCCACAGTAAAAGTATTTATCAACCTAAAATTATTTTTGTCAACCCCATTGAACAAAGCGTTCAAAGCTTTAGAGTTTCCAAGAGCAAATTCATCTTCTTCCTTAGACCATTCGTCTTCTGGCTTCAATCTAGTCTTTCCATCTTTGTCCTTCATCACAGGATGCTCCCAACCTTTGATAACTGCTTTCTAGGTTTTGCTATCCATATATTTTAGAAAAGCCACCATGTGTGCCTTCCATTAATCATAGTTGTGTGAGGGCAAAGCCTCATATACAAGATATATGTGTTTCGATGATGTCAAAATGTTGCTTCATAGAAGAATAGATGTTGGGCGTTATTACCATGTTGCATGAGCATACCTTACTTCTCATGATCTATTTGCTTGTCTAAAATATCTCAAGTGTTGCATATAGAGTTGCCAAAATATGCTTCATATGAGTTAAACTTCATTGGTCTATCATAGGTATCATTTAAGAGAACCAAAAGTATGAAATTAGGCATTTTCTGAAATTTTAGGTCTTTGAGTCGACCAAAACTCTGCTCCAGTCGACTCATGATATGTGTCTTAATCTTGCATTTTTTTCGGATTAGGTATGGTCGACCTACCGGTCAATGCATACTGTTGGCATTTCCATTTATCCAAAATTTCAGGCTATGCATCAACGCATGCCTTGTTCTGGTCGACGAATGGTTGTGTGTTTTGCACAATCAGTTTCCTCAGGTTAGCTCAGGTCGACCCTGCACTCTGCATGGGTCGATCGTTCACTGTTTTATGCATATTTCCTAATTTGTCTACTATTTTTGAAATATGGTTTTATGAGTTATAACAGTTTTTTGTTTGATATAAATATTCAGTTGCTCTTTTCACTTTACATAGATATCATTGTGATATTGAGAAAAACAAGAAAAGTGAAATAGGTGTCAATTCAGTTCTCATCATCTTCATCTTCTTCATAGCATACCACAACAATCACCCATAACAATCTTTGTTGTGCATTATGCATTGTTAGAGGTGATAACGTTCGAAGCCGCTGATTGGGTAATCCGGTTCGGGTTGAGGAATTGACAGGTTTTTCTTGAACAAAACCTCTAGGGTTTTGTCCTCCAAGATTCTTTGAATTTGGGGGTTTTTGCACGATTCTTCTTAACCCATATTCAGTCGAGTGAAGGTAATCGAGAAGCGGTGGGTTCCGTCAATTTAGTAACGGTAAATAGAGGATAGTGAAGGAGAGTTTCGGGTTCGACACGTGAGTGATTGAAATCAGTCGGGCTGGGGTTTGAAGATGCAAGGTTGTCCAAACATAGAGCTATAATCGGAGGTTTATTCACAAGCTGTCGATGGACTTGATTCGACTCGAATAAAGGGGCAAGAGGAGATAGCATCTACAACAACAAGGGTGTTTGTTTGTTTGATTGCTATTCAATTCTTGTATATACATTTCTACAACAGGTTAAATTTATATTATAAGGTCTAAATTCTATGTTGTAATTAAGGGCAGATGTACCTGGAAGCGAGGACGACGGGGGAACTCCCTCAACAAATCGTTGCGTCTTTTGCCTTACACTTTACATTGCTAAATATTTGTGGATTTTAGTGCAAACAATTATATCAATTTAGGACCGGTTTGAGTAGTGCTAAACTTATTTTGAATCTAATACAATCCTTAATTGTACGAGGAAACTTGAGCTACTCACTCAAAGCGGAACTCACTTGTTGTGCGTTGTACGCCAAGTTTTTGATAAATTGTTTGAACCAAAAGCCTTGTGTGCTGCCCATTTATTGTTGAATATTTTAAGGCATTGGAACTAGTCATACCACATTGTGAGCTAAATCAAATTGATAGTGTGACTAGCATAGTGATTTTCATTACTCGTTACCGGATTCCATAGGCTTGACGTATATCCGGTTTTCTAGTAACTGTTCGTTATAGACGGTACTTTCCTCGGCCGCTTCCGCAAATCAAACAATTTTTTAAAACAAATTTTATTGGTAGCGCCGACTCTTTATAAGTAAGTGATCTATTCAACCCCCCTTCTAGATCCGCACCATCGTCTAACAAGTGGTATCAGGAGCACCGGTTCACTCCGTACTTCAAGTATAACTAAGTAGAAAATGGCTAATGAACCTAAAGGGGCTTATAATAGAGAACCTGTTTTTAATGGAGAAAACTATAGTTACTGGAAAGACTGTATGTGTGTGCATATTAATTCCATTGACAGGAAGGTGTGGATTGTTATTCTTAACGGTCCAATTGAAATAACTATGACCGATGAGAATAACATGATTGTGCCTAAGCCTGAAGCATAATGGAATTGTGATGACGAGAAGAAATATAATTACGATTGAAAAGCCAAAAATATTTTGATCTCCTCATTAGGAGTTGATGAATATTATAGGGTTTCTCATTGTTTAACGGCAAAAGCTATGTGGGACTCATTGCAAGTTGCCCATGAGGGAGCCAATGGTGTTAATCTAGTGAGAATCAATATGTTAACGCAAGAGTTTGATCTCTTTCACACAGAGCAAGGGGAAACCATTGCGGACATGCAAAAGAGATTCATTCATCTCATCAATAGATTATACTTACTAGGTAGGCCAGTTGCCAATGATGTTGCTACTAACAAAATTTTGAGATGTCTTAACAGGGAATGGCAACTGAAGGTAACCGCCATTAAAGAAGCTAATGATCTCACAATTTTAGATCTCACAACATTGTTTGGAAAGCTGCAAGAGCATAGACAAGTGCTTTTAAGCCTAGAGAAATATGAAAAGAAGGAAGAGAAGGAGAAAATAAAAAATAGTGAAAAAAAGTCCATTGCTCTCAAGACTTCTTCCTCAAAGTCCCAAACAAAAGAGCAAAGTGATTACACTTCGAGTGATGACGAAGATGATGACAAGAGTGAGGATATGGGGTTGTTTGTAAAGCGATACAATCGCTATGTCAAAAAGAACGGTATCCAACACTCCGAGAAAAATCTTGTCAACTTCCTGAAACATTCAAGATACTCTAGAAATGACGACAATAAAGGAAACAAGACAAAAGGGTCGTGTTATAATTGCGGAAAGACCAGACACTACAAATCGGATTGTCCCTTGAAGAAAAAGGACAAAGAGAAGGAATCAAGTAGGTCACACAAGAAGCAACCTAAGCCAATGAGAGCGTATATCGCTTGGGAAAGCCATAACGAATCTTCCGAGGATGACATCTCTATTGATGAAGACAAATCCGTCAATCTTTGTCTTTCCGTCCATCAAAAGAACAAAAAGAAAAAGGTACGACATGCTAAGTATGAAAATTCCTCTAAAATGTCTCCTTTTGAATTAGAAATTGCTTTTAATACTTTGCATTATGAAGCAAAAGAAGCCTTTAAAGGCTTGCCTCAAATAACAAAATCTTTGCTCACCTAGAGCAAAAGATTCATGATTCCAAAAAGAAACTAGAGGCATTAAAAGCTTCCATAGTGGAAAGTACAAAAGTAGGTTGTGAGGATCTAAGAAAAAGAGTTGTTAACTTTGGGTGTGATACTTGTTACATTTGGCAAAATGAAGTTAGAAACCTAAATGCCAAACTTAACAAGGCTTTAGAGCCCAAAATTACTTTTGCCATCGACAAAGCTAATTTTAGAAAGAGTATGGTTAATCCATATAAAAAATACACATATATTTTAAGAGATCATGATAGAAAAAGTAATTCAAAAGTTAACTTTTCTTGTTTGTATTGTTGCAAGAAAGGACACACCATTGCTAAAAGCCGTTTTAGAAGATTTTTGGTTCCTAAAGGTGTTTACCAATGGTTGCCTAAATGCGACCATGTTTTCACTCACAACTTAGGACCCAATACGCAATTGGGTACCTATTCTTGCTAATTGTGTTCATAGGTACAACGTCTTGAGACTACCAAGAGAAGATGGGTTCTCGATAGTGGTTGCTTAAGACACATGACAGGAGACATATCTCTCTTAATTGACTTCGTGACAAAGAAGAAGGGATTTGTAACCTATGGAGACAACAACCGTGGTGCATTACTTGGAAAAGGTAGTGTAGGTAATCCCTCTTCCACTACTATCTCCGATGTATTGCTTGTCGAGGGCCTTAAACATAATCTCATTAGCATTAGCCAATTATGCGACAAAGGATACAAAGTATCATTTTCAAAAGATTGGTGTCTAATTGAGCAAAATGATGAAATGAAAGATGTGTTTAAAGGTCTAAGAGTAAATAATGTCTATATGATGGATTTGAATGAAGTATCATTGACAAGTGATAAATGTCTCATGACAATGAGTGAGGAGTCATGGTTATGGCATAGACGTTTAGAACATGTCAATTTTGACTTTCTAAAAAGGTAGTTTCAAAAGATCTAGTCATAGGCCTGCCCAAAATTAAGTTTACCAAGGATCACCTTTGTGATGCTTGCTAAATGGGAAAGCAAACGAGGATCTCTTTTAAATTTAGAAATATCGTTTCAACTACGAGACCTCTTGAGCTTCTCCATATGGATTTATTTGGATTTATTTGTAATAGTCGATGACTTTTTGAGATTTTGTTGGACTATCTTCTTGGCTAGCAAGAGTGATACATTCATAGCCTTTGAAAAATTTGCTAAGCTTTCTCAAAATAAATTAAAAACAAACATAATATCAATTAGGAGTGATCATGGAGGTGAGTTTGAGAACCATTTGTTTGAGGAATATTGCAGTAAACACGGTATTGATCATAACTTCTCCGCTCCGTGTACCCCTTAATAAAACGGGGTTGTGGTGTGCAAAAATCGTATTTTGGAAGAGTTAGGAAGAACCATGATCAATGAAAGTACATTACCTAAGTATTTTTTGGCTGACGCCATAAGTACGACATGTTATGTATTGAATAGGGTGCTTACCCGCCCAATTCTAAACAAAATACCGTATGAACTTTTAAAAGGGCGCAAGCCAAATGTGTCTCACCTACATGTCTTTGGTTGTAAGTGTTTCGTGTTGAATAATGGAAAGGAAGGCTTAGGTAAATTTGATTCCAAGGCCGATGAAGGTATCTTCCTCGGATACTCTCAGTCAAGTAAAGCCTATAGAATTTACAATAAAAGATTACTTACTGTTGAAGAGTCTGTACACGTAACATTTGATGAATCTTATCCGAGAGATGTCGGAAAAGGTAGTGTTGTTCATGGTGCAGGTGTATCTTCGAAAGACATACTCAAAAGTGCCGAGCCGGGAATTGATCAACCCGACCTAGCCAAAATTGAGGAGGAAAAAGATGACCTGTTGCGGTGAGAATATCAAATTATTAATTAATTTGAATCACATCTTTTGTTCACAACCGGTCTTTGATTTATCCGAAGAAAAGGTTAAAGAAAGGAAGCCTATTTTGCATCGTAAACACAATGCAGGGAAAGATCTAGGGTTCAGGGGTTGGTTAAGCTTAGGGAATGTATTAGCATCCTAAACTTCTGTAGTACTCTATAAGAGCCTCTTGTTTTAAAATATGCTATTGCTATAGGCTATCTTCTTAAGGGTAATGCTAAGGGTTAAAGGTAAAAAGAAAGACCTAAAGGTTAGTCCTAAGTTTACTCGCCAAGACTCGCATCTTGTGCCTACATATCCGAGGTAGGGGATGGAATCAGAGTAATCGTAGTTCCCCTTGAAAGGGAGTAAGAAGAACGTCTTGACGGTGGTCAAGGTTCCAAAAGGATGCAAACATTCATAGGGAAGCGCTTACGTGGAGTGCGGCGACTCCGATTCTACGTTGTAGAGTTGAATTGAAGAGGGTAAGAATAAGTACTCTACAGAGGGAACTTGCATGGAGTGTGGCGACTCCTTATCCTAAGGCTAGGGTAAAGGGTAAAATTGTCCACGACGGGACGCTTAAGCATGAGTACGGTGACTCAAGTCTCACGGTTTGGAAGGTGAAAGATGGACGAGGGTTAAGGAATATTGACACGGCGGTCAAATGGTTAGACCTTTCCTTCGGAGGGGAATAACCGATAAATATAATAACAGTGAAGAAATTAATAATTTTTGACGAAGTAGGAATAATATACAAGCGTGAATGAGAGGATAAGAACAGTGTTAAATAATGTACAATAATAAAAATAGATACAAAAAGAAAGGAAAGGTTAGTACACAGGTTCATGATATTATGAACGAAAGATAGAAATTGAGAATGATAAAAATAAATAGAAACTAGATCAGGGTTAAATTACACGAATGTTAGGATAAAAGTGTTAGAAATTTCGGAGAAAAGTTAGGGTTTTAATTTTTAAGTGTTAGAGATTAAATTTGAAAGGTAAAGAATTTGAAAATTAAAAAAGAATTAAGAGTCTTGAATTAAAAGAGTTAGAATTTTGAATTAAAAAGGTTATATTTGTTTAAAAAAAATTCTTAATTTTAAGATAAAAAAAATGTTTAGATCTTAAATTAAAAAAAGAAAAAGGTATTAGAATTTAATTTTAAAAAAAATATATTAGAATTTTAATTTGAAAAAAAGGTGTTAATTTAATAAACAAAAGATTTAGATTTTATTTTAAAAAAGCTTAGATCTTATTAAAAAGAAAAGGGTTAATTTTAATTTTTAAAAAAAGTAAGATTTTATTTTTAAAATGTTAATTTTAATTATTAAAACCATAAAGGATAAAACAAATAATGAAAATATCAAAAAACAGGGAAATGGGTCGGGCCTGGGTTGTCGGGTCTGGGTGAAGGTTTGAGAAAATTAGGGTTTTAACCCTAATTTCTCATTGATCCGAGGAGGCCCCCTTTTGGGGTGTTCTTGCTGAATTTTTTTCACTTCTTCTCTCCTCTCTCTCCCATGGCCGTAATTGTTCTTTTTTTATCTGAAAAACCAAAACAAAACTCAAACTTTAACATGCATGCTTACGTTTTAGGAAGGGTGATGATTTTAGTTCGTGATGATTTTTGGAGGTTTAATCTATGACGTTGTTGAGGGTTTGGGTCCACAGATGATGGCGATGGGACGATGATGATTTCGTGTGAGTCTCGTGGGTTTGATTGTTGGTTTTAGGGGCGGAGATGGTTAATTTTGTTGTCGTTTTCGTGACTTTGGAGGATGGTTGTGTTCTGTGAACTGATGATGATGGTGATTCCGGTTTGGTTCTCGGTGATTCTAGCCACGGTTTGGTTCTTGATGGTTTTGGATTTTGATGATTTTTCTGATGAGATTTTCATGATCCTATGAACTTTGTTTTTATGGTTCTTCGTGAATATTTTCGGCCGTGGATCCCCCTTTATGATGATGATTTTTCGTCTTCTTATACATGAAAATTGTTCAAAGCCCAATCCAAAACCAGATTTGATTGGATTTCTGTTTCAATCTCAGATTTGATTTTCTTTTCCTTTTTTAGGATCCGTTATTATTATAGTGTACTAACCGTTTATCGGATTTGCTGTGATGATTGATTTTCATATCCATATTTGATTTTCTGATGATTTTTGGCGTTTTGGGCAATGATGGAAACTGAGCCCAGAGGTGATTTTTGGATCTGTGGGCTTTTGATGTTGATGATCCGTTTTTGTTTATTGGCGATGGATTTGATATTTTTCAGATTTAAATTCTCTTATGATGAACTTCTGATATTTGGATCCGTGATTTTGCTTGATTGAATATGGATATTTTCTTTTAAGGACCGTTTGGCTGAAAAATCATCTCTCCACAAAAAACTCTTTCTCTCTCTCTCTCTCTCTCTCTCTCTCTAAGAATAGAATTCTGTCGGTTTTGGCCCGAGGTCATAAAGTGAAAACCGGGAGCTGGCGACGAACTTTTTGTTGCCCTCCTGAAATGCCCGATGATAATATTTTTCTGAGGGCTTCTTCAGAAAAAATTAAATAAAAACTTTTCTGCTTTAAAAACTCTGACTTTTTAACCATTTGACATTTTTATCTGACTTTTCTTATTTTGCAGGTTCGGAGATTCGAAGAAGAAGACTTGAACCGGAGATCGGGAATCAAAAGTTTTTAGGAAAATTTAGGATTTAGGACTTGTAATTCTGTAGTATTCGAAATGTAAATTCCTGAATAATGTTGTAATCAGAAATTATACTGAAATTGAAAAATAAATAAATCCAGTCTTTAATAAACGGAGTTCTTGTTTTCCGACTAAAATCCATCTGTATCTTTTTTTGAATAATCTTGACATATCACAATTTGAATTTGGCAACTAACGGCTTGCATAATACTCGAAATTAACTAACACCTAACGCAACTTTTGAACTCAACCGAACCCCTTGAAAGTTAACTCGTACTCGGTAATGAGACTCGGTGGAGATGGCCTTGAATAAATAAGTAAATAAATCTGATTTCTTAGCAAACTGACTTTTATTCCACGTTTAAATTCCAAGCCGTATCTCGAATAATCCTAACTTTTGTAATCTTAAACGAGCCAAACTGATACCGTCATATAAATCCACCCGTTCTCAAACCATTTGTCATGTAAATCGGGAACAAGAAACCATGATTTCCTGGGGATCCTCTGAGGATACATTGACTCTGTAATCGTCAACAGACTAATGATACGTCTATACTCCATGAATTAGCACACAGTATTATTTTCCTGCCAAACGAAACAACTGAGCAAACCGGTTAGCGGTTAGTTAAAACGAAATACAAACCAGAATGAAATGCGAAATGATTAGTGATCTAAGGGTAAAATTTGGGGTATGACATGACCGTCATGAAGAAACCGAGGTAGTTCATCCGTCTGAAAAAGATGATCTTCCTCCAGCTTGGAAGTCTTCCAAATACCATCCCATCGACAATATCCTTGGTGATATATCAAATGGGGTGACGACTCAGTCAAAGATAAGTAATTTCTATTATCAATTCACTTTCATTTCTTAGGTAGAACCTAAAAACTCGAAAGAAGCCTTACTCGATGAACATTGGTTCTTATCTATGCAAGAGGAACTTAACCAGTTCAAGAGCAATGAGGTTTGGGACCTTGTCCCCCCTTCACAAGGTCATCGAGTAATTGGCACCCGTGGGTGTTTAGGAATAAACTGGACAAAAACGGAGTAATAACTCGCAACAAGGCGCGTTTAGTCGCGCAAGGGTATAACCAAGAGGAAGGCATCGTCTATGAGGAGATTTATGCGCCGGTTGCCCAACTCGAGGCTATACGCCTTTTACTTGCCTTAGCTTGTGTGAAAATTTTTAAGCTATTTCAAGTGGATGTAAAAAGTGCATTCCTTAACGGCTATATAAGTGAAGAAGTTTATGTTGCCCAACCTCCAGGTTTGAGTCTCATGAACATCCTGATCACGTATACAAGTTAAAACATGCCTTGTATGGACTCAAGCAAGCCCCTAGGGCTTGGTATGAGCGTCTAAGCAAGTTTCTACGGTCGACACGCCCCCTTCATTAAGCGTCAAGGAAAACACTTAATTTTGGTACAAATTTATGTTGATGATATTATATTTGGATCAACTAACATGAATCCCATAAGGGAGTTTTCTAATCTAATGCAGGGAAGCTCACATATTTTCTCAGATTACAAATCAAGCAGCTTGAGGAAGGAACCTTTGTGAGTCAGACGAAATATTATTTTGAGCTTCTCAAGCGATTTGACATGGCCAAATCCAAAGCCATTGACACACCAATGACAACATGTGCAAAATCTTAGTCGAGATGAAAGTGGTAAGGATGTAGAGGTAAAAAGATATTGAGGTATGATCAGCTCTCTTCTTTATCTTACTGCCTCTAGACCCTATATTATGTTTAGTGTTTTCATGTGCGCTAGGTATCAATCCTCTCCTAAAGAATCCCATCTAAAAGCAGTTAAGCGCATAATTAGATACCTTTCGGGTACTCCAAAGTATGGGCTATGGTATTCTAAGAGAAACAATTGTTCCTTGGTTGGATTCTCCAATTCTGATTTTGCCGGGTGCAAATCGGATAGGAAAAGTACTAGTGGGACATGTCACTTATTTTCAAACTCTTTGGTAATTTGGCATAACAAAAAGCAGGTTTATGTTGCTTTGTCAACCACCGAAGTGGAATACGTTACAGCCGACAGTTGTTGCACTCAAGTCCCATGGCTTAAGCAACAATTGCTCGATTTTAATCACAAACTTGAGCGTATTTCGATCTTCTACGATAACACGAGTGCCATTAATCTTACCAAGAATCCTGTGCTGCATTCACGCACCAAACATATCGAAATTCGAAACCACTTCCCATTAGGGATCATGTAGAGAAAGGTGATGTGGTTTTTGAACACGTTGATACTAAAAATCAACTAGCTGATATTTTTACAAAACCTCTTGCAATTGAGCTTTTCTTTCATATCCGACAGGAACTAGGTATTCTCGATATTTTGGATCGTGTTTAGTCAAATTTCTTGCATATTATATATGTTTATGTCTATATATACTTTGTTTATTGGATATCTAACAATTGAAGATGTTAAAAGTATATGTGTGTTCATCTAGCTATATTTGGAGTTGAGGTAATATCCTTCCTTAACTCTCTCTCTCTCTCTCTCTCTCTCTCTCTCTCTCTCTCTCTCTCTCTCTCTCTCTCTCTCTCTCTCTCTCTCTCTCTCTCTCTCTCTCTCTCTCTCTCTCTCTCAATATTCATGTTCTCAAAATATATCAAAATTATGTGTTATATTTGTCATATATGTTAGATTGAATGTATGTTACTTCTTTGAATGCTTAAAATATGTTTTGGCTGTTTATCTATGTGTTTATATATGTCCATATGATCAAAAAATGTCAATATTTGCTAGTTTTACCTATATGAGTCGACCTAAGCAAGGTATGGTCGACTCACAAAAATGATTTCTAAGTTGCATTTGAAACGGGTATGCTCAAGACGACCTACTTGTTGACTCATACCTCTGTTATGTTGAACGTGTGCTTTTAAACACATTATTCTCTAATATCAATCAACAGTTTGATGTTCTGGTGAAAAAAACTGCAAATCAACACCGAGTTCTTGCCACAAGCTTCAATACCTTGAACATATCGGTTTTGGAGTTTACTGAAAAAGTCGATTCTCAACTACCTTCGTCATATCTGTATCATGGGAGAGGCCATCATTTCAAGGGGAGAAGACCTTGAAGGCTATGCATTCTGCATATTGCATTTCATCATTTTGTTTTTGTTGTTATGCTCCTTGCTTTGTATTAAGGATATCTAATGTGTCTATGTCATGAATCATCAACTTATCTGTCATTCTTGTGTGTATTTTCTAGCAAAACATACTATTTTTGTCTATGCTGATGATATGTATCTCTTTGTTCCTCGTTCATTAACTGCGTTATGTGTGAATGTATGTTAATGTTTATCCTATTGTACGTGTTTTGATATGAGCTTCTATTATTTTTTATCATTTCTTGACAAGGATTTCTTTCTATTTTATGTTGTCAAAGGGGGAGAAATGTCAAGCTGTTTAGTAGAACCAGATCAAACGTGAAGATATTGCATTTATCGCAAACGAGTAAGTAGGAATGAAGGCATCAAGCAAGGGGGAGGATAATGCCACATATCATACAAACAGATTCTACGTGTTTTGCCATCATCAAAAAGGGGGAGTATGTGAGGGAAAAGCCTCATATACAAGATATATGTGTTTCGATGATGTCAAAATGTTGCTTCATAGAAGAATAAATGTTGGGCATTATCACCATGTTGCATGAGCATACCTTACTTCTCATGATCTATTTGCTTGTATAAAATATCTCGAGTGTTGCATATAGAGTTTCCAAAATATGCGTCATATGAGTTAAACTTCATTGGTCTATTATAGGTATCATCTAAGAAAATCAAAATTATGAAATTAGGCATTTCTGAAATTTCAGGTCTTTGAGTTGACCAAAACTCTGCTCCGGTCGACTCATGATATGTGTCTTAATCTTGCATTTTCTTCGGGTTAGGTATGGTCGACCTACTGATCGACGCATACTGTTGGCATTTCCATTTATCCAAGAATTCAGGCTATGCATCAACGCATGCCTTGTTCTAGTCGACGAATGGCTGTGTGTTTTGCACAATCAATTTCCTCAGGTTAGCTCAGGTCGACCCTGCACTCTGCATGGGTCGACTGTTCACTGTTTTATTCATATTTCCTAATTTGTCTACTATTTTTGAAATATGGTTTTATCAGTTATAACAGTTTTTTGTTTGATATAAATATTCAGTTGCTCTTTTCACTTTATATAGATATCATTGTGATATTGAGAAAAACAAGAAAAGTGAAATAGGTGTCAATTCAGTTCTCATCATCTTCATCTTCTTCATAGCATACCACAACAATCTTTGTTGTGCATTATGCATTGTTAGAGGTGATAACGTTCGAAGCCACTGATTGGGTAATCCGGTTCGGGTTGAGGAATTGACAGGTTTTTCTTGAATAAAACCTCTAGGGTTTTGTCCTCCAAGATTCTCTAAATTTGAGGGTTTTTGCACGATTCTTCTCAACACATATTCAGCCGAGAAAGAGAGTTTGGTGGGTTCCGTTGATTCAGTAACGGTAAACGGAGGATTATGAAGGAGAGTTTCAGGTTCGACACGCGAGTGATTAAAATCAGTCGGGCTGGGGTTTGAAGATGGAAGGTTGTTCAAACATAGAGCTGTAATCGGAGGTTTCTTCACAAGATGTCGAAGGACTTGATTCGTCTTGAATCAAGGGGCAAGAGGAGATAACATCTAATACAACAAGGGTGTTTGTTTGTTTGATTGTTATTCAATTCTTATATATACATTTCTGCAACAGGTTAAATTTATATTATATGGTCTCAATTCTATTGTTAGAATTAAGGGCAGACATACCCCGAAGTGAGGACGACGGGGGAACTACCTCAACAAATCGTTGCATCTTTTGCCTTACAATTTACATTGCTTAATATTTGTGGATTTTAGTGCAACCAATTATATCAATTTAGGACTGATTTGAGTAGTTCTAAACTGATTTTGAATCTAGTACAATCCTTGATTGTACGAGGAAACTTGAGCTACTCACTCAAAGCGGAACTCACTTGTTGTGCGCTGCACGCCAAGTGTTTGATAAATTGTCTGAACCAAAAGCCTTGTGTGCTTCCCATTTATTGTTGAATATTTTAAGGCATTGGAACTAGTCATACCACATTGTGAGCAAAATCAAATTGATAGTGTGACTAGCGTAGTGATTCTCATTACTCGTTATCGGATTCCATAGGCTTGACGAATATCCGGTTTTCTAGTAACCGTTCATTAAAGACGGTATTTTCCTCGGCCGCTTTCGCAAATCAAACAATTTTTTAAAACCAATTTTATTGGTAGAGCCGACTCTTTATAAGCAAGTGATCTATTCAACCCCCTTCTAGATTTGCGCCATCGTCTAACAAGTTGGTGCCATCCAAAATAGGTGGCTTGTTAACAAATCCTCCTTCCTTGTCTATAGTACCAGAAAATATCTCCCTAGAGCTCACCCAAAATAGAATAGGGTGCCTGGTCTTGTACCAAATGAAATTCTAGCACATAGTGGACAAATGTCATATATAATGTTAGGACACCAGAGTGTTGAATGCAAAGTCAAGACATCATAATATCACAACAAATAAAAAACGACTTAAAGTGAGATGCAGGAAATAAATAAGACAAGGTAGTTCTTAACCCAATTTGGTGTAACGTCATCTACATCTAGGGACATCCAAGCCAGGAAGGAAATCCACTATAATAGTATTAGTTTTAAGTTCTACACAACCTCTGGTTTTACAAACTTCACACCTAATCACTACCTATGGAATTTATATCTAAGACTCTCCTAGATATGAGACCCCTCTCACTCCTCTTCAATCACACAACAATGATGACAACGAAAACCATTAAAGAAGGAAACACACTCCAACAAACAGAATCTACTCTTTCTTAAAAGCTCATGAGTGATTCACAAATGCAACTCAGCTAAAATAGTCCATCCCTAGTATCAAGGTGATACAAGAGTGGCTCACAAACAACAAAGAACAAGCAAAACCATAGAGCAAAACTCTCACACAATACAACTTCTCTCTATTCCTTTAGGTTTAGAGTCTTCTTATTAATATCCTTTGAAAAGAATGAGCTTGATGAGCAAATCGGGCTAAATTAAATAGCACATCCATAATAATTTGGAAGAGAATATATTATTAAATGCAGATTAATAATATTCTGGAAGAGAATATATTATTTCCTTAAATGCAGATCCAACTACAGTTGCTGCACAATCTTTTGTAGAATCAAATCAAATAAAATCTTTCCTTACATGTTTTGACAACCATTCTTAGGAAATAATGCACAGTTGGAACCGAACTTTAAGTAAAAACACACGCTTCTTTGACTATAATGTACTAGAATCATATCTTCAAAGAATCTCTAGAGATCTCACACTAAAAACCAAATATTCCTAGAATGTAAAATAAGATATGCTTCAGTATCGCACCAACATGTCACGACATCTTATACAACATCTCGCTAGAATACATGTTTTAACAAAATTCAGCCAATCATAAAGCAAACAACCTAACACCATGGCTTAAGAAGAGTTGACATGCTTTATGGATATCTACTCTACACAGATCTATAGTACAAGATCATAAGGAAGACACCATGGTTAAAATAGTTACACAATGGATAAAGATATTTTTATGTATCTATCTTCAACGTCTCTTAGTACTATAGAGTAACAAAGACACTTATACAAGTTATCTCTTTCAACGTCTATTCTTCTGTAACTACTATTTAAGTAGCTGAAGAATCAATCTGGAATCAACAACAAGGAAATAAAGAAAGAGAGCCAAGAAGAATATAAGTGCTCCAAGCTTCAAACAGAATGGAAGAATAACAAGATCAACAATGCAACACCATCGAGTATGCATAATTTTTGTTATATGTTTTAAATTTTACAAAGCCATAAGATTTCTTAAACTTTGAATATATTTGAAACCTTAAGAGCTATGATCTTTGTTGTGGTTATTTCCCTATACCTTTGATTGTATATCAAGTACACCTTGATGTCTATTATGCTAAACAGGTTATTTAGTAGTTTAGAAAGAAAGTCTCTTGCTATGTGCTTCAGCTTCAAAGTTTCTTGCTGTGTGCTTGAGCCAAGTAAGTCTCCTGCTATGTTCTTGAGCATTGAAGTCTTGATCATACTATCGATTAAGCAGAAAGTCTTGGACTAAATATCTAAGCAAGGAAGTCTTGGATTCGTTGAATCTGAGCAGGAAAGTCTTGTACTCGAGGGTATGAGCAGAAGTTTTGAATTGTTGGGATTTAAGCAGAAAAGTATTGGACTGGAGGTCTGAGCAGGAAATTCTTGTACTCGAGGGTATGAGCAGAAGTCTTGAATCTGTGGGATTTAAGCAGGAATGTATTGAACTGGATGTCTGAGCGGGAATGTCTTGTACTTGAGGGTATGAGCAGGAAGTCTTGAATCCGTGAGATTTGAGCTGGAAAGTCTTAGGCTATGAGTCTAAGCAGGAAGTCTTGTACTTACGAGTATATGAATTAAAGTCTTAGGATTTGAGGATCTAAGCATGAAGTCTTGATCATATGCTGATTGAGTAGGCAAGTCTTAGGCTGTAGGTATGAGGAAGAAATGTTTTATGCTCTATAGCATAAGAAATTGTAATCATGTTTTGATTATAGTGGAAAATCTATTGTGTTTCATTGGGAATAGACTAGTCTCTGTTTAGGAGGAACCAGGATAAATCTCTATATTTTGTTGTTATTCATTTACTTATGTTATTATTCCACTGCAACTTATTATCACAATCTGAACAGTGGTTTAGAATCTGAATTCTGTTCAGAAGTAAAGCAAAAAAGGATAACACAATTTAACCCCCTTCTTGTGTATTGTTTCCACCTTCACACTCAATTGAGTTAGAAAGAGGGTTTAATGGTATTTTAAAGTGGAGATTTTCATAATTTTATCATAAGTTTATAATATTTTGTGTTATTTTGAAGTCAAACATTTTCTTTTAGATTTGATTTAAATTAAGAGAGTTGAGTTTCAGTTATTTCATATTTTTAGAGTTGAGCCTGAAATGTTTAGGGATGGGTTTATAGTCCTTTTAAAAAGTTTATAGTTTGATATATTTATTACTTATATTTATGGCAAGCAAGTTTCTAAATAGCATAAATGTTGACTTAAGAGTTTAAGGCGATGGTTAAGATAACTCTTGCCAAAGGCATAAGGTGGTATTATAGTCAAAAGTAAATAATGATGTGTTATAATGAGTTATCTGAAGGGTTATGAGTTGAACCTGTTGAGTGTAAGGGTTGTAGGATACTATTCTTACCCTATTTATGAGCTTACATATGTAATAATATGTTTACTCTGTTGATGAGTGTCGCTACTGCGAAAGTCGGCGCCGGCTATGACAGAAGAGTCGCCACCGTGCGTTATTTATCCCACAAGAGGGAAAGGAAACGATCGGGAAAAACCTGACGAAAGGGTATAAGACAAGGTCATCACAACCATTGTCTGGATTTGGGAGTCGGTTACGCAAGGGGAAGGTATTAGCACCCCTCACGTCCGTCGTACTCGACGGGATCCACGCTTGTTGGTTTTTCTAAAGGATGCAAAAACAATCTATCTACGGCTGCTAAAGCTAAACGGAAAGAATTGACTCGATAGAGCGTCGTACTCTATGCCTACGTATTCCCTGGGAAAGTCAGAGTCATCGTAGTTCGGGAAACTACAGGGAATTGGCTCGCCGAGATATCGCATCTCGTGCCTACGTACTTCCACACAGCGTGAAAGATCAGAGCTTACGTAGTTCAGGCTAACTACGGCTAGACAGGGTGTTCTCGATCACACAGGAGTGAGAGATTAAATTGGCTTTAGAGGTACGGGGACCTACAGAACTTAAAACTACGGTCTGGTCTCAAATGCGCAAGGGCAAGAGAAAGGGTTAACAACAGTTAGTTGTTAGTGGGAAAGTCTCATTCGCTCAGCAGCGAGAGAAAATAGAGGTTAGTTGTTAGTGTGCTCGCTAGGATATCGCATCCTATGCCTATATATTCTCATTCGTTATGAGAAATCAGAGCAGCTGTAGTTCAGCTTACTACAGCAAAAACGGGGAACGCGGAAGAAGGTAAAAGGGAGCTCGCTAGGATATCGCATCATATGCCTACGTACTCTCGTCTGGTACGAGAGATCAGAGCAAACTTAGTTCGACGGGAAAACGAGTCTCGATTGCACGGGGGCAAGATAAGGGGTCTCGATCGCCTGAACGCGAGAAAAAAGGGGTTTCGATCGCACGGGGCGAGAACAAAGAGGAAGCAGGCCTACGCCTAAACGGGAAGGAACTCGGGACACACACGCAAGAACCTAAGACGTAGGAGCGAATGCGTCGCATGTCACCCAAAGGGTACCATACTAGACATACTAGACGATTGAGAAGAAACTCCTCAACTGTCATTTCCTACGTATCTAACGATGCAGCTCACAACACTCGACGGTTGCCTGAAGACTTGAATAAGATGATGATGTTAAACGAAGCGGCTCCGTTGGCTCTCGACATGCGCGCAAGCTCCATTCCAATCTTCTCCTCTCTGGATCCTTGATGAGGACGCTCGAATCAGCACCAATATAACGCTTAGACCGTCATGGTTCGACTTACACGAGACATCGAACTCTAAGAGGTAGCGTATTGATGTCCGTGTCAAAGACAAGATAGAGAAATGATATCGACAATCATTCTCCAATTGAATCGTGTCACACGGCTAGCCAACAACAAAATCAAAGATGAAATCGGATAGGAAATTAAAATAGGAGAGAAATCCAACGACAAAATGGAAATAATATGCTACTCCTAAAATACGGCAATTAAATTCTACTAGAAAATATTCTAAAGAAATATTAAAAGGAAATGCATAATGGAAAATAGCATAAAACAATTCTATCTAAATCCCTAATATCCTAAAGAAAATAGAAGTTCTATATTAAAATCTATAATATTCTATAATTTGCTATAAAGAAAATAGAATGAAAAAAACTATACTAAAGTCTTTATAATACCCTATAAGAAAATAGAATTAAAATCTATATTAAATCTATGTTCTATACTATGCTAATAATATTCTAAGACTATGAACTATAACCCTTAAGGAAGAATAGAAAAAATAAAATCTACAATATTACAATCACACCTCCAATACAAGAAATTAAAAATAAAAGGGGAGGGGGGGTACAGCCTGCAAAAGGGTGTAAATGCAGGGAAAAACCACTCTGGGCCCAGCCCACAATACAGAGCATCCAGAAAATAAAAACAATGGACAGGGGGCGCGATGCTGGGGAATAGGGTGCAGGCAGAAAATGTGAATTGGGCCTAGCCCAATACAACCACACACAAAAAAACCAAAAAAACTAGGGACGGGAGGTGTAAGCAGAACGGAGGGCGTATGGATCAGAAAAAAAAGAAGAAATTGGGCCCAATCCAGCCCATTAGCCAAACCCACGACCTCTTCTCTCTTCCCTCCTCCAGATTCTGAAAACCCTAATTTCTCTCCTCCCTAACCTCGCCGCAGACCAAGAACTCTCCTCTCACCCTCACCGTCTCTCCTTTCTGATCTTCTTTTCCATGCTTTCCTCCCACCAACACGAACCATATCAATCTTGTTCATCTCTTCTACTACAAGAACCTCTGATGAAGGATCTGACGAATATACTTGAAGATTGTTGAAGCTTCGTTCACGAAAAACTTCTGGAGTTGGTTGAAGGTTTGCAAATCCTGAGATGATGGTTTGAAGAACTTTGAAGATTCGTGATGAAGTCTTGAAGGATCTGGACGAAGAACACGGTGGAGTTTGACGCGGTATGGACAAAGGGTTGAAGATCTACGAATTCTGGAAACCGCGTGAATATTGAGGATTACGGATGAAGGTTCTTGACGATGCTGACGATGATCGATACAAAGTTCGTTTGAAGCTTCTCTGTTCTTGAAGTTGATGCTCGTGGTGATGACGAGAAGAGCAATTTCTGAAAAACGGCTACGAACACAATGAAGATTGGATGAAGGACGTTGACGAATCGCGAACGAAGAACACGAAGGATGTTCTGGAGGATTTCTGGGAAATGATTGGTGATGAAGAACTGAGGAATCCTGCGAAGAACCCGATGGAGAAGATGAATGATCGACGGAGTTTCCATGACGAAGGTTTAGATCTAGATTCACTTAAGATCTGTGGCGTTCATAAAGTTCTTGATGAACGATGAACAAGTCGTGAAGCTGGTTGCAGAACTGATGAAGATCATATGAAGGATCTTGAGTATTTCTGGGAGTTTGATGATTTCTTGAGGAAGATGAAGATCGTTGGTGAAGATCTTGAAACCTGGCGAAATCTGGACGAAGATCATGATGATGAGTGGATGAAGATTCCGACTGAAAACGCAGTTTCCGGCGACAGTTAGGGGCTCCGGCAGGTTGTTACAACGAGGGCTACGGAGGCTGCATGGCCGGCGGGAGATGGAGGAGGGTGGAGCAGGTGAGCTACACGTGGTGTTGCATGCGTGTGGGAGTGAGGAGACGAGGCCACGTGTGGGCCATGCGGAGAGAGAGAGAGAGAGAGAGAGAGAGAGAGAGAGAGAGAGAGAGAGAGACAAGTGGCGCAGAATGTGGGTGGTGGAAAGGTGATGTGTCACACTCTGAAGAGAGAGAGAGTACCGGGTGGAGCTTTATACTAATGACACATGGCAAAGACTGGGCCCCCAAAACCTGACACGCGGCCCACAATCACTTAATGACTCTGTTAATTGACTGAAAACTAGATTAACTAATGGATTAAGACTCCTAATTAAAACGAAATTAATACTTCTGCAGATTAATAGTGACAATTAATGACTAAAAGCTCTATTAAATTCAGACTTAGACTCTAATGATTATCTAATTAAAACCCAATTTAAATGCAAAATGAAATTAATCCTAAGTAATTAAAAAATACTAATCAAATCTCCTAATTAATCCTAATTAAAGAAAGATTAAAACCTAATTAACTTCTATGAATTAATTCTAAAAAAAACATTAACTTCAATTAACTCTATTAAAAAAACCAATTAAAAATCTACTTAATATCTAAAACAAAAATATATTTACAACTATTTAAAAAATAAATATCTATTTAAACATTCTAGAAAAACTATTAAATCTATAAAAAAATATTAAAAATCCCTATTTAATATCTAGAAAAACTCAAATAAATCTATTAAAAACTATTAAAATCTATTTAAAAAGAAATATCTATTAATATCTATAAAATCTAAAAAAACAATTAACATATGAAATCTACTTAAAAATTCTAGAGACACAATTAAAACCCAATTAAAATTCCAGAAATTAAGAGAAAAATCTAAAAATGCAAGAAAGGCCAATTAAATCGATTAGAAAACAGATACGCGAACACAGCGAAATAAGCGGTAAAAACCGGACACCGAAATGTCCTAAATAATAACAGCGAGAGCTAAAAACATCGGGATGAGCACAAATTCTCAAAATAAATCCTCGTATTCGAAATGGTATGAAACTGCCTGAAACGTCAGGGGAGGGCTGTAATCCCGATAAAGTCAATCTGACTAAAAAAGTGCAATATATGCGGTATGCGAATGCGAATGCAAAATGCGTCGAAACATAAACCAGATGTGGGAACCGGTTGGTCAAATTTTGGGGTGCAACAGCTGCCCCTATTCAAACGGCTTGGACCCAACTGGGTGAAGAGCGAACGACCTTCAAACAATCGAGGTACAAGACGGTTGAATACCAAAGAAACCCTAAAATTTGCCAACCATGGAGATACACTGCAAAATTGCTTGAGAAGCAACATCCGATGAACTGAATCTGGTTGTTACGGCAACAACTGGTCAATTATCTGATGAAATATGGTCTTAACATCAATCACCTGTGTGACGCCACAGGTATTGAACTATCTTTGCAAAAACACCTTCGTCCACAATTGGACTAATCTTGTCAACACAAGAAGAGAAACAAATTCGTCAACACGAATAAAGATCCCATCATTACAAGAATAACCCTGTCCACCTCTGGACCAACTCATCGACACGAAGAGGAATAAATTCGTCAACACAAGAAGAAATCCCATCAACACGGGCACAATTCCGTCCACATCTGGACTCAAATTTCGTCAACACGAGGAAATCCCATCATCACGGGAACAAACTGTCCACATCTGGACACAAATTACCGGTCTAACCCACACAACTTTCCAATGCTGACGTGACAGCAAGCTCTGGGGAAACTCCATTGGGAATATTCTGAAATCAACTGCCAGGCACCTATTTCGACACAGGCGGCAGCTTCAGAAGTTTGATTCATGCGAATTTTTTAGTGCCGACGTAACAACCAAATATGAAGAAACACTCCGTTGGGGGAGAAGAGAAACTTAACCAAGCAACACTGCAGGGGAACATATTCGAAAGCAAAGAGGTCACCAACCTGGCCTATGTTTCGAAATGCGTATGTTTGAAAATGATGCAATGCCCCATACGGCATGGAGATGCTATGTGTTTGTATAGATGCAAATATGACAATATATGCAAGTGCAAATGCAAGCTCGAGCTGCCAGAGAACACCAGGACTAAAGCCGCTTGGCAAAATAAATGCCGAAGGCAATGTCAACTCCACTGAGGGGTACCGGGTATCATAGAATCATCTCAGCAAAATAAATGCTGGAAAAGTGAGACCAACTTCCATGGGGAAGAAACAATCCCGCTGAGGGATGGCTCACAAATTCATCGTTACAAACTCTGTAGAGGATGATCAACCTGACGGAGGAATGACAACCTGCTTGAGGAGGGAAGGACGACCCTGCACGGGGATGCTCTTTCTAAACCCATGACAACCTGATGGTACTCTGTGGGGCTTAACCAAACTGGGGTTAATTGTGCACAGCTCACTGCTGAGAATGCCCCTGCTGTCAGGGTTATCCATTCTGACCTGCTGAGGATACTCCTGATCCTATTCTGAGGAGGAATAACTGCAATCCCAACTATTTTGGGGACAATACGTGACTTCTATCTGCTGAAGAGAGTAATCCTGATTTAACATCAATCGGGAAACCGGTATCAATCGAGCTTTGTATCGGGGAACACGACACCATGTGAGTCACTAGGAATTATCGCGTCGGGTAATTTTAGGCTTTTTCTAGTTTACGGATGAAAATAGGTTATTAATAAAATGGTTTTAAAGGGAAAATACTAGACGAGGCTAGCATTCAAAGATGGACTACCAGGCGAGAACTGATAGCAAAAATAGGTTAGCTTATCGGACGAGAATGGATTCACGGTTGGAACATCAGACGAGGCTGACCAGATGATAGGTTAAGGAAAGAATGACCAGACGGGGCTGGTTTGGAAGATGACATGCACCAGACGAGAACTGATGCAACATACACCAAACGAGAACTGATGTTTACGAAAAGGTTGGGCAGACAATAATTGGTTGAAAAATAACAGATACCAGACGAGAACTGGTATTTACGGAAAGGTGGACCATACGAGAACTGGTTACCGGTTTTCCAGGCGAGAACTGGGCTTTAGAAATGATAAGGTTACAAGGTTTTGTCATGTAACAGGTTTAAACTATAGGATAATGATCCAATGACAACAAGGTCTTTTTCGAAGGTTCAGGTTTTTTGATGAGGGTAATGGCACGATTCCCCGATACTCAACTCTTGTTAGGGTGAACAAACTTGCTTGAACAACTTTCCCCAGTGCAACTCAACTTGCTCCAATCTAACTCTTAGGAAACTCACTCTGAACAGAAAGCAGCTTGCTACAATACGACCTTGAGATGGCTTGCCCCGGTATCTGCACAACAAAAGGATTCGACCTCAATTAAACAACTATCAACATAGTTGGTTTCACTATCTCTGAAGTGACTTGCCCCTTGAATGAGCGTAGAAGCGACTTAACCTGATCTGATCACACACTGGAAGGATCTATCCTCAAATCACAGCATTTTGGATAATTGCCCCTGATTGGCTCTCGAGAAGATTCACTTCTGATCAACTGCTTCTCAAGTAAATTGTCCCATAATCAACCGATGCTTCGGGACTTGTCCTTAGACCAACTGATTCTGAACTCACTGGAAGTCAATGCCCCAGATTCACAGGGTTCACAACATACACCATTCTGATCCAGACTGCTGAATTATTCAGTCCTGTTCGATTATTCCCTGTTGGAATTTCCTTCCTCTCAACTACTGACCTGCAAATAAAATTGCTTATTCCCGAATGGTAATTTTAATGCAGTGTTCATGCAGATTTTGAAAAAATTGTGTTGTCACTCATTTACGTGTCATGATTGTGAGTGACGAATGAACCGGAGTTCTAACGTAGTGTTGATTTGATCAGTGAAAAAAATAAAACAAGGATATGACTAGCAAATCAAGAAGGAGTCAGGTTACTCAACCTTATCGTAATGCGCTTTCAGAATAAACCCTACCTCAATTAGGTCTTTTAAGGGTTGTATCGTGGTCAGGTTCACGGTTTGTGAAACAAAGGATATTTGGCTCAAATTATGATTTGTACCCACCCCTTCTACGTGATGATCTCCGATCCTAATGTTCAGTTAACCTGGCATAAGCGCTCACCTCTTCGAGGAATGTTAGGAACAATGGTTAAGGAATTCACAAGGTTTTCGGAGTGACAGTTACTCCTTTTTCGTTTTCGGTGTCTGTATCTACACGACTTTGTCCTTGTTCGAGGATTTTTATTTTGATATCCTTTCTTTTTCATTCTTTTGATTCCCTAATTTTTGCTTGGACTAACTCCTTTTGAGTTCTTTTCGATTTTTTCTTTTGAAGTCCAGCGGGATGCCCTGATTTTTGCCTAAGTATTAGCTTTCCAGCTTTTCTTTTTCTTTTTACTTAGCGGGCTTTCTTATTTCTTTCTTGGAACAAGTCGTGCGACACTGGTTGTCTTGATTGCTCCGAAGAGATTGCAACTGTCTCACTCCTGATTGGTGAGGTTTAACCATTGTGGTGGACGAGGTGCGACCTCTGGGGAAAAATAAGATGTGGTTGGTCCTCGAAAGGCAACACTCCTCTATAAGACTTGAACGCTCAATCAAGCTAAATGACAACTACCCTGCCCCGGGTTGATACATGAGGGTTTAAAAGTCCGAAAAAACTTCTACTTCTTGGCTCGAAGTGGTTAACAAGGGACTAACTCCTTATATCTCCAGTGTTTGGGGATTTGAAACAATGCCTTGTACGTCATCGGCAAGGTTTTATCTGAAAGCATACGATCATCGGTTATGAGTATTCAATTTCATCATCCTCCCTCCAATCTTTGCTAATCAAGTGACAAAGTGGAGTGAATAAAATCCAAGTGTCGGTGCAGTGCAATAAATGAGTGACAACGACATGATTAATTCAGAAAAATGCATAGTCACTTTATCAATATTACCATTCGAAACAAACAATGTTTAACAGCAAGTAGTAACTAACAGAAAAGAAACTACTAATGCAAATGATAAAAGTCTGAGGACTGCCAATGCTGAGGACGCCTGCCTGTCTGGACCACTGGCTTCTTGCAAATAAACCTTTGCATCTACGAGCTTAGGCAGCTGAGAAATTTTCATGAACCACCAGAATTCCTTCTCTAAAGGAAATGCACTCTTGGTCGATCAACTGTTGTACTTTTGCCTGAAAAGCTTTACAATCTTCAGTTGAATGCCCCGGGGATCCACCATGATATCCACACTAAGTGTGGGGATTGTACCCAGGAGGGTAAGGTTCTGGCACATGCTTAAGAGCTTTAGGTTCCACCAAAGAATTCTGGATCAAAGATGGTAGAATATGGCTATACGGCACAGGCACTATATGAGAAGGAGCATTCCTTCGTTCCAAGTTGTTACGAGGCCTGTTCTGATTTGGGCACTGATTCTGATAACCTCGGCCACGAGTTCGCTGATTTGCCAAAGAAGAGACATAAAGTTCTGGATATGGTGCCCTAGGCACAGTTGTCTGTCCCGCATAACAAGACACAGAAGATGAAGAACCAACAGATTTCACCGATTCATCTCGAGGATACTCAATATCTGGCATGATTGTATTGATCACAACTCCTTCTTTAGTTTGGTAGCTACAGTGAGATTCAGTTTCACTTGCCTGACCGCCCAAAACAATCTGAATTTTCCCAATTTTTACGGCATGCTCGATGCGTTCTCCTAATCTTACCAATTCAGAGAAATTTGGCGCATTTCCAAGCATTCTTTCGAAGTACGAGCTCTCCAGAGAGTCTACAAACATGCCCATTAACTCTCGGTCTAGAAGCGGTGGGTGCACTCTGGAAGCAAATTCTCTCCATCTCTGAACATACTTCCTGAAGGGTTCATTGTTCTCTTGAAACAATTCCTGCAACTGCATGCGACTAGGAGCCATGTCTAGGTTATAATCATACTGTTTCATAAACGATCTGGCTAAATCCACCCATGATCGAATCTGATTACTCTCTAACTGCATATACCAACTCAGAGATGCCCCAGTCAGACTATCCTGAAAGCAGTGAATCATCAACTTGTCGTTTTTCACAAACAAAGTCATTCTTCGGCAGATCATCACCAAATGTTGCTTCAGACAGCTATCTCCTATGTACTTCTCAAATCTCGGCGCTCTGAACTTATGAGGCAATACCAGGCCAGGAACCAAACACATGTCTGCAGCATTGAGGTTGACAACATCTTTAACTTTCAAGGCTTTGACTCCTTCTTCCAACACTCAGAGCCTTCTAGCATACTCAAGAGCTCTTGGGTCTTCAGTCCTGGCTACCGGGATCTCTCTTCGGATATTCGCCATAGGGAAAACAACACCTTGACTGCTAATAAGAGGAGGACGTTCATTTCAAACAACAAACTGCTCACGTCGATCTCGGTCCCTAACCGGAGGTTGCATAAATTGGTCTGCAATAACGTTGTTCACTTGCGGAAGGTCTTCCACAGACATAGAGCCATACAGAGGATTGGTCGTCATAGTGAAACCTGTCAAGGTGTTAAGAGACTGGAAGTGGCTCTCAGACATAGCTACCAATAACCTTCAACTGGCTTCACTGCTCGATTCTGCTCAAATCTGCTTCAACCCCTTGGTCGTCTTCTAACAATCAACAGTTGCTCAAGCCACACCGGATAATCACCTTCAGAATCAAAACAACGGCTGGATAAGACTCTGGCTAGCTGGAGAATGATATGCAATATGATGCAAACACGTTTATGCAAATGTAATGCAAGATACAGCAAATACGGGATCACAACCCCCACAAATCTCTGAATACTGATGCGCTGCTGTCGCTACTGCGAAAATAAGGTGCCATTAAAACAGAAGAGTCACCACCTTTCGTTATTTATCCCTCAGAACGGGAAAGGAAACGCTCGAAGTAAACCTACCGCAAAGACGGGAAAGGAATGGTCATCGCAACCAAATCCTGGATTCGGGAGTCGGTTATGCAAAGGGAAGGTATTAGCACCCCTCACGTCCATCGTACTCGATGGGATCCATGCTTGTTGTGTTTATCTGACGGGTTTATTTAAACTATCTACCTATCAAGGTCGGTATAAAAAGAAAAGAAAATGACTCGGCAAAGCGTCGCGCTTTATGCCTACGTATTCCCATCAGAGAATGAGAAATCAGAGTCAACGTAGTTCGGGAAACTACGGGGGGAAGTTTGCTCGCCAAGACGTCGCATCTTATGCCTACGTATTCTCGTCATAGAAATCAGAGCATGCCGTAGTTCAGGCTAACTACGGCTAGACAGGGTGTTTTCGATCACACAGGGGTGAGAGATGGGATTGACGATACTAGCGCACGCATTCTAGCAGTTAGGTGTATGCTGCTCGACCATTGGAGACTTAGGCGTTACCTGTTTGCGCTAGAACAGTCGTAGTATGTCGGGTTTAAAGGTATGGGAACCTACGGAACTTAGAACTACGGTCTAGTCTCAAATGCGCAAGGGCAAGAGAAAGGGGAACATCAGTCGTCAGCGGGAAAGTCTCGATCGCACGGCAGCGAGAGAACAGAGAGGTTAGTTGTTAGTGTGCTCGCTAGGATATCGCATCCTATGCCTACATATTCTCATTCGGTATGAGAAATCAGAGCAGTTGTAGTTCATCCAACTACAGCTAAACGGGGAAACGGGAAAAAGGGAAAAGGGAGGTAGCTCGCTAGGATGTCGCATCCTATGCCTACGTACTCTCGTCTAGTACGAGAGATCAGAGAAAACGTAGTTCGACGGGAAAACGAGTCTCGATTGCACGGGGGAAAGAGAAGGGATCTCAATCGCCTGAACGCGAGAGAACGGGGTTTCGATCGCACGGGGGCGAGAACAAAGAGGAAGCAGGCTTACACCTAAACGGGAAGGAACTCGGGACACACACGCAAGAACCTAAGACATAGGAGCGAATGCGTTGCATGTCACCCAAAGGGTACCATACTAGACATCCTAGACGATTGAGAAGAAACTCCTCAACTGTCGTTTCCTACGTATCTAACGATACAGCTCACAACGCTCGACGGTTGCCTGAAAACTTGAATAAGATGATGATGTTGAACGAAGCGGCTCCGTTGGCTCTTAATATGCGCGCAAGCTCCATTCCAATCTTCTCCTCTCTGGATCCTTGATGAGGACGCTCGAATCAGGAGCAATATAATGCTTAGACCGTCATGGTTCGACTTATACGAGAAATTGAACTCTAAGAGGTAGCGTATTGATGTCTGTGTCAAAGACAAGATAGAGAAATGATATCGAAAATCATTCTCCAATTAAATCGTGTCACACGGCCAGCCAGAAATAAAATCGAAGATAAAATCGGATAAGAAACAAAAATAGGAGAGAAATCCAATACAAAATGGAAATAAAATGCTACTCCTAAAATACGACAATTAAGTTCTACTAGAAAATATTCTAAAGAAATTAAAAGAAAGTGCATAATGGAAAATAGCATAAAAACAATTCTATCTAAAATATTCTATAATATTCTATAAAGAAAACTAGAATAAAATTCAATATTAAATCTATAATATCCTATAATATGCTAAAAAAAATAGAATATAAATTCTATATAAAACTATGCATTAACGTCCTAGGAAAATAAAACTATAATCCTAAAGAAAAAATAGAACTATATCTATTACAACCATTCATCCAATACAAGGAAATTAAATTGCAAAGGGGAGGGGGTATAATCTGCAACACTGGGTGAAATGCAGTAAAAAAACACCACTGGGCCCAGCCCACAACAAAAAAGAATCCAGAAAATAAAAAAAACAAAGGCCATGAGGGGGGGGGGGGGTGCGCTGGGAATTAAATGGTGTAATCAGGAATTAAGTGTTGTTGGGCTTGGGTTCAGCCCATTCGTGACACACACACAAAGAAAAAGAAAAAAACAAACAAGGGGACGGGGGGTGAATGTTTGGAAACGGAGGGTGTAGATCCAAAAAAGAACTTGGGCCCAAAAAGTACGACGGCCTTTCCTCTATTTCGTCCCAAACCATCTGAAACCCTAGTTCCCTTCTACCCTCACACTCCGCCGCCGCCGTCGTACTTCTCTCTCCCAATCTCACACTTCTTTTCCATCAAACCTCCATTGTCGTTTGCTCATCCTCCTTCTTTCGTCTTCTTCCGTCTCAACTTCTCTTTCATCTTCATCCATCCAAAAAACAAGACTTCTGCGAACACGTAGTTGTTGCGCAAATCATGAAAAAGGCGATGATTGATGGAGAAATCGGTTATGAAGATGAAGATCTTGAATGAACACGGTGTAGATCTGGAATTTCTTGATGAGATTCTCTGAAGAAATGATGAACAGAACAAACGGAGACGATGATGCTCATGTTAGATTGTTTAATTTATGGAAATCTTGTTCTTGATCCAAATCTGGTGAGGTTCGTTCTTGATGAAAATCTATGAAGATCGGGAAACAACTGAGGTTCTTGATGAACACGCTGACGCTCATTGATGATGATTGCTGGAAACAGATGAAGATCGGATGAAGGTTTGAACGATTTTGGAGATGAACGATGATGAAGATCATGTAGTTTCTGGGGATTGTTCATGAAGATTTTCTGGAATTCGATGATTTCGGCGAGGTCTGGATGAAGGCACGGTGGGGATTTCTGAATGGTGTCTGGAGATTGGTTCATGAATTCTGAGGAAGATGAATGTTCATCGGTGATTTGCGGAACACAAGTGCAGAACGATGAAGATCATGGAAGATCTGGTGAAGGCTGATGAGTGGGATGAAGATCCACGGTGGAGATTTGTGGTTTTCCGGCGAAGAGATCAATAGGAAGGTGATGAACATGATGATGAATCTGGTGGTTTTTTGGAGAATCATGAAGATAGGATGAAGAACACGGTGAGTTCTTGAAGATTCTGGCGACGGTTGTTGATTCAGGCGACGGTTGTGGGGGATTCTTGGCCGGATTTGATTTCTCCGGTGGGAACTCCGTTCGTTTGCATGGCCGGCGGCGAGGGAGACGGTTGGGACACGTGGCGGAAAGGGAGGTGGATACGCGTGGTGGTGGCAGGGTGATGGAGAGACACGTGGTGATGAAGTGTCACCGTGTGGGGCCTGTAGAGTGTGTGCTGAGTGATGTGGCCGTGAGAGAGTGTAGACGTGTGGCACTTTATATGCATGACAAGTGGCGCGTTGACTGGATTTGGGCCTCCAACACCTGGGCCACCAGACTGATTTAATTAAATCCAATTAACAACTTGATTAATGGATTAAAACTAAATTAAAAGAGGAAATTCAATTAATTATGACTAATCTACTCACTTAATGACTAAATTGATGATTAATACCCTAATTAAACTCAATTAATACTAAACGAAAATTAAAATTGCAATTAAAGCCTAAATGAAAATTAAGACTATTCTGAACCTAATTAAAGCTAATAAATCCAATTAAAATGAACTAAAACCCTAATTAACATCTAATTAAAAAAGGTGATTAAAATCTAATTAATCTCCATTAATTCCTAAATCTATTAAAAATAGAAAAAGATTTATTAAACCTATTTAAAAAATCCTAGTAAAAGAATTATCCTATTAAAAATCATTAAAAAAAATCTACTTAAACTCTAGTAAGACTAATGACTCTATTAATTTCTAACACCAATAGAAAAATCTATTACCTATTTAAAAAAGAAATTAACCTACAATTCTATTTAAAATCTATCAAAGATTAAAAATGATATTCTAATGACCTCTAAAATATAGAAATGTTATTAAGACCTATTAAATTCTATAATAGAAAATAAACCCCTAAAAAGCTATTAAAATCTATTTAAAATCTAAAAAACAAATCAATTAATCTATTAATCTACATTAAAAAATTCTAAAAAATAAGGAAAAAAAATTCAAAAATGCAATACAGCAAATTAAATCGATTAGAAAAAAGATGCGCGAATACAGCAAAATAAACGGTAAAAACCGGACATCGAGATGTCCTAAAAAACCACATCGAGAGCTAAAAATACGTCCTCGTACTCGAAATGGTATGAAGCTGCCTGAAACATGATCAGATGGCTGTAATCCCGATAAAGTCAATCTGACTGAAAAAATGCAATGTACGCGGTATGCAAATGAAATGAGTAGAAACATGAGCCAAATTGCAATGAATAGTTGGTCAAATTTTGGGGTGCAACAGCTGCTGACTGAGTACGTTCGCTCTGAAGAGAAGACCAAAATATCGGTTTGGCTGGAAGTTAAGTTCCCTGCAAAACCCTCCCACTCACGGGTATGAACCTAATCTGATAAGGTACGGCATCCTATATGGGTATCAACGTCACAGACTTTCAAGAGCAATGATACGATACCCAGAAGGTGTGGCATCATCATCCCTTGAAGTGGCCTTACTTAGTCGAATCCCAATTGATAGGTCCCCAGAGTCGACAATCCTCGGGTCAGACAACTTGTCGAGCCCTAAGGGCCAGGCAAGAAGCATCAAAGAGAATCTCGTCAGAGTGCAGATTTCGCGGCTAGCTGGTGCGAGCTAAGCAAGCAGGCTAACCACTACTCTCTACTTCTAAGTCTATGTGTGTACTCAAGCCTGGATTTTGGCTTCTCTCTCAAAGGAACAACCACCCAACAGCACAACAGCAACAGATAATAGCAAAGTGCGGAAATTGTAAATATAGTAATATACAACACACAAAAGGTAAACATCCAAAGACGAGCAAACAAGCGCTAGGATTGACTCGCATATGGGACGTTGGATCCCAAATGAGTCGCAAAGCAAGGTGACCATCGCAGTCCCCAGCAGAGTCGCCAGCTGTCGCTACTGCGAAAATCGGCGCCGGCTATGACAGAAGAGTCGCCACCGTGCGTTATTTATCCCACAAGAGGGAAAGGAAACGATCGGGAAAAACCTTACGAAAGGGTATAAGACAAGGTCATCGCAACTATTGTCTGGATTCAGGAGTCGGTTACGCAAGGGGAAGGTATTAGCACCCCTCACGTCCGTCGTACTCGACGGGATCCACGCTTGTTGGTTTGTCTAAAGGATGCATAAACAATCTATCTACGGCTGCTAAAGCTAAACGGAAAGAATTGACTCGATAGAGCGTCGTACTCTATGCCTACGTATTCCCTTGTGCAATGGGAAAGTCAGAGTCATCGTAGTTCGGGAAACTACAGGGAATTGGCTCGCCGAGATATCGCATCTCGTGCCTACGTACTTCCACACAGCGTGAAAGATCAGAGCTTACGTAGTTCAGGCTAACTACAGCTAGACAGGGTGTTCTCGATCACACAGGAGTGAGAGATTAAATTGGCTTTAGAGGTACGGGGACCTACGGAACTTAAAACTACGGTCTGGTCTCAAATGCGCAAGGGAAAGAGAAAGGGTTAATAGCAGTTAGTTGTTAGTGGGAAAGTCTCATTCGCACAACAACGAGAGAAAATAGAGGTTAGTTGTTAGTGTGCTCGCTAGGATATCGCATCCTATGCCTACATATTCTCATTTGGTATGAGAAATCAGAGCAGCTGTAGTTCAGCTTACTACAGCAAAAACGGGGAACGAGGAAGAATGTAAAAGGGAGCTCGCTAGGATATCGCATCCTATGCCTACGTACTCTCGTCTGGTACGAGAGATCAGAGCAAACGTAGTTCGACGGGAAAACGAGTCTCGATTGCATGGGGGAAAGAGAAGGGGTCTCGATCGCCTGAACGCGGGAAAAAAGGGGTTTCGATCGCACGGGGCGAGAACAAAGAGGAAGCAGGCCTACGCCTAAACGGGAAGGAACTCGGGACACACACGCAAGAACCTAAGACGTAGGAGCGAATGCGTCGCATGTCACCCAAAGGGTACCATACTAGACATCCTAGACGATTAAGAAGAAACTCCTCAACTGTCATTTCCTACGTATCTAACGATGCAGCTCACAACACTCGACGGTTGCCTGAAGACTTGAATAAGATGATGATGTTGAACGAAGTGGCTCCGTTGGCTCTCGACAGACGCGCAAGCTCCATTCCAATCTTCTCCTCTCTGGATCCTTGATGAGGACGCTCGAATCAGCACTAATGTAACGCTTAGACCGTCATGGTTCGACTTACACGAGACATCGAACTCTAAGAGGTAGCGTATTGATGTCCGTGTCAAAGACAAGATAGAGAAATGATATCGACAATCATTCTCCAATTGAATCGTGTCACACGGCCAGCCAACAACGAAATCGAAGATAAAATCGGATAGGAAACGAAAATAGGAGAGAAATCCAACGACAAAATGGAAATAATATGCTACTCCTAAAATACGGTAATTAAATTCTACTAGAAAATATTCTAAAGAAATATTAAAAGGAAATGCATAATGGAAAATAGCATAAAACAATTCTATCTAAATCCCTAATATCCTAAAGAAAATAGAAGTTCTATATTAAAATCTATAATATTCTATAATTTGCTATAAAGAAAATAAAATGAAAAAAACTATACTAAAGTCTTTATAATACCCTATAAGAAAATAGAATTAAAATCTATATTAAATCTATGTTCTATACTATGCTAATAATATTCTAAGACTATGAACTATAATCCCTAAAGAAGAATAGAAAAATAAAATCTACAATATTACAATCACACCTCCAATACAAGAAATTAAAAATAAAAGGGGAGGGGGGTACAACCTGCAAAAGGGTGTAAATGCAGGAAAAAACCACTCTGGGCCCCGCCCACAATACAAAGCATCCAGAAAATAAAAACAATGGCCAGGGGGGCGCGCTGCTGGGAAATAGGGTGCAGGAAGAAAACGTGAATTGGGCCTAGCCCAATACAACCACACACAAAAAAACCAAAAAAACTAGGGACGGGAGGTGTAAGCAGAACGGAGGGCGTATGGATCAGAAAAAAAAAGAAATTGGGCCCAATCCAGCCCATTAGCCAAACCCACGACCTCTCCTCTCTTGCCTCCTCCAGATTCTGAAAACCCTAATTTCTCTCTTCCCTAACCTCGCCGCCGACCAAGAACTCTCCTCTCACCCTTACCGTCTCTCCTTTCTGATCTTATTTTCCATGCTTTCCTCCCACCAACACGAACCTTATCAATCTTGTTCATCTCTTCTACTACAAGAACCTCTGATGAAGGATCTGACGAATATACTTGAAGATTGTTGAAGCTTCGTTCACGAAAAACTTCTAGAGTTGGTTGAAGGTTTGCAAATCCTGAGATAATGGTTTGAAGAACTTTAAAGATTCATGATGAAGTCTTGAAGGATCTGGATGAAGAACACAGTGGAGTTTGACGCGATATGGACAAAGGGTTGAAGATCTACGAATTCTGGAAACCACGTGAATATTGAGGATTACGGATGAAGGTTCTTGACGATGCTGACGATGATCGATACAAAGTTCGTTTGAAGCTTCTCTATTCTTGAAGTTGATTCCCGTGGTGATGACGAGAAGAGCGATTTCTGGAAAACGGCTACGAACACAATGAAGATTGGATGAAGGACGTTGACGAATCGCGAACGAAGAACACGACGGATGTTCTGGAGGATTTCTGGGAAATGATTGGTGATGAAGAACTGAGGAATCCTGCGAAGAACCCGCCGCAGAAGATGAATGATCGGTGGAGTTTCCATGACGAAGGTTTAGATCTGGATTCACTGAAGATCTGTGGCGTTCATAAATTTCTTGATGAACGATGAACAAGTCGTGAAGCTGGTTGCAGAACTGATGAAGATCATATGAAGGATCTTGAGTGTTTCTAGGAGTTTGATGATTTCTTGAGGAAGATGAAGATCGTTGGTGAAGATCTTGAAACCTGGCGAAATATGGACGAAGATCATGATGATGAGTGGATGAAGATTCCGACGGAAAACGCAGTTTCCGGCGACAGTTAGGGGCTCCGACGGGTTGTTACGGCGAGGGCTACGACGGCTGCATGGCCGGCGGGAGATGGAGGAGGGTGGAACAGGTGAGCTACACGTGGCGCTGCATGCGTGTGGGAGTGAGGAGACGAGGCCACGTGTGGGCCATGCGGAGAGAGAGAGATAGACAAGTGGCGTGGAATGTGGGTGGTGGAAAGGTGATGTGTCACACTCTGAAGAGAGAGAGTACCGGGTGGAGCTTTATACTGATGACACATGGCAAAGACTGGGCCCCCAAAACCTGACACGCGGCCCACAATCACTTAATGACTCTGTTAATTGACTAAAAACTGGATTAACTAATGGATTAAGACTCCTAATTAAAACGAAATTAATACTTCTGCAGATTAATAGTGACAATTAATGACTAAAAGCTCTATTAAATTCAGACTTAGACTCTAATGTTTATCTAATTAAAACCCAATTAAAATGCAAAACGAAATTAATCCTAAGTAATTAAAAAACACTAATCAAATCTCCTAATTAATCCTAATTAAAGAAAGATTAAAACCTAATTAACTTCTATGAATTAATTCTAAAAAAACATTAACTTCAATTAACTCTATTAAAAAAACCAATTAAAAATCTACTTAATATCTAAAACAAAAATCTATTTACAACTATTTAAAAAAGAAATATCTATTTAAACATTCTAGAAAAACTATTAAATCTATCAAAAAAAATATTAAAAATCCCTATTTAATATCTAGAAAAACTCAAATAAATCTATTAAAAACTATTAAAATCTATTTAAAAAGAAATATCTATTAATATCTATAAAATCTAAAAAAAAACAATTAACATATGAAATCTACTTAAAAATTCTAGAGACAAAATTAAAACCCAATTAAAATTCCAGAAATTAAGAGAAAAATCTAAAAATGCAAGAAAGACCAATTAACTCGACTAGAAAACAGATACGCGAAAACAGCGAAATAAGCGGTAAAAACCGGACACCGAAATGTCCTCAAAAATAACAGTGAGAGCTGAAAACACCAGGATGAGCACAAATTCTCAAAATAAATCCTCGTATTCGAAATGGTATGAAACTGCCTGAAACGTCAGGGGAGGGCTGTAATCCCGATAAAGTCAATCTGACTAAAAAAATGCAATGTATGCGGTATGCGAATGCGAATGCAAAATGCGTCGAAACATAAACCAGATGTGGGAACCGGTTGGTCAAATTTTGGGGTGCAACAGCTGCCCCTACTCAAACGGCTTGGACCCGACTGGGTGAAGAGCGAACGACCTTCAAACAATCGAGGTACTAGACGGTTGAATACCAAAGAAACCCTGAAATTTGCCAACCCTGGAGATACACTGCAAAATTGCTTGAGAAGCAACATCCGATGAACTGAATCTGGTTGTTACGGTAACAACTGGTCAATTATCTGATGAAATATGGTCTTAACATCAATCACCTGTGTGACGCTACAAGTATTGAACTATCTTTGCAAAAACACCTCCGTCCACAATTGGACTAATCTTGTCAACACAAGAAGAGAAACAAATTCGTCAACACGAATAAAGATCCCATCATTACAAGAATAACCCTGTCCACCTTTGGACCAATTCATCGACATGAAGAGGAATAAATTCGTCAACACGAGAAGAAATCCCATCAACACGGGCACAATTCCGTCCACATCTGGACTCAAATTTCGTCAACACGAGGAAATCCCATCATCACGGGAACAAACTGTCCACATCTGGACACAAATTACCGGTATAACCCACACAACTTTCCAATGCTGACGTGACAGCAAGCTCTGGGGAAACTCCATTGGGAATATTCTGAAATCAACTGCTAGGCACCTATTTCTACACAGGCGGCAGCTTCAGAAGTTTGATCCATGGGGAAGAAACAATCCCGCTGAGGGATGGCTCACAAATTCATCGTTACGAACTCTGTAGAGGATGATCAACCTGACGGAGGAATGACAACCTGCTGGAGGAGGGAAGGACGACCCTGCACGGGGATGCTCTTTCTAAACCCTTGACAACCTGATGGTACTCTGTGGGGCTTAACCAAACTGGGGTTAATTGTGCACAGCTCACTGCTGAGAATGCCCCTGCTGTCAGGGATATCTATTCTGACCTGCTGAGGATACTCCTGATCCTATTCTGAGGAGGAATAACTGCAATCCCAACTATTTTGGGGACAATACGTGACTTCTATCTGCTAAAGAGAGTAATCCTGATTTAACATTAATCGGGAAACCGGTATCAATCGAGCTTTGTATCGGGGAACGCGACACCATGTGAGTCACTAGGAATTATCGCGTCGGGTATTTTTAGGCTTTTTCTAGTTTACGGATGGAAATAGGTTATTAACAAAATGGTTTTAAAGGGAAAATACTAGACGGGGCTAGCATTCAAAGATGGACTACCAGGCGAGAACTGATAGCAAAAATAGGTTAGGTTATCGGACGAGAATGGATTCATGGTTGGAACATCAGACGAGGCTGACCGGATGATAGGTTAAGGAAAGGATGACCAGACGGGGCTGGTTTGGAAGCTGACATGCACCAGACGAGAACTGATGCAACATACACCAGACGAGAACTGATGTTTACGGAAAGGTTGGCCAGACAATAATTGGTTGAAAAATAACAGGTACCAGACGAGAACTGGTATTTACGGAAAGGTGGATCGGACGAGAACTGGTTACCGGTTTGCCAGGCGAGAACTGGGCTTTGGAAATGACAAGATTACAAGGTTCTGTCAAACAAGGAAGAAACATTGAAACTCACAAAAAATCCACTCAAGGCTTTTTTTTCCTCCATCCTTTTGCGTAATCTGTGGTTTTCCTTTCGGGTCGTGTTTTTTTAGGGTGATTTCTGGCTTTAGGGTTAGGGTTCTTGCAATTTAGGGTTTAGGTTTTCTTTGCATTTTGTTCTTGAAGTTCTGAGGGGAGGGGTCTTAATGGAACTAAGGAGGGTTTGAGGTTGAGACAGATCTGTTTTGTTGGTGTTCTCGCTGTCGGTGTACTTGGATGCGATAGAGGGTTTCGGTTGGTCGCAGGCGAGAGAGAATAGGGAGAAGAGGATGCGAGAGGTTCAGATCTGTATTTTTCCGTTTTCGTTGGGTTTTATTTTCCCTTTCATGGGTTTTAGATCCCATACGCGAGCACCTACGGGCATACCATGCGCCTTCGCAGGCAGACCTTAGATTAAGGTTACTCTTGTACTCTTTCTAATCGGACGACCGTGATTGAGGAGAAATCACAGTCCAATGGTGGACCTCCCACCCTCTTCGCGCAACTTATCTTTTGTTTTAATTATTGGTTTTAAAGAATCAAATCAATTTCCTTTTTCTTTAATCTTTTTAAAAAAAATATTCAGATCAAATTACTTATTTCAAATTAATTGCTAATCTTGTTTCAAATTCAATTTAATTATTTTCTTGATTAAAATTCAATTATAATTAAATTTCTAATTTGAATTTAATTATAATGGTTAATAACTTGATTTAAAATTATAATCATGAAACATGGAAGAAAAATTGAAAAGAGGGGGGGGGGGGGGGGGGGGGTTCAGTTCAAACAGGGAAGAAACATTGAAACTCACCAAAAATCCACTCACGGCTTTTTTTCCTCCATCCTTTTGTGTAATTCGTGGTTTTCCTTTCGGGTCGTGTTTCTTAGGGTGATTTCTGGCTTTAGGGTTAGGGTTCTTGCGATTTAGGGTTTAGGTTTTCTTTGCGTTTTATTCTTGAAGTTTTGAGGGGAGGGGTCTCGATGGAACCAAGAAGGGTTTGAGGTTGAGACGGATCTGCTTTATTGGTGTTGTCGCTGTCGGTGTACTTGGATGCGGCAGAGGCCTTCGGTTGGTCGCAGGCGAGAGAGAATAGGGCGAAGAGGATGCGAGAGGTTCAGACCTATGTTTTTCCTTTTTCGTTGGGTTTTATTTTCCCTTTCATGGGTTTTAGATCCCATACACGAGAGCCTACAGGCATACAATGCGCCTTCGTAGGCAGACCTTAGATTAAGGTTACTCTTGTACTATTTCTAATCGGACGACCGTGATTGAGGAGAAATCACAGTCCCATGGTGGATCTCCCCCTTCTTTGTGCAGCTTATCTTTTGTTTTAATTATTGGTTTTAAAGAATCAAATCAATTGCCTTTTTCTTTAATCTTTTTTTAAAAAAAGATTCAGATCAAATTGTTTAATTTCAAATTAATTGCTAATCTTGTTTCAAATTCAATTTAATTATTTTCTTGATTAAAATTCAATTATAATTACATTTCTAATTTAAATTCAACTATAATGGTTAATAACTTTGATTTAAAATTATAATCATGAGAACTTCGATTTTCAATATATTTAATTAACAATTTTGATTTTAAAATTCTTTTGTAATTAAAAAATTCCAACTTATAATATTAACAACTCTGACCTAAAATTCATTTTTTTATTTTAATCTGAAATTCAATTATTAACTTTGTTTTGAAATACAATTTTAATCTTAAATTAAATTCATTCGTAATTGTTGTGACTTAGGTTTAATAATTAACCTTGTTGTTTGGCTGGTTATTTTCAAATCGATTTTGGGCTTTAATTTCAACTTGCTTAATTCATAATCTGATTGTTAATTTTAATTGTGCTACCAAATCTTGTAAATCTCGTCATGCTTTTCCTTCAATATTATTTTGTATGCACGTCCAAGGGAGGGACTTGTATATAAATTTACACTTTTTACAATGCCTTATCATTTGCATCATCTTTCCCCACGCTTGATCCTTGATTTCTCAAGTTGATCAGCTTAGGTCCCTACATGTTAAGATAGGATAGTCTCCTTTAAATCTTTCAACTTAGACAAACCTTATTAATACAATTCAATCTTATTCTCCCCACAAGTGAATTAGACGTGATTCATCTTGACAGTCGAGATATAATTCTCCTGCCCCATAATAATATCGAGAGATGTAGAATATTAATTTTCCGCTTGAGAGAGGTATGTGGCATACTCGTCGATAAATCCGAGTTTTGAGTCCTTCTCTCAATGTGATACAAAGACCACCTCCTACAAGTTGTGGTGGTTAAGTCGAGTATTCTCCCTTAAGATGACGACTCGTCTTTTCTCCTAGAATCAATCAACAAACCTTATCCCCTTGGAACTTTGACCAACAGTCAATGCTTCCTCAATCCCTTTTAGGGGAACTACGAATACTCTGATTCTACTCCTGTCAGGATACGTAGGCACAAGATGCGATTTCTTGGCGAGTATACTTAGAAATAAACCACTAGGTCTCTTACCCTTAGCAAACAACTATAACACAATAAACAAGAGGTTCCTAGAGAGTACTACAAATGCTTAGGATGCCAACACCTTCCCTAAGTTTACCAACCCCCGAACCTTAGATTCTCTAACTTTGCATTTACATTGCATCTTTTGGGTTATTCGATCTTTTTCCCTTACCTTGGATAAATTAAAGACTGGTGGTGAACAATGAATTAAGATTCAATTTAATAAATAACTTGATATCCAATGCTCACCGTGACATATGCATCATGCATCATCTATGTCAGTTATAGATGTACAAATCTTGGTCTAGTTCGAGGCTCTACTTCAAAAGAGGGGACCAGTTACGAGTCGTGGTCCTAAGTGAAACCATCGGTGAATGGACGAAATTTGTAACTTAACTCTGATGTCCAAGATTCGTAACACATTTGTTACAGTCGAGGTTTTGATTGCATTTTGAGAATATTTACATTGTGAGGTGATTACTTTTGTTGTGAATAATTCATGTGTTGGTGAATGTTGTGTATAATACTATTCTAACTATTTATTACACTGTTAACATTATAAACGTAACTCACACCCCTTTCTTGTGTGTCTTGTTGGGCCGATGGTACAAATACTCAAGTAGAGGAGCAATATTACTGCTGTGTGGAAGGATTAACGTAAATGCCTACTTTGTTTTATTGATCGTTTTGTTGATTTTTACTTAGTATTTATGCATTCCTCTCTGATATGTAACACCGGGGATAAGTTTCTTTTGTTGCATGTTAGGTTTTCTTGATTCGTTTGGATTATTTAGTTAAGTAAATTATGTTGAGACCAATAAATGAATTATTTGAAGTTTTGATGTTTTACTCTACTACATGTTTTATGTTATTACGTTGATGAAAAAGTGTGTGTTGTATAACACTCTATTTCCCCGACTCGGCATTTAATAAAATAATTTAATATAAGTCAGCAAATAGAGTGTCAGTCATGCTTCACCATAGCAAAAAAGGACCACAAATAAGACTTTCAGTAATAATCAGCAGAAATCTAATAAGTTTAATGTATGAATCTCAACAACAATAGATTAGAAAGTGGTTCAACAATCCTTAAAAGAAATAATACATGCAAACAAAGAACATAGAATATCATGTTCCTCAGTGTTACATATCATAGAAAGTCCACTAAGAAAAAAATGATAAATAACTAAAGAGACATATAGCCATCCTCAAACATCAAGCATTCATTCTTGTAGTTGATCGTTTGTACCCCGGAGGAGCATAGTTTTCAAGCTGCAATGAAGCGGCAAGAAGCAAAGATTAAGTTTTGGAAGGATTCCCTCCGAGATTTATATTGTCTCCATAGGGATCGGTGCGATGGAAAGAATTTCATTCAACGGTCTCTATGTTCCTAAGCTTGTTATGAATAAATTTGGTTTAAGATTTAAGGTACCCTAAATAAAGGGAGAAAATATAAAGACGGAAAATATAAAATAAAGACTTTAAAATAAATGGAGCTTTGTTGGGATTGGATCTCATCAATTGATAACACATGCATTCTTTTAACCACTTAAACACAAATCAATCATTCTTCTGATATCCTCACGTATCATCCATAATAGAGGTTATGTCTAACGCAACGTCGAGAGAACAATGTATTGTCTCATTGGAAATGTCTCATGCAACTCAATAACACAGAGCATTAAGAACTAATACTCATGTAAATGTTAAGCCTAACTTTATGTCTAGAGTTTAGAACCTAACATGTATTCATCCTAAATCTAGATTCGAAGAATATATGTCTATAGCAGTTCAAACCAAAGATAAACAAGTAAACAAAGATGACATCCATATTAGATAAATGATTACTTCTTATAAAACTCCATAATCTTAGTACGTACATACACTTAACCCTTTTTACATGCATTAAACTAATTTGCCAAATGTAAGTGAACATAGTTTCTCATCTCTACTATCATCCATCCTCATAATATTGTATTTATCGTTACTCATGCTACTCATGGTAATAATCAAAACAATAAAGTACAAGATACTAGTAAATATCAACTAACAAGACTATGTCAAAACTTTTTGCTCATTGATAGATAAATATCTTATATCTAAGATTTGAAAAGGTTTTATCAAGACCCACAAATAAGAAATCAAAGGCAACATCAATATTGAATCAAAACTAGTTCACAATACATAGATTAGATGAAATACATAAGGTATCAATAGATTACATTAAAACCCAACAAGAGATCAAAGTACTTACTCGAAGATCAAGCTCCGAGTTTCTTGGATTTGTGCTTCTCCCTCTTAGGGTTTGTGTTTTTGTCTCTAGAATATGTTTGGAATGAAGAGAGATGAAGTTTTGATCCTCAAAATATATGTTATATTTCTAAAAAGCAATAAAAGTACTTAAATAATATTTCAAAAACATGTCTTGTTCGCCTAGCAAACACCTTATCCGCACAACGAAGACCCTTTTTAGGTACATAAAGTTCCTCTGAATAGTTAAACCACCCTTGAGAAATATCTCAGTTCATAATGCGAACACTTTTTTGCACAACAAACTTCTTCGCTACAAGTTCGCACAGCGAACTTAAGGTCATTTTCCTACTACCATCCAAGGTTTCCTCTTTGCTGGGACCTCGCGGCAACTTCGCACAACGAACATTTGCTGGCTGCTTGCTGGTGATCACACAACGAACATGCTAATTCTTTTTCATTTCTTTGGCTTCCTTGTCCACTCCTTTGTGTCTTAAATCATTGTTGTTTTATGCCTATATCCTACATGATAACACACACATCAAAGAATCCAAAGGTATTTGCAATATAATTGAAGAATCACACAAGAACATGGACAAAATCCATTAAAACATGAGAAATGAGTTGAAAAATCCCAAGAAAGATGGTTCAATTTAAGTAGAAATTTGCACTTAACAAAGTATCCCCAAATAGACTTTTGATTTTCCTCATGTCAAGCATAAGATTCAACCAAGAAATAATTAACGTTTCAAATTAAAGCAAGAGAGATTTGCTCAAACAAGAGGATTTGCTCAAGCATGAGAATGTGCACAAGAAAGGTTTGCCACTTAATAGAATCAAACAGTGATAAATAATTTAGTTCTTAAAAAAATATCATGCAATGTTTCAAATAACAACTAAATTCTCATACTTGAATCACTATAACACTCCTCTTCAAATAAGGATGAAGAAATTAACGCGTTTACAACCGCGGGGCAATTTCACTCTCCTAACAAACAATGATAATAACAATCCAATTCATACATTCATCTAATCAATAAAAAAATGACATCATGGAAGCGAAGGGACCACAAAGGGATTTTTGGGTTGTAGCTTGGTCAGGTTCACAACAAAGGGTAATTTCTAAAGTCTATTGAATCGAAATTGCCAATGCAAAAGAAACATTCATTATGCATGGTATTTACACATCACAACTTCTTCACCACTTTCTTTCCTCTATTGTTAACCTTCTCAAACTTCCTATAATTATTTCATTCTCTATTTTTCTCTTTCAACAAAAGCATTCTTTTTCTTTTGTTTTTCACATTCATATTCACAAATTTTCAATGCTTACTTGAAATTTTTCAAATTTTTTAGCAACCTACCACTTTCCTTTTCGTTCTCCCAACTTGAATTCAACCAAATCTTGAGTGAATGCTCCTTGCTTTTTATAGCAATGAAATCAATTTAAAACAATTTCAAAGGTTCAAGATATTTTTTTAGAATCTCACAAAATTCAATTATGAACTAAACTTTCAAATGATGTACATACACTAAGTTCATCACTAAAATGAGATCTAAACTGTTTAGACTCAAAGGGCTTAACAAATCCTCACTACTCATGAGTAAGTTACTTTTTGATATGGTTGTGCTCAATATAAACAAATGCCTTGATAGTTTCTAATGCTTCCACAAAATCAAAATAATCAAAAGATTAAGCATGAATCAAATGAATTAAACATACTTTATCAGTCATCCTAGCATATAATAAACAATGATGGTTTCTCACAAATTGTGACTATTAAACCTAAGTGAAACAAGCATTCACAAAAAGTTGTAAAATGAAACAAAAATACACGTTTGCACAAAACACAAAATTCTTAAATCATTCTAACATTCCATAAAGCAGTACAATTTACCTTAATTGCATTCACATGCTCAATCATCCTACCATGACCATCCAAAGTTGGGAGAATCTTCATTGGATACTTTTATACAAATAGCAACCAATCTAGAAGAAGTTCTCAACATTTGAGAAAACGTGAAAGGAAACACGTATATATACAATATAAACAACTGTCTAAGCTAAAAAATATAGAAACTATTGCAATTCGATTTGGTATCTAAACACCAATCCTCGGTAACAGTGCCATTTTGTTCAAACTGCAATAAAGCGGCAAGAAGCAAAAATTTAGTTTTAGAAAGATTCCCTCCGAGATTTATATCGTCTCCATAAGGATCAATGTGAGGGAAAGAATGACGTTCAACGGTCTCTATGTTCCTAAGCTTGTTGTGAATAGATTTGGTTTAAGATTCAAGGTACCTTAAATAAAGGCAGAAAATATAAAAACGGAAAATATAAAATAAAGAATTTAAAATAAACGGAGCCTTGTTGGGATTGAATCTCATCAATTGATTACACGTGCATTCTTCTAACCAGTTAAACACAAATCGATCATTCGTTTGACATCCTCATGTATCACTCATGACAGAGGTTATGTCTAACGCAATGTCGAGAAAACAACTGTATTGTTTCATTGGTGATGTCTCACACAACTCAATAACACATAGCACTAAGAACTGATACTCATGAAAATGTTAAGCCTAAATCTATTTCTAGAATTTAGAACCTAATATGTATTCATCCTAGATCCATATATGAAGAGTATATGTCTATAGCGGTTGAAACCAAAGATAAACAGGTAAACAAAGATGACAACTATATTAGTCAAATGATTGCTTCATACAAAACGCCATGACGAGATTACTTACATATGCTTAACCCTTTTTTACATGCTTTCAACTAATTTGCCAAATGTAAGTGAACATATTTTCTCATCTCTATTATCAACATTTAAATTAGATGAAATATATACGATATCATTAGATTACATCCAAACCCAACAAGAGTTTGAAGCACTTACTCGAAGATCAAGCTTTGAGTTGATTCGATTTGTGCTACTCCCTCTTAGGGTTTATGTTTCTCTGTAGAATATGTTTGGAATAAAGAGAGATAAAGTTCTGATCCTCAAAATATATGTAATATTTCTAAAAAGCAAGAAAAATACTTAAATAGTATTACAAAAATTTGTCTTATTCGCCTAGAGAATACCTTATTCGCACAACGAAGACCCTTTTTAGGCACATGAAGTGCCTTTGAATAGTTAAACCGCCCTTCGGAAATATCTGAGTTCATAATGCAACTTCATACAACAAACTTCTTCACTACAAGTTCGCACAACGAACTTAAGGTCCTTTTCCTACTGCTATCCAAGGTTTCGTCTTTGCTGGGACCTCGCTACAACTTCACACAACGAACATTCGCTGGCTACTTGCTGGCGACCGCACAAAGAACATGCTGATTCTTTTTCATTCTTTGGCTTCTTTGTCCACTCCTTTGTGTCTTAAATCATTGATGTTTTATGCCTATACCCTGCACAATGACACACACATCAAAGATTCCAAAGGTATTTGCAATATAATTGATGAATCACACAAGAACATGGAAAAATCCATTAAAACATGAGAAGTGAGTTGAAAAATGCCAAGAAAGATGGTTCAATAAAATTCAAAATTTGCACTTAACACATAGACGCAAATATAAATAGAAAGAGGATAGAATATGCTGAAATACTTAATAGTGCAAAACATAACAAAGGTAGTAACACATACAATACTCAGCAACATACAACTACTACACAACATCACCACACATTCATCAATCATACACACACCCTCAATTCATAAACCATATACATCATTTATCATAACACTAATAACAATTAATCATAATGCAAATATATATGCAATGTGACAACACTTAAACTCTAAATGCAAAGGTGGTACCAACTCATTTGGATATCAGTAGTTTGTTACTGATTTTTCCCAACTCGCTCCTGATCAAACCACTAGACTAGAGCACATAAAAATCATTACTAATCATCACCATTGAAACAATAACACTTCATTAATTCCCATTTATGGAATGTAGCTACTTGCTCCCAATCCCACCACTGAACCAGAGCACACTAAAATTGTTACTGATTACTCACCATTGAATCAACAATGCTTCATCGTTCCTATCATACAAGAATCATCTACTCGCTCCCGATCCCACCACTGGACCAGAGCACACCATGACAATGCACAATTACACCATATAAGGCCACCAACACGACACATAATCCTCATGCTTACATTATAACTCACCATTGCATAATTTACACAAGCATGACAATACCATGCATATTCACATAGCATATTAGTATTTATGCACAACAATAATTCACCAAGAAGAATTATGTAATTAATTATAACACTTCACATAGATATACATGAAATTCTCAACAATCAATCATGCATCGACATCACATCAACATTAACATCACCCCTCACAAAGTATTCCTCAATTCAATGGATCACATCAATTAAATGTTCTTTCATCATCATTAATCGTCATTGTCACTCCCAAATTATTAAACCTAAGATTACACCTCATTTTCATCATTTTGGAATAACATCAATCATCTCATGTGTGTGGTTTATACACTACTAATCCCTTTGAAACAAAAGTATGTACCTTGAGTTGCTTTGACTACAAGCTAGGGTTTTGGCACCAAGAACCCAAAATGTTGACAAATCAAGGAATTGTGTGATCCTTAACATATCAACATGATAAAGAGTTCCCTTTCATCAACAGTCAAGTACAAGATTACATCAATGTCATTTCAACAAGCTCTAAGTCATATGATGCACCAAATTAGGGTTTTGACTAAAGTCAACCCTGAGTTGTCTTTTCGAGCAAGGCATTATCTCACACCTCAAGAAATGGTTTAAAGGCCTCAAGAACAACATATTATTCTATTTATATGTTTGTACTGGTTCAAGAAGCTTGATTCATTGATGATTAAATAATTCTAGTTCAATTGAGAAAATTCAACTGCTGATCAAAGTCAAAGTTTGACCTTCGAGATTTTTGGGCAAACATGGACTCTACAAGTCAAGGATCATAAAAATATGGAGGAAAATTTTATTTTATCATGGTTAATCAAAGAAATCATTAAAAGATCAAGATTTGAGAAAATTAGGGTTTTGGAAAAATTCCGAAGTATAAATCTTCATGGTCAAATTACCTACTTTCCAAGAGTATAATTTCTTCCTCCAGCATCCAATGAAAACACTTGAAGTCTACTTTGAAAGATGGTATTTTATATTAAAAATTGGTGAAAATTTCAATCCAAAAGCCTTGGATTGGAAGTTATTGATTTTTAAAGTTGGGGTTTCAAGTTTGAAAATCTAAAGCAATTAGAAAGTTTTCTAAGTTTTCAACATGGTTGAGTACATGACTTTGAGGATTCTTTGTGAACAATTCAAGCTACCTCTTTAAATTCTTGATAGCTGCAATTAAAGACCATATTTCATACTTCATTTTGGTGGAATAATGGATCCAAAAACCTTTACCAATTGAGAGTTATGATTGGCCAAAGTTGGGATTTCTTCATGATCAATCTAGTTTAAGATGAACCAAATCTGCCTAAGTCCTTATTTGTTTGTTGTGCATGAATTGGATGAATTTTTTGGCCACTTTGAAAGCTCCTTTTCAGAATGTGATCAACTTGGAACTTGTTCCTCTCCATGATATCTCAACAATGGTACCAAAATTCGCCACCATTGATCTTCTTTCACCATAGAAAACCTTGTCCCAATATGCTATCTTGAAATAACTTTGGACATTTTCATAAAAGCACCTTTTGATCACCAACCACTTTCCATGATTCAAGGAAAACTTGACCTGAACTAGAACCAACTTGTACAACTTGTGTAGCTCATGAAAACTTGTGAAGCAATGTCAACTTAGGAGGTAGGAAAGTGAAAAGCACTTTTATACGTGATTGTCCAACTTTATGACTTTGATCATGATCCACTAAATAATGCTATCATCCATTGATCCTTTGTTGAAACATTTCACTAAAAAGGAGCACCATATCAGATGCAAAAACACACACAAAGAGCATTCAAACCTCATTATAGCCATCAAAAACACATTGAAGCATTTCCAAAGTGTTCTTCATTTCATCACAAAAACCAAAACTGCCAAAATCCATTACATTCCTTAAACACTCAATATTTTCACTAAAGCACATCACAAATACCTCACATGACTTGCTGAAACTCACCAAAACACTTCACTCCATCTCAAACCAGAAGTTAACTCTCATTGGCCACCATTGTTGACTAAATAACCAAAGCTTCAAATCTCTCTTCCCTCACCTTTGCCTTCCATTAAAACATCTCAAACACTTTCCAAACGCATCCTAGAACCTTTCCAAATCATTAAACCTGACTTGTAACACCTCCAACCTCAAAATCATTTTTCACATTTCTTCATTTGCAAGTTGGTTTGGACAGAAGAACTAAGGGAACTTCAAGGCAAGTTGAGCATCCTAACACCTTTCTAGGAGTTCATTGGAGCTAAAAACATCACCATCCTTCTTCAGGAGCAGCTTTGAGGTTCATTGGACACTCTCCAATAGGTAAGCTTCTTGACTTTTCAAACTTCATGATACAAGCACCATTTGCATTCATGTGAGTTACCATTCTGTTTGTCATGATGTAAGGATCAAAAACCCTAAGTTATTGTTGATTGATTGTGAAAACATGGCATTTAATTTTTGTTAGAAGAATTAGGGTTTCTCTGGTAATATCTGAAATTGTTGAGTTGTAGGCAAAATAAATGAAATTTGAACGCACAGTTAGATTCCTTGTCAAATTCTAAGTGAGATGATGTATCTATTTGCTATGTTTGGTTCTTGAATCATGAAATTGTATTTTTGAATTTTAGATGTTCTTGAGGTTGAAGATGATCAACTTCACGCGTTTTCATTTTTCAAAACTTTGTTTTATATAGATTTTATTAATGCACGCATTTTGGCAAGGCCACTGGCCTGACCTAGTGGTTGGCTGGTTTTGTGAAGTGAATCATAGGGCGTGGGTTCGAACCTGGCCGCACTAACCTTTTTATCACTTATTTTTTATATTTTTTCTTTCCTTCCATTTTATTTATTTTCCCTTTTTAATATTTTTTTATTTAATCCTTTTATTTTATTTTGATACACCATTTAAATACTTAAAAATATTTTTATTATTTTATTACACTTTTTATTTTTGTTTACATTAAACTTTTTAAATAATATTAATTAGTATTATCGTACCTCGAAAAAATGTGAGACGGTCTCGTGAAGCGCAATCGCACGCCCGCGGGATGGACTAACAGAGTCGCCATCAAACTTCATTTATTCCCTTAAGAGGAAAGGGAAAATATCGATAAAACCCCTAAACGAAAGGAAAAGACATGGTCATCGCAACCAAAAGAGCTTGAGTTCGGGAGTCAGTTACGTAAATGGAATGTACTAGCACCCCTCATGTTCGTTGTACTCAACGGGAACTATTAGGTTAGGTATACATGTTAATGTTTCCTTCTAAGTGTTAGGCTTCTCAAGTTAATAGGAAAAATAAAGGAGAGAGACTTGATGGTTTATTTTCCTAGGGTGCTCGCCAAGATCATCATAATCTCGTGCCTACGTATCCTCATAGTGAAATGATGAAGTCAGAGCAATCATAGTTCGGGGAACTACGGGGAAAAAGTGGGAAAAGTAAAAAGGTTGGAAAAAAAGGAAAAGGTAGCTCGCTAGGATCTCACACTCCTATACCTACGTATTCTCAACAGGAATGAGAAATCAGAGTGTCTGTAGTTCGTGCAACTATTTTTTGTTGATTAATTTTAGGATGGCGAGAGCTCGAACCACGAGAACTACATCTCGGATCCTCAATCTCGGAAAGACATTGACTACACCCCACTTCTTTTTCATCTTTTATTGGAAAGTGTCTAAGTATGATTAAGTTGATTAATTTGACTTAGAAAATACCACTTGACGTTGGATCAATGGTTTATTCATGGTGTAAATATTTGAACTCAAGGAAAAGAGATCCTAATTTATATAGGGTAAGGTCGATGGCGATGCACAAGGCAATCGGCTTACAAGAGTGGGTAGGGAGCCACTTGATGGTTGATCAAGGGCTTGTGAAAGGGTTTGGTCGATCTTAGTCCCTAAGGGTGCTCCTAGTACAAAACCACAACCATACAAAGCGAGAAAATAAATGAAGTACATCCAAGAGGGAGCGGGGTACATGGGAAATACAAGGGAATATTGAATGCGAGAAATAAATGGGGTCATTATCCGGTAGCCTAAGAGAAAGTCGTACGTATGCAAGTGTCCTAAACTAAACAGTAAACAAAGAATAGTCCATAGATATTTTTAGGGTTTTCGTTTTATAATGTTTTTGTATTTTTCATAAGATGAGAAACAAATGAAGTAGTTAGATGAAAATATAATGAATATGCACAAGTATATGGTGATGATCAAGTAAGTGACAAGAGTGCAAATGATGTAACAGTGAAGAAGAACGTTCTCGTCTTTGATCAAGAATTTCCAATCGATTAATCAAAGGTAACCTATCACTATTATAAAGTATGGAGAATGATCCAAATGCTCATTCATCCACTGATTTGATGTAATGAAGATTCAAACTCTTTTACAAACCAACAATCCTTACTATTAGATTTCACTGACCAAAAATAAAAAAAGAAAATCGAAATGATGGACAAGATAAGAATTAAAGTGGAATATAAGAAAATGATATTAAAATGATAAAAACAATAAAGAAGAAAAATAATAATAGAAAAATGTTTTTATATGAAACAAACTAAGGCAAGAAATAAAAGAAATCAAATATAAAAAATCAAAAGGAATGAGAAAATACATTAAGAAATATCTTAACAAAATAATAAAGGAGAATAGTTTTAAGAAAATAGAAATAAAATAATGAAAATAAAAAAAAAAATTAAAAGAAGATTAAGAAAAACAAAAAGAAACGAGAAGAGGGAGGAAGTGTAGCACTAGAATCTAGGATGTGTGAAGAAAACATCATGGGCTTTAAAAGCCCAACATTCTAAACAAGGAAGGGCTTGGTTTTTTAAGAAAATATCAACATCAGATTCCATTTGCAAAATAAAAAAACAAAACAAAATCTTTGTAAAGGGAAAGCAGAGCGCAACCATGGCAAAAGGAGCAAAAACATCCTCAACTCAAACAAAACCAAATTGTGGATAACATGAGGGGAGAAGACGCGGTCATGAAAAAAAACAATCATCAACGAGTTACCCTTCTCGATCTCGTCTGCCTTTCAACTGTGCTTCGCTTTGTTTTCGCTCATTGCTCTCTCATGACGTGTTCTCTTCAGGTTTATGTTTGGATTTGCTTTGTTTTTGTTTACGTTTCACAATTTATTCTCCCTTCATATTCGAAAGTGGTTTCTTCTCCCCTTTTTTATTTGTTTTTCTAATTGTTTTTGAAAAAGTGGAAAGGATAAAGAGAGAGTGGCGTGAAAGGGTCCCCATAGAAGGAAGGTTGGGTGAGCGATTTACATGGGGTGATGGTGGTTTTTGGTTTTTTTGAGTAGTGTTGAGGAAATGGATCTTTGTTCTTTTTGTAGCTCTTCTTTTTTAGAGAAGACGGTTGTTCTTGTTGATCCTTGTTTGAGCACTTTTTGAAAATTGTTTCCTTTTGAACAGGTTGTATTACGTTTCTTTTTGTGTGTTTTACGTATTGGTTGTATGTTTTGTGCAGGCTTTGTGTAGGGGCTCTTGTGTGTAATTGTCGGTTGGTATTTGTTTTGTTTTGCACAGGTCTTGTCGTGGTAGCAGAGGGTATTATTATTAAGGATTGTATGATTTTGTTGTGTTACGCAGGTTTTGTGTGTTGCAATACTTTCTTGTTGTGTATGGCTTGCTTTGGTTTATGCTGAAGGCAAAGGCAATTGTTTTGTTGGTACGATTTTGTGAAGAGGTTGATGTAGCTTGAATGAAGCCTATGTGCAGTATTTTTATATTTGGCTTGGAGTGGCTTGGTTGTATCAAAAGTCATGGGCTTTGGGACTGGTTTATCTGTTGTAACAAACTTGGGCATGGACTTGAAAAGTGAATTTGCAACAAGAATAAAGATTGAAAACTTGATATGGTCTTGCAACTTAGGAATTTTGTAACTATGAAAAGAGTTTTTATAAAGGATCTTGACGTTGATTTCTAGAATTTGAATTTTAGAATGAATGTGCAATTGGCATGGGCTTCAAATTTAGAATTAACATGAATTTGGGACTTGAAAATTCGATATTAATCATAAACTTGATTTGGAAATGAAATGGAAGTGAACTAGACACTTTGAAATGAATTTGATGCTCATGTGGGATTGACACTTGAATATTGAAACTTGGAACTTGAATGATTTTGAATATGAATTAAAAATTGATTTGGAATTGAATTTGAAACTTTGAATGAGTAATTGAAATTTGCTATCTATTTTTGAAACTTGAATTCGAAACTTTGAATTTGGAACCAAATTGTGGATTGATTTGAATTTGACTTAAATATAGAAGGCGTGAAACTTGAAATCTTGAATGAAATTAAAAAAAAAAGGAAAAATGTTGAAACTAAATTTGGAATTGGATTAGATTGAATTTGGAATTTGAGTTTTGGTGACTTAGACACGAAGATTAAAATGGAATTAAATTAAATTGATAACCTGGGTCAGTTTTGAATATGAATAGGCAACTTGAATTCTCCTATGACAAGACATGGCGACTTCATTGGGGAGTAATTTGCAAAAGGGTTAAACCTATCTTGTATATATTTTTGTTATTATTGTTATATTGATTGCTTTGTTATTTGGGTTTCTTTGGGTGATTCACATGTGGGGAGATATGTCCTAACCCTGACTTGAGAACACAAATAAGTTAGGAGGGTGGTATAGTCAATGAGGCTTTGAAGGAGTAATCCCAAATAAGTTGACTTGAGAATCCCCCGCTCAGTGGAGGCCCTTTTAATGGTAGTATTTGTTAAACGAGCAATTGGGAAAACATTTGCTGCTTTTAATCTAGGAGCCAGAGAAGATGAGGACCTTAGTATCCCTTTACCCCACTTGGCCTTTTAGGACGTAATGTGGTGACTATGAGGGTGTAAAACTGAAATAGTTGATACACGACACTACACTCAGAAGAGATTCTCTTGAGAATAATATTGATTCCCGAGTAATTGGTGTGCTAGTAATATTCGAAAGGTGGATCAATGACTTTGGAAATTGTTTAGATCCTTGTTCTACATGTACAAAAAACTAGTGCATACCCTTTGGGATGGTTAGACCATAGCTCCATGCTCATGACATCGAACCCTTGAACCCCATATGTTTGATATCCTTTGTGTTTGTGCATCCATACATTCATGCATTCATAAACATCATTTCTAACTAGATTTTCAAGGAACTTAGGGCTGTTCTTTGCAAACATCATATGTATTTACCATGGATTTTGGAAGGAGAAAAACACAAAATTACGCTTTCAAGAGTCCTAAATTAGAAGATATGAGGAAGTTAGGAGGATTGGTTTCTAATATAGTAGTTTTCAAGAACAAGTATAAAAGACTTCTATCTCTCTTGAAGCTCAACATGGTGGGCGGGAATCTTGCTACTTTGGTTCAGTTCTATGATTCGTTGTATCATTGCTTTACATTTCCAAATTACCAGCTCATGCCTACACTATTGGAGTATTCTTATTTACTTGGATTGCCCATCTCTAATCAAGACCCATTTTTTGGTTTGGAGAAGATCCTAAGCCTCAGGAAATTGCAGAAGCTACATACTTGAGGTTGTCAGAGAATCGAGAACATAGAGAAGAGGTTACCACACTGAAAGATAGCTTGCAGAGACTCACTAATATGATGGAAGCAATGAAGGTTTCTCAAAATCAGTTGCCTAATTCTCAAGAAGCTGTTCAAAGAACCGTAAACTCCGAGATCGTCTCCACGCCCATTTCTGTGGCTCCAGTCAATGATCCTCAGTATCAGATGCCTCTTGGTTTTTCTTGGGGCATGCTTCCTCATTTCATGTCAGCTGGGTATCGACCACAAGTTACAGAAGCTCCATCTGTTACTACTGTAATGTATGTGTCATCTCCTATGGTACATGTTACTCCCTACAATGAAGAGCATGTTTTCCATACCGCTCCAAGTGAAAGTGTTAGGGGTGTATGAAAGGCTAAATGAGTTTTAAGATTAATTTTTGGAAATGCATAAGGAAATTGAGGCCCTTCGAAGAAAAGGCTTGTTTGGGAAGAATGCTTCAAACCTTTGTTTGGTTCCCAATGTCACGATTCCATATAAGTTCAAAGTACCAGATTTTGAAAAGTACAAAGGCAATTCATGTCTTCAAAGTCACTTGGTAATGTGTGCTTGGGAAATGTCTACCCAAATAGACAATTAACAATTGCTAATCCACTACTTTCAAGACAGCCTAACTGGTGCGGCTCTCAAATGGTACATGGGTTTAGATAGTGCGAAGATCGGTTCTTTCAATGGCCTAGGTAAAGCTTTTATCAGGCAGTATAAATACAACGTAGATATGGCACCAGTCTGAGAACAGCTCAGAGCTATGTCTCAAAACGACAAGGAGAGTTTTAAAGAATACACACAACGGTGGCGCGAGGTGGCTGCCCAGATCTGTCCTCCGTTGGAAGAGAAGGAAATAACCAAGATTTTCTTGAAGACTTTAAGTTCGTTTTATTACAAATGGAGGATTTCTAGTGTGCCCAGTGACTTCACCGAAATGGTGAACATGGGAATGCAACTAGAAGAGGGAGTCCGAGAAGGAAGTTTGGCCATAGAGCAAGGTGCTTCCAGCAGTTTAAAGAAGCATGGAAGTAACTTTGCTAAAAAGAAGGAACAAAATGTTAGCGTTGTTCAGTATGGTAGAATGAGAAGAAGGTACCAACAACAGCAGCATGTTGTAGCAGTATCTCCTATCATTAATTCCGCAGTGGTAGCCCTTACTTACCAGCCCGAGTTTTCACAACAGCATCATCAGCCACAGTTTACTCAACAACAGGTTCAATAACCAATTCAGAAACAACAAATTTAGTAGCAACAACAATATCAATAACCTTTTCAACAAACTCGCCACCAATATAACAATCAAATTCGTATACAAAGGAGACCTAATTTTGATCTGATTCCCATGACCTATGCGGAATCCTTCCCAGCCTTATTGCAGAAAGGATACATTCAGACCAAGTCTTCGGCCGTTGTTCCCAAAGATCTCCCTTTTTGGTATAAAGCAGACCATTTTTGCACGTATTATCAAGGAGCTCCAGGCCATGATATTGAGAACTGCTTTAGTTTGAAAGTGTCGCTTCCGTGAAAATAAGGTGCCGGCAAAACAGAAGAGTCGCCACCTTTCGTTATTTATCCCTCAGAACGAGAAAGGAAACGATCGGAAAAACCTGACGAAAAGGTATAAGACAAGGTCATCACAACCGTTGTCTGGGTTCGGGAGTCGGTTACGCAAGGGGAAGGTATTAGCACCCCTCACGTCCGTCGTACTCGACGGGATCCACGCTTGTTGTGTTTACTGGACGGGTTGGTTTTATCTATCTACCTATCAAGGCTGGCTTAAAAGGAAAATAAAATGACTCAGTAAAGCGTCGCGCTTTATGCCTACGTATTCTCATCAGAGAATGAGAAATCAGAGTCAACGTAGTTCGACTAACTACGGGTTATGGGGAAGGTGGCTCGCCAATACGTCAGTATTGTGCCTATGTACTCTCAACAGGTATGAGAGATTAGAGCTTACGTAGTTCGGGATAATACGGCTTACGGGGATTCAAATTCATCTGTTTTATCGAGTAGGGTTAAACAGCAGTTCCAGCAGTTAGGGACAAAGCCTGTTTGCGGTGGCGCTGAAGTTTAACGACACTCTTTTCTTCAGAAAATCTTCCTTTGGATTATGGGCCCACGGGGCAAAAGGTTTGAAGTTTGTTTTCTGTCTTTTACGAAAGAAGTGTTTTTTATTGTGTTTGCAATTTCAATCGCACTAAAGACTATGACCTAAGAGTGAATGCGTCACATGTCACCCAAAGGGTGCCATACTAAACATCCAGACTGTTGAAAAGAAGCTCTCCAACAACCTTTTCTCAGGTAGCTTAAGGCTCGTAACGTACGAAAGAAATCATTCATGATTACTGTATCTTAAGCTGTTTTGAGATGAGAAGAGAACAGGCTCAACTAACGGGAGACTATCAAGTCCTACTGTTGTCATGCCAAGGATTCATCCTATGGTTGAGGTCTGAAACAGGGATCTCCTAGAAGTTATCATGCATAGGTTTCAACCTAAAGTTCTATCATCACTTCCTTATCAAAGGAAATGAGATTCCTAAGGGATCATGTCAATGATACACAAAAACAGATAAAGCATCAACTTAAACAGTAAACAGCTAACGACTGTAAAATGCATGCAATGCAAGTGAGGGAGGAAATGTGTGTGGGGCAGCAGCCTCCACAAGCTCATCTCAACCTTAAGCCAGATATGAGTAATAGTAATCATACTGAAGAGATAAAATAAAGTGCTGTCAAGCAAAATATAACAAACTGTAATCATATAGATAAAATGGAATGCTATCAAGCAAAATAAACGACATGGGCAAGGGAGCTGGGCTCTACCGAATACCCGCAAGCAAAGCCATACAATAACAATACAAGCAGAGGGAGCAACTCAACCTCTAGTGCAATCATGCTCCTAGATTAAAGTCAGTCTAATCATGGACTTATTCTAATGCATCAAGCAAGTCAAACAAGGCACATCAGCACAGAAAAGAAAACAGACAAGAAAGCAGATCAACAACTCTCTCTCAATTCCAGGCTTCAGCTCTTCTAACAGCAACTCAGTCTTCAGACATCAACCTCTCTTCAAGGCTATCCTCTCTCATGACAAATATCAATTTGCTTCTCCAGGTCTCAACCCTTCAACACAAGTTTCAACTTAATCTTCTTCTTCCAGCTTCAGCTTTCCAGTCAACTCCACCCTCAGGCTTCACTCTGAACTACAAGTATCAACTTGACTCCTTCAGGCTCTCAATGCATTAATGTAAGTATCAACTTATCTTTTATTCCTCAAGCCTCAGCTCCACACTCAATCTCAATTGAATGCTCTTCATAAGTATCCACTTAGTCTTCAAGCTTCAGCTCTCTTTGCTTTACCAGTCTCAACTTGGTCTTCTCTCTTCTACAAGCCTCAGCTTCTCAGAGTAATCTTCAATCACCTGGAAGTGTCAACTTCATTCTTCAATCTTTGCTCAAGCCTCAGCTCTTCACTCCATCTCTATTGGGTCTTCAAGTATCAACTTGTTCTTCTTGCTCTTCAAGCTTCAGCTGTAATGGCAATGCTCAAGGAATCATCCTCTTCCACACTCTTCAATGAAGTCCTCATCTTCAAACCCAACTCAAACCAGAAGATAATTGATTTAATAGAGTGAGAGGAAATGATAAACAACTTACTAACAACCAAAGGAAGCCTGTAAGGGTTCATCATTATGAGAGACTGGTTCCCTCAAAGTTCTACTTCCCAGATAAAGCCACTCATCCTTCCAAAGGAGGGATGTGAATATCTGAGAAGGACTTTTAGTCATTGGGAGGAATGGAAGCACATGATGCTTTCCATGTTTGTGAAAGAAATCATTCTAACTACAAGGCTCTCCCTATGTCCTATCTCCTAATCTTCATCAGACACCTTCAGGCACCAACAAATCCAAAGCTCCAAGCAACTTCAAGCAACTTCAAGCATCCTCCTCTTGTATTCAACTTGTCTTCAATCTCAATCAAAGGCAAACCAAGCACAAACCCTAATCTAAGGGGAATGGGGAAGTTCAACTAGTTGAATTAGTAAATTAGGATCACCTAAAACCTAGCACTAAAGTTAGTCCTAACTAAGATACTAAAATCAATTGTAAAATCCTACAAAAATTATTATGGGAACCTAGGTCAATCATGACTCTACCACATTAGTTTCAAAGATCAAACCATCAAATTAGACCTAGAACTAAATCCTACATTCTAAGGCATCAAACCTAAAACCCTAAAAGGAAGCATCTAAACATCAATCTAGAAAGCACACCTATTTTCATCACAAAAATGTGAGAAAAATTCTACGGGATCATACATGTCTAACCTAATCACACACAAAAATATTAGGCTTAAAACCATCACCATGAGATCAAACAAAATTCTACAAAAATATGCATCAAACATAATCATTTTAATATCAATTAAAATGCAAAATTCCAATTAAATCATAAATTACATGAAATAAAAATATTTTTTCTCTAAAAAATAATAGACTCAATCATGATTAATATGCAAAAAGAATGGGTTTGATTGGATTAATATTCAATTAGTTACGATTTTTACAAGAATCATGAATAAAATGAAAAATTAAATGAAAATCCAACAAAAAGATTAAACACACGGTGCAAGAAGTAATCATTTTCAGTTCAAAATCTGGGTTGGGCTCGCTGGGGGGTGTGGATAACACTTAGATCACTAAGCCCAAACACCTGAATAAATGAAACGCATCGTTTCATGCTTTAGAATCCTTCACAACTCAGTTTTAAAACACAGTCGTTGGATCAGCTTCTAGTCAATGGTCAGACCATGATCTGATGGTGAGAACTTCATCTTCTCCATTTCAAACGCCTGAGCTTCGCGCCCAGCTCCGGCCACCACCTTCAACCCTAGTTCTTCCTAGAGGCCTCCAATCCAAGAGGGCAAAACATGAAACTCATTCCAAATCTTGCCACGAACTCAACCATACCATTAGTTTCTTCTGGAACCTCAAGAATCATCATCTCCCAATCTCAACCGAAAATGGTGATTCACTTAATTTGTCTCTAATTGATCAATTAACCATTTGAAATCCATCCTAGGCCATTCTACAATCAATCTAGCACCCTAATTCAACCTAATTCTACCTAAACCACGCTATAGGAAGAAGGTTACCAACCTAGAAATTCTTGAATAACAGATGCCCCAAATCTTCACTTCAAGCTCTCAAATCTTCTGGACACGATCACTGAACCTCCTCCTTGCTTCTGTATGCAAAAGAATCAAAGGAAAGTGCTTCAATCTTGAAACACGATGATGAGTTACAGGTGCTGAAAACCACTTGCTCCCACACGATCTAGCCACCAATTCTTCTTGAAAATGATCTGAAATCACTCCTTGACACTCATGGAAGGAGTATCAATCAAAAAAATGAATGGAAGTTGAGGAATTGGATGAAACCGATTTCAATTGCAATCTATGAAATTTCAATCTCAAACTAAGCTCAATCCTTCAATGATCACCAACCTCAGCCATGGATCCATTCTACTCAATATATAGATGAAGTTTGGATGATTTAGAACCCTCTAGATCCTTCCAATGAGATTTTACACTTCTCATGTCATGAGATTTTGAATCACTTATCATGACATGTACAACCCTTGCAAACATCTTGGAATTCATCCCATTCACTCTTAATTTCTCCCTTAGTGAGATATTAGAGGTGTTTAGCTTGCAAAACCCTTGCCTATGCCTTAATTTTGAGTTATGCACATGTTACTTAATATGCAAGCAAGTGCTTTTTAAAGCAAGTCCATGAATTGAATCTCAACTAAAAAATGTGGCTAAACCATTGTTTTTAAAATGTCTTATAGAGTCAAAATGATATATTACATGTCATGGTTTGGATGTGTAGGTCAAAAATATCAATTTCCAACTTTGGCTTATTTAACTTATGTCCTTATTTTAGGTCATTTTTGCAACTTTGAGCTACCAGCCTTTTCAACATCTCATGACCTCCTTAATAGCCTTAAAACATCATTTTGAACAAGTTTTATGTTGAAGATTTTTCCATTTGAAGCTTGGAAATAGGAGTTATGGCCTTATGCTTGAAATGACCTGTAATCTCCAAATGACCAAAATGCCCTTGACTTATCAAAGCCATAACTTGAGTTCTACAATACCTATCAAGGACTTCTAGTACTCTCTAGAAATATAAGAGGATAAGGAACAACATTCATGCTGACCAAAAGTTCATAGGAATCATCCTTCTTGGGCAAAAGTTGGATGCAAGTTGGGTGACTTTCAAGGCCCCAGATTCACATACCTCAGATGACCTGTAACTTGTCAAAGTCATAACTTGAGCTCTACAAATCCTATCAAGGACTTCTAGTACTAAAATTAAAGCTAAGAACAATCTCTACAACATTCATGTTGGGGGAAAGATGAGATGACAATTACATCTTAAGCTAAACTACCCTGAAGACAGGGGTCAAACTAGGGGATTTTACACTGTCAAGCCTTAGAAACCCTAGCTTGAAACTTATCAAACCCTTCAATCATGATGAGTTGACCTTGGAATCATCCTCATAGCATATCAATGCATCAATCCATGATCACATGGCCTTTGAATTAGGTCTCAACCCTCTCCAAATCATCAGTTGACCTAGGGTTGACCCAGTCAAACCCTAATTATACCACTCCTGGCTGAGTCTTCTTAAACTTGCACCATGACCTATCTAGGCTTCATGATGGCTTTCAAGACATCTCATAAGCTCTCTCAAGGCTTCAAGTCCTTCTTCATATCCTCAGAATCATCTGAGGAGCTTCCCACAACTCTCAAGTTAGGAGGCACACAACTGTGGTTTCAACCACTCTCTCTGAGAATCTTCTGACTTCTCTGACAAAGATACCAACCCTTGAACACTTGAATAACCTTCTTGGCTAGCTTCATAGTCTTGTGTAAATCATGATTGGTACTCACACCTCTTGATCTCCTGCACACATGTCAATGAAATGCAAATGATAATGCTAATGTGAATGAAATGAAACATAAGCTAAGTAAAGAAATGTTGGTCAAATTTTGGGGTGCAACAGAAAGCAGATGCACAAAGATAAATCAAGTGTGCGATTTTGTCTTTCAAAGACACTAATCCAAATGTTCAAGTTAACCTTTTACCGCATCATGGAGGAGCTTCTGTAAATATGGTGTATACCCTAGAAAATTCAAAATTTACGATGTACAGTTATTGAATGATAGTTTGGTATGTATGCACGAGAGGTTGGTCAGACACAATGTTTTTCCACCATATGATTATACTTCCTGCAGGATCTGTTCTAAAAGTCCTCGAGGGTGTGGAGTTGTGATAAACAACCTTCAAGATCTAATGGATAGAGGACTCATCAAATGTTACACAAATAGAGATGTTCCCCAAATTTCCCTCAGATAAATATGGTACATGGATGTCCAGGAAAATATGTCATCTATGATATCAGATTTTTCAGAGAATCATTAGTGAGGATGCATGTTAGTTTGACCAGAATGGCTTCCTTTGACCATAAAATCCATAATTTTGTTGCTTGCCAAATTTGTTCTGTGAATCCACAAGTATGTCCTCTTGTGTGACATAATATTCAAGGATTGTTGGATCAAATAGCTATCTCGATTACCTATGACAGAAACCCTGATGGTGATAATGATGATGACATGTTTGTTATAGTGCCATAGTTCAATGAGCTTGAATGTGTGGAGATCACCTATGATAGGAGAAGATCTTCAGTGACTCTTATGGTAATCTGTACGCCATGTCCGACTCCCCATGTCCCTGATAGGGCAGTTCCTTACAAATATAATGCTACCATGCTGGAATATGGGAAAAAAGTATCATTTCCTTTTTTGCCTTCAGTTGTTAACATTGTGGATGTTAGTAAGGTTACCAGAAGTGGGTGTGTGTTCGCTACACAACCTCATAAGAGGGCTGAAGTTCCTGCTAGGAATGATGGATCAAATTCTGTTGTAGGACAGTCCGGTGGTACCCGTCTCAATTCTGATTATGATGAAGTTCAAAATTTGATTAAGAAGATCGTCGACCAACTATTGTAGACCCCATCCAAAATCTCTTTGTTGTTATTATTAATGAGTTCTGAAGAACGCAAAGAAGCTCTACAAAAGGTCCTTGAATAAGCTTATGTTGACTATGATGTGACTATTGACCAATTTGGCAGAATTGCAGGAAATACAACAACGTGCAACAATTTAGGTTTTTGTGAAGAAAAGCTCCCAGAGGAGGGGAGAAATCACAATCCGGTGCTACACATCTCAATGAATTGCATGAATGATGCATTATTTAGTGTCCTGGTTGACACTGGATCCTTATTGAATGTTATTCCTAAGACCATTTTATCCCAATTGTCGTATCAAGGAGTTCTTATGATGTCAAGTAGAGTAATTGTCAAAGATTTTGTTGATTCAAGAAAAACTGTTATTTGCGAGGTGGATCCACTTATGACCATTGGACCTCAAACTTTTCAAATCACTCTCTAAGTGATGGACACCTCTGTAGCTTATATTTGTCTGCTAGGTCAGTCGTGGATTCATGAGGCTGGAGCGGTAACCTTAAAACTCCATTAAAATTTAACTTTTTTCAGGGAAGGAAAGCTGGTGGCGGTGTGCGGAGAGCAAGCCTTAGTGGTTTGTCATCTCTCCTATTTCTCATACATAGATGCTGATGAAGGCATTGGAACACAGTTTCAAGCTCTTTCCATTTCTGGAGGCAGTGCCAAGAAGAGCGGGGTGTTCATTTCGTCCTTGAAAGATGCTCGGCGAGTAGTAGAGAGTGGCTTTGCGAATGGATGAGGGTAGATTTTGGACTTACCAGAGAACAAATTATGAGAAGGACTTGGATTTTTTGTTGGTTCTACCAAGGATCCCAAAAGGAAATGATCATTGAAGGTGAGAAAAACACAAGAAAGGGGGGGGGGGGGGAAGGTTGAATTGGGGTTTTAAAAAAGAAAAGCTTTTTAATCACTTAATAAAAATCATTGCTAATGAACAACAAAGAAAAATGCAATTTGATTTTTATATTGGTTCACTTGAAAAACTCAAAGCTAATCCAGTCTACTCGCCAAGGTGATTTTGCCTTATACCCAAGGACTTAATTCACTATAATCAATTGATTACAACTACACTAGAAATTGTTGGTGACTAACAAACCACAAAGACACACAGTCTATGTCTTCTAAAGGATTCTGACCTAACTGGTCCCTTAAGGAAATACAAACAATAGTTGGATTACAATGTTGTGTTTATAAAGATTGCTTCTACACAAGCAGGTATAAACAAGTTAAAAGCATAATACACTTAAAGAAAGTTCTGCATAAATTTAGACAACAGTCTTGCAAATTACTTGCATACATTCCATTTTCTTCAAGTCTTCAAGTCTTTACATTTCTAGTAAAAAAGATCCGTTGAAGGGTAGATCTGGTATTCTTCATGAATGAAAAGCAAGTCAAAGGGTTTCTTGGACGCCTGAATTATATCAGACGGTTCATATCACATATGACTGCCACCTGTGGACCAATTTTCAAACTCCTCAGGAAGGATCAGCGTGTGTTTGGACAAATGATTTCTAGAAGGCGTTTGATAGTATCAAAGAGTACCTCTTTAAGCCTCCAATTTTGATCCTTCCTATTGAAGAAAGACCCTTAATAATCTATTTGACTATCTTTGAAGACTCCATGGGTTGTGTACTTGGTCAGTAAGATGAAACATGAAAGAAGGAGCACGTAATATATTACTTAAATAAGAAATTCACAGACCATGAGTCTCGATACTCTATGCTCAAGAAAAACTATTGTGCTTTAGCTTGGGCTGCTCGGCGTCTTCGTCAGTACATGCTGAATTACACTACTTGGTTGATTTCAAAGATGGACCCAATCAAGTATATCCTCGAAAAGCCTATTTTGAATGGAAGAATTGCCCGTTGGCGGATGTTATTGTTAGAGTACGATATTGAATATCATACTCAGAAGGCCATAAAGGGGAGTGTCTTAGCTAGCCACTTGTCTCATCAACCGATTGAGGATTACAGTCTATCAAATTTGATTTCCCAGATGAGGATGTGACGTATCTGAAAATTAAAGATTGTGAAGATCTGTAACCTGAATAGAGACCTGAGCTAGGATCCCAATGGGGTTTAATATTCAGAGATGTCAGTGCCTATGGAAAGGGAATTAGGATAATTATTGTAACTCCTCATGGATCCCATGTCCCATTTACTGCAAGATCGACCTTCGAATATAGAAACAACATAGTTGAATATGAAGTGTGCATCATGGGCCTTGAAGAGGCAATTAACCTGAGAATCAAGAATTTGGATGTGTATGGGGATTCTGCCTTAGTAATCAACCAAATCAAAGGAGAATAGGAAACTCTTCAAACTGGCTCGATTCCTTACAGGGATTATGCAAGGATATTGCTTCCTTTCTTCAACAAAGTTGAGTTTCATCTCGTTCCCCGTGACGAGAACCGAATGGCAGATACTCTAGAAATGTTGGCTTCCATGATTGTGGTGAACCGTTGGAATGACATTCCCAAGATTGACATTATGCGTCTTGACAGACCTATACATGTATTTGCAATAGAAGAGGTCAGTGATGATAAGCCTTGGTACCATAATATCGAATGCTTTCTCCAAAGACAAGAGTACCCACATGGGGCATCGAACAAAGATAAAAAGACATTGAGACAATTGGCTGGTAATTTCTTTTTGAACAATGATGTGATGTATAAGAGAAACTTTGACATGGTCTTGCTAAGATATGTAGACAAATGAGAAGCAAACATGTTGATGACTGAGATTCATGAAGGATCCTTTGGCACTCATGCCAATGGACATGCGATGGCGAAGAAACTTATGAGAGCATGCTACTATTGGATGAGAGTGGAGTCTTATTATTGCAAATTTGATAAGAGATGCCATAAATTTCAAATCTATGCTGACAAGATTCATGTACTACCAACTCTTCTTAATGTCATATATTCTCATTGGCCTATCTTTATGTGGGGAATTGATATGATTGGCATGATAGATCCGAACACTTTGAATGGACGTCGCTTCATTTTGGTGGCCATCGATTACTTTACCAAATGGGTAGAAGCTGCTTCATATGCAAATGTCACCAGACAAGTGGTCATCAGGTTTATCAAAAATCAGCTTATATGTCGCTATGGGGTCCCAAGTAAAATCATCACTAACAATGGGTCAAACTTGAATAATAAAATAATAAAGAAACTATGTGAGGAGTTCAAGATTGAACATCATAACTCTTCCCCGTATAGACCGAAGATGAATGGTGATGTCGAGGCTGCTAACAAAAACATCAAGAAGATTATTCAAATGATGATTGTCACATACAAAGACTGACATGAGATGCTACCATTTTCTTTGCATGGATATAGTACTTCAGTTTGCACATCAACAGGGGCAACACCTTTCTCTCTAGTTTATGGTATGGAAGCAGTGTTGCGTGTGGAAGTTGAGATTCCTTCAATGAGAGTTATGATGGAGGCTAAGTTGTTCGAGGCTGAATGGTGTCAGAGCAGATATGACCAACTGAACTTAATTGAAGAAAAGAGAATGACGTCTTTATACCATGGTCAGTTATACTAACAAAGAATAAAGAAGGCTTTTAACAAGAAGGTTTGACCTCATGAATTCAGAGAAGGTGACCTTGTCTTCAAGGAAATCCAGTCTTTCATCACTGATTCTAGGGGAAAGTGTACTCTTAACTATGATGGTCCATACGTTGTAAATAAAGGCTTCTTTGGCGGTGCATTAATTCTTAAAACTATGGATGGAGAGGAGATCACTTGTCCTGTGAATATTGATGCAGTTAAGAAATACTATGCCTAAAATCAAAAAAAGAATAACTCTCTAAGTTAAAAGCCCGAATGTTTAGGAAAAAATGAGCGTCTCGGTGGACTGAAAACCTGAAAGGGCGGTCCAGGAAAAAATTAGAGACAAAAAAGAAAAACATAATCCCGGTAGATTGAAAACCTGAAAGGGCAATCTAGGTAAAAGTTAGGGATCATGGCTTGTAACTGCATCAAACCAGATTGGATTGTTAAAAGCAACTTCTATCATCAAGGATTTCTTAGTCAACTCATCAGAAGCTCAAGAGCATTTTGGTACTTAAAGTTATTAGGGAGATAAGTGGTCATTACTTTTGAAGTAACCTTTCAATTATTTACCATTTTCCAAATTTTATAGTGATCCATGGAGTCACGCCATTTGCGGACTACCATTCAATTATTAAAGTTTGAGCATTTATCCATTTGTTTGCAGTTTTTATCTTTATTTATATCTTGCAAAATGTCTTTTTAATTTTGATAGCATTTTTGAAACAAAGTTAAATTTTTTTTTGCTTTTGCTGTTAAAATGTATATGTGTGTTTTACTATGATTTGTAAACACGGAAAAGGACATTAACGGTTACTCCAAGAATGGTTAAACCACAAAATGCAGAACTACGTTGTTCTTATCATATGCCTCGCATGTATCTCCAGTAACGAGTCTTGACTTTAGATAAGTTGTGACATGATGTGACCTAGGGAAGTCTCCCAGTTGACTCTTTTGAACTCAGCCTTTCCCAATGAAATGGATATTTATTTTATCCCCTATGAAGTCTTAAGGCTGGTATCTCCAACCGTGACTTTAATTCAAGTATATCCATTGGAACTTTCTTCCCCCGTGAAGCGGAACTCATGTTGTTATCCCTTAGTGGATCTTTGATATTTGGGTTATCCCCAAGTTAAGTATTTTCCTCTCCCCAGAGAGATTGGAGCCTTGAAGCATGGCTTTGTTTCATCTAAGGATTTTAAATCATCCCAGTGATGCTTCCATCTTGTTGAGATTTGCCGAGTATCCGGTTGAGATGTTTATTTCATCTCTAGTTTATCTCATTTCGTCTATTTTGTCAGCATTAAGCATATACATGACATACATTCATTCATGCCTATATACATGATACGTGTGCATACTGCACTTTCGTGATGATGTTTACTTTACTCACTTTGGTTGTGTTTATCCCCAGGTGACTTTGTTTTTTCATGTCTCCCAGTAGAGTTGTCAACCTTAAGCAGAAGTATATCCTTTCTAGTTCCCCACTGAGTTTATTCCTCGTGGAAGATTTTGCTTTAGTTTTCCTTTCCATCAGTGGATAGGATAAAACCCTATTTGAGATTATTCCTCATTGTCTAGAGTCTTGTTTGACCGTTTCTCTCCAGCTTATTCCTGGATTGAACCTTGGCCTCTGACAATTATGGTTTTGAATCTCTCTAGGTTGTTAAACCTAGATCGAGAGTGCATTTATTTTGCACCTTTGAATATTTGTATCTGTAGGAAGAATCTATTTATGGATCCCCATTGAAGATAACTTTTATTCCCCAACAGTATTGTTGTAACACTCTCTTGGAATTTTTGTCTAACTACAAGTGGTGGCCTCTTTATTTGAGTAACTTATTTTTTTCTCGAATTTTCTTTTGGATGGTAAATGAAAGTCTCTCTTCAGAACAATTTTTCTATCCCTAATAAAGTTATAAGATAATCAATTGATCATTCCTCAAATGGTGTCTCTCCGGAAGTTCTGTCAAAGAAATTTGTTGAAGACTCTTATAAGTGTTTTTTCTCTTTGTCTGAGATACCCTGTTACAAAAATTTTATTTGCTTCAATGCAATTTCAAACTACAGTTAATAATGCTCGCCAGTGAGCTCATTATCAAAATTTGCTTCCATCAAATGGAATCTCTCTGAGAAGTTTGGTGAAGACCCGTACAATTGATCTTTCTCTTTATTTGAGAAACCTGATTTTGTAAGTCAATCGGCCCGCATCTCTTTTGAAGATCCCCGATGAAGTTATAAATCTTCAGTGGAATTCCTAATCCCCTGCGAAGATATTTTCCCACAAGTGATTACTTTTTTAGGAGCTTATTTTAACCTTTTCAAGTGGAAGACTTGATTAAACAAGAAACAGAGACCCGTTCGCGGCTAGTGACCTGAAGCATTGGAGAAGTTTATTTCAACTAAGACCTGTTCGTGGCTTGTGACCTAAAGCATGGAAAGGTTTATTGTTACCCTTTTCAAGTGGAAGACTTGATTAAATAAGAAATTATAACCCGTTTGTGGCTTGTGACCTAAAGCATTGGGGAAGTTGATTTCAACTGAAACCTGTTCGTGGCATGCGTGTCAAAGCGTGGGGAAGTTTATTGTTATCCTTTTCAAATGGAAGAATTGATTAAAGAATAAACTAAGACCGATTCATGGCTTATGACCAGAAGCGTTGGGGAAGTTTATTACAACTGAGACCCGTTCGTGGCTTGTGACCCGAAGCGTGGGGATGTTTATTATTATCCTTTTCAAGTGGAATACTTGATCAAAGAAGAAATTTAGACCCGTTTGTGGCTTGTGACCCGAGGCGTGAGGAGATTTATTATCTTTTCAAACATATTATTTGATTATTCAAAATTTAATCCCATTATGGATATGGGAACATTTCATTATTCAATTGCCAGAGTTGTCAATCTTTCCCCAATGGAGTTGCAACCTTCTTCCCCAATATAATTTTCTCTTGTGGCACCATTCCCCCACAGAACTCTCGTATTGAATTCATATCATAAGCATTTTTTTGGTATCTTAGGGCCAAAAATTATGCATGTTTGTATTAAGTCCCACCTATCACGTCGAGACGAAGATTTCAATCTCCATATCTCCAGATAGAAGAAACTTAAATGGGGGCATTTATCACACCCTAATTTTAATCCTAATATTCCACCTCATTTGCATATTTTTTTACATAACATCAATCATGTCATGTGTGTGTTTTATGCATTACTAATTCCTTTGAAACTAAAGTATGTACCTTGAGTTGCTTTGACTAAAAGCTAACGTTTTGTCACCAAGAACCCATGAAGTTGACCAATCAAGAACTTATCTGATCCTCAACATATCAACATGATCAAGAGTTTAATTTCATCAACAATCAAGTACAATATTACATTGATGTCATTTCAACAAGCTCCAAGTCATCTAATGCACCAAATTAGGGTTTTGACCAAAGTCAACTCTGAGTTGACTTTATGAGCAAGGTATGATCTCACACCTCAAGGCATGGTTTAAAGGCCTAAATAACATTATCTTAGTCCATTTATATGTTTGGGTTGGTTCAAGAGGCTGGATTCATTGATGATTGAAGAATTCTAGTTCAATTGAGAAAAGTCAACTTCTAAGCAAAGTCAAAGTTTGACTTTTGAGATTTTTGGCCAAACATGGACTCCACAAGTCAAGGATCATGAATATATGGATGAAATTTGGATTTGATCATTTTTTATCAAATAAATCATTAAAATATCAAGATTTGAAAAAATTAGGGTTTTGGAAAAATTCCTAAGTATAAATCTTCATGGTCAAATGACCTACTTTCGAAGAGTGTAACTTCTTCCTCAAGTATACAATAAAAAAATTGAACGCTACTTTGAAAGATGGTATTTGATACTAAAAATTGGTAAAAATTTCAAGCCAAAAGCCTTCTTGGATTGGAAGTTATTGATGTTCAAAGTTGGAGTTTCAAGTTGTTTGAAAATCTAAAACACTTAAAACAATTTCTTTGTTTTCAGCATGGTCAAGTACATGACTTTGAGGATTCTTTGTGAACAATTCAAGCCACCTCTTTTGATTCTTAATAGCTGAAATTAAAGACCTTATTTCATACTTCATTTTGGTGAAAAAATGGATCCAAAAACCTTTACCAATTGAAAGTTTGGATTTCGTCATGATCAATCTAGTTCAAGATGAACAAAATCTGCCTAAGTCCTAACCAGTTTGTTGTGCCCGAATTGGATGAGGTTTTTGGCCACTTTGGAAGCTCTTTTTCAGTAAGTGATCAACTAGTAACTTGTTCCTCTCTATGATATCTTAACATTGGTACCAAAATCTGCCACAATTGATCTTCGTTCACCATAGATAACCTTGGTCCAATGTGCTATCTTGACATGACTTTGGACATCGCATAAAAGCACCTTTTGATCACCAACCACTTTCCTTGATTCAAAGAAAACTTGATCTAAAATAAAACCAACTTGTACAACTTGTGCAGCTCATGGAAACTTGTGAAAAAATGTCAACTTAGGAGCCAGGAAAGTGAAAAGCACTTTTGTACTTGATTGTCCAACTTTATGACTTTGATCATGATCCATCAAATAATGTTATCATCCATTGATCCTTTGTTGAACCATTTCACTATAAAAGGAGCACCATATCAGATGCAAAACCACACACCAAGAGCATTCAAACCTCAGCATAACAATCAAACACACATTGAAGCATTTCAAAGTGTTATTCATTTCATCACAAAAACTGCCAAAATCCATTGTTCTTAAACACTCAATGTTTTCACTCAAACAAATCACAAATACCTCACATGACTTGATGAAACTCACCAAAACACTTCACTCCATCTCAAACCAGAAGCCAACTCATTGGCCACTATTATTGACTAAAGAGCCAAAGCTTTGAATCTCTCTACCCTTGCCTTTCCCTTCCATTCAAACACATCAAACACTTTCCAAATGCACCATAGATACTTTCCAAATCATTAAACATGACTTGTAACACCTCCAATCTCATAAGAACTAACGACACTTCAAGGAAAGCTGAGCATTCTAACACCTTTCTGGGAGTTCATTGGAGTTAAACACATCATCATCCTTCACCTAGGGCAGCTTTAAAGGTGCATCAGACACTCTTTAATAAGTTAGCTTCTTGACTTTTCAAACTTCATGATACAAGCATCGTTTTCATTCATGTGAGTTACCATTCTGTTTGTCATGATGTAAGGATCAAAAACCCTAAGTTATTGTAGATTGATTGTGCAAACATGACATTTAATATATGTTAGAAGAATTATGATTTTTCTGGTAATATCTGAAGTTGTTGAGATGTAGGAAAAATAAATGAAATTTGAATGCATAGTTAGATTCCTTGTCAAATTTTGAGTGAGATGATGTCTCTATTTGCCATGTTTGGTTCTTGAATCATGAAATTGTATTTTTGAATTTTAGATGTTCTTGAGGTTGAAGATGATCAGCTTCACGCGTTTTCAGTTTTAAAACTTTGTTTTATATATATTTTATTAATGCGCATATTTTGACAAGGCCAATGGTCTGGCTCAGTGGTTGGTTGATTTTGTGAAGGGAATCATAGGGAGTGGGTTCGAACCTGGACGCCCCCCACTTTCTTTTTATCACTTGTTTTTTTATATATTTTCTTTCCTTCCCATTTTATTTATCTCCTTTTTTTTAAAATTTTTATTTAATCTTTTAACTTTATTTTAATACACCATTTAAATACTTAAAAATATTTTTATTATTTTATTTGCACTTATTTAATTTTGTTACATTAAACTTTTTAAATAATATTTATTAGTATTAATTATTTCTTTTATTCTAATTTAAACTTCAAAAATCACAAAGAAAACATTTTTGTTTCTTTTATTTTATCTTCTTATTTTTTTAACACCTAAAAATTCACCTCTTAATCATTTGCTAGGTCTTGTACTTATGGATGTATTTCTTTTTAATTTGTCATTTGTTAAGTACTTTAAAAATTATTCTTACTTGTGACATTTATACTTTGTTCTAAATTGTTCTATGAACTAGGGTTTGTTGATTGCTTGTTTGACCAAATTATTGACCCAAGTTGTGTTTTATTCTTTGTTCCAATGTTGAATGTTGTCTTCTATGATAACATTATGGAGATGATGATATTTTTTGTCTTTAGTGTCATGTTAATCTTATCTTTGTTTATATCATGTTCTAAGTATACCTTTGTCCATGTATTAATGTGTTTTTTTTAAACTTGCCTTGATAGTTAATGGATCTATGTCTCTTGTTCATATGAATGTTAACTAGTGTCTAAGCATGCCTTGATCAAAATTTGTTGCTTGTGCATTCCTGTTGATTCATTTTAGTCCATACTTATGCTATGTTTTTAAAGTTGTTCTTTGTTGGATCATATGTCCATGAGTTGTGTTGATACACCATGTTTCTCATACTTGTTTTTCTTGCTGAATGTTTGTATATACATGTCCACTTTGTTTTAGTGTTGCCTGATCCATGACGGGGGGGGGGGGGGGGGGGGTATTTTTTGTTGACATTATATCATTTTGCATATGCGACTTCTTCTTCTTATGTATCGTTTGCATGATTTATTATTTTTAGCATGTTACCTCTTAGGAAGTTTCCCTTAGGTCAAATTCAACTTTAGATGGTTCAATTAGGTTCTCCTCTTCTCAAATTCAAAATCTCTTTCAAAAGCAACCCTGACCTTAAGTCATTGATTTTCTAAAATCTTTTTTCAATAATTGCTTCAAGATATCTTAAGCATATTCAAACTTTTTCATAAAGAGTAAAAGACACAAACCTTATTCAAACCTTTTTCCACTCTGGCTTTTCAATTTAAAACCTTTTCAAATATATTAGACATTAGTCATCCTTAGTTGAAATGTGTTGCACCCCAAAATATGCCCAACATTTCTTTACCTAGCTTGTGTTTCATTTCATTCACATTAGCATTATCATTTGCATTTCATTGACATGTATGCAGGAGATCAAGAGGTATGATTACCAAACAAGAGCTATGCAAGACTATGAAGCTAGCCAAGAAGGTTATTCAAGTGTTCAAGGGTAGATATCTTTGTCAGAGAAGTCAGAAGATCCTCAGAGAGAGTGGTTGAAACCAAGAGGGTGTGTCTCCTAACTTGGGAATTGTGGGAAGACCTCAGATGATTCTGAAGCCAGGAGGCTGGACTTGAAGCCTTGATAGATCTTATGAGATGTCTTGAAAGCCATCATGAAGCCTAGACATGTCATTGTGCAAGATTAAGAAGCCTCAGTCATGAGTGGTGTGATTAGGGTTTGACTGGGTCAACCCTAGGTCAACTGATGATTTGAACAAGGTTGAGACATAACTCAAGGGCCATGTGATCAAGGATTGACACATTGAGATGTTATAAGGATGATTCCAAGGACAACTCATCATGATTGAAGAGTTTGAGAAGTTTCAAGCTAGGGTTTCTAAGGCTTGACAGTGTAAAATCCCCTAGTTTGACCCCTATCTTCAAGGCAGTTTAGCTCAATATATGATTGTCATCTCATCTTGCACCCAACATGAATGATGTAGAGCTTTCTCTTAGCTTTAATTTGAGTACTAGAAGTCCTTGATAGGATTTGTATAACTCCAGTTATGACTTTGACAAGTTACAGGTCATTTGAGGTATGTGAATCTGGGGGCTTGAAAGTTACCCAACTTGCATCAAACTTTTGCCTAAGAAGGATGATTCCTATGAACTTTTGGTCAACATGAATGTTGTTCCTTATACTCTTAGCTTTCTAGAGAGTACTATAAGTCCTTGATAGGATTTGTAGACCTCAAGTTATGGCTTTGACAAGTCAAGGGCATTTTGGTCATTTGGAGATTACAGGTCATTTCAAGTATAAGGCCATAACTCCTATTTCCAAGCTTCAAATGGAAAAATGTTCAACATCAAACTTGTTCAAAATGATGTTTTAAGGCTATTAAAGAGGTCATGAGATGATGGAAATGCTTGTAGCTCAAAGTTGCAAAAATAACCTAAAATAAGGGTATAAGTTAAATGAATCAAAGTTGGAAATTGATATTTTCAACCTACACATCCAAACCATGGCATGTAATATATCATTTTGACTCTAGAAAACATTTTAAGAACATTGGTTTAGCCATATTTTTTAATTGAAATTCAATTGGTGGACTTGCTTTGAAAAGTGATTACTTACATCATAAGTAACATGTGCAAAACATAGAATCAAGGCATGAGCAAGGCCCTTTGCAAGCTAAACACCTTCAAAATGTCACTAGGGGAGAAATTGGAAGTGAATGAGGTTGGTCTCAAGCTGCAAAAAGAGCTATGCATATCATGATATGTGATTGAAAATCTCATGACATGAGAGATTGAAACTCTCATTAGAAGGGTCTAGAGGGTTCTAGATCACTCATACATCATCTATATATTGAGCAGAGGTGATCCAATGCAAGGGTTGGTGATGATTGAAGGAGAGAGCATAGATTGAGATTTCTTGGCTTGCAATTGGATTCGGTTCCACCAAATTCTTCACTTTCCATCCATTTTCTCGATTGAAACTTATTCCATGGATGCTAGGGATTGAATCCAGATCATAATCAAGAAGAATTAATGGCTAATTGATGTTCTTGAACTCAGAATTTTCCACCTACAACTCACCATCAGATTTCAAGATTTAGGAGCTATCAACCGGTTCTTTTGCATACAGAAGCAAGGAGAGGATCCATTGATCGTGTCTGGAAGGTTGGAGAGCTTGAATTGAAGGTTTAGTGCATCTGTTCATCCAAGATTTTCAGGTTAGTAACTTTCTTCCTCTAGCATGAATTAGGTAGAATCAAGATGAATTAAGGTGTTAGATGCATTGTAGAACAGTGTAGGAACGATTTCAGACCATTAATTTGAGAATTAGTGACCAATTTAGGGTATTACCATTTTCGGTTGAGAATTCGATATGGCGAATCTTGAGGTTTTAGAGAGAATTAAAGGCATGAATGAATTCGTGAGGGAATTTGGGACATGTTTCATTAAGGGATCGTGGCCTATGGTGGACTTTATGATGAACTAGGGTTGTGGAATGGTGACCGGAGCACCACCGGTGGTGGCCGGAGCTGGGCGCGAAGTTCAGAGGTTCAAAAGGTAGAAGATGACCCTAGAGCCATTGGATGGGGGTTCGACTTTGACTGAGTGAGTGATCCAACGACCACGTTTTGATTTCAATTTGTGAAGGAGTTCTGATTATGAAACGCACCGTTTCATTTAATTTGTGGTTCTGGGCTTAGTGGAAAGATTGTTATCCCCACCCCCCTGAAGGCCCAATCCGTTATTTGAATTGTGTATCAATGCTATCTGCACCGTGTGCTTGTCTATTTTTGTTTGATTTTCATTATTTTTTCATTTTATTCATGGTTCTTGGAAAAATCATATAAAATTGAAAATTAATCCAATTAATCCCGTTCTTTTTGCATTTTATTCATGATTGAGTCTAGTATTTTTTAGATAAAAAATATTTTCATTTCATGCATTTTCTGATTTTTATGGGAATTTTACATTTTTAATTGATATTAAAATGGTTATGTTTGATACATAATTTTGTGGAATTTTGTGTGATCATGTGGTGATGACTTTGATCCTAATTTTTTTGTGTGTGATTAGGTTAGACATGTATGCTCCCATAGCATTTTTCTCACATTTTTTTGATGAACCTAGATGGTAGTTTAGGTTGAAACCTTTAGAAGTCCCATTTTTAGTGTTTATGGTTGATACTTTAGGATTTAGATTTAATTTTAGGACTTAATAGATGATTTAGTCCCTGGTTTTTGTATGAGGCATTCTTAATTGAATTAGGATCCCTTAGGAATTTTTGTAGAAATTTATAGGATAGTTTCCTATTTTTGGTTGATTTTAGTTTAGGTGCAAGTTTTAGATGATTCTAAGGCACTAACTCAACTAGACTAACTTCTTTAGTCCCCTTAGGTTAGGGTTTTGCTTTGTTTGCCTTTGGTTGAGATTGAAGACAAGTTGAAGACAAGATGAGGATGCTTGAAGTTGCTTGAAGTTGCTTGAAGTTGCTTGGAGTTTGGAATTGCTTGTGCCTGAAGGTGTCTGATGAAGATTTAGGAGATAGGAGACATAGGGAGAGCCTTAGAGTTAGAATGATTTCTTTCACAAATATGGAAAGCATCTTGTGCTTACATTCCTCCAAATGACTAAAAGTCCTTCTCAGATTTCACATCCCTCCTTTGGAGGGATGAGTGGCTTTATCTGGGAAGTAGAACTTTGAGGGAACCAGTCTCTCATAATGATGAACCGTTACAGGCTTCCCTTGGTTGTCAATAAGCTGTTTATCATTTTCACTCATTCTGTTAAATCAATTGTCTCCTGGTTTGAGTATCTTGAGAGGCGTTGGACTTGAGTTTGAAGATGAGGACTTCATTGAAGAGTGTGGAAGAGGATGATTCCTTGAGCATTACCATTTCAGCTGGAGCTTGAAGAGCTTGAAGACCAAGTTGATACTTGAAGACCCAATGGAGATTGAGTGAAGAGTTGAGGCTTAGAGAATTGAAGGATGAAGTTGACACTTCCAGGTGATTGAAGACTACTCTGTGAAGCTGAAGCTTGTAGATGAAGAAGACCAAGTTGATACTGGTAAAGCAGAGAGAGCATAAGATTGAAGACTAGGTTGATACTTATGAAGAGGATTCAATTGAGATAGAGTGAAGAGCTGAGGCTTGAGGAATAAAGGATGAGTTGTTACTCACATTGATGCACTGAGAGCCTGAAGGAATCAAGTTGATGCTTGTAGAGTGAAGCCTGAGGGTGGAGTTAACTGGAAAGCTGAAGCTTGAAGAAGAGAGAACAAGTGGATATTTATGTTTGATGGGTTGAACCCTGGAGAAACAAGTTGATACTTGTCATGAAAGATGATAGCCTTGAAGGGTGATGGAAGTCTGAAGACTGGGTTGCTGTTAGAAGAGCTGAAGCTTGAAGTTGTAGGAGTGGTTGATTTGCTTGCTTTTCTTGTCTGTTTTCTTTTCTGTGCTGATGTGCCTTGTTTGATTTGCTTGATGCATTAGAATAAGTCCATATCTAGACTGACTGTAAGCTAGGCGCATAATTGCACTAGAGGTTGAGTTGCTCCCTCTGCTTGTATTGTTACTGTATGGCTTTGCTTGCGGGTATTCGGTAGAGCCCTGCTCCCTTGCCCATGTGGTTTATTTTGCTTGATAGCATGTTATTCCTTCTGTATGATTGCAGTTGTTATTCCATTTTGCTTGATAGCATGTTATCCCTTCTGTATGATTGCAGTTGTTATTCCATTTTGCTTGATAGCATGTTATTCCTCTGTATGATTGCTGTTATTCATATCTGGCTTGAGGATGAGATGAGTTTGTGGAGGCTGACACCCCACACACATTTCCTCCCTCACTTGCATTGCATGCATTTTACAGTCGTTTACTGTATACCTGTTTACTGTTTAAGCTGATGCTTTACCTGTCTCTATTTATCATTGACATGATCCCTTAGGACTCTCATTTCCTTTGATAAGGCAGTGATGATAGAACTTTAGGTTGAAACCTATGCATGATAACTTCTAGGAGTTCCCTGTTTCAAACCTCAACCATACGATGAATCCTTGGCATGACAACATTAGGACTTGATAGTCTCCCCGTTAGTTGAACCCTTCTCTTCTCATCTCAAAACAGCTTAAAATACAGTAATCATGAATGATTTCTTTCGTACGTTACGAGCCTTAAGCTATCTGAGAAAGGATTGTTGGAGAGCTTCTTTTCAACAGTCTGGATGTTTAGTATGGCACCCTTTGGGTGACATGCGATGCATTCACTCTCAGGTCATAGTCTTTAGTGCGATTGAAATTGCAAACGCAATAAAAAACACTTCTTCCGTAAAAGACAGAAAACAAACTTCAAACCTTTTTTTCCCCGTGGGCCCATAATCCAAAGGAAAGCTTTTCTAAAGAAAAGAGTGTCGTTAAACTTCAGCGCCAATGCAAACAGGCTTTGTCCCTAACTGCTAGAACTGCTGTTTAACCCTACTCGATAAAACAGATGAATCTGAATTCCCGTAATCCGTATTAGCCCGAACTACGTAAGCTCTGATCTCTCATACCTGTTGAGAGTACGTAGGCACAATACTAACGTGTTGGCGAGCCACCTTCCCCGTAACCCATCGTAGGTCGAACTACGTTGACTCTGATTTCTCATTCTCTGATGAGAATACGTAGGCATAAAGTGCGACGCTTTGCCGAGTCACTTTTCCTTTTAAGCCAACCTTGATAGGTAGATAGATAAAACCAACTCGTCCAGTAAACACAACAAGCGCGGATCCCGTCAAGTACGACGGACGTGAGGGGTGCTAATACCTTCCCCTTGCGTAACCGACTCCCGAACCCAGACAACGGTTGCGACGACCTTGTCTTATACCTTTTCGTCAGGTTTTTCCGATCGTTTCCTTTCCCGTTCTGAGGGATAAATAACGAAAGGTGACAACTCTTCTGTTTTGCCGGCACCTTATTTTCGCGGAAGCGACAACTGGAGACTCTGGTGGGGACTTGATAGTTTCCTGGGATCCAACGTCCCGAATGCGAGTCAGTTTGGGGATCCGACGTCCCCTACGAGAGTCAATCCTAGCGCTTGTATGATTACTTGCTGGGTTGTGTTTATTTATCGCATTTTATTTCCCGCACTTTATTTTCAGTATGATATGATTATCTATGCTGTTGTGGGAGGGGCATTCTGATGAGTGAGAAGCCAGACCCAGGCTTGAGTGAACATAGCATTAGTTGTGGAAATTAGTGGGCGCGTGCTTGCTTGGCAGGCACTAGTGTCTCATGAAATCCACGCTCAGACGAGGTTCTCCTGGTTGACTTCTTTTTCAACCCTTTGGGTTGAGGGGGTTGTTGGTTTGGAGGATTGTCGACTCTGGGGACCGATCATTTGGGATTCAGCCGAGTGAGGCCGCTTCATGAGCTGGTGATGCCACACCTTCTAGGTATCGTATCATCCCTCTTGAATGTCGGTGATGCTGATGACCGCATAGGATGCCGAACTTGTGTCAGTTTAGGTCCATACCTGTGAGCAGGGTTGCGTTTGTTGCAGGAAACCTTGACCTTCAGACTACTTGGTTTTCTGGATAGTGAATCAGTGTTGTTGGTATCAGAGGTCCTCATTATCAGATGTTTGTTCTTGACAGAGCAGAGTTATGGTCCTGTATCAGAGGTCCTCATTATCAGATGTTTGTTCTTGACAGAGCAGAGTTATGGTCCTGTATCAGAGGTCCTCATTATCAGATGTTTGTTCTTGATAGAGCAGAGTTAGGGTCATGTATCAGAGGTCCTTATTATCAGATGTTTGTTCTTGACAGAGCAGAGTTTTGGTCTTGTATCAGAGGTCCTTATTATCAGATATGTGTGTTCTTGACAGAGCAGATTTGTGGTCCAATACCAGGGTTTTCTTCTTATCAGATATAGTGGTTGTCCTTGACAGAACGACATCATGGTTTTGTTGATACATAATCTCCACAGCACAGTTGCCTTGATCTCCTGCTGCATGATTGCATTTTACATTACTTTGCATACTCATTTGCATTTCATTAACGTGTGTCTGTGTTGCAGGTACCGGTTCCCCCCGATTCAGGATTTCTTGCCTCCTATTGTATTGCTATGGGTTCTCTGAGGAAGACCGTGGCTTACAAGCTCCCTGCCCCTGATGTGATTCAGCTGACTGGTTTGATTGCTTTAGCAGATGATTCTGTGAGAGATGAATTCAGAAAGTCTTACGGAAAATTGCTCAGTTTGGTTCGTAAACCTTCTGCATTCGAGTTGAATGGATTGCACGCTCTGCTGCAGTTCTACGATCCTCCGTTGAGATGCTTTACTTTCCAGGATTTTGTTCTCGCACCCACGCTAGAGGAATATGCTGATTTGTTAGGTGTGCCTATCAAGAGGCAGATGCCCTTTGTTCATATGGATGTTGAGCCTGATCTGGCTAGTCTAGCTCCTTCACTTCATCTGGATGCCTCCGAGTTGGTGTTGTCTAGTTGGAACAAGGTTCCCGGTTTCTCCTTGCAGTTCTTAGTGGGAAAGGCTCAGCAGTGCGCCAAAGACGGATGTTGGGTCGTGTTTAACGCCATCCTCGCTCTGTGCATATATGGCATCATTCTGTTCCCCAATACGCCCGACTTTGTGGACTTCGACGCCTTCCGCATCTTTGCTTCAAGGAATCCAGTCCCTACCTTGATAGGAGATGTCTACCATTCTATCCACTACAAAAATGAGAATAGAAGGGGTAAGAATGTCTCGTGTTGTGTACCCCTGCTTTATAAATGGCTTGATAGTCATCTACCCAAGAGGGGTCCCTTTGCTTCGTCTGCAGTCACAGCTGAGTGGTCCGAGCGTTTGATAAGTCTATCAGCGGAGGATATTGACTGGTTTGACAGAGATAGGTTGGGTACCGAGATTACCTTCAGCTGCAGCGGGTTTCTGAACGTGCCTTTGATAGGCAGGAAGGGTTGTATAAACTATAATCCGTCTCTGCTGGTTCGACAGTTTGCTTATGCTTTGAGAGCTCCGCCGAAGGATGAAGAGGTACAGGAATCTCTGTACCTCACTGGTCTTCTAGAGGGGGATATGTTACCTAAGCTTCAGCGCGCTTGGAATGGTATCAGTAAGAGGGGAAAACCATTGCTGGGGAGAAGCAATAGTCAAGCCTACCCTCCGTATGTGGCATGGATCAGAGCCAGAGCAGATGCTATAGGGATGTCGTTTCTTCCTGCCAAGCCAGAAAGCCCTCCAGTGATTGAAGAGCCTACTACCGTACCCATTCAGCAGCATAATCAGGTGTTAGCTGAGAGAGATGAATTGAAGAGGGCAAATGAAGAACTGGAGAAAGAATTGGCTCAGCTCAGAAGCGAGAGAAACGAAGCCGTTCATTCCTTCAAGAGGCAGACAGAACTGGTGAACCAGTTGGGGACAGATTTGACTAAGCAGATAGTCGAGCGTGAACGCATGGGTCGAGACTTCAAAGCTGTCAACGATGTACTGGCCACGAAGAAGCAACACTTGGACGAAGCGTATCGGAGGATATCCAAGTTCAACCAACACTGGAAGGCCTCCCTAGCCACCCGGAAGGAGCGGGAGGACAAGCTGACGCAACAGATCTCCAAGCTGAAAGCCCGGGTGAAGGCTAGTGAGAAGAGGTTTGATGAAGAAACCGCTCGCAGATATGCCGCTGAAGGCCAGCTCAACAAAGCTCTTGCTAACCTGAAGGAGCGCAAAATGACGTTTGAATTCAAGAAGCGGAAGCTAGAAGATTGTTTTGGCGAAGGAGCATGGGAAGATTCGGTCCAAGGTCTTCAATACACCATTATGCAGAGGGAGCTACTCGTCGAAGGGTTACTCACTCGGCCTGATCATCAAGAAACGAAAGGGTTGTTAGAAGAGTTTCGCACCCATGGCCGTGCTTGACTATTTGTATTCCTTTTGTTTGATCATTGTTGTATGCTGACCATCACCAGGCTTGTTGGCTGGGGTCATGCTATTGATTCATCTTGTACTCTCTGACGTTGTGTACTGCCTTGATGGGCTTTCTTTCTATATATGAGATGTTATTTCCATGATTGGACTCAGACTTCTTACTATTAGCACTGGCACTCAGGCACTAGGATCGGGGGAAATCTCCCTAACGCACAGACACACGTTTGCATTTGCATGAAGCATTTGCATAACGAGCACTTTGTTGTTTTTTCCTAACCCTTTTGTGTTTTCAGGTTGTTTCAGGTTATTCCAGGATTGATCAGAGACCTATCCACCTTTATCCGACCAGAGCAAATCAAACCAGAATCATGGAGCAAGTGCAAACTGATGTTCAAGAACTCCGCGAAAGAATGGACCGCTTCATGGAGCTCATGCAAGCGATCGCCAATGGCCAGGATCAGCTTAGAACCTTGGTTCAGCCTCTGATTTCAAGGGTCGATAGCAATGGCATACTCCATGGTGGGACCGTGCCTACTCCTCCACCTGTGGAAACTCCTCAGAATGGCGTCCCCGTGACCGGGGGGAACGGTAGTGCCAACGGCAATGTGATAGCTAACATGGGACTCAATGGCAATATGACGGGCGTCGGTAATGGGAATTTTGAAGCTAATGTCAATGTGGGCAACGACAATGCAGGTGTTGGGAATCTGTTCGGGCCTCAGCCATGGTTAGAAGACCGTCAAGACGATGTGTTCTCTCAGAGAGGTGCTGAAGGGGAACTGACTGCTGAAGCACGTCTAAGGATCAAGGCACTCGAGGATAAGATGAGAAATATCGAGAACCAGAACACCCTGGGCGTTGATATGTCCAAGTTGGGACTGATTGCTGATTTCAAGGTGCCTCCCAAGTTCAAGGTACCTGACTTTGAAAAGTACAAGGGCACCACTTGCCCTCGCGTCCATCTGAGATTATACTACCGGAAAATGTCAGCTCATCCCGAGGACGAGAAGTTGCTGATGCACTTCTTTCAAGACAGTCTGTCTGGGCCCTCCCTGGAATGGTACATGAGTCTGGAGCCTACCAGTGTGCGCACGTGGAAGGACCTTGCTGAAGCATCCGTGCACCACTACCAATACAATAGTGACTTGGCTCCGAACCGAGTCCAACTGCAGAATCTGTCGCAAAGGAACAACGAAGGGTTCAATGAATACGCCCAGCGATGGCGTGAGTTGGCAGCCAGGGTTCAGCCGCTGATGGTTGAGCGCGAGCTTGTGCAAATGTTTGTAGCCACCCTCCCAGGGGTTTATTATGAGAAATTGGTCAGCGGTATGTCTGGAACCTTCCAAGATCTCATTATCACGGGTGAGCACATCGAAAATGGGATCAAACTGGGGGAAATTCAAGGTGATTCATCCTCAGCTGGAGGAGGCGGAAAGAAACCTTATAGTGGCAAAAGACGGGAAGGAGAAACGAGCGCCGTGACCAACGCTCGAAGGAAGGGTAAAGGCCCTCACCAGCAGGTGGCCAGTATAACTATCCCGGCAGTTCAACATCCACAGCAGCAGCAGCAACAACCGAATCAACAAGGGTACAGAAAGTATCAGAACAGGGCACCTCTGTCGAGCTGTCGCCTCGAGACACCGCCCATGTCCTATGCTCAGCTATTACAGACTCTGCTCCAGTTACAGCTGATCCAGAAGAGAACCTTGGCTCCCTTGACAGGGGCACCTCCGCCGAGTTATGACGCGAATGCAACTTGCGAGTTTCACTTAGGGGCACCAGGCCACACAATAGAGAATTGCAAAGCCTTCAAGCACAAGGTGCATGACATGGTGGACGCTAAGATCATCAACTTCTCAGATAATGTGCCAAACGTCACGCATAACCCTATGCCGAATCATAGGGGAGGTGGAGTAAACGCCATTATTAAAGACGAGAGTTTGGATTTGTTGACTGACGTCAGAGATCTGAAGACACCGCTTAGCTTTGTTAAGACTAAGCTGATGAAAAAGGGTTTCTTTCCAGGTTGTGGAGAGCTGTGTATGGGCTGTGCGACTAGTCCTGATGGATGTGAACAGTTGATAGAGGGAATTCAAAGTCTGATGACTGAAGGGATCCTACAGTTTAGCCGGAGGGCTGAAAGTGGATCGAGAGAGGTAATGTTGAAGCAAGATGATGAGGTTGCCACCATCACCATCCCTCGCCAGACGATAATTATTTCTGCACCCAGACCGCCCATGATTACCATCACCAAAGCTGGACCAATACCGTTCGAAAGCACTAATGTTGTCCCATGGCATTATGGGGCAGAGGTCTACTGCAACGGACAGAAGTTGGAACTAGAACCGTTTGGATCGTCTGTGGAGAACCTTGCGGGAATCAGCGGAATCACTCGCAGCGGGAGAGTGTTTGCACCACCAGAGGTCGTGGCAGACAAAGCGGACAAAGCTGACGCAACTGATAAAGGAAAGAGTAAAGTCGTTGAAGAAACCCCTCATGGGGTAGAAAAAGACTTACTTGTTAAAGACGCCGAAGAGTTTATGCGGTTGATTAAAAAGAGTGACTACAAGATTGTGGATCATCTCCATCAAACACCCTCGAAGATTTCCATTCTGAACCTGTGCTGTGTTTTGAGGCGCACCGCAATGCGCTGCTAAAGGTGTTGAACACCGCATATGTACCGCAGGAAATATCGGTAAACCAGTTGGAAGAGGTCGTAACCCACGTGAATGCTGGAAATGGGTTAGGGTTCACTGACCTAGAGCTGACGCTGAAGGGGAGGAAACACAATAGCGCCCTGCACATCTCGATAGAGTGTAGAGGAACGATTATGTCCCACGTGTTGGTGGACACGGGGTCGTCGCTCAATGTTCTTCCGAAGAAGGTATTAATGAAGTTAGATACTCGCGGAGTGATTGGCACACCCAATGATCTGGTTGTGAAAGCGTTCGATGGAACCAAACGCCGTGTTTTCGGGGAGGTGACGTTGCCAATCCAAGTCGGGCCGGAAACATTCAACGCGATCTTTTACATTATGGACATCATGCCTGCCTACAGTTGTCTCTTGGGCCGGCCATGGATCCATTCGGCGGGTGCCGTGACCTCCACGTTGCACCAGAAACTCAAGTATGCTGTCGGAGGTAGCATCGTGACTGTATGTGGCGAGGAAGACATAATGGTGAGCCATTTGTCGTCCTTCAAATATGTTGAGATGGACGGGGAAAACCACGAAACCCTATGCCAAGCGTTCAAAGCTGTTAAAGTCAAGGACGTAGCTCCTGTAGCCACTGAAAAGCCAGAGATGACTCTCTCTTCCTTCAAGGAAGCCCGGGCCGTTGTCCAGGCCGGATCTACCCCAGGCTGGGGGCGAATTTTGGAGATACCTAACAAGCAAGACAAGTTCGGGTTGGGATATTCTCCTGGAGTTGAAGCCTCCTCTTCTAGCAGTGCGTCACGAGGTAAAGGGCCGATCCAGTTTACCAGTGGCGGGGTGATATTTGAAAGCGTCACCACAGTGTCTGAAGACAGCGGAGATAGCGACTGTGACTTAGACTCTTGGATCCAGCCAAGCAAGCCAGGCGAGAGCCTCAACAACTGGCCCGTCAGGGATATCATCCAGATGACAAGCCAAGAGTAATGATTTACTTTTTTCAATCATTGTACAACCCTATGTCCTACCCGGGGCATAGTGGTTTTATTGTCAGGGCCTCGTTTGATTATGTACATGCATTTTATCAATAAATCAAAAGGCGTATTTCTTCGCATTCAAATATTGTGATCTCTGTTACTCCTGTTTTATATTTGTTTTGAAAAACAATAAAATGGCAATGGGGTTTGTGCTAACCTGCATATCCTTGTTTTAAGCTTAACCCTTGTTATTGCAGGATCCACATGGCAGATGACATCGACTCTGGACCTTCTACGACTCACTTCGACTTCGATTGCCCGATCTATCAAGCCGAAGAAGAGATTGATGAAGACGAAGACCTTCCTGAAGAGTTGGCCCGCTTGTTGAAACAAGAAGAGAAAGTTATTCTGCCTCATGAAGAGGAGATCGAGATTGTGAATTTGGGTTCTGAAGAATTTGTCAGGAACATCAGGATAGGGGCTGCATTGCAGAGTGATGTCAAGCAGAGATTGGTCGAGATGCTAAGAGAGTATAATGACGTCTTTGCTTGGTCATACGAAGATATGCCCGGACTTGATACTGACATCGTGGTCCACCACTTGCCACTGCGAGAAGATTGTCCTCCCGTTAAGCAGAAGCTTAGGAGGACGCGACCAGATATGGCCGTTAAGATCAAAGAAAAAGTGCAAAAGCAGCTCGATGCTGGCTTCTTAGCGGTCACTACTTACCCTCCGTGGGTCACCAACATAGTGCCTGTACCAAAGAAGGATGGTAAGGTACGAATGTGCATCGATTATCGGGATTTGAATAGGGCGAGCCCTAAAGATGATTTCCCGCTGCCTCATATTGATGTGTTGGTCGACAATACAGCTCAGTTCTCCGTGTTTTCGTTCATGGATGGCTTCTCCGGCTACAATCAGATCAAGATGGCGCCAGAGGACATGGAGAAAACTACGTTTATCACACCTTGGGGAACATTTTGCTACAAGGTAATGCCTTTCGGTCTGAAGAACGCAGGGGCCACTTACCAATGAGCAATGGTCACTTTGTTTCATGACATGATTCATCATGAGATTGAAGTCTATGTTGATGACATGATTGCGAAGTCCCAAATGGAGGAGGGACATCTGGTCAATTTGCTGAAACTTTTTGAGAGGCTTAGGAAGTTCAGGTTGAGGCTGAATCCTAACAAGTGTACTTTCGGAGTACGGTCCGGAAAGTTACTGGGGTTTATCGTGAGTGAAAGAGGCATCGAGGTTGATCCTGCGAAGATTAAAGCGATACAAGAAATGCCAGTGCCAAAAACAGAAAAAGAAGTTCGTGGCTTCCTGGGCAAAATAAACTACATTGCGAGGTTTATCTCTCAGCTCACAGCCACGTGTGAACCGATGTTCAAACTACTAAAGAAAGATCAGGCGATTATCTGGAACGAGGATTGCCAGAAGGCATTCGATAAGATAAAACAGTATTTGCAGGAACCTCCGATCTTGATACCCCCAGTGGCCAGACGGCCATTAATCATGTACTTGACAGTTCTTGAGAATAGTATGGGGTGTGTTCTCGGTCAGCACGACGAGACGAGCAGAAAGGAGCATGCCATCTATTATTTGAGTAAAAAGTTCACAGACTGTGAATCTCGTTACTCGATGCTGGAGAAAACATGTTGTGCACTAGCCTGGGCTACCAAACGTTTACGACAGTACATGCTCAATCACACCACCATGCTGATTTCGAAGATGGATCCGATCAAGTACATCTTCGAGAAGCAAGCGCTGTCGGGCAGGATTGCCAGATGGCAAATGGTGTTGACGGAATATGACATTCAGTACGTTTCCCAGAAGGCCATCAAGGGAAGCGTATTGTCTGAATACCTGGCCGAACAGCCAATCGAGGATTACCAGTCGATGAAATTTGAATTCCCTGATGAGGATATCATGTTTCTCAAAGCGAAGGATTGCGATGAACTGTTGCCCGAAGAGGGGCCAGATAGGAAATCCCAGTGGAAATATTGATATTTGACGGGACGGTTAATTCTTATGAAAGTGGCATTGGGGCGATCATCACGACTCCCCACGGATCCCACATCCTGTTTACTGCGAGACTGACGTTTCCAGTCACCAATAACGAAGCGGAGTACGAAGCATGCATCATGGGTCTAGAAGAAGCAATTTATTTGAGAATAAAGAACCTAGACGTATATGGTGACTCGACGCTTGTGATTAACCAGATTAAAGGGGAGCGGGAGACTCATCAATCGAATTTGGTTCCGTACATGAATTATGCCAAAAGGCTACTTCCGTTCTTCGATCGAGTGGAACTCCATCATGTGCCCAGAGCTGAAAATCAGATGGCTGATGCCTTAGCCACGTTGGCTTCGATGTATAAAGTCAATTTTTGGAATGAAGCTCCAAGAATTGTCCTTTCTCGTCTTGATAGACCTGCATTCGTCTTTGCGATCGAGGAAGCCTCCGATGGCAAGCCATGGTTCCATGATATCCAGACCTTCCTTATGACTAAGGAGTATCCTGCGGGAGCGTCAACCCAGGATAAGAAGACTCTGAGGAGGCTGTCTGGAAATTTTTATCTCAATCCTGATGGAGTTTTGTATAAAAGAAACCACGATCTCGTGCTACTCAGATGTGTAAATGAGAAATAGGCGAGTATGCTCATGGAAGAAGTCCATGAAGGCACATTTGGCACGCACGCCGGCGGGCATGCTATGACAAGAAAGATCCTGAGAGCAGGATATTACTGGCTGACGATGGAGTCGGATTGCTTTAAATTCGTGAAGAGATGTCATATATGCCAGATTTATACCGATAAAGTTTATGTGTCGTCGTGCCCGTTAAATGTCATGTCCTCCCCGTGGCCGTTCTCCATATGGGGCATCGACATGATAGGCAAGATCGAGCCCACTGCATCTAATGGTCATCGCTTCATTCTAGTAGCTATCGACTACTTCACCAAGTGGGTGGAGGCAGCCTCATATGCTAATGTGACCAAGCAGGTGGTGGCTAAATTCATAAAGAGGGATATCATCTGTCGTTACGGAGTTCCCGAGCGGATCATTACTGATAATGGTTCGAATCTGAATAACAAGATGATGAAGGAGCTGTGCCAGAGTTTCAAGATTGAACACCACAACTCATCTCCTTACCGGCTGAAGATGAATGGCACCGTTGAAGCGGCCAATAAGAACATTAAGAAGATTGTTCAGAAGATGGTTGTGACCTACAAAGATTGGCACGAGATGTTGCCATTTGCACTGCACGGTTATCATACAACGGTACGTACATCAACCGGGGCAACTCCTTTCTCCTTAGTGTACGGTATGGAAGTTGTCCTACCGTTAGAAGTGGAGATCCCTTCTTTGCGAGTTTTGGTTGACGCGAAACTCGACGAGGCAGAATGGATTAAGAACCGACTAAACCAACTCAGCCTGATGGACGAGAAGAGGTTAGCGTCGATTGCGTATGGTCGTCTGTACCAAAGCCGAATGAAGAAAGCTTATGATAAGAAGGTGTGTCCTAGAAGCTTTCAGATGAGTGATCTCGTCCTGAAGAAGATTCTTCCTCCACACTCCGATCACCGGGGCAAGTGGACTCCCAATTACGAAGGTCCGTACGTCATCAGCAAGGTCTTCTCGGGAGGAGCTTTGTTGTTATCCACGATGGATGGTGAAGATTTTGCATCCCTGGTGAACGCGGACGCAATTAAAAAATACTTTGCTTAAAGAATGACCCGCTGGAAAGAAAAAGAGTATCCAGGAAAAATGGGGCATCCCGGCGAACCATAAAAAAGGGAAAATGGTTCGGGAAAAAATTAGGGATATAAATTGAAAAAATGTACACCCGCAAAGTTGAAAACCCGGAAGGGCGACTTTGGCAAAAAAGGGTATCCCAGTGAATCGAAAACCCGGAAGGGCGATTCAGGCAAAAGTTAGGGATTTAAAAAAGCAAATGATTGCGTTCCGCGTGTGGACTGTATTTATTTAGTGGTTTGGAAGACCTGAGGGCCGTTTATCTGAATCAATCTCTTCTGAAGCTGAAGCGTCGGAGAAGTATCGAAGTCGAGTGGGTCCTAGAGGGATCAACTCATGGTGTTCGTCTACGCCTCGTTGCCGACATGTGTATATACTGATGTATATTTATGTTTTTACTTTTTTGCGCGGCTTCCTCATTCCAGGAGCTTGCCTCTGTTGTAAAACATTTTTACCCATTCACGGGTTCGTTATCAATAAAATGTATACTATTCAGCAATTCTGTTTGTCTGTTTAGCATTTATCTGTTTTGTTTGCAAAAAAAGAACGCCGATGTTTTTGTTAAAATGTGCATACATAAACTTACTGGCCTAGGCCACTGATTGTTGAAACAATGAATTACTTGAACATTGTCACAAGATGATAACCTTGATAGGTCCCTCTGAGAAGGGCATCTTGTCTGTCTGTTTGTGTTGTTGCAGGTGTAGCATATACCAGACAGTGCGTTGTGCGCATCCCCAAGCAGAATGATTCCTCCTTCTCCAGCAAAGTTCAGCAGTCTCTCCCCGCGGAGTCTGAACGCGAGATCGTGAGCATGGATATGTGTCTCCCCAGGTAGAGAAGATTCTCTCCCCAATCAGATACATCCCAAAGGAGTGTCGATCTCCCCAGCTGAGTCATACGCTGAAGTGTGCAGCAATTGATAGTTCCAGACTGAAGTCTCCGATGGAATTGAGATTCCCCGCAGAGTCGTACTCTCCTCCGAAGTAGGACGATTCCTTCTTCCCCAGCCGAGTTTGCAAACCCCCAAGAGAGCTGAGTCCTTGGAACGCAGTTTGGGCCACGATTGGTTTTCCCCAATAGAGCGTTGAATAGCTGATGCTGTATTTCCCCGCCGGAGTCGTTATCTCCAGGAAAGGTTTGCTGCGAATGCCATGCAGTCTGTTTCTGCGATTGACATCGCTTTCCGCAGCAGGTCCAGGTTCTCGTAGAAGCTTCGTTCCCCTGCAGCAGTCCACTGAAGTTTGCTTCCCCATGTGGAGTCCGATTGAGATTGGCGTGACTTTTTCTCCGTGGCAGGATGATTCCTTCCCCCCACTAGAGTGGTTCTTTCTCCTTGACAGGAGGATTCTCCCTTCAGCATTTATTTTGCTGACGGGGTCATAGCATTTTGCATGATTGCATAGCATTTATCATAAGCGCGTAGCATTTCCACCGTGTGGAGCATTGCGCCATTGCCGAGGCATACACATATGAAGCATAAGCTAGGTCGTTATTGTTCTTGTTTTGCAGGTGTTCCTCCGCGAAGCCGCTAGCTCGAGATGATTCTTGGATTCCCCCAGCAGAACGGTATGATCAAGATGATTCTTGAATTCCCCAGCAAAGTCGTTTGCCCAAGATGATTCTTGAATTCTCCAGTGAAGGCGTTCATTTAAGATGATTCTTAAAATCCCCAGTGAAGTCGCCAGAGAGAGCCGCTCAGGATGATTTCTGAAATCCCCGACAGAGTGTTTGCTTGGGATGATTCCCGAAATCCCCGGCAGAGTGTTTGCTTGGGATGATTCACGAAATCTCCAGCAGAGTTATGGGTTCAGGATGATTCTTGAAATCCCCGACGAAGTTATTTGTCCAAGATGAGTCTTGAAGTCCTCAGCAGAGTTGATTTACCCAGAATGATTTCTGGAACCTCTGAAGCAGAGTTACTTGATAGTTCTCCAGAATCCCCAGCGGAGATGTGTCATCCCCAACAGGTTTCTGAACAGCGAAGTTAAGACTTCCCTTGAAGACTTGATGACTAAAGTCCAACCGTATCGACGAAGCAGTTCTCTCAGCTAAAGCAGAGTGTCTGATGGCAGAAGTTTGGATATCCCCAATCAGTTCATGATTGACTGAGAATTCCATTCCCGACTTACTGATGAAGTCCGGCGGATGCCCGAGAAATTTATTTGAATGCCCGACGGCATGATTAACTTGATTGTTGACCTGATGAGTCCCGAGGAATCTTGATGCCTGACGGCATGATCGACCATGTATCACTGGTTACCGTGTGACCAATTCCCCAGCTAGTTGTCGTGCAACTAGTATTTCAGTTTTCGAAGATTTGTTCCCATCAGAGTACCGTGTACTTGTGCAGTTGGCAAATTTCCGGGTTTGTCGATATTAAACTGTCTCGCACCTTGATTGGTTGAGAGTCGTTCGCTTCTCACCCAGTCAGGTTCAAGCCGTTTGAATAGGGGCAGCTGTTGCACCCTAAAATTTGCCCAACATTTCTTTACCTAGCTTGTGTTTCATTTCATTCACATTAGCATTATCATTTGCATTTCATTGACATGTATGCAGGAGATCAAGAGGTATGATTACCAATAAAGAGCTATGCAAGACTATGAAGCTAGCCAAGAAGGTTATTCAAGTGTTCAAGGGTAGATATCTTTGTTAGAGAAGTCAGAAGATCCTCAAAGAGAGTGGTTGAAACCAAGAGGGTGTGTCTCCTAACTTGGGAATTGTGGGAAGACCTCAAATGATTCTGAAGCCAGGCGGGTGGACTTGAAGCCTTGAGAGAGCTTATGAGATGTCTTGAAATCCATCATGAAGCCTAGACAGGTCATTGTGCAAGATTAAGAAGCCTCAGCCATGAGTGGTGTGATTAGGGTTTGACTGGGTCAACCCTAGGTCAACTGATGATTTAAACAAGGTTGAGACATAACTCAAGGGCCATGTGATCAAGGATTGACACATTAAGATGTTATAAGGATGATTCCAAGGACAACTCATCATGATTGAAGAGTTTGAGAAGTTTCAAGCTAGGGTTTCTAAGGCTTGACAGTGTAAAATCCCCTAGTTTGACCCCTATCTTCAAGGCAGTTTAGCTCAAGATGTGATTGTCATCTCATCTTTCCCCATTCACAAATTTTGTATAGCTTGCTCTTAGCTTTAATTTGAGTACTAGAAGTTCTTGATAGGATTTGTAGAACTCCAGTTATGACTTTGACAAGTTACAGGTCATCTGAGGTATGTGAATCTGGGGGCTTGAAAGTTACCCAACTTGCATCAAACTTTTGCCCAAGAAGGATGATTCCTATGAACTTTTGGTTAACATGAATGTTGTTCCTTATCCTCTTAGATTTCTAGAGAGTACTAGAAGTCCTTGATAGGATTTGTAGAACTCAAGTTATGGCTTTGACAAGTCAAGGGCATTTTGGTCATTTGGAGATTACAGGTCATTTCAAGTATAAGGCCATAACTCCTATTTCCAAGCTTCAAATGGAAAAATGTTCAACATCAAACTTGTTCAAAATGATGTTTTAAGGCTAGTAGGGAGGTCATGAGATGATGGAAATTCTTGTAGCTCAAAGTTGCAAAAAGACCTAAAATAAGGGTATAAGTTAAATGAATCAAAGTTGGAAATTGATATTTTCAACCTACACATCCAAACCATGGCATGTAATATATCATTTTGACTCTAGAAAACATTTTAAGAACATTGGTTTAGCCACATTTTTGAATTGAAATTCAATTGGTGGACTTGCTTTGAAAAGTGATTACTTACATCATAAGTAACATATGCAAAACATAGAATCAAGGCATGAGCAAGGCCCTTTGCAAGCTAAACATCTTCAAAATGTCACTAGGGGAGAAATTGGAAGTGAATGAGGTTGGTCTCAAGCTGCAAACAGAGCTATGCATATCATGATATGTGATTGAAAATCTCATGACATGAGAGATTGAAACTCTCATTAGAAGGGTCTAGAGGGTTCTAGATCACTCATACATCATCTATATATTTAGCAGAGGTGATCCAATGCAAGGGTTGGTGATGATTGAAGGAGAGAGCATAGATTGAGATTGAGATTTCTTGGCTTGCAATTGGATTCGGTTTCACCAAATTCTTCACTTTCCATCCATTTTCTCGATTGAAACTTATTCCATGGATGCTAGGGATTGAATCCAGATCATAATCAAGAAGAATTCATGGCTAATTGATGTTCTTGAACTCAGAATTTTCCACCTACAACCCACCATCAGATTTCAAGATTCAGGAGCTTTCAACCGGTTCTTTTGCATACAGAAGCAAGGAGAGGATCCATTGATCGTGTCTGGAAGGTTGGAGAGCTTGAATTGAAGGTTTAGTGCATCTGTTCATCCAAGATTTTCAGGTTAGTAACTTTCTTCCTCTAGCATGAATTAGGTAGAATCAAGATGAATTAAGGTGTTAGATGCATTGTAGAACGGTGTAGGAACGATTTCAGACCATTAATTTGAGAATTAGTGACCAATTTAGGGTATTACCATTTTTGGTTGAGAATTGGATATGGCGAATCTTGAGGTTTTAGAGAGAATTAAAGGCATGAATGAATTCGTGAGGGAATTTGGGACATGTTTCATTAAGGGATCGTGGCCTATGGTGGACTCTATGATGAACTAGGGTTGTGGAATGGTGACCGGAGCACCACCGGTGGTGGCCGGAGCTGGGCGCAAAGTTCAGAGGTTCAAAAGGTAGAAGATGACCCTAGAGCCATTGGATGGGGGTTGGACTTTGACTGAGTGAGTGATCCAACGGCCACGTTTTGATTTCAATTTGTGAAGGAGTTCTGATTATGAAATGCACCGTTTCATTTAATCAGTGGTTCTGGGCTTAGTGGAAAGATTGTTATCCCCACCCCCCTGAAGGCCCAATCCGTTATTTGAACTGTGTATCATTGCTATTTGCACCGTGTGCTTGTCTATTTTTGTTTTATTTTCATTATTTTTTCACTTTATTCATGGTTCTTGGAAAAATCATACAAAATTGAAAATTAATCCAATTAATCCCATTCTTTTTGCATTTTACTCATGATTGAGTCTAGTATTTTTTAGATAAAAAATATTTTCATTTCATGCATTTTCTGATTTTTATGGGAATTTTACATTTTTAATTGATATTAAAATGGTTATGTTTGATACATAATTTTGTGGAATTTTGTGTGATCATGTGGTGATGACTTTGATCCTGATTTTTTTTGTGTGATTAGGTTAGACATGTATGCTCCCATAGCATTTTTCTCAAATTTTTGTCATGAACCTAGGTGGTAGTTTAGGTTGAAACCTTTAGAAGTCCCATTTTTAGGGTTTATGGTTGATACCTTAGGATTTAGATTTAATTTTAGGACTTAATAGATGATTTAGTCCCTGGTTTTTGTATGAGGCATTCTTAATTGAATTAGGATCCCTTAGGAATTTTTGTAGAAATTTATAGGATAGTTTCCTATTTTTGATTGATTTTAGTTTAGGTGCTAGTTTTAGATGATTCTAAGGCACTAACTCAACTAGACTAACTTCTTTAGTCCCGTTAGGTTAGGGTTTGCTTTGTTTGCCTTTGGTTGAGATTGAAGACAAGTTGAAGACAAGATGAGGATGCTTGAAGTTGCTTGGAGTTTGGAATTGCTTGTGCCTGAAGGTGTCTGATGAAGATTTAGGAGATAGGAGACATAGGGAGAGCCTTAGAGTTAGAATGATTTCTTTCACAAATATGGAAAGCATCTTGTGCTTACATTCCTCCCAATGACTAAAAGTCCTTCTCATATATTCACATCCCTCCTTTGGAGGGATGAGTGGCTTTATCTGGGAAGTAGAACTTTGAGGGAACCAGTCTCTCATAATGATGAACCCTTACAGGCTTCCCTTGGTTGTCAATAAGTTGTTTATCATTTCCACTCATTCTGTTAAATCAATTGTCTCCTGGTTTGAGTATCTTGAGAGGTGTTGGACTTGAGTTTGAAGATGAGGACTTCATTGAAGAGTGTGGAAGAGGATGATTCCTTGAGCATTGCCATTTCAGCTGGAGCTTGAAGAGCTTGAAGACCAAGTTGATACTTGAAGACCCAATGGAGATTGAGTGAAGAGCTGAGGCTTAGAGAATTGAAGGATGAAGTTGACACTTCCAGGTGATTGAAGACTACTCTGTGAAGCTGAAGCTTGTAGATGAAGAAGACCAAGTTGATACTGGTAAAGCAGAGAGAGAAGAAGATTGAAGACTAGGTTGATACTTATGAAGAGGATTCAATTGAGATAGAGTGAAGAGCTGAGGCTTGAGGAATAAAGGATGAGTTGTTACTCACATTGATGCACTGAGAGCCTGAAGGAATCAAGTTGATGCTTGTAGAGTGAAGCCTGAGGGTGGAGTTAACTGGAAAGCTGAAGCTTGAAGAAGAGAGAACAAGTGGATATTTATGTTTGATGGGTTGAACCCTGGAGAAACAAGTTGATACTTGTCATGAAAGATGATAGCCTTGAAGGGTGATGGAAGTCTGAAGACTGGGTTGCTGTTAGAAGAGCTGAAGCTTGAAGTTGTAGGAGTGGTTGATTTGCTTGCTTTTCTTGTCTGTTTTCTTTTCTGTGCTGATGTGCCTTGTTTGATTTGCTTGATGCATTAGAATAAGTCCATATCTAGACTGACTGTAAGCTAGGCGCATAATTGCACTAGAGGTTGAGTTGCTCCCTCTGCTTGTATTGTTACTGTATGGCTTTGCTTGCGGGTATTCGGTAGAGCCCTGCTCCCTTGCCCATGTGGTTTATTTTGCTTGATAGCATGTTATTCCTTCTGTATGATTGCAGTTGTTATTCCATTTTGCTTGATAGCATGTTATTCCTTCTGTATGATTGCAGTTGTTATTCCATTTTGCTTGATAGCATGTTATTCCTTTGTATGATTGTTGTTATTCATATCTGGCTTGAGGTTGAGATGAGCTTGTGGAGGCTGACACCCCACACACATTTCCTCCCTCACTTGCATTGCATGCTGTTGCACCTCAAAATTTGACCAACATTAATTAATCTATCAAGTGTTTGAAAGTGTATACCTTCACCAGAAAGTTTAAGAGATCCTCAGAAGAATTGGTTGGAACCAAGGTTGTGTGCTTCATAACTTGAGAGTTGTGGGTGCCTCTCAGATGATTCTGAGACTTTGAGGTTGAACTTGGAGCTTTGAGAAAGCCTATGAGATGTCTTGATAGCCATCATGAAGCCCAGAGAGGTCATTATGCAAGAATTCAGAAGATTCAACCATGAAGGGTAGAATTAGGGTTTTGACTGGGTCGACCCTAGATCAGCTGAAGATTTGGAGAAGGTTGAGACCCAATCCAAGGGCCATGGGATCATTGAATGATGCATAGAGATGATATAAAGATGATTCCTAGACCAACTCATCATGATTGAGGAGTTTGAGAAGTTTTGAGTTAGGGTTTCTGAGGATTGTCAGTGAAAAAACCCTAATTTGATCCCTATCTTCCAGGCAGTTTTAGCTCAAGATGTGATTGATATCTCATCTTCCCCATAACTTGAATGTTGTAGAGCTTGTTCTTAGCTTTAATTTGAGTGGTGGAAGTCCTTGATAGGAGTTGCAGAGCTCAAGTTATGGTTTTGACAAATTACAGGTCAGCTGAGGTGTGTGAATCTGGGTCCTTGAAAGTCACCCAACTTGCAGACAACGTTTGCCCTAGTAGGATGATTCCTATGATCTCTTGGTCAACATGAATGTTGAATAGCATCTTCTTAGCTTTCTATAGAGTACTATAAGTCCTTGATAGGATTTGTAGAACTCAACTTATGGTTTGAACAAGACAGGGGTATTTTGGTCATTTGGCAGTTATAGGTCATTTTAAGTAAAGGCCATATCTCCTATTTCCAAGCCTCAAATGAAAAAACTGAAAACATGAAAGTTGTTCAAAATGGGATTTTAAGTCTAGAAAAGGGGTCATGAGTTATTGAAAGAGCTTGTAGCAAGGATTTATAAGATTGGGTAAAAATGACCTAAAAATGGCTTATAAGTTGAAAAAGTTGAAATTTAATTTTGGTTTAGGAGATGTACAAATCCAAAATGGGTCATCCAATATGTCATTTTGACTCCAAACAATATTTTAAAAACAATGGTTCAATTAGAATTTTGATTTGAAGCTTAGAAATGGGGGTTACTTTGTAATTCTCATTCTTGCATAATGAGGCAACTTGATAAAACTTCACCAAAGGCAAGGAAGTGCATGTTTTTCACTCATTCTTTCTCAATATCTCTTGTAAGGAGATTTTGAAGCCAATTTGACAAGCCTAACTCATGATATATGGTATGATCAACATGTCATTAAAGGAGAAGTTCTATAACTTTCAAGTACTTTCCACAAGTTTCTAGATGGATCTAGATTATTCCATGGATTGCTATAAGAAGAGTGAATCACAATTTGGCCAGGGTTGGTGATAATTGTTGGGGAGTGGTGAGATTAGAGTGTGAAAAAGTGAGATCCTTCCATTTGCAATTTCACATCAAACCTTCATTCTCTGCCATTTCCATTCTTTTCTCCTCCACAAACATATTCTTCTGATCCTTGTGATTGATTGCATACTGAGATAGAGGAAGATCCATGGAGGTTTGAAGCTGTTTTGAAGAATTTGCAAGAAGTGCATATTGAGATCAAACACAAGATTCAAGCATTGTTCATCAATCTTGTTGCATACAGAATTCTTATCTGCCATTAGAGATCAATCAGGGAAGGTTGCAAGCATTGAATTGGAGAGAAACCATATCCACCATTAAAGTTTGACAGGTTGGTGATTTTATTCGTATCACCTTATTTATATGCATTTCACCATAGCTCTAGGTTTAGACTGGTTAGGTTAAGGTATAGGACTATATTCTGAGAATTTGAGGAAGTTTTGTGAAGTTCCATGGCAGACACCAATTTCTTTCAGTTGCAAGAATGGATCGTGTGTTGAGCATTAATTGATGTGTTATGGTTTAGAGTGATGATGGTAACCTAAGGAACAGATTTAGATCATTGGATTTGAGTTTGGTTAAGGTTGATGGCAGAGGATCATGGTGGAACCCAAGCATTCGTGTGTTCTGTTAGGATGATATATGGAGTTTCAGTGAAGACTAGTGGTAGCATCGTGTTCTGGGTGATTAATAGTACAACTTTGCTTTTGGAATTTCTTGATTTCGTCCAGCCATCATTGAGAACGAAGGGGTTGAAATCCTTGCATGGGGTTAGGGTTTCTGCAAACCCTAGGGTTCATTTGGGGACGATGAAGTCCCACCGTTGGATTGTCCCTAATGCTTGACTAATTCAGTTGATCCAGCGGCTCCAATTCAATTTCAAAAGAGGAGGGAGTCTGAAGTGTATAAAACGCTGCGTACCACTAATCAAAACGCGCCGTTTTGATTAATTGCTGAACCTGGGCCTCAGAAACCAACGCTATCCACACCCCCAGGATCTTGGCCCATCATGAAAACAACTGGGGCACCCTACTTTTGACACCCCCTCCCCTTTATTTCTTATATCCTTTTATTTTAATTTCTAATATTTTCTTGCATTTTAATAAATTCATAAAAAATCCAAAAATTAATATTTTTCATTTCTTCTTTTTTTCACATATTCATGATTTTGTCCAGAAAATTAATAAAAAATAAAATTCCATTTTATTTTTAGTTTAGTATTTTTAGCATATTATTTTTGTAAATAGTATTTTTAATTGATTTTGTTTGATACCCAATTTTGTACAATTTGTTTTAGGACTTTCCCTTAGGATTTTTGAGCCATTCGTTTTGGCATAGTTAGGTATTGAACCCTAGTTCATATAGAATTTAATTCTCAATTTGTAGATTAAAATTTGATATGGTTTGATTGTTTGACATTTAGGTGTTCAAATTAGGGTTTTAGGTTGTATAGGTAGACTTGAACCATTTTGTTTTGGGGTTTATAGGCCATATTAGTGTATGGGGAATATATGGGATAAGGGTAAGTATGTATAGAGTCCCCTAGAATTTTTCTAGAATATTTTATGGTGTTTTAGTATTTTTAATTGATTTTTGAATGTATGGATAGTATGTGTGTTGCTTAAAGGCATAATTTGTATTGTATTGTTTTCTTTTCTTCTCTTTTGAGTGCGTGAGCCTTGAAGATTGAGTTGAAGACCTTGTGGATCATCATTGAAGCCTTGAAGACCTTGCAGAGGAGTTTAGCATAGCTTTTGTTTGTTTTGTTCATAGGTTTATAGGTGCATAGGCAGAGCCCTAGATAGGATACTTTTATTCAATAAACAAGGAGTGTCCTGTTCACCTCCTTCCTTCTCTGTGACATAAAGTCCCTTAAGGGTATTCACCTCTCTCCTTTGGAGGGATTAGTGACCTTGCCCTCTGAGGTAGAACTTTGAGAGAGCTTTTCTTTTGATGTTAAGTCCTCAATGGCATCCTTTGGAAGTCAGTGAGCACTGTAACATCCTCACCTCATCTTGTTGGCTGAATCTTGTTTGCTGGAGCATTTGAGCCATTGAGGATATGAGTTGAAGCTTTGAAGAGGATGATTCCTTGAAGATTGTTGAAGTCTGAAGACTTTGTGAAAATCAAGTTGAAGATCCCTGAAGATAGTGAAGCCTGAGGGTGGAGCTGATCAAGAAGCTGAAGCTTAAGGGAGAAGATGAGTTGATACTCATATTGTAGGGTTGATACCTGGAAAGCAAGTGATCTCTGAAGTCTGAAGACTGAGTAGCTGCTGGAGGAGCTGAGGCTTTCTTCTGTTTTTTTTCTTTTCTGTATTGTTTGTTTTGTTTGATTTGTCTGTTGCATTAGACTAGGTTCATCTAGAATAAGTTCAGTCTAGGAGCATGAGTGCATCTACTTGTATTGTTACTGCTTGGCTTTGCTTGTGGGTATTCGGTAGAGCCCAGCTCCCTTGCCCCTGTGTTTATTTTTGCTTGATAGCATATTCTCTTTTATCTGTATGATTGCAGTTGACCGTTTAGTGCTTGATAGCATGTTGTTTATTCTTCAGTATGATTACTGTTATTTCATGACTGGCTTGAGGTTGAGACGAGCTTGTGGAGGCTGAAGCCCCACACACATTTCCTCCCTCACTTGCATTGCATGCATTTTACTGTTAGAGCTGACACTTTTGTCTGTTTTGGCGTATCATTGACATGATCCCTTAGGACTCTCATTTCCTTGGATAAGGATTTGATGATAGACTTTTAGGTTGAAACCTATGCATGACAACATCTAGGAGTTCCCTGTTCAAACTTCAACCATAGGATGAATCCATGGCATGACAACAGTAGGACTTGATAGTCTCCCTCCTAGTTGGGCCTGTTCTCTTCTCATCTCAAAGCAGTTTAAGATACAGTAATCATAAATGATTTCTTTCGTACGTTACGAGCCTTAAGCTATCTGAGAAAGGATTGTGGGAGAGTTTCTTTTCCACAGTCTGGATGTTTAGGATGGTACCCTTTGGGTGACATGCGACGCATTCACTCTCAGGTCATAGTCTCTAGTGCGGTCGAAATCGCAAATACAATAAAAAACACTTCTTTCAGGAAATAAGCTGTAGTTTCCCGAACTACGTGAGCTCTGATCTTCCATGCTGTGTGGAAGTACGTAGGCATAGGATGCGATATCTTAGCGAGCAACCTTCCCCACCTTCACCCGTAGTTAGCCGAACTACGTTGACTCTGATTTCTCATTCTCTGATGAGAATACGTAGGCATAAAGTGCGACGCTTTGCCGAGTCATTTTTCTTTTCTTTTTCAGCCAGCCTTGATAGGTAGATAGATTAAAACCAACCCGTCCAAGTAAACAAACAAGCGAGGATCCCGTCGAGTACGACGGACGTGAGGGGTGCTAATACCTTCCCCTTGCGTAACCGACTCCCGAACCCAGACAATGGTTGCGATGACCTTGTCTTACCCTTTTTCGTCAGGTTTTTCCGATCGTTTCCTTTCCCGCTCTGAGGGATAAATAACGAAAGGTGGCGACTCTTCTGTTGTGCCGGCACCTTATTTTCGCGCAAGCGACAGCTGGCGACTCTGCTGGGGAACTCCAACGGTTCCCTGTGCGAGTCAATCCTATCGTTTGTGTGTTTGCTTGTTGGGTTGCGTTTATCGCATTTTTACTTCTCGCACTTTATTTTCCCGCATTTTATATTCAGTAAAATATGATTATTTATGCTGTTGTGGGATGGGAGTTCTGATGAGTGAGAAGCCAGACCCAGGCTTGAGTGCACCATAGAATTAGAGTGGAAATTAGTGGGCGCGTGCTTGCTTTGCAGGCACTAGTGTCTCATGAAATCCACGCTCAGACGAGGTTCATCTGGTTGGCTTCACTTTCAACCCTTTGGGTTGAGACGGTTGCTGGTTTGGTGGATTGTCGACTCTGGGGACCGATCATTTGTGATTCAGCTAAGTGAGGCCTCTTCAGGACTTGATGATGCCACTCCTTCTGGGAATCGTATCATCAGTTTTGAAAGTCTGTGACGCTGATGAACGCATAGGATGCCGTACCTTGAGTCAGTCTAGGTCCATACCTGTGAGCGGGACTGGGTTTATTGCAGGAAACTTAGACCTTCAGACTACCCGGTTTTCTTGACAGCAAATCAGTTATAATGGCACCGTGATTCCCAGTTGCAGATTTGTTTGTGCCTGATAGGGCAAGGGTTTGATCAGAGAATCTTATCATCGGGTGTATGTCTGTTCTTGATAGAGCAGGCTTTGATCAGTGTATTATCATCAGTGGTTTGTTCTGGATGGAGCAGATTTTGAGTGAGGTCTGAAGATCTCATCAGCAGATGTTATTTGTTCTTGATAGGGCAGATTTTGAGTGGGGTCTGAAGACTTCATCAACAGATTTTACTTGATCTTGCACCTGGGGTCCTTATTATCAGGCCCTTATTCTTGTCAGAGCAGAATTTTGATCTCGGTTATTCTCAACAGATCAGATTAGTGGCCTTACACCGGGGCTTCCTTCTCATCAGCGACTGTTGATACCGAATCTCCACAGCAGCTACCTGGATATATTATTGCATGCCTGCATCTTGCATTAGTTTGCATATCCATCTGCATTCCATTAACGTGTGTCTGTGTTGCAGGTACCGTTTCCCCGATCCCGGATTTCTCGCCTTCTGCTGTTGTTATGGCCTCCCTCAGGAAGACTGTTGCGTACAAATTCCCGACCCCCGATGTGTCGAAGCTGACTGGTTTGATAGCCCTGGCAGGGGATTCTGTGAAGGATAGGTTCAGGAAGTCTTATGGCAGGTTGCTTAGTCTGGTTTACAAACCTTCTTCGTCCGAGTTGAATGGGTTACATGCTCTTCTGCAGTTTTATGACCCTCCCTTGAGGTGCTTCACTTTTCGTGACTTCGTCCTCGCGCCGACATTGGAAGAGTATGCTGATATGCTGGGTGTGCCTATCAAAAGGCAGATGCCTTTCGTACACATGGATGCTGAGCCTGATCTGGGTGGTTTAGCTTCTTCACTCCATTTGAGCGCTTCTGAGTTAGTGGTGATGAGCTGGAACAAGGTTCCTGGGTTCTCTCCGCAGTTTCTGGTAGCTAAGGGCCAGCAGTGTGCTAAGGACAAATGTTGGGACGCGTTCAATGCCATCCTTGCTTTATGCATATATGGCATTATCCTGTTCCCCAGCATGCCTGATTTCGTGGACTTTGATGCATTCCACATCTTCGCCTCAGGGAATCCAGTCCCTACTCTGATCGGAGACGTCTACCATTCAGTACATTACAAGAATGAGAACCGGAGAGGGAAAAATGTCTCATGCTGCGTACCATTGTTGTATAGGTGGTTTGATAGTCATTTGCCCAAGAGGGGTTCTTCCGTCTTGTCTGCAGCCACAGCTGAGTGGCCTGAGCGTCTGATGAGCTTGTCGGCAGAAGATATTGATTGGTTCGTTGACAGAGACAGGTTAGGCACCGAGTTGATCTTCAGTTGTAGTGGGTTTCCTAATGTACCTCTGATAGGTAGGAAGGGTTGCATCAACTACAATCCATCATTGCTAGTTCGTCAGTTCGCATATGCTTTGAGGACTCCGCCGAAGGAGGAAGAGGTACAGGAATCTCTGTACCTCACGAGTACTCTAGAGGGGGATTTGTTGTCCAAGCTTCAGTATGCGTGGAACAATATCAGCATGAGAGGGAAGCCTTTGTTGGGAAAGAGCAACAGCCAAGCCTACCCTCCTTATTCAGCTTGGATCAGAGCCAGAGCCAGCGCTATAGGGATGCCATTCCCTCACGTCAGACCAGAGAGTCCTCCACCAGTTGAAGAGCCTACCACTGTGTCCATTCATCAGCACAATCAGGTACCAGCCGAGCGAGATGAACTGAAGAGGGCAAATGCAGAGTTAGAGAAGGAGTTAGCTCAGCTTCGAAGTGAGAGGAACGAAGCCGTGCATGCTCTCAAAAAGCAAACAGAGTCGGTGAACCAACTGGGTGCAGACTTGGCAAAGCAGATTGCTGATCGGGAACGCTTAGGTCAAGACTTCAGGGCTGCTAATGATGTACTAGCTACGAAGAAGCAGCATTTGGAGGAAGCATATCGGAGGATATCTAAGTTCGACCAGCATTGGAAGACCTCCATGGCCACCAGGAAGGAGCGAGAGGACAAGTTGATGCTGCAGATTTCTAAGCTAGAAGCCGAAGTAAAGGACAGTCAGCGGAGGTTTGATGAAGAGATCGCCCGCAGATACTCCGCTGAGGCCCGTCTCAACAAAGCTCTTGCTAACCTGAAGGAGCATAAGCTGATGTTTGAGTCTAAGAAGCGGAAACTGGAGGATTGCTTTGGCGAAGGGGCTTGGGAGAGTTCAGTTCAGGGGCTCCAGCATACCATCAGGCAGAGGGAGCTACTCGTCGAGAGGTTGCTCACTTTGCCAGATCATCCGGATACGAAGGAGTTATTAGCAGAGTATCGCGCCCGTGGCCGTACTTGACTAGTTATATCCCTGTTGTTTTGATCTTTGATGTATGCTGACCATCACCAGACTTGTTGGCTGGGGTCATGCTGTTGATCTGTTTGTATTCGCTGATACTGTGTACTGCCTTGACAGGCCTTTCCATATATATATATATGAGATTGATGTTTCCATGATTGGGCTCGGATTTCTTCTTCCTCTTATTATTATCAGCACCGTCATTAAGGCACTAGGATCGGGGAAAATCTCCCGCGCACACAGACATACGCATGCATCTGCATGAAGCATATTTGCATGGTGTATATCTTATTGCTTTCCCTAACCTTTATTGTTGACAGGTTTTTCAGGTTCCGAGCTGTTTTCGATCTCCAAGATTGATCCAAGACTCATCCACCGCTACTCAACTCGTGCTAATCAGACAAGGATAATGGACCAGGTGCAGTCAGATGTTCAAGAGCTCCGTGAACGGATGGATCGTTTTATGGAGCTGATGCAGGTAGTCGCTAATGGTCAAGACCAGCTTCGTACTTTGGTTCAACCTCTAATCTCCAGGGTTGACAGTAATGGCATACTTCATGGAGGGACTGTGCCCACTCCTCCTCCAGTGGACGCTCCACAGAATGTTGTTCCTGTTGCCGGGGGCAACGGCAGTGCTAACGGCAATCTGATGACTAATATCGGGCTCAACGCGGCGGGCGTCGGCAATGGCAGTCTGGGAGCCAATGTTAACATAGGGCCGGTCAACGGCAATGCTGGTGCAGGAAATCTGTTGGTGCCTCAACCGTGGCTGGAGGACCACCAGGATGACATATTCTCTCAGAGAGGTGTAGAAGCAGAGTTGAATGCTGAGGCTCGACTGAGGTTCAAAGCGCTGGAAGACAAGATGAGAGACATTGAAAATCAGAACACCTTGGGCGTTGACATGTCCAAGCTTGGGTTGATTGCTGACTTTAAGGTGCCGCACAAGTTCAAGGTGCCCGTCTTTGAGAAGTATAAGGGTACTACTTGCCCCCGCGTCCACCTCCGATCTTATTATAGAAAGATGTCCGCCTATTCTGACGATGAGAAGTTGCTGATGCACTTCTTTCAGGATAGTCTTTCTGGTCCATCACTCGAATGGTATATGGGTTTGGAGCCTGCTACTGTGCGCACCTGGAAAGATCTCGCAGAAGTGTTCGTCCTTCACTATCAATACAATAGCGACTTGGCTCCCAACCGAGTTCAACTTCAGAATCTCTCACAGCAGAACAATGAAAGCTTCAAAGAATACGCCCAGCGGTGGCGTGAATTGGCTGCTCGGGTTCAACCGCCGATGGTTGAGCGTGAGCTAGTGCAAATGTACGTGGCTACCCTTCCTGGAATCTACTATGAAAAGCTGGTCAGTGGCATGTCTGGGACATTCTCGGCTCTCATCACTATGGGTGAGCATGTTGAGAACGGTATAAAGATCAGAAAAATTCAGGGCGAATCATCCTCAGCTGGAGGAGGTAGTAAGAAACCCTACGCTGGCAAGCGTCGAGAGGGAGATGCCAGTGCTGTCACTAATGCTCGGAGAAAGGGCAAGGGCCCTCAGCCTCAGATTGCTAGCATAAATATCCCAGCTGCTCCACCGCAGCCGCAGCAGCAGCCTCAGCAGCTGAATCAGCAGGGGTATAGGAGATATCAGAATCGGGCTCCTATGGCAAATCGTCATTTTGAAACTCCACCTATGTCGTATGCACAGCTTCTGCAAACGTTGCTTCAGCTTCAGTTGGTGCAAAAGAGGACAATGGCTCCCTTAACAGGGGCACCACCACCGGGGTATGATGCCAATGCTACTTGTGAGTTCCATACTGGGGCACCAGGCCATACGATTGAGGATTATAAAGCTTTTAAGCACAAAGTACAGGACTTGGTGGACGCCAAGGTTATCAACTTTTCCGACAATGTGCCCAACGTTACCAAGAACCCTATGCCTCATCATAAGGGAGGCGGAGTGAATGCCGTTATCACTGAGGAGAGTGCAGACTTGCTGACTGATGTCAAAGATTTGAAGACGCCGCTTAGTTTTGTCAAGGCTAAGTTGCTGAAGAAGGGTTTCTTTCCTGGATGCGGAGAGTTATGTATGGCTTGTGCTACACTTCCTGACGGGTGTGAGCAGCTGATCGAAGGTATCCAAAGTCTGATGTCCGAGGGTATTTTGCAATTCAGCCGGAGCATAGAAAGTGCATCAGGAGAAGTCGTACTGAAGTAGGCAGATGAAGTTGCTACCATCACTATTCCTCGTCACCCTATTACTATTTATGCGCCCCGACCGCCTACTATTACTATCACCAGGGCCGGGCCAATCCCATTCGAAAGCACTAACGTCGTTCCATGGCATTACGGCGTCGAGGTCTATTGCAATGGTCAGACGTTAGAGCTTGAGGCGTACGGATCGTCAGTGCAGAATCTCGCCGGAGTCAGTGGCATCACTCGAAGCGGTAGAGTGTTCGCACCAACGGAGGTTGCAGCAGAGAAAGTGGTCCGAGCTGAGGCTGCTGATAAGGGTAAAGGTAAGGCTGTTGAGGAGGTCCCTTCTGGGGCAGAAAAAGATTTGCTGGTTAAAGATGCTGAAGAATTCATGCGGCTAATCAAGAAGAGCGACTACAAGATTGTAGATCATCTTCATCAGACTCCGTCAAAGATCTCGATTCTTAACTTGTTGTTGTGTTCTGAAGCGCACCGCAACGCATTACTGAAGGTATTGAATGCTGCATACGTGCCGCAGGAGATATCAGTAAATCAACTGGAAGAGGTGGTAGCCCATGTTAATGCTGGTAATGGGCTGGGATTTACAGATCTGGAGCTGACTCCTAAAGGAAGAGACCACAACAGCGCCTTGCACGTCTCGATAGAATGCAGAGGCACTATTATGTCGCATGTCCTGGTAGATACGGGTTCCTCGCTTAATGTGCTTCCGAAAAAGGCACTGATGAAGTTGGATACCCGTGGATTGCTTTGCACGCCCAGTGATCTGGTAGTGAAAGCCTTTGACGGAACCAAGCGCCACGTCTTCGGAGAGTTAACCCTGCCAATTCAAGTTGGTCCAGAGACGTTCAATACGGTTTTCTATATCATGGATATCATGCCTGCCTACAGTTGCCTCTTAGGTCGGCCATGGATCCATTCTGCTGGTGCCGTGACGTCCACGCTGCATCAAAAGCTTAAATATGCTGTCGGGGGCAGCATAGTGACCGTCTGTGGTGAGGAGGACATTATGGTGAGCCATTTGTCATCCTTTAAATATGTTGAAATGGATGGAGAGATCCATGAAACGCTCTGCCAAGCATTTGAAACCGTCAGGGTGAAAGAGGTAGCTCCTGTCGTCGCAGAGAAGCAAGAGATGAATCTCTCCTCGTTTAAGGAAGCTCGGGCCATTGTCGAAGCCGGTTCCAGCCCAGGCTGGGGGCATGTTTTGGATATACCAATCAAGCAGGATAAGTTTGGATTGGGGTATTCTCCTGAAGCTGAAGCTTCATCTTCTTCCGGCAGCTCGTCTCGTGGGAAAGGGCCGATCCTATTCATCAAGGGGGGAGTAATTTTCGAGAGCATCAACGCAGCGTCTGAGGACAGCGGGGATAGCGATTGTGATCTTGACGCCTGGATTCGACCAAGCAAGCCGGGCGAGCGCCTCGACAATTGGACCAGCAAGGAGATTATCAAGCTGACAAGTGAAGAGTAATGATTTGTTTTTTACAATCTTTGTACAACCCTATGTCCTACCCGGGGCATAGTGGTTTTATTGTCAGGGCTTTGTTGGATTATGTACATGCATTTTCTTAATAAATAAAAGGCGTTTTCTTCACACTCAAATATTGTGTTCTCTGTTATTCCTGTTTTATGTTTATTTCGAAAAAACAGCAAAATGGCAACGAGGTTTGTGCTAACCTGCATATTCTTGCTTTAAACTTAACCCTTGTTATTGCAGGATCCACAAAACAGATGACATCGACTCTGGACCCTCTACGGCTCACTACGACTTTGATTGCCCGATCTATCAAGCCGAGGATGAGATTGATGAAGACGAAGACCTTCCGGAAGAGTTGGCCCGCTTGTTGAGACAAGAGGAGAAGGTTATTCTGCCTCATGAAGAGGATATTGAGATCATAAATCTGGGTTCTGAGGAGCTCGTCAGAAATGTCAGAATAGGGGCTGCGCTGCAGAATGATGTCAAGCATAGACTGGTCGAGATGCTTCGAGAGTATAGTGACGTATTTGCTTGGTCATACGAAGATATGCCCGGACTTGACACTGATATTGTGGTTCATCGCTTGCCGTTGCGAGAAGATTGCCCTCTAGTCAAGCAGAAGCTCAGGAGGACGAGACCAGATATGGCTGTAAAAATCAAAGAAGAAGTCCAGAAGCAGTTGGACGCAGGATTTCTAGCCGTTACCACTTACCCTCCGTGGGTCGCCAACATAGTGCCGGTACCGAAGAAGGACGGTAAGGTACGCATGTGCGTCGATTATCGGGATTTGAACAGGGCGAGCCCTAAGGATGATTTCCCGTTGCCTCATATCGATGTGTTGGTCGACAACACAACCCAGTTTTCCGTGTTTTCGTTCATGGATGGCTTCTCCGGTTACAATCAGATTAAGATGGCACCGGAGGACATGGAGAAAACGACGTTTATCACCCCCTGGGGAACATTTTGCTATAAGGTAATGCCCTTCGGTCTGAAGAACGCAGGGGCCACTTACCAGCGAGCAATGGTCACTTTGTTTCATGATATGATTCATCATGAGATCGAGGTCTATGTTGATGACATGATTTCAAAGTCCCAAACGGAGGAGGAGCATCTGGTCAACTTATTGAAGCTTTTTGAGAGGCTTAGGAAGTTCAGGCTGAGGCTGAATCCTAACAAGTGCACTTTCGGGGTGCGGTCTGGAAAGTTATTGGGGTTTATCGTTAGTGAACGAGGGATTGAAGTTGATCCTGCGAAAATAAAAGCTATCCAAGAAATGCCAGCGCCGAAAACAGAAAAAGAAGTTCGTGGTTTCTTGGGCCGAATAAACTACATTGCAAGGTTTATCTCTCAGCTCACGGCCACTTGTGAACTGATGTTCAAGCTTTTAAAGAAAGATCAGGCGATTACTTGGAATGAGGATTGCCAGAAGGCATTCGACAAAATAAAGCAGTATCTTCAAGAACCTCCAATCTTGATACCCCCAGTGGCTGGACGGCCATTAATCATGTACCTGACGGTTCTGGAGAATAGTATGGGGTGTGTTCTCGGTCAGCACGACGAGACGGGCAGAAAGGAGCATGCCATTTATTATTTGAGTAAAAAGTTCACTGAGTGTGAATCTCGATACTCGATGTTGGAGAAGACGTGTTGTGCACTAGCTTGGGCTGCCAAACGTCTGCGACAGTATATGCTCAATCACACCACTATGCTAATTTCGAAGATGGATCCGATCAAGTACGTCTTCGAAAAGCAGGCTCTTTCGGGCAGGATTGCCAGATGGCAAATGGTGTTAACGGAATATGATATTCAGTACGTCTCTCAGAAAGCCATTAAGGGAAGCGTATTGTCTGAGTACCTTGCCGAACAGCCAATCGAAGACTACCAGCCGATGAAGTTCGAATTCCCTGATGAGGATATTATGTTTCTCAAAGCGAAGGATTGCGATGAGCCATTTCCCGATGAAGGGCCAGATAGGAAGTCTCAGTGGAAGTTGATATTCGACAGAGCGGTTAATTCCTATGGAAGTGGTATCGGGGCTATCATCACGACTCCTCACGGATCCCACATCCCGTTTACTGCGAGACTGACGTTTCCAGTTACCAACAATGAGGCGGAGTATGAAGCATGTATTATGGGTCTAGAAGAGGCAATTGATTTGAGAATCAAGAATCTAGATGTATATGGTGACTCAGCGCTTGTAATCAACCAAATTAAAGAGGAGTGGGAAACTCGTCAAGCGAATTTGGTGCCGTACATGAATTATGCCAGGAGGCTGCTTCCGTTCTTCGATCGAGTGGAACTTCATCATGTACCCAGGGCTGAAAATCAGATGGCTGATGCCTTAGCCACGTTGGCTTCAATGTATAAAGTCAATTTTTGGAATGAGGCTCCAAGAATTGTGCTTTCGCGTCTTGATAGACCGGCATTTGTCTTTGCAATCGAGGATGCCGCCGACGGCAAGCCATGGTTCCACGACATCTAGACCTTCCTTATGACTAAGGAGTATCCTGCGGATGCGTCAACCCAGGATACGAAGACTCTGAGGAGGCTGTCTGGAAACTTTTATCTCAATCCTGATGGAGTGTTGTATAAGAGAAACCATGATCTCGTGCTACTCAGATGTGTAGATGAGAAAGAGGCGAGTATGCTCATGGAGGAAGTCCGTGAGGGCACATTTGGTACGCACGCCGGCGGGCATACCATGACGAGAAAGATCCTGAGAGCAGGGTATTACTGGCTGACGATGGAGTCGGATTGCTTCAGATTCGCGAAGAAATGTCACAAATGTCAGATTTATGCTGATAAAGTTCATGTGCCGCCGTGCCCATTGAATGTCATGTCCTCCCCTTGGCCGTTCTCCATGTGGGGCATCGACATGATAGGCAAGATCGAGCCCACTGCATCCAATGGTCATCATTTCATTTTGGTAGCTATCGACTACTTCACCAAATGGGTGGAGGCAGCCTCGTACGCTAATGTGACCAAGCAAGTGGTAGCTAAATTCATAAAGAGGGACATCATCTGTCGCTATGGAATTCCCGAGCGGATCATTACTGATAATGGTTCGAATTTGAATAACAAGATGATGAAGGAGTTGTGCCAGAGCTTCAAGATTGAACACCACAACTCATCTCCTTACCGGCCGAAGATGAACGGCGCGGTTGAGGCGGCCAACAAGAACTTTAAGAAGATTGTTCAGAAGATGGTTGTGATGTACAAGGATTGGCACGAGATGCTGCCGTTCGCCTTGCACGGTTATCGTACGACGGTGCGTACGTCGACCGGGGCAACTCCTTTCTCCTTGGTGTACGGTATGGAAGCTGTCCTACCGTTGGAAGTGGAGATTCCTTCTTTGCGAGTTTTGGTTGATGTGAAACTCGACGAGGCAGAATGGATTACGAATCGTTTGAACCAACTCAGCCTGATGGACGAGAAGAGGTTAGCATCGATTGCATTTGGTCGCCTGTACCAAAGCCGAATGAAGAAAGCTTATGATAAGAAGGTGCGTCCTAGAAGCTTTCAGACGGGTGATCTCGTCCTGAAGAAGATTCTTCCGCCACACTCCGATCACCGGGGCAAGTGGACTCCGAATTACGAAGGGCCGTATGTCGTCAGCAAGGTCTTCTCGGGAGGAGCTTTGTTGTTATCCACGATGGATGGTGAAGATTTTGCATCCCCGGTGAACGCGGACGCAGTTAAAAAATACTTTGTTTGAAAGAGACCCGCTGGACAAAAAAGAAAGAGTCCAGGCAAAAAAGGGGCATCCCGGCGAACCAAAAACAGAATAAAAGGTTCGGGAAAAAATTAGGGATATATTGAAAAATGTACACCCGCGAAGTCGAAAACCTACACTGGGCGGCTTCGGCAAAAAAGGGTATCCCGGTGAACTGAAAACCCGTAACGGGCGGTTCACGCAAAAGTTAGGGATTTGAATAAGCAAATGACTGCGTTCCGCGTGTGGACTTTCATTGTTTAGTGGTTTGGAGGACCTGAGGGCCGTTTATCTGAACCAATCTCTTCCGAAGCTGAAGCGTCGGAGAAGTATTGAAGTCGAGTGGGTCTTAGAGGGATCAACTCATGGTGTTCGTCTATGCCTCGTTGCCGACATTTGTATATACTGATGTATATTTATGTTTTCCTTTCTGCGCGGCTTCCTCATTCCAGGAGCTTGCCTCTGTTGTAAAACATTTTTGCCCATTCAGGGGTTCACCATTAATAAAATGCACATTATTCAGCAATTCTGCTTGCCTGTTTTAGCATTTATCTGTTTTGTTTGCGAATGAAAACGCCGATGTTTTTTTGATAAAATGCGCATATATAAACTTACGGGCCTAGGCCCATTGATTGTTGAAACGATTGATTACCTGAACATTGTCACGAGATAATAACCTTGATAGGCCCCTTTGAGAAGGGTATCTTGTCTGTTTGTTTGTGTTGTTGCAGGTATAGTGCCTTCCAGAAGATGTGTCGTGCGCATCCCCTAAGCAGGGCGAGTCCTCCTTCTCCAGCAGAGTTCAGTAATCTCTCCTCCGCAGAATCTGAATGCAGAATAGTGAGCATTGATATGGCTCCCCACGTAGAGATGATTCTCTTCCCCAAGCAGACGCATCCTGAAGGAACGTCACCTCATCAGCTGAGTCGCGTGCCGAAGCTCGTATTCTCCCCCAGCACCGGGTCGCAAGTGCGGATTTCGTAGAAATGTTCGGGTGCCGAAGCTCGTGTTTTCCCCAGTAAAGTCGCCAGAGCAGGTGTCTTCCCCAGCACCGGGTCACAAGTGCAAGACTTGTAGGAAGCTGCTCGTACGCTGAAGTATGCAGTAACTGATGGTTCCAGACTGAAGTCTCCAGCGGAATTGAGATTCCCCACCAGAGCCATATTCTCTCCTGAAGTCGGATGATTCTCTCTTCCCCAGTAGAGTGTTGGAACAACTGATGTTGTAGTCCCCGGCAGAGTCGTATTCTCCCTCGAAGGTGGATGTTTCCTTCTTCCCCAGCGAAATTGAAACTCCTCATCAGAGTCGTACTCTCCAGTGAAGGGGAATGATTTCTCTTTCCCCGGCTGAGTCCGCAAACCCCAAAGAGAGCCGAATCCTTGGTAGCAGTGGGGACCTTGAATGGATGTTCCCTAGCGGATATTGAACAGCTGATGCTGTATTTCCCCAGAGTCGCACTCTCTCCAGCGAAGCAGAATGACTTCTCCTTCTTCAGCCGAGTTTGCAGATGTCCAAGAGAGCCGAGTCCTTGGAAGTTGATCAGATCATGATTGGTTTTTCCCCAGTGGAGTGTTGAGCAACTGAAGTTGTTTCCCCACAGAGTGGTTATCCCCAGAAGAATAGCCGAGACGGCCGCGCAGTTCATTCTCGCGATTGACATCAGCAAGTCCAGGTTCTCGTAGAGCTTCGTTCCCCTGCAGCAGTCAGCTGAAGTTGTTTCCCCTGCAGCAACCAACGGAAGATCATTTCCCCAGGCGGAGTCCAATTGATATTGGCGTGTCCACGTTCTCCTCAGCAGGATGATTCCTCTATATGAGTAGTTCTTTCTCCTTGACAGGAGAATCTCCCCTCGGCATTTATTTTGCTGACGGGATCGCATCATTGTGCATGACTGCATAGCATTTAACACCGCATAGCATTCCCACCGTGTGGGGCATAGCACAGAAGCATACGCATCATAAGCGTGATCTAGGTTATTATCAGCCTTGTTCTACAAGCGTTCCACCAAGAGGCCAGTTGCTCAGGACTATTCCTGAGGTTCTCCCCAACGAGGTCGCTTCCTTAAGATGATTCTTAAAGACCCCGATGTAATCCCCACAGTCGCTCGCTCAAGATGGTTTTTGAGATCCACAGCGAAGTCTCCAGTTCAAGACGATTCTGGAACTCCTCGACAGAGCCGTTTGCTTAAGATGATTCTTAAGACCTCAGTACAGCTTCCCGAGTTGTTTGCTTAGGACGATTCTTGAGCTCCCCAATAGGGTCCCCAGCAAGAGTTGCCCAGGAAGATTCCTGGAATATGCCTAGCAGAATAAAGTCTCCAGAATGGTTATCAGTTCAAGATGATTCTTGAAGTTTCCCGACGGAGTTGTTTGTTCAGGATGATTCTTGAAGTCCTTAGCAGCGTGATATGTCTGCCCTAACAGTGATGTCTAATCTGAAGATTGACTTCGTGAACGCTTGAAGGCGGTATCGAAGGTTCCTGTGAGTTCAGACTTCTTTGTTGATGAATCAACGTGTGGCTGAAGACAAAGTTTGTAGATGCAGCTTTAGTATGCAGAGTGAGCTGTGTTGGTCTGAAGACCAAGTTAGTTGTCCTGAGGTGATGATTGATTGCGATCAAGCGGATAGTGTTTCTTCTGACTGAAGTCGAAGATGTTTCTCCAGCTGAAGCGGAGTTTTTCCTGAAGGCAAAGTGTTTGAATCCCCGTAGAGTCATGAATGGCTCAGGATACCATGTCTCTGACTGAAGTCACAGATCTCCCAAGCTGAGGCGAAGGTGCCTCAGGGCAAGTTTATCCCCAAGGTCATGAATGACCTAGGATTCATTTTTTCGGACTGAAGGCCGAAGTATATCCCTGACTGAAGTCACGGACACTCTATAGCAGAGGCGGAGTTGCCTAAAAGCGGATCCATGTATCCTTGAAGGCCAAGGATCATTTCTTCAGACCGAAGTCGAAGGTACCTCCTGCAGGGTTGCCATCCTTGAAGGCCAAGGATGCTTATCTTCAGAAGTACTTGAAGATTTTTCTAGCTGAAGCTGGAAGTGGCCAGGGGCCAGGGTTTCAAATATCTTTAATGTCGAAGTTCTACGGTGAACTCAGTATGCAGTAGTATTCGGATGTTCATTATGGTTCTGAGGGTGAACCCCAGATCAGAGTGTGCTCGGTTAAGTCTCTCATTCCCAGCGGAGTAGTTTCAAATACGTAAGTGTACCTTTTGTTCCATTTACCAGGGGTGAACCCCAGGTCAGAGTATGGATTTGTTCGACGGCGAGGTTGAATGTTTGTTTGACGGCGAGGTCAGAGTATGGATTTGTTCGACGGCGAGGTTGAATATTTGTTTGACGGCGAGGTTGAATATTTGTTTGACGGCGAGGTCAGATTATGATTGGGTCGACGGCGATGTTGGATTTGTTCGACGGCGAGGTTGAATGTTTGTTTGACGGCGATGCCAGACTCCTTAAATCCCCAGCAGAGATGATGACGGTACGACGGTGATGCCGAGTGTCTCTCAGAGCGATGTTTGTTTCCGACGGCGATGTCAGATTCAGTTTTCCAGCGGCGATGTTGGGCATGTCAAGTTGATCCAGTCTTCTGACGGCGATGTTAGGTGATACAGATCCTTTAGTTCTCCAGCGGCGATGCGGGGTATTTTGGCCGATTTAGTTCTCCAGCGGCGATGCGGAGTGTTTCGATTATCCGACGGTGATGTCAGATGTGGTTCTCCAGCGGCGATGCGGAGTATTTTGGTTGATCGACGGCGATGTCAGATTCAGTTTTCCAGCGGCGATGTTGGGTGTGTCAGTTAATTCAGTTCTCCAGCGGTGATGTTGGATGGCTCATTTTCCAGCGGCGATGTTGGGTATTTTGGTGATTCAGGTTTAGGTCTCCGGCGGCGATGTTGGATGCTTGTTTCCCCGAGTTATGGTTGTTCTTGACGGCGATGTCAGGTGATTTGGTGTTCCAGCGGCGATGTTGGGTGTTCCTCAGAATTTTGTCTGACGGTAATGTCAGGTGGTTTAGTCTTCCAGCGGCGATGTTGGGTGTTGTGGTTGTCTGAAGGCAATGTCAGAAGAAGTTAACGTGGATAACTGACGGCGATGTCAGATCAGTATTTCTCCAGCTAGTTGCCGTGCAGCTAGTGTTCCAGTTTTCGAAGATTTGTTCCCCGCAGGGCATCGTGGGCTCGTGCAGTTGGCAAATTTTCGGGTTTACCGGTATTCAATCGTCTCGCACCTTGATTGGTTGAGAGTCGTTCGCTCCTCACCCAGTCAGGTTCAAGTTGTTTGAATAGGGGCAGCTGTTGCACCCCAAAATTTGACCAACATTAATTAATCTATCAAGTGTTTGAAAGTGTATACCTTCACCAGAAAGTTTAAGAGATCCTCAGAAGAATTGGTTGGAACCAAGGTTGTGTGCTTCATAACTTGAGAGTTGTGGGTGCCTCTCAGATGATTCTGAGACTTTGAGGTTGAACTTGGAGCTTTGAGAAATCCTATGAGATGTCTTGATAGCCATCATGAAGCCCAGAGAGGTCATTATGCAAGAATTCAGAAGATTCAACCATGAAGGGTAGAATTAGGGTTTTGACTGGGTCGACCCTAGATCAGCTGAAGATTTGGAGAAGGTTGAGACCCAATCCAAGGGCCATGGGATCATGGAATGATGCATAGAGATGATATAAAGATGATTCCTAGACCAACTCATCATGATTGAGGAGTTTGAGAAGTTTTGAGTTAGGGTTTCTGAGGATTGTTAGTGAAAAAACCCTAATTTGATCCCTATCTTCCAGGCAGTTTTAGCTCAAGATGTGATTGATATCTCATCTTCCCCACAACATGAATGTTGTAGATCTTGTTCTTAGCTTTAATTTGAGTGGTGGAAGTCCTTGATAGGAGTTGCAGAGCTCAAGTTATGGTTTTGACAAATTACAGGTCAGCTGAGGTGTGTGAATCTGGGTCCTTGAAAGTCACCCAACTTGCAGACAACGTTTGCCCTAGTAAGATGATTCCTATGATCTCTTGGTCAACATGAACGTTGAAGAGCATATTCTTAGATTTCTAGAGAGTACTAGAAGTCCTTGATAGGATTTGTAGAACTCAACTTATGGTTTGAACAAGACAGGGGTATTTTGGTCATTTGGCAGTTATAGGTCATTTTAAGCAAAGGCCATATCTCCTATTTCCAAGCCTCAAATGAAAAAACTCAAAACATGAAAGTTGTTCAAAATGGGATTTTAAGTCTAGAAAAGAGGTCATGAGTTATTGAAAGAGCTTTTAGCAAGGATTTATAAGATTGGGTAAAAATGACCTAAAAATGGCTTATAAGTTGAAAAAGTTGAAATTTAATTTTGGTTTAGGAGATGTACAAATCCAAAATGGGTCATCCAATATGTCATTTTGTCTCCAAACAATATTTTAAAAACAATGGTTCAAGTAGAATTTTGATTTGAAGCTTAGAAATGGGGGTTACTTTGTAATTCTCATTCTTGCATAATGAGGCAACTTGATAAAACTTCACCAAAGGCAAGGAAGTGCATGTTTTTCACTCATTCTTTCTCAATATCTCTTGTAAGGATATTTTGAAGCCAATTTGACAAGCCTAACTCATGAGATATGGTATGATCACCATGTCATTAAAGGAGAAGTTCTATAACTTTCAAGCACTTTCCACAAGTTTCTAGATGGATCTAGATTATTCCATGGATTGCTATAAGAAGAGTGAATCACAATTTGGCCAGGGTTGGTGATAATTGTTGGGGAGTGGTGAGATTAGAGTGTGAAAAAGTGAGATCCTTCCATTTGCAATTTCACATCAAACCTTCATTCTCTGCCATTTCCATTCTTTTCTCCTCCACAAACATATTCTTCTGATCCTTGTGATTGATTGCATACTGAGATAGAGGAAGATCCATGGAGGTTTGAAGCTGTTTTGAAGAATTTGCAAGAAGTGCATATTGAGATCAAACACAAGATTCAAGCATTGTTCATCAATCTTGTTGCATACATAATTCTTATCTGCCATTGGAGATCAATCAGGGAAGGTTGCAGGCATTGAATTGGAGAGAAACCATATCCACCATTGAAGTTTGACAGGTTGGTGATTTTATTCGTATCACCTTATTTATATGCATTTCACCATAGCTCTAGGTTTAGACTGGTTAGGTTAAGGTAGAGGACTATATTCTGAGAATTTGAGGAAGTTTTGTGAAGTTCCATGGCAGACACCAATTTCTTTCAGTTGCAAGAATGGATCGTGTGTTGAGCATTAATTGATGTGTTATGGTTTAGAGTGATGATGGTAACCTAAGGAACAGATTTAGATCATTGGATTTGAGTTTGGTTAAGGTTGATGGCAGAGGATCATGGTGGAACCCAAGCATTCGTGTGTTCTGTTAGGATGATATATGGAGTTTCAATGAAGACTAGTGGTAGCATCGTGTTCTGGGTGATTAATAGTACAACTTTGCTTTTGGAATTTCTTGATTTCGTCCAGCCATCATTGAGAACGAAGGGGTTGAAATCCTTGCATGGGGTTAGGGTTTCTGCAAACCCTAGGGTTCATTTGGGGACGATGAAGTCCCACCGTTGGATTGTCCCTAATGCTTGACTAATTCAGTTGATCCAGCGGCTCCAATTCAATTTCAAAAGAGGAGGGAGTCTGAAGTGTATAAAACGCTGCGTACCACTAATCAAAACGCGCCGTTTTGATTAATTGCTGAACCTGGGCCTCAGAAACCAACGCTATCCACACCCCCAGGATCTTGGCCCATCATGAAAACAACTGGGGCGCCCTACTTTTGACACCCCCTCCCCTTTATTTCTTATATCCTTTTATTTTAATTTCTAATATTTTCTTGCATTTTAATAAATTCATAAAAAATCCAAAAATTAATATTTTTCATTTCTTCTTTTTTTCACATATTCATGATTTTGTCCAGAAAATTAATAAAAAATAAAATTCCATTTTATTTTTAGTTTAGTATTTTTAGCATATTATTTTTGTAAATAGTATTTTTAATTGATTTTGTTTGATACCCAATTTTGTACAATTTGTTTTAGGACTTTCCCTTAGGATTTTTGAGCCATTCTTTTTGGCATAGTTAGGTATTGAACCCTAGTTCATATAGAATTTAATTCTAAATTTGTAGATTAAAATTTGATATGGTTTGATTGTTTGACATTTAGGTGTTCAAATTAGGGTTTTAGGTTGTATAGGTAGACTTGAACCATTTTGTTTTGGGGTTTATAGGCCATATTAGTGTATGGGGAATATATGGGTTAAGGGTAAGTATGTATAGAGTCCCCTAGAATTTTGCTAGAATATTTTATGGTGTTTTAGTATTTTTAATTGATTTTTGAATGTATGGATAGTATGTGTGTTGCTTAAAGGCATAATTTGTATTGTATTGTTTTCTTTTCTTCTCTTTTGAGTGTGTGAGCCTTGAAGATTGAGTTGAAGACCTTGTGGATCATCATTGAAGCCTTGAAGACCTTGCAGAGGAGTTTAGCATAGCTTTTGTTTGTTTTGTTCATAGGTTTATAGGTGCATAGGCAGAGCCCTAGATAGGATACTTTTATTCAATAAACAAGGAGTGTCCTGTTCACCTCCTTCCTTCTCTGTGACATAAAGTCCCTTAAGGGTATTCACCTCTCTCCTTTGGAGGGATTAGTGACCTTGCCCTCTGAGGTAGAACTTTGAGAGAGCTTTTCTTTTGATGTTAAGTCCTCAATGGCATCCTTTGGAAGTCAGTGAGCACTGTAACATCCTCACCTCATCTTGTTGGTTGAATCTTGTTTGCTGGAGCATTTGAGCCATTGAGGATAGTTGAAGCTTTGAAGAGGATGATTCCTTGAAGATTGTTGAAGTCTGAAGACTTTGTGAAGATCAAGTTGAAGATCCCTGAAGATAGTGAAGCCTGAGGGTGGAGCTGATCAAGAAGCTGAAGCTTAAGGGAGAAGATGAGTTGATACTCATATTGTAGGGTTGATACCTGGAAAGCAAGTGATCTCTGAAGTCTGAAGACTGAGTAGCTGCTGGAGGAGCTGAGGCTTTCTTCTGTTTTTTTTCTTTTCTGTATTGTTTGTTTTGTTTAATTTGTCTGTTGCATTAGACTAGGTTCATCTAGAATAAGTTCAGTCTAGGAGCATGAGTGCATCTACTTGTATTGTTACTGCTTGGCTTTGCTTGCGGGTATTCGGTAGAGCCCAGCTCCCTTGCCCCTGTGTTTATTTTTGCTTGATAGCATATTCTCTTTTATCTGTATGATTGCAGTTGACCGTTTAGTGCTTGATAGCATGTTGTTTATTCTTCAGTATGATTACTGTTATTTCATGACTGGCTTGAGGTCGAGACGAGCTTGTGGAGGCTGAAGCCCCACACACATTTCCTCCCTCACTTGCATTGCATGCATTTTACTGTTAGAGCTGACGCTTTTGTCTGTTTTGGCGTATCATTGACATGATCCCTTAGGACTCTCATTTCCTTGGATAAGGATTTGATGATAGACTTTTAGGTTGAAACCTATGCATGACAACATCTAGGAGTTCCCTGTTCAAACTTCAACCATAGGATGAATCCATGGCATGACAACAGTAGGACTTGATAGTCTCCCTCCTAGTTGGGCCTGTTCTCTTCTCATCTCAAAGCAGTTTAAGATACAATAATCATAAATGATTTCTTTCGTACGTTACGAGCCTTAAGCTATCTGAGAAAGGATTGTGGGAGAGTTTCTTTTCCACAGTCTGGATGTTTAGTATGGTACCCTTTGGGTGACATGCGACGCATTCACTCTCAGGTCATAGTCTCTAGTGCGGTCGAAATTGCAAATACAATAAAAAACACGTCTTTCAGGAAATAAGCTGTAGTTTCCCGAACTACGTGAGCTCTGATCTTCCATGCTGTGTGGAAGTACGTAGGCATAGGATGCGATATCCTAGCGAGCAACCTTCCCCACCTTCACCCGTAGTTAGCCGAACTACGTTGACTCTGATTTCTCATTCTCTGATGAGAATACGTAGGCATAAAGTGCGACGCTTTGCCGAGTCATTTTTCTTTTCTTTTTCAGCCAGCCTTGATAGGTAGATAGATTAAAACCAACCCGTCCAAGTAAACAAACAAGCGAGGATCCCGTCGAGTACGACGGACGTGAGGGGTGCTAATACCTTCCCCTTGCGTAACCGACTCCCGAACCCAGACAATGGTTGCGATGACCTTGTCTTACCCTTTTTCGTCAGGTTTTTCCGATCGTTTCCTTTCCCGCTCTGAGGGATAAATAACGAAAGGTGGCGACTCTTCTGTTGTGCCGGCACCTTATTTTCGCGCAAGCGACACATGCATTTTACAGTCGTTTACTGTATACCTATTTACTGTTTAAGCTGATGCTTTACCTGTCTCTGTTTATCATTGACATGATCCCTTAGGACTCTCATTTCCTTTGATAAGGCAGTGATGATAGAACTTTAGGTTGAAACCTATGCATGATAACTTCTAGGAGTTCCCTGTTTCAAACCTCAACCATACGATGAATCCTTGGCATGACAACATTAGGACTTGATAGTCTCCCCGTTAGTTGAACCCTTCTCTTCTCATCTCAAAACAGCTTAAAATACAGTAATCATGAATGATTTCTTTCGTACGTTACGAGCCTTAAGATATCTGAGAAAGGATTGTTGGAGAGCTTCTTTTCAACAGTCTGGATGTTTAGTATGGCACCCTTTGAGTGACATGCGACGCATTCACTCTCAGGTCATAGTCTTTAGTGCGATTGAAATTGCAAACGCAATAAAAAACACTTCTTCCGTAAAAGACAGAAAACAAACTTCAAACCTTTTTGCCCCGTGGGCCCATAATCCAAAGGAAAGATTTTCTGAAGAAAAGAGTGTCGTTAAACTTCAGCGCCAACGCAAACAGGCTTTGTCCCTAACTACTGGAACTGCTGTTTAACCCTACTCGATAAAACAGATGAATCTGAATTCCCGTAATCCGTATTAGCCCGAACTACGTAAGCTCTGATCTCTCATACCTGTTGAGAGTACGTAGGCACAATACTGACGTGTTGGCGAGCCACCTTCCCCGTAACCCATCGTAGGTCGAACTACGTTGACTCTGATTTCTCATTCTCTGATGAGAATACGTAGGCATAAAGTGCGACGCTTTGCCGAGTCACTTTTCCTTTTAAGCCAACCTTGATAGGTAGATAGATAAAACCAACTCGTCCAGTAAACACAACAAGCGTGGATCCCGTCGAGTACGACGGACGTGAGGGGTGCTAATACCTTCCCCTTGCGTAACTGACTCCCGAACCCAGACAACGGTTGCGACGACCTTGTCTTATACCTTTTCGTCAGGTTTTTCCGATCGTTTCCTTTCCTGTTCTGAGGGATAAATAACGAAGGGTGGCGACTCTTCTGTTTTGTCGGCACCTTATTTTCGCGGAAGCGACAAAATGTAATTCTCCTACCCCGTGACATAGTTGAGAAATATGTTGATTCTTTTCCATTTAAGAGAGGTATGTGTCCCACTTGTTGATTTTATACCAAAGTTGGAGCCTTTCTCTGAAGGTGAAGGAAAGATCCATCTTCCACATGTTTGTGGTGGATAAGTTGATTATTCTCCTTAAGATGACAACTTGTCTCTTCTTTCTTAAAATCCACCATAACAAACCTTTTTTTTTTAAATTTTTACCCCGAACTACGAGGTTTTGATCTTTCATTGGTCTGTAGGCACAAGACTTTGTGTCTTTCCAAACACAAATACAATAAAAAATACTTCTCTTCTCATCTTCTCAATCAATCCTGAATAGCAAACCATTTAACCATAACACAAATATAACAAGAGGTTCTTATGTGATACTATATATACTTAGCGTGCTAATATCTTCCCTTAGTATAACCAAACCCCGTACCTTAGATCTTACTGCATTGTTTTTCATTGAATATTTATGGGTTATTCTTTCTTTTCCCCTTCCCTTGGATAAATTAAAGATCGCCGATGATATCATAAGTTTTGTGAACCTAATTAACTTAATAGCTATGGTCTCCGATTCTCACCGCGACAGTCACATAATATTACAACTTAAGGAAACAAATTATTCACTCCCTTAAAATCACATTTAATCTCTTAGAGCAACTTGATGAGATGGTTCTATGCATTAGCTATCCAACGCTTCAAACTGCACCTCAAACTGATTCACGAAACTCAAGTTATGATCAAAATAGTTTTTTGAACAAAATTTGCCTTCATGATTCAAATCATGTGTAATATGTGATTTGTATAAAATTAGACAGAGGCTACCGGGAGGCTGTGATTTAAATCAAGATTCACAATGTAACCCCATGATTCGATTAAGATTAGTCTGCAACGTTTTTATGCTAAGTTTTCACCATTGGATGCCTTCCGGACCTCCGATTTCGATTCCGCAACAAGCCAAACGCACAAAATTCAACACACAATTATTATATCATATTAAACGTGTTAATTTCATACCAATCAACATCTTATTTTGTGAATTACTATAGATTCAAAATTACGTTAATGGAATCAAAACTCATCATTTTCAACAACAACAATCATACTTAAGGTAAACTGTCATGAACAAAAAGTAGCACAATAATAGTAAATAAAATTCATATTGATATCATCAATGATAACAAATTCATCACCAATTCATATTGATTATCAACAATAGAAAGAACGATAGGAAAACCTAGAGGAGGGTAAGGGTCCCTCACTATCCTTCATACATTTGACACCAATTATTAGAGTAGTTATATCCCAAATTCATGAGTTATTCCACGTGTCTCAATTAAGGAAATATGTTTCAGATCCCTCACATGTGATCACACCCGATGACATCTAGCTAAATGAAAAATTGTCATTCGAAGTACCCCTAGTAAATATCAGAGATAGGAAGATGAAGTGCCTCAGGAACAAGGAAATACTACTAGTTAAGGTAATTTACAATGAAGCCACAGGAGATGCAACTTGGGAACTAAAAAGCAGGATGAAGGAAAAATATTTAGAGCTTTTCAGCACCGTCTAAGTTTCAAGGACGAAACTTCTTTTAGGGGTGGAGTAATGTATACTCAATAGCTTGAAAGTAACTATAAGTATCATGGTTTAGGATTAATAAAGGAGTTAGAGGTTTTTCGATCATTAATCCAAATAATTTTTTATAAATAACACAGATTTATTGAGACCATGCCGAAGTGATACCAAAACTTTAGTAAGATTGGCACAATGTTTTTATAGTTTTTTTTAACTATCTATGAAAAAAATACTCTTATTTTTCCGAAATTTCATAATTAGTTTCTCCTGGCTCTTAAGAAAACGGGCAAAAATATAATCGTTGTTTGAATTTTCACGGACTCCGATTGGAGTTAGAATTTAAATAGGACTTTTATATATCGCCTAAAATTAGAGTTTGATCTCATTATATTTTTATATTCTAAGGAGCATATATTTATTTGAAACAAAATTTTATTCATAAATTAATTTTGTTTTAATTAAAAGGTTTAGGTATAAATTTTTCAGTTTTTGAAAAACTTATTTGTGACTGAATTACGACTCGTTTGAGAGCAAACGTGGGACTGATGCGCGCGTGCGCACGCGTGTGTGTGTGTGTGTGTATGTGTGTGTGCATGTGTGTGTGTGTATGTGTGTGTGTGTGTATGTGTGTGTGTGTGTGTGTGTGTGTGTGTATGAGAGAGAGAGAGAGAGAGAGAGAGAGAGATCTAAGGGTTGGGGAGCAACCTTATCCCCAACACTATTTTATCCAAAGGCCTTTGATCAATGCTTTGGCTTATAAATCCGTTGCATGAGATAAACCACATAACACATAAAACTCATATTTGGTCTCTCGGGAAGAACAACAGCTTACCACTCTTCCACATTCTCTCTTCTTCTCTATACCATTTAGTCACTTTAAAAGCTCACAAACAAAATTTGGTATGATTTCTTTTCTTCCCATTTAGTGAATAATATAATTCTTGACCATTCACACACGGGCGCGCACACACACACACACACACACACACACACACACACACACACACACACACACACACACACACACACACACACACACACACACACACACACACACACACACACACACACACACACATATATATATATATATATATATATATATATATATATATATATATATATATATATTGTTACCTATGATCTTACATGGAAATAGTAACTTTGAGTGTGAAAGAAAATGATAATAAATTATTCTTGTAAATAAGAAACTTAAAACTTATCATTATTTTCTTGAAACCAAAATTGTTCATGAACCTGAGACTCATTATTACCTTTTTGAGAAACTAAAATTATTCATGGATATATGAGTATGGATTTGGAGATAGTTTCTGTTATGAAAAATGATTCCGGAAGAACAAAGTATAATCGGTTTCTTGATCAGCAAGAAACCCACAAGGGTAGAAAAGAAGGAAGCAAAAAGAACACAATGAAATTAGTTATAAACTACTATTCTTTAATTTCTCTTTGAAACAAGATTATAAGTGTTACATAATAGACAATAACCTCTCTTACCCTAAGCAGTATTTTCCTTATTTTAAAGTTGAGAGACTATCATGCTATTTAAAAGAAAACTAACACACTGACCTAATGGGCTTTTACACACAAGCCCATTGCACAGGCTAACTTAGAGAACAAGCTAACTTAAATAATTGGGCATAACAAACAAGCCCAATCGACATGCTAACACTCCTTTCATACTTTGACTATAACATGTGAGTAGACTTTGACGACATGCTAAGATCCTGTCAAATTGTTGAACCAAGAAGCTACCCTTTGACCATACTAGAGTTCGATTCAATATCTCACAAATCTCCACCTTGGAATAAACTCTATAAAATCAAGGGAACAAACTAGCTTTCTTGATGCAACTTTATCAACTGCAAACAGTGGAAAAATTTCCAACTTGGTAATGTCTTGGTGATCATATCAACAACATTTTGATTTTTCAAAACCTTCAAAACTTGTACTTCTCCACGCTCGATTACCCTTTTAACAAAATGTAGCTTCACATTGATGTGGTTGGTTCGCTCATGATATGCTAAACTTTTTGACAGGTGTATAGCACTTTGATTATCACATTTAACAGTGATAACTCGGCCTTGAAGTTTCAGCTCCTTAGAAAAAACCTTCAAGCCGCAATGCTTCTTTCACAACTTCAGTGAGGGTGATATATTCTGCTTTAGTGATTGATAAGACAACAACTATCTGAAGTGTTTCTTTCTAACTAATTATTGTTGTGTCAAACATACTGAACGCATATCCAAAATATATTTTTAGGAATCCATACAACCTGCATAATCAGTGTCGTTATACCCTTCAATTTCTGCTTTACTATTTTCACCACATGCTCCACCATAATTCATGACTCTATTCATAGACCCATTTACGTACCTTAAAATCCATTTCAATGCTTGCCAGTGAGCCTTTCCAAGATTCATCGTGTACTTTCTTACAAGACTTACTACATATGCTATTTCGGGACTAGTACATACCATATCATACATCAAAGAACCTACTATGTTAGCATATGAGATACTATTTATATAAGCTCTTTCGACCTCAATACTGGGACACTTTTCTGTACTCAACTTGAATTAAGGGTTTTTAGGAATCACAACAGGCTTTAAATTCGACATACCAAACTTGTCGAGAATATTCTTCAGGTATGCCTCTTGAGATAAGCATAATCTCGACTGTTATTTATCTCTTTGGATGTCAATCCCAAGAATCTTGGATGCAACTCCTAGATCCTTCCGATCTAACTCCTTATTGAGTCCGACCTTCACTTTCATTACATCATCGACATTGTTGCTTGCTATGAGAATATCATCCACATAAAGCAACAAAATAAAAAATGAATTTCTAGGTCGAAATCTGAAGTAAACACAGTGGTCGAACTGACTTCTAATGAAACCTATGTGTGCCATGAACTTGTCAAATCTATTCCACTGTCGAGGAGATTGTTTCAGTCCATAAAAGATCTATTCATCTGCACACATAATCTTCCTTTCCCTTTTATGCATACCCTTCTGGTTGCCTCATCAGGATTGTTTCATCTAGATCTCCTTACAAGAATGTAGAATTCACATCCATTTGTTCCAATTCTAGGTTAAATTGTGCCACCATGGCAAGTAACATTCGAATGAACATGTGCTTCACAACAGGATAGAAGACATCATTGAAGTCGACACCTTCTTTCTGAGTGTAACCCCTTGCGACCAATTTTGCCTTGTATTTCTTCGATGTCACTCCTTTGATTCCTTCCTTAACTTTGAAAATCCACTTACAGTTAACTAACCTGGCTCCGACAGATCTCTTGATTAGTTACCAAGTATGGTTATCATGAAGAGACTTCATCCCATCATCCATGGCCTTCATCCATTCAAACTTATTTCGAATCCTCATAACTTCCTTATAGTTTCTAGGTTCTTCATATAGAACCTCACTTACAGATATTAAGCCATAGGCTATAAGATCTAGATACCCTAGTCGATGAGGTGGCTTGATGACTCTTCTCGGCCTATCTCTCGCCAAAAAGTAGTCTTTATGATTATTTTTCGGCTTTATATAGGATACACAATTCACCATCGACATGCTCCACCTCAACAATATTATCTTCATGTTCCAACTCTTCTTCAGATATTTGTGCACTTCGACAAACGTCATCAGTTTTCTTAAAATTCGTCTCAGCTTCATTGGAAACTACATCTCGACTGGTGATACACCTCCTGTGACCTGGCTCTAGGCCTCATAGCCTATAAGCTTTGACTCCTTCACAGTATCCCATGAACATGCATCTTAGAGCTCTATGTTCGACTATGGATGTCAACTTGTATTCGTTAACAGGGATCCCTTTGGAGAATATCTGTTTGGAGCTCTGAATTCGAGGATTTTATCTCCCACGGGGATGGGGATGGAGGGAAAAGTTACCCTGGTGACACTTTGGTGCGGGGATTGGAGAACTACCCTCCGCCCCGCGAATTCCCTGACCCCGACCATATTATTTAACTTTATATTATATAATATATAATTATATTATTTGGCATGTTTATTTTATAAAAAATTAATTAGTATATTAGAAAATGAAGAGTCATACGTGGATCATTTTTTTTGTTTTATTGTATAATGTATTGGTTCACCATTGAAGTACCTCATCCTAGAAAAGTGCACCTAATACATACAATGTATACAACCTTTCCTCTTCTTCTTTTCTCAATTATCTTTGTCTCCTCCATTCCTCATCTCCTCTATTCTCATCATCATCAAAACAACTACCTGCATTTTTTTTATTGTGCTTATGGTAATTACTCTCCAACTTCAATATACTTCAATTATCAAGGTGATTTTTGTTCAATTAATAAATTAGTGGTTATGTTTTTGTAACTGCAAGTGCTTTTGCATTTGTTTGTTACTGACTCAAGATGTTCTTTTATTTCTTAAAAAATGCAAAATATATGTTTAAAAAAAAGGAAAAAAAAAAACTAAACACTAGTGTCATAGTTTTGATAAATATATATATATATATATATATATATATATATATATATATATATATATATATATATATATATATATATATATATATATATATATATATATATATATATATATATATATATATATATATATATATATATATATATATATATATATATATATATATATATATATATATATATATATATATATATATATATATATATATATATATATATATATATATATATATATATATATATATATATATATATATATATATATATATATAGATATACATATACATATACATATACATATACATATACATATACATATACATATAGATATATACATATATATATATATATATATATATATATATATATATATATATATATATATATATATATATATATATATATATATATATATATATATATATATATATATATATATATATATATATATATATATATATATATATACATATACATATACATATACATATACATATACATATACATATACATATACATATACATATATATATACATATATATATATATATATATATATATATATATATATATATATATATATATATATATATATATATATATATATATATATATATATATATATATATATATATATATATATATATATATATATATATATATATATATATATATATATATATATATATGATTCGATCTTCGTGGATCTCTGATTGTCTGTGGGGATGGGGATGGGGAAAATATTGGGGGGTAGGGAGCAGATAAGCATCCTCCACACATTCCCTGCCCTGTTGACATCCCTAGGTTCAACAAATTCTTTCCTAATATGAGCATCGGCTATGCATCCAAATACTCTAAGTTTGTCTACATCTGACAGATGTCACGACCAAACTTCGTCAAGTGTTTCATACCTAATACGGTCGAAGGACATCTATTTATCAGATATGTTGTTGTCTAAACAGCCTCTGTCCAAAACACCTTCTTTAACTCACCAATAATCAACATGCATCTAACTCTTTCCTAAATGGACCGATTAAACCTTTTAGTCAAAAATTGTTGGGGAGTAGCTGCAGTAGTTTTGTGCCTTGTAATATCAGAGGTTGCACAAAAACTGTCGAACGCCTCATTGAAAAATTCAAGACCATTGTCGTTTCTCAACCTCATCTCCTTTTTTCCAGTCTGATTTTTGACAAGAGTCTTCCAGCTTTTGAAATTCTCAAAAGTTTCATCCTCAGTCTTATGGATGAATACCTATAACTTTCTGGAATAATCATCAATTATAGATAGAAAATACTTTTCTCTTGAATGCGATAGAAACCTTGCAGGCCCTCAAAGATAAGCATTTATGTAATCAAGGGATCCATGTGTTCTTTGTTTGCCTTTATTGAACTTCACTCTGCAAGATTTTCCAAGTACACAGGGTTCACAAAACTTCAGCTTTTCAAATTTGTTTCCACCAAGTAGATTTTGGTTCCCCATTTTGACTAGAACTCTTTCACTGACATTGCCCAATCTCATGTGCCAGATTTCTGTCTTCGACAAAGGTTTCGTGAATTCAACATCTGCAGAACCACTGATAGCTTCATCCTCAAGGATATACAAGTCTTGTTTCATCACGCCTCTCAAGACTTCCTTCGACCCCTTCATGACCTTTAGAATACTTTTCCCTCATTTGAAAACGTATCCTTTCTTATCGAGTTCACCAAGAAAAATCAAATTTCTCTTTAAATAAGGTATGTACCTGACTTCAATCAACAACCTTATTGTCTCATCATGTAGCTTGAATCTCACAGATCCAACGCATATAATCTTAAAAGATTTATTGTTTCTAAGTAATATAGATCCACCATCTTGATCACATAGTTCCTCGAATGAGTATTTTGGTTGGAGTTATGTGCCAAGTGCAACCTAAATTCATAATCCACTATTTACTTGAGTTGTCGCTTGAAACTAGAAGAACATCAGATAAGTCAAAATCATCTTGAATAATGTTGTGTTGCCATTATCCTTACCTCCACGATCTTTCAGGTGTTCATGACACACTTTTCTTGTATGACCCTCCTTCTTACAGCGATAACATCAAATACCAGATGCATCACCACTATAAGGCTTTTGCTGACTTTTTCCCTTCTTCTTGTCAAACTTGCCATCTCTCTTTGTGAATTTTGCCTTAACAACATGTGAACAAACTTCGGCGGCATGTTAAGATCTTGTCGAATTGTCGAACCTAGAAGCTACCATTTGACCATACTAAATTTCAATCTAATATCTCACAGTTGTAGTAGTAGAACCTGCTTGATGTTTAACCAATCAATCAAACCATATTGATGATATTGTATTACCCTTAAGGATAAGAAACTAAGCATCCTATTTACTCCTAACTAACATATTAATTGGAATTGTAATGTGTACATGGTAACTTAGATTGAATTTAAATTTGAAAGTCAGTAACTGGACATTAATGAAGCAAGCCTTCTTTAAATATTTTTTCTGTAAATTATGTATAGCCTTTAAATAAAGTTGGGTTTCTAACAAATGTGTTTTGATACTGTAGCCCATAAGTAATAGATAAGTATCAATTGTCTTATAGAGTAGAAAGCGAATACAACGTTTCAAATTAAAATAATTAATACTTATTTTCTTGCCAAAACTATTGTGTAGGTCATTTAAGTTATTTTAAAATATTAAGTTATTTCTTTAAGTTTTTTTTGTAACGTTTTGTTCTTTTATGTTAAGTAACGTTTGCGTCGTTGATCTTTTTAAAAATCTTCATTACAATAAATTGCAAACTCATATACTATTTGAACCGATTTTTTTACACTGATCACAAATATGCAATCAAATTTATCAAACAAGTTATGGTTCATGAGAATCAGGAAAAAAGTGGACAAATACATAATAAAAAGTCGTTCTATTCGACCAAAATACACAATTAAACGTAAAACTAATAACATATTCGTGATCAGCGTGAAAAATCAGTTCAAATGGTATATGAGTTTGCAATTTATTGTAACAGAGATTTTTAAAAAGGTCAACGATAAAAACATTACTTAACATAAAAGACCGAAGCGTTACAAAAAAAAAATTAAAGGACTAACTTGATATTTTAAAATAACTAAAAGGATTAAGACAATATTTTTGTCTATTTTCTTAATTATTATTAATAATGTTATAATTTAATTGGTGTTAGTTGTGTATTGAATTTAATTGATATGCTCAACATTTAAAAGAATTTTCACATTGGTTTGGAGATTTAAAATCATTTACTAAACCTTTTGGTTTGAAATTGCTTCATATTCAAAGAAGTTAATTAATCTAAAAATATTTTATTTTCTAATTAAAGAATTAATATTTTATATTCATGTCTTAATTTATATTCTATTATGACTCAAACTACATAGAAAGTTTATTGAAAATTATCTTTAGTTTCTAAAGCATATATGTACTAAGCTTATGAAACAACACCCTTTATTGGAAAGAAAAATCATTTCATTTTAATTTCTATTCCAAAAGTTAAATTTAAAGATCTGGGTGACATAAAATATAATGATTTTTTTTGTTAAAATGATAATAATAAATGTGAAATTGATATGCATATTGAAAAAGTTATATATCTAGAGATGTAATTTTTATAACAAACTTGTTTGGTTGTATAAAACTAAGTGATATCATTAAATAAGATTAATTTTGAAATATATATATATATATATATATATATATATATATATATATATATATATATATATATATATATATATATATATATATATAATATTGTAAAAAAATATTATTTTTTTCTTTTTCTTTTCTATCTCTTTAATGAGAATAATTATTATGGTGTATAGTATTTAACATAGTATTAAAAGAGTATCTTTACTCTGATTTTTCTAGATTTTACAACTTTACTATTCATATTGCACATATTTATATACCAATCCCAAAGTATTAGGATTTAGAATAAGGTAAAATAACTTATTCTTCAAGTAAGTTAATCCCCCCTTAAATATATATATATATATATATATATATATATATATATATATATATATATATATATATATATATATATATATATATATATATATATATATATATATATATATATATATATATATATATATATATGTGTGTGTGTGTGTGTGTGTGATCTTATCGGTTGATCAGAACCTGAGGTGGGACAAAGACAAGCGTATGTGATGCTGGGTGTGAAAGAGGAGGAGGGGGTGTACCTGCAAGGCACTCAGATGTAATAGTAAGAAAATGAGTAAGGGAGAGAGCAAGTACAGAATATGAGTGTTTCAGGGTGAATGTTGGATACTTGACCCTGTCAAGTGAGAGAGTTTTTATAGTGCCCCCAACACTTGACCATTGGTTCCTATTTTCAAGACGAGATAACCGTTTCCCAAAAAATAGCTAACTGCCAGAACTAGCCGTTTTGATGGGCAGACGTGCCCAAAACTAGCCATTGACACGGGAAGAAGCGTAGTTATGGGAACAAGCGTCTTGGCTGTTTCTGAATGGTGGAACCGTGCGTGACGGGCAGAGGCTCACGTGGAGAAGTATTGTGACCAAGGGTAAATTGGTCAGCCTCCCCTGTTGGAGGGGAAAAAAGGTAAATTCTCCCCTCAAAGTGGTTGGGCTCAGGCAATTGGGTCGTTCTAGGAGCAGAAGTGGATTGGGCCATGCCTAGCCATTGGGCCAGTCTGGAACAGTAGTCCCCCAAGTCGTTGATACCGAGCATGGTAGTGATGACTTAAGGATAGTCTGCTTTCTGGGCAGAGTCATCGTAAGGTTCCTTGTGTCGGGAGGAATCCTTGCCTGGGTGTATTAAATATTGTTGTCGGGGGGCTTGAGGTCTGGGGAGCCCAACGGTTGATGGGATCTGAAGAGTGGGGGTGCCACGTTTACCTCGAGCCGTGTGCTGCATTAAATGCGTGATGATGGCTAGGCTAGGGTCATGGTGATGCCTTACCAGAGCATGCTTGTGCACGGGTGTTGCACCCCAAAATTTGCCTAACCTTTTCTCACTTGGTTTATGCTTCATTGCATTAGCATATCATTGATCTAACATTTGCATAGTATAGTGTCGCTACCGCAAAAATAAGGTGCCGGCAAAACAGAAGAGTCGCCACCTTTCGTTATTTATCCCTTAGAACGGGAAAGGAAACGATCAGAAAAACCTGACGAAAAGGTATAAGACAAGGTCGTCGCAACCGTTGTCTGGGTTCGGGAGTCGGTTACGCAAGGGGAAGGTATTAACACCCCTCACGTCCATCGTACTCGATGGGATCCACGCTTGTTGGGTTTATCTGATGGGTTTGTTTACTATCTACCTATCAAGGCTGGTCTGAAAAGAAAAGAAAATGACTCGGCAAAGCGTCGCACTTTATGCCTACGTATTCTCATCAGAGAATGAGAAATCAGAGTCAACGTAGTTCGCCTAACTACGGGTTACGGGGAAGGTGGCTCGCCAATACGTCAGTATTGTGCCTACGTATTCTCAACAGGTATGAGAGATCAGAACTTACGTAGTTCGGGATAATACGGATTATGGGAATTCAGATTCATCTGTTTTATCGAGTAGGGTTAACAAACAGTTCCAACAGTTGGATGTACGCGGCTCGACCCTTGGAGACTCAAGCATTACCGTTTGCGGTAGAACTGGGAGTTAACGACACTCTTTTCTTCAGAAAAGCTTTCCTTTGAGTTACGGGCCCACGGGGCAAAAAGGTTTGAAGTTTGTTTTCTGTCTTTTACGGAAGAACTGTTTTTTATGGTGTTTGCAACCAATATCGCACTAGAGACTATGACCTGAGAGTGAATGCGTCGCATGTCACCCAAAGGGTGCCATACTAAACATCCAGACTGTTGAAAAGAAACTCTCCAACAATCCTTTCTCAGATAGCTTAAGGCTCGTAACGTACGACGTCAGTTAACCTTTATTCTGTATTTTAATTTGTTTTGAGATGAGAAGAGAGAACAGGCTCAACTACGGGAAGACTATCAAGTCCTAATGTTGTCATGCCAAGGATTCATCCTATGGTTGAGGTTTGAAACAGGGAACTCCTAGAAGTTATCATGCATAGGTTTCAACCTAAAGTTCTACTCATCACTTCCTTATCAAAGGAAGTGAGATTCCTAGGGGATCATGTCAATGATAAACGGAAACAGATAAAGCATCAGTAACCAGATATACAGTAGAATGCATGCAATGCAAGTGAGGGAGGAAATGTGTGTGGGACATCAGCCTCCACAAGCTCATCTCAACCTCAAGCCAAATATGAATAACTGTAATCATACAGAAGAAATAACATGCTATCAAGCAAGATAGGAGTAACTGCAATCATACAGAGGAAATAAAATGCCATCAATCAAATCACAAACCACATAGGCAAGGGAGCTGGGCTCTACCGGATACCCGCAAGCAAAGCCATACAGTAAAAATACAAGCAGAGGGAGCAACTCAACCTCTAGTGCAATCATGCTCCTAGCTTAAGGTCAGTCTAGATATGAACTTATTCTAATGCATCAAGCAAATCAAACAAGGCACATCAATACAGAAAAGAAAGCAGATCAACCACTCCTACAACTAAACCAACTTTTGACAGCAGTTCAATCATCAGTCTTCAACAACCCTTCAAGGCCATCATCTTCCATAGCAAGTATCAACTTGCTTCTTCAAGCTTCTAATACTTCAAATATAAGTATCCACTTGTTCCCTCTCCAAGCCTCAGCTCTTCAGTCAATTCCACCTTCAGGCTTCAGCTCTAATATCAAGTATCAACTTGGCTCCTTCAGGCTCTCAATGCATCAACATAAGTATCAACTCAATCTTTCCTCTTCAAGCCTCAGCTCTTCACTCAATTTCAATTTGATCTTCTTCACAAGTGTCTACTTGTTCTTCTGGACCTTCAAACTTCAGCTCTCTCTTCCTTAGAAGTATCAACTTGCTCTTCCTAATCTACAAGCTTCAGCTTCAATGGGTAATCTTCAAACACAAAGAGTGTCAACTTCATCCTTCAATCTTCTTCAGGCAAGGAACTCCATCCTCTAACAAGGGAGAAAGATGCATCTATCAAGAGCAAAGTTGGGATGATTGGTAGCAGAGTGAAGACCAAAGGTCACTACTAAGCATCCTATCATCAGAGAAAGGGACCCTCAAAGGTTCTACCAACTTGCAAAGAGCCACACATCCTACCAAAGGAGGGATGAGGCATTTACAAGGGGACCTTACATCATAGGGAAGAATGGAATTGATCAACATATTCCATGTTTATGAAGAAAGAGGATCTATCTAGAAGCTCTGCCTACAAAACCCTAATCTTAGTACCTAATCAAAACTACACCAAAAGAAGGGAAGATCTTCAAATCCAAGCCTCTTCAAGCAATCCCATGCATCCTCAACTTGCCTTCATCATCATCCAAGAACAAGCAAAGCAAAACCCTAATCTAAGGGAACTAAAGAAGTTAATCTAGTGGAATTAGTGCCTTGGAATCATCTAAAACTAGCATCTAAACTAAAATCAATCAAAAATAGTAAACTACCTTGAAAAATCCTACAAAAATTCCTAGGGGACCCTAATTCAATCATGAATCTACCCTACAAAAAACAGAGTTTGAATCATCCACCTAGCACTAAAAATTAAGTCCTAAATCCAAAGGTATCAACCATAAACCCTAAAAAGGGAGCTTCTAAGGTTTCAACCTAAACTACCACTTATGTTCATCACAAAAATGTGAGAAAAATCTATGGGGAGCATGCATATCTATGCTAACTACTCACAAAAAATCAAGATCAAAATCATCATTATATGATCAAACCAAATTCCACAAAATCAAGCATCAAACATGACTATTTTAATATCAATTAAAATGTAAAAAATCCCATAAAATCAGAAAATGCATGAAATAATAATATTTTTTATCTAAAATATACTAGATTCTATCATGAATTCAATGCAAAAGAATGGGGTCAATTGAATCATTTTTCCATTTTTTATGATTTTATCAAGAACCATGAATAAAATGAAGAAAATCCAAATAAAATGACAAACACACGGTGCAGATAGTAATGAAAATCAGTTCATTATGGCAATTGGGCCATAAGGGGGGTGTGGTTATCAGCTAGTGTCTTAAGCCCAAAACACAACTTAAATGAAACGCTGCGTTTCATTTTAGTTCAAACTCTTCACAAATTCAGAAGCATGCGTGGCCGTTGGATTACTTCTTCAGTCAAAGGTCCACCTATGATCTAATGGTTCTGGGGTCATCTTCCCCAATTTGAAAATCTGGAGGGAAGAACCTCCATTGATGAACAGCCAAGAACTTCATCTTCTCCAAATTCGTATCCCATCAAATCTTCACCAAAAATCAAAGTTGGAAACCCTAATCCACTCCATTTTTCACCCTGATTCTAACTATGCCAATCATTCTTATTGAATCATCACCATTCTCAAAACACGATCAAAAGCTCAAAAACTGACCAAGATCCAATCATCACCATTCTCCAAATTAAAATGCCTAACATCATCACCATGTTATCCTGAGTTGATTCCACCATCTAGCTAGGGTTAACTCTCAAGAACCACCAAGATATGATCAAGAACAGAAATTGTGGCACCCAACTTAATGTCTCTAAACCTAACCAAATGCTACCAGAAAGCTTCACATACTAACCTACAATCGTTCTAACCTAACAAACCGTGCTAATTCTACTTAATTTATGTTGGAGGAAGAAGTTTACATACCTGTCAATTCTTGATGAACAGATGTACAAAATCTTCAAATCAAGCTCTCAAACCTTCCAGACACGATCAATGGATCATTTCCTTGCTTCTGTATGCACAAGAACTGGTTGAAACCTCCTGGAACTTGAAACCTGATAGTGAGTTGCAGGTTGAAAAATCCAAATGCTAACACTCAATTCCTCAATGTTTTTGCTATGATTTCACTCTGGGATCATTCAACAATGCAAATGGAAGCTATTGGGATCAAGAGAATGGATTGAAATAAACTCAATTGGAGTAACCGAATTCAGTTGCAAAATGGAAGTTTCAAAACTCACTCTCTCTTTTTCCTCTCAATTCTTACCAAAAAATGATCTGAACCACTTCTGTTCAATATATAGAGTGTGTAGGGATGATCTAGAAAGCTCTAGATCCTTCCAAGGAGAAATTCAATTTCTCATGTCACTTGAATTCTCATGATATGCCATGGTATGCACAACTTCTGCTAACAACTTGAAATCATTCTCAATTCCTTCCAATTTCTCCCCTCATGACATTTTGGAAGTGTTTGGCTTGCAAGGGACCTTGATCATGCCTTGAATTTGGGTTTTGCAAATGTTACTTATGATGTAAGTAACTACTTTTCAAAGCAAGTCCACAAATTGAACTTCAATTCAAAAATGTGGCTAAACCAATGTTCTTAAATGTGTTTTAGAGTCAAAATGACCTATTACATGCCTTGGTTTGGATATGTAGATCAAAAGTATCAATTTCCAACTTTGGTTCATTTAACTTATACCCTCATTTTAGGTCATTTTTGCAACTTTGAGCTACAAGCAATTCCAACATCTCATGACCTTTTTACTAGCCTTAAAACATAATTTTGAACAAGTTTGATGTTGAACATTTTCCCATTTGAAGCTTGGAAATGGGAGTTATGGCCTTATGGTTGAAATGACCCATAATCTCCAAATGACCAAAATGCCCTTGAATTGTCAAAGCCATAACTTGAGTTCTACAAATCCTATCAAGGACTTATAGTACTCTCTAGAAAGCTAAGAGGATAAGGAACAACATTCATGTTGACTAAAAGTTCATAGGAATCATCCTTCTAGGGTTAACGTTTCATGCAAGTTGGACAACTTTCAAGCCCGCAAATTCACATACCTCAGATGACCTGTAACTTGTCAAAGTCATAACTTGAGTTCTACAAATCCTATCAAGGACTTCTAGCACTCAAATTAAAGCTAAGATCATTCTCTACAACATTCATGTTGGGGGCAAGATGAGATGACAATCACATCTTGAGCTAAACTGCCTTGAAGATAGGGGTCACTAGGGGATTTTACACTGTCAAGCCTTAGAAACCCTAGCTTGAAACTTCTCAAACTCTTCAATCATGATGAGTTAACCTTGGAATCATCCTTATAACATCTTAATGTATCAATCCATGATCACATGGCTCTTGAATTAGGTCTCAACCTTCTCCAAATCATCAGTTGACCTAGGGTTGACCCAGTCAAACCCTAACTGCACCACTCGTGGCTGAGGCTTCTTAATTTTGCACAATGACTTGTCTAGGCCTCAATGTGATCTCCAACACTTCTCATGAGCTCTCTCAAGGATTCAAGTCCATCTTCATGGCTTCAGAATCATCTGAGGACTTCCCACAACTCTCAAGTTAGGAGACACACACACTTGGTTTCAACTACTCTCTCTGAGGATCTTTTAACTTCTCTGGAAAGGATATCAACCCTTGAACACTTGAATAACCTTCTTAGCTAGCTTCATAGTCTTGTGTAGCCCTTTATTGGTAATCATACCTCTTGATCTCCTGCATACATGTCAATGAAATGCAAATGATAATGCTAATGTGAATGAAATGAAACATAAGCTAGGTAAAGAAATGTTGGGCAAATTTTGGGGTGCAACACATAGCATTGTTCATTTATGCAGAGGATTAAGTGTGGTTTATATCCAGAGGAACCTATCTAGAGGTCTTATTCAAGCTTGAGAAGTCACCATACTCATCAGGAAGAGGGTTGGGTTCTTGAGAAGTTCAGTTGTTTGTATGTGGTTAATCTCCTAAGCTGAGGACCAATTGAAGACCATCAGGGGGTTGTAGAGCCTTGATCATGGATATAGTGAGCTCATAGAGTGCCTTGAGGGTCATGGTGGAGCTCAATCATGTCATTATGCCAAGTGTGAAGAGCCACAGTTGAGGGTGTTGCAATTAGGGTTTTCATCTGAATAACCCTAAGTCAACTGTGCAATTGAAGAGGATCAAAGCTCATTTCTAAGTCTTTGTAACCATGGATAGTTGTGTTGAGACACATGAGATGATATTCCGAGATCAATTCAAGAAGATTCAAAGTGTGAGGAGTTGCTAAACTAGGGTTCTCAGGGTAAAATCCCCTATTTAGTGCCTAACTTCAAGACCACTTATCTCAAGATTCAAGTTTCATCTCCACTTTTGGCTAACATGAAACTTGTAGAGCATGTTTTTAGCTTTAATTTGAGTACTAGAAGTCCTCAATTCGATTTATAGAACTCAAGTTATGGTCCAGACAAGTTACAGGTCATCTGAGGAATGTGAAATTTGTCCGTGAAAGTTCACCAACTTCCAAGGAACGTTTGACCTATAAGGGTGTTTCTCTTGAACTCTTGGCCAACATGAAAGTTGTAGGTTTTGATCTTAGCTTTCCAAATTGTATTAGAAGTCTTCCATCTGATTTGTAGAACTCAAGTTATGAGGTTTACAAGTTAGGGGTATTTTGGGAAAGTGAGATTATAGGTCATTTGGCATTATAGGTCATTTTCACCATCTTGCAAGCTTCAAATGGAATTTTGTTCTACACAAAACTTGTTCAAAATGATGTTTTTAGGTCAACCATGTCCTCATGAGGAATGGATTTTGCTTAAGGAGAGATTTGGTTTGAGAAATTTTGCAAAAGGGAGAACTTAAAGGCATTTAAGTGAAAAATCTCAAATTAATTCATTTTGTGTTCAAACAAGGCAAGTGGGTACTCATTTTAATCAGAGAAACCATTTTGAGTACTTTGGAATTTTTAGAATTTTCGTTTGAGGTCAATTTCATAGCTTTGTGGTTGTTACTTCATAAGTAAGCAACACATCCAAATTTGGTCATGGGATGAATGCAAGCTCTCTAATCACTCTAGACACTCTCACCAGACCACAAGGGATTGAATGGAAACTTCTGGGAGACGATTTGAGCCAAAACTCGTGCATAACATTGTTGGTTTTTTGGATGAAGTTTGAAAATTGGATTTCTGAATTTGGGCCTCAATTGGACCTCAAAAGCCCATAAATCATCTCTATTTAAGGTCAGAAGAAGGTTTTGCTCAGGTTTGGTGATTGATTCGTGCTGGAAGCACATATTGAAGTTTGAGTTCAAAAGCAAAAAGTGAGAATCGTGAATTCTGATTGAGAAGTTTCCAAGGCAATTCAAGGTGTCCTTCTTCTTCAGCACACTTCATTGAAAGTTTCTGCACGATTTGAAGCCAAGAAACACTCCATAAGTGCCTCAATTTGAAGCTCAAAACCAGGTATGTAACTTTCGAAATTACACTGATTCTAGCATGATCTAGCCTGGATTAGTATGTGGTTAAGCATTAGGTTGAAGCTTAGATGGATTTTGGATAGAAATATGGATGATTAGAGACAAAATAGGATGCGATGTTATTTCTGTTTGGAATTGGTGTGGCCTGATCTTGAGGATTCTACATGATCTATTTAGTTTAGGTTGGTCAGTGTAATAAGAGGAACAGATCTATGGTTTTAGTTTGAGGATTGGTGAGATTTCAGAATGAGTTGAATTTTAAGATCTTCTTCGTGTAACATAATCCATGAGGAATTAGAGGAAATTAGCATGATATTTGAGATCTACGTGGAATTTGTAGGAAGATTGTGTAAAATTTGTGAAGTTTTCATGACCTGTAATTATTAGCTCGCCGGAGAAGACGACTGAGGACCACCGGACCACCACCGGAATAGTTTGCCTCCATATGAGTTTGAATTGGAGAAGATGAAGGAGAAGCGTTGGATTTGCCTGAAAAGAAGTCCTTGTATGTTCATCGTGTGGATGGGATTTAAACTGAGACTTGAACTTTGACCCTCCAAAGCGCACCGTTTCACTAATCCTGGCTGGCAGTTACGTGGCATCTGAGTTGGAGAGCGTGTGATCCTTAGATTAGGAGACTGAGTCATTCCATCCAACGCCTGTGTTTTATTTCAACATTTTTATTTTCATTAATTCATTTTTTTTATTTTTAATTGCTTGATCATTTTAAATTCATATTAATTTCAATTTTCATCAGAAAAATAAAATAAAAATATGTCCATGCTCCTCTTTTTATGTGTGATTTTTCTGTGCTCTTACATTTCATTTTTGCTTATTTTTTCATTTGATTAGTATTTTTCTCATTTTATTAATTTCTTTATTTTTGCATATTTGATACATGATTTTGTTGATTTTTGTTCTTGCAATTGGTATTGAGTTTGGGGCTGATTTTTTTCTAGATGGTAGATTAGAGATGCATGATCCCCTATGATTTAATTTAGATTTTTTAGACAATAATAGGTTCTATTTCGGATTAGGATCTTTAGACCTTCCTTTTTAGGGTTCTTATGTGATACCTTGTGATCTAGGATTTCTTTAGGTGACTTCCCTTTAGATTAAGGTTCTGATCCTTTTCCCATAGGTCCATAACATGTTTAGGTTCCCTTAGAAAATTTCTTAGGATTTTAGAAGGTATTTTAGTATTTTAAGTTGATTTAACACTTAGGCTAGTTTTAGTTGCTTTAAACATAGCACTTGCCTTAGATTGACCCCAATGGTTGCCTTTAGTACATGATAAGCTTGCTAATATTCTTTGATGATGTTTTAGACATGTTTAAGCTTCTGTTTGCTTGATGGTGATGTTTGATTTGGTGTTTAGGCCTCCCTTTAGAAGCTTTCTTTGAGCTTGTTCAATTAGGGTTTAGGAAGAGCTTAGTTGCTTTCTCTTTCTTAAAATAAACATGGATTGCTTTGATTGCTTTCCATTCTCATCCTATGATTCAAGGTCCCTATGTGAAAGCCTCATCCTTCCTTTGGAAGGATGTGTGGTGTTTTACAAGAGGTAGAACCTTTGAGGATGCCTTTCTCAGATGACTAGTTGAGTGTCAGGAGGGATTCCTTTGGTTTCCTTCCTGCTTCCCATCATCAGTTAATAATCTTGATGTTAATTATCTTCTCTTGTGTTGGAGCTTGTTGAAGCATGGAGATGAAGACTTCTATTGAAGATGGTTTGAAGTTGTTGTTTGCAGACTGTTTGATTGTTTGCTGTTTATCTGCTTTACTGTTGAGCTGTTTTGTCTGCAGTTTCTCTGACTGCTCTGTTTTGCTTGTGTGACTAATTGAATGTGTGTTGCATTTAGAATAGGTTTCTCATATAGTGATCTAGGCTTAAGAGCATCTTAAAGGTTGAGAATAGCTCCCTTTGCTTGTCTGCATCTAGAGGTTAAGGATGTCTCCCTCTGCTTGACTATTATTGATTGGCTTTGCTTGCAGGCTTAAGGTTGAGTTTGTCTCCCTTGCCTGTGTTTTGTGTGTTGCCTCTGGGCTTGCTTGCTCTAGAAGTTGAGTTGGGCTCCTTCTGCTTGTGTGTTGCATTGCATGCATTTTATTTATAGTTGTTCCTTATCAGTTATTTCTTTCGCTGTTGTTTTCCTTTGCCATGTTCCCCTAGGAATTCTGACTTCTCTTGTTCAAGAGAAGTTATGACAGACATTAGGGTTCTAAAAATGCATGATAACATTAGGTAGTTCCCTCCTAACCTCAACCAAATGTCCATTTTGCATGACAACTTTAGGATTGGATCAGTTCCCCTTTAGTGCGTCTTTTCTCTTCTCATCCGCAAACAAAATCAAAATATAGTAATAAAGGTTAATTGATGTCGTACTTACGAGCCTTAAGCTACTTGAGAAAGGACTGTTGGAGAGTTTCTTTTTAATAGTCTGGATGTTTAGTATGGTACCCTTTGGGTGACATGCGACGCATTCACTCTCAGGTCATAGTCTCTAGTGCGATGTTAGTTGCAAACGTCCATAAAAGATACTTCTTCTAAAAAAATAGAAAACAAAGATCAAACATATTTTTGTCCTCTTGGACCTTTAATCCCTTGGAAACCCTTTTCAGAAGGAGAATTCGGTTAGCTCCCGGTTCTACCGCAAACGGTAAACGCCTAAGTCTCCGTCGAGTGAGCTGCATACACCAAACTGCTGGAACCGTCTGTTAACCCTACTCGGATAAAAAAGACAAACCTGTGTCTCTCGTGTCCTGAACTACGTTTACTCTGATCTTTCGCGCTGTGCGAAAGTACGTAGGCACAAGATGCGATATCTTGGCGAGAAACCTTTCCCTGTAGTTAGGCGAACTACGTTGACTCTGATTTCTCGTTCCAGATGGGAATACGTAGGCATAGAATACAGCGCTTTGCCGAGTCATTTTCTTTTCTTTTCAGACCAGACCTTTAGTGTAGATAGACTTAACAAACCCGTCATATAAACACAACAAGCGTGGATCCCATTAAGTACGATGGACGTGAGGGGTGCTAATACCTTTCCCTTGCGTAACTGACTCCCGAATCCAGACAATGGTTGCGATGACCTTGTCTTATACCTTTGCGTCAGGTTTTTCCGATTGTTTCCTTTCCTGTTCTGAGGGATAAATAACGAAAGGTGGTGACTCTTCTGTTTTGCTGGCCTCTTTTTTCGCAGTAGCGACAGCTGGCGACTCTGCTGGGGAATCTGGTTCCCTATGCGAGTCAATCCTAGCGCTTGTGTGTTTACCTGTTGGGTTTTATTTATCGCACTTTTACTTTCCGCATTTTATTTTCAGTATATTATTATTATTATTATTATTGTGTTGTTGTGGGAAGGGGTTCTGATGAGTGAGAAGCCAGACCCAAGCTTGAGTGTACTTAGCATTAGTTGTGGAAACTAGTGGGCGCGTGCTTGCTTTGCAGGCACTAGTGTCTCATGAAATCCACGCTCAGACGAGGTTCTCCCGGTTGACTTCTTTTCCAGCCCTTTGGGCTTGAGGGGTTGTTGTTTTGGAGGATTTTCGACCCTGGGGACTGATCATTTGTGACTCAGCAGAGCGAGGCCACTTCAAGGGATGATGATGCCACACCTTCTGGGTATCGTATCATTGCTCTTGAAAGTCTGTGAAGCTGGGAAACGCATAGGATGCTATACCTTGCCTGTGATTTAGGTCCATACCTGTGAGCGGGGTCGGGTTATTGCAGGAAACCTTAACCTTTAGACTACCTGGTTTTCTTGATAGTGAATCAGTGTTGTTGGGTTCAGAGGTTCTTATCATCAGAGATGTGGTTGTTCTCGACAGGGTATATTTATTGGCCCTCTTCAGGGTTGTATTATCAGAGCAGTGTTGTGATTGTGTTGGATTAGAGCCTCGGTCTTCTCAGCAGCCATCTTGATCGCTTGTTGCATGTTTGCATTTTTCATTTTGCATACTCATTAGTGTAACACCCCGCTCCCACTATAAAATAAAACATATATCAGAGTTTCCTCCTAACGGGATGTCACAATTTCACTTCAAATTCCATAAATAAAATTTTCCAATTAAATTAACTGAACTTCTCATAAAATTTCAGCGGAGAAGAGAATAAACATAGTCTGTCATAAATCTCAAAACATCATAGATATACATCAACCATATCCATCATCCTCATATGTGTACATGCATACAACAACCATCTGCCCAAAATACATGACATCATCAAAACATCATCACGCCTATACAAAAGTCAGACATATCAATAATAACAGAAAAAAAACTCCCAAAACGCCCCGGTGTTACGTATCAGAGCAGTCCTACGAGACACCACAAATCCATCTAGCTAGTACCTGAGTTGTCTGCACTTCCGGAGAAGCACAGACCACAACAACAACGACAAAGGGGTGAGAATTACGACCAAATAATAATAGCATATAAGTGCATGAAATAAAAGCAGAAATCAATAATAATAATATTATTTCATACACACATCATCCGGACTCACGGTCCCACCCTCATCCACAATTCACAATCGCGCAACAAACGCTCTCACACCACTCACAATATACGACACCGACTCACTACCACGATGGGCACCGGGCCATCAACCCTCCACGTGGGAGCACAAAATATAACGATGGGCAACTGGCCATCAACCCTCCACACAAGGAGCGCACCACACCGATGGGCAACTGGCCATCAACCCTCCACACAAGGAGCACACCACACCGATGGGCAACTGGCCATCAACCCTCAACAATGGGAGCACTATAATAATGTCGATGGACACTTGGCCATCACCCTCCGCTACAGGAGCATATCTCCGATGGACAACTGGCCATCACCCTCCACACTGGGAGAACCTCATCAACATCGATGGACACATGGCCAACACCCTCCCCACTGGGAGCACAACAACGATATCGATGGTCACTGGGCCATCACCCTCCTCTACAGGAGCACACCAACGATGTCGATGGTCACTGGGCCATCACCCTCCTCTACAGGAGCACACCACCATAACCACGCATATTAAACAACTAGCACACTAAGTGCACATGAATCATATTGATCCATTCCTCGCCACACACATACACTACGCCCACGGTGTACCGATCCCACGGATCCACTCATTATACAATTCACCATATACAATGCACACAAGGCATGTCGGTCTTACTGACCACAATAATTCACATAATAGCGTGCAAACGCAACGCACGATAAACGTATCGATCCCCACGGATCCATTTTCCACAACACACCGACACAACGCACCCAAGGCGCAACGGTCGTACTGATCTTCACCTCTCATACTTGGCACACACACAGTGCACACACTACACGTATATGCATATCCGCACCAGTTCACACATAACGCGAATTCCTCCAAATATGCCACGGGCGATAAACGCCGGCCAAACAGCCCCACAACCTCATACACACGCTCGCATTAACTTCCCAGCAAGCCTCCCATCGCATACGACCAGCAAGGGTCGAAGTACATGAAGGAACCACATAAAAACAGCAGCAAAACACAGCTTTGCTGTCGGGCTCGCTGGCACACTCGCCTGGCGAGGTCTCGCCTCCATTCGCCCAGCAAAGGTTGGCGAATCCTGCAGAATTCAGCACATTCTGCACATCATAATCGTCCCTCACTTCCGATTCTGCCCGATTAAATCATCACCCGATATCCTACAACATACTACCCCTACACTACGGGTCTATTCCCGATTCTTTTCCGAATATCATCCACTCTACTCTCCGAACCAACTTCCGGGTTCAACTCTGAAGTTTTACCGAAATGTTCCAAAACTCTCACAAATCAACATCTCAGCACATGCACGAATCAAACATCATATAACTCAACATTCACAACAATAATATCATACAAACAACATCAAACAACAACAATTCCATGGGGTTAGGGATTTTCCCCAAAATCTACCGAATTTCATGCAAAAGTCAAAGTACCGTAAAATCCCCCCCTACCTCAAACGAAGCTTGGATGATGAATTTGCACTTCAATCCTCACAAAAATCAGCTAACTTGTTGCTGTTCTTGATGCTTCAGCTTGCACCCTTGATCGCTTGTCCTCCTTCCTCTCTCGTGTTCTCACGAGTTCTTCCTCCACTTCTCTTTCTATTCTCCAAAAATACCCACAATACCCTTAGTCCCAATATTCTTTTTATTAAATCCAAATAACTCATTTTTAATCCAAATAAATATATTTTCCAAAATTATATTAATTCTTCATAATACTTTTTATTCTAAAAAGTCCAATTAATTATGTTTCCTCATATATTAATATTGGAAATAACAATGATAATAATTAATAATAATTTTCACATTACCATTAATTATCTCATTTTATTTACCACGTATTGATACTATGAGTTCATAATCTTCTAACACTTGCTCAAGACACGTCCGCAAATAAATTAATACCGGAAATGAAATTAATTAAAATGGGCGTTACAATTAGCATATCATTAACGTGTGTCTGTGTTGCAGGTACATTATCCCCCGGTTCCGGTATTTTCTTGCCTTCTGTTGTGCTATTATGGGTTCTTTGAGGAAGAATGTGGCCTACAAGCTCCCTACTCCAGAGGTTACTTTACTGTCCAGTTTGATTGCTTTGGCAGATGATACTGTGAGAGGTGAATTCAGAAAGTCTTATGGGAAGCTGCTCAGTTTGGTCCGCAAACCTTCTGTGTATGAGTTGACTAGGTTGTATGCCTTGTTGCAGTTCTATAATCCTCCATTGAAATGTTTCACTTTCCCGGACTTCATTATTGCACCTACATTAGAGGAGTATGCTGAGTTATTGGGTGTGCCTATTAAGAGTCAGATGCCATTTGTTCATATGGATGCTGAGCCTAATCTGGCTAATCTAGCTTTTTCCCTTCATCTGGATGCCTCTGAGTTGATCTTATCCAGTTGGAATGGGTTCCAGGTTTTTCTTTGCAGTTCTTAGTTGGGAAAGCCCAACAGTGTGCCAAAGACGGTTGTTGGATCGTATTCGGTGCCATTCTTGCTCTCTGTATATACGGCATCATTTTGTTTCCTAACATGCTTGATTTTGTAGACTTGGATGCCTTTCATATCTTTGCATCAGGGAATCTAATTCCTACCTTGACTGGAGATATGTATCATTCCGTCCATTACAAGAACGAGAATAGAAGGGGTAAGAATGTATCATGCTGTGTGCCCTTACTTTACAGATGGTTTGATAGTCACCTACCCAAGAAGGGTCTCTTTGCTTCATCTGCAGCCACAGCTGAGTGGTCTGAGCGCTTGATGGGTTTATCAGCAGAGAGTGTTGTTTGGTTTGATAGAGATATGTTGGGTACTGAGATTATATTCAGCTGCAGTGGGTTTCCGAATATGCCTTTGATTGGAAGAAAGGGTTGTATCAACTATAATCCATCTCTACTTGTCAGACAGTGTGCTTATGCTTTGAGGGTTCCACCGAAGGATGAAGAGGTGCACGAATCTCTGTACCTCACCGGTCCTCTAGAGGGGGATATGTTATCTAAGCTTCAGCATGCCTGGAATTATATTAGTAGACAAGGGAAATCATTATTGGGTAAAAGCAATAGCCAAGCTTATGCTCCGTATGTGACCTGGGTCAAGACCAGAGCAGAGACCATAGGGATGCCATTTCCACCTGCTAAACAGGGGTGCCCTCCAGTGGTGGAAGAGCCTACTACCGTGCCTATTCAGCAGTATAATCAGGTGTTAGCTGAGAAGGAAGAGCTGAAGGCTAATGAAGAGTTGGAGAAAGAGCTGGCCCAGATTAGAAGCGAGAGAAATGAAGTCGTCCACTCCTTCAAGAAGCAGACAGAGTTGGTGAACAGGTTGGGCACGGATTTGACTAAACAGATAGCTGATCGTGAACGTTTGGGTCTGGACTTCAAATCTGTCAATGATGTACTGGCCACCAAGAAGCAGCACTTGGATGAAGCATACCGGAGAATATCCAAGTTTAATCAGTAGTGGAATGCCACTTTAGCCAGCAACAAAGAGAGGGAGGATAACCTGAAACAGCAGATCTCCAAAATGAAGGCTCAGGTGAAGGCTAGTGAGAAGAAGTTTGATGAGGAAACTGCTCGCAGATATGCCACTGAAGACATGCTGAACAAAGCTATCGCTAACCTGAAAGATCGCAAGCAGAGGTTCGAGTATAAGAAGCGAAAGTTAGAAGATTGCTTTGGCCAGGGAGCATGGGAAGATTCTGTTGAAGGTCTTCAGTGCACTATTATGCAGAGAGAGTTGCTTGTTGAAGGGTTACTCGCTCGACCTGATCATCCCAAGACAAAAAAGTTGCTAGAGGAGTTTCGTGCCCGATGACGCACTTGATTATCTTTGTAACCCTTTGTTTTTTTTTCTGATCTTTGCTGTAGGCTGACCATCACCAGGCTTGTTGGTTGAGGTCATGCTATTGATACCCCATGTATTCATTGACTTTGTACTACTGCCGTTGGGCCTTATCTGTATATGAGATGTTATTCTAGTGACTAGATCCGGACTTCTTGTTATCAGCACTGGCACTCTGGCACTCGAATCGGGGGAAAAATCTCCCTAACGCACAAACACACGTTTGCATTTGCATAAATCATTTGCATAGTGGGTACCTCGAGTTGTTTCCCTAATCCTCTGTTGATGCAGGTTATTTCAGGATCCGATCAGGAAGATTACGGAAATCCCCATAAGGCTATGGAACAGGTACGAGCAGAGTTGAGTGAGGTCCGAGGCCAGATGAGGCAGGTTATGGGGAACATGCAAGAGTTGCGTTTGGAGCAGAAGGCACTCAAAGAGGAAAACAATCAGCTGAAGACCCAGGTGGGCTTGATCATGGAGGTGTTAAAGGATGTGCTCAGGAAAGAAGATGATCAGCTACCTGAAACCGCAGCAAAGATGCTTAATCCACTCGGGCCTGTGCAACCTGTGCCAAGGGTTGATATGCCTCAGATATCTAATAGGAGACAAAGAGCTTTGAATTTTTCTCTTCAATGTATTGCTTCTGGGGATAATCGTGTCACTAAGAAGGGGAACACTTAGAAGGTAAAACCAGCTGAAAGAACTTTCGATCCGATCCCAATGACATACACTCAGTTGCTGCCAGTCTTACTTCAGCTTCGGTTGGTCGAATTACGGAAGTTACATCCACTAACTGGGACCCTACCACGTGGCTATAATGCAAACGCCCATTGTGATTTCCATGAGGGGGAACCCAGACACTACATTGAGAACTGCAAAGCTTTTAAGCACACAATTCAAGACTTGATCGACTCAAAGGCCGTTAAGTTCACGTCAGGCGACACGAGTATAATAGAGGGTCTCATTCCTGGCATTAAGATGGACACTCCTGCTTTCATTCCCAAAACTGCATCGGACTCAAAGGAGGCCTTGCAATTTATGACTTCTAAATCTCCATGCCCGCAGCTATTGCCAATTCTGGGGCTAAACCTAAGGATGAGCGCATCAGAGCAGAAGGAGTCCTTGGTATCTCAGGCTCAATTTCCAGATGTCTTGACCGTTCAAAGTCAACAACCCCTAGGGTCCGTGCATCAGACATCATCTCCCTTCTAGAATCAACAGTCATACCGCCATCAACAGGGACGACACACCAAACCAAGACCAAAGAAGCCCGAAAGGTAGTTCACTCGGTTGCCCATGTGATACAGTCAGGTGTTGTGGATTTGGTCAAAAGTGGGTTGATAGTGCCAAAGAGGCTAATCCAATGATCCCGCTGCATCCTCTAGGTTTTGATGTCATTGCCCGCTGTGAGTACCATGTTGGAACGTAGGGGCATTCAAAGAATGACTACAAGGTGCTTAAGAGCCAGGTTCATACTCTATTGGATGCCAACAGGTTCTCGATTACGCCTCAGGGTATTCAGATTAACGACCTTCCTTCATCCAGCCAGGCAGGCACGTCAGTTCATGCTGTAGAAGAATTCCCTGAGAGTGAAGGTTCAGAAGCCTTTCAGACTGACCTCGACGAGTAAACCCTGAAGATGGATGCTTCAGCGGAGCAAACAAGTGTGAAAGCCCAATTCCTAGAAGCTGGCAATCTGCATTTTTCATGTCATTTCTTTACATTTGTAGTTTCTTTCCTATTTAATTGCAAACTTCGTTTGTAAAGCTTGTTGTTTTTAATTGATATTGATAATGAAATAAATATGCATGTTTTGCATTAATCCATTCGTGTTCACTCTATTGCTTTCTTTTATTTCAAACGCTCGTTTAAGTGGAATCTGGGGAGGATGACGAAATCCAACAAAGCGCAAGCTTCCAAATGTATGCTTTTGAATAAAAAACCTGTTGATGATGTACAGGCATTGTTTCAATTCCCAAACACCGGAGATATAAGGAAGATAATCCATTGTTAACCCCTCTGAGCCTAGTAGTAGGAGTTTCTTTCTGAAAATGAAAAACCCTCAATCTTAACCCGGGGCAGGGTAGGTGTCAGTTAATTTGACCAAACATTCAAACTACAAAGGGGGTGTCCGTTCGAGAATAGAGCACACCTATATAAGTCGTACCTAAAAAACCACAATGGTTAAGCCTGGTCGATCAGGAGTGAAACAGTTGCAATCTCTTTCACAAGTCATACAAGCCAATGTCATACGATTTGTTCCAAAAAAAAAGGGGGAGAGAAGAATCGAAAAGAAAAGCCCGCTAAGTCGAATCCTGAAAGCAAGCGACTTAGGCAAAAAAAAATTAGGGTACCCCGCTGGACTTCAAAATCGAAGGAACTCTAAAGAGTTAGTCCAGGCAAAAGTTAGGGGAAAGCAAAAAACGAAAAGCGAAAAGGGATTGCCAAAGAAAAATCCTCAAATAAGAACGAAATCATGTGGCTCTGGACGCCAAAAGACGAAAAGAGAACGATTGTCACTTCGAAGAGTGTAATTTCTTGAATTGTCACTCAACCTTTGAAAGGAGAACGCTAAGGTCGAATTAGCCGAACGTAGGATCGGAGAACATCAAGGAGAATGGGTGGGTTAAAATAAATTTTGAGCCTTTATCTTTTCTTTCATAAACCGTGAACCCGACCACGTTACAACCTTTAAAAGTCCTAATTGAAATAGGTTTGTTTCAAAAGCATACTTTTGTAAAGATCGCATCGGAACTGACTCCTGAAAGGATTCTTCTTACAGCGTTGTATTGATTTTGACATGTCGATGAATGATTCATATTTTTTATGTCATAAATTTTTTTCCAGTGAACAGGAATGGGTTTTTAAAACTGCCATATGCATTGCATTTGATATGTCTGTTATGCAGAACTGTTTGTTTTACTAGCGAGTAAGCGCTTGACAGCGGGAAAGTTTCCACGATGGAAAGATTTGATCAGGACAGAATGTAGGACGCCAGAACATCCCGACGAACCGGGGCAAGCTATGTCAAATGATCGCGGCATGGGAGTCATCCATCCAGAAATAAGGTAATCAGGGGCAATCAGGTACAAATTTGATGAATCTCTCGCAGCCAAGGTTACTATTCCCCACAGGTCAGGCCCATAAGGGGCAAAGTCATGACAAGATTGGGGGCAGGTCACCCCGAGAGTGCCAGAGCTATCCTTATCCTGAAGTCGATTAACTTGAAGTGCCTCCATGAGGTTCGAAATGCTGAAGCCATTCATATCAAACCACCAGAGTCCAGAGATCTCAGGTTTCCTTCTAAGAGGATATGACGAAGGTCCCGTAGGCTGGGGCAAAAGCTGAAGGCGAAAGGGCCGTCTCTCTCCACAGCTGCAGAGTTTGTCAAAGGTTGTTATAAATTCTGGGGCAAGCCATTGCAAGTTCGTTTCACGGCATGTTTTGCCAAGCAGGAGGACTCCTTCTTCCTCAGCAAGGGATCGTGTTTTCCCAGTCAGAGTCCCTTAACGGAGGATTATGCTCTAGGTGATTTTATTTCTCCCCAGCAGATGGAAGTTGCATCTTTATCCCCACAGGAGTCGTATGCGAGTAATGTGCATCCCCAACAGTGGTCGCATGTGTATTTAATCCCCAGTGATGTCCTCGCAGGGCACAACCAGGTTGTCCATGGTTTGAAAAGTACATCCCCGCGCAGGACGACTCTTTCTGTTTCTCCAGTAGGTGGTCTTTCCTCTAATAGGTTGATTATCCTCAGCAGAGTTCATAACTCCGGATTGTTAAACTATCCCCTAGCAGGATTGTTTCTCCCCCAGTGGAGTCAGTTCACCTTCTTAGCATTTATTTTGCTGGAATAATTTTGTGATACCCAGTTATCCCTAGCGGAGTTGGCTTTGTCTTCAGCATTTATTTTGCTAAAGCGGTGTTGTATCCATCTTTTCTCCGGCAGCCGGGCCTGCATTTGCATCATATATGTATTGCATAGCAATCTACCCCAATGTGTAGCATTCCATCTTATATAAAGCATTACGCCATTTTCAACATATACATTTTGAAACATAAACCAGGTTGGTTACCTCTGTGTTTTCAGGTGTTTTTCCCTGCAGGTAATTGGAATTCTCGTGCAGGGTGGCTTTCGGATATTCAGATTCTTAGCATGAGATATGTGATGATAATGTTCGTCATGTCATGTGTTCCCTCATTAGAGTTGCTTGGTTAAATTTCTCTTCTTCCCCGACGGAGATTTTACTTACACGGCTTCATAATTAGACTTTGGAGTTGTTGTCAAAAATTCCCTAGTAGGGTTTTCCTCTGATTGCTGTCACGTCAGGATTTTAAAATAAAGATTTCAGCGATTAGATGGTTGTAGTCATTACTTGTTGTCAAGGCTTCATGATTTGACTTTAAAGTTGTGGTCAGCATTTTAAAAAGAAAGATTTCAGCGATTAGACGGTTGAAGTCATTACTTGTTGTCAAGGCTTCATGATTTGACTTTGAAGTTGTTGTCAGCATTTTAAAAAGAAAGATTTCAGCGATTAGACGGTTGAAGTCATTACTTGTTGTCAAGGCTTCATAATTAGACTTTGGAGTTGTTGTCAACATTATACAGCTTCATAATTTGACTTTGAAGTACGTCAGCATTGCAGACTTCATAATTTGACTTTGGAGTTCAGCAGAATTTTCCTCGAGTAGCTGTTACGTCAGCATTGCAGACTTCATAATTTGACTTTGAAGTTCGGAAGAATTTTCCTTGAATAGTTGTTACGTCAGCATTGCAGACTTCATAATTTGACTTTGGAGTTCGGCAGAATTTTCCTCGAGTAGCTGTTACGTTAGCATTGCAGACTTCATAATTTGACTTTGGAGTTCGGCAAAATTTTCCTCGAGTAGCTGTTAAGTCAGCATTGTAGACTTCATAATTTGACTGAAGTTCGGCATAATTTTCCTTTAATAGCTGTTACGTCAGCATTGCAGACTTCATAATTTGACTTCGAAGTTCGGCAGAATTTTCCTTGAATTGTTGTTACATTAGCATTGCAGACTTCATAATTAAACTTTGGAGTTGTCGTCAGCATCGAATGGCTTCGTAATTAGACTTTGGACTTGTTGCCATATTTTCCCCGCAAAGTTGCTTGTTCAAGTCTTCGGAGGGATACCTCGCTTTACGTAGCGTCTTCCCGGAAATGGAAGGTCAAAAGATAGTACATTGACAGTTCGGCATTTTTATGGAAGATCTAGGATAGTATGTGGATGGCTCACTTTACGTAGTGCCCTCTTATTATAGCGCATGTGTTAAGATTGATTGTGGATTCGACACCTGTGGCGTCACACAGGTGGTTGATGTTGAAATCAGTTTCTGTATCAGATGATTGATCAGTTGTTGCCGTGACAACCAGATTCAATTGTCTGGATGTTTTTTTCCCCAAGCAGTTTTGCAGTGTATTTCTTCGGTTAGCAAATTTCCGGGTTCTCTGGTATTCAACCGTCTTCTACCTCGATTGTTCGAAAAGCCATTCGCTTTTCATCCAGTCAGGTCCAAGCCGCTTGAATAGGGGCAGCTGTTGCACCCCAAAATTTGCCTAACCTTTTCTCACTTGGTTTATGCTTCATTGCATTAGCATATCATTGATCTAACATTTGTATAGCATAGCATTGTTCATTTGTGCAGGGGATCAAGTGTGGTTTATATCCAGAGGAGCCTATCTAGAGGTCTTATTCAAGCTTGAGAAGTCACCATAGTCACCAGGAAGAGGGTTGGGTTCTTGAGAAGTTCAGTTGTTTGTATGTGGTTAATCTCCTACGCTGAGGACCAATTGAAGACCATCAGGGGGTTATAGAGCCTTGATCATGGATAGAGTGAGCTTATAGAGTTCCTTGAGGGTCATGGTGGAGCTCAATCATGTCATTATGCCAAGTGTGAAGAGTCACAGTTGAGGGTGTTGCAATTAGGGTTTTCATCTGAATAACCCTAAGTCAACTGTGTAATTGAAGAGGATCAAAGCTCATTTATAAGTCTTTGTAACCATGGATAGTTGTGTTGAGACACATGAGATGATATTCCAAGATCAATTCAAGAGGATTCAAAGTGTGAGGAGTTGCTAAACTAGGGTTCTCAGGGTAAAATCCCCTATTTAGTGCCTAACTTCAAGACCACTTATCTCAAGATTCAAGTTTCATCTCCACTTTTGGCTAACATGAAACTTGTAGAGCATGTTCTTAGCTTTAATTTGAGTACTAGAAGTCCTCAATTCGATTTATAGAACTCAAGTTATGGTCCAGACAAGTTACAGGTCATCTGAGGAATGTGAAATTTGTCCGTGAAAGTTCACCAACTTCCAAGGAACGTTTGACCTATAAGGGTGTTTCTCTTGAACTCTTGGCCAACATGAAATTTGTAGGTTTTGATCTTAGCTTTCCAAATTGTATTAGAAGTCTTCCATCTGATTTGTAGAACTCAAGTTATGAGGTTTACAAGTTAGGGGTATTTTGGGAAAGTGAGATTATAGGTCATTTGGCATTATAGGTCATTTTCACCATCTTGCAAGCTTCAAATGGAATTTTGTTCTACACAAAACTTGTTCAAAATGATGTTTTTAGGTCAACCATGTCCTCATGAGGAATGGATTTTGCTTAAGGAGACATTTGGTTTGAGAAATTTTGCAAAAGGGAGAACTTAAAGGCATTTAAGTGAAAATTCTCAAATTAATTCATTTTGTGCTCAAACAAGGCAAGTGGGTACTCATTTTAATCAGAGAAACCATTTTGAGTACTTTGGAATTTTTAGAATTTTCATTTGAGGTCAATTTCATAGCTTTGTGGTTGTTACTTCATAAGTAAGCAACACATCCAAATTTGGTCATGGGATGAATGCAAGCTCTCTAATCACTCTAGACACTCTCACCAGACCACAAGGGATTGAATGGAAACTTCTGGGAGAAGATTTGAGCCAAAACTCGTGCATACCATTGTTGGTTTTTTGGATGAAATTTGAAAATTGGATTTCTGAATTTGGACCTCAATTGGACCTCAAAAGCCCATAAATCATCTCTATTTAAGGTCAGAAGAAGGTTTTGCTCAGGTTTGGTGATTGATTCGTGCTGGAAGCAGAGATTGAAGTTTGAGTTCAAGAGCAAAAAGTGAGAATCGTGAATTCTGATTGAGAAGTTTCCAAGGCAATTCAAGGTGTCCTTCTTCTTCAGCACACTTCATTGAAAGTTTTTGCACGATTTGAAGCCAAGAAACACTCCATAAGTGCCTCAATTTGAAGCTCAAAACCAGGTATGTAACTTTCGAAATTACACTGATTCTAGCATGATCTAGCCTGGATTAGTATGTGGTTAAGCATTAGGTTGAAGCTTAGATGGATTTTGGATAGAAATATGGATGATTAGAGACAAAATAGGATGCAATGTGATTTCTGTTTGGAATTGGTGTGGCCTGATCTTGAGGATTCTACATGATCTATTTAGTTTAGGCTGGTCAGTGTAACAAGAGGAACAAATCTATGGTTTTAGTTTGAGGATTGGTGAGATTTCAGAATGAGTTGAATTTTAAGATCTTCTTCATGTTTCATAATCCATGAGGAATTAGAGGAAATGAGCATGATATTTGAGATCTACGTTGAATTTGGAGTAAGATTGTGTAAATTTTGTGAAGTTATCATGACCTGTAATTATTAGCTCGCCGGAGAAGATGGCTGAGTTTGAATTGGAGAAGATGAAGGAGAAGCGTTGGATTTGGCTGAAAAGAAGACCTTGTAAGTTCATCGTGTGGATGGGATTTAAACTGAGACTTGAACTTTGACCCTCCAAAGCGCACCGTTTCACTAATCCTGGCTGGCAGTTACGTGGCATCTGAGTTGAAGAGCGTGCGATCCTTAGATTAGGAGACTAAGTCATTCCATCCAACGCCTGTGTTTTATTTCAGCATTTTTATTTTCATTAGTTCATTTTTTTTTATTTTTAATTGCTTGATCATTTTAAATTCATATTAATTTCAATTTTCATCAGAAAAATAAAATAAAAATATGTCCATGCTCCTCTTTTTATGTGTGATTTTCTGTGCTCTTACTTTTCATTTTTGCTTATTTTTCCATTTAATTAGTATTTTTCTCATTTTATTAATTTCTTTATTTTTGCATATTTGATACATGATTTTTTTTATTTTTGTTCTTACAATTGGTATTGAGTTTGGGGCTGATTTTTTGCTAGCTGGTAGATTAGAGATGCATGATCTCCTATGATTTAATTTAGATTTTTTAGACAACAATATGTTCTGTTTTGGATTAGGATCTTTAGACCTTCCTTTTTAGGGTTCTTATGTGATACCTTGTGATCTAGGATTTCTTTAGGTGACTTCCCTTTAGATTAAGGTTCTGATCCTTTGCCCATAGGTCCATAAAATGTTTAGGTTCCCTTATAAAATTTCTTAGGATTTTAGAAGGTGTTTTAGTATTTTAAGTTGATTTAACACATAGGCTAGTTTTAGTTTCTTTCAACATAGCACTTACCTTAGATTGACCCCAATGGTTGCCTTTAGTACATGATAAGCTTGCTAATCTTCTTTGATGGTGGTTTAGACACATTTAAGCTTCTGTTTGCTTGATGGTGATGTTTGATTTGGTGTTTAGGCCTCCCTTTAGAAGCTTTCTTTGAGCTTGTTCAATTAGGGTTTAGGAAGACCTTAGTTGCTTTCTCTTTCTTCAAATAAACATGGATTGCTTTGATTGCTTTCCATTCTCATCCTATGATTCAAGGTCCCTATGTGAAATCCTCATCCTTCCTTTGGAAGGATGTGTGGTGTTTTACAAGAGGTAGAACCTTTGAGGATGCCTTTCTCAGATGACTGGTTGAGTGTCAGGAGGGATTCCTTTGGTTTCCTTCCTGCTTCCCATCATCAGTTAATAATCTTGATGTTAATTCTCTTCTCTTGTGTTGGAGCTTGTTGAAGCATGGAGATAAAGACTTATATTGAAGATGGTTTGAAGTTGTTGTTTGCAGACTGTTTGATTGTTTGTTGTTTATCTGCTTTGCTGTTGAGCTATTTTGTCTGCTGTCTCTCTGACTGCTCTGCTTTGCTTGTGTGACTAATTAAATATGTGTTGCATTTAGAATAGGTTTCTCATATAGTGATCTAGGCTTAAGAGCATCTTAAAGGTTGATAATAGCTCCCTTTGCTTGTCTGCATCTAGAGGTTGAGGCTGTCTCCCTCTGCTTGACTGTTATTGATTGGCTTTGCTTGTTGGCTTAAGGTTGAGTATGTCTCCCTTGACTGTGTTTTGTGTGTTGCCTCTGGGCTTGCTTGCTCTAGAAGTTAAGTTGGGCTCCTTCTGCTTGTGTGTTGCATTGCATGCATTTTATTTACAGTTGTTTCTTATCAGTTATTTCTTTCGCTGTTGTTTTCCTTTGCCATGTTCCCCTAGGAATTCTGACTTCTCTTGTTCAAGAGAAGTTATGACAGATATTAGGGTTCTAACCATGCATGATAACATCAGGTAGTTCCCTCCTAACCTCAATCATAGGTCCATTTTGCATGACAACTTTAGGATTGGATCGGTTCCCCTTTAGTGCGTCTTTTCTCATCTCATCCGCAAACAAAATCAAAATACAGTAATAAAGGTTAATTGACGTCATACGTTACGAGCCTTAAGCTACTTGAGAAAGGATTGTTGGAGAGTTTCTTTTCAACAGTCTGGATGTTTAGTATGGTACCATTTGGATGACATGCGACGCATTCACTCTCAGGTCATAGTCTCTAGTGCAATGTTAGTTGCAAACGTCCATAAAAGATACTTCTTCTAAAAAACAGAAAACAAAGATCAAACATCTTTTTGTCCTCTTGGACCTTTAATCCCTTGGAAACCCTTTTCAGAAGGAGAGGTCTGTTAACTCCCGGTTCTACCGCAAACGGTAAACGCCTAAGTCTCCATCGAGTGAGCTGCATACACTAAACTGCTAGAACCGTTTGTTAACCCTACTCGGATAAAAAAGAAAAACCTGTGTCTCTCGTGTCCCGAACTACGTTTTTTATAATCTTTCACGCTGTGCGAAAGTACGTAGGCACAAGATGCGATATCTTGGCGAGCAACCTTTCCCCGTAGTTAGGCGAACTACGTTGACTCTGATTTCTCGTTCCAGACGGGAATATGTAGGCACAGAGTGCGACGCTTTGCCGAGTCATTTTCTTTTCTTTTCAGACCAGACCTTTAGTGTAGATAGACTTAACAAACCCGTCAGATAAACACAACAAGCGTGGATCCCATTGAGTACGATGGATGTGAGGGGTGCTAATACCTTCCCCTTGTGTAACCGACTCCCGAATCCAGACAATGGTTGCGATGACCTTGTCTTATACCTTTGCGTCAGGTTTTTTCGATTGTTTCCTTTCCCGTTCTGAGGGATAAATAATGAAAGGTGGCGACTCTTCTGTTTTGCCAGCCTCGTTTTTCGCAGTAGTGACAACGGGCCTGTCATTTGCCTATAAATAGTGAGAGTTTCTATTCATTCAGAACTTTTGCTTCTCTATCCTATTGCTCACTGTTCCCCGTTCTCTACCGCTCACTACCTTCAAGTTTTGCTCCGGCCACCATACGGCGTTCAACTAGAGCTACTCAAGTCCAGAACTTCTTCTTCGACCAAGTAAGTATGTCGATTCCTTTCTTACTCTTTGTTTTTCTAGTTTGATGTTGTAGAATGCAGGTGGTTAGGACTGAAATGAAGTAATTCTAGGGCGTTTTTGTGGTGGCTACTGGTGGCAGACGGTGGCACGACCATTTTCTCTGCTGTCGGCTCCGTTGTGGTTGTTTTCGAAAAGAGCAAGTTAGCATGCCATAGGTTTTAGTTTATCCGAGAGCAGTGACGGTACGATGGTGTTTGCTGTCGGAGGGGGCCATGGACTCGGGTGGTTTCCTCATGAGAGTTCAGAGTTTTATGCGCGGGGATCTTTCCTCGAACGTGTCGGGGAGGACCCATGGGCACTGATATTATTTAGTTGTGCCATTTGAGTAGGGCTTAGGTCGAGGATTATGTCCTTGGCCCTTTCTGCGCCCTTTCACTTGACTAGCAGTGGAAGGGTGGATTTGATTTTGTCATCGAATTCACTTTTTTCTTCTACTTTTCAGGTAAAAGTGATGCCACACAGGTCTGACGAAGACGAATACCGCATGTATTTGTACGAGGATAGCTCCTTGGAGGATACTGAAACGGACGATGACTCCTCGTCCTTTGATGCTGGAGAGATGACTACTGCGAGGACATCGACCGATGAGTGGACCGTAGCTGAGCTATTAGAGCATGCCTCGCTCTTTGCTTCATACACTAGAGACGCGTTTACTACGGTGGGGCCGGAGGAAGATTGGATGGTTCACTTCCCCTTAGAGGACGAACGTATATGTTCAGCGTACAAGGATAGATTTCCCATGTACGGATATGTTTTTGAAGAGATAGGGCTAAGGTTGCCCTTCACAGACTTTCAACAGGAAATCTTCGTGCATCATGACTTGGCGCCTTCCTAACTGCACCCAAATTCCATTGCCTTCATCAAGGCGTATGAATTGGTGTGCGAATACTTGCAGATCGGGGCCACCCTTTCACTCTTCTTCACCATCTTTCATCTTCAACGGTAGGTGTCGGGGAGAAAGTTCAGTTGGGTTTCCTTGAAACAGGGAAGGAAACTGTTCAAGCCCTTCTCTGAATCTATCTGGACCTTTAAAGAGATCTTTTATGTGATCGAGCCGGTGTCGGAGAGAGCTACTAACTCGACCTTTGTGTGGAGGTCTCAACGGACGAAAACGGGGAGGACCTGATAGACGAGGAGGGTAAAATAGCTACATGTGGAAGCCTGATACATTAGTACTAAAGAGCTCTTCTAGTGTAGCACTCGCAAGGAGGATCTCAAACTTTTGGGTAGCTTCTCAATTTTTCTTATTTTATTCCAGACCTTTTTCTTTTCACGTGCTGACGTGCTCATTATTTTTGCAGGTAAAATGTCTTCGACACAGGAGAGGATGGTAAAACATGCCCAAGGAAAGATGAAGGGTGGCGATGCCCTAGGAAGAAGTCGCCTTGATCAATGAATGGCTCCTCCGCAGACAAGGTCGGGGACTCCATCGTCAACTCCTCCGGCCACTCAGACGTCCCCTCTTCCCGTGAGCTTGAGGCCCAAGCGCGCCCGCACGGGTGAAATTGTGGACCTCAGCCGGGAGTCTGTCAAAAGAAAGTTCGAGCTGCCTTCGTTCCTGCATAACAAGAAGTTCTTCGAGGGGTCCTCCCTGTCCATTTCTCGGGCATAATCTCTAAGGCTTGAGGAAATGGACCACCCTAGCGAGCGGGCCATGCTTGCGCATGATGCCTCTGCCTTGATGAAGATCTTGGAGATGGTCGTGGTATACACTGAGGAAGGATCTCTGCTTGAGCTCGAGCTGAAGAAATCTCAAGTTGTGTGGCGGCCCTAGAAGAAAAGGTCAAGAAGCTTCAGGAGGAGCGGGATAGGGAGCTCGAAGAGGCTGCACGAGGTCGCGAGGAGATGACCACAGAGAGCGACGCCCTGGCTCCCCAGAAGAAATCCGCCGAGGACTTAATGGAAAAACTAGAAGATGTTGTTGCCCCTAATGAAGATGAGCCTGAGGAGACGAAGAAGCTGTTAACTCGGGCAGAGTTGGTTTCCCGGGTTACTCAGGCCGGGAACGACCTAGTGGCTATCGACGAGGAGACTTTATAGAATGTTTTGGACCAATTGAAGCTGGTGAACCCTGGTGTCAAGCTTACTATCGAAGGCACGTGGTTCCTTTATACAATAAAGGAAGGCAAGATAGTCGCCCCCTGTCGCTACTGCGAAAATAGGCGCCGGCTGAACAGAAGAGTCGCCACCGTGCGTTATTTATCCCAACAGAGGGAAAGTAAACGCTCGAAGTAAACCTACCGCAAAGACGGGAAAGGAATGGTCATCGCAACCAAATCCTAGATTCGGGATTCGGTTACGTAAGGGTAAGGTATTAGCACCCCTCACATCCGTCGTACTCGACGGGATCCACGCTTGTTTTCTAGTACGGATTGTTATTCTATCTACTCTATAGGTCTGGGGTTAAAAGAAAATAAAATGACTCGGCAAAGTATCGCACTTTATGCCTACGTATTCCCGTCTGGAACGAGAAATCAGAGTCAACGTAGTTCGCCTACCTACGGGAAAGGAGGGGAAGGTTGCTCGCTAGGATATCGCATCCTATGCCTACGTACTTTCATACAGCATGAAAGATCAGAGCAAACGTAGTTCGGGCTACGGAAGACACAGATTTGTCTGACTGTTTTTTATCCTTCTGAAAAAGGTTTTCTCCTGATTACGGGTCCAAGCGGACAAAAATGACACTTTGATTGGTTTTCAGTCTTTTACGCAAGAACTGTCTTTTATTGATGTTTGACCTCTCATTGTATTTTTGATTGTTTTGAGATGAGAAGAGAACGACGCTCTGAAATCCTAGGGTTTGAAATAGGAATCAAAACTACCCTAATGTTGTCATGCATGGATTAACACCTAATGTCTGTCATATTTCTCTCTTGCACAGAGAGAAATAGAGATCCTAGGGGATAAATGGAAAAGAAATAGCAAATACAGTAAAGGAGTAAAATGCATGAGATGCGGCAATACAAGCGAGACAAGGGAGTCCCACTCAACCTCGAACCTGAGAAAACAATAGGCAAAGTGAAATAGCTTCACTTCAAACCTAAGGGGAAAATTAACAAATAATACAGCAAAGAAAAATAAAACCCCAAAACCAGCTCTGACAGCACCCCAGCTCCTACAACAGCAGCTCTGAAAAACATCCAACTCTGACAGTTGATTAACAGCAAAATAGTAACATCTTCAAGTGAACCCCAAGATCAAACTCCAATGGCCTCTAAGCTTTAGGCGAGCTCCATCTTCAAGACAAGCACTCCAGAAGAGAATCACTTAACAGAATAAGTTGGAATGATAAAACAGCTTATTGACAACCAAAGGAAGCCTATAAGTGTTTATCATCATGAAAGATTGGTTCCCTCAAAGTTCTACCTCTAAGGTAAGGCCACTTATTCCTCCAAAGGAGGGAGGTGAATACCCTAGAGGGACTTTATGTCATAGAGAGGAATGGAAGCACAAGAAGCTATCCATGCTTGTACAAAGAATTTAGTCTATTCTAAGGCTCTGCTTATCCCTATTTCCTATGTCTTCAAAAACATCTTCAAGCACAAGAATATTCATGCATCCAACTTTGATCTCCATCTTCAATCTTCTCTTATGCTCCTTCATGCTCCACAAGCTCAATCCAAGCCCCATACCCCATAGCAAAGCCCAACCCCAAGCAAACAATACAAAAGCCCATAATGGCCACACCAAACAAACACACTATTTGCAAAAATCAAGTAAAATAGTAGTATATTATTAAAGAATCCTAAAGTTAATTCTAAGGGGATATATACATCTACCCTACATACCCTATATTTCCCAGCTCCTAATTCAAGCTAAAAACCCAAAATCTAAGTATTATGATGCACCTATGTCAAGTTTAACCCTAATTCTAGTCACCCTAATGTTCTTTATTCAAAGCTAAACAAGATTAAATCACAAAAATGTGAGATAAATCCCTAAGGTAACCTAATACTCTAATCTAACCATAGGAAAAAGAATCACATCAAAATATGAAAGGAAATGGCTAAACAAAATTCAACAAAATGGATATACAAACTAAAATGCAATAAAAGCAACTAAATGTAGAAATTCACCAAAAATAGAAAAATGATTAAAATACTAATTTTATTTTTTGATAATTTTCTTGAGACATTAATGAGAATGAGTAAAAAAATCCCATGTAAAAATGACTATTTTTGAATTTATTATGATTTTTTAAGTAAACTATATGCAAACATAAAATAATATGAAAATTCAAACAAAATTAAAAAACAGGTGTGGCAAAAAGTAATTATTGCAGTTCAGAAATGCATTGGGCTCAGGAGGGGGGTGCCAACATCAAAGCGCTAGGCCCAATATTAATCCAGAAAAACAATACAAAAAACCATAAAAGCTGGGGGGTGGCAAATAGCATTCTTTCGCCTTGTTATTCATGCTTGGGCCCCAAACGGGGGGTGTGGGTAGAGAAATGGCCTAAGGCCCAAAACTAAACTCACATCAGGGGAGGGGGTGTCAAGGGAAAGTTGGGGATAGGATTAGCAATCACCGTGGGCCTAAGCCCGAGTCCAATTCCAAACCAGCTTCAGCAAAACAAAAACCTAAACTCCTCTAACTCTCCCTCACACTGTTCATCATCTTCCTCCCCCCAAACCCTAAACGCCGCTAGTACTCTCTCCCACCTCAACTCTCTGAAACATTTTCTGAAACAAAACACCTTCATCAATTTCATTCTAACTCCTTCACCATGAAAGAGTTCATCAATCCAAATCAACATGAACTAAACACTAAAACCCTCAGAACAAATTTCTCCAACTTAAACCCTCTCACTAACCCTCACTATTCAACCTAAACAGAAGATCTTAACCTACAAATTCTCAGATTCACACCTAAATCTCCAGCTACCTATGAACATGCAAGGAAATGGAAGAGAAAAGACGAAAACCTGGATGATGACGCTGAGAAGATCTGCGGATGACGAAGATCTGGAGCTTCTGACGAGAGTCTTGAAGAAGATCCGCAAGAGAGCTCACTGAAGAAAGCACACGGTGACGTTCTTGGATCGAGGATACGCTTCTGAAGGAATTGATGAAGGCGCCGTGTTTCTGGAAAATCTAGAGAGGAGGAAGATAAATGTTCTCTGATCGTTGAAGATTTCTGGAAATGTTGACGAACGAAGAAGATGGATCTTGGTCGTTTGAATCTTCCTGGAATTGGATGAAGAATACACTCGAAGATTGATGAACACCACCGTTTTCTGGGCGAATCTGATGGAGAAAGATGAAGAACGCGAAGAGTTTCCGATGAAGGTTGCAAGTTTCCGGTGGATCTTGCAGTTACCGGCGAGAACATGTTGTTGATGTTGATGAAGAACGGTGAAGATCAGCGAAAATTGCAGTTTCCAGTGAAGTTTGCAGTTACCGGAGAGAGGTTACGGCGGCGGTGCGGTTGTCCGGCGGCTATTGCATGTACTCCGGCCAGTAGGCGGTAGTGGGCTACACGTGGGGGTGCATGCAGTGAGGGGTTGTGGTGGTGGGTTCGGAGGAGGACGTGTGGCGCTGAGAGGGAGTGAGAGGGCAACACGTGTGAGGGGAGAGAGGGTAGTGGATCTGTGCGCTGGCAGTGAGTGGATGAAGTGGCTGAAAAAGTGGACCCACGCGTGGCACTCTATTTATATGACAAGTGGCAGAATTTTGGGCTTTTCTGATTTGGATAATGGATAGTGCCCCCACTATGAGGACTAATGACCTGATTAATGCATTAAACTTGATTACCTGAATTAAACTCTAAGACCTAATTAACCCTAAAAAATAAAACGAAATTAATAATAAAAAACCCTAATTAAGACCTCTAATTAATCCTAATTAAAGCATAAACGAAAGTTAATAATAAAACCCCAATTAATCTATTAAAAAAAACAGAAAAGATTTATTTAATCTAAAAAAACTATTTAAAATTCCAATCAAATCTAGAAGATCAATTAAAAATATAATAAAATCTATATAAAAGACCTATTAAATTCTATACTAAATCTATAAAACCAATTAAAAAAATCTAATCTAACATTATTATATTCCCCTCTCTTTTTTTTTTACTATATCAAAAAACTATTATTAGAAAAATCTAAAATCTATACTAAAATCTATATCAAACTACTCTATTTAATGATAAAAAACTAATATCTAAAATATCAAAATCTATTAAATCTATAACAAAATGAAGGAATATCTATTTAAAATCTAAAAACTATTAAATTCTATGGGAAAAATACTAACCTATTTAATATCTAAAAAGCAAGTAAATCTGTTAAAAAATCTATTAAATGCATTAAAAATCTAGAAAATAAAAGAAAAAATCCTAAAAATGCCAGGAAGTCGATTAAATCGATTAGAGGACAATTGCGCAACCATAGCGAACCCGGGCACCGAGATGGCCTGAAAACACAGGGAACGAGCACCAATTCTCAAAATACGCTTAATCAAACCGGCCTGAACTGCCTGAAACGCCAGGGGCTGCAATCCCGATAAAGATCAACCTGACTGAGAAAATTGTAATGCATGCAGTGTGCGAATGCGAATGCAAAATGCGTCGAAACATAAACCAGATATGGGAACCGGTTGGTCAAATTTCGGGGTGCAACAGCTGCCCCTATTCAAGCGGATTGGACCCGACTGGGTGAAGAGAGAACGACCTTCAAACATTCGAGGTACGAGACGGTTGAATACCAAAGAAACCCCTGAAATTTGCCAACCGCAGAAATAAACTGCACCACTGCTTGGGGAACGACATTCGTCGAGTGAACCTGATTGTTACGGTAACAACCGATCATTCGTTAGAGAATAACTCTGATTTTGACTCCCACCACCCATGTAATACCACAGGTACTGAACTATCTTTGCAAAAGCACCTATGTCCACAACTGGACTAACCTTGTCAACACCAGAAGGGAAACAAATTCGTCAGCACTAGTAAAGATCCCATCATCACAGGAAAAAACTTATCCACGATTGTCCTCAAATTTCATCAACACGAAAAGCCATAAATTCTTCATCACGAAGAAATCCCATCATCATAGGAATAAAACTTGCCCTCATCAGGACTCCTCATTCCGTCAACACGGAGAAATCTCGGCGACTTCGCTGGGGATGAGTTGTCCGCATCTCGTCAACACAAGAAGATCCTACCAGCAAAGGCAATGACATCTTATTTGCGTCTTATCAACACAAAGAACTCCTATCAACATAGGAATAAATTGTCCATGTCGGGACTCACGTCTCGTCAACACGAGGAAAAATAGATTCATCAACACAAATAAATCCTATCATCATAGGAATACCATTCTTGTACATATCTGATCTCATATTTCGTCAACACGAAGAAATCCTATCCACATAAGCATAAATTGTCCTCATCAGGATGCACATTCCGTCAACACGGAGGGAGTAATTCGTCAACACGAATAAATCTTATCAACACAGGCATAACTTGTCCTCATCAGGACGCACATTCCGTCAACACGGAGGAATAAAACTTGTCCTCATCAGGACTCCATATTCCGTCAACACGGAGAAAACTTGTCCTTATCAGGACTCTATATTCCTTCACCACGGAGAGATCAATCTTGGTCCTCAATAGGACTCCATATTCCGTCAACACGGGGAAATCGATTCGTCAAAACGAAGGAATCCTATCAACATAGGCATAAATTGTCCTCATCAGGACGCACATTCCGTCAACACGGAAGGAGCAGTTCGTCAACACGAATACATCCTATCAACATCGCTGGGGATATTCTGAAAACCAATGACCGACACCCGTTCTAACAATAAGCGACCACTTCTGAAATTTTGATTCATGGAACCCTGAGATGCTACTGCAGCAACAAACTTGACAAAATAGTCCGTTGATCGGATACGAGAAAACCTCAACCAGTAACTCTGTGGGGATGATAATAAACTGAATCGCATCATCATATGTTTCACGGCGAGACCTTGATTGTCTGAAAAGACATCTGGGCTTTAGAACTCCATACTCCTGTTGAGAAACACACCTGAAAGCAAAAGGTTAACCAACCGGACTTATGTTTCACAATGCGCATGTTTGACAATGGCGTAATGCTCCATATAGCATGGAAATGCTACGCATTTTCTGGATGGATGCAAACATGATAATGCATGCAAATGCAAATGTAGGTTCAGGCTGCCGGGGAACTCTGGTAAGCTGGCTTCAACACGGCCGTTGAGGACAGATACCACCCTGCTGGGGGGAATGAACGAGTATCTCAAAGTATGCTGGGACATACAACCAACTCTGCCGGGGAGAGCTTTAAACCTTCAATTTCCGCGGGGAGGAAAGAAAAACACCTGCTGGGGATAATGAATTGTCTGGGCACAGTTTACAACCCTGGAATTCTCAATCCGCCGAAAACTAAACTACTCCGCTGAGGATAAGGAATCCTTTTGGAGAAACACCAATGTCTGAGTACAACTTACAAACTTTAAAGTTATCAAACTCTGCTGAGGGTAAACGACCCTGCTGGGGAAAGTAAACCATCTGGCCACAGTTTACAAACTCGGGACTGAGGATAGACATCCTGTGGGGAGCATTGATCTTGATCTTCTGGAGAATATCCTTTGGGGATAAGCTGCGACTAGCTGGGGAAATTGATCCTTCTTCAGTAAGGAACAGTGTCATCTCAGCTTCGGGGAATGAAGTGCGACCTGCGTGGGGATTCACATCACATAATGATCAAGTCCTTTCGTCACGAGCCTCTGGTTAGGACTACAATTCTCTGGTCGTCCACTTCACATGGGCAAGAACCCTGCAACACCACAAACGAGACAAAACAAATCTATACAATCAAATCTATTCAAGTTAGCGTTAGTGACGTCATTTTCAGTCAATTCAAAGTTTTAGCAATTATTGGCAAGGGCCAACAACGTTATGCAACTGCTAGTTTTATCAAAACATTGGCGCTTTTCACATACAAAACAGTAAGGACAAGTATCAAATACTGAATAACATGTTTTATTGATTAGGCCTCTGAATAGGCAGAGTTTTGTACACTGGATGTAACTCCTGAAAAGAGGAAGTTACGCACAACAAATATACAAGTATGCACAGGAAGCATAAATACAGTGACAAATCAAATTTGCGCATATGTCGGCAACATGGTGCAGACAAACATCATGAGTTGATCCTCCTATGACTCGCTTGACTCTTGCGCTTTCCCGGTATTCATCTTTCGGAAGAGATTGTATCTGCTAAACGAATCCCCAAAGTATTCTCCCAACCACCAAGCAATGCAGCATCAAATTCGGACCGTAGTCATTTGCTTCTTAAATCCCTAACTTTTGCGTGAACCGCCCTTTGCGGGTTTTCAATTCACCAGGATACCCTTTTTTGCCGAAGCTGCCCAGTGTAGGTTTTCGACTTCGCGGGTGTACATCTTTTTTCAATTTTATCCCTAACTTTTGCCCGAACCTTTTATTCTGTTTTTGGTTCGCCAGGATGCCCCATTTTTGCCTGAACTCTCTTTTTTTGTCCAGCGGGTCAATTTTAAGCAAAGTATTTTTTAACTGCATCCGAATTCACAGGCGACGTAAAGTCTTCACCGTCCATGGTGGACAGCAACAAAGCTCCTCCTGAAAAGACTTTTCTGACAACGTATGGCCCTTCGTAGTTAGACGTCCATTTGCCTCTGTGATCAGTTTGTGGCGGGAGAATCCTCTTCAGCACAAGGTCGCCCGTCTGAAAGCTTCGAGGGTGTATATTCTTATCATACACTTTCTTCATCCGGCTCTGGTACAACCGACCGTATGCTAGAGAAGCTAGCCTCTTCTCATCCATTAAACTCAGCTGATTCATCCTGTCTTTTACCCATTCTGCCTCGTCAAGTTGGACATATCATAATACCCTCAGGGAAGGAATCTCAACTTCCAGTGGTAACACCGCTTCCATTCCGTATACCAACGAGAACGGGGTTTCCCCGGTTGATGTGCGTACCGTCGTACGATAACCGTGCAAAGCGAAAGGTAGCATCTCGTGCCAGTCCTTATAGGTCACCACCATCTTCTGAACAATCTTCTTTATGTTCTTATTGGCCGCTTCAACAGCGCCATTCATCTTGGGTCGGTAAGGAGAAGAGTTGTGATGTTCAATCTTAAAATTCTGACACATCTCCTTCATCATCTTGTTATTTAAGTTCGAACCTTTGTCGGTAATAATCCGCTCAGGGATTCCATATCTGCAAATCATATCTCGTTTGATAAACCTGGCTACCACCTGCTTGGTCACATTAGCATATGATGCCGCTTCCACCCATTTGGTAAAATAATCCATTGCTACCAAAATGAACCGGTGTCCGTTAGATGTCGTCGGCTCAATCTTTCCAATCATATCAATTCCCCACATCGAGAATGGCCACGGTGATGACATCACGTTCAGAGGACTCATAGACACATGGATCTTATCCGCATAAATCTGGCACTTATGACACCTCTTCGCAAACTTGAAACAGTCAGTTTCCATAGTTAGCCAGTAATAACCTGCCCGCAACAGTTTTCTGGTCATAGCATGCCCACCAGCATGTGTACCAAATGTACCCTCATGTATTTCCTCCATGAGCAACCTCGCCTCTTTCTCGTCTACACAGCGTAGCAACACCAAGTCGTGATTCCTTTTGTATAGGACACCATCCGGATTTAGATAGAAATTGCCAGCCAATCTCCTGAGATTCTTCTGATCGCAACTGGATGCCCCAGCCGGATACTCCTTGTTCTTCAGGAAATTCTGGATGTCAAAATACCAGGGCTTATCATCGGATGCTTCGTCAATGGCAAATATGAACGCGGGCCTGTCAAGCCGAGAGATAACAATCCTGGGAGCCTCATTCCAGAAGTTAACTTTATACATGGAAGACAATGTAGCCAGGGCGTCAGCCATTTGACTGCTCGTGGCACATGATGCAATTCAACCTTGTCAAAGAAAGGCAACAATCTCCTTGCATAATTCATGTACGGTATCAAATTGGGCTGATGTGTCTCCCATTCTCCTTTTATTTGATTCACCACCAGAGCTGAGTCTCCGTATACATCCAGATTTTTGATTCGCAGATCAATGGCTTCTTCAAGCCCCATAATACAAGCCTCGTATTCAGCTTCATTATTGGTAACTGGAAAGGTCAATCGAGCAGTAAATGGGATGTGCGACCCATGTGGAGTAGTGATGATTGCCCCTATTCCGCTACCATAGGAGTTTACAGCTCCGTCAAAGATCAACTGCCACTTGGAATCCGTCTTTGGTCCTTCATCCGGCAACGGTTCTTCCCAATCTTTCATCTTCAGGTACATGATATCCTCATCAGGAAAATTAAACCTCATCAATTGGTAGTCCTCAATAGGCTACTCAACAACATACTCCGATAACACGCTCCCTTTTATAGCCTTCTGTGAAACATACTGGATGTCATATTCGGTCAAAACCATCTGCCAATGGGCAATTCTCCCAGATAGTGCCTTCTTTTCAAATACGTATTTGATAGGATCCATCTTCGAAATGAGCATGGTTGTATGATTCAGCATGTACTGTCTTAAACGCTTGGCGGCCCAGGCTAGCGCACAACAAGTTTTTTCGAGCATTGAGTATCGAGACTCACAGTTAGTAAACTTCTTACTCAGGTAGTATATCGCATGCTCTTTACGCCCTGTCTCGTCATGTTGACCGAGAACACAACCCATACTCCCCTCAAGAACCGTCAAATACATAATCAAGGGTCTCCCTGCCACTGGAGGTATCAAAATAGGAGGCTCCTGCAAATACTGTTTTATTTTATCGAACGCCTTTTGACAATTTTCATTCCATGTTACAGCCTGGTCTTTTTTCAACAGCTTGAATAATGGCTCACACGTAGCTGTTAGGTGAGATATGAACCGGGCGATGTAGTTCAACCTCCCTAAAAACCCACGCACTTCTTTTTCTGTTTTAGGCGTCGGCATTTCTTGTATTGCTTTTATTTTCGCAGGATCAACCTCTATTCCTTTTTTGCTCACGATAAACCCCAGCAGTTTACCCGATCTCACCCCGAAGGTGCACTTGTTAGGGTTCAGTCTCAGCCTGAACTTCCTAAGCCTCTTGAACAGTTTCAGCAGATTCACCAAATGTTCTTCCTCCGTCTGAGATTTGGCAATCATATCATCAACATAAACCTCGATCTCTTTATGCATCATGTCATGAAAGAGAGTCGTCATTGCACGCTGATACGTTGCCCCAACATTCTTCAATCCGAAGGGCATCACTTTGTAACAAAATGTTCCCCAGGGCGTAATGAAGGTAGTCTTCTCCATGTCTTCTGGCGCCCTTTTAATCTGATTATAGCCCGAGAAGCCATCCATGAAGGAGAATACGGAGAATTGAGCGGTGTTATCGACCAGCACATCGATGTGAGGAAGTGGAAAATCATCTTTCGGGCTCGCTTTGTTCAAATCACGGTAGTCTACACACATTCTCACTTTACCGTCTTTCTTTGGTACTGGCACAATATTAGCGACCCATGAGGGATATTTTGTAACAGCTAGGAAACCAGCATCCCACTGCTTTTGAACCTCCTCCTTAATCTTCACAGCCATGTCCGGTCTAGTTCTTCGGAGCTTCTGCTTAACCGGCGGGCATTCTTCTTTTAGCGGCAGACGGTGCACAACCATATCCGTATCCAGCCCAGGCATATCCTCATACGACCAAGCAAAAATATCAATGTACTCTTTGAGCATTTCGACCAATCTTCGCTTGACGTCGCTCTGCAGCGCGGCCCCTATACGGATGTTCCTTTCAACCCCTTCCGACCACAGATTGACGATCTCAATGACTTCCTCATGAGGCAGAATGATTCTTTCTTCTTGTTTTACCAACCAAGACAACTCTTCAGGAACATCTCCATCTTCAACAATCTCTTCTTCGGCCTGAAATACCGGGTGCTCAAAGTCGAAGTGAGTCATAGGCGATTCATAGATGTCATCTGGAATAGTAATCCTGCAAAGGAAATGGTTAAATGCTTCAAAACACATACAAAGCAAATAACCACATTTCCATTTTATTGTAAAAATAAAAACAGGAAAAACAGAGATCACAATATTTGTACAGGAAAAACGCCTTTTATTTAACGATTAAAGAATGCAATGTACATAACAGAATGGCCCTAAGCAAAATCACGATGCCCCGGGTAGGACACCGGATTGTTCAACAATTAAGAAAACAAAGCATTAATATTAGTTGTCACAGGAACAGTCTCCTGAATAGACCAATTGCAAAGCCCTTGTCCTAGCACGCTCGGCTGAATCCAGGCGTCCATGTCGCAGTCGCTGTCTCCCTCTTCAGAATCTGAAACAACATTGATGGTCTCGTGATATATCCCACCAGCCGTAATTGTTATTGGTCCTTTGAAACGGGGTGCCCCTGCAGTAGGCGTTGATGATGAAGGTTGATATCCATGTCCAAATCTGTCCATTTTCACGGGAATATCCAAAACCTTGCCCCAGCCCTTGGTCTCGCCGGTCTTCACTAGAGCCTGAGCCTCTTTGTACGACGACGCTGCCACCTCTGATGCTTTACTTGGCCCCAGAACTTTGTCCTTAACGCGCAACCCCTCAAAGGCTTGACAGGGTGTTTCGTGAATCTCGCCGTCCACTTCCACGTACTTGAATGACGACAAATGGCTGACCAGTATATCCTCCTCTCCACAAACTGTGACCACACTGTCCCCCACCATGTACTTCATCTTTTGGTGTAAGGTAGATGTGACTGCCCCAGCACCATGGATCCATGGTCGTCCAAGAAGACAGCTATACGCTGGCTGGATGTCCATAATATAGATTTCAGTTTCAAAAACCTCCGGTCCCACTTGCAGAGGCAAAGTTATAGATCCAAAGACTGACCTCCATGTACCATCAAATGCCCTGACCACCAAGTCACTAGGCGTACAAATGATCCCCCTGATATCCAACTTCATCATTGCTCTCTTCGGCAGCATATTTAGGGAAGACCCGGTATCTACCAACACATGGGACATGACCGTGCCCCTGCATTCAACTGAGACGTACAACGCCATATTATGCTCTCCTCCCCTCGGGGTCAAATCAAAATCCGTAAATCCCAAACTATGGCCTGCAATCACGTGCACCATCACCCCCTCCAACTGATTCACAGAAACATCTTGGGGTACAAACGACGTGTCCATAATTTTCAATAACGCATTCCTATGGGCTTCGTAACACAGTAGCAGCGACAATATGGAGATCTTCGACGGTGTTTGTTGAAGGTGCTCAACAATTTTATAGTCACTCTTACGGATAAGACGCATAAATTCTTCTACATTTTTCAGTGACGTTTCTTTTTCATTCCTCTGCACAGGAGCATTCTCATTCGCTTTACCTTTACCTTTTGCCAATCGTTCAGCCTCTACCTCAGGCGATATAAAAATTCTCCCGCTCCTTGTCATCCCTCCAGTCCCGACGACATTGTCCACAACCCCAGCTAGTCGTTTACTGATATCAATTTTCTCCCCATCACAACATGCTTCCAGCCCATAAGTCCATGGTACTGCCTTGGTGCTCTCATAAGGGACTGGCCCTGCCTTTGTAATAGTGATCGTCGGCCGCCTGGCTGGCGCTGTTATAGTTATCGTTTTCTGTGGAATTGTCACCGTAGCAACATCACTTTGCTCATCAGCTAACACCTCTGTAGGTTTCTCAACTGCCGTTCTATCAAATTGTAACGTGCCTTCATCTATCAAGGTCTGAATACCCTTCTTCAATTCAGCACAACCCCCAGCTTGGGTCCAACATTCTAGACAAAACTCATCGCAACCCGGATACACACCTCCTTTCAATAACCTGCTCTTTACTTCACACAACGGTGTTTTCAGTTCATCAACCTTCATGACCAGATTCAAATCCTCAGTCAAAATAGCATTTGCCCCATGGTTGGGCATGGGCTGTTGTACTATATTTGGACCCGCTTGTCCAAAATTTATGGCCTTGCTATCCAGTAAATCCTGAACTTTATGTTTAAACGCATGACATGCCTCTATGTCATGCCCGGGTGCCCCGGAGTGGAAGTCACAATGTTTGTTAACATCATACCCATAAGGAAGGGTTGGTCCCGTGGGCAGTGCCAAGGTCCTCTTTTCAACTAAATTCAGCCCCAACAGTGTCTGAAAGAGTTCCGCGTACGTGGAAGGAGGCGCGTCAAACACTCTTTTCGGCTTCGCATTCGAAAATCTTCTTTGGCCAGCATTCTGCCCCTGCTGCTGCTGTGGCTGCTGCTGTTGTTGCTGCGGTTGTTGTTGTTGTCTCTATTGAGGAAACAGAATAGTGACACTAGCTATCTGTTGCGGCTGAGCATACTGGTATCTTCCTCTACCCCTGCCCCGGCCACCAAACACTGCACTAGAATCACCTTGACGTCAACCACCAAATGCTTTTCTATTACCTCCCGACGAAGTAGACTCCCCAGCTTGGAACCTTCCCACCTTAATACTGTTCTCAATCATTTCACCCATCAAGATCAAATCAGAGAAACTGCCCAACGCAACAGGAAACAACTTCTCGTAGAATATCCCCGTGAATGTTCCAATGAACATATCGTTCATTTCCTTCTCCACTAGAGGAGGATGCACTCTTGCCGCCATGTCGCGCCACCTTTGCGCATATTCTTTGAAACTCTCCCCAGTTTTCTGTGACAAGCCTTGCAGCTGGACCCTATTTGGTGCCAGGTCACTGTTATACTTGTAATGAGTCACAAACACCTCAGCCAGTTGCTTCCATGTTTTGATCTGAGCGGGCTCCAACCCCATATAGCACTCAAGTGACGGTCCGGATAGACTGTCTTGGAAGAAATGCATCAGCATTCTTTCATCATTCGAGTAAGCGGACATCCGTCTGTAGTAAGAGCGAACATGCACCTTCGGACAAGTGTCTCCCTTATATTTATCAAAGGTGGGAGCTTTAAACTTCAGCGGTACCCTTAGGCCAGGCACCAATCCCATTGTGGTCATATCTAAACCAGAAGTATTCTGATTCACTACACCCTTCATTTGTTCCTCAAGCATTTTGATCCTCTGAACAGGATCCACTGGTCCATCCATACCCCTACCAGAGAAGGCATCTTCTTGTTGGTCTTCCATCCAATTAACATTCTCATTTCCGTACCCATCATACCCATTTTTACGACCAAATCTAGTCTGATTCATCATAGGGCCCCGTCCTCTGTTACCATACCCTTGAGTGACCCCGGCAGGTCCAAAAGGCATCATTCCAGCACCATTTCTGTTACCGAATCCACTATAGGCCTGATTAGCATTACCAAAACCATCATATCCGAAACCCTGAGCGTTGAAGCCAAACTTCCCATCCTGGTTGACATAATCAAACCCCTGGTCGTTATAGCCGAGTCCGTTGTTACCAAAGCCATTACCTCCATTGTTATCACCGCCCAGATTGGCGTCTCCGAATCCAACATTGTTAATGACAGTCTCATTACCAATTCCCGTATTACCATTCCCGGCGCCGGTGCCATTGTTCACATTCACAACAGGTATATTCACCACAGGTGGAGCTATAGGCGTAGGAGTACCATCCCCATGAATGGTGTCAACACGTACAGAATTGTGGTCTTCGTTTCCATTCCCGGCATTTCTTGCCAGCAATGGCTGCACCAAAGTCTGCAGGTTTTCCTGCCCCTTCATAATTGTCTCCATCGTCTGCATGAACAGCGCCAGCTTTTCACGCATCTCCTGCATCTCGTTTTGCATCGGGTCCATGACTCTTTTGCAGTTGGTACGAGTAAAGTATCGGTGAGGACGTTGACTTTCAATCCTGGAAAAACCTGGCGAGATGCAGGAAATGAGATACAGTTCAATATTTACCTGGTAATGTAATATGAATGTGTATGCAAATGCAACATGTGTCTGTGCATTAGGGAATATGACTCCCCAATTCTAGTGCCAATGTGCCAGTGCGGTGACAGTGATAGCAATAAGAAGCTCGAAACTCAATCATAGAAAACATCTCATACATTACAGAAAATCCCATCAAGTCAGGAATACAATATTAATGAGCGTACAATAAGAAGGCATGGCCTCAACCAACAATCCTGGTGATGGCCAGCACAATGCAAATAAAGTATACACATCAATACATGAGATGGTCAAATGCGACTATATGCTTGGTACTCCTCTAATAATCTCTTAGTCTCGGGATGATTTGGTTGAGTAAGCAAACCCTCGACAAGTAGATCTCTTCGCTTGAGAACACATCGTAAATCACCAATAGATTCCTCCCATGCCCCTTCTCCAAAGCAGTCATCTAACTTCCGTTTCTGGGATGCAGACTCCTTCTTGCACTTGATGACTTTGTTCAAGGAACTCTGGACATCATACCTCCGCGTAACCTCTTCTTCCAACCTCTTCTGGCTGGATTTCAACTGACCCTCCAGCTCAGAGATCTGCAGCCTCAGTTTGTCTTCTCTTTCCTTATTGTCGGTCAGCATAGTGTTCCAGGTGTACACAACAATGGACATTTTCCCCCTTCTGTTTTCATTCTTATAATGCAAGGAATGATAGAAATCTCCGACCAAGGTAGGCACCGGGTTTCCTGCAGCAAACAAGTGGAATGCATCCAAATCAACGAACTCATGCAGATTAGGAAACAGTATAATCCCATAGATGTACAAGGCAAGAACAACGTTAAACACGATCCAGCAACCACTTTTGGCATATTCTTGAGCTTTGCCAACCAAAAATTTGAGAGAAAACCCCAAAAATCCATGCCAGGAAGTCAACAACAACTCTGTAGGATCCATATGCAAGGGAACAGCTAAGTCCTCCAGCTTAGGCTTAGCATTAAAGTGAATGAAGGGCACTTTGTTCTGAACTGGCAACTCTAGAAACTCAGCGTACTCCTCCATGGTCGGAGCCAAAATGAAGTCCTGGAACATAAAACACCTCAAGGAGGGATCATATAACTGCATCAATGTGTATAACCCATTCAGCTCATATGTGGTTGGTCTGCAAACCAAATTCAGTAGCTTCCCATAACTCTTCCTAAAGCTTCTCTTCACATCATCGTCAGCTAGGGAAATCAGACCCAACAGAGAAGTCACATCAGGGGTAGGCAACTTATACGCAACAGTCTTCCTCAAAGTACTCATAATAACAGATAGAAGTCCGGAGCACTAGGATCGGGAAGTATGAAAATGCACCTGCAGCACAGACACACGTTAATGATATGCACATGACGATGCAAACAATGCAATATGCAACATGCAACAAAGGATCAAGTGCCCCCTGGCTGAGAAGTCCAATCCATAATGTTGGCCTCAAATAGACCCACAAACTGCTCAAGACCATCCACAAGGCCCCAACCTGGTCTCTGACAGACCCAATAACACTGTCCCCAAACATCACTGAACCTCAATGAAGAAAACCGGCAATCTGGAGATCAAGTTACCTACATGTCCCAACCCTTCTCACAGGTAGGTGTCCTAATAACTGACACAAGGTATGACATCCTATGCGGTCGCTGGTGTCACAGACTTTCAAGACTGATGATACGATACCCAGAAGGTGTGGCATCATCATGTCCTGAAGAGGCCTCACTTAGCCAACTTCCAAATGATCGGTCCCCGGAGTCGACAATCCAACTAACCAACAACCCCCTCAACCCAAAGGGTTGAAAAAGAAGTCAACCAGAAGAACCTCGTCCGAGCGTGGATTTCATGAGACACTATTGCCTGCAAAGCAAGCACGCACCCACTAATTTCCACTCTAATTCTAAGTGCACTCAAGCCCAGGTCTGACTTTTCTCTCAATCATAGAACCCCTCGTACCCTCAGCAATAATCGTAATAATATAATGCTGAAAGTAAAATACAGAAACGTAAATCCATACAAAACCCACGACGGGAAAACAAGCGCTAGGATTGACTCACGTAGGGAACCGTTGGACTCCCCAGCAGAGTCGCCAGCTGTCGCTACTGCGAAAATAGGCGCCGGCTGAGCAGAAGAGTCGCCACCATGCGTTATTTATCCCAACAGAGGGAAAGGAAACGCTCGAAGTAAACCTACCGCAAAGACGGGAAAGGAATGGTCATCACAACCAAATCCTGGATTCGGGAGTCGGTTACGTAAGGGGAAGGTATTAGCACCCCTCACATCCGTCGTACTCGACGGGATCCACGCTTGTTTTCTAGTACAAATTGTTATTCTATCTACTCTATAGGTCTGGGGTTAAAAGAAAATAAAATGACTCGGCAAAGTATCACACTTTATGCCTACGTATTCCCGTCTGAAACGAGAAATCAGAGTCAACGTAGTTCGCCTACCTACGGGAAAGGAGGGGAAGGTTGCTCGCTAGGATATCGCATCCTATGCCTACGTACTTTCATACAGCATGAAAGATCAGAGCAAACGTAGTTCGGGCTACGGAAGACACAGATTTGTCTGACTGTTTTTTATCCTTCTGAAAAAGGTTTTCTCCTGATTACGGGTCCAAGCGGACAAAAATGACACTTTGATTGGTTTTCAGTCTTTTACGCAAGAACTGTCTTTTATTGATGTTTGACCTCTTATTGTATTTTTGATTGTTTTGAGATGAGAAGAGAACGACGCTCTGAAATCCTAGTGTTTGAAATGGGAATCAAAACTACCCTACTGTTGTCATGCATGGATTAACACCTAATGTCTGTCATATTTCTCTCTTGCGCAGAGAGAAACAGAGATCCTAGGGGATAAACGGAAAAGAAACAGCAAATACAGTAAAGCAGTAAAATGCATGAGATGCGGAAATACAAGCGAGGCAAGGGAGTCCCACTCAACCTCGAACCTGAGAAAACAATAGGCAAAGTGAAACAGCTTCACTTCAAACCTAAGGGGAAAATTAACAAACAATACAGCAAAGAAAAATAAAACCCCAAAACCAGCTCTGACAGCACCCCAGCTCCTACAGCAGCAGCTCTGAAAAACATCCAACTCTGACAGTTGATTAACAGCAAAATAGTAACATCTTCAAGTGAACCCCAAGATCAAACTCCAATGGCCTCCAAGCTTTAGGCGAGCTCCATCTTCAAGACAAGCACTCCAGAAGAGAATCACTTAACAGAATAAGTTGGAATGATAAAACAGCTTATTGACAACCAAAGGAAACCTATAAGTGTTTATCATCATGAAAGATTGGTTCCCTCAAAGTTCTACCTCTAAGGTAAGGCCACTTATCCCTTCAAAGGAGGGAGGTGAATACCCTAGAGGGACTTTATGTCATAGAGAGGAATGGAAGCACAAGAAGCTATTCATGCTTGTACAAAGAATTTAGTCTATTCTAAGGCTCTGCTTATCCCTATTTCCTATGTCTTCAAAAACATCTTCAAGCACAAGAATATTCATGCATCCAACTTTGATCTCCATCTTCAATCTTCTCTTATGCTCCTTCATGCTCCACAAGCCCAATCCAAGCCCCATACCCCATAGCAAAGCCCAACCCCAAGCAAACAATACAAAAGCCCATAATGGCCACACCAAACAAACACACTATTTGCAAAAATCAAGTAAAATAGTAGTATATTATTAAAGAATCCTAAAATTAATTCTAAGGGGATATATACATCTACCCTACATACCCTATATTTCCCAGCTCCTAATTCAAGCTAAAAACCCAAAATCTAAGTATTATGATGCACCTATGTCAAGTTTAACCCTAATTCTAGTCACCCTAATGTTCTTTATTCAAATCTAAACAAGATTAAATCACAAAAATCTAAGATAAATCCCTAAGGGAACCTAATACTCTAATCTAACCATAGGAAAAAGAATCACATCAAAATATGAAAGGAAATGGCTAAAAAAAATTCAACAAAATGGATATGCAAACTAAAATGCAATAAAAGCAACTAAATGTAGAAATTCACCAAAAATAGAAAAATGATTAAAATACTAATTTTATTTTTTGATAATTTGCTTGAGACATTAATGAGAATGAGGAAAAAAATCCCATGTAAAAATGACTATTTTTGAATTTATTATGATTTTTTAAGTAAACTATATGCAAACATAAAATAATATGAAAATTCAAACAAAATTAAAAAACAGGTGTGGCAAAAAGTAATTATTGCAGTTCAGAAATGCATTGGGCTCAGGAGGGGGGTGCCAACATCAAAGCGCTAGGCCCATTATTAATCCAGAAAAACAATACAAAAAACCATAAAAGCTGGGGGGGTAGCAAATAGCATTCTTTCGCCTTGTTATTCATGCTTGGGCCCCAAACGGGGGGTGTGGATAGCGAAATGGCCTAAGGCCCAAAACTAAACTCACATCAGGGGAGGGGGTGTCAAGGGAAAGTTTGGGATAGGATTAGCAATCACCATGGGCCTAAGCCCGAGTCCAATTCCAAACCAGCTTCAGCAAAACAAAAACCTAAACTCCTCTAACTCTCCCTCACACTGTTCATCATCTTCCTCCCCCCAAACCCTAAACGCCGCTAGTACTCTCTCCCACCTCAACTCTCTGAAACATTTTCTGAAACAAAACACCTTCATCAATTTCATTCTAACTCCTTCACCATGAAAGAGTTCATCAATCCAAATCAACATGAACTAAACACTAAAACCCTCAGAACAAATTTCTCCAACTTAAACCCTCTCACTAACCCTCACTATTCAACCTAAACAAAAGATCTTAGCCTACAGATTCTCAGATTCACACCTAAATCTCCAGCTACCTATGAACATGCAAGGAAATGGAAGAGAAAAGACGAAAACCTGGATGATGACGCTGAGAAGATTTGCGGATGACGAAGATCTGGAGCTTCTGACGAGAGTCTTGAAGAAGATCCGCAAGAGAGCTCACTGAAGAAAGCACACGGTGACGTTCTTGGATCGAGGATACACTTCTGAAGGAATTGATGAAGGCGCCGTGTTTCTGGAAAATCTGGAGAGGAGGAAGATAAATGTTCTCTGATCGTTGAAGATTTCTGGAAATGTTGACGAACGAAGAAGATGGATCTTGGTCGTTTGAATCTTCCTGGAATTGGATGAAGAATACACTCGAAGATTGATGAACACCACCGATTTCTGGGCGAATCTGATGGAGAAAGATGAAGAACACGAAGAGTTTCCGATGAAGGTTGCAAGTTTCCGGTGGATCTTGCAGTTACCGGCGATAACACATTGTTGATGTTGATGAAGAACGGTGAAGATTAGCGAAAATTGCAGTTTCCGGTGAAGTTTGCAGTTACCGGAGAGAGGTTACGGCGGTGGTGCGGTTGTCCAGCGGCTATTGCATGTACTCCGGCCAGTAGGCGGTAGTGGGCTACACGTGGGGTGCATGCAGTGAGGGGTTGTGGTGGTGGGTTCTGAGGAGGACGTGTGGCGCTGAGAGGGAGTGAGAGGGCAACACGTGTGAGGGGAGAGAGGGTAGTGGATCTGTGCGCTGGCAGTGAATGGATGAAGTGGATGAAAAAGTGGACCCACGTGTGGCACTCTATTTATATGACAAGTGGCAGAATTTTGGGCTTTTCTGATTTGGATAATGGATAGTGGCCCACTATGAGGACTAATGACCTGATTAATGCATTAAACCTGATTACCTGAATTAAACTCTAAGACCTAATTAACCCTAAAAAAATAAAACGAAATTAATAATAAAAAACCCTAATTAAGACCTCTAATTAATCCTAATTAAAGCATAAACGAAAATTAATAATAAAACCCTAATTAATCTATTAAAAAAATAGAAAAGATTTATTTAATCTAAAAAAACTATTTAAAATTCCAATCAAATCTAGAAGATCAATTAAAAGTCTAATAAAATCTATATAAAAGACCTATTAAATTCTATACTAAATCTATAAAACCAATTAAAAAAATCTAATATAACATTATTATATTCCCCTCTTATTTTTTCTATATCAAGAAACTATTATTAGAAAAATCTAAAATCTATACTAAAATCTATATCAAACTACTCTATTTAATGATAAAAAACTAATATCTAAAATGTCAAAATCTATAACAAAAAGAAGGAATATCTATTTAAAATCTAAAAACTATTAAATTCTATGGGAAAAATACTAACCTATTTAATATCTAAAAAGCAAGTAAATCTGTTAAAAAATCTATTAAATGCATTAAAAATCTAAAAAATAAAAGAAAAATTCCTAAAAATGTCAGGAAGCCGATTAAATCGATTAGAGGACAATTGCGCAACCATAGTGAACCCGGGCACCGAGATGGCCTGAAAACACAGGGAACGAGCACCAATTCTCAAAATACGCTTAATCAAACCGGCCTGAACTGCCTGAAACACCAGGGGCTGCAATTCTGATAAAAATCAACCTGACTGAGAAAATTGCAATGCATGCAGTGTGCGAATGCGAATGCAAAATGCGTCGAAACATAAACCAGATATGGGAACCGGTTGGTCAAATTTCGGGGTGCAACACCCCCGAGTTCCTCCTGTTCGATGAAGGTGGCGAAGGGCGGGGCCAGGTGACCCAATAGGAGGTTCAGCAAGAGGAGCAGTGAACCTTTCCTAGTTTGTGCTTTGGCCTGTGTGCCATTTGTTCAACTTGTAATTTTATTTTGTGGGGATTGGCCCCTTTTTAGTGTATCACGCATAGTTGCAGCCCTTCGTGGCTGTGTTATGTAATATGTATCAGTATGTTGTATGTTTATATCTTGTCTAATATTTTCTAAGTGTCCTACACCGTCCAACGCGGTCATAAAAATTTGTTATGTTCTCGATATGCTCGATGGATGATGTTCGATAGTGCGAGGATTTGATCGAAAGGCCTGGATTTTTTTTGGGCAGGGCAGAGCTCAGGCCACGATCGTGTCCTAAGTTTGCGCGTGGACTTCCCATCGCGAGATGGAGGTTCTGTCGGTCATAGTACTTTGATAACGGCGGGCTTGGTCGAGGAAACTACTTCGAGCATGAGTTGAGTCTCTCAGACTAAACCTTGCTTAGATCCGTGTTGGTGGCGCAATGCTTATACCTGGGCGCTCGTACCTTAGCTATAATATTGTTTTAGCTTTTCAGCGTTCCATGGTCGAGCTAATTCTTCCCCGATAAGGTATTCTAGGTAGTAGGCCCCGTTCTCCGTTTTTTCTCTAACGTGGTAGGGTCCTTCCTAGTTTGTGGCGAGTTTTCCCTCACGGGAATCTTTGTGATTCCTCCTTAGGATGAGGATACCTACTTGGAATTCTCGTCGGATAACCTTGGCGTTGTGCCTGATTGTTATTTCCTGTTTAAGTGAGGCTTCGCAGAGGGCTGCTCCTGATCGAAATTCTTCGACGAGATCGAGTTCTTATCTCAAGGTCTCGCTATTTGTTTCTTCGTCTAAAGGTGCTTCAGTTCGTCTGGACGGCACAATGGGGATTACCGCCTCTGTCCCGTATGTTAGGCGATAAGGGGTTTCCCAGGTTGATGAATGAGGTGTAGTGCGATAGGTCCAGAGCATGTTGTGCAGCTCCTCGACCCACTGCCTCTTTGTTTCGTCCAGTCTTCGTTTGAGGCCTCGTAAGATTACTCTATTTGCCACTTCGGCTTGCCCGTTAGTATAAGGGTGCTCGACGGATGCAAAGTGTTGTTCAGTGCCTAGTTGAGTGATGAACTCCTGGAACTTTTTGTCCGTGAACTGTTTCTCGTTGTCTATGACGATTGCTTAAGGAACGCCAAAATGGGCAAGGATGTTTCTCTTGTAGAAACAAAGTATGTTGTGGGCCGTTATCTTGGCCAGGGCCTCAGCTTCTATCCACTTGGTGAAGTAGTCCACGCCTACTATCAAGTACTTATTTTTGTTTGAGCCTACGAGAAAAGGTCCTAGGACGTCCAAGCCTCACTAAGTGAATGGCCACGGGGAGGACATTGCCTTGAGCTCGTTGGGTGGTTCCAGGTGCATGTACCCGTGTCGTTGGCATTTGTCGCACTTCTTCACGTGTTCCTTTGCGTTGTTTTACATGGTTGGCCAGTAGTAACCTGCTCGAAGAGATTTCCTCACGAGGGATCTCCCACCTAGTTGCTAGGCGTTGATTCCTTCATGGATCTTGCACAGGATGTGGGTGACCATTTCTTCTTCAACGCTTTTAAGGAGGGGTATGAAGAATCCCCACTTGTACATCTTGTTCTCGATCAGAATGTAGGAGCATGCTCTACGCCTTACTACGTTGGCTTCCTTAGGGTCGGATGGCAGTTTGTCTTTAGTGAGGTAGTTGTATACAGGGGTGCCGCTACTGCGAAAATCGGCGCCGGCTGAACAGAAGAGTCGCCACCGTGCGTTATTTATCCCAAAGGAGGGAAAGGAAACGCTCGAAGTAAACCTAACGCAAAGACGGGAAAGGAATGGTCATCGCAACCAAATCCTGGATTCAGGAGTCGGTTACGCAAGGGGAAGGTATTAGCACCCCTCACATCCGTCGTACTCGACGGGATCCACGCTTGTTTTCTAGTACAGATTGTTATTCTATCTACTCTACAGGTCTGGGGTTAAAAGAAAAGAAAATGACTCGGCAAAGTATCGCACTTTATGCCTACGTATTCCCGTCTGGAACGAGAAATCAGAGTCAACGTAGTTCGCCTACCTACGGGAAAGGAGGGGAAGGTTGCTCGCTAGGATACGGCATCCTATGCCTACGTACTTTCATACAGCATGAAAGATCAGAGCAAACGTAGTTCGGGCCACGTACGGCACAAGTCTGTCTGACTGTTTTATCCTTCTGAAACAATTTTCTCCTGATCACGGGTCCAAGCGGACAAAAATGACACTTTGATTGGTTTTCAGTCTTTTACGCAAGAACTGTTTTTTTATGATGTTTGTAATCTCTAACGCACTAGAGACTATGACTTGAGAGTGACTACGTCGCGTGTCACCCAAAGGGTACCACACTAAGCAGCCAGACTACTGGAAAGAAACTCTCCAGCAACCCTTTCTCAAATAGCTTAAGGCTCGTAGCGTACGACATCGATTAACCTTATTACTGTGTTCTTTTTTTAGTTGTTTTGAGATAAGAAGAGAAACGACGCTCTAAAATCCTATGGTTGAAAATGGGAATCAAAACTACCCTAATGTTGTCATGCATGGGTTAACACCTAATGTCTGTCATATTTCTCTCTTGCCCAGAGAAAAACAGAGATCCTAGGGGATAAACGGAAAAGAAGCAGCATATATACAGTAAACAGTAAAATGCATGAGATGCAGCAATACAAGCGAGGCAATGGAGTCCCGCTCAACCTCGAAACTAGGAAAACAATAGGCAAAGTGAAACAACTTCACTTCAAACCTAAAGGGGCAAGTTGAACAAGCCAACAAACAATACAGAAAAAGAAATAAAATCCAACACCAGCTCTGACAGCAACACCAGTTTCTACAGTAAGCAGCTCAAACAGCACCAGCACTGACAGCTACAGTTGATTAACAGCAAACAGGTTGACAGCAACAACTTCAAGCAAGATCCCATCTTCACTCTTAAATGATCCCCCAAGCTTTAGATAAGCTCCTATCTTCAAAAAGTACCCCAGCTCTGACAAGCAATGAACCCCAACAATTGACAGCCTCAAACAGCAAACAGCTTTAGAAAGCAACAAAAACCCTAGCTTCAATAGATATCCAGCTTTGACAGGCACAAGCTTCATATTCAATGAACTTCATATCTTCAATGGACTTATATCTTCAAGGCAAGCACTCATAGGAGAGAATCACTTAACAGATTAAGTTGAAATGCTAAACAGCTCATTGACAACCAAAGGAAGCTTATAAGTGTTTAACATTATAAGGGAAAGGTTCCCTCAAAGTTCTACTTCCAGAATAAGCCACTTATCCCTCCAAAGGAGGGATGTGAATATCTTAGAAGGACTTTTTGTCATAGGTAGGAATAGAAGCATAAGATGCTTTCTATGTTTGTAAGAAGAAATCATTCTATTCTAAGACTCTCCCTATTTCTCCTATCTCCTAAGTCTTCAAAATACACCTTCAAGGAGAAGAACCTTCATGCATCAAGCTCTATCCCTTGTCTTCAATCATCATCCAAGGTCTTCATAAGCCTCAACAAGCAAAACCCAATCCCCAAGCCCCATTGAAATGCCCAAAACCCAACAAAGAAAGCAACATCCCAAGTGGGAAACACACCAATATCAACCAAATTGCAAAAACCAAGTAAAATAGTAAAACTCAATATAAAATCCTATATTATATTCTAAGGGAACCTCACTATATACCCTATACCCCATATAGATCCCATAACTTAAATCAACTATTAAACCCCAAAACTATGCCCTAAAATAATATTGTAAAATATACCAAAAAAAAAAATAAAATGCAAGAAATTAATATTTTTATTATTTCACAATTTTCTAGAGGTCCTATGGAAACTAGGAAAAAAAATCCCATCCTAAAATGATCATTTTTCAATTTATTGTGAATTATTTACTAACCTATATGCAAACATGAAATAAAATGAAAATCAACTAAAAAAGAGAAATAGGCGTCGTAAATAGCAATTGTATATAGTTCAGAAATGATGTTGGGCTCAGGAGGGGGTGCAAATATCACGACGCGCATTAGGCCCACCCAGTCAGAAAATAATTGAAAAAACACAAGGAAAATGGAAAAAACTGGGGGCGAATAGCAATTATTTTGCCCTGTTTTCTCAATGGGCCTCCAATTTGGGGTGTGATTAGCAATCTGGTCTAGGCCCAAAACACAATTCAACAGATAGGGGGTGTCATGGGGAAAACGGGGGGATGATCAGCAAAACCAACACCATGGGCCTAAGGCCCGAATCCAACCCATTCAACTTCAGCAACAAAACCCTAAGTCACTACACTCTTCTTCACTGTTCATCATCCTTCCCCAAACCCTAAGCGCCGCTCGCTATTCTCTCTAACCTCTCTCTCACTCTCAATCTCCAAAACCACATGATCACCCTAACTCAATCACTAAGCTTCGTTCTAAGTCCAATCACTAGCATCGTTCCTCAAAAATCCACCGCTATCACCAATTAACAATCAAACACTCAGTTCAAAATGCCAATCCCTAACCTACTCGCCTCACAAAATTCTGATGTTCAACCTAATCAACAAATTCTAGCCTAAAAGCCATAAAACCCTAAATCTCCAGCTAACCAACAAAATACGCAACAAGTTGTAGAGGAAGAACAAAAACCTGGAGAATGTTGTTGAAGGTGACTTGACGATCTTGAAGAAGGTCGTTATTGAAGCTCTATGAAGATTTGTGAGGCTCTTGACGAAATCTGGAAAGAGCTCGCTAAAGAACACACAATGACGTTCTTGAATCTAGAACGCGCTTCTGAAGATCTTTGATCGAGTCTTGAAGAAAAGGATGAAGGCGTTGTATTTATGGCAATTTGGCGATGAAGATGTGTTATGACGATCTGGCAATTCTAGAAAATATGATGAGTACCGGTGAAGTTCTTGGCAAAAAGCTTTAATGTTGATGGATGATAAACAAGAAGGGGTGACGATCTGTGTGAATCGCTGGCGAGAATGAAGATTCCGGCGAAAGTAGATTTTCCAGCGAGGGATGGATGAAGGTGGACGAAGAAGGTTGATGATGATTTCGTGGATTTTCTGGGAAAATACAGTTTCCGGCGAGCTTAACAGACTTCGGTGACAGTTGCGGCGGAGATGCGGTGGTCCGGCGGTGTTTGCATGTGATCCGGCGAGGAGGCTATAGTGGATTCCAGGTGGCGATCATGCAAGGCAAGTGGTGGTGGTTGCGTTAGAACGGGATAAGTGGCACTGAGGGAGAGTGAGGAAGAAACACGTGGAAGGAGAGAGAGATAGTGGAGTTATGTGCTGGCACGAGTGATGAAGTGGCTGAAGAAAAGAACACACGCGTGGCACTAACCTTTATAGGACACTTGGCACAATATGGACTTTGATTGGGCTTAATTCTCTGGATAATGGCCCACTAACTCAGACTTGAGGACTAAACATGATTAATGCTACACTTAATGGACTAAAACGCAATTACATGGAAAATAAAGCTAATTAACTGACAATTAATGAAACGAAAATGCTAATTAAAATTGCTAATTAAAAACAAAAAAGATTAATGACTAATAAAACTACACAATTAACTGATCTAATTAATGACTAAACAAATAAACCCTAATTAAGATCTACATAAAAAAACTATTAAAACTATGCAATTAAAATCTTAAATCTATTTAAAACTATCAATTATTAAATCTATATTAAAATCTATAACACCAATTAAAAATCTATTTGAATTCTATTAAACTATAATATTCTAATTAAACCCTCGAAAATAATAAAAACCTATTAAAATTCTATATTAAAAACAAACTATTCTATATTATTCTATTTAATACAAAAAACTATTATTTAAAATGCTAATAAAATCCCATTAATGTCTAGAAAATTCTATAAAACTCTAAAAAACAAATGAAAGCAGTTAACTCCAATAAGAGGAATGTGAGACCAGATGGAAATAAAAGGTAACCCCGGACACCGAAATATCCTTAAAAACCACAGCAGTGTTCTGAAAACACCGGGAAGCGCACAACTTCCCAGAAATGAAACTCCGATCATCCGGACTGGTCTGAAACATCCGAAGATGTGAAGACAGGGCTGTAATCCCTGATGAAACCAATATGATTGCGAAAATGTAATGCATGCGGTATGCGAATGCGAATGCAAAATGAGCCGAAACATAAACCAGGTGTGGGAACCGGTTGGTCAAATTTTAGGGTGCAACAGTTGCCCTTATTCAAACGGCTTGGACCCGACTGGGTGAAGAGAGAACGGCCTTCAAACAATCGAGGTACGAGACGGTTGAATACTAAGAACCCAGAAATTTGCCAACCGCAGCAATAAACTGCACAAACTACTTGGAAACAACACCTGCTGACTGGATCTAGTTGTTACTGCAACAAACTGATTAATTAGTGACAGTGCTTGGGATTATTTTTATCAGCCCGAGAAAAGATTCTATCATCACGGGGGTAGGACTTTGTCCACGTTCCGCCAACACAGAAAAATCCTGACGGCTTCACTGGGGGAAACAATTCTATCTGAACATTCATCCGCCTGCTTCATACGGGAAAACACATCAGCCTGATTCATACAGGAAAGTTCTTCCGCCTGATTCATACAGGAAAAGACAACTCATCTGCCTGATACTTACAAGAAAGTTCTTCCGCCTGATCCTTACGGGAAAAGACAACTCATCTGCCTGATACTTACAGGAAAGTTCTTCTGCCTGCTTCATACGGGAAAATACAACACATCTGCCTGATACATACAGGAAAGTTCTTCCGCCTGATTCTTACGGGAAAAGACAACTCATCTTCCTGATACATACATGAAAGTTCTTCCGCCTGATTCTTACGGGAAAAGACAACTCATCTGCCTGATACTTACAAGAAAGTGCTTCCGCCTGCTTCATACGGGAAAATACAACACATCTGCCTGATACATACAGGAAAGTTCTTCCGCCTGATTCTTACGGGAAAAGACAACTCATCTGCCTGATACTTACAGGAAAGTTCTTTCGCCTGATTCTTACGGGAAAAGACAACTCATCTGCCTGATACTTATAGGAAAGTTCTTCCGCCTGCTTCATACGGGAAAATACAACACATCTGCCTGATACATACAGGAAAGTTCTTCCGCCTGATTCTTATGGGAAAAGACAACTCATCTGCCTGATACTTACAGGAAAGTTCTTCCGCCTGCTTCATACGGGAAAATACAACACATCTGCCTGTTACATACAGGAAAGTTCTTCCGCCTGGTTCTTACGGGAAAAGACAACTCATCTGCCTGATACTTACAGGAAAGTTCTTCCGCCTGCTTCATACGGGAAAATACAACACATCTGCCTGATACATACAGGAAAGTTCTTCCGCCTGATTCTTACGGGAAAAGACAACTCATCTGCCTGATACTTACAGGAATGTCCCTCCGCCTGATTCTTACGGGAAAAGACAACTCATCTGCCTGATACTTACAGGAAAGTTCTTCCGCCTGATTCTTACGGGAAAAGACACCTCATCTGCCTGATACTTACAGAAAAGTTCTTCCGCCTGCTTCATACGGGAAAATACAACACATCTGCCTGATACATACAGGAAAGTTCTTCCGCCTGATTCTTACGGGAAAAGATAACTCATCTGCCTGATACTTACAGGAAAGTTCTTCCGCCTGCTTCATACGGGAAAATACAACACATCTGCATGATACATACAGGAAAGTTATTCCGCCTGATTCTTACGGGAAAAGACAACTCATCTGCCTGATACTTAAAGGAAAGTTCTTCCGCCTGCTTCATACGGGAAAATACAACACATCTGCCTGATACATACAGGAAAGTTCTTCCGCCTGATTCTTACGGGAAAAGACAACTCATCTGCCTAATACATACATGAAAGTTCTTCCGCCTGATTCTTACGGGAAAAGACAACTCATCTGCCTGATACTTACAGGAAAGTTCTTCCGCCTGCTTCATACGGGAAAATACAACACATCTGCCTGATACATATAGGAAAGTTCTTCCGCCTGATTCTTACGGGAAAAGACAACTCATCTTCCTGATACTTACAGGAAAGTTCTTTCGCCTGATTCTTACGGGAAAAGACAACTCATCTTCCTGATACTTATAGGAAAGTTCTTCCGCCTGCTTCATACGGGAAAATACAACACATCTTCCCGATACATACAGAAAAGTTCTTCTGCCTGATTCTTATGGGAAAAGACAACTCATCTGCCTGATACTTACAGGAAAGTTCTTCCGCCTGCTTCATACGGGAAAATACAACACATCTGCCTGTCACATACAGGAAAGTTCTTCCGCCTGATTCTTACGGGAAAAGACAACTCATCTGCCTGATACTTACAGGAAAGTTCTTCCGCCTGCTTCATACGGGAAAATACAACACATCTGCCTGATACATACAGGAAAGTTCTTCCGCCTGATTCTTACGGGAAAAGACAACTCATCTGCCTGATACTTACAGGAAAGTTCTTCCGCCTGATTCTTACGGAAAAAGACAACTCATCTGCCTGATACTTACAGGAAAGTTCTTCCGCCTGATTCTTATGGGAAAAGACACCTCATCTGCCTGATACTTACAGAAAAGTTCTTCCGCCTGCTTCATATGGGAAAATACAACACATCTGCCTGATACATACAGGAAAGTTCTTCCGCCTGATTCTTACGGGAAAAGATAACTCATCTGCCTGATACTTACAGGAAAGTTCTTCCGCCTGCTTCATACGGGAAAATACAACACATCTGCCTGATACATACAGGAAAGTTCTTCCGCCTGATTCTTACGGGAAAAGACAACTCATCTGCCTGATACTTACAGGAAAGTTCTTCCGCCTACTTCATACGTGAAAATACAACACATCTGCCTAATACATACAGGAAAGTTCTTCCGCCTGATTACTGGAAAATCTATCCGCCTGCTTCATACGGGAAAATTATCTGAATATCGTTTCTCTACCTACCTCTGCAGTAGCCAACTCCGTTGGTCCCAACCCAAAAACGACTCTGAGGAGGACTCTACTGGGGATAGTAACACGAGGAAATCACTGCGACTTCCTTGGGGAAAATAGTCTTGTCAAATATCGGAACACACTTCACACACCCTGCCTATCAAGGGAGAATTATCTATCTGAATACCGGAAAGTTCATCCGCCTGTTTCATACGGGAAAATACATCTGCATGATTCATACAGGAAAGCATAACACATCTGCCTGGTTCATACAGGAAAGTTCATCCGCCTGTTTCTTACGGGAACACATAACACATCTGCCTGATACTTACAAGAAAGTTCATCCGCCTGATTCTTACGGGAAAAGATAACACATCTGTCTGATACATACAGGAAAGTTCTTCCGCCTGATTCTCACGGGAAAAGATAACACATCTGCCTGAGACATACTGGAAAGTTCTTCCGCCTGATTCTTACGGGAAAAGATAACACATCTGCCTGATACATACAGGAAAGTTCATCTGCCTGATTCTTACGAGAAACGATAACACATCTGCCTGATACATACAGGAAAGTTCTTCCGCCTGATCCATACGGGAAAATATAACCTTGGATATAGCTTCCTAACCTGTTCGTGGTAGTAGCTAACTCCACTGGGGATATTCTGAAAATAACTACCCGACACCAAGTGACCACTTCTGAATTTTGATTCATGAAACCCTGAAAGGCTGCCGCGACAGCAAACCTGAAGAAAACACTCCGCTGGTCGGATAAGAGAAACTTCAGCCAGTAACTCTGTGGGGAATGACAACAAAACCTATGTCATCATATGTCTCACGGCGAGACTTCGACTATCTGAAAATAGATCTGAGATAGAACCCCATACTCCTGTTGAGAAACACAGTTGAAAAGCCAAAGGTTAACCAACCTGATTTATGTTTCATAATGCGTATGTTTGATAATGGCGCAATGCTCCATGCGGCATGGAAATGCTACGCGTTTTTTGGTAGATGCAATCATGATAATGTATGCAAATGCAAATTCGAGTTCAGGCTGCTGGGGAGCTCTGATAAGCTTGCTTCATCAACACGGCTGTTGAGGACAAATACCACCCTGTTGGGGACGAACGGATATCGCGAAGTATTCTGGAAAAATAAATGCCAGAAATACAACCAACTCTGCCGGGGAGAGATTACACATCAATTTCCACTGGTGGAAAGAATAACACCTACTGGGAAGATTAACTCAGCTGGGGAAGAAGCGACCCTTCTGGGAGACAACTGTCTGGGTACAGTTTACGAACTCGGAACTACCACTCCACTGAGGATAATCATCCTGACGAAGGCATGACAACCTGCGGGGAGAAAGAAAACCATCCTCGGTGGGGATAATCCTTTCTGAACCTACTATCTTGGTTACGCGCCACGGAAATCCTCCCAGCTGGGGATTGAACGCGCAAATCTTCGACTCTCTGGGGAGTATAACCTCTGCATGGAACACCGATCTTGTCTTGCTGGGGATACCCTATGGACACTTCCATGGGGCTACTCTTCTGGGGAAAATAATCCTTCCTTCGGTGAGGGATAACATTGTCTCAACCTCTGGGGATGAGGCGCGACCTGCATGGGGATTAGCGTCAAACAAAGTCAAGTCTTTCATCACAAACCTCCGGCTGGTGCCACAATTTTCTGATCGTTCGCTTCAAGGGCGAGAACCCTAGAAGACACAAACGAGACAACACAAATCTATACAACCAAATCTATTCGGGTTAGTGTTTGTGACCTTACTTCAGTCAATTCGAAGTTTTAGCAATTATTGGCAAGGGCCAGCAAAGTTATGCAAATGTGAGTTTATCAAAACATCGGCGTTTTTCACATACAAAACAGTAAAGCATAAACACCAAATAATGAATAACATGTTTTATTGATTAAGCCTGTAAATAGGCGAAGCTTTGTACATCGGATGCAACTCCTGAAAAGAGGAAGTTACGCACAAACAAATATACAAACATGCACAATAATCATTAATACAAATCACATTTGTTCACATGTCGGCAACGTGGTGCAGACAAACATCATGAACTGATCCTCCTATGACTCGCCTGACTGTGGCGCTTTCCTGGTATTCGATTTTCGTAAGAGATTGTGTCAGATAAACGAACCCTCAGGTACTCCCAAACCACAAAGCAATACTGTATCATATCCGGACCGCAGTCATTTGCTTTTTCAATCCCTAACTTTTGCGTGAATCGCCCTTTGCGGGTTTTCAATTCACCGGGATACCCTTTTTTGCCGAAGTCGCCCAATGCAAGTTTTCGACTTCGCGGGTGTACATCTTTTCAATTTTATCCCTAATTTTTGCCCGAACCTTTTATTCATTTTTTACGGTTCGCTAGGATGCCCCATTTTTTCCTGGACTCTCTTTTTACTGTCCAGCGGGTCACTTTCAAGCAAAGTATTTTTTAACTGCGTCCGAATTCACAGGAGACATAAAGTCTTCACCATCCATGGTAGATAGTAGCAAGGCTCCTCCAGAGAAAACATTTCTGACAACGTATGGCCCTTCGTAATTAGGGGTCCACTTGCCCCTGTGATCTGTTTGTGGTGGGAGAATCCTCTTCAGCACAAGGTCGCCCGTCTGAAAGCTTCGAGGGTGTATCTTCTTATCGTACGCTTTCTTCATCCGGCTCTGATACAACCGACCGTATGCGAGAGAAGCTAGCCTCTTCTCATCCATTAAACTGAGTTGATTCAGTCTATCCTTAACCCATTCTGCCTCGTCAAGTTGGACATCTCGTAAAACCCTCAAGGAAGGAATCTCGACCTCCAACGGTAACACTGCCTCCATTCTGTATACCAACGAGAAAGGGGTTGCCCCGGTTAATGTGCGTACTGTCGTACGATAATCGTGCAAAGCGAAAGGTAGCATCTCGTGCCAGTCCTTATACGTCACCACCATCTTCTGGACAATCTTCTTTATGTTCTTATTGGCCGCTTCAACAGCGCCATTCATCTTGGGTCGGTAAGGAGAAGAGTTATGATGCTCAATCTTAAAATTCTGGCACAACTCTTTCATCACCTTGTTATTCAAATTCGAACCGGTGTCCGTTGGATGCTGTAGGCTCAATCTTGCCAATCATATCAATTCCCCACATCGAGAACGGCCACGGTGATGACATCACATTCAGAGGACTTGGGGGTACATGGACCTTGTCCGCATTAATTTGGCACTTATGACACCTCTTTGCAAACTTGAAACAGTCTGTTTCCATAGTTAGCCAGTAATAACCTGCCCATAGCAGTTTTCTCGTCATAGCATGCCCACCGGCATGCGTACCAAATGTACCCTCATGTATCTCTTCCATGAGCATCTTTACTTCCTTCTCATCTACATAGCGTATCAATACCAAGCCATGGTTTCTTTTGTATAGGACACCGTCAGGCTTCAAATAGAAACTGCCAGCCAATCTCCTGAGAGTCTTCTGATCTCGACTGGATGCCCCAGCCGGATACTCCTTGTTCTTCAGGAAATTCTGGATGTCAAAGTACCAGGGTTTACCATCATGAGCCTCGTCAATGGCAAATATGAATGCAGGTCTATCGAGCCGAGAGATAACAATCCGGGGAGCCTCGTTCCAGAAGTTAACTTTATACATCAAAGACAACGTCGCCAGGGCGTCAGCCATTTGATTTTCTGCTCGCGGCACATGATGCAATTCAACCTTGTCAAAGAAAGGCAACAATCTCCTTGCATAATTCATATATGGTATCAAATTGGGCTGACGTGTCTCCCATTCTCCTTTAATCTTGTTCACCACTAGAGCTGAGTCTCCGTATACATCCAGGTGTTTGATTCGCAAATCAATAGCTTCTTCCAGACCCATGATGCAAGCCTCATATTCAGCCTCATTATTGGTAACGGGAAAGGTCAATCGGGCAGTAAATGGGATGTGCGACCCATGAGGCGTAGTGATAATCGCACCTATTCCGCTACCATAGGAATTAACAGCTCCGTCAAATATCAACTGCCATTTGGAACCCAGCTCTGGTCCTTCCTCCGGCAACGGTTCTTCACAATCTTTCATCTTCAGGTGCATGATATCCTCGTCCGGAAAATCAAACCTCATCGATTGGTAGTCCTCAACAGGCTGCTCCGCAAGGCACTCTGACAAAACGCTACCTTTAATAGCCTTTTGCGAGACATATTGAATATCATATTCGGTTAACACCATCTGCCATCGGGCAATTCTTCCGGAGAGTGCTTGCTTCTCAAACACGTATTTGATTGGATCCATCTTTGAAATGAGCAGGGTTGTATGATTTAGCATGTAGTGCCTCAAACGTTTGGCGGCCCAGGCTAGGGCGCAACACATTTTCTCGAGCATTGAGTATCTGGACTCACAGTCAGTAAACTTCTTACTCAAATAGTAGATGGCATGCTCTTTACGTCCTGTCTCGCCGTGTTGACCGAGAACACAGCCCATACTTTCCTCAAGAACTGTCAAATACATAATCAACGGTCTCCCGACCATTGGGGGTATCAAAACAGGAGGTTCCTGCAAGTATTCTTTTATCTTGTCGAACGCCTTTTGACAATTTTCATTCCAGGTCACAACCTGGTCTTTTTTCAACAACTTGAATAACGGCTCGCACATCGCAGTTAAGTGAGATATGAACCGAGCGATGTAGTTCAATCTCCCTAAAAATCCACGCACTTCTTTTTCTGTTTTAGGTGTCGGCATTTCTTGTATTGCTTTTATTTTCGCAGGATCAACCTCTATTCCTTTTTCGCTCACAATAAACCCCAGTAATTTACCCGACCTCACCCCGAAGGTGCACTTGTTAGGGTTCAGTCTCAGCCTGAACTTCCTAAGCCTCTTGAACAATTTCAGCAGATTAACCAAATGCTCCTCTTCCGTCTGGGATTTGGCAATCATATCATCAACATAAACTTCGATATCTTTATGCATCATGTCATGGAAGAGAGTCGTCATAGCGCGTTGATATGTTGCCCCAGCGTTCTTCAATCCGAAGGGCATCACTTTGTAACAAAATGTTCCCTAAGGAGTAATGAAAGTAGTCTTCTCCATGTCCTCCGGAGCCATTTTGATCTGATTATAGCCTGAGAAGCCATCCATGAAGGAGAATACAGAGAACTGAGCAGTGTTATCAACCAGCACATCGATGTGAGGAAGTGGAAAGTCGTCTTTCGGGCTCGCCCTATTCAAATCACGGTAGTCTACACACATTCGCATCTTACCGTCTTTCTTCGGCACTGGCACAATATTAGCGACCCATGAGGGATATTTTGTAACAGCTAGGAAACCAGCATCCCACTGTTTTTGAACTTCATCCTTGATCTTCACAGCCATGTCCGGTCTAGTTCTTCGGAGTTTCTGCTTAATAGGCGGACATTCCTCTCGCAGCGGCAGACGGTGGACAACCATATTCGTATCCAACCCATGCATATCCTCATACGACCAAGCAAATATATCACTGTACTCCTTGAGCATCTCAACCAACCTTTGCTTGATGTCGCTCTGCAGCGCAGCCCCTATAGGGATGTTTCTCACAACCTCTTCCGACCCCAAATTGATAATCTCAATGACTTCCTCATGAGGCAGAATGATTCTTTCTTCTTGTTTCAATAACCAGGTCAACTCTTCTGGTACGTCGCCATCTTCAACAATCTCTTCCTCAGCCTGAAATACCGGGTGCTCGAAGTCGAAGTGAGTCATAGGCAGTTCATAGATGTCATCTGAAATAGTAATCCTGCAAAGGAAATGGTTAAATGCTTCAAAACGCATACAAAGCAGATAACCACGTTCCCATTTTATTGTAAAAATAAAAACAGGAAAAACAGGGATCACAACATTTGTATATGAAAAATGCCTTTATTTCATGATTAAACAATGTAATGTACATAACCAAATGGCCCTAAGCAAAATCACTATGCCCCGGGTAGGACACAAGATTATTCAACAATTAAGAAAACAAATCATTACTATTTAGTTGTCACAGGAACAGTTTCTCGGATAGACCAATTGCAGAGACTTTGTCCTGGCACGCTTGGCTTGATCCACGCGTCCATATCGCAATCGCTATCATCTTCCTCAGAATCAGAAATGGCATTGATAGTCTCAAAGCTCACTCCATTTGGTGTAATGGTTATCGGCCCTCTGAACTTGGGCACTCCTGAAGAGGATGCTGATAACGAAGGATGATATCCAAGCCCGAACCTGTCATTCTTCACGGGAATATCCAACACCTGACCCCAGCCCTTGGTTTTGCCTGCCTGCACTAGAGCTTGAGCCTCTTTGTAAGATGACACTGCCACATCTGATACTTGGCACCGGAGCTTTGTCCTTAATTTGCAACCCCTCAAAGGCTTGACAGGGTGTTTCATAGATTTCTCCGTCAACCTCAACATACTTGAACGAAGACAAATGGCTAACCAGAATATCTTCCTCTCCACAAACCGTGACGATACTATCCCCCACCATATACTTCAGCTTTTGGTGTAACGTGGACGTGACTGCCCCGGCAGCATGGATCCATGGGCGTCCAAGGAGACAACTATACGCTGGCTGGATGTCCATTATGTAGAACTCAATTTCAAATATTTCAGGCCCCACCTGCAACGGTAATGTTATTGATCCGAAAACTGACCTTCTCGTTCCATCGGACGCTCTCACCACTAAGTCACTGGGTGTGCAGATAATCCCCCTGATATCCAACTTCATCATGGCTTTCTTTGGTAGCACATTTAGGGAAGATCCAGTGTCTACTAAAACGTGGGACATGACCGTGCCCCAGCATTCGACTGACACATGCAATGCCATGTTGTGCTCTCGCCCTCTCGGAGTTAAATCGAAGTCTGTGAAACCCAAACTGTGCCCTGCAATGACATGCGCCATCACCCCTTCTAACTGGTTAACAGAAACTTCTTGAGGAACGAAAAACGTTTCTAGGATCTTCAGCAACGCGTTTCGATGGCCCTCGGAACATAACAGCAATGAAAGGATGGAAATTTTTGACGGCGTTTGCTGGAGGTGCTCCACGATTTTGTAATCACTTTTACGAATGAGCCTCATAAACTTCTCCACATCCTTAAGCGATGTTTCCTTTTCATTTGACTGAGAAGGGCCACTCTCAGTTGCCTTAGCTTTACCCTTGGCTAATCTTTCCGCCTCTACCTCGGGTGACGTGAAGATTCTTTCGCTTCTGGTCATACCCCCTATTCCGACAACATTATCTACAACCCCAGCTGGTTGTCCATTGACTTCAATTTTCTTACCATCACAATATACCTCCAACCTGTAAGTCCACGGCACTGCTTTAGTACTCTCAAAAGGAACTGGTCCTGCTTTAGTAATTGTGGTCGTTGGCCGCCTGGCAGGCGCCGTTATCGTTATTGTTTTCCTCGGAATTGTCACTGTCGCAACATCGTTATGCTCATCACACAATGCCTCTACCGGCTTTTCAACCGCGGTTCTATCAAACTGCAATGTACCTTCATCCATCATAGCTTGAATACCCTGTTTCAACCCATTACAACTCTCTGGCTGTATCCAACAATCCAAGCAAAATTCATCACAACCCGGGAATACACCCCCTTTTAACAACCTGCTCTTAATCTCACCCAACGGCGTCTTCAGCTCATTGACATCCATTACTAGATTCAGATTCACTTCCTTCAGGATGGCGTTTGCCCCATGGTTGGGCATAGGCTGTTGTACGATATTTGGACCCGCCTGTCCAAAGTTAATAGCTTTGCTATCCAATAAATCCTGAACTTTGTGTTTAAATGCCTGACAAGCTTCTATATCATGCCCGGGTGCCCCGGAATGAAACTCGCAATGCTTGTTGGCATCATATCCGTAAGGGAGTAATGCCCATGTAGGCGGTGCCAAAGTCCTCTTTTCAACCAAGTTCAACCCTAGCAGGGTCTGGAGGAGTTCTGCGTACGTGGAAGGAGGTGCGTCGAACACTCTTTTCGGTCTCGCATTCTGTACCCTTCTCTGACCAGGATTCTGTCCTTGCTGTTGCTGTGGTTGTTGTTGTTGCGGCTGTCTTTGTTGAGGAAGCGGGATAGTGACGCTAGCTATCTGCTGCGGCTGAACATACTGATGTCTTCCTCTGCCCCTGCCCCTGCCACCAATCACGGCACTAGAATCACCTTGTCGTCTACCACCAAATTCTTTTCTGGTACCTCCTGTTGAAGTAGACTCACTTGCTTGGAACCTTCCAACTTTAATCCCATTTTCAATCATCTCCCCCATAAGAATCAAATTTGAGAAACTACTCAATGACACACTAAACAATTTTTCATAGAACACCCCTGTAAATGTCCCAATGAACATATCATTCATCTCCCTTTCAATTAAAGGAGGATGCACCCTCGCTGCCATATCGCGCCACCTTTGCGCGTATTCTTTAAAGCTTTCACCGTTCTTCTGTGACAAACCCTGCAATTGGACCCGGTTTGGCGCCAGATCGCTGTTGTATTTGTAATGGGTCACGAAAGCATCAGCCAGTTGCTTCCAGGTTTTAATCTGTGTGGGCTCCAGCCCCATATACCATTCAAGCGAAGGTCCTGACAAGCTATCCTGAAAGAAATGCATGAGCATCCTTTCTTCGTCTGAATACACGGACATCCTCTTGTAGTAAGAGCGGACATGGACCTTAGGGCAGGTGTCCCCCTTGTATTTGTCAAAAGTGGGAGCCTTGAATTTCAACGGCACCCTCAGCCCTGGTACTAAGCCCATTGTAGTCATATCCAAACCGGTGGAGTTCTGATTCACTACCCCCTTCATCTGTTCTTCAAGCATCTTGATCCTCTGCACAAGATCAACAGGTCCTTCAAATCTCACACCTCTTCCAAAAAAGGCGTCCTCCTGGTAGTCTTCGCCCCAATTCACATTTCCATTTCCATATCCGTCGTAACCAGTGTTGCGACCAAACCCTTGCTGATTGGTCATGGGACCTCGTCCCCCGTTACCGAAACCCTGGTTGACCCTAACAGGTCCAAACCCAGTGTTGACAGGAATCACCCCAGCACCATTCATATTACCAAATCCACCATACCCTTGGTTAGCGTTACCAAAACCGTCATAACCGAAACCCTGAGCGTTGAAACCGAATTTCCCGTCCTGATTGACGTAATCAAATCCCTGATCATTATAGCCGAAACCATTGTTGCTGAAACCATTACCGCCATTGTTGTTACCACCGCCTTGGTTGGCGTCCCCAAATCCAACATGGTTAATAACAGTCTCATTTACATTCCCTGTGTTGCCGTTTCCAGCACCAGCGTCATTGTTTACAACCATAACGGGTGGGGTCACTACAGGTGGGACCACGGGCGTAGGGGGCCCATCTTCCGGAATAGTCTCAACGTGCGCAGAGTTGTGGTCATTGTTACCGTTCCCATTAGCCCGCGTCAGCAGCGGCTGTACCAAAGTCTGGAGGCTCTCCTGGCCCTTAGCGATGTTCTCCATTGCCTGCATGAACAGATTCAACTTCTCGCGGATTTCCTGCATCTCCACTTGGACTTGATCCATGATTCTCTTGCAGTTGTTTCGGGTTGAGTAGCGGTGGACTCTTTGTTCGTCAATCCTGGACAACCTGGAGATGCAGGAAATGAGATACAAGTTCAACAAGTAACTGGTAATGCAAAATGGATATGCAAATGCAATATGTGTCTGTGCGTTAGGGAGATCAACCCCTGATTCTAGTGCCAAAGTGCCAGTGCAGTGACAGTGATAGCAATAAGAAGCTCGAAACCCAATCATAGAAAAACATCTCATATATTGCAGAAAAGCCCGTCAAGTCAGGAATACAGTATTACTGAGCATACAATAGGAAGGCATGACCTCGACCAACAATCCTGGTGATGGCCAACACAATGCAAATAAAGCATACACATCAATACATGAGATAAACAAGTGCGACCATATGTTTGGTACTCCTCTAATAATCTCTTAGTCTTGGGATGATTTGGCTGAGAAAGCAACCCTTCAACGAGCGAGTCTCTTTGCCTGACAACACGCTAGAGATCACCAATGATTCCTCCCAAACACCTTCCCCAAAGCAATCCTCTAGCTTCCGTTTCTGAGATGCAGATTCCTTCTTGCACTTGATAACTTTGTTCAAGGAATTCTGGACATCATACCTCCGCGTAACCTCTTCTGGCTAGCTTTCAACTGACTTTCCAGCTCAGAGATCCGCAGCTTCAGTTTACCTTCTCTTTCCTTATTGCCGGTCAGCGTGGCGTTCCAGGTTTTGTTGAACGCAGAGATCTCCCGGTAGGCTATATCAAGTGCTTTCTTCTTAGACTCCAGCATATCATGAGAGCTCTTGAAATCTATCCCCAATCGCTCACGCTTCTTTTGTTGCTCAGTCAATTCTGTACCCAGTTGATTCACCAGCTTCGTTTGCTGCTCGAAGGAATATACGGCCTCATTCCTTTTGCTCCTGAGTTGCATTAGCTCTTCTTCCAACTTCTCGTTGGCTTTCATCAGCTCTTCTTTCTCCTTCACAACCTGTTCATACCTCTCAATAGGCACAGTAGTTGGCTCCTCGATCACGGGGGACGCAGGAGGTAACACTGTAGGAAATGGCATCCGCACCTGCTTTGCTCTATCTTGGATCCAGACTTTGTACGGGGGATAGGCTTGACAATAATTTTTACCCAACAATGGTTTACCCCTTCTGTTGATGTTTCTCCAAGCATGCTGAAGATTGGACAGTAGTTCTCCCTTCAAATCACCTGTGAAGTACAGAGATTCCTGTACTTCCTCCTCTTTTGGCGGGTTTTTCAAAGCATACCCGAATTGCCTGATCAATAATGAAGGATTGTAGTTAATACACCTTTTTCTCCCAATCAGAGGAACGTTAGGATATCCAGCGCAACTATAGATGATCACAGATCCCAGCAAATCTTTATTAAACTAGACGATGTCTTCTGAAGAAAGTCCCATCAGATGCTCAGACCAATCCACCGTATCTACAGACTCAGCGAAGATACCCCTCTTGGGCAGATGACTCTCAAACCACATATACAGTAAAGGCCCACAACAAGAGACGTTCTTGCCCCTCCTGTTCTCGTTCTTATAATGCAGTGAGTGATAGAAATCTCCAATAAAAGTGGGTACAGGATTGCCTGAAGCAAATATATAGAACGCATCCAGATCAGTGAAGTCAGGCAGGTTCGGGAACAGTATAATACCGTAGATACACAGAGCAAGAACAACATTAAACACAGTTCAACATCCACTCTTGGCATACTCTTGTGCTTTCCCAACCAAGAACTTGAGAGAAAAACCAGACACTCCATTCCACGAGGTCAGCAGCAGCTCTGAAGAGTCTAAATGCAAGGCAAGAGCCAAATCCTCCAGTGTGGGCTCGGCGTCCATGTGAATGAAAGGAACCCTTTTCTGGATGGTCAACTCTAAGATCTCAGCATATTCCTCCATAGTCGGAGCCAGAATGAAGTCAGGGAAAGTAAAACACCTCAGCGGGGGATCATAGAACTGCATCAGCGCGTACAATCTGTTGCGCTCATACATGGATGGTTTATACACCAATCTAAGTAACTTCCCATAGCTCTTCCTGAAGCTTCTTCTCACATCCTCATCCGCTAAAGATATCAAACCAAGCAAACAAGACACATCTGGAGTAGGCAACCTGTACGCAACAGTCTTCTTCAGGGTATCCATAATATCGGCAGACAGAAATCCGGGCAACTAGAATCAGGAGTATGAAAATGCACCTGCAGCATAGACACACGTTAATGATATGCAGAATGAGTATGCAACAGTTCAGTATGCAACAATGCAGTATGCAACAATGCAGTATGCAACATGCAGTATGCAACAGGGATCAAGTGCACATGGCTGAGAAACCCAATCCACCATGCTGGTCTCAAATAGACCCACGAACTGCTCAAAACCCGGTCTCAAAAGACCCAATAACACTGTCCTCAAACACTACTGATCCTTAATCAAGAAAACCGGTAATCTGAAGGTCGAGTTACCTGCATGCCCCAACCCCTCTCACAGGTAGGTGTCTTGATAACTGACACAAGGTACGACATCCTATGCGGTCGCCGGCGTCACAGACTTTTAAAACTGATGATACGATACCCAGAAGGTGTGACATCATCATGTCCTGAAGAGGCCTCACTTAGCCAACTTCCAAATGATCGGTCCCCGGAGTCGACAATCCAACTAACCAACAACCCCCTCAACCCAAAGGGTTGAAAAAGAAGTCAACCAGAAGAACCTCGTCCGAGCGTGGATTTTGCGGGACACTAGTACATGCAAAGCATGCACGCGCCCACTACTTTCCACAACTAAATCTAGGTGCACTCAAGCCCAGGTCCGGCTTATCTCTCAATAGATCACCCCATCCCCACAACAGCAATAACAATATAAAGCTGACAAAGAAAACTACAGAAAGTAAAGACAGAAATATAAATCCATACAACACCCACGATGGGGAAAACAAGCGCTAGGATTGACTCGCGTAGGGAACCGTTGGAGTCCCCAGCAGAGTCGCCAGCTGTTGCTACTGCGAAAATCGACGCCGGCTGAACAGAAGAGTCGCCACCGTGCGTTATTTATCCCAAAGGAGGGAAAGGAAACGCTCGAAGTAAACCTAACACAAAGACGGGAAAGGAATGGTCATCGCAACCAAATCCTGGATTCGGGAGTCGGTTACGCAAGGGGAAGGTATTAGCACCCCTCACGTCCGTCGTACTCGACGGGATCCACGCTTGTTTTCTAGTACAGATTGTTATTCTATCTACTCTACAGGTCTGGGGTTAAAAGAAAAGAAAATGACTCGGCAAAGTATCGCACTTTCTGCCTACGTATTCCCGTCTGGAACGAGAAATCAGAGTCAACGTAGTTCGCCTACCTACGGGAAAGGAGGGGAAGGTTGCTCGCTAGGATACGACATCCTATGCCTACGTACTTTCAAACAGCATGAAAGATCAAAGCAAACGTAGTTCGGGCCACGTACGACACAAGTCTGTCTGACTGTTTTATCCTTCTGAAACAATTTTCTCCTGATCACGGGTCCAAGCGGACAAAAATGACACTTTGATTGGTTTTCAGTCTTTTACGCAAGAACTGTTTTTTTATGATGTTTGTAATCTCTGACACACTAGAGACTATGACTTGAGAGTGACTACGTCGCGTGTCACCCAAAGGGTACCACACTAAGCAGCCAGACTACTGGAAAGAAACTCTCCAGCAACCCTTTCTCAAATAGTTTAAGGCTCGTAGCGTACGACATCGATTAACCTTATTATTGTGTTCTTTTTTGAGTTGTTTTGAGATAAGAAGAGAAACGACGCTCTAAAATCCTATGGTTGAAAATGGGAATCAAAACTACCCTAATGTTGTCATGCATGGGTTAACACCTAATGTTTGTCATATTTCTCTCTTGCCCAGAGAAAAACAGAGATCCTAGGGGATAAACGGAAAAGAAGCAGCATATATACAGTAAACAGTAAAATGCATGAGATGCAGCAATACAAGCGAGGCAATGGAGTCCCACTCAACCTCGAACCTGGGAAAACAATAAGCAAAGTGAAACAGCTTCACTTCAAACCTAAAGGGGCAAGCTGAACAAGCCAACAAACAATAAAAAAAAGAAATAAAATCCAACACCAGCTCTGACAGCAACACCAGTTTCTACAGTAAGCAGCTCAAACAGCACCAGCTCTGACAGCTACAGTTGATTAACAGCAAACAGGTTGACAGCAACAACTTCAAGCAAGATCCTATCTTCACTCTTAAATGATCCCCCAAGCTTTAGATAAGCTCCTATCTTCAAAAAGTACCCCAGCTCTGACAAGCAATGAACCCCAACTGTTGACAGCCTCAAACAGCAAACAGCTTCAGAAAGCAACAAAAACCCTAGCTTCAACAGATATCCAGCTTTGACAGGCACAAGCTTCATCTTCAATTAACTTCATATCTTCAATGGACTTATATCTTCAAGGCAAGCACTCACAGGAGATAATCACTTAATAGATTAAGTTGAAATGCTAAACAGCTCATTGACAACCAAAGGAAGCCTATATGTGTTTAACATTAGGTTCCCTCAAAGTTCTACTTCCAGAATAAGCCACTTATCCCTCCAAAGGAGGGATGTGAATATCTTAGAAGGACTTTTTGTCATAGGGAGGAATAGAAGCACAAGATGCTTTCTATGTTTGTAAGAAGAAATCATTCTATTCTAAGACTCTCCCTATTTCTCCTATCTCCTAAGTCTTCAAAATACACCTTCAAGGAGAAGAACCTTCATGCATCAAGCTCTATCCCTTGTCTTCAATCATCATCCAAGGTCTTCATAAGCCTCAACAAGCAAAACCCAAGCCCCAAGCCCGATTGAAATGCCCAAAACCCAACAAACAAAGCAACATCCCAAGTGGGAAACACATCAATATCAACCAAATTGCAAAAACCAAGTAAAATAGTAAAACTCAATATAAAATCCTAGATTGATTTCTAATGGAACCTCAATATATACCCTATACCCCATATAGATCCCATAACTTAAATCAACTATTAATCCCCAAAACTATGCCCTAAATACACCTAAGTGTTGTAAAACCCTAATTCTGATACCTCTCCTATCTATCTCTCAAATTACCCTAAGTTTTCGTCACAAAAATAAGACAAAACTCCTAAGGGTACATTCTTCCCTAATCTAATCAACCTCACAAGAATAAAACAAAAATCATGCACCAATCTCTCACACTAAATTCATTAAAATTAAGTACTAAACAAATGTAAAATAAAAGCAATAATATTGTAAAATATACCAAAAAAAATAAAATGCAAGAAATTAATATTTTTATTATTTCACAATTTTCTAGAGGTCCTAAGGAAACTAGGAAAAAAATCCCATCCTAAAATGATCATTTTTCAGTTTATTGTGAATTATTTACTAACCTATATGCAAACTTGAAATAAAATGAAAATCAGCTAAAAAAGAGAAATAGGCGTGGTAAATAGAAATTGTATATAGTTCAGAAATGATGTTGGGCTCAGGAGGGGGTGCAAATATCACGACGCGCATTAGGCCCACCCAGTCAAAAAATAATTGAAAAAACACAAGGAAAATGGAAAAAACTGGGGGCGAATAGTAATTATTTTGCCCTGTTTTCTCAATGGGCCTCCAATTTGGGGTGTGATTAGCAATCTGGTCTAGGCCCAAAACACAATTCAACAGAGAGGGGGGTGTCATGGGGAAAACGGGGGGATGATCAGAAAAACCAACACCATGGGCCTAAGGCCCGAATCCAACCCACTCAACTTCAGCAACAAAACCCTAAGTCACTACACTCTTCTCCACTGTTCATCATCCTTCCCCAAACCCTAAGCGCCGCTCGCTATTCTCTCCAACCTCTCTCTCACTCTCAATCTCCGAAACCACATGATCACCCTAAATCAATCACTAAGCTTCGTTCTAAGTCCAATCACTAGCATCATTCCTCAAAAATCTCACGCTATCACCAATTAACAATCAAACACTCAGTTCAAAATGCCAATCCCTAACCTACTCGCCTCACAAAATTCTGATGTTCAACCTAATCAACAAATTCTAGCCTAAAAGCCATAAAACCCTAAATCTCCAGCTAACCAACAAAATACGCAACAAGTTGTAGAGGAAGAACAAAAACCTGGAGAATGTTGCTGAAGGTGACTTGACGATCTTGAAGAAGGTCGTTATTGAAGCTCTATGAAGATTTGTGAGGCTCTTGACGAAATCTGGAAAGAGCTCGCTGAAGAACACACGATGACGTTCTTGAATCTAGAACGCGCTTCTGAAGATCTTTGATCGAGTCTTGAAGAAAAGGATGAAGGCGTTGTATTTCTGGCAATTTGGCGATGAAGATGAAGATGTGTTATGACGATCTGGAAATTCTGGAAAATATGATGAGTACCGGTGAAGTTCTTGGCAAAAAGCTTGAATGTTGATGGATGATAAACAAGAAGGGGTGACGATCTGTGTGAATCGCTGGCGAGAATGAAGATTTCGGTGAAAGTAGATTTTCCGGCGAGGGATGGATGAAGGTGGACGAAGAAGGTTGATGATGATTTCGTGGATTTTCTGGGAAAATACAGTTTCCGGCGAGCTTAACTGACTTCGGCGACAGTTGCGGCGGAGATGCGGTGGTCCGGCGGTGTTTGCATGTGATCCGGCGAGGAGGCTATTGTGGATTCCAGGTGGCGATCATGCAAGGCAAGTGGTGGTGGTTGCGTCAGAATGGGACAAGTGGCACTGAGGGAGAGTGAGGAAGAAACACGTGGAAGGAGAGAGGGATAGTGGAGTTATGTGTTGGCACGAGTGATGAAGTGGCTGAAGAAAAGAACACACGCGTGGCACTAACCTTTATAGGACACTTGGCACAATATGGACTTTGACTGGGCTTAATTCTCTGGATAATGGCCCACTAACTCAGACTTGAGGACTAAACATGATTAATGCTACACTTAATGGACTAAAACGCAATTACATGGAAAATAAAGCTAATTAACTGACAATTAATGAAACGAAAATGCTAATTAAAATTGCTAATTAAAAACAAAAAAGATTAATGACTAATAAAACTACACAATTAACTGATCTAATTAATGACTAAACAAATAAACCCTAATTAAGATCTACATAAAAAAAAACTATTAAAACTATGCAATTAAAATCTGAAATCTATTTAAAACTATCAATTATTAAATCTATATTAAAATCTATGACACCAATTAAAAATCTATTTGAATTCTATTAAACTATAATATTCTAATTAAACCCTCGAAAATAATAAAAACCTATTAAAATTCTATATTAAAAACAAACTATTCTATATTATTCTATTTAATACAAAAAACTATTATTTAAAATGCTAATAAAATCCCATTAATGTCTAGAAAATTCTATAAAACTCTAAAAAACAAATGAAAGCAGTTAACTCCAATAAGAGGAATGCGAGACCAGACGGAAATAAAAGGTAACCCCGGACACCGAAATATCCTTAAAAACCACAGCAGTGTTCTGAAAACACCGGGAAGCGCACCACTTCCCAGAAATGAAACTCCGATCATCCGGACTGGTCTAAAACATCCGAAGATGTGAAGAGAGGGCTGTAATCCCTGATGAAACCAATATGATTGCGAAAATGTAATGCATGCGGTATGCGAATGCGAATGCAAAATGAGCCGAAACATAAACCAGGTGTGGGAACCGGTTGGTCAAATTTTAGGGTGCAACAAGGGGTCATCTAGCAATGATCGTCGCCGAAGACGCATACGTCGAGGTTCGTGGATGCTTTCTCAATGCTAGGTCGCGGGAGTATCTCCTGGATGAAAAATTTGTTTCCCCTTTTCTTCTCTGTGCTTGCTAGTTTTGATAGGATGTCTGCCCGGACGTTGTATTTGCAGGGTACGTGTTTCACCTCCACGGAGGTGAACTTTTCCATCTCCTCCTTGACCAGGGCCAGGTATTCGGATAAGTTGTCATTTTTGACCTGATATTCCCCTCGGACTTAGAGGGCCACTAGCTAAGAGTCGGTGCAGATGACGACTTCTTCTTCTCCCAAGTCTTCGGCGAGGCATAGATCGGCCAAGAAGGCTTCATATTAAGCCGGGTTGTTGGAGGTGGGGAAGAACAGTGTGAGAAAAACTTCGATGAGGATTCCCTCCTCGTTTTCCAAGATGATACCTGCTCCACTCCCCGCCGAGCTGGACGCTCTATCGACAAATATGACCCACTTGCAGGCACCCTCATTCGGTTGGCCGGGAAAGGTCATTTCTGTTACGAAGTTAGCTAGTGCTTGTGCCTTGAGGGCCTTTCTGCTCTCGTACTGGATGTCAAATTCGGATAGTTCCAACGACCATTTGAGCATCCTTCCGTCCATGTCTGGAAGGCCCAGTAGTTGCTTTATGGGCTGGTCTGTGTGTACCACGATAGTGTGGGCGAGAAAATAGTGCCTCAGTCTCCTCGTAGCATTGATAAGGGCGTGGGCCGTCCTCTCCATCTGTTGGTACCTCAGCTCTGCCCCTTACAATGCCTTGCTCATGAAATAGATGGGTTTCTGCCCTCAGGGGTTTCAGGGATGAGGGTGGTGCTCACATCCTTTGTTGCTGATCGCGACTTTCTGAGTCTAACCGAACTAACTACAAGTGCATAGTCTATCGCGAAGTAATAAAGATGTCGATCCCACAGGGACTCGTAATCAATCTAGTGTTATCGGGTTTACTATGTTTAGCTAAGTCGGGATGATGGTTTTAAGGAATTAAATGCAAAAGTAAAGGCTAGTAAGGAAAATCTATAAGGTTAAAAAAATACTAATAAGGGACATCGGTATGTAATGCTTTAGTCTTCGGGGATTCAACAGGTCACCGGTGCTTTTGATAGTTTTTGCAAATGGTTTTCAGGAGAAAAGATTCGTTTAAATACTTTGGTCTCACGATGGTTGTTGACTTTAGTCATAATTCTCAGGCGGAATGTACGCTTTCGTTGTCCCATTCGGGGTTAAAATCACTTTTTGAAAACAAATAAGTTCTGATTTCTTTTAAAGCGCTTTCGCTGTGTTTAAAAAAAATGCCTAGTTTTTACTATCCGTTTCGAACCCCACGCTTTCACGTGCCGGCTCATACCTTAATAAGCTTCCCACTCACATGGAAAAACCGTTGTAAATGATTTTTCACTCTCGTGACGAAGGTTTATTTAGAAAATTAGATTAAAAACTACGGCCAGAAAAGTGTTTGTAAAAACGAAAGGCACCGAGTATTATTGAATCCCGTCCTACTAATTTATTACATACTGATTAAAGCAGTTTAGCTAGATATGGTACTTAAAGGATTCATAATTAAATAATGGCAGCAAAATAAATAAACATGCATTTTTGACAGAAACGAAATAACAATTCAATTAATAAAAACCTGTAAATAGTACTGCTCTCGGATCCTCGAGTAGTCCTCCACAATGTCGGCAGGATTCTACCTTGGCGAGAGGTAAATGTGCAGGAAGGGAATAAAGCGGTACAAATGGAAATAAAGGAAAAGGAACAGGAAAATAATGCTAAAACTTAAATTTGGCTTTAATGGCAATTTCGGCAGCACTTCGTTATCCTCAATGCAGCTCCGCTTCTTTGGTCTAACCTTCCTCCTTTTATATCTAAGGCTTCATGAGAAAATTCCGGAGGAAAAGGAGTTGAGGGTGAGAGAACTCAGGTAATTGTTCCTATATTTGCTCTACTACGTGGGCACGTTCAGAATCTGCACGTTATTCTATTATTGGATGCATGACAATCGTAATGGAGCTGTGACGAGTGTGTTGCTCTTGACGAGCGTAATGTAGTGTGACGAGCGTGATGGCTGTGACGGGCGTCATGGGGTTGTGACAAGCGTCACACTCACAAAATCTGTCTTCTCTGCTACTTTCTGGCTTTTTCTCCCATTTTATGTCTTCTTCTTGTGAGTTTTCTCTGTCTTGCTTATTTTAGGTGTGAGCATCGTATACCTACAAAAACACTTAACAAATACACGGAATAATCCGAAATCGAGGTGAAACCATACAGTTAACAAATGCAAAATATGGTAATTATAGTATACATTTTCATGTTATCAGACTCCTCTAAACTTGAATCTTTGCTTGTCCTCAAGCAAAAATTGGAAAAATGCAGCAATGCAAACATAGGGCACGCTCTTTTTGTGTTTTCAAAAGAACTTTTGAGGCGTTGAGTCGGGACGTCAGAGACTAAATTAAAACAACACGTATACGGTAGTGACATTAAATGGTAAGTACTCGAAGACCTCCTTCTTATGCAAGCCGGTTCCAATCATTCTATTGTAGCTCGGCGTAAAGTTCCTCGCATCAAATTTCATCCAGTTTCGTTCTAGCACAATCACATTAAGCCCTTTGCCTTTGCACGCACGTAGTGGAATAACATGTTAGTGATTTCGGTCTTTCTTAGTATGGGATCTGGTGCACGAGTGCGGTACCCTTTGATGAGTTCTATTTGTAAGCTGTGGGGTCGAATCGTAATTCGCCCTACCAAGTCCATAACCAGAGACCTATGAACCAACTAACAAAGGATTTCTTTTTCTTTACTTTTCTTTTCGTTATTCTGAAATAGCAGAGGTAGACAATCACTACAAAGTCGTAGAGTGATTTCTTTATGATTTTACTCCAATCACTTATTTGCATCGGCTTTCCACGTGGTTTGTGTTTACGGTGGTGTTGACTGCTTGTATAAACTACTAGGGGCTACGTTTGGGCTGAAACCTGAGGCTTTAGTAAAGTAGGTAATGAAATTGACTCGCATAAACCGGAGGTCTAAGGTGTCAGGACGGTATTCGTTTTGTTAGAATTCTTTCTCGAGGTTCCCTAACTCGGCCTTTATTTTGGCGTGTTAAGTGATGCATCGATTAGAAGTGAACAAAAATTTTTGTATAACTGAATAAAGCGGGGGAATTCGCGTAACGGAGAAAAGTACATATAAAAGCTTTATTTTATTAAATTAAAAATGCTGAAAGGGAAAGTACATAACATATGGGAATGGAAATAATGCGATTCTCCCACACTATATCGGGCATTGTCCTCAATGTTTCGATATAAATACGGAAGGGAAAATAAGAAAAATACAAATGCAGAAGTACGAAAATGAAAAACAGAAACAATCTACTGAGGTCCATGCTCTCTGCCTCTGCCTCGGGCTTGTCCTCGTCCAAGTCGCGTTGCATGGTTCAGAGCTCTAGTGTGATGGATGTATTCGCTCAGGTCCTGAACTCAGATAGTGAGGGCAACCATCTCATCAACGACATTGTCGAGTCGCTTACCTTAGGCTACTTTCCCTTAGTGGATTTGTGGTAACAGAGCCATCATCTGGTGATGTTGTTCTTGGTGGCAAACTTCGATTTGGGCGACCTCTGGTTTTGTTTCCAAATGCCACGTAGGATCTCTTCATTGGTTGGCTCAGGCTCAGGGCGGCGTCGGCGTTGGGAGGACGTACCTTCTTCAGCTGGTGGTTGTGTCTTGGTGCGAGCAACTCAGTCCATTTCGTCTTCCATCTCATCAGCAGGCATATTGGCTGAGGGGCAGATGCATTCGCTTCTGGAGCGGCTAAGTCAAAAAGCCAGTTGGCTCGATTCTGAGGATCAGTGTGATCTCTGCATGGCATGATAATGCTGCAAACTATATGATCGCGGACTACAGGGTGGTACTTACCATCCTCTCTGAGTTTGATGAGGTGAGAGGAGTGGCAATAATCAATGTCGAGAAAAGCAGGAGGCAGTGATGGAAGATTCTCAAGTCGATCACCAAGGTCGAGGGCTAGAGCAATGGAGGTGATGATACCTCCAAAATAGAAGGGCTTTGAGCCCCGACCACAGTTGGATTGCATGTGGGCAAGTAGGAACGGTGCGGCATTCACAAAGTCTGGAGCAAAAACACAATTGAGGAAGAATAGCTCTTTTAAGTTGACCTTGTGGTTGCTATCTCTGGTGAAAATGGTATTCCCGAGTGCTTTGTGAAAGTATTTGATGGCTGGGTTATAAATGAAGGTTGCATTGAGATTCTCCCATCCATCAGCGGTGGTACCGGTTACTGATTCCACAAGATGAAAATTTCTTGATAGAATTGGTCGGAGGGTACTCGGCGGTGAGCATTGTCGCCATGATGGAAATTCAGCATCTGAGTAATTTGGTTTTGATTCAACTGATATTCCGTACCAAACATTCTGAAGGTTGCTACCCCTGTCAGTTGATTTGCGTCTCTTGATGGTGTATGTCATACCCCAAATTTGTCCTACCTCTTATTTTCTTATGTCGAATAATTGGGTAGATTCATGATCCTTTGAGATTCGGATTATAAGATGTCTTTTCTGTGCTCATTGTGGTTTTAATCCCTTTCAAGTTATGTTGAATGCATATGGAGACAGAGGAAGGATATGCATATGTGCTTATTGTCGCTACTGCGAAAATCGGCGCCGGCAATACAGAAGAGTCGCCACCGTGCGTTATTTATCCCAAAGGAGGGAAAGGAAACGCTCGAAGTAAACCTAACGCAAAGACGGGAAAAGGTATAGTCATCGCAACCAAAACCTGGATTCGGGAGTCGGTTACGCAAGGGGAAGGTATTAGCACCCCTCACGTCCATCGTACTCGATGGGATCCACGCTTGTTTGTTTGTACGGATTACACTTCTATCTAAACTAAAGGATGAGGTCTGAAAAGAAAAGAAAACATGACTCGGCAAAGCATCGCACTTTATGCCTACGTATTCCCGTCTGGAACGAGAAATCAGAGTCAACGTAGTTCGCCTAACTACGGGTGAAGGTGGGGAAGGTTGCTCGCTAGGATATCGCATCCTATGCCTACGTACTTCCACACAGCATGGAAGATCAGAGCAAACGTAGTTCGGGCTACGCACGACACAAGCTGTTCAAATGTCTTTTATAAAAAATGTCACCTTACACAAGGGTTTTCTTATTGCAAAAAGGTTGATGTTTGTTCAAATCTTTTGACGGAAGAAATGAATTGATTTTGTTATAGCCTTTATTAATGTTTTTCTGTTGTTTGAAGAAAGAAAGAAGAGATGACACTCTAAAATCCTAGGGTTAAAAAGGGAATAAAATCTACCCTAATGTTATCATACATGGGTTAGCTCCTAATGTCTATCACATCCTCCCTTGAACAAGGAAGAATGGAAGTCCTACGGGAAAGGAAAACGAAAGGAAGAAACGGAAATACAAGTAATAACCGCATACAAGTGAACATGAATATAGCAATGGTAAATGCGATGCAAAGGAGGGAGGAAGGTTCATCTCAACCTCAAGCCCATTCATGGATGGAATAAGAAAATATCAAGTGATCATATGCAAAGAATCGAGTGAAAACTCCTGAATGAAACGCGTAATCCACTATTTGGAATCGCAACGTGCTATCATGCAAACAAGTCGATAATTGGGCAAGCTACACATACAAATAACAGCCACCTAAGGGGTCTTCAAATACCTCTAACCTATCTATAATAAGAAATATAAACCACGGCGTTCACCACGCAAACACAAATCGGCCGTTGGAGCCTTAACAAAAATAAAGTCCGTTCGGAAGTCCAAATTACAAGTTCGAATACAAAACATAAGAAAAATAGCAAAAGGGGCTAAAAAATTCAAATAAAAATCTCCCATTACCTACATCAATCCACAAACCAGGGGTGAGAGATACCATAAAAATATCCACAATGAAATGGTCAAACAAGATGAAAACAATGCAAGATATCTCATGTATACCAAAGGAAAGATTAAAGTGGAGCATGTTAAAGAAAGCATCCAAAACCAATTAAAATGGTACAATAAAATTCCCACAAAAATATATCACAATACCTCAACATGTGCATGAGATCCCTGCAAAAGGATTGACATTTAAATTGTGTTTTGATAGGTCAAAGAAATTCAACAAAATGATAGCACCAGCATTGGCCTTTTTATGACAACTAAAATGTAAAAAATCTAACGAAAATGTCAAAAAATGGTAAAATTATAATTCCAGTTTTATTAAATCCTAGACATCTTAAAGATTCAGCACAAAAAAATGGGGATAAAAAAGACTAATTTTCCTATTTTTTATGATTATTTGAAGTCAGCATATAAAACAGAAAAAAATAAAAGAAACATGGCAATAGGAAAATAAAAGAAAATAACATGAATAAATAAAAGTGGCATGAGGCTTATGTGGCCGATTGCGTGGCGCAGTGAGAGGCGTTAGATGAATGGAAGAAACCTTGACTTGGAAATGCATCCGACGGTGTTAACACCTTCTTCTCCAAATCAAAATTTTCAACTTTGTGAATAGTAACCCGCAGCTCCATGAACATGAGTTTTTTGCTACTTTGAAGCACCATAACTCCATCAATAATTATCCGTTTCGCACAAAATTTTGGTCAAACTTGAAGGAAAAAAATCAAGGAATCCAAATATGGTCTTAGATTTTCTTGAAACTCTCTCTAACTCCCAAAACGTGGCACCTCAAGAAAAACTCAAGAACCAAAAATTGTCATAAAACCCATCTTTTTTGTACTAGAATCCATGTAGGAGATGAGAGCAATGTAATGCAACAACAATAATGCAAGAAAGACTCATAAATCATGAGTTATGTCGAATTATTTATACCTCCGAAAAATGGCTTATGGAGCTTCACTCGATCACCAATTCTTTGAGAAAATGATGTGGACACGTCCTATAATTGATGAGGAAGGTGTTTGAATGGAAAGAAATGAGTGAATTGATGGAAAACAAAAAATCAATTTTTCACTTGGAGCTCACTTTAATGGAGTTGTGTAGCTTGGTTCATGCATCAATTATGGCCAAAAAAGTGTTGAATCAATTGTAAGAATGATAAGGAATGTATTTGCAATGGTGGAATGAACCAAAAGTGGGAGAAAAATGGAATTGAAAATTTGAGTTTTCAAGTGTAGAAAAATGTGGGGAAAATGGAAAAATGGTGAAGAGAAAAATGAAGATTCCATATGATTTGCAAATGGAGAAAATGGATTCAACATCAACTATCACCAACCTTTACTCTTAATGATCTCAATCCAATATATAGGAGAGCATGGAAAGATCTAGAGTCTTCTAGATCAATCTAGGATGATTCTAGAAACTTCATGAATTTCTCATGATATGGTATTTTGATGTCTCATGATATCTCACTTCAATCCACTAACAGCCCCTTAACCACCTTTTAAAATCTCTTTTCATGACAAATTGGAGTGATATGAGTGAAAAACAAGGGATTCCTTTGCCTTATGTTGAGTTTCCCATAGTTGCCTTATTATGCAAGCAATAGAATTACAAAGCGAGTCCATTTTTAAACCCTCAAACCAAAATTGTGGCTGAACCAAAGTCTTTAAAATGTTGTTTAGACTCAATTTGATATATTACATGATCCATTTTGGATTTATAGATTGCCCAAACCAATTTTCAACTTGAACTTTTTCAACTTATGTCCATTTTTAAGTCATTTTCACCAACTTTTGTCAATTCTTGCTACATGCATTTTCAAACTTCCATGACCTCTTTTCTAGGCTTAAAATGTCATTTTGAACAACTTTGATGTTGTGAAGTTTTTCATTTGAAGCTTCCTTGTATGAGTTTTAGGCATAGGCTAAGAATGACATATAATTCCACTTTCCCAAAATACCCCTGACTTGCACAAACTATAACTTGAGCTTCACAAATCAGATGAAGGCATACCATACCTTTTTGGAAAGGGGAGATCATGAAGAACAACCCAAGAATTCATTTGAAAACTCCTTGAAGGTCAAAAGTTGCTTGGAAGACAGACAACTTTCACAGACAAATTTCAGTGTCCTCAGATGACCTGTAACTTGCAAGAGCTATAACTTGAGTTCTATAAATCATCTTGATGACTTCCTCCACTCAAATTAAAGCTATGAAGATACCCTACAAGTTTCATGTGGACCAGAAATTCATATGAAGCTTGCATCTTGAGTTACACTGCTTTGAAGTTGGACCCAAATCAGGGGATTTTACACTGAAACCCTAATTTGGTAACTCCTCTTCTCCTTGACTCCTTTTGATTTTTCTTGGGCACAACACCACATCCATATCCATGTAGAAAATAATGAATCCCACATCCTTCAAATGAGCCTTGATACCTTTCAAATCAAGTCCTTGACCTAGGATTGACCTAGATAAAACCCTAGTTGAATGTCTTCAACTGAGGCTCTTGCAATCATTCCAATGACTTGGCTCTTCTTCAAAATGATCATCTAGGTCTTCCAAGATGTCTGTACACATTCCATGCTTCTTTGATGATCCCCAAACAACCTCCAGATAGGAGAGAATCCACTGAGTGATCTGAGTAATCCTGAATATGAATGAAACCCCTTGAACATACCTCTTGAGACAAGAATAGCACTTGATCCCCTGTTGAGATATCTTGCCTATGCTATGCAATGCAGATGAATGCACTATGTACATGATGCCAATGCAAATGACTATGCAATTGAAACATAAACCTAGGTTAGAAAAGGTTGGGCAAATTTTGGGGTGCAACAGCTGCCCCTATTCAAGCGGCTTGGACCCGACTGGATGAAGAGTGCGCAGCCTTCAGATATTCGAGGTACGAGACGGTTGAATACGAAAGAACCTGGAAATTTGCCAACCGCAAAATCAACTTGCTAATACGACTACTGCTTGGGGAAAATATCATTCAGAAAACCGAATCCGGTTGTCACGGCAACAATTGATCAATTATCTGATAAGAACTGACTTGATTTCGTCCTCAACCACCTGCGTGACGCCACAGGCCTTGAATCCACAATTAATTCCAAATTTTGCTACAATAAGCATGCATCGAGTCAAAGGACCACGTCGAAAACACAAAAGTCTTGACCTTCGTTTGTAGAGAAACAAACAAAATGCTACGTAAAGCGCGAATCAGGCATCCAGTGACTTGAACAAGTTACTCTGCGGGATACATCTCCGACGACACAGATACTTGAACAAATAATTCCACAGGGAGCCACTCCGTTAGCACGGGTAATGATTTTGCCAACACCGATAATAATTCCTTTGACAAAAGGTAACAACTCCATCGACCAGGATAACAAACTGCCTCAAACAAGGGTAATAACTCCCTCAACCAGGGTAATAGCTCCCTCAAACAGGGTAATAACTCCCTCAACCAGGGTAATAACTCCCTCAACCAGGGTAACAGCTCCCTCAACCAGGGTAATAACTCCTTCAACCAGGGTATAACTCCTTCAACCAGGGTAATAACTCCTTCAACCAGGGTAATAACTCCTTCAACCAGGGTATAACTCCTTCAACCAGGGCAACAACTCCCTCAACTAGGGTAGTAGCTCCTTCAACCAGGGTAATAACTCCTTCAACCCAGGGTGTAACTCCTTCAACCAGGGCAACAACTCCCTCAACCGGGGTAATAACTCCTTCAACCAGGGTATAACTCCCTCAACCAAGGTAGTAACTCCTTCAACCAGGGTATAACTCCTTCAACCAGGGTATAACTCCTTCAACCAGGGTATAACTCCTTCAACCAGGGTATGACTCCTTCAACCAGGGTAATAAATCCTTCAACCAGGTATAACTCCTTCAACCAGGGTATAACTCCTTCAACCAGGGTATAACTCCGAAGGTTTAATCCACAAGATTCTTGTAACAACAATCCGAAGAAAACTCTACTGGGGTAATTCTGACGACAGCCGACAAACACCTACTTCGATGGCAGGTAGTAATTTCAAGATTTTCAATACTGACGGGACAACAGTCTGAAGAAAACTTCGCTGGGGAAGAAGAGAAACTCAACCAAGCAACTCTGATGGGGAAGAAAACTCTACTGGGGAAATCACGGCGATAACTCCAAAAAATCTGAACTATGAAATCTTGTAATGCCGACATAACAGCGACCTGAGAAGGACTCAGCTGGGGAAAAGAGAAACTCAACCAAGCAACTCTGCTAGGGTCCACATGATAGGACGAACACGATCACTGCTCGCCTTGCGCCACAAATCCGACTATCCGAACATCTTCCTGAATCATAATCTCAATTATCTGCAAGGGAAAACAAACATCTGAAACCAACGAGGTAACCAACCTGGTTTATGTTTCTGAATACATATGTTCGATAATGACGTAATGTTTCCATATAGCATGGAAATGCTACGTATTTGGGTTAGATGCAAGTATGATGATACATGCAAATGCAATGAGGCGCTCCAGCAAAATAAATGTTGAAGACAAAGCTAACTCCGCCGAGGATAACCGGATATCATAGAATTATTCCAGCCAAAATAAATGCTGGAAAAGTGAAACCAACTCCGCTGGGGAATAACATATGTGCCAAGTATGATTGGACTCCTCTGGGGAAAACAGACGGAGTCTGCCTGCGCACTAATGAAGATTGGATTTGAAACTGACGCGCCAACACGGACGGGCCTTACAGTGATTGCCAATACATTTTTCTGGTTGAAGAATCGGAAGACAGTAACATGACTTCCCGACATTCGTCTCACACTTTAAGATTGACTGAATCTGCTCGAATAGCTCTGAGTAGCTCTGATGATACGGAGAAGAACAATTCCTTCGCTTCTGATATGCCCCGGCCTATGGGACCTCTGTGGGGATAGTCCTCAAAAGGGAATCTGAACATTTGTACCCCGTTGGTCTGATATGAACTGCCCCAGCATTCTGAACTTTGGAGAAATACTTCACACCAAATGCCCCTCGAGTAAAGAATAACTTCTGCGCTCTTAAGATGGCCTGCCCCTGATTGCAATGACTTTGCCCCTGATTAGCTGATCCAGAGCAGTACCTCCAACTACGAGAGATTTACCGAATCTCGACCTGATTGCCCCAGAGTAACTGACTTTGAATGGCTGACCTGACTGGGGAGCACCTAATGGCTTGCGGAGCATTCGGGCGCTCTGCATTCTATCCTGACCATACTTTCCACTGTAGGAAACTTTTCTGCTGTCAAGCGCTTACTCGCAAGTAAAACAAGTTGTTCTGCGTAAAAGACGTATTAATGCAACACATATGATAGTTTTGACATCCAATCTGTTCACTGGGAGAAAGGAAAAACAGTTTATAGCATATAATGCACAAAACATTTATCAACATCAGTACCAACATGGTAAGAGGAACCCTTTCAGGAGTCAAAATCGACGCGACCTTTACCGAAGTATGCTTTCGAAACAACCTGCTTCAATTAGGACTTTTGAAGGTTATAACGTGGTCAGGTTCACGGTTTTGAAGGAAAGGATAAAGGCTCAAAGTTTATTTTAACCCACCCATTCTCCTTGATGTTCTCCGATCCTATGTTCAGCTAATTCGACCTTAGCACTCACCTCTCAGAGGCTGAAAGATAGGAGTGATAGTTCGAGAAATTATGATTGTTGGGAGTGACAGCCACTCACCTTTCGTCTTTGACACTTGAGGTCACACGACTCGTATTTCATTTGAGGATTTTTCCATCCTTTCATTTTTCATATCCCTAACTTTTGCCTGGACTGACTCTTTTGAGTTCTTTTGGTTTTTTGAGTCCAGCGGGATGCCCTCATTTTTGCCTAAGTCAATTGTTTTCTTTTCTTGACTTAGCGGGCTTTTGATTTTTTTTTTCTCTTTTTTCTTTCGAACAAGTCGTGTGACGCTGGTTGTCTGACTCTTTGGGGAATGATGTGACTGTTTCACTCCTAATGCTGAACCATTGTGGTTTCTTAGGCACGACCTCTAGAGGTGTGATTGATCCTCGAACGGACACTCCTTTTGCAACTTGAACACTCGGTCAAATTAGCTAACACCTACCCTGCCCCAGGTTAAGATTGGGGGTTTTTCATTCACAGAAAGAAACTCCTACTACAAGGCTCAAAAGGGTAGACAATGGATTATCTTCCTTATATCTCCGGTGTTTAGGGATTTGAAACAATGCCTGTACATCATCAGCAGGTTTTATTTCAAAAGCATACAATCGGAATTTTGCATGTCGTTCATTTTCGTCATCCTCCCCGGATTCCTCTTAACCAGGCGTTGGACATTTGTAAAAGCAATTAGTGAACACGAATGGATTTAATCAAAACATGCATATTTATTTCATTATCATCAATTGAATGGAAACAACAAGCTTTACAAACAAGATTGCATTTTAAACAGGAAAGAAACTACAAACGTAAAGAAATGACAAGATAAAACAAAGAAAAATGCCAGCTTCCGAGAACCGGGCTTTCACATCTGTCCTGCTGCTGAACCAGCTATCTTCACAATCAGTTATTAGAGGCAGCCTGCCACTGTTCTGATCTACTTTTAACGGCCCACCCGAACTATAGAACTCCTCATTGTCCACCATACTCCAGCCTATTCATGGTTTGGCATTGGTTGTTGTGTAATATTGGGCCCTTCCGTACCAAAATTAATAGCAGTGCTATCAAGCAAATCTTGCACTTTATGCTTGAAAGCGTGGCAGTTTTCGATATTATGGCCGGGTGCCCTAGAGTGGAATTCACAATGCTCATTAGCGTTATAACTGGGTGGGGGGATCCCTGTCGGAGGAGCCATCGTTCTTTTCTCGACCAACTGTAACCGTAACAAATTCTGAAGAAGCTCAGCGTACGATACTGGCGGCGGATCAAATACCCTTTTCGGCTTCCCGTTCTGAATTCTTCGCTGAGCCGGATAGTGTTGCCCCTGCTGCTGCGGCTGTTGCTGATGTTGCGCGGGGATTGTCACACTTGCAACTTGTTGCGGTTGGTATTGCCTTCATCCCCTATTTCTTCCCCGAGAGCTACATACCGAATTGGCATCTTCCTGTTTTCTACCCCCGAAAGCTTTCTTATTGCTTCCAGCTGAAGCAGACTCTCCCGCTTGAATCTTACCGATTTTTATCCCGTTTTCTATACGCTCCCCCATCAGGATCAACTCGGAGAAGGTACTCATTGAGAAGTTGAGCAGCCGGTCATAGTACATTCCTGAGAATGTCCCTACGAACAAGTCCATCATTTCACGCTCCACCATAGGAGGTTGTACTCTGGCAGCCAAATCACGCCATCTCTGGGCGTATTCTTTGAAGCTTTCATTGGGCTTCTGAGAGAGGCTTTGCAGCTGAACCCGGTTAGGGGCGAGATCGCTGTTGTATTGGTAATGCTTCACGAAAGCTTCCTCTAGCTCTTTCTAGCTTTTTATCTGTGTTGGCTCTAGGCTCATATACCATTCCAGCGACGACCCTGACAAGCTGTCCTGGAAGAAATGCATGAGCATCTTTTCGTCGTCTGAATACGCGGACATCCTCCTGTAAAATGAACGAACATGTACCCTCGGGCACGTGTCCCCTTTATATTTATCAAAAGATGGCGCTTTGAATTTCAGAGGTACCCTCAGCCCTGGTACCAATCCCATATTGGACATATCCAGCCCAAGAGCATTCTGGCTGGCTAACCCGTTCACTTTCTCTTCTAGCAATCTCATCTGATGGTTGTCATCCCTGGCTCTTTCATAACCCTCGTTCTGACCAGAGAACACATCCTCCTGACGATCCTCCCAGCGAGGTACTGCATCGTATCCAACATAATCTGCATCACGGCCCAGACCCGTTTGGAAGTACCTGGGGTCATACCTCAGATTACCCGTCTCTTGAGCGTTGTATGCGCTAGTTCCATATCCACGATTACCATAACCATAGTCACCAAACCCAGCCTTGGTGCCAACAATGTTGCCATACCCCATGTTCACACCATTGAAGCCCTGGTTACCATTAATACCATTCATTCCGACATTCTCAACACCCCCATTGAAACCCTGGTTGACATTACCCACAAATACCCCAGCAGTATTTGCATTGGCATTCATATTACCGACGTTCCCACCTCCACCTACAGGACCAGTTTCTCCAGCATTCAAACCGTTTACGGGAATAACATCAGTACTTTGACGATTCTCAACTCGGGGAGAAGCAGCAATATTTTCACCATGCGGTGTCCCGTTGTTTTCAGCCCGTGCGACTATCGGTTGAACCAGATTCTGCAGCTGCTCTTGTCCTTGGCGATGGTCTCCATGGTTTGCATGAGCAGGGCCATCCTGTCACGCATCTCTTGCATTTCACTCTGCACGTTGTCCATAATCTTCTTCTGATTAGTCCTTGTGGAATAACGATGGATTCGTTGATCTGCAATCCTGAAAGTACCTGTAATGGATGCAGGAGATAAGATACACGGATCACAAACCTGTAATGCAAATATGAGTATGTATGCAAAATGCAATATGTGCCTGTGCATTGGGGAATATTACTCCCCCCATTCTAGTGCTAATACATTTGATACAGGGTAGCGCCGTGACAGTGCGGTGACAAAAGTTGCAAGAAGTTGAAATTCAATCATAAAAGAGAAAACAACTCATATATTGAACAGGCCTTCAAAGGCAAAAGTATAACCCTTCTTGAAGCTAGCCCTAACCTCATCATCCGCAAGGGCAATCAAACTCAATATAGAATTCACATCCGGAGTGGGCAGCTTATACGCAACTGTCTTCCGCACACTACCCATATCAACAATCAGAAGTCCGGAGCACTAGAACAGGGAAGTATGTAATGCACCTACAGCACAGACACACGTTAATGAAATGCAATGATAAATGGGTATGCAAACAATGAAATGCAAACAGCTGCAACAGGGGATCAAGTGCCCCGAATAAGAAGCCCAAGTCACACCAAGAACAGGTCTCAGACAGACCCTCCAATACTCATCAAACCCTGGTCTCAGACAGACCTCACAAAGAACTCCAGCCTGGTCTCGGATAGACCCAATAATATAACCCACACCTGGTCTCTGACAGACCTAGTAACAGTCCACAAAATATCCACAATCCTGTATCTCATGAGAAATGAACCGGTAGTCTGAAGGTCAAGTTACCTGCATGCCCCAAGTCCCTCTCACAGGTAGATGTCCCTATAACTGACACAAGGTACGGCATCCTATGCGGTCGTTGGCGTCACAGACTTTCAGGGTTGATGATACGATTCCCAGAAGGAGTGGCATCATCAAATCCTGAAGAGGCCTCACTTAGCCAACTTCCAAATGATCGGTCCCCGGAGTCGACAATCCAACTAACCAACAGCCCACTGCACCCAAAGGGTGAAACAGGAAGTCAACCAGAAGGACCTCGTCCGAGCGTAGATTTCGCGGGAAGCTAGTACATGCAAAGCATGCACACCCCCACTAATCTCTACTCTAATTCTAGGTGCACTCAAGCCCAGGTCCGGCTTATCTCTCAATCATAGAACCCCCATCAAACCCACAATACAGCAATAATAATGATAATAAAATGCTGAAATGTAAATGCAGGAATGTAATACCATACAAAGCCCACGACGGGAAAACAAGCGCTAGGATTGACTCGCGTAGGGAACCCTCATATTCCCCAGCAGAGTCGCCAGCTGTCGCTACTGCGAAAATCGGCGCCGGCAATACAGAAGAGTCGCCACCGTGCGTTATTTATCCCAAAGGAGGGAAAGGAAACACTCGAAGTAAACCTAACGCAAAGACGGGAAAAGGTATGGTCATCGCAACCAAAACCTGGATTCGGGAGTCGGTTACGCAAGGGGAAGGTATTAGCACCCCTCACGTCCATCGTACTCGATGGGATCCACGCTTGTTTGTTTGTACGGATTACACTTCTATCTAAACTAAAGGATGAGGTCTGAAAAGAAAAGAAAATATGACTCGGCAAAGCATCGCACTTTATGCCTACGTATTCCCGTCTGGAACGAGAAATCAGAGTCAACGTAGTTCGCCTAACTACGGGTGAAGGTGGGGAAGGTTGCTCGCTAGGATATCGCATCCTATGCCTACGTACTTCCACACAGCATGGAAGATCAGAGCAAACGTAGTTCAGACTACGCACGACACAAGCTGTTCAAATGTCTTTTATAAAAAATATCACCTTACACAAGGGTTTTCTTATTGCAAAAAGGTTGATGTTTGTTCAAATCTTTTGACGGAAGAAATGAATTGATTTTGTTATAGCCTTTATTAATGTTTTTCTGTTGTTTGAAGAAAGAAAGAAGAGACGACACTCTAAAATCCTAGGGTTAAAAAGGGAATAAAATCTACCCTAATGTTATCATACATGGGTTAGCTCCTAATTTCTATCACATCCTCCCTTGAACAAGGAAGAATGGAAGTCCTACGGGAAAGGAAAACGAAAGGAAGAAACGGAAATACAAGTAATAACCGCATACAAGTGAACATGGATATAGCAATGGTAAATGCGATGCAAAGGAGGGAGGAAGGTTTATCTCAACCTCAAGCCCATTCATGGATGGAATAAGAAAATATCAAGTGATCATATGCAAAGAATCGAGTGAAAACTCCTGAATGAAACGCGTAATCCACTATTTGGAATCGCAACGTGCTATCATGCAAACAAGTCGATAATTGGGCAAGCTACACATACAAATAACAGCCACCTAAGGGGTCTTCAAATACCTCTAACCTATCTATAATAAGAAATATAAACCACGGCGTTCACCACGCAAACACAAATCGGCCGTTGGAGCCTTAACAAAAATAAAGTCCGTTCGGAAGTCCAAATTACAAGTTCGAATACAAAACATAAGAAAAATAGCAAAAGGGGCTAAAAAATTCAAATAAAAATCTCCCATTACCTACATCAATCCACAAACCAGGGGTGAGAGATACCATAAAAATATCCACAATGAAATGGTCAAACAAGATGAAAACAATGCAAGATATCTCATGTATACCAAAGGAAAGATTAAAGTGGAGCATGTTAAAGAAAGCATCCAAAACCAATTAAAATGGTACAATAAAATTCCCACAAAAATATATCACAATACCTCAACATGTGCATGAGATCCCTGCAAAAGGATTGACATTTAAATTGTGTTTTGATAGGTCAAAGAAATTCAACAAAATGATAGCACCAGCATTGGCCTTTTTATGACAACTAAAATGTAAAACATCTAACGAAAATGTCAAAAAATGGTAAAATTATAATTCCAGTTTTATTAAATCCTAGACATCTTAAAGATTCAGCACAAAAAAATGGGGATCAAAAAGACTAATTTTCCTATTTTTTATGATTATTTGAAGTCAGCATATAAAACAGAAAAAATAAAAGAAACATGGCAATAGGAAAATAAAAGAAAATAACATGAATAAATAAAAGTGGCATGAGGCTTATGTGGCCGATTGCGTGGCGCAGTGAGAGGCGTTGGATGAATGGAAGAAACCTTGACTTGGAAATGCATCCGACGGTGTTAACACCTTCTTCTCCAAATCAAAATTTTCAACTTTGTGAATAGTAACCCGCAGCTCCATGAACATGAGTTTTTTGCTACTTTGAAGCACCATAACTCCATCAATAATTATCCGTTTCGCACAAAATTTTGGTCAAACTTGAAGGAAAAAAATCAAGGAATCCAAATATGGTATTAGATTTTCTTGAAACTCTCTCTAACTCCCAAAACGTGGCACCTCAAGAAAAACTCAAGAACCAAAAATTGTCATAAAACCCATCTTTTTTTTACTAGAATCCATGTAGGAGATGAGAGCAATGTAATGCAACAACAATAATGCAAGAAAGACTCATAAATCATGAGTTATGTCGAATTCTTTATATCTCCGAAAAATGGCTTATGGAGCTTCACTCGATCACCAATTCTTTGAGAAAATGATGTGGACACGTCCTATAATTGATGAGGAAGGTGTTTGGATGGAAAGAAAGGAGTGAATTGATGGAAAACAAAAAATCAATTTTTCACTTGGAGCTCACTTTAATGGTGTTGTGTAGCTTGGTTCATGCATCAATTATGGCCAAAAAAGTGTTGAATCAATTGTAAGAATGATAAGGAATGTATTTGCAATGGTGGAATGAACCAAAAGTGGGAGAAAAATGGAATTGAAAATTTGAGTTTTCAAGTGTAGAAAAATGTGGGAAAAATGGAAAAATGGTGAAGAGAAAAATGAAGATTCCATATGATTTGCAAATGGAGAAAATGGATTCAACATCAACTATCACCAACCTTTACTCTTAATGATCTCAATCCAATATATAGGAGAGCATGAAAAGATCTAGAGTCTTCTAGATCAATCTAGGATGATTCTAGAAACTTCATGAATTTCTCATGATATGGTATTTTGATGTCTCATGATATCTCACTTCAATCCACTAACAGCCCCTTAACCACCTTTTAAAATCTCTTTTCATGACAAATTGGAGTGATATGAGTGAAAAACAAGGGATTCCTTTGCCTTATGTTGAGTTTCCCATAGTTGCCTTATTATGCAAGCAATAGAATTACAAAGCGAGTCCATTTTTAAACCCTCAAACCAAAATTGTGGCTGAACCAAAGTCTTTAAAATTTTGTTTAGACTCAATTTGATATATTACATGATCCATTTTGGATTTATAGATTGCCCAAACTAATTTTCAACTTGAACTTTTTCAACTTATGTCCATTTTTAAGTCATTTTCACCAACTTTTGTCAATTCTTGCTACATGCATTTTCAAACTTCCATGACCTCTTTTCTAGGCTTAAAATGTCATTTTGAACAACTTTGATGTTGTGAAGTTTTTCATTTGAAGCTTCCTTGTATGAGTTTTAGGCATAGGCTAAGAATGACATATAATTCCACTTTCCCAAAATACCCCTGACTTGCACAAACTATAACTTGAGCTTCACAAATCAGATGAAGGCATACCATACCTTTTTGGAAAGGGGAGATCATGAAGAACAACCCAAGAATTCATTTGAAAACTCCTTGAAGGTCAAAAGTTGCTTGGAAGACAGACAACTTTCACAGACAAATTTCAGTGTCCTCAGATGACCTGTAACTTGCAAGAGCTATAACTTGAGTTCTATAAATCATCTTGATGACTTCCGCCACTCAAATTAAAGCTATGAAGATACCATACAAGTTTCATGTGGACCAGAAATTCATATGAAGCTTTCATCTTGAGTTACACTGCTTTGAAGTTAGACCCAAATCAGGGGATTTTACACTAAAACCCTAATTTGGTAACTCCTCTTCTCCTTGACTCCTTTTGATTTTTCTTGGGCACAACACCACATCCATATCCATGTAGCAAATAATGAATCCCACATCCTTCAAATGAGCCTTGATACCTTTCAAATCAAGTCCTTGACCTAGGATTGACCTAGATAAAACCCTAGTTGACTGTCTTCAACTGAGGCTCTTGCAATCATTCCAATGACTTGGCTCTTCTTCAAAATGATCATCTAGGTCTTCCAAGATGTCTGTACACATTCCATGCTTCTTTGATGATCCCCAAACAACCTCCAGATAGGAGAGAATCCACTGAGTGATCTGAGTAATCCTGAATATGAATGAAACCCCTTGAACATACCTCTTGAGACAAGAATAACACTTGATCCCCTGTTAAGATATCTTGCCTATGCTATGCAATGCAGATGAATGCACTATGTACATGATGCCAATGCAAATGACTATGCAATTGAAACATAAACCTAGGTTAGAAAAGGTTGGGCAAATTTTGGGGTGCAACACTTATAAGCCATTTAATCAAGATAACGTCGTTTTTTCTCAAGTCATGATCCGAGCTATATGGTTCCACCAACTCTAAGACGTTAGGCCCAATTTGTTAGTTAGACACAATTTGATCCAAGATTGGCATCCAGGTTATTAGTCGAGTTGTTTTAAGACGCATGGATGGAAAGAACTATAAGGTTAAAGGATGAGGTTTCTTGGTGCAGGTCATGGTTTTGATAAAGGGGTTCAAATTCTTTATTTAGGCTGTTGATTGATTTAAGCAATGTCGAATCATGATTAAACTTTATCTTCACGCCAAGAATAAGAGTTTTTTATATAAGACACAATTTTAATTGTCGTTGCAAGTCACGTTTGATTTATTTCTAGAATGCTTCATGATCAACTCAAACCAAGTTTTGTTTCAATATTATTACGAGACTCTTCGAAGCCATGGATAGGCCAAATTTACGGCTACACCATCATATACCACAATTCATGCTCAACGTTCTTTCCATTTTTCAAGTATACTATTTGATACAAACATAAAATTCCAAGAGTTTATTGTGTTATAAACTGATACATAACATTGGTAATAAAGAAGTTCTAGAAATAAAGATGTGTTGTCCTATTCAATTAGGATTCATTACAAAGAGCCAAGCATTGTGTCACCTAGACCCTCCATCGTACAGTACATTCCTTCAGTTAATGAACATAGGCTAAATGTTGTGGCATAGTCCAATTGGTCGAGTCTTGAGCCACTAAAGATATGGTTGAAGGATCACCTGCACCTCAAGAATCTTCTTCTCATCCTTACAAGCATTGATTGATCCTTCAAAAAAACAAAGACAAAATTATAAGCATTAGCAGGGATACTCAAAGGTTTTAAAATTGATAAAGGAGTTTAGATTATGAACTTATTCCTCCAAGGAACTAAACAGAACCAAGTCCACAAGAGAATGCTAATACAGAACTATGGCACAGTGATAATAAAAGAAAAAGTGGAGGGAGAGGGTTTTCGTTTAACAGTGGAACTGAGCCACTCCTACTCCGCTGCGGTTTTCTCTGCAATCTGTTCGTCTCCATCACAGTTCCGATCCCTGCTTCATATCATAAATGATTATGAGATCACAAATTTGTAGTTGAGTGTTGTTGCGGTGGAAATAGGATCACAAACTATTAATGAGTTTGAATCGCAATTCAATTCACAACCGCTCTTTGATTTATCCGAAGGAAAAGGTCAAAAGAGGGAAAACCTATTTTGCATCGTAAACACAATGCGGGGAAAGATCTAGGGTTCGGGGGTTGGTTAAATTTAAGGAAGGTATTAGCACCCTAAACTTCTGTAGTACTCTACAGGAACCTTTTGTTCAAATGTTTACTATTTGCTTTATTTATTTGCTTAAGGTATATGCACAAAGGATTAAAAGTGAGAAAAGAGACCTAAGGGGGTTAATTCTAAGTTTACTCGGCAAGACATCGCATCTTGTGCCTACGTATCCTTACGGGAGTGGAATCAGAGTAATCGTAGTTCCCCTCAATAGGGAGGTTAGAAACTTCTTGACTGTGGTCAAGGTCTCAAGGGGAATAAACGCATCTTAAGGACACGCTTACGTGGAGTGTAGAAACTCCAAATCTCTACGTTGAAATGTTAAGTTGTAATTAGGGTTAAATTAGGGATTCCACGGCGGGAAACCCTAAAATGAGCGCGGGGGCTCTTTGACCTAATGCTAGGGGTAAAATTGTAATTTTGCCTGCGGCGAGGCATTTGTGAAAATTAGGGTTTGTAGTTTGTAGTTTTGAGGATTTGAAATTGAATGTGTGAAGTTTTACGGACTATTGGCGCGGCGGCCAAACAGTTAGACCTAACCTTCGGATGTGTGCAATGTGACAGAAATAATGGTAAACGCGTGAGATAATTGAATCATGCAAACAGAGAGATAATGTCATAATTTAAACCATGCAAGCAGAAATTTAAAGGCAGAATTTAAAGAGCGATTGTTAAGTTCGCGAGGTTACATGAGAGGAGCAGATACAATATGATAATGAAATTTGAATTGAACAATAATAAAATAAAATAAATAACGGTTCTAGTTATTATTTAAAAAAAAAAGATTTTAGTTATTATTTTAAATTTATCTAAAAAAAAGTTTTTCTTAAAAATAATAGGTTTTCATATTAATTTGGAAAAGATGTTAATGTTATTTATTTTAAAAAACAGATTTTTATATTATAACAAGTTTTAATAAATTAATGATAACAATAATAATAATAATGGTAATAATAATGATAATAATGATAATAATAATAATAATAATAAATAATGATAATAATAATAATAATAATAATAATAATAATAATAATAATAATAATAATAATAAAGCAATAATGAATTTTAAATGTGCCAAATAACCCAACAATGTTGCTAACGCAGAAATGCGCTCATCGCAACCAGATCTAAATCGGACGAAACAAAATTTATCGCAAAGAAAAAGAAATTAAGCAAAAAATAGTATTATTGCTCACACAAAAATGCGATCATCGCAACCAGATCGAACTAACACAAATGTCACGCGTCATGCACACAAATGTGCAAACATCGTATCGACATAATTCAATCAAAAATCTTATATATATAAACTCTAACAATTTAAAAATTATATATATATATAAACGTAACAGTAATAGATAAAGAAAAAGAAATAACGGTAATAGATGAAGAAAAAGAAATAACGGTAAAAGATGAAGAAAAAGAAACAACAGTAATATATGAAGGAAAAGAAATAACGGTAAACGATGAAGAAAAAGAAACAATAGTAATGGATGAAGGAAAAGAAATAACGGTAAACGATGAAGAAAAAGAAACAATAGTAATGGATGAAGAAGAAAACTAAATAACGGCAAACGACACTCACTCCTCTTAGGTTTTTTTCATTCTCCCCTTTTTTCCAACAAGGCAACACATGTATATATAGGGAACAAATTAGGGTTAACACCAAATTGTCAATAATGTCCCTAAAACCCATTTTAAAGCCCAAACTAAATAATTAGTTAAGAAAAAATAAAATTTAAATAATTTAAAATAATTAAAATAAACTTAAAATAAAAACTAATCCTATTGATTCCTAAAATCAAAAATATTATAAAAAGAACAAAAAATTTTTTCAATATTTTTTATTTTATGATTTTTTGGATATTTTTATGAATAATTTAGAAAAAAGTGAAAAAAATAATATTTTAAAAAATGATTTAATTAAAATACGAAAATAATAATTAAATAATAATAAAAAACTATTTTTGTTATTTTTTTAATGAAAGATAGAAAAATTTAGAGTAAAAATAATAAAAAACAAAAAAAATGACAAAGGTGAGATTCGAACTCTCAACCTCTCACACTCATAACTCCTTACACATGTCCTCCTGCCAATTGTGCCATTTTTACTTTTTAGAAAAAAAATGCATGCCATATGATATTTACCTGCAAAAAGTCAAACGACTACACAAATTTGTTAGTAATTGATTAAATGCAATAAAAATGCAATGAAATGCGACGACAAATCTTAGGGCAAAATTTGGGGTATTACAGTTGCCCCTATTTAAATAACTTCACCGGGTGATTCGAGTGGCAGAGACTCGAGGAATCATGGTGGAGGGATTTAAATATAGATAACCGAAAATTTTGCCCTTATATGTGGCGATATGCAATGTTATGGACCAAACAAGACTAATGCAGACAATGCCATGAATATGATATGATGTGTATGCTGGAATGATGAGTGCGAAAATGCTGACGAATACGACGACACAGGGACAGACGCTACGAGAAGAACACACTGGGGAAAACGACGCGCTGGGACACAGTACAACACTGGGGAATTCTAAAATAATGGTCAACTGGTACGAACACGAGCAATTGTCTTTTTTTAGAAAAGGAACGAGATTCTCAAATGGAGATGGCACCTATGAGACGGCCTCCACTGGGGAATCTAAAAGTAAAACTGGATCATGTACGACTGCAAGATCGATTACAGAATGCTGGAGCATTGAGCAAAGAATAACATCCAAGCTTCTGAAAACTATCTCTCGTGACAGGATCAAACGGGCCTTTCGGAACTCCGTAGCAAATATACAGGGTAAAAAAAAACCGGCTGTATGCCAAAATAAATGGACTTAAGGTGGTTAGAACATGATCCTAAATGGAGATGGCGCCTATGAGACGGCCTCCACTTGGGAATATCTAACAATAAAACTGGATCTACACGATTGCAAGATCAATTATAGAATGCTGGAGCATTGAGCAAAGAATAACATCCAATCTTCTATAAACTACCCCTCGTGATGGGATCAGACGGACTTTTCGGAAATCCGTATCAAATATACAGGGTAAAGACCGGTTGTATGCCAAAATAAATGGACTTTAATGGGAAATGCCCTGATAAGCTTCTCGAGGGAGAACTGTCACTTATCGTTGGAAGGGACTTACATGCCAACACGGATAAGCACTCAAATAAAGAGGCTGCTGCTTATCTGATATATCAATTTTCTCATATTTAAGGTCGGCGCCTGGAATACAATTCTGATTCTTCTTTTACTGAAGGATAAATGAACTTCTTCGTACTTCAAGATCGTGCTCTCCTGAATATGATTCCGCTCCTTCTTTTACTAAAGGGTAAATGAACTTCCTCATACTTCAAGATCGTGCTCTCCTGAATATGATTCCGCTCCTTCTTTTACTAAAGGGTAAATGAACTTCTTCATACTTCAAGATCGTGCTCTCCTGAATATGATTCCGCTCCTTCTTTTACTAAAGGGTAAATGAACTTCTTCATACTTCAAGATTTGTGCTCTCCTGAATATGATTCCGCTCCTTCTTTTACTAAAGGGTAAATGAACTTCCTCATACTTCAAGATCGTGCTCTCCTGAATATGATTCCGCTCCTTCTTTTACTAAAGGGTAAATGAACTTCTTCATACTTCAAGATCGTGCTCTCCTGAATATGATTCCGCTCAAACCTCCCCATACTTCAAGATCGTGCTCTCCTGAATATGATTTGGTTCAAACCTTCCCATACTTCAAGACGACAGGGAAAATGGAAGCCCAACTGCTCAATGGAGATGGCCATTTGCTGCGAGTCATAACGAAGATAGGATTGGCTTCTCAGGCGAGAGATGTCGCTTATTTTGCAAGAGTAGCAATAATAAGCCTCTCATGTAAGAACTGCTTGTAGAGGTGATAACAGATGATGATAAGCTTCTCTGGCGAGAACTGGTGCTGATCGATGATAAGCTTCTCAGGCGAGAACAGGCGCGTATCGTGTTGTGTAAGGTTGTTATATCGATAGGCTTCTCAGGCGAGAACAGTCGCATACCAATGCTGTAAGATGTAAAGTGTTGTACTGGTAGATTTTCCAGGCATGAGCTGGCGTGTATCTGTAAAGGATTGTTGAAATATAGTGCAAAATAAATGCACATCCGGGTACAGTGATAAACTTCTCGGGCGAGAACAGCCGCGCATCTGTCATGGTATGGTGAAAATCTTTAGATGGTGCAAAATAAATGCACGTCCGGTTGGGCTCGACGACCGACAATACTGAGGTTCAATCTAGGATCGAGCTAGAAAGAAGACTGGTAATCAAGACTCCATCGAGGGAATGAACTCGAAGGGTAAATATCTTATCCTGGTGAGGAAAGATAGCTGAAATAACCGTCATCCACGAGGATCGAGCTCTGTGGGGAAACTGGAAACACATATGTATTTTATGCTTAGGGCTGACAATCTATTTGGAGAGAATGGACAAACCCCAGTTACTCGGCGGTAACGACCAATGATAGAGACACAATGAACTTGTGCATGCTAACGCGTATGTTAATGCATATGTTAATGTGAATGTATGTTAAGGTCTATGTATGTAGTTAAATATGCAGGATGTTATGAAATGAGTATGTAATGAGTATGTAGTGAGTATGTAATGAGTATGTAATGAGATAGGCATGTGATGCTTATGCCCTTGCGTAGGCTGACGAAACAGACTAGAGACGGGACAAGAGATGAAATAAACATCTCGACGGAGATACCCTGCGTTCTCTGCAACCAATACGTCAATCATGGAGGAGAAGGATCAATGGTAGAGCCAAATCTGGTTTTAAAGTTCCGGATTCTCTGGGGGAGAAAGTAATCTGCTTGGGTGCACAGTATCATGTCTTCGCATGGGGAGAAGAAAACCTGAGGGACACTTTCGAGTTACCCAAGAAGAAGTTGTCAGCTTATGGTCTCTCTGGGGACTGCGACGAGGCAATAGTTTAGGAGCCTGTTGCAACACTGAGATTTACTGGGGAATGAAGGCCGCCGTGAGTAAAATCCATCGGGTGCATGAAGAAAAGTTGTGAAACCACATAGCTTTGATCTTGAAGGATCTTGCAGTAGTCGCCATTTGTTTCTTCAAAAAAAAACACGGTGCCCCAGGATACTTGCGTTGTGAGGTATGGTCATCTCAAGAGGATTTTATAGAGAATACTGAGTCCGGTTGCCCCATTGTTCTCAAACTCTTTGAGAGATTTGTCAGGTCTCGACGTAACTGGCACAAATTAATCGTGTTACGACGAAATCTTTGAGAAATAGCTCCTTAAGAGCGTCAGACTCGCGTTGGTAAGCGAACTGGGAAGTTGCCTGCCCCTGTTTAGCAGGATCTTCAAGCTCCACGGGTTATGTCCATATGTAAATCTCTAAGATATCAAGCAAAGTCGTCATGCCTGAAATGCCTATCCTGAGCTTGCCAATGCACACATATATTTGTCTTGAATTTTTGTTTTGAAAAAGATATCGCAATAACTTGTGACCGAAATCACTAGCCAGGATATAAGTTTTAATTATAATGCCAACCTGAATTTTTTCTGAGCATAGCTCGTAGGAGTCAGGAAACGTGATTTTGTCGAGTATGCTTTCAACCGAAGTCCTACTTCAATTAGGTCTTTTAAAGGTTGCATCGTGGCTCGGTTCACGGTTTAAGAAACAAAGGATAAAGGCTCAAAGTTATATTTGTACCCACCCCTTCTTCGTGATGTTCTCCAATCCTAATTCAGTTAATCGGATACGAACGCTCATATCTCAAGTGGATTTGCTATGGTCGAGAACTTATCAAGGTTTTGGACATGGCAGTCACTCACCTATTTTTAATGGCGATTGGTCACACGATTTTGTTCTTTACTAGGGATCATTTATTGTACCCTCTTGTTTTTATTCCCTAACTTTTGCCTGGACAACATCTTTGGATTTGCCTTTGGAGTACAGCGGGATGCCCTAGTTTTGCCTAAGTCTCCTTCATAGGTTTTGACTTAGCGGGCTCTTATTTTTTTGAATATTCTTTTATGCACAAGTCGTGTAAAATCTTGTGAAGGCTCGTGACTGCCCCACTCCTTAGGTAACTGAGGGATAGTCATTGTATTGGACTTCTTAAGATGCTAAGGATAAATTCTCGAAGGTTTGCTCTTCCTTTTTGAGGATCTAAGCGCTCGATCGGTTTAACTGAAAACTACCCTGCCCCAGGTTAGGATGAAGGTTCTTAAAAGAAAGAAAAACTCCTACTTCGAGGCTCAAAGGGTTGACTAGGGATTAACATCCTTATATCTCCAGTGTTTGGGATTTGAAACAATGCCTTACATCATCAGCAGGTTTTGATTGAAAGCATACAACAAGAAATCTGACGTTTTGGGTTCGTCATCCTCCTCCCCATTCTCCATCAGAACAAGAGATCGGGTAAAGTTGGCATTATGATTTATGAAAACGTTTTTTTTGAATAAGTGAAACGAATGGATTTATTCAAGACAAACATATGCGTTGCATTAATTAATCAAAGATAGACAAGTTCGAGCATGCTAAATATGCTTAATCAAAGAGAAATAAATAAACAAATGAACTGTCGGAAAAATTCTTCTAAATGTTTATGAAATCTTGAATTCAACAGTAACGGTTTCCTTTGGCGGAGCCTCAATGGGATGGGACGTATGGTTTATGATCACTGTGAGTCGTCATGGCTTGCCTCAGTTATGCTGGTCACATCTTCAACAGTTTTCAGTCGTTGCTTCAAAATAACTTTCCCAGATTCTCTGTTGATCCCGGTCATATCATCTTGAAGGTTACTGAAATGAAGCGAGCTAGGCCTTTGAATAATTACTGGATTCGGCTGATTTGCTGAGGTAAACACATGCTTTGCAGAATTTAGGCTTGACAAGCGGGGAACCCCGAGAGGAGTCTCGATCTTCGGCTGAGCATCGCCAAAAGACAACTTCTTCGTTTCTAGCAAATTTCTGACAAAGTTCTTAAGAGCGTAGCAATTCTCTAGATCATGGCCGGGCGCACCCTCATGAAATAAACAATGAGCGGCAGCATTGTAACCTGCAGGTAACGGATTAGGCGGAGGACCCAAAGCACGGGTGGTAATCAGACCTTGTTGTACCAAGTGGAGGTATAACTCAGTGAAAGTTATCGGAATTGGAGGACAAGGCTTATACTGCCTCTTACGGGGATAAGGAACCTGATCCTGTGATTGTTGATGAACAGAAGCGTTGGGCACTCGTTGACTGTTGACAGGACCTCGCATGAGCGGATAACCGGAAGGTTGTTGACGGATCGGTGCTTGATATACCGGAGCTGACTGCACAGGCTGGTATGTAGGAAACTGCTGGTCGAAAGGAGGTGCAATAGTAGCTACATAGGGTTGTTGGACATATGGAAACGGATGCCCTTGAACATAACTCTGCTGATGTTGCCCAGGCTGAGAAGTAGCCGTTTTGCGGTTCCTCGAACGTGCAGGTCCTTTACCATGGTCGGAGTTAGGGGTTTTGCACTTTGGAGGGGTAGCTCGTCGAACTGGTCGAGCACTAGGATGCACCAAACCGGATTGAAGACCGTGAGGAGGTACATTCTCGACAGTAACAGCTGGTTGAGATTCCATAACGGTATTAGTAGTCTCAGAAACAACAGTAGACTGAGCATCCACCTTCACACTAAGAGCTCGTAACATCTCCACAATCTGCCCTACACTTCCTCGAAGATCTTCGAGTTCATGGCTGACACGGTTGATCTCTTGGTTTTGATCTTCCATCCTTTCGAAGGGTCGTATTGATGCAGAGAACTTAGGGTGACAAAACTGGAAGGTGAGAGAACCGAACATGAGAAAACGGAAGACACATGCAATGCAAAAGTATGATGCTAAAATGTGAATGCAAATGAAGATTTCATGGAATTCAGATATTTACGAATATTGCGGAATACCAAGGAAACTTTTAATTTATTGAAGACAAATTACAAATAATATTCTTGCAACCAAAACAAGCTAAATAAAAGCCTAGAAAATCCTAGAGAAGCATCTTCCACAACTTCAGTGAGCAGACGGAGATCCGGAGGAAAATAAATACTCGTAGAGCCTTCTCTTCTTGTAGGATTGTATCTCATCATTCTTCGACTGAATCTGCTTTTGAAGTTCTTCATACTCGCTGACCATCACATGGTATTTGTTCTTCCATGATTCTGTTTCGCGTTGTGATCTCTTCAAAGTGATCTTCAAAGCCTCAGCTTCAGTCATGAAATACTGGACAGGTTCTTCTCCTTGAGGTAAAGGATCTTGGCGAGAGTAGGGCATCTTCAACTCAATAGCTCTTCCTCGAACCCATTGAAGGTATGGTTCCATAGACACACAATTAGGTCTGCCCAAACTTTTTTTGTCTTTCCTATGCAGATGATTCCAAGAGGATAGGATCTGATCTTGAAGCTTTTTGTCGTCTTTGAAAAAGATTTTCTCCACATGAATACCTTTAGGTGGTTCCTTCAAGGGGTATCCCAACTGTCGGCGAGCTAAGACTGGATTGTAGCTAATTCCTCCATTGAAACTGAGCAAAGGCACATTGTTGAAGTTTCCACAACTATCAATGATCGATATCCCATCGTACATGCGATTATACCAATCAATATCAGAGTGAGTTAAAGCCATGACTTTTTGCGACCAACGTTCTTGATTAGATCTCCAGAACGGACCGGACTTGGGTAAGTGAGAAATAAACCACTTGTATAGTAATGGCACACAACATGTAATCATTCCTCCACCATGAAAGTTTCGAAGATGTACTGAATGATAAGTATTACCCAATAGTGTTGGAACTGGATTTCTCCTCATGAAGGTCTTGATTGCATTAAGGTCCACAAACCCTTCAAAACTAGGAAAAAGCAGCAACCCATAAATAAGCAAGGCAAATATTGTCTCAAAGGCAAACATGTCTTTATGATCGGCATAAAATTGGGCTTTCTTAATTAGGAAGTCCCTGAGAAAACCGGAGGTCCCCCCTTTAGTGATCATATTGTTTTTGACATCGGATATCTTCAGACAAATGGCTTTAGCAATATCTCGTTCTTTAGGGTCTTCCTCCAAGAAAGGGAATGAAGACTTATCCAAGATAGGTAATCCCACCAACTGAGAGTACTCTTCTAAGGTAGGTAAAAGCTGATAATCTGGAAAGGTGAAGCAGTGATAATCTGGATCATAAAACTGTAGCAAAGTCACAAGAAGTCCTTCGTTTACTTGAACCTTCAACAAAGACAATAGCCTTCCATATCTGTCTTGGAACTTTTCTTGATCTTGAACCAAACCTCTTAGCTTCTCTAGGACTCCCAAATTAAAACCTCTAAAAGTAAATTTCAAAGTATGCCTTCTAGAGTGATCCATGGTATCCTACAATGTTCATAAATAGAGTTTGAATTCCATGAAATCTTAATGCGATATGATGTTTTATGAATGCAATGATGAAAACACACAAAGTCCTAGGTTAAGGGTATGTGAGCGGAGTTAAGGTCTACCCATCCCCAAAAGGAGTGTACTATGGGTTAGTTGTACCTGCAGAACAAGGTTCTAAAAAGTGCCCAAAGTCATCAGCCCATCTTTCGGATATTATCAACCTTCTGATTGACTCGGGGGTTAATAATATTCTCAAGAGAACCTCTTTTGAGTGTAGTATCGCGTAGAAACCATTGTAGGATTACTCCCACATAGCTCCCGCACTACGTCCTAAATAAGGCCAAGGTGGTGTTAAGGTACTATGGTCCTCAATATCACAGACTCCAATCGACCATGGAAAAAGTTTTCGCGATTACTCGTTCAACCGAACCATTTTCGAAAAGGTCTCAACTGAGCGGTGATTTTCGAATCAGCTTGGTCGGGATTCAACTCCCTATAAGCCTCATCGAATATATCCCCATCCTATAATAATGTCACTAGTCCGGGCGTAGGACTTATCTCACAACACAAGGAACAATCCTCCAGTCAGAGCACAAATATATACATGTAAATGAATAACACGGATAGTAATAAATATGAACAAGTTAGGGATAACCCTCAAAAGTTTAGAAGCGTCCCCAGTGAAGTCGCCATTTTCTGTTGCGGTGGAAATAGGATCACAAACTATTAATGAGTTTGAATCGCAATTCAATTCACAACCGCTCTTTGATTTATCCGAAGGAAAAGGTCAAAAGAGGGAAAACCTATTTTGCATCGTAAACACAATGCGGGGAAAGATCTAGGGTTCGGGGGTTGGTTAAATTTAGGGAAGGTATTAGCACCCTAAACTTCTGTAGTACTCTACAGGAACCTTTTGTTCAAATGTTTACTATTTGCTTTATTTATTTGCTTAAGGTATATGCACAAAGGATTAAAAGTGAGAAAAGAGACCTAAGGGGGTTAATTCTAAGTTTACTCGGCAAGACATCGCATCTTGTGCCTACGTATCCTTACGGGAGTGGAATCAGAGTAATCGTAGTTCCCCTCAATAGGGAGGTTAGAAACTTCTTGACTGTGGTCAAGGTCTCAAGGGGAATAAACGCATCTTAAGGACACGCTTACGTGGAGTGTAGAAACTCCAAATCTCTACGTTGAAATGTTAAGTTGTAATTAGGGTTAAATTAGGGATTCCACGGCGGGAAACCCTAAAATGAGCGCGGCGGCTCTTTGACCTAATGCTAGGGGTAAAATTGTAATTTTTCCTGCGGCGAGACATTTGTGAAAATTAGGGTTTGTAGGTTGTAGTTTTGAGGATTTGAAATTGAATGTGTGAAGTTTTACGGACTATTGGCGCGGCGGCCAAACAGTTAGATCTAACCTTCGGATGTGTGCAATGTGACAGAAATAATGGTAAACGCGTGAGATAATTGAATCATGCAAACAGAGAGATAATGTCATAATTTAAACCATGCAAGCAGAAATTTAAAGGCAGAATTTAAAGAGCGATTGTTAAGTTCGCGAGGTTACATGAGAGGAGCAGATACAATATGATAATGAAATTTGAATTGAACAATAATAAAATAAAATAAATAACGGTTCTAGTTATTATTTTAAAAAAAAAGATTTTAGTTATTATTTTAAATTTATCTAAAAAAAAGTTTTTCTTAAAAATAATAGGTTTTCATATTAATTTGGAAAAGATGTTAATGTTATTTATTTTAAAAAACAGATTTTTATATTATAACAAGTTTTAATAAATTAATGATAACAATAATAATAATAATGGTAATAATAATGATAATAATGATAATAATAATAAATAATGATAATAATAATAATAATAATAATAATAATAATAATAAAGCAATAATGAATTTTAAATGTGCCAAATAACCCAACAATGTTGCTAACGCAGAAATGCGCTCATCGCAACCAGATCTAAATCGGACGAAACAAAATTTATCGCAAAGAAAAAGAAATTAAGCAAAAAATAGTATTATTGCTCACACAAAAATGCGATCATCGCAACCAGATCAAACTAACACAAATGTCACGCGTCATGCACACAAATGTGCAAACATCGTATCGACATAATTCGATCAAAAATCTTATATATATAAACTCTAACAATTTAAAAATTATATATATATATAAACGTAACAGTAATAGATAAAGAAAAAGAAATAACGGTAATAGATGAAGAAAAAGAAATAACGGTAAAAGATGAAGAAAAAGAAACAACAGTAATAGATGAAGGAAAAGAAATAACGGTAAACGATGAAGAAAAAGAAACAATAGTAATGGATGAAGGAAAAGAAATAACGGTAAACGATGAAGAAAAAGAAACAATAGTAATGGATGAAGAAGAAAACTAAATAACGGCAAACGGCACTCACTCCTCTTAGGTTTTTTTCATTCTCCCCTTTTTTCCAACAAGGCAACACATGTATATATAGGGAACAAATTAGGGTTAACACCAAATTGTCAATAATGTCCCTAAAGCCCATTTTAAAGCCCAAACTAAATAATTAGTTAAGAAAAAATAAAATTTAAATAATTTAAAATAATTAAAATAAACTTAAAATAAAAACTAATCCTATTGATTCCTAAAATCAAAAATATTATAAAAAGAATAAAAATTTTTTTCAATATTTTTTATTTTATGATTTTTTGGATATTTTTATGAATAATTTAGAAAAAAGTGAAAAAAATAATATTTTAAAAAATGATTTAATTAAAATACGAAAATAATAATTAAATAATAATAAAAAACTATTTTTGTTATTTTTTTAATGAAAGATAGAAAAATTTAGAGTAAAAATAATAAAAAACAAAAAAAATGACAAAGGTGAGATTCGAACTCTCAACCTCTCACACTCATAACTCCTTACACATGTCCTCCTGCCAATTGTGCCATTTTTACTTTTTAGAAAAAAAATGCATGCCATATGATATTTACCTGCAAAAAGTCAAACGACTACACAAATTTGTTAGTAATTGATTAAATGCAATAAAAATGCAATGAAATGCGACTACAAATCTTAGGGCAAAATTTGGGTATTACAAGTGTGTTGCTGATATTGTCTTGGAGTTACAAGGATAAGACAAATACTTAAAATCTATGATAAAGCTCCTTGACGGGATCGTGCCATTTCATGTTCTCCATATTAGGCTGCCCCAAAGTCTTCATCAGTATCTTCGCTTCCGTTCCAAGACAACCATAGTCACATGCTTTCACGCTTGTCCCTAGCCTTCATCAAGTTCTTCGAATTATTCATGAAGTCTCCATCATCCCGTCATGCACAATAAAAGAAGAAAAGACGTTAGCATGGCGAAGGGCAAACCAAAACAAATCAGGATTGATTTACCGAACAAGTTACAAGAGGCATTATCTTAGGAATTCATCTGTACAATTCAATATCAAATGTAACAGAACAGGCTAGGATGAATGTGACTAAGCCAGACCTAGCTATTGCGAGAGTTTTACTCACCATGATCGCATTGATTTTGTTGATGAACTAATCGAATCCTTTGCGTCGAAGTCTCATTTTCGTGCTCATCAAGCTGTGAGTAAAAGTCACTTGTTGTTGTATTTCACAAATTCATATCTTCAGCTCGCGTCCCTTGGTTCGAGAATGTCGTTTACATGAAAAAGAAGTAGGTGTTAGCATACCAAAAAGTGACGCTGTGAAGGATGAATTCACATGAAATAAGAGCTATAAAACACAACAACACATAATAGGCCATATGAATGTATAATGAAAACAAGGTGTTGTTCAATACCGTTAGACCTGCAAAATTGATCTTTCCAATTCATCTGTCATAGGTTCCATTCCAAGTCTTTAATCACATCAAGCTGCTCCATCCCATTCCAATGTCCTTAGTTGGTGCTCTCACAAATGTACATGGAAATAAGATGAACAGACCATTAGTACAAGTGGGACCATAGTTTTCAGATGGCACAAACTAACAAAAAAAGCAAACTCAGAACATGGCAGCAAGTATAGCAAGACAGATTCACGAAAATAGGAAAACATTACTTGGAATCAAAAAGGGCATGGCAGACATCCCAAAACCAAAGATGCTTCAACCAGTTTGTAAATCAAAACTCTAATTGAATTTTATATATAGATATTTATATATACTCTATGTTTTCGTTCTGAAGAGAGGCGGACAAGAGAAGAAAAAACCCCAGAAATTTTCTTACCCAGAAATTCATGCTTTTGCGCTTCAAGTCCTTGAGCCATAGATCGAGACACTGAAGAAACAAGGAGAAGGATTAAAAGACATTTATGAAAAGGAACCAGTAGGAGGAGAAGATCGAAAGTGTACCTTCATCGAAAAAGCATCCAGTTGGAGTCGCTCCGATTCAGGTATTTCTCCTCTCTTTTTGAACTATTTGCTGCTTGATCTGAACTCCTTGTATGATTCGCTTATTTTCCCCTTTCGATTTGAGTTTGTTTCCGCCATTTATGTTAGGTTTAGGGTTTTCGATTAGAAGTTTTGAGGGCGAGTTAGAGGAAACCGAGTTCGGATTTGGACTCAGGGTGTGTTTCCATGTGAGGTTGAACGTTTGATTTGGTGTTTGGCCGGAGAAGAGGGGCGGCGCTGCCGACAACCACCGTCTTCTCCGGCAGGTTAGGTCCGGTGAGGTGGCTTTCAGAGAGAGTTTTTTTTAGAGAAAGAGAAAGGTTGTGAGGCGAGTAGAGAGAGAAAGAGGTATTGAGAATGAGGGTCAAAAGAGTTAAGCGAGACATCTATCTTTTATCTCTCTGGTTTCTCAATGGTGGAATTGGTGGTTTGCTGACACATGGCATCCCGTTGACAGGTGTCAACGGAGGAGGGGTTTCCTCTGTAATCATCCTACGTGAGCGTCTTCATGCGTCTTACCGTGTACTCGCGTGCTTGGCCTTCAGATCTAGAGTCAGAGTTGACTCTATGAGATCAGGCGGTCAGCTAGCAGTTTGACTGAGGGTTCACTGTGAACCCTCCATCCGGTAGACTCTTCTGCGTGGGCCAGCTGTCCTTGGGCCTGAGAGTTTTTATTCACACCCCCTTTTGATTCCTTTATTCTGACTCATTTGTTTTTATTTCTACTAACTTTTTATTATTAGTTTTAATATTTTCAAAACAAAAACTTCAAAATAACTTTATTATTATTAATTTAATTAATTTCATTAAAAAATTTCATTTAATAATAAGTAATTTACTTAGTAATTAATATTATCAAATAATTGATTTTAATTTGATTAATTATTTCAAATTAGCTTTTTCTTTTAATTCTAAGACAACATAAAGATACTCAATTTTATTTTAAAATTCTATTCTAATTTTAATTAATAATTATCTTAATGATTTGTTTTTCTTTAATTCCAAAATAATCTAAAAAATCAATTTAATTTCTTTTCTCTTACTAATCTTAGATAATTAGGATATTAATTAAGTTAACATGCCTTGATTAACCTATCCCTCATTTTATTTAATTTATGACCTTTTGTGTGATGTTTGTGCATGCTTTATTATTAAATTTCAATTATATTTATGTTGTGCACATTTTCAAAACCGATTATAAAAAACTAATATCTTGACTTAATGTCAAGCCCATTTTCAAACCCCATTGTAAGCCGATTGTTTTTACGATCGCCATCGACCTTATAGCCTCCTCTTGGGCTTCGTACAACGATATTTTGCCACAAATTTCCCATATAAAATTAAAATCTAATTCTTTTCCAAACTTGATCCAACATCAAGTATCTTCAAACAAATGTAATTAATCATCAACTTTCATTAGTACTTAATCATATCAAATCCTTCTATCCTTGTAAGTCGAGTGCTTTGGCCTCGCCATCAACCTTATCCTATACCCATAGGACCTCCTATCCATTAGTTCAATCATGCTCGTTCCAACACGCAAATTTCAAACCTTGATTCATATCAAACAATTTTCTTTAAGTCAAACTAAAATACTTAATAACTATTTAAACACAATTTCAATATTAGATGAAAAAGAGAGAGTCCCAAGTCTTTGGTTCTCTCTCCCAATTGTTTGGGTCAGAGGAGTCTTTCTTAAGCCCGAGAAATTGTCTTCTAAAAAACCTTCTAAAAACGATAAATTTATTCGAGTCTATTTTTCTAAACACTTAGGATGAAAAAGAAAGTGTTCCAAGTCTTTGGCTCGCTTTCCCGATTACTTAAGGTCCAAGAAGTCTTTCTTGAGCTTCGAGTAATTGTCATCCGATTAATACACTTTAATCATATTAAATATCTTTTATAATATTAGATGAGAAAAGGAGAGAGTTCCAAGTCTTTGGTTCACTCTTCTGATTATTTGAGGTCCGAGAAGTCTTTCTTAAGCTTCGAGTAATCCTCACCTGTTAAAATACCTTAATCATATCCTATCTTTCAAACACCACTCAAACAATTCCTTTTGCGATGAAAAAAAAGTGTTCCAAGTCTTTGGTTCACTTTCCCGATTACTTGGGTCCGAGAAGTCTTTCTTCAGCTTCAAGTAATCGTCATCCGTTCAATTTATTCAAACCCTACTCAATTCTATCCTTTCGCATTTGAGGTTAAAAAGGAGAGAGCTCCAAGTCTTTGGTTCACTCTCCCGATTACTTGGGTCCGAGAAGTCTTTCTTAAGCTTCAAGTAATCGTCACTTCTAGTTAAATATCCCAATACTTACAAACACTATTCCTCGCCCTCGCGCGACCTACCGCTCAAATAATTCTTTTACCAAGAACATTGTTTAGTCCCTTCTTCCGCGCATAACAAACTTGTGCTTTAGCCTCCCCTAGCGAGCAAACAAGCTAACGTTTAGCAGTTAGAATGTGACCCAAATTCTCGTTCATTCCAAACACAAACCTTTTAGCAAACCGTAGGCCGAACTACGACTGCTCTGATTTCTCATTTATCAATGAGAATACGTAGGCATAAGATTGCGATGATCTTGGCAAGCACAATTCCTAAACCTTTACCCGTAGTCCCACGAACTACGAATGCTCTGATTTTCCACTTCTTACAAGTGAAGATACGTAGGCACAAGGGCCCCAATCCTTGGCGAGCACCTATCTTAATAATCACCCATTTTCCTATTAGAAAGCAATCCCTTTAGAAGATACACGAACATAGTTAACTTTCTCTCGCGAATCAAATCAAGAGGTTCCCGTTGAGTACAACGGACGTAGAGGGTGCTAATACCTTCCCTCTATGTAATCGACTCCCGAACCTAGAATATTGGTTGCGATGACCATGTTCTTATCCCTTTAAAGGTTTTATCGATATTTTCATATTCCTCCCTTGGAATGAATAAAGTTCGGTGGCAACTCTGTTTCGAACAGTATTTTCCGCGTCCATCGCGAGGATCGTATTTTTTGAGGTACGACAGATGGCGACTCTGCTGGGGAAACTGCATAGCCCTATGCTAGAGAGAGTCAAGCATAACTTGACTCGATTCGCAAGAGTTGGATCCGCTTGTTTGTGAAGTTTCTTTTATTTGTTTGCTTGTCTTATTTATTTGCTATTTACCTGCTTGCTTTTATATATCTTATTATTGTTGCTTGTGACACTATTGGGGTTCTCTGATTTTGGGAATTTTGTGAGATGGCTCTACACCCGAGTCCGAGAAAAAAATATAGGATTAGAATGGTAGTTGTGTAGTGGAATCCCACGAGGAGTCTTTCTCGTTGGGAGGAAGCGAAAGCCCCGCTTAGAGTTGATTCCCTAAGGATGTTATTGTCATGGTGAGTCTTTGCCATGGCAGTAGTATTTTTGAGGTTGAATCTATAACTCTAAGGACCGTTTACCCTTTTTCCATGGTGGTTGGTAGTAGTAACTCGTGAGGATCAGTCCTTTATGGGTTGATGCGAACGCCCCAATCAGATGAGATCCCTTGAACGTATCGTTATTTTGACAATGAAATTTTCAACCTCGATCTATGACTCTGAGGTCCCTTTAAGAAACCTTGGACTCGTTGGTTGTGTAGTAGAGGCTCACGAGGAGTCTTTCTCGTGGGACGATACGAAAACCTCACCTAGAAGAGACTCTTTCATAAGTGTTATTGTTGGATGAATCTTCACCTTAGCAATAATATTTTTGAAGGACCTATGACTCTAGGCACTTACCCGTATAGAACTTACCCATGGAATTTCAGGAATCAGAGAACTTTTAACTTCAGATTTGTTTTGGTTACTTCCGTCCTTGCATCTACATCATACTCATACCATAACATTTACATTTTGATTTTCAGGGAATTTAATAATTATATTGTCAACATACAGGAATTATGGAAAGCAACGTCAGGTGCCCACTTCCTTACAACTTCAAGAGACCGAAATTGGAAGACTTGCGCGGTTTGGTTTCTCGTATCCCTGTTGTATTCAGAATTAACTTTACGAAGGATTATGGCAGGATTATTCGCCTGTTAATGCAAGATGTGGATTCTAAGGCACTTATCACTTTGGCTCAGTTCTATGATTCTCCTTTAAGGTGTTTCACGTTTCAAGATTTTCATCTAGCACCAACATTGAAAGAATTTGAGAAACTAGTGGGTATTCCTATGAAGGATAAGTTGCCATTTGTAGGAGTGAAAGAAGATTTGGAAGACAAAGTAATTGCTGATGCGCTTCACATGCATAAGAGGGACATCACTGATAATTGGAAGGCTAAAGGTGGAGTTAAAGGACTTCCTCTCAAGTTCCTTATAAACAAAGCTGATGCACTTATTAAGGCCCAAAGTTGGGATGCTTGCTATGCAGTGGTGGCTTTAGCTATTTATGGAATCATTTTATTCCCTAACATAGATGATTTTGTAGACGTGACGGCTATTCATGTTTTCATAACCAAAAATCCTGTGCCAACCCTTCTGGCTGATGTCTTCAATTACTTGAGTTGGAGGAGTGAAAGGAAAGGTGGCTCCATTGTTTGTTGCGCCCCTCTCTTGTACCAGTGGTTGCATTTGCACATGCCTACTAAAGGACCATTTGTCGATCGAGCTGATGATAGTTGGGCTCAAAGAATGGTGTCGCTTAGATCTGCTGACCTCTCTTGGTATTCACAAGACTTTGAGGAAGTTATCACTAGTTGTGGTGAGTTTCCTAATATCCCGCTAATAGGAACTCGAGGCTGTATTAATTCTAATCTGATGTTATCAGTTAGGCAGCTTGGGTACCCTATGGTAGCACCTCCTGAGAAAAATGACCTTGAAACCTTCTTGATGCATGACTTAGGGTCTGAGAACCCTGATTTATTCAGAAAGATTACAAGAGCTTGGAAGACCATTAAGAAGAAAGGAAGAAATGAATTGGGAAGAAGAAATGGTATAACTAAAGAGCCTTACTTTGTATGGGTTAGGGAGAGGGCCAATGAGGTCAAGATGCCTTTTAAAGAAAAGGTATATGAGCCTGTGCCTGAACCTAAACCTACTCATATTCCAGTAGAAGAAGCTGAAGACCTCAAAGCTACCACAGCCAAATTGTTGAAAGAGAATGAGAACCTTGAGGTGAGACTTCAAGAAGTCACCAGAGAGAAAAATGATATGAAGTGGGAGCTCCAGCGCAAGAACACCCAGTTAGAGGCAGTAGGGAAGAAAGCCGATGAAGAAGAGCATCGAAAGAAAAAGGTTAAGGTATGTCTTGATCAGTCCGATAGCAAGGTGAGGGGCTGAAAGAAGAACTAGACATGGTTAGGAGGAAATGTGTTTAAAATGAAGATTGCTGGCTTGCGGCTACCAAAAGAAACAAGACAATCCGAGAGGAGATGGGAGCAGAAATCCATAAGCTGGACACTGCTTTACGCCAGTCAAGAGCTGCTGAAATAGAGGAACGCGGGCTCAAAGAAGGGGCTTTAAGGGTTGCTCAGGTTAAGCCTGCTGATTGGAACAAGGTGTGCATAGAGTTAAACTCTGTCAAGAACTATGCAGCTGACTTGAAGTAGCAAATAAAAGATGTCCTAGCAGATAAAGCCATATGGTCTGCTGCAAGAGAGAAAACGGCTAGTGATTTTAAGGGATATGAGAGGTCTATCCATATACTAATAGCTGACCGAGACATGTATCGCAAAAAACTTAACGGTCTAATCGAGTTCTGCAACTGGTTGACCAACATTTCTTTACCTAGCTTGTGTTTCATTTCATTCACATTAGCATTATCATTTGCATTTCATTGACATGTATGCAGGAGATCAAGAGGTATGAGTACCAATCAAGAGATACACAAGACTATGAAGCTATCCAAGAAGGTTATTCAAGTGTTCAAGGGTTGATATCCTTGTCAGAGAAGTTAGAAGATCCTCAGAGAGAATGGTTGAAACCAAGGTTGTGTGCCTCCTAACTTGAGAGTTGTGGGAAGACCTCAGATGACTCTGAAGCCAAGAATGTGGACTTGAAGCCTTGAGTGAGCTTGTGAGATGTCTTGAAAGCCATCATGAAGCCTAGATAGGTCATTGTGCAAGATTAAGAAGCCTCAGCCATGAGTGGTGTAATTAGGGTTTGACTGGGTCAGCCCTAGGTCAACTGATGATTTGGATAAGGTTGAGACCTAATTCAAAGGCCATGTGATAATGGATTGACACAATGAGATTTTATAAGGATGATTCCAAGGTCAACTCATCATGATTGAAGAGTTTGAGAAGTTTCAAGCTAGGGTTTCTAAGGCTTGACAGTGTAAAATCCCCTAGTTTGACCCCTATCTTCAAGGCAGTTTAGCTCAAGATTTGATTGTCATCTCATCTTACCCCCAACATGAATGTTGTAGAGCTTGTTCTTAGCTTTAATTTGAGTACTATAAGTTCTTGATAGGATTTGTAGAACTCAAGTTGTGACTTTGACAAGTTACAGGTCATCTGAGGTATGTGAATCTGGGACCTTGAAAGTTACCCAACTTGCACCAAACTTTTGCCCAAGAAGGATGCTTCCTATGAACTTTTGGTCAACATGAATGTTGTTCCTTATCTTATTATCTTTCTAGAGAGTACTATAAGTCCTTGATAGGATTTGTAGAACTCATGTTATGGCTTTGACAAGTCAAGGGCATTTTGGTCATTTGGAGATTACATGTCATTTCAAGTATAAAGCCATAACTCCTATTTCCAAGCTTCAAATGGAAAAAGGTTCAACATCAAACTTGTTCAAAATGATGTTTTAAGGCTGGTGATGAGGTCATGAGATGTTGGAAAGGCTTGTAGCTCAAAGTTGCAAAAATGACCTAAAATAAGGGCATAAGTTAAATAAACCAAAGTTGGAAATTGATATTTTCAACCTACACATCCAAACCATGGCATGTAATATATCATTTTGACTCTAGAAAACATTTTAAGAACATTGGTTTAGCCACATTTTTTATTTGAGGTCTAAATTATGGACTTGCTTTGAAAAGCACTTGCTTGCATATTAAGTAACATGTGCATAACTTAGAATCAAGGCATAACCAAGGGCTTTTGCAAGCTAAACTCTTCCAAAATGTCACTAGGGGAGAAATTGAAAGAGATTGGGATGGTTTTCAAGCTGCAAACAGAATTGGGCATAGCATGAGATGTGTTTGAAAATCTCATGACATGAGAAGTGGAAACTCTCATTAGAAGGATCTAGAGGGTTCTAGATCATCCAAACTTCATCTATATATTGAGCAGAGAGGATCCATTGAAGAGGTTGGTGATCATTGAAGGAGAGAGCATAGTTTGAGATTGAAATTTCATAGCTTGCAAGTGCAATCGGTTTCACCAAATTCTCCATTTTCCTTCCATTTTCTTGATTGATACTTCTTCCATGGATGTCAAGGAGTGAATCCAGATCATTTTCAAGAAGATTTGGTGGCTAAATCGTGTATGAGCAAGTGATTTTCAGCACCTGCAACTCACCATCGGGTTTCAAGATTCAAGCACTTTCAACTGGCTCTTTTGCATACAGAAGCAAGAAGAAGGTTCATTGATCGTGTCTGCAAGATTGTAGAGCTTGAATTGGAGGTTTCGTGCATCTGTTCATCCAAGATTTCCAGGTTGGTAACTTTCTTCCTCTAGCACGATTTAGGTAGAATTAAGGAGAATTAAGGTGTTAGATTTATTGTAGAATGGTGTAGGATGGATTTCAGATAAGTAATTGGAGAATTAGAGACAAAATAGGGGAATTACCATTTTCGGTTGAGGTTTGGATATGATGAATCTTGAGGTTTCAGAAGAAGCTAAGGGTATGGTTGAATTCGTGGCAAGATTTGGGATGAGTTTCATGTTTTGACCATTTGCAATAGAGGCTCCTAGAGAGAACTAGGGTTGAAGGTGATGACCGGAGCTCCACCGGTGGTGGCCGGAGCTGGGCGCGAAGTTCAGATGTTTGAAAGGTTGAAGATGATGTTTGCACCATTGGATGAGGGTTTGACTTGGACTGGGAGCTTGATACAATGGCCACGTTCTAAAGTTCAGTTGTGAAGGATCTGAGTAAGTGAAACGATGCGTTTCACTTACTAGCTGGTTTTGGGCTTAGTGAACTAGGCGCTATCCACACCCCCCTGATGGCCCAACCCATTGTTTAAACTGATTCTGATTTCTATTTACACCGCGCGTTTATTATTTTAATTGGATTTTCTTTCATTTTTTCATTTTTTCATTTTGTTCATGGTTCTTGAAAAATTCATAATAAATTGAAAATTTATCCAATTAAACCTATTCTTTTTGCATTCTACTCATTTCATGTAATTTCTGATTTAATGGGAATTTTACATTTTAATTGATATTAAAATGATTATGTTTGATGCATAATTTTGTGGAATTTTGTGTGAATTGGTGATGATTTTGAGCCTAATTTTGTGTGTGTGATTAGGTTAGACATATATGATCCCATAGTATTTTTCTCACATTTTTGTGATGAAAATAGGTGTGCTTTCTAGATTGACATTTAGGTGCTTCCTTTTTAGGGTTTAGGTTTGATACCTTAGAATGTAGGATTTAGTTCTAGGTCTAATTTGATGGTTTGATCTATGAAATTAATGTGGTAGAGTCATGATTGACCTAGGTTCCCATAGTAATTTTTGTAGGATTTTACAATTGATTTTAGTATTTTAGTTAGGACTAACTTTAGTACTAGGTTTTAGGTGATCCTAACTTACTAATTCAACTAGTTTAACTTCCTTAGTCCCCTTAGATTAGGGTTTATGCTTGGTTTGCCTTTGGTTGAGATTGAAGACAAGTTGAAGACAAGGTGAGGATGCTTGAAGTTACTTGAAGTTGCTTGGAGCTTTGGATTTGCTTGTGCCTGAAGGTGTCTGATGAAAGATTAGGAGATAGGACATAGGGAGAGCCTTGTAGTTAGAATGATTTCTCTCACAAACATGGAAAGCATCTTGTGCTTCCATTCCTCCCAATGAATAAAAGTCCTTCTCAGATATTCACATCCCTCCTTTGGAAGGATGAGTGGCTTTATCTGGGAAGTAGAACTTTGAGGGAACCAGTCTCTCATAATGATGAACCCTTACAGGCTTCCTTTGGTTGTCAGTAAGCTGTTTATCATTTCCACTCATTCTGTTAAATCAATTGTCTTCTGGTTTGAGTATCTTGAAAGATGTTGGACTTGAGTTTGAAGATGAGGACTTCACTGGAAAGTATGGAAGAGGATGATTCCTTTAGCATTGCCCTTGCAGCTGAAGCTTGAAGAGCAAGAAGAGCAAGTTGATACTTGAGGATCCCATGGAGATTGAAGGAAGAGCTGAGGCTTGAGAAAGAATTGAAGGGTGAAGTTGACACTTCCAGATGATTGAAGATTACTCTGAGAAGCTGAGGCTTGTAGATGAAGAAGACCAAGTTGAGACTGGTGCATCACAGAGAGCTGAAGCTTGAAGACTAAGTTGATACTTATGAAGAGGGTTCAATTGAGATTGAGTGTAGAGCTGAAGCTTGAGGAATAAAAGATAAGTTGATACTTACATTAAGGCACTGAGAATCTGAAGGAATCAAGTTGATACTTGTAGTTAAGAGTGAAGCCTGAAGGCAGAATTGACTGTGGAGCTGAGGCTTGAAAGATGAGTTGACACTTACACTGATGCATTGGAAGCCTGAAGGTGGAATTGACTGAGGAGTTGAAGCTTGGAGAAGTGAAGATAAATTGAATCCTATGTTGATGGGTTGAAACCTGGAAAAGCAAGTTGACACTTGCCAGTGAAGTTGATACTTGGCATGAAGGATGGTTGAAGTCTGAAGACTGAATTGCTGTTAGAAGAGCTGAAGCTTGGATTTGAGAGAATTGTTGATCTGCTTTCTTGTCTGTTTTTCTGTGCTGATGTGCCTTGTTTGACTTGTTTGATGCATTAGAATAAGTTCATATCTAGACTGACTTTAATCCAGGAGCATGATTGCACTAGAGGTTGGGTTGCTCCCTCTGCTTGTATTATTACTATATGGCTTTGCTTGCGGGTATTCGGTAGAGCCCAACTCCCTTGCCCATGTGGTTTGTTATTTGCTTGATAGCATTTTATTTTATTTTATCTGTATGATTACAGTCTCCTGTATTTTACTTGATAGCATATTGTTATTTTTGCTGTATGATTACAGTTATTCATATCTGGCTTGAGGTTGAGATGAGCTTGTGGAGGCTGCTGCCCCACACACATTTCCTCCCTCACTTGCATTGCATGCATTTTATTGTATGTCTGTTTATTGTTTAAGCTGATGCTTTATCTGTTTCTGTTTATCCTTGATAGGATCCCTTAGGACTCTCACTCCCTTTGATAAGGAAGTGATGATAGAACTTTAGGTTGAAACCTATGCATGATAACTTCTAGGAGTTCCCTGTTTCAAACTCCAACTATAGGATGAATCCTTGGCATGACAACAGTAGGACTTGATAGTATCCCGTAGTTGAGCCTGTTCTCTCTTCTCATCTCAAACAGCTTAAGATACAGTAATCATGAATGATTTCTTTAGTACGTTACGAGCCTTAAGCTATCTGAGAGAGGATTGTTGGAGAGTTTCTTTTCAATAGTCAGGATGTTTAGTATGGCACCCTTTGGGTGACATGCGACGCATTCACTCTCAGGTCATAGTCTTTAGTGCGATTGAAATTGCAAACAAACATAAAAAATAGTTCTTCCGTAAAAGACAGAAAACAAACTTCAAACCTTTTTGCCCCGTGGGCCCATAATTCAAAGGAAAGCTTTTCTGAAGAAAAGAGTGTCATTAAACTTCAGCACCAACGCAAACAGGCTTTGTCCCTAACTGCTGGAACTGCTGTTTAACCCTACTCGACAAAACAGATGAATCCGAATTCCCGTAATCCGTATTAGCCCGAACTACGTAAGCTCTGATCTCTCAAGCCTATTGAGAGTACGTAGGCACAATACTGATGTATTGGCGAGCCACCTTCCCCGTAACCAGTAGTTGGTCGAACTACGTTGACTCTGATTTCTCATTCTCTGATGAGAATACGTAGGCATAAAGTGTGAAGCTTTGCCGAGTCATTTTCTTTTCCTTTTAAGCCAGCCTTGATAGGTAGATAGATAAACCAACCCGTCAGATAAACACAAGAAGCGTGGATCCCATCGAGTACGATGGACGTGAGGGGTGCTAATACCTTCCCCTTGCGTAACCGACTCCCGAACCCAGACAACGGTTGCGATGACCTTGTCTTATACCTTTTTCGTCAGGTTTTTCCGATCGTTTCCTTTCCCGTTCCGAGGGATAAATAACGAAAGGTGGCGACTCTTCTGTTTTGCCGGCACCTTATTTTCGCGGAAGCGACAGCTGGCGACTCTGGTGGGGACTTGATAGTTTCCTGGGATCCAACGTCTCGTATGCGAGTCATTTTAGGGATCCGACGTCCCCTGTGAGAGTCAATCCTAGCGCTTGTATGATTACTTGTTGGGTTGTGTTTATTTATCGCATTTTATTTCCCGCACTTTATTTTCAGTATAATATGATTATTTATGCTGTTGTGGGAGGGGCATTCTGATGAGTGAGAAGCCAGACCCAGGCTTGAGTGAACATAACATTAGTTGTGGAAATTAGTGGGCGCGTGCTTGCTTGGCAGGCACTAGTGTCTCATGAAATCCACGCTCATACGAGGTTCTCCCGGTTGGCTTCTTTTTCAACCCTTTGGGTTGAGGGGGTTGTTGGTTTGGAGGATTGTCGACTCTGGGGACCGATCATTTGTGATTCAGCCGAGTGAGTCCGCTTCATGAGCTGGTGATGCCACACCTTCTGGGTATCGTATCGCCCCTCTTGAATGTCTGTGACGCTGATGAACGCATAGGATGCCGAACTTGAGTCAGTTTAGGTCCATACCTGTGAGCAGGGTTGGGTTTATTGCAGGAAACTTTGACCTTCAGACTACCTGGTTTTCTTGACAGTGAATCAGTTTTGTTGATACCAGAGGTTCTCATCATCAGATATAATTGTTCTTGATAGAGCAGAGCTTTGGTCCTGTATCAGAGGACCCTATATTCAGAGATGTGTATTTGTTCTTGACAGAGCAGGTTTATGATTGGGATCAGAAGATCTCATCAGCAGATGTGTATTTGTTCTTGACATAGCAGGTTTATGATTGGGATCAGAAGATCTCATCAGCAGATGTATGATTGTTCTTGATAGAGCAGGTTTTGATTGGGATCAGAGGTCCTTATCATCAGATGTTTGTTCTTGATAGAGCAGAGTTAGGGTCTTGTATCAGGGGTCCTTATTATCAGATGGTTGTTCTTGACAGAGCAGAGTTTTGGTCCTGTATCAGAGGTCCTTATTATCAGATGTCTGTTCCTGACAGAGCAGATTTATGGTCCTATATGTGTGTGTTCTTGACAGAGCAGATTTGTGGTCTGACACCAGGGTTTTCTTCTTATCAGAGAGAGTGGTTGTTCTTGATAGGGCAGGATTATGGTTTTGTTGATACAGAATCTCCACAGCACAGTTGCCTTGATCTTCTGCTGCATGATTGCATTTTCCATTGCTTTGCATACTCATTTGCATTTCATTAACGTGTGTTTGCGTTGCAGGTACCGTTTTCCCCGATCCAGGATTTCTTGCCTCCTATTGTATTATTATGGGTTCTCTGAGGAAGACCGTGGCTTACAAGCTCCCTGCCCCTAATGTGGTTCAGCTGACTGGTTTGATTGCTTTAGCAGATGATTCTGTGAGAGATGAGTTCAGAAAGTCTTACGGCAAATTGCTCAGTTTGGTTCGTAAACCTTCTGCGTTCGAGTTGAATGGGTTGCACGCTCTACTGCAGTTCTATGATCCCCCGTTGAGATGCTTTACTTTCTAGGATTTTGTTCTCGCACCCACGCTGGAGGAATATGCTGATTTGTTAGGTGTGCCTATCAAGAGGCAGATGCCTTTTGTTCATATGGATGCTGAGCCTGATCTGGCTAGTCTAGCTCCCTCACTTCATCTGGATGCCTCCGAGTTGGTATTGTCTAGTTGGAACAAGGTTCCCGGTTTCTCCTTGCAGTTCTTAGTGGGAAAGGCTCAGCAGTGCGCCAAAGACGGATGTTGGGTCGCGTTCAACTCCATTCTCGCTCTGTGCATATATGGCATCATTCTGTTCCCCAATATGCCCGATTTTGTAGACCTCGACGCGTTTCGCATCTTTGCTTCAGGGAATCTAGTCCCTACCTTGATAGGAGATGTCTACCATTCCATCCACTACAAAAACGAGAACAGAAGGGGCAAGAATGTCTCATGATGTGTGCCCTTGCTTTACAGATGGCTTGATAGTCATCTGCCCAAGAGGGGTCCCTTTGTTTCGTCTGCAGCCACAGCTGAGTAGCCCGAGCGTTTGATGAGTCTATCTGCAGAGGATATTGACTGGTTTGACAGAGATAGGTTGGGTACTGAGATTATCTTCAGCTACAGCGGGTTTCCGAACGTGCCTCTGGTAGGCAGGAAGGGCTGCATAAACTATAATTCGTCTTTGCTGGTCCGACAGTTCGCGTATGCTTTGAGAGCTCCGCCGAAAGATGAAGAGGTGCAGGAATCTTTGTACCTCACTGGTCTTCTAGAAGGGGATCTGTTATCTAAGCTTCAGCGCGCTTGGAATGGCATCAGTAAGAAGGGGAAACCATTGCTAGGGAGAAGTAATAATCAAGCCTACGCTCCGTACGTGACTTGGATCAGAGCCAAAGCCGATGCTATAGGGATGCCGTTTCTTCCTGCCAATCCAGAAAGCCTTCTAGTGATTGAAGAGCCTACCACCGTGCCTATTCAGCAGCATAATCAGGTGTTAGCTGAGAGAGATGAATTGAAAAAGGCAAATGAAGAACTGGAGAAAGAATGGGCTCAGCTCCGAAGCGAGAGAAACGAAGTTGTTCATTCCTTCAAGAGGCAGACAGAGCTGGTGAACCAGCTAGGTACAGATTTGACTAAGAAGATAGCCGAGCGTGAACGCATGGGTCGAGACTTCAAAGCTGTCAACGATGTACTGGCCACGAAGAAGCAGCACTTGGACGAAGCGTATCGGAGGATATCCAAGTTTAACCAGCACTGGAAGGCCTCCCTAGCCAACAGGAAAGAGCGGGAGGATAAGCTGATGCAACAGATCTCCAAGCTGAAAGCCCAAGTGAAGGCTAGTGAGAAGAGGTTTGATGAAGAAACCGCTCGCAGATATGCCGCTGAGGGCCAGCTCAACAGAGCTCTCGCTAACCTGAAGGAGCACAAACTGACGTTTGAGTCCAAGAAGCGGAAGCTAGAAGATTGTTTCGGCGAAGGAGCATGGGAAGATTCGGTCGAAGGTCTTCAATACACCATTATGCAGAGGGAGTTGCTCGTCAAAGGGTTACTCACTCGGCCTGATCATCCAGAAACAAGGAATTTGTTAGAAGAGTTTCGCGCCCGTGGCCGTGCTTGACTATTTGTATTCCTTTTGTTTTGATCATTGTTGTATGCTGACCATCACCAGACCTGCTGGTCGAGGTCATGCTATTGATTATGCTTGTACTCACTGATGTCGTGTACTGCCTTGATGGGCTTTCGTTATATATGAGATTTTTATTTCCATGACTGGACTCAGACTTCTTATTATCAGCACTGGCACTCAGGCACTAGGATCAGGGGAGATCTCCCTAACGCACAGACACACGTTTGCATTTGCATGAAGCATTTGCATAACGAGCACTTTGTCGTTTTTTCCTAACCCTTTTGTGTTTTCAGGTTGTTTCACGTTGTTCCAGGATTGATCAAAGGCCTATTCACCGCTACCCGACAAGAGCAAATCAAACCAGAATCATGGAGCAAGTGCAAACTGATGTTCAGGAACTCCGCGAAAGAATGGACCGTTTCATGGAGCTCATGCAAGCGGTCGCCAATGGCCAGGATCAGCGCAGAACTTTGGTTCAGCCTCTGATTTCAAGGGGCGATAGCAATGGGGTACTCCATGGTGGGACCGTGCCTACTCCTCCACCAGTTGAAACTCCTCAGAATGGCGTCCCCGTGACCGGGGGGAACGGTAGTGCCAACGACAATGTGACAGCTAACATGGGACTCAATGGCAATACGACGGGCGTCGGTAATGGAAATTTTGAAGCTAATGTCAATGTTGGGCTGGGCAACGGCAATGCAGGTGTTGGGAATCTGTTCGGGCCTCAGCCATGGTTAGAAGACCGTCAAGACGATGTGTTCTCTCAGAAAGGTGCTGAAGGGGAGCTGACTGCTGAAGCACAGCTTAGGTTCAAGGCACTCGAGGATAAGATGAGAAATATCGAGAACCAGAACACTTTGGGCGTTGATATGTCCAAGTTTGGACTGATTGCTGATTTTAAGGTGCCTCCCAAGTTCAAGGTACCTGACTTTGAAAAGTATAAGGGCACCACTTACCCTCGCGTCCACCTGAGATCATATTACAGAAAAATGTCAGCTCATTCGGAGGACGAGAAGTTGCTGATGCACTTCTTTCAGGACAGTCTGTCTGGATCCTCCCTCGAATGGTACATGAGTCTGGAGCCTACCAGTGTGCGCACGTGGAAGGACCTTGCTGAAGCATTCGTGCACCACTACCAATATAACAGTGACTTGGCCCCGAACCGAGTCCAACTGCAAAATCTGTCGCAAAGGAACAATGAAGGGTTTAAGGAATACGCCCAGCAGTGGCGTGAATTGGCAGCCCGGGTTCAGCCGCCGATGGTTGAACGTGAGCTTGTGCAGATATTCGTAGCCACCCTCCCAGGGGTTTACTATGAGAAATTGGTCAGCGGTATGTTTGGAACCTTCTCAGATCTCATTATCACAGGTGAGCACATCGAAAATGGGATCAAACTCGGGAAAATTCAAGGTGAGTCGTCCTCAGCTGGAGGAGGCGGAAAGAAACCGTATGGCGGCAAAAGACGGGAAGAAGAAACGAGCGCCGTGAACAACGCTCGAAGAAAGGGCAAAGGCCCTCACCAACAGGTGGCCAGTATAACTATCCCGGCAGTTCAACAGCCACAGCCGCAGCAGCAGCAGCAACCGAATCAACAAGGGTACAGAAAGTATCAGAATCGGGCACCTCTGTCGAGCCGTCACCTCGAGACACCGCCCATGTCGTACGCACAACTATTGCAGACTTTGCTTCAGCTACAGTTGATCCAGAAGAGAACCCTGGCTCCCTTGACAGGGGCACCTCCGCCGGGTTATGACGCGAATGCAACTTGTGAGTTTCACTCAGGGGCACCAGGCCACACAATAGAGAATTGCAAAGCCTTCAAGCACAAGGTGCAGGACATGGTGGATGCCAAGATCATCAACTTCTCGGATAATGTGCCAAACGTCACGAAGAACCCTATGCCGAACCATAGGGGAGGTGGAGTAAACGCCATTATTGAAGACGAGAACTTGGATGTGTTGACTGACGTCAGAGATATGAAGACGCCGCTTAGCTTCGTTAAAGCTAAGCTGATGAAAAGAGGTTTCTTTCCAGGTTGTGGAGAGCTGTGTATGGGTTATGCTACAAGTCCTGATGGATGTGAACAACTGATGGAGGGGATTCAAAGCCTGATGACTGAGGGGATCTTACAATTTAGCCGGAGGGCCGAAAGCGAATCGGGAGAGGTAATGCTGAAGCAAGATGATAAGGTCGCCACCATCACCATCCCTCGCCAGACGATAACTATTTCGGCACCCAGACCGCCCACGATTACTATCACCAAAGCTGGGCCAATACCGTTCGAAAGCACTAATGCTGTCCCATGGCATTATGGGGCTGAAGTTTACTGAAACGGATAGAAGTTGGAACTAGAACCATTTGGGTCGTCGGTGGAGAACCTAGCGGGCATTAGCGGAATCACTCGCAGCGGAAGAGTGTTTGCGCCACCTGAGGTCGTGGCGGACAAAGCAGACAGAGCTGATGCAACTGATAAAGGTAAAATTAAAGTCGTTGAAGAGATCCTGCGTGGGGCAGAAAAAGACTTACTTGTTAAAGACGCCGATGAATTTATGAGGTTGATTAAAAAGAGTGACTACAAGATTGTGGATCACTTCCATCAAACACCCTCGAAAATTTCCATCCTGAACCTGTTGCTGTGTTCTGAAGCACACTGCAACGCGCTATTGAAGGTGTTGAACACCATATATGTACCGCAGGAAATATCGGTAAACCAGCTAGAAGAGGTCGTAGCCCACGTGAATGCTGGAAATGGGTTAGGGTTCACTGACTTAGAGCTGACGCCGAAAGGGAGGAACCACAATAGCGCCCTGCACATCTCGATAGAGTGTAGGGGAACGATTATGTCGCACGTGTTGGTAGACACAGGGTCGTTGCTCAATGTTTTTCCGAAGAAGGCATTGATGAAGTTAGATAATCGCGGAGTGATTTGCACAACCAGTGATCTGGTTGTGAAGGCGTTCAATGGAACCAAACGCCATGTTTTCGGGGAGGTGACCCTGCCTATCCAAGTTGGGCCGGAAACGTTCGACGCAATCTTTTATATTATGGACATCATGCCTGCCTACAGCTGTCTCTTGGGCCGGCCGTGGATCCATGCTGCTGGAGCCGTAACCTCCACGTTGCACCAGAAACTCAAGTATGCTGTCAGAGGTAGCATAGTGACCATTTGTGGCGAGGAAGATATAATGGTGAGCCATTTATCGTCCTTCAAATATGTTGAGATGGATGGGGAAATCCACGAAACCATATGCCAAGCGTTTGAAGCTGCTAAAGTTAAGGACGTAGCTCCTGTAGTCACTGAGAAGCCAGAGATGACTCTCTCTTCATTCAAGGAAGCCCGGGCCGTTATCCAAGCCGGATCTACCCCAGGCTGGGGGCGAATTTTGGAGATACCTAACAAGCAAGACAAGTTTGGGTTAGGATACTCTCCTGGAGCTGAAGTTTCTTCTTCCAGCAGTGCGTTGCGAGGTAAAGGGCCGATCCAGTTTACCAGTGGCGGGGTGATATTTGAAAGCGTCAGCGCGGTGTCTGAAGACAGCGGAGATAGCGACTGTGACCTCGACTCTTGGATCCAGCCAAGCAAGCCAGGCGAGGGCCTTACCAACTGGTCCGTCAAGGATATCATCCAGATGACAAGCGAAGAGTAATGATTTACTTTTTCCAATCATTGTACAACCCTATGTCCTACCCGGGGCATAGTGGTTTTATTGTCAGGGCCTTGTTGGATTATGTACATGCATTTTATCAGTAAATCAAAAGGCGTTTTTCTTCGTATTCAAATATTGTGATCTCTGTTATTCCTGTTTTATATTTGTTTTGAAAAATAATAAAATGGCAATAGGGTTTGTGCTAACCTGCATATCCTTGTTTTAAGCTTAACCCTTGTTATTGCAGGATCCACATAGCAGATGACACCGACTCTGGACCTTCTACGACTCACTTCGATTTCGATTGCCCGATCTATCAAGCCGAAGAAGAGATTGATGAAGACGAAGACCTTCCTGAAGAGTTGGCCCGCTTGTTGAAACAAGAAGAGAAAGTTATTCTGCCTCATGGAGAGGAGATCGAGATCGTGAATTTGGGTTCTGAAGAACTCGTCAGGAACGTCAGGATAGGGGCTGCATTGCAGAGTGATGTCAAGCAGAGATTGGTCGAGATGCTAAGAGAGTATAGTGACGTCTTTGCTTGGTCATACGAAGACATGCCCGGACTTGACACTGACATCGTGGTCCACCACTTTCCGTTGCGAGAAGATTGTCCTCCCGTTAAGCAGAAGCTTAGGAGGACGCGACCAGATATGGCCGTGAAGATCAAAGAAGAAGTGCAGAAGCAGCTTGATGCTGGCTTCTTAGCAGTGACTACTTACCCTCCGTGGGTCGCCAACATAGTGCCTGTACTGAAGAAGGACGGTAAGGTACGCATGTGCGTCGATTATCGGGATTTGAATAGGGCGAGCCCTAAAGATGATTTCCCACTGCCTCATATTGATGTGTTGGTCGACAATACAACCCAGTTCTCCGTGTTTTCGTTCATGGATGGCTTCTCCGGTTACAATCAGATCAAGATGGCGCCGGAGGACATGGAGAAAACTACGTTTATCACCCCCTGGGGAACGTTTTGCTATAAGGTAATGCCTTTCGGTCTGAAGAACGCAGGGGTCACTTACCAACGAGCTATGGTAACTTTGTTTCATGACATGATTCATCATGAGATTGAAGTATATGTTGATGACATGATTGCGAAGTCCCAAACGGAGGAGGGACATCTGGTCAATTTGCTGAAGCTTTTTGAGAGGCTTAGGAAGTTCAGGTTGAGGCTGAATCCTAACAAGTGTACTTTCGGAGTACGGTCCGGAAAGTTACTGGGGTTTATCGTGAGCAAAAGAGGCATCGAGGTTGATCCTACGAAGATAAAAGCGATACAAGAAATGCCAGTGCCAAAAACAGAAAAAGAAGTTCGTGGTTTCCTGGGCAGAATAAACTACATTGCAAGGTTTATTTCTCAGCTCACGGCCACGTGTGAACCGATGTTCAAGCATTTAAAGAAATATCAGGCGATTATCTGGAATGAGGATTGCCATAAGGCATTTGACAAGATAAAACAGTATCTGCAGGAACCTCCGATTTTGATACCCCCAGTGCCGGACGACCACTAATCATGTACTTGACAGTTCTTGAGAATAGTATGGGGTGTGTTCTCGGTCAGCACGACGAGACGGGCAGAAAGGAGCATGCCATTTACTACTTGAGTAAAAAGTTCACAGACTGTGAATCTCGATACTCGATGCTGGAGAAGACGTGTTGTGCACTAGCCTGGGCTACCAAATGTTTACGACAGTACATGCTCAATCACACCACCATGCTAATTTCGAAGATGGATCCGATCAAGTACGTCTTCGAGAAGCAAGTGCTTTCGGGCAGGATTGCCAGATGGAAAATGGTGTTGACGGAATATGACATTCAGTACGTTTCCCAGAAGGCCGTCAAGGGAAGCGTATTGTCTGATTACCTTGCCGAACAGCCGATAGAAGATTACCAATCTATGAAATTTAAATTCCCTGATGAGGATATTATGTTTCTCAAAGCGAAAGATTGCGATGAACCGTTTCCCGACGAGGGGCTAGATAGGAAATCCCAGTGGAAATTGATATTTGACGGGGCAGTTAATTCTTATGGAAGTGGCATTGGGGCGATCATCACGACTCCCCATGGATCCCACATCTCGTTTACTGCGAGACTGACGTTTCCAGTCACCAATAATGAAGCAGAGTACGAAGCATGCATCATGGGTCTAGAAGAAGCAATTGATTTGAGAATCAAGAACCTAGATGTATATGGTGACTCAGCGCTTGTGATCAACCAGATTAAAGGGGAGTGGGAGACTCGTCAATCGAATTTGGTGTCGTACATGAATTATGCCAGAAGGCTACTTTCGTTCTTTGATCGAGTGGAACTCCATCATGTGCCCAGGGCCGAAAATCAGATGGCTGATGCCTTAGCCACGTTGGCTTCAATGTATAAAGTCAATTTTTGGAATGAAGCTCCACGAATTGTCCTTTCTCGTCTTGATAGACCTGCATTCGTCTTTGCGATCGAGGAAGCCGCCGACGGCAAGCCATGGTTCCATGACATCCAGACTTTCCTTATGACTAAGGAGTATCCTACGGGAGCGTCGACCCAGGATAAGAAGACTCTGAGGAGGCTGTCTGGAAATTTTTATCTCAATCCTGATGGAGTTTTGTATAAAAGAAATCACGATCTCGTGCTACTCAGATGTGTAGATGAGAAAGAGGCAAGTATGCTCATGGAAGAAGTCCATGAAGGCACATTTGGTACGCACGCCGGCGGGCATGCCATGACGAGAAAGATCCTGAGAGAAGGATATTACTGGCTGACGATGGAATCGGATTGCTTTAAATTCTCGAAGAGATGTCATAAATGCCAGATTTATGCTGATAAAGTTCATGTGCCGCCGTGCCCGTTGAATGTCATGTCCTCCCCGTGGCCGTTCTCCATGTGGGGCATCGACATGATAGGCAAGATCGAGCCCACTGCATCTAATTGTCATCGCTTCATTCTAGTAGCTATCGACTACTTCACCAAGTGGGTGGAGGCAGCCTCATATGCCAATGTGACCAAGCAGGTGGTGGCTAAGTTCATAAAGAGGGATATCATCTGTCGTTACGGAGTTCCCGAGCGGATCATTACGGATAATGGTTCGAATTTGAATAACAAGATGATGAAGGCGTTGTGCCAGAGTTTCAAGATTGAACACCACAACTCATCTCCTTACCGGCCGAAGATGAATGGCGTCGTTGAAGCGGCCAATAAGAACATCAAGAAGATTGTTCAGAAGATGGTTGTGACCTACAAAGGTTGGCACAAGATGCTGCCGTTTGCATTGCATGGTTATCGTACGACGGTACGTACATCAACTGGGGCAACTCCTTTCTCCTTAGTGTACGGTAAGCTGTCCTACCGTTAGAAGTGGAGATCCCTTCTTTGCGAGTTTTGGTTGATGTGAAACTCGACGAGGCAGAATGTATTAAGAGTCGACTGAACCAACTCAGCCTGATGGACGAGAAGAGGTTAGCATCGATTGTGCATGGTCGTCTATACCAAAGCCGAATGAAGAAAGCTTATGATAAGAAGGTGCGTCCTAGAAGCTTTCAGACGGGTGATCTCGTCCTGAAGAAGATTCTTCCTCCACACTCCGATCACCGGGGCAAGTGGACTCCCAATTACGAAGGTCCGTGCATCGTCAGCAAGGTCTTCTCGGGAGGGGCTTTGTTGTTATCCACGATGGATGGCGAGGATTTCGCATCCCCGGTGAACGCGGACGCAGTTAAAAAATACTTTGCTTAAAAATGACCCGTTGAATAGAAAAAGAATATCCAGGCAAAAATGGGGCATCCCGGCGAACCATAAAAAAGGAAAAAGGTTCGGGCAAAAATTAGGGATATAAATCGAAAAAATGTACACCCGCAAAGTCGAAAACCCGGAAGGGAGATTCAGGCAAAAGTTAGGGATTTGAAAAAGCAAATGACTGCGTTCCGCGTGTGGACTGTATTTGTTTAGTGGTTTGGAAGACCTGAGGGCCGTTTATCTGAATCAATCTCTTCTGAAGCTGAAGCGTCAGAGAAGTATCGAAGTCGAGTGGGTCATAGAGGGATCAACTCATGGTGTTCGTCTACGCCTCGTTGCCGACATTTGTATATACTGATGTATATTTATGTGTTTATATGCGTGCGACTTCCTCATTCCAGGAGCTTGCATCTGTTGTAAAACATTTTCACCCATTCAGGGGTTCATTATCAATAAAATGTATACTATTCAGCATTTCTGTTTGTTTGTTTAGCATTTATCTGTTTTGTTTGCAAAAAAGAACGCCGATGTTTTTAACAAAATGCGCATACATAAACTTACTGGCCTAGGCCACTGATTGTTGAAACAATGAATTACTTGAACATTGTCACAAGATGATAACCTTGATAGGTCCCTTTGAGAAGGGTATCTTGTCTGTTTGTTTGTGTTGGTGCAGGTATAGCATATTCCAGGTAGTACGTCGTACGCGTCCCCAAATAGGATGACTCCTCCTTCTCCAACAAAGTTCAGCAGCCTCTCCCCGCAGAGTCTGAACATGAGATCGTGAGCACTGATATGTCTCCCCAGGCAGAGAAGATTCTCTCCCCAGTCAAGTACATCCTGAAGGAATGTTGTCTCCCCAGGAAGAGAAGATTCTCTCCCCCAATCAGATGTATCCTGAAGGAACGACATCTCCCTAGCTGAGTCAGGCGCCGAAGCGTGTGTTCATCCCCCAGCACCGGGTCACAAGTGCAGGTCTCGTAGGAGACTATTCACTGAAGTGTGCAGCAATTGATAGTTCCAGACTGAAGTCCCCAACGGGATTGAGATTCCCCACATAGTCGTACTCTCCCCCGAAGCAGGATGATTCCTTCTTCCCCAGCCGAGTTTGCAGATCCCCAAGAGAGCCGAGTCCTTGGAAGCAGTTCGGGCCATGATTGGTTTTCCCCAGTAGAATGTTGAATAGCTGATGTCGTATTTCCCCGCCGGAGTCGTAATCTCCAGGAAGGTTAGCCATGAAGGCCGTGCAGTTTATCTCTGCGGTTGATATCGCTTTCCTCAGCAGGTCTGGGTTCTCGTAGAGCTTCGTTCCCCTGCAGCAGCCGACCAAAGTTTGCTTCCCCATGCGGAGTCCGATTGAGATTGGCGTGACTTCTTCTCCTTGACATGAGGATTCTCCCTTCAGCATTTATTTTGCTGACGGGATCGCAGCATTTTGCATGATTGCATAGCATTTATCATAAACGCGTAGCATTTCCACCATGTGGAGCATTGCGGTATATGCATACTAAACATGAGCTAGGTCGTTTCTGTTCTTGTTTTGCAGGTGTTCCCCCGCAGAGTCGTTTGCTCGAGATGATTCTTGGATTCCCCAACAAGGTCGTTGGCTTAAGATGATTCTTAAAATCCCCTGTGAAGTTGCCAGAAAAGGTTGCTCAAGTTGATGCTTAGAGTCCCCGGCAGAGAAAGCCGCTTAGGATGATTCCTGAAAGCCCTAGAAGAGTGTTTGATCAGGATGATTCCTGAAATCTCGAGCGAAGTTATCGGTTCAGAATGATTCTTGAATTCCCCGCGGATTTGTTTGTCCAAGATGATTCTTGATGTCCTCAGCAGAGATGATTCGCCCAGAATGATTTCTGGATCCCCGAAGCAGAGTTACTTGATAGTTCTCTAGAATCCCCAGCGAAGATGCGTCATCCCCAGCAGGTTTCTGAACAGCGAAGTTGAAACTTACCTCGAAGACTTGATGATTGAAGTCCAACCGTATTGACAAAGCAGTTCCCTCAGCTGAAGCAGAGTGCCTGATGGCAGAAGTTCGGGTATCCCCAACTGGTTCATGATTGACCGAGAATTCTATTCCCGACTTACTGATGAAGTCCGGCTGATGCCCGAAAGTTTTCTTTGAACGCCCGATGGTATGATTAACTTGATTGTTGACCTGACGAGTCCCGAGGAATCTTGATGCCTGACAGCGTGATCGACCATGTATTATCGGTTACCATGTGACCAATCCCCCAGCTAGTTGCTGTGCAGCTAATATTTCAGTTTTTGAAGATTTGTTCCCATCTGAGTACCGTGTACTTGTGCAGTTGGAAAATTTCCGGGTTTGTCGATATTCAACCGTCTCGCACCTTGATTGGGTGAGAGTCGTTCGCTTCTCACCCAGTCAGGTTCAAGCCGTTTGAATAGGGGCAGCTGTTGCACCCCAAAATTTGACCAACATTTCTTTACCTAGCTTGTGTTTCATTTCATTCACATTAGCATTAGCATTTGCATTTCATTGACATGTATGCAGGAGATCAAGAGGTATGAGTACCAATCAAGAGCTACACAAGACTATGAAGCTAGCCAAGAAAGTTATTCAAGTGTTCAAGGGTTGATATCCTTGTCAGAGAAGTTAGAAGATCCTCAGAGAGAATGGTTGAAACCAAGGTTGTGTGCCTCCTAACTTGAGAGTTGTGGGAAGACCTCAGATGACTCTGAAGCCAAGAATGTGGACTTGAAGCCTTGAGGGAGCTTGTGAGATGTCTTGAAATCCATCATGAAGCCTAGATAGGTCATTGTGCAAGATTAAGAAGCCTCAGCCATGAGTGGTGTAATTAGGGTTTGACTGGGTCAACCCTAGGTCAACTGATGATTTGGATAAGGTTGAGACCTAATTCAAAGGCCATGTGATCATGGATTGACACAATGAGATGTTATAAGGATGATTCCAATGTCAACTAATCATGATTGAAGAGTTTGAGAAGTTTCAAGCTAGGGTTTCTAAGGCTTGACAGTGTAAAATCCCCTAGTTTGACCCCTATCTTCAAGGCAGTTTAGCTCAAGATGTGATTGTCATCTCATCTTACCCCCAACATGAATGTTGTAGATCTTGTTCTTAGCTTTAATTTGATTACTAGAAGTCATTGATAGAATTTGTAGAACTCAAGTTGTGACTTTGACAAGTTACAGGTCATCTGAGGTATGTGAATCTGGGACCTTGAAAGTTACCCAACTTGCACCAAACGTTTGCCCAAGAAGGATGATTCCTATGAACTTTTGGTCAACATGAATGTTGTTCCTTATTATCTTAGATTTCTAGAGAGTACTAGAAGTCCTTGATAGGATTTGTAGAACTCAAGTTATGGCTTTGACAAGTCAAGGGCATTTTGGTCATTTGGAGATTATAGGTCATTTCAAGTATAAAGCCATAACTCCTATTTCCAAGCTTCAAATGGAAAAAGGTTCAACATCAAACTTGTTCAAAATGATGTTTTAAGGCTGGTGAGGAGGTCATGAGATGTTGGAAAGGCTTGTAGCTCAAAGTTGCAAAAATGACCTAAAATAAGGGCATAAGTTAAATAAACCAAAGTTGGAAATTGATATTTTCAACCTACACATCCAAACCATGGCATGTAATATATCATTTTGACTCTAGAAAACATTTTAAGAACATTGGTTTAGCCACATTTTTGATTTGAGGTCTAAATTGTGGACTTGCTTTGAAAAGCACTTGCTTGCATATTAAGTAACATGTGCATAACTTAGAATCAAGGCATAACCAAGGGCATTTGCAAGCTAAACTCTTCCAAAATGTCACTAGGGGAGAAATTGAAAGAGATTGGGATGGTTTTCAAGCTGCAAACAGAATTGGGCATAGCATGAGATGTGTTTGAAAATCTCATGACATGAGAAGTGGAAACTCTCATTAGAAGGATCTAGAGGGTTCTAGATCATCCAAACTTCATCTATATATTGAGCAGAGAGGATACATTGAAGAGGTTGGTGATCATTGAAGGAGAGAGCATAGTTTGAGATTGAAATTTCATAGCTTGCAAGTGCAATCGGTTTCACCAAATTCTCCATTTTCCTTCCATTTTCTTGATTGATACTTCTTCCATGGATGTCAAGGAGTGATTCCAGATCATTTTCAAGAAGAATTGGTGGCTAAATCGTGTATGAGCAAGTGATTTTCAGCACCTACAACTCACCATCGGGTTTCAAGATTCAAGCACTTTCAACTGGTTCTTTTGCATACAGAAGCAAGAAGAAGGTTCATTGATCGTGTCTGCAAGATTGTAGAGCTTGAATTGGAGGTTTCGTGCATCTGTTCATCCAAGATTTCAAGGTTGGTAACTTTCTTCCTCTAGCACGATTTAGGTAGAATTAAGGAGAATTAAGGTGTTAGATTTATTGTAGAATGGTGTAGGATGGATTTTAGATAAGTAATTGGAGAATTAGAGACAAAATAGGGGAATTACCATTTTCGGTTGAGGTTTGGATATGATGAATCTTGAGGTTTCAGAAGAAGCTAAGGGTATGGTTGAATTCGTGGCAAGATTTGGGATGAGTTTCATGTTTTGACCATTTGCAATAGAGGCTCCTAGAGAGAACTAGGGTTGAGAGTACGTAGGCACAATACTGATGTATTGGCGAGCCACCTTCCCCAACCAGTAGTTGGTCGAACTACGTTGACTCTGATTTCTCATTCTCTGATGAGAATACGTAGGCATAAAGTGCGAAGCTTTGCCGAGTCATTTTCTTTTCCTTTTAAGCCAGCCTTGATAGGTAGATAGATAAACCAACCCGTCAGATAAACACAACAAGCGTGGATCCCATCGAGTACGATAGACGTGAGGGGTGCTAATACCTTCCCCTTGCGTAACCGACTCCCGAACCCAGACAACGGTTGCGATGACCTTGTCTTATACCTTTTTCGTCAGGTTTTTCCGATCGTTTCCATTCCCGTTCCGAGGGATAAATAACGAAAGGTGGCGACTCTTCTGTTTTGCCAGCACCTTATTTTCGCGGAAGCGGCAACCGAGACATGTATCGCAACAAACTCAACGGTCTAATCGAGTTCTGCAACTGGTTGACCAAAGATCTGGTTGGAAGCACATGGATGCTATGGAAGCGATGGATGATTCTACTCCCCACGGTATCTGTGACTTTCTGTGCACGTGCAAGGCCATGTTAAGCAGGTACAAAGAAGAGTTAGAAGAACGTGAGGCCCAAAGGCCAAGAGTTTGAAGTTCATTTATTCTTATTAATTAAACATTATGGGCTGTATTTTGAATGATCTTCCTTTTTGTATCACATGAATATTATCCTTCTATGAATGAATGTGGTTTAACTTGTTTTCAATGTTCTTGTGTATGTTAAGAAATTAATTCGAGAATTCCCTGAAAAACAAATGCATATCATCTTGCATATCATGGTACACATCCTTTTTTTCAACACCGCACGATTCTAAATTTCTACCCTTTGCGTCCATCAGATTTGATCTAAGATGACTATTCGACATCGTTACGAAACTCGACGCAATTACCAAATGACGCTGGAACAGATGGAAGAGACTCAGAACACCATCAGGGGTGACATCGACGCTCTCAAGATGAAGATGGACCAGCTACTGGAGACAATGCTGACGTTAGCCCAAAAAGAAAACAATGCTGAGACTTTTGCTGATGCCAAGAAGGCGACTGACAATATAGAAACTTCTGGGATTGTTAAAACTCCCCACGTGGACCTTGTCGACCGTTCCACTTCCGCACGTCAGGGCTCTGAAGCAGACATGGATGAACAATATGATGCTTTCTACCAACCTCCACCACCTCCTCCTCAACACAATATGGGGGTTATTAATGACCTTGCTGCAGATAGACTACGAACTGTTGAAGAGAATATCAAGTCATTGGAAATCAAAAAGACTCCAGGGTTTGATGTTGTTGACATGTGCCTAGTTCTGGGATTGGTGATACCGAAGAAATTCAAAGTCCCAGACTTTGAGAAGTACAAGGGGGTCAACTGCCCCAAAACCCATCTGAGAGCGTACTGTCGCAAGATGACGGCTGATCAGTGCATATTTATGCACATTCTCCTACATTTTTACTTAGGCATTTCTTTATTTTATTTTGTTTATTATTATATTTTATTATGTTTTCTTATTTTATTTTATTTTTGGTTTAATTTAATTATCGCAACTATTTTTCAGCTTTAGTAGTCTGCACGGAAACGATCATAACTGGAGTTCCGGGAATCCGTTTGAGGCGTTCTAAAAATCGCCGGAAAGCTAAGAGAGAGAGCTACGACTTTCGTGTTGGAGTCAAAGTCAGATTCGAAGCTCAAAATTCCAGAATTTCGTTTCAAGTTACAGCATTAGAATTCTATTTTAGTTTTGATCTTGTTTTGGGCCTGAGTTATGTTTTTGACCCATTTGGGTTATGACCTGAATTCTGGTTTTTATCCTCTTTAGTTTAGGTCTGTCCGTACAGCCAAAAATCCTATTCACTATTCACGAAAAAAAACTATTGGGAAAGCTTGTAAACACATGGAGAACTAATCCTCCTTGGACGGATTCACTGTACTCAGGTTCAAACTTTGAGATTGTTATGATAATTACAGTTTAATTTCTATTCCTTTCAATTATATCATGTGATTGTTGTTTGCTTAATTTAATTATCATATAGTGTAATTGATTCAATTTGATTGATCTGTGTTCCCAATTTTAATCGTAGATTAACTCTGCTTAACTGTTAATTTGCTCTATCATTTACCGTATGCTTAATCCGACCATAGGAACATGTTCTCATAAAATCAACCACGCTTGTTGACTGATTTTCATCAAATAGGATAGAATTCCCGAAATTGTATTTTCATCGGTCGATGATTAGTAAGAACCGAGGCAGTGGATCTGTTACTTTAATCACTGATTTCACAATAACTTATTTTAATAATCAATTATTTTAAGTACTTTTTCTTCTTAATCGGAAACCTACATCAAACCAACCCCCCCCCCCCCCATAATTTGTTACTGTAATTGGTTATTTCGTTACAAGAATCCTTGAGAACGATATTTCGAGTCACTGTCGTTGTACTGCATTTTTCTAAAATTACTCGTTTTTGATCCGCGAGCGACCGCGGATCAAATTGGCGCTGTTGCCGGGGATTCTTGTCGTTATTAATCAATTTTAGAGTCATAGGATTAGTTAGTATCCTCGAGTCTAGACCTTAGTTTCCTCGTGGTTTCGTCCAATTCGCGTTTTACAGTCCAAATCGTAAAAAAATCTGTTTTTGGAAAAATTGTGTCCGATCGTAAAACTGTTTTGCCTACGAGAAGCAAAAAAATCGTTCGGTCATTAGTCCATGTATTCCAAAGGAATACCTAGAATCCACCCTCAGAATCGCCAGAAAATCCTTTTTTCTATTTTTAATGAATTTTTTACTGTTTTCATAGAGTCGAAAAAAATCGAAAAAATTCTCATAATTGTTATTTTGCTTAATTAGTTTAATTCTGGTATTAATTTATTTTTTTGAAATTTAATTAATTGTTTTCCATCATTGTGTTTGAGTCTGAGTCTGAGTCTGACTATCTGCATAACTTGTTTGCTTCGGATACTGAACTTGATTTTGAAAGGCTTATAATAGAACCTTAAGACAATTAGTTGCCCCTGATGTAAATTATAATAGCTTGTGTATTGAATATGATGATGTTGTTGTTCCTATCGATGCAAACTTAACCGAGGAAGACTTATAGCCTGGAATGAGTATTTGTTGATGTGTTTGTGCTTTCTTTGTTGTGTTTTATTTTAATTTTGCTTGGAGTGCAAAAGTTCAAGTCCGGGGGAATTTGATCAGTGCATATTTATGCACATTCTCCTACATTTTTACTTAGGCATTTCTTTATTTTATTTTGTTTATTATTATATTTTATTATGTTTTCTTATTTTATTTTATTTTTGGTTTAATTTAATTATCGCAACTATTTTTCAGCTTTAGTAGTCTGCACGGAAATGATCATAACTGGAGTTCCGGGAATCCGTTTGAGGCGTTCTAAAAATCGCCGGAAAGCTAAGAGAGAGAGCTACGACTTTCGTGTTGGAGTCGAAGTCAGATTCGAAGCTCAAAATTCCAGAATTTCGTTTCAAGTTACAGCATTAGAATTCTATTTTAGTTTTGATCTTCTTTTGGGCCTGAGTTATGTTTTTGACCCATTTGGGTTATGACCTGAATTCTGGTTTTTATCCTCTTTAGTTTAGGTCTGGCCGTACAGCCAAAAATCCTATTCACTATTCACGAAAAAAACTATTGGGAAAGCTTGTAAACGCATGGAGAACTAATCCTCCTTGGACGGATTCACTGTACTCAGGTTCAAACTTTGAGATTGTTATGATAATTACAGTTTAATTTCTATTCCTTTCAATTATATCATGTGATTGTTGTTTGCTTAATTCAATTATCATATAGTGTAATTGATTCAATTTGATTGATCTGTGTTCCCAATTTTAATCGTAGATTAACTCTGCTTAACTGTTAATTTGCTCTATCATTTACCGTATGCTTAATCTGGCCATAGGAACATGTTCTCATAAAATCAACCACGCTTGTTGACTGATTTTTCATCAAATAGGATAGAATTCCCGAAATTGTATTTTCATCGGTCGATGATTAGTAAGAACCGAGGCAGTGGATCTGTTACTTTAATCACTGATTTCACAATAACTTATTTTAATAATCAATTATTTTAAGTACTTTTTCTTCTTAATCGGAAACCTACATCAAACCAAAACCCCCCCATAATTTGTTACTGTAATTGGTTATTTCGTTACAAGAATCCTTGAGAACGATATTTCGAGTCACTGTCGTTGTACTGCATTTTTCTAAAATTACTCGTTTTTGATCCGCGAGCTGTAACACTCTTCTAAACCCCACGGATAATATATGAATAATCAGAGTAAATTTCCATGCATTTACAAAAGGGCATTACACATAACTTTCAAAATATCAAAACCACCTGTCATGCTCATTACTATTTCAATATAAAATTATACTTTACAAAACTTCACTTTGCATGTAGAAGCGGATTCAATTATACCACAATTTTCATAAAAGAAACATTTGTTTTTATCACATAAAACAACATCACTTAGGCACTAAGGCCAACATCATAATATTCCAATGGATATAAACACGTTTATAGAGTACACAAGGTATATCATAAACACAACCCAAGCGATCCCCGTGTTACATGACCAGAGCATGACTCGACCCAACATAATTAAATCACTAAACGGCTACACCAAAAACGACCTCGTAACTACGAGCAATACTACTCCTTGATACCTGCACGATGTCATGTAGGACATCATTCCAGCAGAAGGGTGAGAAATATTATCATAATAACAATGCATATAATCATGTATAAATGCACAAGTACAAAATACATATATTCCATATTTTCTCACCACAATTTCATAATTCACTCATATACATCACAATGTACATATATATAATCCAAGCATATCACCATGCATATTTTTACTATCCCAAAAATCCACATAAACATACACAATATGTTTAATCACTATACTTCACATAAACATCTATAATTATGTTTATCTCACCAATTCACGATCATACTCATTTCATATAAACATTTACGTTTATGTTTAATCACCAATTCACAATTACACATTCAGAATTCTCAAACCAACAATTCATGTTCATAAGCATACTTTCATACAATGATCACATATTCACAACTCTCAATTACACAAGTAATGCACATACGCATATTCCTAACTTCATATAACAATCATATATTCATTCCATGAGACTCAATGCAACTCAATACAACTCAATGCAACTCATGCCATGTGGTACCAACACTTGTTATCATTTTTCGGTTTTTACATTTAAACCGGGTTCGTTCCCTAGACCGATAACAACAAAAGCCCATTCCCTAAACTTTCAAACCCCGCTCTAGGTTTGGGACAAGTCACTAGCCTCCACGAAACTAGCAAACATTGCCTCTTGACTAAATGATGCATATGCAATCAACAACAAAATGCACTTAAGACCGATCACACGTCTTAATCCCATGCATTCACATAATTCCTCCCTTTTAAGAATTAAACAAGATTGCACACACAACATATCATATAATCAAGTATTCATACTTTTTATCAACATATTTGTCAAACAATGCACGCATATCTTACAATATGCTCTCATGCATTAATTCACAATAATCGGATACAACAAATATGCATTCATAATTCAACCTCATTACCTTTTCAAACAATGCACACATATTCACAATATGTTCTCATGCATTCACAATATCACATACAATCAATATGCATTTACACTTCAATATCATTACCACATTTATCAAGCAATGCACACATATTCACAATATGTTCTCATACATTCTTCACATACAAACAATATGCATATATTTGTCAAAAGACTATATTTCATAATCGATTCCACCATCTAGGATTCACGCCATACGGCTACCCACAGCATATCATATCACAACATGCACAAGCTATACGTTATATAACAAAAGTATTCTGCACAATAACCCATCAATCACACACATTCGCGACGGTAAAAATTAACACAACAATATGTTTTCAATTTTCTGCTATAATTGAACCAGGTACAGGCCCCAAATCCATTTTTTCTAGAAAGATAATCTCGTTAACTTACCAACGCTTCAAACGGGGGTCAAAACCGACTTACGGTTCAAGAGTTATGAATTTTTGAAGTTTTCCGAAAAACCAGAATTTTGCCTAAACACGGCTACGGGATTTTGCATTTTTGCCCGAAAATCCGACCGATTCAATTCCTTTTTTCGAAACAAACACATACTCATACTCACCTAACATATAGTAGTGAATTAGAACCATTAAACACGATTTCTACGACGTCTGATTTTCACTCAAATCTCAAATCCTCAATTATCCAAAAATGTCAAAACTCACAAACTCAACCAAATTCAATCAAACAAAATCCAATAATCACGGCTAAATATTACCCGACTAAACTATACAATTTATTTTGAATTCTAACCGTTCAAAACTCAATTCTATCGATTTAACTCATTTGCCCTAGAAATGAAAAATAGAGAAAAACACCTAACAAATCCAACACAACTCATACATAATCAGACACATTGATCAAATAATAATGTTTCTCACCCTTACCTTGATTGGATTGAAGCTTGAAGTTGATTCTTGATGATTTCTCCAAGTTTCCCTCTTTTCTTCTCTTTTCTCCTCTTTCTCTATTCTTTCTCTCCTTTTCTTTCTTTCTTTCTCTTATGTTTCTATCTCTTTTCTTTTCTCTCCAATTTCCCTTATATATCCTTCTATTTTCTTTCCATCATAATTCTTCTCTAAAAATACCTATCAATTCATTTCTCACAAAATATCTCATCTTATCATTAATTAGAGAATATCTAATAAATCCACATTATTCTACCAAGTAGAATAAATTAATTAAATCCATTAACTCATTTAAATAAATCCAATAATTTATTTAAATCAGATAAATCACATAAACCAATTATTTAGCACAATTAATCACTTATTGAAAAATTGGGCTGTTACAACCCTCCCCCACTTTAGGAATTTTCGTCCTCGAAAATGTTACCTAATTCAAATAACTCTGGATACGACTCTCGTATCCTAATCTCCCAACTACCTCCACCAAAGGAATCTCTATACCTCGAAGTTGCTTCTCGTTCATCAACCTGAACTGGCAATGTCTCAACAATCAAATCCTCTCTCACTCGTACACTATCCATCTGAATCAATGCACTTCCTCAACTTAGACACATGAACACATCATGCAATTCCCACAAGCGACAACAGTAAAACAATATAACATGCTATTTTCTCCATGCTTCCGCTACGCCACTCTGATACAGATCAACAAAACACAGTGGGTGCTTCCGAGACCTCAAGCTCGACCGACACCAGTTACTATTGTAACTCTCGAAACACGTCTTTTCTTGGGTCCTTTTAATCTTTCTTGTCGTCTCTTGCACAATCTCAGGTCCGAGTACAACACTCTCTCCTGGAACACATCAACACAAAGGATTCCTACACCTCTTACTGTACAAAGCCTCATACAATATCATTCCGATACTAGAATGATCATTGTCATTGTAGGTAATTCAAGCAACGATAGTTAACTATCCCACGATCCACCTTGATCCAACACACAAGCTCTCCACAAATCCCGTACATACTAGATAGTTCTCTTTGTCTGTCCATTCCGTCCATGGATGCTAGATAAAGTTCAACTTCAACATGACACCCAAAGCGTCTACAACTTTCTCAAAATCTCAACGAAAATTCAGATTCCCATCTGACACAATATTCGACGGTAACCCATACTACCCCGCAACTTCCTCACTATACCTCTTAGCTAGCTTCAGCATAGAATGATTCATCCTCATTAGTAAGAAATGAGTTAATCTTGCCAATCCATTCATAACCACCCAAGTCGAATCATATCCCTTCACATTTCTTCGGAAAACCCGACACAAAATCCATGGGAATACTATCCCATACCATTTAGAAATATTCAACAGTTGTATCAGGTCCAACAACCTCTGATGTTCACACTTCGACTTCCGATAAGTCAAACCAGCACATACCACTTCAACCACTTCCCTCTCCATCTATCTTAATGTTCTTCTTCCAGAGTACTCTTATCCAACTCACACTATTTGGAAGACACACTCCATCACGACATCTCATGGTACCATTCTCATTAATCCGAAAATCAGCTCTTCGACTTCAATTCATTAAATTCAATCAATCTATTAACTCAAATTAGAACTTTGACTTCTTCGAATCTTATCAAGAATACCTATAGTCAGTCTCAAAATACAAAGCTCAACTCCCTAAGATATTTTCTTCACAGACCAAACTCATATCCCGAATTTGCTTCATCAGTTCTAACTCATTACCATCATCATTGGTATATACAGAAATTTCCAATTCGATACCTCTGCTACCACTTGGTCTCACTCGAATGTTAATTCAACCCAAAACCATATTCCTTCAGAAGTCCCTATTTATTTCCTCTGCACCATATTCAACTCTTTTTCAAATCAACAAATACCTTAAGTTCTTAAGATCACCAACCATCTCAAATCTCAACTAAACAATTGAGGCTTCCAAACTCCGGCACAAACACGCAACAGCAACCAACTCCAATTACTTGTCAGATAATTCCCTTATGTACTTTAAGTTGCTTTAAAGCATAACCAAAACTCGTTGATGTTGTACTTAACATATCCCCCAATCATATCAACCAAACATCACAAAACACAACAATTTGTTCTGTCGGATTCGGCAAAACAAATACACGAGCTGTGGACAGCTTTCCTAACAATTCCTTAAACTTTCTTCACAGTAGAATATTACTACTTCTTCTCCAACACTGATAACTTAAGTTCCCGATGCTCAACGTGGTCCTCTATATTCTTCGAGTATATCCAAATATCGTCGGTTACCCAACCATTGACCCACTCAATTAAGTATGGAGAATCCCATGCCAAACGGACACTCAATCTGTGAGTTATGGCAAAAACACGAACCGCACTTTCCGCACTTACTACAACATCCAAACATATTCCATCAGTAAATAAATTAATTCCATGTCACTACTTCACCATCATATAGAGTATTGTAATAACCTCCAACACTTCTCATCTGACGTCATTCTGAGTTACGGTTCTCCCATTAGGACAAAATACGAAAACAACAACGTCACCATTAGAAGGTCATTCAACACATCTCCAACTCTTAAAATGTTTAAAGTCCAATTACCGATATAGTATCCCACATCTTACTTCCTTTAATAATCACCAGAAGTCACTATCCACCCTTTATATACTCGACCTCATAATCTATTACCGTAGCACACACACCAGACACAAGTCTCAAAACTACTCAATCAATTTAATTCGTTGACTATCCAAATAGACATATAACATGGAGCTCTCAATATGAGACTAGTTTTCGCAACTAAGCCGATCACAACCCCACTTCACGTCTTGGCTATCACTACCTTCATTAACACTCAAAACTCCCATCAAAATTAAACATCTCAACACTGTCCTGCGCCGACTCATCAAAACAATTCTTAAGCACTTGGCTTAATTCCAAACAATTCACTGCTCACGCCATTTAAGCTTGCAAGACACGTCTATCCCATCCAACACAATCCCAACTACTATCAACAAGAGATTAAGGGTGATCAGTTCCTCAATTTGTTAATAGACAGTCGACAATCATAATGGGGCATAAACCATCCTTTCCAAATTATAAGAGCGTTCAACTATACACTAAGCTACAACTCCACACTTGCAGCATCTTGGAGAAGCACCAGTTTCTCCCCCACTTGAATCATTCTCACTCTTGCAGACAAAGGTTAGACAACAAACATGTATCGACAGTGTTTTCACACACATGTCATATACCAGGGAGCAAACAACATTAGACAACTTGGTCGGACGGACCGACCTGCTCTGATACCACTAATGTAACACCCTTCTAAACCCCACGGATAATATATGAATAATCAGAGTAAATTTCCATGCATTTACAAAAGGGCATTACACATAACTTTCAAAATATCAAAACCACCTGTCATGCTCATTACTATTTCAATATAAAATTATACTTTACAAAACTTCACTTTGCATGTAGCAGCGGATTCAATTATACCACAATTTTCATAAAAGAAACATTTGTTTTTATCACATAAAACAACATCACTTAGGCACTAAGGCCAACATCATAATATTCCAATGGATATAAACACGTTTATAGAGTACACAAGGTATATCTTAAACACAACCCAAGCGATCCCAGTGTTACATGACCAGAGCATGACTCGACCCAACATAATTAAATCACTAAACGGCTACACCAAAAACGACCTCGTAACTACGAGCAATACTACTCCTTGATACCTGCACGTTGTCATGTAGGACATCATTCCAGCAGAAGGGTGAGAAATATTATCATAATAACAATGCATATAATCATGTATAAATGCACAAGTACAAAATACATATATTCCATATTTTCTCACCACAATTTCATAATTCACTCATATACATCACAATGTACATATATATAATCCAAGCATATCACCATGCATATTTTTACTATCCCAAAAATCCACATAAACATACACAATATGTTTAATCACTATACTTCACATAAACATCTATAATTATGTTTATCTCACCAATTCACGATCATACTCATTTCATATAAACATTTACGTTTATGTTTAATCACCAATTCACAATTACACATTCAGAATTCTCAAACCAACAATTCATGTTCATAAGCATACTTTCATACAATGATCACATATTCACAACTCTCAATTACACAAGTAATACACATACGCATATTCCTAACTTCATATAACAATCATATATTCATTCCATGAGACTCAATGCAACTCAATACAACTCAATGCAACTCATGCCATGTGGTACCAACACTTGTTATCATTTTTCGGTTTTTACATTTAAACCGGGTCCGTTCCCTAGACCGATAACAACAAAAGCCCATTCCCTAAACTTTCAAACCCCGCTCTAGGTTTGGGACAAGTCACTAGCCTCCACGAAACTAGCAAACATTGCCTCCTGACTAAATGATGCATATGCAATCAACAACAAAATGCACTTAAGACCGATCACACATCTTAATCCCATGCATTCACATAATTCCTCCCTTCAAGAATTAAACAAGATTGCACACACAACATATCATATAATCAAGTATTCATACTTTTTATCAACATATTTGTCAAACAATGCACGCATATCTTACAATATGCTCTCATGCATTAATTCACAATAATCGGATACAACAAATATGCATTCATAATTCAACCTCATTACCTTTTCAAACAATGCACACATATTCACAATATGTTCTCATGCATTCACAATATCGCATACAATCAATATGCATTTACACTTCAATATCATTACCACATTTATCAAGCAATGCACACATATTCACAATATGTTCTCATGCATTCTTCACATACAAACAATATGCATATATTTGTCAAAAGACTATATTTCATAATCGATTCCACCATCTAGGATTCACGCCATACGACTATCCACAGCATATCATATCACAACATGCACAAGCTATACGTTATATAACAAAAGTATTCTGCACAATAACCCATCAATCACACACATTCGCGACGGTAAAAATTAACACAACAATATGTTTTCAATTTTCTGCTATAATTTAACCAGGTACAGGCCTCAAAGCCATTTTTTCTAGAAAGATAATCTCGTTAACTTACCAACGCTTCAAACGGGGGTCAAAACCGACTTACGGTTCAAGAGTTATGAATTTTTGAAGTTTTCCGAAAAACCAGAATTTTGCCTAAACACGGCTACGGGATTTTGCATTTTCGCCCGAAAATCCGACCGATTCAATTCCTTTTTTCGAAACAAACACATACTCATACTCACCTAACATATAGTAGTGAATTAGAACCATTAAACACGATTTCTACGACGTCCGATTTTCACTCAAATCTCAAATCCTCAATTATCCAAAAATGTCAAAACTCACAAACTCAACCAAATTCAATCAAACGAAATCCAATAATCACGGCTAAACATTACCTGACTAAACTATACAATTTATTTTGAATTCTAACCGTTCAAAACTCAATTCTATCGATTTAACTCATTTGCCCTAGAAATGAAAAATAGAGAAAAACACCCAACAAATCCAACACAACTCATACATAATCATACACATTGATCAAATAATAATGTTTCTCACCCTTACCTTGATTGGATTGAAGCTTGAAGTTGATTCTTGATGATTTCTCCAAGTTTCCCTCTTCTCTTCTCTTTTCTCCTCTTTCTCTATTCTTTCTCTCCTTTTCTTTCTTTCTTTCTCTTATGTTTCTATCTCTTTTCTTTTCTCTCCAATTTCCCTTATATATCCTTCTATTTTCTTTCCATCATAATTCTTCTCTAAAAATACCTATCAATTCATTTCTCACAAAATATCTCATCTTATCATTAATTAGAGAATATCTAATAAATCCACATTATTCTACCAAGTAGAATAAATTAATTAAATCCATTAACTCATTTAAATAAATCCAATAATTTATTTAAATCAGATAAATCACATAAACCAATTAATTAGCACAATTAATCACTTATTGAAAAATTGGGCTGTTACACGAGCGACCGCGAATCAAATGGCGCCGTTGCCGGGGATTTTTGTCGTTATTAATCAATTTTAGAGTCATAGGGTTAGTTAGTATCCTCGAGTCTAGACCTTAGTTTCCTCGTGGTTTCGTCCAATTTGCGTTTTACAGTCCAAATTGTAAAAAAATCTGTTTTTGGAAAAATTGTGTCCGATCGTAAAACTGTTTTGCCTACGAGAAGCAGAAAAATTGTCCGGTCATTATTCTATTTTTAATGAATTTTTTACTGTTTTCATAGAGTCGAAAAAAATCGAAAAAATTCTCATAATTGTTATTTTGCTTAATTAGTTTAATTCTGGTATTATTTTATTTTTTTGAAATTTAATTAATTGTTTTCCATCATTGTGTTTGAGTCTGAGTCTGAGTCTGACAATCTGCATAACTTGTTTGCTTCGGATACTGAACTTGATTTTGAAATGGCTGATAATAGAACCTTAAGACAATTAGTTGCCCCTGATGTAAATTATAATAGCTTGTGTATGGAATATGATGATGTTGTTGTTCCTTTCAAATCAGAATCTGGTTTAATATACTTGTTGTCAAGGTTTAATGGATTTGCAGGTGAGGATCCGAATAAGCATATGAATGAATTCCAAATTGTGTGCTCTACACCTTCTGAACCTTCACTAGAGGACCTTGTCAAGCAAATGGCTATAAATGATCTTCAATTTTAGCAACAAACAGATTCAAGTCTTCAAGCTTTGTAGACACATATTGAACAGCTTGCCACTATAGTGAATGTCATGCAACAAGCTCAAGATTCAAACCAACCATCTGCCCAAACAGTAGTGAATCCGAAAGAGTTTCCTTCTAATTTAGTTGATGATACTTATTCTGAATTGTATTTTGATTTTCCATCATTAGCAGATTTTGATGATACTTACTCTTGTGATTCATGTACCGACACTAACATTTGCTCTGTTTGTGCTGAGATTAATGTTGTCGTACAGGGTGATGTTTTTCATGCAAATGAAGTTGTTTATGAAGCTAAAACTCTTAACATCACGGCTGCCCCAACCTCACCATCCATTGAACAACCTCCCCCCTTGGAGCTTAAACCACTTCATACCAATCTGAATTATACTTATTTATATATGGATAAAAAGCTTTCAGTTATAATTTCTTCTAACCTTGATTTTGATGAAGATAATAAACCTTTACAGGTTTTGAAGAAACATAAGAAGGGAATTGGATGGACCTCAATGGAAGTGGGAAGAAAAGCAGTGAAGCAACCCCTTAACCCATTGATCTTTGATGTTGTGGAAAAGGATATCAAATTCACGTGCCCATTCGACACTTTTATTTATCGAAGATTCTTATTTGATCCTGGAATAAAAGGTGAAGGCACTAATACAAATTTCAAGGGCGATGGATGCTATCCAAAGTTACTCCCCACTTTGGAAGAGGAGACTGCAAGAAATCTCTCTTTGGGAAAGGATGTATATGTGATCACTTATCCACCTTGACTCGTCGGGTGTGTTCTTTCCTTTCCTCCACTCTTATTTTATATTTATGTCCTTTCATTGAGGGCAATGCTTGTTTTAAGTCTGGGGGAGGGAAACCTTTGCTTTATATTTTGTTTTGTTTTGTTTTCAGTTATAATAATAAAAATAAAAATAAAAAAATGCATCTTTTTGAAAGTTCTAGGCTAAAGACTAATTTGAGATTAGTTTGCGGAGACTTGAAAAAAATTCACAAGATCGGTATCGTCTTAACACCGTAAGTCTCCTGCATATGGAAATTGATTTGAATTCTTATTATGGTTTAGCCTTGAATTTTCATTCTCTGACAGCTCTTGAGTAGTTTATTTCAGCAGTCAGCACCATCTCATACACACTCTACGCAGGAAAGCCGATGAATATAAGTGAGTGATCAAATTGAAAAGAAAAAAACAATAAAAAGAAGAAAGAAAAAAAAAATAAAAATAGAAAAAGTTGAAAAAAAATTACTCGTTAGTTGGTTCAGCGGTTTCTGGTGCTGAACTTGGTAGGGCGGATTACGGTCTGATCCCCCGCAACTACAATTGAGTCAGCAAAGGGTTATGCCATGTAAGTACCAGAACCCAAAACAAAAAGGATCAGAGTCACTAACCGGTCTCCTTTCTATGAGTGTGTGGAGATAACGGGCTTAATGTGATTGCGCCTGAATGAAAAAGAGCAAAAAGGAGGAAGAGTAAGTTAGGCTTCAACTTAATAACATGATTCGAGTTGATTTGTATATTCAGGAGGTTTATGTCTGCACAATTATGGATTAGTGTTTCTACGATATCCTTAGTGTGTAAGATTAGTACCTATCGATTCAAACTTAACCGAGGAAGACTTACAGCCTGGAATGAGTATTTGTTGATGTGTTTGTGCTTTCTTTGTTGTGTTTTATTTTAATTTTGCTCGGAGTGCAAAAGTTCAAGTCCGGGGGAATTTGATCAGTGCATATTTATGCACATTCTCCTACATTTTTACTTAGGCATTTCTTTTTTTTATTTTGTTTATTATTATATTTTATTATGTTTTCTTATTTTATTTTATTTTTGGTTTAATTTAATTATCGCAACTATTTTTCAGCTTTAGTAGTCTGCACGGAAACGATCATAACTGGAGTTCCGGTAATCCGTTTGAGGCGTTTTAAAAATCGCCGGAAAGCTAAGAGAGAGAGCTACGACTTTCGTGTTGGAGTCGAAGTCAGATTCGAAGCTCAAAATTCCAGAATTTCGTTTCAAGTTACAGCATTAGAATTCTATTTTAGTTTTGATCTTGTTTTGGGCCTGAGTTATGTTTTTGACCCATTTGGGTTATGACCTGAATTCTGTTTTTTATCCTCTTTAGTTTAGGTCTGGCCGTACAGCCAAAAATCCTATTCACTATTAACGAAAAAAAACTATTGGGAAAGCTTGTAAACGCATGGAGAACTAATCCTCCTTGGACGGATTCACTGTACTCAGGTTCAAACTTTGAGATTGTTATGATAATTACAGTTTAATTTCTATTCCTTTCAATTATATCATGTGATTGTTGTTTGCTTAATTTAATTATCATATAGTGTAATTGATTCAATTTGATTGATCTGTGTTCCCAATTTTAATCGTAGATTAACTCTGCTTAACTGTTAATTTGCTCTATCATTTACCGTATGCTTAATCCGACCATAGGAACATGTTCTCATAAAATCAACCACGCTTGTTGACTGATTTTTCATCAAATAGGATAGAATTCTCGAAATTGTATTTTCATCGGTCGATGATTAGTAAGAACCGAGGCAGTGGATCTGTTACTTTAATCACTGATTTCACAATAACTTATTTTAATAATCAATTATTTTAAGTACTTTTTCTTCTTAATCGGAAACCTACACCAAACCAACCCCCCCCCCCATAATTTGTTACTGTAATTGGTTATTTCGTTACAAGAATCCTTGAGAACAATATTTCGAGTCACTGTCGTTGTACTGCATTTTTCTAAAATTACTCGTTTCTGATCCGCGAGCGACCGCGGATCAAATTGGCGCTGTTGCCGGGGATTCTTGTCGTTATTAATCAATTTTTGAGTCATAGGATTAGTTAGTATCCTCGAGTCTAGACCTTAGTTTCCTCGTGGTTTCGTCCAATTCGCGTTTTACAGTCCAAATCGTAAAAAAATCTGTTTTTGGAAAAATTGTGTCCGATCGTAAAACTGTTTTGCCTACGAGAAGCACAAAAATCGTTCGGTCATTAGCCCATGTATTCCAAAGGAATACCTAGAATCCACCCTCAGAATCGCCAGAAAATCCTTTTTTCTATTTTTAATGAATTTTTTACTGTTTTCATAGAGTCGAAAAAAATCGAAAAAATTCTCATAATTGTTATTTTGCTTAATTAGTTTAATTCTGGTATTAATTTATTTTTTTGAAATTTAATTAATTGTTTTCCATCATTGTGTTTGAGTCTGAGTCTGAGTCTGACTATCTGCATAACTTGTTTGCTTCGGATACTGAACTTGATTTTGAAATGGCTGATAATAGAACCTTAAGACAATTAGTTGCCCCTGATGTAAATTATAATAGCTTATGTATTGAATATGATGATGTTGCTGTTCCTATCGATGCAAACTTAACCGAGGAAGACTTACAGCCTGGAATGAGTATTTGTTGATGTGTTTGTGCTTTCTTTGTTGTGTTTTATTTTAATTTTGCTCGGAGTGCAAAAGTTCAAGTCCGGGGGAATTTGATCAGTGCATATTTATGCACATTCTCCTACATTTTTACTTAGGCATTTCTTTATTTTATTTTGTTTATTATTATATTTTATTATGTTTTCTTATTTTATTTTATTTTTGGTTTAATTTAATTATCGCAACTATTTTTCAGCTTTAGTAGTCTGCACGGAAACGATCATAACTGGAGTTCCGGGAATCCGTTTGAGGCGTTCTAAAAATCGCCAGAAAGCTAAGAGAGAGAGCTACGACTTTCGTGTTGGAGTCAAAGTCAGATTTGAAGCTCAAAATTCCAGAATTTGATTTCAAGTAACAGCATTAGAATTCTATTTTAGTTTTGATCTTGTTTTGGGCCTGAGTTATGTTTTTGACCCATTTGGGTTATGACCTGAATTCTGTTTTTTATCCTCTTTAGTTTAGGTCTGGCCGTACAGCCAAAAATCCTATTCACTATTCATGAAAAAAAACTATTGGGAAAGCTTGTAAACGCATGGAGAACTAATCCTCCTTGGACGCATTCACTGTACTCAGGTTCAAACTTTGAGATTGTTATGATAATTACAGTTTAATTTCTATTCCTTTCAATTATATCATGTGATTGTTGTTTGCTTAATTCAATTATCATATAGTGTAATTGATTCAATTTGATTGATCTGTGTTCCCAATTTTAATCGTAGATTAACTCTGCTTAACTGTTAATTTGCTCTATCATTTACCGTATGCTTAATCCGGCCATAGGAACATGTTCTCATAAAATCAACCACGCTTGTTGACTGATTTTTCATCAAATAGGATAGAATTCCCGAAATTGTATTTTCATCGGTCGATGATTAGTAAGAACCGAGGCAGTGGATCTGTTACTTTAATCACTGATTTCACAATAACTTATTTTAATAATCAATTATTTTAAGTACTTTTTCTTCTTAATCGGAAACCTACATCAAACCAAAACCCCCCCATAATTTGTTACTGTAATTGGTTATTTCGTTACAAGAATCCTTGAGAACGATATTTCGAGTCACTGTCGCTGTACTGCATTTTTCTAAAATTACTCGTTTTTGATCCGCGAGCGACCGCGGATCAAGTTGGCGCCGTTGCCGGGGATTCTTGTCGTTATTAATCAATTTTAGAGTCATAAGGTTAGTTAGTATCCTCGAGTCTAGACCTTAGTTTCCTCGTGGTTTCGTCCAATTCGCGTTTTACAGTCCAAATCGTAAAAAAAATCTGTTTTTGGAAAAATTGTGTCCTATTGTAAAACTGTTTTGCCTACGAGAAGCAGAAAAATCCTCCGGTCATTAGTCCATGTATTCCAAAGGAATACCTATGATCCACCCTCAGAATCGCCAAAAAATCCTTTTTTCTATTTTTAATGAATTTTTTACTGTTTTCATAGAGTCGAAAAAAATCGAAAAAATTCTCATAATTGTTATTTTGCTTAATTAGTTTAATTCTGGTATTATTTTATTTTTTTGAAATTTAATTAATTGTTTTCCATCATTGTGTTTGAGTCTGAGTCTGAGTTTGACTATCTGCATAACTTGTTTGCTTCGGATACTGAACTTGATTTTGAAATGGCTGATAATAGAACCTTAAGACAATTAGTTGCCCCTGATGTAAATTATAATAGCTTGTGTATTGAATATGATGATGTTGTTGTTCCTTTCGAATCAGAATCTGGTTTAATATACTTGTTGTCAAGGTTTAATGGATTTGCAGGTGAGGATCCGAATAAGCATATGAATGAATTCCAAATTGTGTGCTCTACACCTTCTGAACCTTCACTAGAGGACCTTGTCAAGCAAATGGCTATAAATGATCTTCAATTTCAGCAACAAACATATTCAAGTCTTCAAGCTTTGCAGACACAGATTGAACAACTTGCCACTATAGTGAATGTCATGCAACAAGCTCAAGATTCAAACCAACAATCTGCCCAAACAGTAGTGAATCCAAAAGAGTTTCCTTCTAATTTAGTTGATGATACTTATTCTGAATTGTATTTTGATTTTCCATCATTAGCAGATTTTGATGATACTTACTCTTGTGATTCATGTACCGACACTGACATTTGCTCTGTTTGTGCTGAGATTAATGCTGCCGTACAGGGTGATGTTTTTCATGTAGATGAAGTTGTTTATGAAGCTAAAACTCTTAACATCACGGCTGCCCCAACCTCACATCCATTGAACAACCTCCCCCCTTGGAGCTTAAACCACTTCATACCAATATGAATTATGCTTATTTATATATGGATAAAAAGCTTTCAGTTATAATTTCTTCTAACCTTGATTTTGATGAAGATAATAAACCTTTAAAGGTTTTGAAGAAACATAAGAAGGGAATTGGATGGACCTCGATGGAAGTGGGAAGAAAAGCAGTGAAGCAACCCCTTAACCCATTGATCTTTGATGTTGTGGAAAAGGATATCAAATTCACGTGCCCATTCGACACTTTTATTTATCGAAGATTCTTATTTGATCCTGGAATAAAAGGTGAAGGCACTAATACAAATTTCAAGGGCGATGGATGCTATCCAAAGTTACTCCCCACTTTGGAAGAGGAGACTGCAGGAAATCTCTCTTTGGGAAAGGATGTATATGTGATCACTTATCCACCTTGACTCGTCGGGTGTGTTCTTTCCTTTCCCTCACTTTTATTTTATATTTATGTCCTTTCATTGAGGGCAATGCTTGTTTTAAGTCTGGGGGAGGGAAACCTTTGCTTTATATTTTGTTTTGTTTTGTTTTCAGTTATAATAATAAAAATAAAAATAAAAAAATGCATCTTTTTGAAAGTTCTAGGCTAAAGACTAATTTGAGATTAGTTTGCGGAGACTTGAAAAAAATTCACAAGATCAGTATCGTCTTAACACCGTAAGTCTCCTGCATATGGAAATTGATTTGAATTCTTATTATGGTTTAGCCTTGAATTTTCATTCTCTGACAGCTCTTGAGTAGTTTATTTCAGCAGTCAGCACCATCTCATACACACTCTACGCAGGGAAGCCGATGAATATAAGTGAGTAATCAAATTGAAAAGAAAAAAACAATAAAAAGAAGAAAGAAAAAAAAAGAAAAAAAGAAAAAGTTGAAAAAAAATTACTCGTTAGTTGGTTCAGCGGTTTCTGGTGCTGAACTTGGTAGGGCGGATTACGGTCCGATCCCCCGCAACTACAATTGAGTCAGCAAAGGGTTATGCCATGTAAGTACCAGAACCCAAAACAAAAAGGATCAGAGTCACTAACCGGTCGCCTTGCTATGAGTGTGTGGAGATAACGGGCTTAATGTGATTGCGCCTGAATGAAAAAGAGCAAAAAGGAGGAAGAGTAAGTTAGGCTTCAACTTAATAACATGATTCGAGTTGATTTGTATATTCAGGAGGTTTATGTCTGCACAATTATGGATTATTGTTTCTACGATATCCTTAGTGTGTAAGATTAGTACCTATCGATTCAAACTTAACCGAGGAAGACTTACAGCCTGGAATGAGTATTTGTTGATGTGTTTGTGCTTTCTTTGTTGTGTTTTATTTTAATTTTGCTCGGAGTGCAAAAGTTCAAGTCCGGGGGAATTTGATCAGTGCATATTTATGCACATTCTCCTACATTTTTACTTAGGCATTTCTTTATTTTATTTTGTTTATTATTATATTTTATTATGTTTTCTTATTTTATTTTATTTTTGGTTTAATTTAATTATCGCAACTATTTTTCAGCTTTAGTAGTCTGCACGGAAACGATCATAACTGGAGTTCCGGGAATCCGTTTGAGGCGTTCTAAAAATCGCCGGAAAGCTAAGAGAGAGAGCTACGACTTTCGTGTTGGAGTTGAAGTCAGATTCGAAGCTCAAAATTCCAGAATTTCGTTTCAAGTTACAGCATTAGAATTCTATTTTAGTTTTGATCTTGTTTTGGGCCTGAGTTATGTTTTTGACCCATTTGGGTTATGACCTGAATTCTGTTTTTTATCCTCTTTAGTTTAGGTCTGGCCGTACAGCCAAAAATCCTATTCACTATTCACGAAATAAAACTATTGGGAAAGCTTGTAAACGCATGGAGAACTAATCCTCCTTGGACGGATTCACTGTACTCAGGTTCAAACTTTGAGATTGTTATGATAATTACAGTTTAATTTCTATTCCTTTCAATTATATCATGTGATTGTTGTTTGCTTAATTCAATTATCATATAGTGTAATTGATTCAATTTGATTGATCTGTGTTCCCAATTTTAATCGTAGATTAACTCTGCTTAACTGTTAATTTGCTCTATCATTTACCGTATGCTTAATCCGGCCATAGGAACATGTTCTCATAAAATCAACCACGCTTGTTGACTGATTTTTCATCAAATAGTATAGAATTCCCGAAATTGTATTTTCATCGGTCGATGATTAGTAAGAACCAAGGCAGTGGATCTGTTACTTTAATCACTGATTTCACAATAACTTATTTTAATAATCAATTATTTTAAGTACTTTTTCTTCTTAATCGGAAACCTACATCAAACCAAAACTCCCCCATAATTTGTTACTGTAATTGGTTATTTCGTTACAAGAATCCTTGAGAACGATATTTCGAGTCACTGTCGCTGTACTACATTTTTCTAAAATTACTCGTTTTTGATCCGCGAGCGACCGTGAATCAAATTGGCGCCGTTGCCGGGGATTCTTGTCGTTATTAATCAATTTTAGAGTCATAGGGTTAGTTAGTATCCTCGAGTCTAGACCTTAGTTTCCTCGTGGTTTCGTCCAATTCGCGTTTTACAGTCCAAATCGTAAAAAAATCTGTTTTTGGAAAAATTGAGTCCGATCGTAAAACTGTTTTGCCTACGAGAAGCAGAAAAATCGTCCAGTCATTAGTCCATGTATTCCAAAGGAATACCTAGTATCCACCCTCAGAATCGCAAAAAAATCCTTTTTTCTATTTTTAATGAATTTTTTACTGTTTTCATAGAGTCAAAAAAAATCGAAAAAATTCTCATAATTGTTATTTTGCATAATTAGTTTAATTCTGGTATTATTTTATTTTTTTGAAATTTAATTAATTGTTTTCCATCATTGTGTTTGAGTCTGAGTCTGAGTCTGACTATCTGCATAACTTGTTTGCTTCGGATACTGAACTTGATTTTGAAATGGCTGATAATAGAACCTTAAGACAATTAGTTGCCCCTGATGTAAATTATAATAGCTTGTGTATTGAATATGATGATGTTGCTGTTCCTATCGATGCAAACTTAACCGAGGAAGACTTATAGCCTGGAATGAGTATTTGTTGATGTGTTTGTGCTTTCTTTGTTGTGTTTTATTTTAATTTTGCTCGGAGTGCAAAAGTTCAAGTCCGGGGGAATTTGATCAGTGCATATTTATGCACATTCTCCTACATTTTTACTTAGGCATTTCTTTATTTTATTTTGTTTATTATTATATTTTATTTTTGGTTTAATTTAATTATCGCAACTATTTTTCAGCTTTAGTAGTCTGCACGGAAACGATCATAACTAGAGTTCCGGGAATCCGTTTGAGGCGTTCTAAAAATCGCCGGAAAGCTAATAGAGAGAGCTACGACTTTCGTGTTGGAGTCGAAGTCAGATTCGAAGCTCAAAATTCCAGAATTTCGTTTCAAGTTACAGCATTAGAATTCTATTTTAGTTTTGATCTTGTTTTAGGCCTGAGTTATGTTTTTGACCCATTTGGGTTATGACCTGAATTCTGGTTTTTATCCTCTTTAGTTTAGGTCTGGCCGTACAGCCAAAAATCCTATTCACTATTCACGAAATAAAACTATTGGGAAAGCTTGTAAACGCATGGAGAACTAATCCTCCTTGGACGGATTCACTGTACTCAGGTTCAAACTTTGAGATTGTTATGATAATTACAATTTAATTTCTATTGCTTTCAATTATATCATGTGATTGTTGTTTGCTTAATTCAATTATCATATAGTGTAATTGATTCAATTTGATTGATCTGTGTTCCCAATTTTAATCGTAGATTAACTCTGCTTAACTGTTAATTTGCTCTATCATTTACCGTATGCTTAATCCGGCCATAGGAACATGTTCTCATAAAATCAACCACGCTTGTTGACTGATTTTTCATCAAATAGGATAGAATTCCCGAAATTGTATTTTCATCGGTCGATGATTAGTAAGAACCGAGGCAGTGGATCTGTTACTTTAATCACTGATTTCACAATAACTTATTTTAATAATCAATTATTTTAAGTACTTTTTCTTCTTAATCGGAAACCTACATCAAACAAACCCCCCCCCATAATTTGTTACTGTAATTGGTTATTTCGTTACAAGAATCCTTGAGAACGATATTTCGAGTCACTGTCGCTGTACTGCATTTTTCAAAAATTACTCGTTTTTGATCCGCGAGCGACCGCGGATCAAATTGGCGCCGTTGCCGGGGATTCTTGTCGTTATTAATCAATTTTAGAGTCATAGGGTTAGTTAGTATCCTCGAGTCTTGACCTTAGTTTCCTCGTGGTTTCGTCCAATTCGCGTTTTACAGTCCAAATCGTAAAAAAATCTGTTTTTGGAAAAATTGTGTCCTATCGTAAAACTGTTTTGCCTACGAGAAGCAGAAAAATCCTCCGGTCATTAGTCCATGTATTCCAAAGGAATACCTACGATCCACCCTCAGAATCGCCAAAAAATCCTTTTTTCTATTTTTAATGAATTTTTTACTGTTTTCATAGAGTCGAAAAAAATCGAAAAAATTCTCATAATTGTTATTTTGCATAATTAGTTTAATTCTGGTATTATTTTATTTTTTTGAAATTTAATTATTTGTTTTCCATCATTGTGTTTGAGTCTGAGTCTGAGTCTGACTATCTGCATAACTTGTTTGCTTCGGATACTGAACTTGATTTTGAAATGGCTGATAATAGAACCTTAAGACAATTAGTTGCCCCTGATGTAAATTATAATAGCTTGTGTATTGAATATGATGATGTTGCTGTTCCTATCGATGCAAACTTAACCGAGGAAGACTTACAGCCTGGAATGAGTATTTGTTGATGTGTTTGTGCTTTCTTTGTTGTGTTTTATTTTAATTTTGCTCGGAGTGCAAAAGTTCAAGTCCGGGGGAATTTGATCAGTGCATATTTATGCACATTCTCCTACATTTTTACTTAGGCATTTCTTTATTTTATTTTGTTTATTATTATATTTTATTATGTTTTCTTATTTTATTTTATTTTTGGTTTAATTTAATTATCGCAACTATTTTTCAGCTTTAGTAGTCTGCACGGAAACGATCATAACTAGAGTTCCGGGAATCCGTTTGAGGCGTTCTAAAAATCGTCGGAAAGCTAGTAGAGAGAGCTACGACTTTCGTGTTGGAGTCGAAGTCAGATTCGAAGCTCAAAATTCCAGAATTTCGTTTCAAGTTACAGCATTAGAATTTTATTTTAGTTTTGATCTTGTTTTAGGCCTGAGTTATGTTTTTGACCCATTTGGGTTATGACCTGAATTCTGGTTTTTATCCTCTTTAGTTTAGGTCTGGCCGTATAGCCAAAAATCCTATTCACTATTCACGAAATAAAACTATTGGGAAAGCTTGTAAACGCATGGAGAACTAATCCTCCTTGGACGGATTCACTGTACTCAGGTTCAAACTTTGAGATTGTTATGATAATTACAGTTTAATTTCTATTGCTTTCAATTATATCATGTGATTGTTGTTTGCTTAATTCAATTATCATATAGTGTAATTGATTCAATTTGATTGATCTGTGTTCCCAATTTTAATCGTAGATTAACTCTGCTTAACTGTTAATTTGCTCTATCATTTACCGTATGCTTAATCCGGCCATAGGAACATGTTCTCATAAAATCAACCACGCTTGTTGACTGATTTTTCATCAAATAGGATAGAATTCCCGAAATTGTATTTTCATCGGTCGATGATTAGTAAGAACCGAGGCAGTGGATCTGTTACTTTAATCACTGATTTCACAATAACTTATTTTAATAATCAATTATTTTAAGTACTTTTTCTTCTTAATCGGAAACCTACATCAAACAAAACCCCCCCATAATTTGTTACTGTAATTGGTTATTTCGTTACAAGAATCCTTGAGAACGATATTTCGAGTCACTGTCGCTGTACTGCATTTTTCAAAAATTACTCGTTTTTGATCCGCGAGCGACCGCGGATCAAATTGGCGCCGTTGCCGGGGATTCTTGTCGTTATTAATCAATTTTAGAGTCATAGGGTTAGTTAGTATCCTCGAGTCTTGACCTTAGTTTCCTCGTGGTTTCGTCCAATTCGCGTTTTACAGTCCAAATCGTAAAAAAATCTGTTTTTGGAAAAATTGTGTCCGATCGTAAAACTGTTTTGCCTACGAGAAGCAGAAAAATCGCCCGGTCATTAGTCCATGTATTCCAAAGGAATACCTAGGATCCACCCTCAGAATCGCCAAAAAATCCTTTTTTCTATTTTTAATGAATTTTTTACTGTTTTCATAGAGTCGAAAAAAATCGAAAAAATTCTCATAATTGTTATTTTGCATAATTAGTTTAATTCTGGTATTATTTTATTTTTTTGAAATTTAATTAATTGTTTTCCATCATTGTGTTTGAGTCTGAGTCTGAGTCTGACTATCTGCATAACTTGTTTGCTTCGGATACTGAACTTGATTTTGAAATGGCTGATAATAGAACCTTAAGACAATTAGTTGCCCCTGATGTAAATTATAATAGCTTGTGTATTGAATATGATGATGTTGTTGTTCCTATCGATGCAAACTTAACCGAGGAAGACTTACAGCCTGGAATGAGTATTTGTTGATGTGTTTGTGCTTTCTTTGTTGTGTTTTATTTTAATTTTGCTCGGAGTGCAAAAGTTCAAGTCCGGGGGAATTTGATCAGTGCATATTTATGCACATTCTCCTACATTTTTACTTAGGCATTTCTTTATTTTATTTTGTTTATTATTATATTTTATTATGTTTTCTTATTTTATTTTATTTTTGGTTTAATTTAATTATCGCAACTATTTTTCAGCTTTAGTAGTCTGCACGGAAACGATCATAACTGGAGTTCCGGGAATCCGTTTGAGGCGTTCTAAAAATCGCCGGAAAGCTAAGAGAGAGAGCTACGACTTTCGTGTTGGAGTCGAAGTCAGATTCGAAGCTCAAAATTCCAGAATTTCGTTTCAAGTTACAGCATTAGAATTTTATTTTAGTTTTGATCTTGTTTTAGGCCTGAGTTATGTTTTTGACCCATTTGGGTTATGACCTGAATTCTGGTTTTTATCCTCTTTAGTTTAGGTCTGGCCGTACAGCCAAAAATCCTATTCACTATTCACGAAATAAAACTATTGGGAAAGCTTGTAAACGCATGGAGAACTAATCCTCCTTGGACGGATTCACTGTACTCAGGTTCAAACTTTGAGATTGTTATGATAATTACAGTTTAATTTCTATTGCTTTCAATTATATCATGTGATTGTTGTTTGCTTAATTCAATTATCATATAGTGTAATTGATTCAATTTGATTGATCTGTGTTCCCAATTTTAATCGTAGATTAACTCTACTTAACTGTTAATTTGCTCTATCATTTACCGTATGCTTAATCCGGCCATAGGAACATGTTCTCATAAAATCAACCACGCTTGTTGACTGATTTTTCATCAAATAGGGTAGAATTCCCGAAATTGTATTTTCATCGGTCGATGATTAGTAAGAACCGAGGCAGTGGATCTGTTACTTTAATCACTGATTTCACAATAACTTATTTTAATAATCAATTATTTTAAGTACTTTTTCTTCTTAATCGGAAACCTACATCAAACAAAAACCCCCCCATAATTTGTTACTGTAATTGGTTATTTCGTTACAAGAATCCTTGAGAACGATATTTCGAGTCACTGTCGTTGTACTGCATTTTTCTAAAATTACTCGTTTTTGATCCGCGAGCGACCGTGGATCAAATTGGCGCCGTTGTCGGGGATTCTTGTCGTTATTAATCAATTTTAGAGTCATAGGGTTAGTTAGTATCCTCGAGTCTTGACCTTAGTTTCCTCGTGGTTTCGTCCAATTCGCGTTTTACAGTCCAAATCGTAAAAAAATCTGTTTTTGGAAAAATTGTGTCCGATCGTAAAACTGTTTTGCCTACGAGAAGCAGAAAAATCATCCAGTCATTAGTCCATGTATTCCAAAGGAATACCTAGGATCCACCCTCAGAATCGCCAAAAAATCCTTTTTTCTATTTTTAATGAATTTTTTACTGTTTTCATAGAGTTGAAAAAAATCGAAAAAATTCTCATAATTGTTATTTTGCTTAATTAGTTTAATTCTAGTATTATTTTATTTTTTTGAAATTTAATTAATTGTTTTCCATCATTGTGTTTGAGTCTGAGTCTGAGTCTGACTATCTGCATAACTTGTTTGCTTCGGATACTGAACTTGATTTTGAAATGGCTGATAATAGAACTTTAAGACAATTAGTTGCCCCTGATGTAAATTATAATAGCTTGTGTATTGAATATGATGATGTTGCTGTTCCTTTCGAATCAGAATCTGGTTTAATATACTTGTTGTCAAGGTTTAATGGATTTGCAGGTGAGGATCCGAATAAGCATATGAATGAATTCCAAATTGTGTGCTCTACACCTTCTGAACCTTCACTAGAGGACCTTGTCAAGCAAATGGCTATAAATGATCTTCAATTTCAGCAACAAACAGATTCAAGTCTTCAAGCTTTGCAGACACAGATTGAACAGCTTGCCACTATAGTGAATATCATGCAACAAGCTCAAGATTCAAACCAACCATCTGCCCAAACAGTAGTGAATCCAAAAGAGTTTCCTTCTAATTTAGTTGATGATACTTATTCTGAATTGTATTTTGATTTTCCATCATTAGCAGATTTTGATGATACTTACTCTTGTGATTCATGTACCGACACTAACATTTGCTCTGTTTGTGCTGATATTAATGCTGCCGTACAGGGTGATATTTTTCATGCAGATGAAGTTGTTTATGAAGCTAAAACTATTAACATCACGGCTGCCCCAACCTCACCATCCATTGAACAACCTCCCCCCTTGGAGCTTAAACCACTTCATACCAATCTGAATTATGCTTATTTATATATGGATAAAAAGCTTTCAGTTATAATTTCTTCTAACCTTGATTTTGATGAAGATAATAAACCTTTACAGGTTTTGAAGAAACATAAGAAGGGAATTGGATGGACCTCGATGGAAGTGGGAAGAAAAGCAGTGAAGCAACCCCTTAACCCATTGATCTTTGATGTTGTGGAAAAGGATATCAAATTCACGTGCCCATTCGACACTTTTATTTAACAAAGATTCTTATTTGATCCTGGAATAAAAGGTGAAGGCACTAATACAAATTTCAAGGGCGATGGATGCTATCCAAAGTTACTCCCCACTTTGGAAGAGGAGACTGCAGGAAATCTCTCTTTGGGAAAGTATGTATATGTGATCACTTATCCACCTTGACTCGTCGGGTGTGTTCTTTCCTTTCCCTCACTCTTATTTTAAATTTATGTCCTTTCATTGAGGGCAATGCTTGTTTTAAGTCTGGGGGAGGGAAACCTTTGCTTTATATTTTGTTTTGTTTTGTTTTCAGTTATAATAATAAAAATAAAAATAAAAAAATGCATCTTTTTGAAAGTTCTAGGCTAAAGACTAATTTGAGATTAGTTTGCGGAGACTTGAAAAAAATTCACAAGATCGGTATCGTCTTAACACCGTAAGTCTCCTGCATATGGAAATTGATTTGAATTCTTATTATGGTTTAGCCTTGAATTTTCATTCTCTGACAGCTCTTGAGTAGTTTATTTCAGCAGTCAGCACCATCTCATACACACTATACGCAGGGAAGCCGATGAATATAAGTGAGTGATCAAATTGAAAAGAAAAAAACAATAAAAAGAAGAAAGAAAAAAAAAAGAAAAAAAGAAAAAGTTGAAAAAAAATTACTCGTTAGTTGGTTCAGCGGTTTCTGGTGCTGAACTTGGTAGGGCGGATTACGGTCCGATCCCCCGCAACTACAATTGAGTCAGCAAAGGGTTATGCCATGTAAGTACCAGAACCCAAAACAAAAAGGATCAGAGTCACTAACCGGTCGCCTTGCTATGAGTGTGTGGAGATAACGGGCTTAATGTGATTGCGCCTGAATGAAAAAGAGCAAAAAGGAGGAAGAGTAAGTTAGGCTTCAACTTAATAACATGATTCGAGTTGATTTGTATATTCAGGAGGTTTATGTCTGCACAATTATGGATTAGTGTTTCTACGATATCCTTAGTGTGTAAGATTAGTACCTATCGATGCAAACTTAACCGAGGAAGACTTACAGCCTAGAATGAGTATTTGTTGATGTGTTTGTGCTTTCTTTGTTGTGTTTTATTTTAATTTTGCTCGGAGTGCAAAAGTTCAAGTCCGGGGGAATTTGATCAGTGCATATTTATGCACATTCTCCTACATTTTTACTTAGGCATTTCTTTATTTTATTTTGTTTATTATTATATTTTATTATGTTTTCTTATTTTATTTTATTTTTGGTTTAATTTAATTATCGCAACTATTTTTCAGCTTTAGTAGTCTGCACGGAAACGATCATAACTGGAGTTCCGGGAATCCGTTTGAGGCGTTCTAAAAACGCCGGAAATCTAAGAGAGATAGCTACGACTTTCGTGTTGGAGTCGAAGTCAGATTCGAAGCTCAAAATTCCAGAATTTCGTTTCAAGTTACAGCATTAGAATTCTATTTTAGTTTTGATCTTGTTTTGGGCCTGAGTTATGTTTTTGATCCATTTGGGTTATGACCTGAATTCTGGTTTTTATCCTCTTTAGTTTAGGTCTGGCCGTACAGCAAAAAATCCTATTCACTATTCAAGAAAAAAAACTATTGGGAAAGCTTGTAAACGCATGGAGAACTAATCCTCCTTGGACGGATTCACTGTACTCAGGTTCAAACTTTGAGATTGTTATGATAATTACAGTTTAATTTCTATTCCTTTCAATTATATCATGTGATTGTTGTTTGCTTAATTCAATTATCATATAGTGTAATTGATTCAATTTAATTGATCTGTGTTCCCAATTTTAATCATAGATTAACTCTGCTTAACTGTTAATTTGCTCTATCATTTACCGTATGCTTAATCCGGCCATAGGAACATGTTCTCATAAAATCAACCACGCTTGTTGACTGATTTTTCATCAAATAGGATAGAATTCCCGAAATTGTATTTTCATCGGTCGATGATTAGTAAGAACCGAGGCAGTGGATCTGTTACTTTAATCACTGATTTCACAATCTTATTTTAATAATCAATTATTTTAAGTACTTTTTCTTCTTAATCGGAAACCTACATCAAACCAAAACCCCCCCATAATTTGTTACTGTAATTGGTTATTTCGTTACAAGAATCCTTGAGAACGATATTTCGAGTCACTGTCGCTGTACTGCATTTTTCTAAAATTACTCGTTTTTGATCCGCGAGCGACCGCAGATCAACGACTCACATTGATAACGACTTGATCTTAATACATTACTACCAAGATAGCCTCAGTGGGGCATCATTGGAATGGTATATGCAGTTAGAAAAAGGACAAATCAGTACGTGGAGAGATCTAGCAAATGCGTTTTCACAACATTATCAGTATAATACTGATTTGGCACCGAATCGCACGCAGCTGCAAGATATGACTCAACGTAACAATGAGTCATTTAAAGAGTATGCCCAAAGGTGGAGGGAGTTGGCTGCCCGTGTTCAACCACCATTGCTGACTAAGGAGTTAACTGACATGTTTATGGGAACTCTACAACCTCAGTACTTGGATCGCATGCTTGGGTCCAGTTTCCCTAACTTTGCTGAAGTGGTGTCAGTAGGTGAAAGAATCAAGAGCACTTTGAAAAAGAACAAGGCTGCAGTCCCAATGAATGAAGGAAGAAAGCCTTTTGTGAAGAAAAGGGAAGATGAAACTAATGCCATGATGAGAGGGCGAGGAGATAGAGCTCTAGTGGACATCCAATATCCACAAGTAGCTGCAGTAGTCCAAGCTCCTTATCAACAGCCAACTCAACAGCAGAATCGCAGAGAGTTCCTCCACCGCAATATCAGAACGCTCCGGCTCAAAGACAGCAAAGGCCGAGACAGCCAAGAAGACAACATGACCCGTTGCCTATGTCATATGGACAGATTTTTGCTCAGCTAAATCAGAGTGGACACTTAACGTTGCGAGATTTATGTCCGACAATCTTTCCATATCCTCCTGGGTACGATGCTAATGCTCATTGTGAGTTCCATAAGGGAGCCCCTGGGCACTCCATAGACAACTGCTATGCGTTTCAGAACAGGGTGCAAGACTTGATAGAGTCCAAAGATCTCACTTTTACACCTAGAGGTGCCAATATTATGAAAGATCCGTTACCTAAACATGGAGGTCCTTCTGTCAATGCTGTGGAAGAAGGTAGTGGTTTGGGACTAATTACAAATGTTGAAGATGTCCGTACTCCGATGGCCGTTATTGGAGAACAATTGAAGAGAAGTGGGATGATTCCCCAAGAAGAAGTGGAGAATTTGACTGACGAAGTGGTGAAGAGACATTTACAAATGTTCATAGAATATGGGATAATACAAATAGAGCAAAGAGATTCGAACGTGTCTGCTATTGATATTCAGTATGATGAAACAAGTGCTTATCCGACAAGGTGACTTCGACCAGTGCCAGTAGTCTTGCAGTATGATCCTTTGGAAGCCTTTCAACAGAGGCCCGCCCGACCAGCACCCGTGATTATGCAGTATGATGAAGATGACGTCAATAGACAAAAAGCAGCACGACCAGCTCCGGTGGTAATAGAGTATTCTGTCAATGAATCTGAGCCCAAAGTTTTTAAATAGAGGCCAGAGAGACTAGTGATTGAGTATGACGCTGCCAAATGCGATGCAGTTGTTGGGCCTAGTGGGATGACCCGTAGCGGTCGTTTATTTGCCGCTAAACCAGTGGAAGTGCCAGCTAGGAATAAAGAAAAAGCTACAGTCGAACTACCAAGTGTTGAGCCACCTGTTGAGGTATCATCACCAAAGGCAGCGGTTACGCCAAAGGAAGCTGAGGAGTTTTTGAAGATCATCAGAAAAAGTGATTGATCAACTAAACCAGACTCCAGCCAGAATTTCCATGCTCTCGTTGTTACTTAGTACAGAGGCCCACAGGTTATCTTTAATGAAGGTGTTGAGCGCCGCGCATATTGCTAAAGACATCACCGTAGCCCAGTTTGATGATGTGATAGCTAGCGTAACAACCGGAAACTTTCATGGGTTTAATGATGATGACCTGACTGCAGAGAAAAGAAATCACAAAAAGCTCTCCATATTTCAATCAAGTGTCAAGACACATTGATATCCCGAGTCTTAGTGGATACGGGTTCTTCCTTAAATGTGCTTCCCAAGATCACCCTGGAGAGAATGCCAGTAAAAGGAGTTAGCATGAAGCCAAGTGCTCTGGTAGTCAAAGCTTTTGATGGTTCTAGGCGTGCTGTGATTGGCAATGTGGACTTGTCAATAAAAATCGGACCAACTATCTTCATTATTACTTTCCAAGTAATGGATATCTATCCAGGGTACAGCTGTCTATTAGGAAGACCTTGGATTCATTATGCAGGAGCTGTTACCTCCACCCTTCACCAGAAGCTAAAATTTGTCAATAATGATAAGGTAGTTCGGATTGGAGGAGAGGAGGATATCTTGGTAAGCCACTTGATGTCCTTCAGGTACATTGAAGTTGAAGGGGAAATGGTGGAAACGCCTTTTCAGTCGTTTGAAATGGTGAATACATTAGCGGTGCAGCGAATTTCAGATAGTCAGAGTTTAAGATCAGCAATGGCCTCTTATGAAGAGGCTAAGATGGTTGTAGACGAAGGGAACGTCCAAGGCTGGGGAAAAATGGTGGAAGTGGCTGAAAAGTTCGACAAATTTGGGCTAGGATACCATCCTTCATCCAACACTGTGACAATTGCATATGACAGGAAGCAGATTCCTCCTGTAGCAGAAGTTTTCAAGAGCGTTGGGCATATCTTCGATCATACCTCCGCCATGGTAATCGAAGATGAGGTTGATGACAAAGAAGCCTCCGCAAGCTGGATCCAACAGGCTGAACCTGGTGAAGAATTGAAGAACTGGAAGACCATCAAAATACCCCAATTCTTCCCTCTTCAAAAGTAAAGTTTTAATTGATTTTCAAAACCCTACGCTCTGCCCAAGGCGTAGTGGAGCTTTGTATCGGCCCCCCTGATGTTTCAAAACATGTTTAACATGAATAAATTTTGATTTGCATTCAATTTTTGCTCATTTTCTTTTCTACTTTTTCATAATTAATGGCATTTCTTTCACGCACTCACTTTCCTAAATAAGCTACCTAAATCATAAACATGCAGAGACACTACCGAGGTCCTTGATATCGACACTACTATAGGCCTTTATGATTTTGATTGTCTAGTATACCGAGCGGATGAGGAAGACGAGGATGAGCTCCCCAACGAATTGGCTAGATTGCTGCAGCAAGAAGAGAAGGTCATTATGCCGCATAAAGAGGATGTCGAGGTTATCAACCTAGGTTCAGAAGAAAATAAAAGGGAGATAAAGGTTGGAGCATCTCTTTAAGATGCTGTCAAGGTAAAGTTGGTAGGGCTCCTCCGAGAATATGCTGATGTATTCGCATGGTCGTATCAGGACATGCCTGGTCTAGATACGAACATCGTTGTACACAAGTTGCCACTCAAAGAAGAGTGTCATGCTGTCAAGCAGAAGTTGAGAAGAACTCGTCCCGATATGGCTCTGAAAATCCGTGATGAGGTCCAAAAACAATTCGATGCAGGGTTCTTAGCAGTGGCCAAATATCCGCAATGGGTTGCAAATATCGTTCCAGTGCCGAAAAAGGATGGAAAGGTCCGCATGTGTGTGGATTACCGTGACTTAAACAGAGCAAGTCTTAAAGATGATTTTCCGTTACCTCATATTGATGTGTTGGTAGATAATACGGCTCAGTTCTCCGTTTTTTCCTTCATGGATGGATTCTCTGGTTACAATCAAATTAAGATGGATCCAGATGACATGGAAAAAACCACGTTCATTACACCATGGGGCACATTCTGTTACAAGGTAATGCCATTTGGGTTAAAGAGTGTTGGGGCAACATATCAACGTGCAATGGTAACACTCTTTCATGATATGATTCATAAAGAGATCGAAGTGTACGTTGACGACATGATTGCTAAGTCCCAGACTGAAGAGGAGCATTTGGGTAATCTAGAAAATTTGTTCGCCAGACTGAGGAAGTTCAAGTTGAGACTTAATCCCAACAAATGCATGTTCGGGGTGCGGTCTGGAAAGTTGTTGGGCTTTATCGTAAGCCAGAAAGGGATTGAGGTGGATCCTGATAAAGTAAGGGCGATTCAGGACATGCCTGCACCAAAGACCGAAAAGGAGGTCCGTGGATTTCTAGGGAGGTTGAATTATATCGCAAGATTTATTTCACATCTCACAACCACTTGCAAGCCAATTTTTAAATTACTCAGGAAAGATCATCCGGTTGTATGGAATGATGAATGCCAAGGGGCATTTGATGCAATCAAAGAATATTTGCAAGAACCACCGATCTTGATACCACCAGTTCCTGGGAGGCCGCTCATTATGTAATTAACTGTGCTAGAAGAATCCATGGGTTGCGTATTAGGACAACAAGATGATTCATGCAAGAAAGAGCATGCTATATACTATCTCAGCAAAAAATTTAACGACTGTGAGACTAGATACTCTTTGCTTGAGAAAACTTGTTATGCACTTGCATGGGCTGCTAGACGACTCAGACAATATATGCTGACGCACACCACATACTTAATCTCCAAGATGGATCCAATCAAATACATCTTCGAGAAACCTGCTCTTACCGGTAGGATAGCCCGGTGGCAAATGCTTCTATCTGAATACGACATCCAATACGTCACTCAGAAAGCTATAAAAAGCAGTGTTTTAGCAGATCATTTGGCCCACCAGCCTGTGGAAGAGTACCAGCCTTTGAGATTGGACTTTCCAGATGAGGATATCATGATGGCAAAAGATTACGAGGAGCCAGGGCCAGATGAAGGGCCAGAACCAGGAGAGCGATGGACTCTTATGTTCGATGGCGCTTCTAACTCTTATGGACACGAAATTGGGGCAGTGAATACATCTCCCAAAAATTTTCACTTGCCGTTTACGGCCAAACTTTGTTTCCTGTGCACTAACAATATGGCTGAGTACGAGGCGTGTATACTAGGGCTAGAAGAAGCCATTGACTTGAGAATCAAAACTCTCGATGTGTTTGGAGATTCTGCTCTGGTAATTTACCAGATAAGAGGCGATTGGGATACAAAGCATGAAAATTTAATTCCATACCGGGATTATATGGCCAAATTGCTTCCCCGATCCGATGATATCACTTTTGCTCACATACCTCGAGAAGAGAATCAAATGGCTGACGCTTTGGCAACTCTGGCATCAATGTACAAGTTGATATGGCCTAATTATAGACCATCTATTGATTTACGATACTTTGAAGAGCCCGCGCATTGCCTGACTGCTGATAAAGACGCAGATGAAAAGCCGCGGTTTTATGATATAAAGCGATATCTTGAAAAGCACGAATATCCTGAAGGAGCCCTGGGTATCGACAAAACAACTTTGTGAAGATTGGCATCCAACTTCTTCCTCAACGGAAATGTATTGTACAAGCGCAACTATGACACTGTTTTTCTTAGATGTGTGGAGAAACGTGAAGCTGAACAGATTCTAAAAGACATTCATGAGGGCTGCTTTGGAACTCATGCGAATGGACATACCATGGCAAAGAAAATATTAAGAGCGGGCTATTATTGGCTTACCATGGAAGCAGATTATTATAATCATGCCCGAACTTGTCACAAGTGCCAAATATACTCTGATAAGATTCATGTACCCACCACTCCATTGAACGTCTTAACCTCACCATGGCCCTTCTCCATGTGGGGAATAAATATGATTGGGATGATTGAACCAAAAGCTTCAAACGGACATCGCTTCATACTTGTGGCTATAGACTATTTCACCAAGTGGGTTGAAGCTGCTTCATATACCAACGTTACTAAGCAAGTAGTCGCTCGCTTCTTGAAACACAACATTATATGCAGATATGGAGTGCCTAACCGCATCATCACTGACAATGGGTCGAATCTCAATAACAAAATGATGGAAGAGTTGTGCGCCAGTTTTAAAATAGAACACCATAACTCGACCCCATATAGACCCAAAATGAATGGAGCCGTAGAATCAGCCAACAAAAATATCAAGAATATCATCCAGAAGATGGTGATCACATACAAAGATTGGCACGAGATGTTACCCTTTGCACTACACGGATACCGTACTTTAGTACGAACTTCAACAGGGGCAACTCCCTACTCGTTGGTTTATGGCATGGAGGCAGTTCTCCCAATAGAGGTCGAAATTCCTTCGCTGAGGGTTTTAATGGAAGCTCAACTTGATGAAGCCGAATGGGTAAAGACAAGGTTTGAAGAACTTAATCTCATTGAGGAAAAGCGCTTGACAGCCATATGCCACGGCCAGCTTTATCAGAGGAGAATGAAGAGAGCCTTCGACAAAAGAGTGCATCCCAGGACATTCACACAAGGAGACTTAGTACTCAAGAGGATCATGGCTATGTATAATGAATCTAGGGGCAAATGGACGCCAAACTACGAAGGCCCATATGTGGTAACAGAAGCATTCTCTGGTGGTGCCCTAAAGCTCGCAACCATGGATGGGGAGGAGTTACCTTATCCAGTGAATGCAGTTTTGGTCAAATGATACTTTGCCTAAAAAAGTGGAATAATAGAGCCGCTAAGTCGAAAACCTGAAAGGGCGACTTAGGAAAAATTTGCTATCCCGGTGAACCGAAAACCCGAAAGGGCGATTCAGGAAAAAATTAGGGATAAAATAAGAATAGGCCCGCTGAGTTGAAAACCCGAAAGGGCGGCTCAGGCAAAAAAGGGCGTCCCGGTGGATTGAAAACCCGAAAGGGCGATCCAGGCAAAAGTTAGGGGCAAAATTCCAAGGCAAAGTATCCATTATGCATGATCACTTGACCCTAGTACATTATCAAGAGACATAATTGATCCGACCTTTTTTCTATGAAGCAAGGTGTTGAAGATTTCCAAAGTCATAGGGACTATAGCAGTGTCGAAACTCAAAGGAACTCTGATTTTTGCCATTATGTTTTTCTTGCACTGTAATCACTTCATTAAGGGATTACATCTTTGTATATTTATCCATTCAAGGGTCAAATCAATATAAAGAGAGATTTCTCAATTAAATTGTGCTCACTCTTTTAATTTATCTGATTGTTTGCAAATTAATTTTATTTTGATAATTTGTGTTCGAAACTTCAGCTAAAAAATAAAAATATAACTTTTGACAAGGTATAGAACTTGTTTTGATGTTCGAAGATAGTGGGGAGGATATATGGTCACCAAGAAAAATGTCAACAGGTAGAAGCATTGAATTAGTCGTCAGCTGCCTAAGCTTGTCATCATGAAAAGCTTCGCCTTTCTAAAGGGTTTATACGTGGTTCCTCCCAGCATCGAGTTCAAGAGCTAAACTGGGGCGATCAATCCCCCCGGTCGTCATGGAATATCTAAATCTGGGATGTCGAGTAGTCTAATCCTCTCACTACCCTACAGAAAGCCCAATCTTTTATTGGCAACATCAAAAAGCCACTCCAATTGACGCCTTAAATTCACCCTAAAAGTCCAGTATTCATTGGCAACCACTAAAAGTCCATCCTCGTTGGCATCCTCAATAACTAAAGTCCAAACCATTTGGCAACTACCAAATCCAATCCCTGGTGATGTCCCCGACAGGATTTTATCCCCGGCATACCTGGTCGCTTGCATTATCATAAGCACGACATACAACCTCATATCATAATCATATCAAGCATTAACATATCATTTGCATTCGCATCGTGCACTTCCTAGAAGTTGCACCTTAGTTGCATGTTTGGGCATCATAAAACATTGCATTACATAGCAATATCAAGCATTAACATATCATTTGCATTCGCATCGTGCACTTCCAGTGAAGTTGGCAATATGACTCTGAAAAGAGTTAAGACCCCACGAGTTCAGGGAATTCTACTCCCCAGCAAGTCATTCTCCAACTAGGCAGTTGATGATGATAATCCCCAGCAACTATTGCTCTTATGGCTCCCCAAGCAGAGGTTATCTTAAAAAGTTTTTTTGAAGGCTTTCCCCCTGCAGAGTTTGCACAATGTTGTTCCTCCAATAGGAATTTTGGCTCAACTATTCCCCAACAAGTTTTGTTCGCGATACTGCTTTGGTATCATCGAAGAGCCTTAATGGATAAGGTACTGCTTCGACCACCCGAAGAATCTCACGTGTTCAGAGATACTGCTTTGGTATCACAAAGAACCTTATTGGATAAGGGACTGCTTCGACCTCCCGAAGAATCTCACGTTTTCAGAGATACTACTTTGGTATCACGAAGAACCTTATTGGATAAGGGACTGCTTCGACCACCCGAAGAATCTCATGTGTTCAGAGATACTACTTTGGTATCGCGAAGAGCCTTAATGGATAAGGTACTGCTTCGACCACCCGAAGAATCTCAAGTTTTGTTCGAGATACTGCTTCGGTATCATCGAAGAGCCTTAATGGATAAGGTACTGCTTCGACCACCCGAAGAATCTCAAGTTTTGTTCGAGATACTGCTTTGGTACCATCGAAGAGTCTTATTGGATAAGATGCTGCTTCGACCACCCGAAGAATCTCATGTGTTCAGAGATACTGCTTTGGTATGGTCGAAGAATCTTATTGGATAAGATGCTGCTTCGACCGCCCGAAGAATCTCACGTGTTTAGAGATATTGCTTTGGTATCATCGAAGAATCCTATTGGATAAGATGCTGCTTCGACCACCCGAAGAATCTCAAGTTTTGTTCAGAGATACTGCTTTGGTATCATCAAAGAATCTTATTGGATAAGATGCTGCTTCGACCACCCGAAGAATCTCAAGTTTTGTTCAGAGATACTGCTTTGGTATCATCGAAGAATCTTATTGGATAAGATGCTGCTTCGACCACCCAAAGAATCTCACGTGTCAGAGATACTGCTTTGGTATCATCGAAGAATCTTATTGGATAAGATGCTGCTTCGACCACCCGAAGAATCTCAAGTTTTTTTCAGAGATACTGCTTTGGTATCATCGAAGGATCTTATTGGATAAGATGCTGCTTCGACCACCCGAAGAATCTCAAGTTTTATTCAGAGACACTCATTTGGTATCATCGAAGAACCTTAACGAATGAGGGACTGCTTCGACCACCCAAAGAGGATTATTTGTACTACTCTGGTATCGCGAGGGACCTTATTGGATAAGGGACTGCTTCGACCACCCAGAGAATGTCAGGATATATTGTTCATCTTTCGGATCCTGCTACCTCGTTCTAGTATATCCCACTGTATTTTACTTGCTTGTCGGACAAATTTTGGGATCTTCTTGTATCTAATTGACTTCCACCCTAAAATGAACGTCATGCAGCAGTTCCTTCTCTCGGGTTCAAGTTAATTAGATAGGGGCATCTGTCATACCCCAAATTTGTCCTACCTCTTATTTTCTTATGTCGAATAATTGGGTAGATTCATGATCCTATGAGATTCGGATTATAAGAGGTCTTTTCTGTGCTCATTGTGGTTTTAATCCCTTGTAAGTTATGTTGAATGCATATGGAGACAGAGGAAGGATATGCATATGTGCTTATAAGCCGTTTAATCAAGATAACTTCGTTTTTTCTCAAGTCATGATCCGAGCTATATGGTTCCACCAACTCTAAGACGTTAGGCCCAATTTGTTAGTTAGACACAATTTGATCCAAGATTGGCATCCAGGTTATTAGTCGAGTTGTTTTAAGACGCATGGATGGAAAGAACTATAAGGTTAAAGGATGAGGTTTCTTGGTGCAGGTCATGGTTTTGATAAAGGGGTTCAAATTCTTTATTTAGGCTGTTGATTGATTTAAGCAATGTTGAATCATGATTAAACTTTATCTTTACGCCAAGAATAAGAGTTTTTTTATATAAGACACAACTTTAATTGTCGTTGCAAGTCACATTTGATTTATTTCTAGAATGCTTCATGATCAACTCAAACCAAGTTTTGTTTCAATATTGTTACGAGACTCTTCGAAGCCATGGATAGGCCAAATTTACGGCTACACCATCATATACCACAATTCATGCTCAACGTTCTTTCCATTTTTCAAGTATACTATTTGATACAAACATAAAATTCCAAGAGTTTATTGTGTTATAAACTGATACATAACATTGGTAATAAAGAAGTTCTAGAAATAAAGATGTGTTGTCCTATTCAATTCGGATTCATTACAAAGAGCCAAGCATTGTGTCACCTAGACCCTCCATTGTACAGTACATTCCTTCAGTTAATGAACATAGGCTAAATGTTGTGGCATAGTCCAATTGGTCGAGTCTTGAGCCACTAAAGATATGGTTGAAGGATCACCTGCACCTCAAGAATCTTCTTCTCATCCTTACAAGCATTGATTGATCCTTCAAAACAACAAAGACAGAATTATAAGCATTAGCAGGGATACTCAAAGGTTTTAAAATTGATAAAGGAGTTTAGATTATGAACTTATTCCTCCGAGGAACTAAACAGAACCAAGTCCAAAAGAGAATGCTAATACAGAACTATGGCATAGTGATAATAAAAGAAAAAGTGGAGGGAGAGGGTTTTCGTTTAACAGTGGAACTGAGCCACTCCTACTCTGCTGCGGTTTTCTATGCAATCTGTTCGTCTCCATCACAGTTCCGATCTCTGCTTCATATCATAAATGATTATGAGATCACAAATTTGTAGTTGAGTGTGTTGCTGATATTGTCTTGGAGTTACAAGGATAAGACAAATACTTAAAATCTATGATAAAGCTCCTTGACGGGATCGTGCCATTTCATGTTCTCCATATTAGGCTGCCCCAAAGTCTTCATCAGTATCTTGGCTTCCGTTCCAAGACAACCATAGTCACATGCTCTCGCGCTTGTCCCTAGCCTTCATCAAGTTCTCCGAATTATTCATGAAGTCTCCATCATCCCGTCATGCACAATAAAAGAAGAAAAGACGTTATCATGGCGAAGCGCAAACCAAAACAAATCAGGATTGCTTTACAGAACAAGTTACAAGAGGCATTATCTTAGGAATTCATCTGCACAATTCAATATCAAACGTAACAGAACAGGCCAGGATGAATGTGACTAAGCCAGACCTAGTTATTGCGAGAGTTTTACTCACCATGATCGCATTGATTTTGTTGATGAACTAATCGAATCCTTTGCGTCGAAGTCTCATTTTCGTGCTCATCAAGCTGTGAGTAAAAGTCACTTGTTGTTGTATTTCACAAATTCATATCTTCAGCTCGCATCCCTTGGTTCGAGAATGTCGTTTACATTAAAAAGAAGTAGGTGTTAGCATACCAAAAAGTGACGCTGTGAAGGATGAATTCACATGAAATAAGAGCTATAAAACACAACAACACATAATAGGCCATATGAATGTATAATGAAAACAAGGTGTTGTTCAATACCGTTAGACCTGCAAAATTGATCTTTCCAATTCATCTGTCATAGGTTCCATTCCAAGTCTTTAATCACATCAAGTTGCTCCATCCCATTCCAATGTCCTTAGTTGGTGCTCTCACAAATGTACATGGAAATAAGATGAACAAACCATTAGTACAAGTGGGACCACAGTTTTCAGATGGCACAAACTAACAAAAAAAGCAAACTCAGAACATGGCAACAAGTACAGCAGGACAGATTCACGAAAATAGGAAAACATTACTTGGAATCAAAAAGGGCATGGCAGACATCCCAAAACCAAAGATGCTTCAACCAGTTTGTAAATCAAAACCCTAATTGAATCTTATATATATATATATATATATATATATATATATATATATATATATATATATATATATATATATATATATATATATATATATATATATATATATATATATATATATATATATATATATATATATATATATATATATATATATATATATATATATATATATATATATATATATATATATATATATATATATATATATATATATATATATATATATATATATATATATATATATATATATATATATATATATATATATATATATATATATATATATATATATATATATATATATATATATATATATATATATATATATATATATATATATATATATATATATATATATATATATATATATATATATATATATATATATATATATATATATATATACTCTATGTTTTCGTTCTGAAGAGAGGCGAACAAGAAAAGAAAAAACCCCAGAAATTTTCTTACCCATAAATTCACGCTTTTGCGCTTCAAGTCCTTGAGCCATAGATCGAGACACTGAAGAAACAAGGAGAAGGATTAAAAGACATTTATGAAAAAGAACCAGTAGGAGGAGAAGATCGAAAGTGTACCTTCATCGAAAAAGCATCCAGTTGGAGTCGCTCCGATTCAGGTATTTCTCCTCTCTTTTTGAACTATTTGCTGCTTGATCTGAACTCCTTGTATGATTCGCTTATTTTCCCCTTTCGATTTGAGTTTGTTTCCGCCATTTATGTTAGGTTTAGGGTTTCCGATTAGAAGTTTTGAGGGCGAGTTAGAGGAAACCGATTCCGGATTTGGACTCAGGGTGTGTTTCCATGTGAGGTTGAATGTTTGATTTGGTGTTTGGCCGGAGAAGAGGGGCGGCGCTGCCGACAACCACCGTCTTCTCCGGCAGGTTAGGTCCGGTGAAGTGGCTTTCAGAGAGAGTTTTTTTTAGAGAAAGAGAAAGGTTGTGAGGCGAGTAGAGAGAGAAAGAGGTATTGAGAATGAGGGTCAGAAGAGTTAAGCGGGACATCTATCTTTTGTCTCTTTGGTTTCTCAATGGTGGAATTGGTGGTTTGCTGACACATGGCATCCCGTTGACAAGTGTCAATGGAGGAGGGGTTTCCTCTGTAATCATCCTACGTGAGCGTCTTCATGCGTCTTACCGTGTACTTGCGTGCTTGGCCTTCAGATCTAGAGTCAGAGTTGACTCTATGAGATCAGGCGGTCAGCTAGCAATTTGACTGAGGGTTCACTGTGAACCCTCCATCCGGTAGATTCTTCTGTGTGGGCCAGCTGTCCTTGGGCCTGAGAGTTTTTATTAACACCCCCTTTTGTTTCCTTTATTCTGACTCATTTGTTTTTATTTCTACTAACTTTTTATTATTAGTTTTAATATTTTCAAAACAAAAACTTCAAAATAACTTTATTATTATTAATTTAATTAATTTCATTAAAAAATTTCATTTAATATAAAGTAATTTACTTAGTAATTAATATTATTAAATAATTGATTTTAATTTGATTAATTATTTCAAATTAGCTTTTTCTTTTAATTCTAAGACAACATAAAGATACTCAATTTTATTTTAAAATTCTATTCTAATTTTAATTAATAATTATCTTAATGATTTGTTTTTCTTTAATTCCAAAATAATCTAAAAAATCAATTTAATTTCTTTTCTCTTACTAATCTTAGATAATTAGGATATTAATTAAGTTAACATGCCTTGATTAACCTATCCCTCATTTTATTTAATTTATGACCTTTTGTGTGATGTTTGTGCATGCTTTATTATTAAATTTCAATTATATTTATGTTGTGCACATTTTCAAAACCGATTATAAAAAACTAATATCTTAACTTAATGTCAAGCCCATTTTCAAACCCCATTGTAAGCCGATTGTTTTTACGATCGCCATCGATCTTATAGCCTCCTCTTGGGCTTCGTACAACGATATTTTGCCACAAATTTCCCATATAAAATTAAAATCTAATTCTTTTCCAAATTTGATCCAACATCAAGTATCTTCAAACAAATGTAATTAATCATCAACTTTCATTAGTACTTAATCATATCAAATCCTTCTATCCTTGTAAGTCGAGTGCTTTGGCCTCGCCATCAACCTTATCCTATACCCATAGGACCTCCTATCCATTAGTTCAATCATGCTCGTTCCAACACACAAATTTCAGACCTTGATTCATATCAAACAATTTTCTTTAAGTCAAACTAAAATACTTAATAACTATTTAAACACAATTTCAATATTAGATGAAAAAGAGAGCGTCCCAAGTCTTTGGTTCTCTCTCCCAATTGTTTGTGTCCGAGGAGTCTTTCTTAAGCCCGAGCAATTGTCTTCTAAAAAACCTTCTAAAAACGATAAATTTATTCGAGTCTATTTTTCTAAACACTTAGGATGAAAAAGAGAGTGTTCCAAGTCTTTGGCTCGCTTTCCCGATTACTTAAGGTCCAAGAAGTCTTTCTTGAGCTTCGAGTAATTTTCATCCGATTAATACACCTTAATCGTATTAAATATCTTTTATAATATTAGATGAGAAAAGGAGAGAGTTCTAAGTCTTTGGTTCACTCTTCTGATTATTTGAGGTCCGAGAAGTCTTTCTTAAGCTTCGAGTAATCCTCACCTGTTAAAATACCTTAATCACATCCTATCTTTCAAACACCACTCAAACAATTCCTTTTGCGATGAAAAAAAAGTGTTCCAAGTCTTTGGTTCACTTTCCCGATTACTTGGGTCCGAGAAGTCTTTCTTCAGCTTCAAGTAATCGTCATCCGTTCAATTTATTCAAACCCTACTCAATTCTATCCTTTCGCATTTGAGGTTAAAAAGGAGAGAGCTCCAAGTCTTTGGTTCACTCTCCCGATTACTTGGGTCCGAGAAGTCTTTCTTAAGCTTCAAGTAATCGTCACTTCTAGTTAAATATCTCAATACTTACAAACACTTGTTAGAACACATATTGGTTCTTAATAATATCTCTTTGTTTTGATGATAACTGTTAGGAAATTTTGTATTTAAGAATTATATACTCTAAAATTTGTTTGAGAGTTTTAGTGCAGATTGAAATGAAATTAACTCTCTAGAAGCAAATCTGAATTGTATACAAGAAGTTATCTAGACTCTGAAGCGCCAAATGCATTCATTAGAAGATTCTGATTGCTAATTACAGAAGATCCTGAGCGTAGTCTCCAGGAGGATCTGAAGCAAGAAGCTCCAGAAGATTCTGAAGCAGAAGCTCCACAAGAGTCTGAAGCTAAGAAGAATATTGTATGAAGAGTTTCTCAAAGCATAGTTTCTACAGAAGTTTCTGAAAGTACTAAAGCTTCCAAGTACTGAAGTTCTGTGTCAAATATGCTCTGATGATCAACACGCTGAAAGCACACATGCTGCAGAAGACTCTGATACAACAAAGTTCTGAACATCATTAGAAGACTCTGACTCAATCAGAATCTGATGAACTTGCTGAAAACTGAAGAAGAAATATTCAAAGATTATATCCGTTGGAGTAAATCAACGTCTCTTTCCTCATTTGTGCTAGACACAAGAACACAGACAAAAAGGATTTTTCTGTGCTTTCTACTTCTAGGAAAGGTCACTTGATGTGAAGACAAAAAGGCTCAGACCTTTTTGGGACTCTCTTCTCAACATTCAGCTTCCTTGGATCAGCTGCCTATAAAAGGAAGACTTCACCAAATTTTTCAGTTAGACATTTTGCTGAAAAGAAATCATAACATTCAAAGCTCTCATTCTTTCATATTCATTCTTAGAATTATTTGTACTTAAACTTAAGAGAAATATCACTGTTGTGATAAAAGCTTTTTAGAAGCATTCATACTGTTGTATTTGTTTTACATTGATTGTAAAGGTTTTCCTTAAGAAGATTCAGTTGGAATCAGTAGCTCTTGAGAAGACTAAGAACAATTGTTCTTAGGTGTTACTATTGTAATCTGTTTTATTAAATAGTGGATTAAGTCCTTGTTGAGAAAGGCAAATCACTCTAGGAAGGGTGGACTGGAGTAGTTGAGTTCAACGAACCAGGATAAAAATAATTGTGTTTTTATTTCTAAGTTTTAATCTTTCATACTTATTCAACCCCCTTCTAAGTATTATCTCACCTTCAGTTGGCATCAGAGCTCCGGTTCTGTGTGTGCTACCACTTAACAGTGACAGTAAAGATCCAGAGAGAAATACTTTGATATATATTTATTTGTTACAATGGCTGATAATACAATATCCAACATTAACAATAAATATGAAGAAAGGGACATGATCAGCACCAAACCCCCTATGTTTGATGGGGAGAAATTTGATTACTAGAAAGACAGAATTGAGAGTTTTTCCTAGGATATGATGCTGATCTATGGGATCTAGTCATAGATGGATATGTCCATCCCACAGATGGGAATGGCAAGAAGATAGACAGGAAATCTATGACAGATGCTCAGAAGAAAGATTTTAGAAATCATCACAAAGCCAGGACTATATTATTGAATGCAATTTCCCATACTGAGTATGAAAAAATTACAAACAGGGAAACTGCTTTTGATATGTTTGAATCCCTAAAAATGACTCATGACGGAAATTCTCAAGTCAAGGAGACAAAAGCTCTGGCTCTGATCCAGAAGTATGAGGCCTTCAAGATGGAAGACTCTGAATCTGTTGAAGCCATGTTCTCCAGGTTTCAGATCCTCACAGCTGGGCTGAAGGTTCTGGACAAGGGATACTCTACATCAGATCATGTAAAGAAAATCATCAGAAGTCTGCCTACCAGATGGAGACCAATGGTGACTGCCTTGAAGATGGCTAAAGATCTGAACAAGATCTCTCTAGAAGAACTCATCAGCTCACTGAGGAGCCATGAAATTGATCTTGAGGAAGATGAACCTCAGAAGAAAGAAAAAGGTAAATTTGTTGCCTTAAAATCTAACAAATCTGCTAAAGCTTTGCAGGTTATTGAAGAAAGCTCTGAAGAATCTTCTTCTGAAGAAGAAGATGAATTATCCATGCTGTCCAGAAGGATCAACAGACTCTGGAAGCACAAGGGAAAGAAGTTCAACAACTTCAGAAGATCTGATAATAGAAAGGAATCTTCTGGGCACAGAAGATCTGGCAAGAAAGAAGTTGTGTGCTATGAGTGCAAAGAACCTGGGAATTACAAGAATGATTGCCCCAAACTTCAAAAAGAAAAACCCAAGAAGAAGTTTAACAAAAAGAAGAAGGTTCTGATGGCAACATGGGATGACTCAGATGAATTTGAATCATCTTCTGAATCAGAAGAAGAATGTGCTAATGTTGCACTGATGGCCAGCGCAGAAGATCAAGAGGAAGGAACCTCAGGATATGAATCAGATTCTGAATCTGATGATGACGCAGAAGAGGTAATGGCTAAACTTACCAAAGAAGAACTTATAAAAGTTTTAACAGAAGTTCTTAAAAGTTATAACAATATCAAACTCAAATACAAGAAGCTGAAAAGCAATCTTGAATCTGAGATTGATCTTCTAAAGACAGAACTTGTTAAGCAAAAAGAAATTAATCTGAAAATCAAAAATGACTTTGAAATAACTCAACAAGAATCTGAATCTGAGACTAAGTCATGTGAAAATATTTTAGAAAAATATGACTCTAGCTTTCAAAGATTTCTTACTAAGAGCATAGACAAAAGCAAGATGGCTTCTATGATCTATGGTGTTAATGGGAACAACAGAAGAGGTATTGGATATGAATCTTCATCTGGAAGTAATCCAAAATCTGTTGACAAACTTTTCATCAAGAAGACACCTTTGTATTCTCAATTTAAATTTGGTCACTTAAATAACATTAAACACACAAGCTCTGAGAAGAATACTTATGTGTTTAAACCCAAGGCAAGTTAGAATAAACATTATGTTGAAAAACAGAAGTTTAGACAAACCTACAAACAAACTAACCCCAAAGGACCCAAGAACATCTGGGTACCTAAAAACAAAATAATTCTTGTTGCAGATGTTCTTAGCAGCAAGGTCAGGACGCCAATCATGGTACCTGGACTCTGGATGCTCACGACACATGACAGGAGAAAAGTCTATGTTCCAAAGCCTGGAACTTAGATCTGGAGGTGACGTGAAGTTTGGAGGGAACCAGAAGGGCAAGATCATTGGATCTGGCACAATTGGAAATGGTAAACTTCCCTCTATTACTAATGTTTTACTTGTTGAAGGGTTAAAGCATAACTTATTGTCCATAAGTCAATTAAGTGACAATGGTTATGATATTACCTTTAATAAAAAATGTTGTAAAGCTATTAGTCAAAAGGATGGCTCTATCCTATTTAGTGGTAAGAGGAAAAACAACATTTATAAGATAAATCTTTCAGAACTTAAAGTTCAAAATGTTAAATGCCTCTTGTCTGTTAATGAAGAGCAATGGGTCTGGCACAGAAGATTGGGCCATATTAATATGAGACGTATATCTCAGATTAATAAACTTAATCTTGTCAAAGGACTCCCTAATCTGAAGTTCACTTCAGATGCTCTTTGTGAAGCATGCCAGAAAGGGAAGTTTTCAAAAACATCTTTCAAATCAAAAAATGTTGTTTCTACTTCTAAACCACTAGAATTACTTCATATTGATCTGTTTGGACCAGTGAAAACTGCATCCATCTGAGGCAAGAAGTATGGATTAGTCATTGTTGATGACTTTAGTAGATGGACATGGGTAAAGTTCTTAAAACACAAGGATGGTGAATTTGAAAATAAATATTTTGAAAAATATTTTTCTGAAAATAGCATTGCTCATGATTTTTCCTGTCCTAGAACTCCACAACAGAATGGGGTTGTAGAGAGGAAAAACAAAACTCTGCAAGAAATGGCCAGAACCATGATCAATGAGACAAATCTGGCAAAACATTTTTGGGAAGAAGCAATCAACACAGTCTGTTACATTCAGAATAGAGTGTCTGTTAGACCTCTTCTGAAGAAGACTCCTTATGAACTGTGGAAGAACAAAAAGCCCAACATTTCATATTTTCATCCTTTTGGATGTATTTGCTATATGTTGAATACTAAGGATAATCTAAGCAAGTTTGATTCCAAAGTACAAAAGTGTTTCATGCTTGGATATTCTGAACGCTCTAAAGGCTACAGAGTATACAACACTGAGACACAGATTGTGGAAGAATCCATTCATGTCAAATTTGATGATAAGCTTGGCTCTGAAAAGCCAAAGCAGTTTGATAACTCTGCAGATAGGGAAGTAGTCTTTATTGACTCTGAAGTTCCAGAAGCAGAAAAAATTCAAGTGAAGGAACCAGAAGCAACTCCAGATGCTACTCCTTTAACTTCTTAGATGAATAATCTATACATTTCTGAAGAGTCAACTATTAGAGGATCATCATCCAAAATTAAAGCTTCTCATCCAGAGGATGTTATTATTGGAAAGAAAGATGATCCCATCAAAACAAGATCCTTTCTAAGATCATCTGAGGCATCACTATTTGGACTAGTGTCAGAAATTGAACCATCTTCTGTAGATAAAGCTCTGCAAGACAATGATTGGATTATTGCCATGCAAGAAGAGCTAAATCAATTCAGCAGAAATGATGTATGGGATCTAGTTCAAAGACCTCAAGGATTCAATATAATTGGTACAAAATGGGTCTTCAGAAATAAGCTAAATGAGAAAGGAGAAGTTGAAAGGAATAAGGCAAGGCTGGTTGCTCAAGGGTACAGTCAGCAAGAAGGTATTGATTACACTGAGACATATGCTCCAGTGGCTAGGTTAGAATCTATACGCCTTCTTATTTCATTTGCTACACAAAATAACATCACTCTGTATCAGATGGATGTTAAAAGTTCCTTTCTTAATGGTATTATAGAAGAAGAAGTTTATGTCCACCAACCTCCTGGTTTTGAAAATGAAAAATTTCCAGATCATGTTTTCAAATTAAAGAAATCTCTATATGGATTAAAACAAGCTCCCAGAGCTTGGTATGAGAGATTGAGCAATTTCCTTCTGGAGAAGAATTTCATTAGAGGCAAAGTGGATACAACACTCTTTTGTAAAACAATTAAGAAAGATCTTCTAATTTGCCAAATTTATGTAGATGATATTATTTTTGGATCAACAAATATTATGCTTGGAAAGGAGTTTGCTACATGTATGCAGGCAGAATTTGAAATGAGCATGATGGGAGAACTCAGATTCTTTCTAGGAATCCAAGTTAATCAAACTCCAGAGTGCACCTACATACATCAGACAAAATATGTTAAAGAACTTCTGAAGAAATTCAACATGTCTGATAGTAAGCTGGCAAAGACTCCAATGCATCCTACTAGCTCTCTTGGCAAGGAAGAGGTAAGTAAGAAAGTAGACTAGAAGCTCTACTGAGGTATGATTGGCTCTCTTCTTTATCTTACTGCTTCTAGACCTGACATATTGTTCAGTGTTTGTCTGTGTTCTAGATTCCAATCAGATCCTAGAGAATCACACTTGACAGCTGTCAAGAGGATTCTAAGGTATCTGAAAGGTACTTCTAATGTGGGTTTGTGTTACAGAAAATCTGATGATTTCAAATTAGTTGGATTCTGTGATGCTGACTACGCTGGAGACAGAGTGGAAAGAAAAAGTACTTCTGGAAGTTGTCAATTTCTAGGAAGAAATCTAATCTCCTGGTACAGCAAGAAGCAACCCACAATTGCACTTTCAACCATAGAGGCTGAATACATTGCTGCTGCTGGATGTAGCACGCAGATGCTCTGGATGAAGAGTCAACTAGAAGATTATCAAATTTCTGAAAGTAACATTTCTATCTTTTGTGATAATACTTCTGCTATATGTTTGTCCAAGAATCCCATTTTACATTCTAAGGCAAAACATATAGAAATTAAGCATCATTTCATCAGAGACTATGTTCAGAAGGGAATCATAAATTTAGCCTTTGTTGATACAGATCATCAATGGGCAGATATTTTTAAAAAACCCCTTGTTGAAGATAGATTCAATTTTATTCTGAAAAATATTGGTATGGATTTTTGTCCAGAATGATATTTGTCAGAAGCAAATTTTTACAGATGCAAAAATGCTTAATGCTCTGAAGTATTTCTTCTGATTGCTTATTTTATTCTGATCTATATTTCCTCTGTGAAACTCTGAACTAACAATCTTTAGAAGATCTGAATGTTGGCTAACGTTTCATTTCTTAAAAGAATTCAGAACACATGCAAGCAAACACGTGTCACACCAAATCTGAAGAGGTGGCGTGTACATAACTGAAGAGACATTTGAGGTGAAGTTTGAATAGTGAAATTCTTGATTTTCCCCCCAAATTGTCAGAAGCAATTAATGTTTGTAATGATTATTATTCTTTTCATTTATTGCTTGTTAAAACGTGCATATTTCTGACTGTTGATTTGCCTAAGTGTTTTAGTATAAATACTTGACTTGTATTCACTTTCACACTTTTCACACTCTCAGAAAAATTATATGCGTTTTCATCTTCTATTTGCTCTGCATAAAAACCCTAAACCTAAGCGTTTGACAAAGCATTCTTCAATGGCAACTTCATCATCAACAGCTGCTCAATTCCAATCTTCTATGGCTGCAGTATCTTTAGAAAACATGGGTGTTGCTCCCTATTCTCCTCCCAAAAGAACTCTTCTAACCCCTGTTGATAAATTGGAAGTTCTATGTGAATCCATGGTTGAGTTTGACTCTCTGGCAGAAAATGGGTTTGAGTTTCATTCCATCATTGGAGCTCAAGGATGGGTTAAATATTTTGATAGGCTCTTTGGACCAGTTTACCCTCTCCTTTTGAAAGAATTCTGGATCCATGCATCAATTTACCCCAAGTTCATCTTATCTTCTGTACTGGGAAAAGAGATCATTATCACAGAAGATCTGATAAGAAAGTTAATAGGTTATGAAGAAACAGATGGTGTTTCCCACTTGCCAGCTGGGCGTGTGGACATGGATGAGGTATATGAAGAAGTAATGACTGCTGGTCAAGCTTCTAACAAATTCAAGGATCTGAAGCCTGACTACAAGATCTGGGCCAAGATCTTCATGGGATGCATCCACCACAGGAAGTCAACTAATTCTCCAGACTATGTCAATAATGAATAGCTATATTTCATGTATTGCCTTAGTCAGAGCACCAAGGTAGATCTTCTATACATTCTTTTTATGCATAAGTGGAACCATATCAATGCATCTAGAGAATATGTGAAAGAGAAAGGACAGAAGATCAGAACTTGGATCCCCTTTGGAAGGTTGATCTCAGATCTTCTTACTGAGAATGGTTTGGTCACTGCTCTGTACGCTGCTGGAGTTACAGAGGAATTAGAATTTATAATGGGAAAGCCTCTGAATGCTAAAAGTCTTCAGAGACTCAAAATTGTTGATGAACTCACAACAGCTCCCAAGAAGATGAATGTGTCAGAATTGAATAAGAGGGTTCCTGTAGATGACTTTCCTTTATTCTTTGCTGAAGAGCCCAGACATATAGTTGTTATGTATATTGATGAATGCAAGAAGGAAGGAAAACCTGTTCCTGCTAATGTGATTCAGCTATCAAGACAACCTCTACCAAATGCAGAAGAAGAAGAAGAAGGACAACTCCAGAGGAAAAAGGACTCAACCAGTTGTTGACTCTGCACCTGCTCAGAAGAAGGTTAAGATTGCTGAGAAGCCTAAGAAGATCTTGAAGAGAAAAGAATCTAAAGAAGCTGCTTCTGTACCTGCCAAGAGGATCAAAATAAAAGGTACTAAATCTTCTGTATCTTCTGCAAATATTGTTATCAATGATTCTAATATTAAGTCTGTACCAAAACCACCTTCTACACAAACCACTTCTGTTATTGCTCCCAGCTCCATATCACCACAAAAACAAACACCTGTTCCAACTCAAACAACAACACAAACAATTCCAACACCAACAGTTTCTGTACCAAAACCATCTCAACCAAAAATCCATATCAAACAGTTTGTTCCACGAACACAACCATCAGAACAACAACCACAACAATCTTAACAACAACAATCATCTGAACAACCAGAAAAACAACAAGAATCTCAACCAGAAAAAGCCTCTGAACCCATTGCACCTGTTACTTCTGAACCTACAAAAGTAACTTCTACTCCCATTTCATCAGAACCAACCACCATTCCATCTGATTCAACCATCTCAGAACAACCATCCAAACCATCTGAAATTCCTTTAGAACAAACCAACACTTCTGAACCTCACATCCCTGAGACAGAAGTTCTTGATGTCACACCATTAAAAACGGTATTTCAAGTATCTTCTACCTCTTGTACACCAACCACATCCCCTAACTCCTCAGAATCAGAAATCCACCCAGATTTTCTAATCTTTCCATCTGAAAAATACTCTGAGGTAAACCAACCAGAACCCAGCATACCTTCAAAAGATTCCATTGCAGATCCTATTCCCACACCTACACCTACACCATCATCTGAGATTTTAATTCCCAATCCAAACCCAAGATCTTCTATATCTTGTGCCCAAGTATCATCTCTTTTTCATAATCTATCTTATGGTTTCAAACTAAAAGATTTTTATGACATAGTTGAACCTTCTGACCCCATCAACCCTCTGAAACCAAAACCCACAATGACCCTTCCATCTGTGATGCTTGATTACTTAAAATCTATGTCAGATGTAGAACCTTTAGCAACCATATCATGTTCTGCAAAATCTGATAAAGCTGTTGTTTCAGCTCTGCCAATTGCATCTGATAACACTGTTGCATCTGATGAACCAACAAAATCTGCTTTCAAACCCTACTCAAATGCACCTTTTGATGTAGTTACCCCTCACAGAAGAGCAAAACCTCATTTGTTAAATGCTTTACTCAGATCAAAAGAAAAAGCTCCTGAGATACCCTTCATTCAATACTATCCTCCTCCTCTGATCTCCATCCAACAATCACTTTTTCCACCAACTCCACAACCTAAACCTGTAACTCTGGAAACTTTGTTACGACCAAAGCCCAGACTTAATGTTGATCATTTATTTCAAACATTTTTTCAAGAAATACAGATGTATTTAGGTACTGTTCAGAAGAAATGCTCAGCAACAATGGATGCCAAAGAATCTGACATCATCTGGAATGGATTCATAAACAGATTCAACTCTGTAGCTTCAAATCTGAAGAACGTCTGTTCTGATGATGCAAAGCTCAGATTTGCTGAGGCTGCAAGGACTCTATTCTGGACTATCAACAAATCTGAACCTCTGCTTCTTTTAGATGCTCCTCCACCATCAACTGAATCTAATGAAAATGCATCTGAAGAAAATTCGTTGGCTATGACTCTGGTAGACCCTCCTTCTGATTCCAATGCTCCAGAATCTACAAACCAAATGGAAATTGACTCTGTTCAGGCTACAGAACCTCATCATACTTCTTCATCTGAGGGTTCACTGTGAACCCTTCATCCGGTAGACTCTTCTGTGTGGGCCAGCTGTCCTTGGGCCTGAGAGTTTTTATTCACACCCCCTTTTGTTTCCTTTATTTTGACTCATTTGTTTTTATTTCTACTAAATTTTTATTATTAGTTTTAATATTTTCAAAACAAAAACTTCAAAATAACTTTATTATTATTAATTTAATTAATTTCATTAAAAAATTTCATTTAATATAAAGTAATTTACTTAGTAATTAATATTATTAAATAATTGATTTTAATTTGATTAATTATTTCAAATTAGCTTTTTCTTTTAATTCTAAGACAACATAAAGATACTCAATTTTATTTTAAAATTCTATTCTAATTTTAATTAATAATTATCTTAATGATTTGTTTTTCTTTAATTCCAAAATAATCTAAAAAATCAATTTAATTTCTTTTCTCTTACTAATCTTAGATAATTAGGATATTAATTAAGTTAACATGCCTTGATTAACTTATCCCTCATTTTATTTAATTTATGACCTTTTGTGTGATGTTTGTGCATGCTTTATTATTAAATTTCAATTATATTTATGTTGTGCACATTTTCAAAACCGATTATAAAAAACTAATATCTTAACTTAATGTCAAGCCCATTTTCAAACTCCATTGTAAGCCGATTGTTTTTACGATCGCCATCGATCTTATAGCCTCCTCTTAGGCTTCGTACAACGATATTTTGCCACAAATTTCCCATATAAAATTAAAATCTAATTCTTTTCCAAATTTGATCCAACATCAAGTATCTTCAAACAAATGTAATTAATCATCAACTTTCATTAGTACTTAATCATATCAAATCATTCTATCCTTGTAAGTCGAGTGCTTTGGCCTCGCCATCAGCCTTATCCTATACCCGTAGGACCTCCTATCCATTAATTCAATCATGCTCGTTCCAACACGCAAATTTCAAACCTTGATTCATATCAAACAATTTCCTTTAAGTCAAACTAAAATACTTAATAACTATTTAAACACAATTTCAATATTAGATGAAAAAGAGAGAGTCCCAAGTCTTTGGTTCTCTCTCCCAATTGTTTGGGTCCGAGGAGTCTTTCTTAAGCCCGAGCAATTGTCTTCTAAAAAACCTTCTAAAAACAATAAATTTATTCGAGTCTATTTTTCTAAACACTTAGGATGAAAAAGAGAGTGTTCCAAGTCTTTGGCTCGCTTTCCCGATTACTTAAGGTCCAAGAAGTCTTTCATGAGCTTCGAGTAATTGTCATCCGATTAATACACCTTAATTATATTAAATATCTTTTATAATATTAGATGAGAAAAGGAGAGAGTTCCAAGTCTTTGGTTCACTCTTCTGATTATTTGAGGTCCGAGAAGTCTTTCTTAAGCTTCGAGTAATCCTCACCTGTTAAAATACCTTAATCACATCCTATCTTTCAAACACCACTTAAACAATTCCTTTTGCGATGAAAAAAAAGTGTTCTAAGTCTTTGGTTCACTTTCCCGATTACTTGGGTCCGAGAAGTCTTTCTTCAGCTTCAAGTAATCTTCATCCGTTCAATTTATTCAAACCCTACTCAATTCTATCCTTTCGCATTTGAGGTTAAAAAGGAGAGAGCTCCAAGTCTTTGGTTCACTCTCCCGATTACTTGGGTCCGACAAGTCTTTCTTCAACTTCAAGTAATCGTCACTTCTAGTTAAATATCCCAATACTTACAAACACTTGTTAGAACACAGATTGGTTCTTAATCATATCTCTTTGTTTTGATGATAACTGTTAGGAAATTTTGTATTTAAGAATTATATACTCTAAAATTTGTTTGAGAGTTTTACTGCAGACTGAAATGAAATTAACTCTCTAGAAGCAAATCTGAATTGTATACAAGAAGTTATCTAGACTCTGAAGCGCCAGATGCATTCATTAGAAGATTCTGATTGCTAATTACAGAAGATCCTGAGCGTAGTCTCCAGAAGGATCTGAAGCAAGAAGCTCCAACAGATTCTGAAGCAGAAGCTCCACAAGAGTCTGAAGCAAGTCAGAAGCATCTGAAGCTAAGAAGAATATTGTATGAAGAGTTTCTCAAAGCATAGTTTCTACAGAAGTTTCTGAAAGTACTAAAGCTACCAAGTACTGAAGTTCTGTGTCAAATATGCCTTGATGATCAACACGCTGAAAGCACACATGCTGCAGAAGACTCTGATACATCAAAGTTCTGAACATCATTAGAAGACTCTGACTCAATCAGAATCTGATGAACTTGCTGAAAACTGAAGAAGAAATATTCAAAGATTATATCCGTTGGAGTAAATCAACGTCTCTTTCCTCATTTGTGCTAGACACAAGAACACAGATAAAAAGGATTTTTCTGTGCTTTCTACTTCTAGGAAAGGTCACTTGATGTGAAGACAAAAAGGCTCAGACCTTTTTGGGACTCTCTTTTCAACGTTCAGCTTCCTTGGATCAGCTGCCTATAAAAGGAAGACTTCACCAAATTCTTCAATTAATCATTTTGCTGAAAAGAAGTCATAACATTCAAAGCTCTCATTCTTTCATATTCATTCTAAGAATTATTTGTACTTAAACTTAAGAGAAATATCATTGTTGTGATAAAAGCTTTTTAGAAGCATTCATACTCTTGTATTTGTTTTACATTGATTGTAAAGGTTTTCCTTAAGAGGATTCAGTTGGAATCAGTAGCTCTTGAGAAGACTAAGAACAGTTGTTCTTAGGTGTTACTATTGTAATCTGTTTAATTAAATAGTGGATTAAGTCCTTGTTGAGAAAGGCAAATCACTCTAGGAAGGGTGGACTGGAGTAGTTGAGTTCAATGAACCAGGATAAAAATAATTGTGTTTTTATTTCTAAGTTTTAATCTTTCATACTTATTCAACCCCCCTTCTAAGTATTATCTCACCTTCAACACTATTCCTCGCCCTCGCGCGACCTACCGCTCAAATAATTCTTTTACCAAGAACATTGTTTAGTCCCTTCTTCCGCGCATAACAAACTTGTGCTTTAGCCTCCCTTAGCGAGCAAACAAGCCAACGTTTAGCAGTTAGAATGCGACCCAAATTCTCGTTCATTCCAAACACAAACCTTTTTGCAAACCGTAGGCCGAACTACGGCTGCTCTGATTTATCATTTATCAATGAGAATACGTAGGCACAAGATTGCGATGATCTTGGCGAGTGCAATTCCTAAACCTTTACCCGTAGTCCCACGAACTACGAATGCTCTGATTTTCCACTTCTTACAAGTGAAGATACGTAGGCACAAGGGCCCCAATCCTTGGCAAGCACCCTATCTTAATAATCACCCCTTTTCCTATTAGCAAGCAATCCCTTTAGAAGATACACGAACACATTTAACTTTCTCTCGCAAATCGAATCAAGAGGTTCCCGTTGAGTACAACGGACGTAGAGGGTGCTAATACCTTCCCTCTATGTAATCGACTCCCGAACCTAGAATATTGGTTGCGATGACCATGTTCTTATCCCTTTAAAGGTTTTATCGATATTTTCTTATTCCTCCCTTGGAATGAATAAAGTTCGGTGGCGACTCTGTTTCGAACAGTATTTTCCGCGTCCATCGCGAGGATCGTATTTTTCGAGGTACGACAGTGTGATGTATGAGAGCGAACTTAGAAACTCCAATGTCAATGCTTCGTACGTGGGTTGCGGCATTGTACAGAGCTGCCATAGCCCTGCGTTTTGCAGCATCCAAGTGACTCCGTCGAGAATACCCAACTATGTTAAACATGCAACGTCGACGTACCGAGTGGGTTGAACGGAGCATTAATGGAAAGTGATGTAGTTCGTTCGTTGTTGATCGTCGTGCTCGCCATCTCTAAAGGTTATTGCTGAAAGGTCTGGGAGTTTGCGATTTTGTTGTGCCATTGTACATGCAATGAAGAGAACAAAGATGAAAGGAATGTGTCTGTGGAAGGGTTGAAAGAGAAATAGGCGTGATTTATTTGCAGTGACGGGTAGTTGAATGGGTGGAGGGAGTTATGGAGGGATTTGAATGAAATGAATGAGGGTTTAGTGGGCGGTTTCTGAATGTGGTGGGAGAGGGAGAAGAAACGGTTCCATTCTGCTGATATAGCAGAACGCATGTTTAAACAGCATGACGGTTGTCATGAAGGCGTCACGGTCGTAAGACGCATGACAGGGGGTGATGAGCGTCATAGCAGCAATTTATGTCTGTTACAGAAAACTGCTGATAGGTTTGTGTAAAAGTTCTTGAAACTAGATACATTCATTTCAGGCTAGAGTGATAAACAAAATAAAAATTGCAAGGTAGGAAAAATTGAATTAATAACGAAATATGAAAAACATCAATTAATGGAAAATACTCTAATTGTTTAACGAAATACAAGAATGGAAGTATCAGTCCTTCGACTTCTTCAGGTTATCGAATGCTTGAGTTATGTAGCTGAGTTGCTCGACTGCTACGTCCATGAAGTTTATCATATCCAGGTGCAAGGTCTTCAATTCTTCCTTCAAAGCTGTAATTTCCAACTTGAACTCATCCATGGTCTTCAAAATAGTGTTCAGCTTTTCAGTGTTCTACTTAGGGTCGGTTTCAGAGAAGTCATGGTAGTTCGGAGGGGTCTCAGGGTCGGTTTCTGATTTAGATACACAATCCTCATAATACATATAGTCTTGTGCTTCTTCAAGAGGTGATGGGGGACCCATAGGTTTATTAAGTTCGTAAAGCCAGTTATCCCTATTATGGACACTTGTGCGTTCATGGTTTGGTAAAGTGAAAATATCGACCACTTCGTTAGTAATAAGGTACTTAAAAGGTGCAGGTCCTAGGTTCCTGATGAGGCGACGGTTAAAGCAAAACTCAATGTTCATAGGTCTAATGATTCCTAGTGGAATAACTCTGTTCAGCTGATATCTAAGCCTAATTACATTCGCAATCATGGTGACAAGACCTCCTATTATGATAGGTGTGTATGGTTCTTGAATAAGTTGGTCAAAGGTTCTCATCAGAAAGACACGGCATTAACAGGCCTTCCCTGAGAAGCACAGTATAGAATGAATAGCTCATCCTTGGAGACAGAGGTGATGTTTTCCTCCTTCCCAAATAGGGTGTGGGCTCACATTTTGTGGAAATAACGAATGCCAGGGTTATGGATCTTATTAGAGTGCATGTCATTCGGCTCGGGGTGGTAGTTTCCTGTAATGGTTGCCCAGAAGTAGTCTAGCTCAATATCCAATTCTTCGTCTTGGGTGGTGGTTTAAACAAAGGGTCCACTAAGAAATCCTAAAAGGTCAGCCAGCGAGCTACGGGTGAATGTGTAATCAGTACCAAAGAGTCTAAAGCATATCAGTTCCTTAGTGGATCCGTAACCATATTCGGGTAAGTAAGCTAAAGAGCTAAGGAATTCAAATGTGAGTTCTCTATAGGTAACAAAGTGAGTCTTAATGACAGCCTTTTCCCACCCCTATTGGTTAAGTAAGAAGAGGATGATATCATGGATGCCTAGTTGATCCATGGCAGATCCATCATAGTAAATGGATAGGGCTATGTTTCTCTGAGACAGGGCCTCAAATCTATTTCTTTGAGCTATTCCTCTAAAGACGATTTGAGTAAAATCTATGTTATCCATGATGGAAAAAGGGTCAGAAAAGGCTAGTCATAGGAGAGAGGAGGAAGAATGAAGGCTTTTAGAAAAATCCTGGAAACAATTTAAAACACATTCATTAAAAAATTAAGTTTTAGAGACAGAAGGAAATATAAAGTATTTGAAATAAATAAATAAAAAATAAAAAAAAAGGAAATTTAAAAATTAGTTATAGAGAAAAATAAAACATAAAGCAAATAATATAGATAATAAAATAGTAAGGGAAAAAGAACACGAGAAATGGGTTGCCTCCCATTCAGCGTTGTTTTTAATGTCAAAAGCCTGACGACAACTCGATGGAAAACTAGTTATGGGTATGAGCGGGTGGCTCTAACAATTTCAGACTAACCTCGTAGTCTCTGTTTTCAGTAAGATTGTAGTGCTTCAAGCGTTGTCCATTCACTATAAATGGATCATTGTTTTTATCTCTAATCTCGACAGCCCCACTTTGAAGAACTTGCGTTATCTCAAAAGGGTCGGACCACCTAGATTTTAGTTTTCCTGGAAAGAGTTTTAGTCTCGAATTGAATAGGAGCACGGCGTCTCCCACACTGAACTGTTTCCTAACTAAATGCTTATCGTGCCAATTTTTAGTTCTTTCCTTATATATGTGGGCGTTCTCGTATGCGTCTAGTCTGAGTTCTTCTAATTCGTGTAGATTCAAGATCCGCTTCTCTCCTGCGACAGTGTAGTTTAAATTTAATGTTTTGATAGCCCAAAAGGCTTTGTGTTCTAGTTCTACCGGCAGGTGGCAGGATTTTCCATAAACTAATTTTAAAGGTGTGGTTCCGATTGGCGTTTTGTAAGTTGTCCTATAGGCCCATAAAGCTTCATTCAACTTGGATGACCAATATTTCCTAGAGGTGGCAACGATCTTTTCTAAGATTTTTTTTATCTCTCTGTTCAAGACTTCTACTTGTCCATTAGTTTGCGGATGATACGGTGTTGCTACACGGTGTTTGACTCCATATTTTGATAAAAGTCTGTCGAAGATTTGTGTTATGAAGTGTGAACCGCCATCACTAATGACAAGTCTTGGTACACCGAATCTTGGAAAGATTGTGTTCTTAAAGAGTTTTATAACTACTCGTGTGTCATTTGTTGGAGAGGCTACAACCTCAATCCATTTAGATATGTAATCGACAGCGACGAGTATATATTTATTCCAAAATAAGATGGGAATGGTCCCATGAAATCGATCCCCCATACATCAAAGACTTCTACTTCCAAAATACCTTTTTGGGGCATCTCATCGCGTCTCGAGATGTTACCAGTAAGTTGGCATCGGTCGCACTTTAGTATTGTGATGTGGACATATTTCCAAAGGTTGGGCCAAAATAGGTTGGACTGTAGGATCTTAGCTCAAGTCTTTGAGGTACTTGCATGGCCACCATAAGGAGCGGAGTGACAATGAGAGATGATGTCTTCTATTTCTTCCTCTGGGACGCATCGACGAAAAATATCATCGGCTCCTTTCTTGAAAATCAGAGGTTCATCCCAATAATATTGTTTTAGATCATGGAAGAATTTCTTCTTTTGTTGATAGGTTAAGTCTGGTGGGAGTACGCTTGCGGCTAAGTAGTTGACAATGTCAGCATACCAAGGCAAGGTTGCATGTGCGTAGACTGCTTGCACGACTTCTTCTAATTCTGGTTCTTCCGAGGTTAGGTTTGGCATATCGCTCTCCAACTTGGCTATCATACATTCTGGTTCTTGTTTAATGCCCTCTATTCGGGACAAGTGATATGCCACTACGTTCTCGGTTCCTTTCTTGTCTTTATTTTCTAAATCAAACTGTTGTAACAGTAGGATCCATCTCAATAATCTTGGCTTGGCATCCTTTTGCTTATCAGGTACCTAATGGCCGCGTGGCCGGTGTAAATGATTATTTTTGCTCCTACCAAGTAGGAACGAAATTTGTCAAGAGCGAACATAACCACTAGAAGCTCTTTTTCCGTTGTTGCGTAGTTCATTTGGGCAGGATCTAAGGTTCTACTAGCGTAGTAGATTGCATGAAGTTTCTTGTCTTACTTTGTCCTAGAACTGCGCCTACGGCATAATTGCTCGCATCGCACATGATTTGAAATGGCAGTTGCCAGTCTGGTGGTTGCATGATTGGTGCGGTGATAAGGGTTGTTTTTAGTGTTTCAAACGCTTCTAAGCAGCTTTCGTCGAAGATGAACTCAGCATCTTTCATTAACAAACCAGTTAGGGGTTTTGTAATTTTCGAGAAATCTTTTATGAATCGTCGGTAAAAACCGGCATGTCCTAAAAAGCTTCGTATTTCTCGTATGGTCTTTGGAGGTTGGAGATCTTTTATAATTTTTGTTTTCGCTTTATCAACCTCAATCCCCTTGTCAGATATTACGTGTCCTAACATTATTCCTTGTCTAACCATGAAATGGAATTTTTCCCAATTGAGAACAAGATTCACTTTCGCACATCTTTCGAGTACTATCTCTAGGTTTGACAAAAATCCTTCGAAACTTTGTCCGCATACAGAAAAATCATCCATAAACACTTCAATGATGTCTTATATGAAATCATACCATCATGCATCTCTGGAACGTTGCGGGAGCATTGCGTAATCCAAACGGCATTCGTTGGTACGCAAAAGTTCCTTAAGGACAGGTAAATGTAGTTTTTTCTTGGTCATCGGGGTGAATAATGTTGGAACAGTGGTAAAGTATCGGGTTTTTGTTATCGTCTCCATAGGGAATCTGAGATATTTTCGCCGTTCGACTGTTGTCAAGTTTTTAACTTTATAGTAACAAAAGGGGTTTGGTTTTTCGTCACGTTATCTTGCATAAAAAGTAATAAATTACGATAAAAGATTAGTTTTACGATTTAAGAAAGACTGTCAAAGTTAGGGTTCGGCAATTACTTTGAATGTATATGTTCGATCAACAAATGCATAAACTCCTTTAGATGATAAATACATTCACAATATCCTTCCAATGTGATTATTTCTAACTCACATTGTGATTTTTCCCATTTTGATCCATTGTTGATTTCTCACACAATCTATCAAAATGACAACATTTAGGTTTAACATTTTAGTGAACAACCACATTCAAAACTATTTCTAGCTTAAGAAAATAGATGGATGAAAACCTAGGTCAAGAGTTGGAAAATACCTTTAAATCATAAACCAACACAAAGAGTTATAAATAAAGCAAGGTTTTCACCATATATTCATCATCCAAGAGTTTACAAATGAAGATCATCCCATATACATACAAAGCTAATGATCACCTACATCTAACCTTGACAAAATGAAGAACTTAGCTACTCATTTTCATGGTAGCTTGAACAAGAAGAAAATGGAGAAGATTAAAGAACATCCACGTCGAAGGATCAAAGAAAGATGTTCTTTCCACTTCTCTTGATTACACAATGAGCCAAAGGAAGAAAAACTACTGATTTTTGGAGTTTTAGAACTAGGTTCTTATGTTACAAGATGATACCAAGAGAGAGTGTGTGTTATGATCCCTATAAAGCAATATATAAAGTACAAAAGAAGTTCTGTTTGCGCCCATTCACCAGGCGAACAGAGACCTTCGCCAGGCGAACAAAAAGAAATAAGGCACTTCAAAGTGCCTTCAGCAAGCAAACCGCCCTCTGAGATATCGCGCCTTCTCCAGGCGAAGCAATGATTCCCCAGGCGAACATTCGCTGGCTTCACTCGCTAGGCGAATTTCATGCAGGTTTGCTACTGGAATAGCCAAGAGAATAGCCAAGAGATCTTCGCCAGCTCCTTCGCCAGGCGAACAATAGTGAAGCTTTGCTGGAACCATTTCCTGGCGAACTTCATGCCCTTTTGGTCTGGGAGTTTAATTTGAATTACTCGTTGTGGCTCACCAGCACTCGCCAGGCGAACATTCGCTGGCACTCGCTGAGCTTCGCCTGGCGAATGCTCTGATTTCCAGCTCCTTCTACCAGTTATTTCTCATCTCTTCCAATGTGCTCCTACTAGTGTCAATCCTGCACACTAACAACAATATTACAAGCACCATTCACTAGGACCAAAACAAAATGAAACTAAGCAAATCCAACTACTAATTCATACACTATTAGATAAAAACAAGTAAAAATACTACTAACAAGAGATCAAATATATACTACAATTGGGATCTAACAACTCTCCCCAACTAACTTATTTGCATGTCCTCAAGAAAAGTGTGCCTCTCAAAACAAAAGGAGGATTTGCTCAAGAACCAATTCAATCCAAGTGAAAATATTCAGCTCAAATACACAACAAGTGCAACAAGGCAAAAAGTTACACAATCCCACAATAGACAATGTACAAGAACTTGATTCTAAAAAACAAATTAAAACAATGCTTCAAGACACAACTAAATCTCATGACATGTCGTTCTAACACTCCACTTCGGAAAAGGTGTTGCACCCCAAAATTTGCCTAACCTTTTTCTTACTTGGCTTTTGTTTCATTGCATTAGAATATCATTGATCTAGCATTTGCATAGCATAGCATTATTCATTTATCAGGGGATCAAGTGTGGTTTATATCAAGAGGATCCTATCTAGAGGTCTTATTCAAGCTTAAGAGGTCACCAAGGTCATCAGAAAGTGGGTTGTGTTCTTGAGAAGTTTGGATGCTAGTATGTGGTTCATCTCCTAACTTGGGGGGGGGGGGGGGCAATTGAAGACCATCAGTGGATTGTAAAGCCTTGATCATGGATAGGATATGTGGATAGAGCTCATGGAGTACCTTGAGGGTCATGGTGGAGCTCAGTCAAGGCATTATGCCAAGTGTGAAGAGCCACAGTTGAGGGTGTGGCAATTAAGTTTATTGTCTGGTCAACCCTGAGTCAACTGTGCAATTGAAGGAGATTAAGACTCAATTCTAAGTATTTGTGATCATGGAAAGTTGTGTTAAGATACAAGAGGTGATATTCCAAGATCAATTCAAGAAGAATTCCAAGTGTGAGGAGTTGCTAAACTAGGGTTCTTAGGGTAAAATCCCCTATTTAGTGCTTGGCTTAAAGACCACTTATCTCAAGATACAAGTTTCATCTAAACTTTTAGCAAACATGGTACTTGTATAGTATGTTCTTAGCTTTAATTTGAGTACTAGAAGTCCTTGATTGGATTTATAGAACTCAAGTTATGATCCAGACAAGTTACATGTCATCAGATGAATGTGAAATTTGTCTACAAAAGTCAACCAACTTCCAAGGAACGTTTGACCTAGAAGGATGTTTTATGTCAACTTTTAGCCAAAATGAAAGTTTTAGGTCTTGATCTTAGCTGTCCAAATTGTACTAGAAGTCTTTCATCTAATTTGTAGAACTCAAGTTATGAGGTTTACAAGTCAGGGGTATTTTGGGAAAGTAAGATTATGGGTCATTTTGCATTATAGGTCATTTTCACTATCTTGTGAGCCTCAAATGAAGTTTTGTCCAACACAAAACTTTCTCAAAATGGGATTTTAAGGTCAACCATGTATCCATGAGGCATTGATTTGGCTTAAGGCAAGACTTGGTTCATGGAAGCTTAATAAAAGGGGAATTAAAAGGCATTTAAGTTGAAAAATTCAAATTTAATCATAAGAGGTCAAGAAAATGCATATGAGTACTCATTTTGAATAGAAAAACCATTTGGAACACTTTGGCATTAATGGAATTTCAATTTGAGGCTTGCATCATGGACTTTCAACTAGATTACTTCATGATAAAGAAACATAATCAATCTTGACCATAAGATCAATTCACTCACTCAATTTGAGCCATTCATATCCAAGGAGTATTGTGCAAGCTATTGGAGCAGAGTTTGAGTTGAAACAGAGCTAGAATGCGCATATTCCATTGTTGAATTTTGGAAGAAAATTGATTTTTGGATATCTCAGATTAGGCCTCCAAATCATCCAAACAGCTTCTATTTAAGTTGATAATCACATTCATATCAAGTTTGGTGATCATTCAGTGCAAGAACCAGAGATTGCAGTTAGAATTTTCAAGCGTCAACTAAAAATCGTGTTTCCATTTCAAGATCATTTCAGGGCAAATCTTGGATTCTTTCATCTTCAGCATTGATCCTTGAACGAATCTGCACAAGTTGGAGCCAAAAATCATAGTGTAACTGCTCCAATTTCAAGCTACAACTCAGGTTGGTAACTTTCACGATTGCACTAGTTCTAGGTTGATATAGGTAGGATTGAATTGAGGTTAAGGTTTAGGAAGATGACTAGATCGTTTTAGGATAGGTTTTGTGAGGTTTGATGACAATTCGAGAGGAGGCACAATTTCTGTTGAGACTTGTAACTGCCTAATCTTGAGGTGTTAGCATGATTGGAATAGCTTAAGTTGATCTCTGAAGAATGCGGAAGAGATCTGTGGCCTTGGTTATGAGTTTGGTGATGATCCATGATTTGGCATATTTTCTGTTCTTGATCGTATTTGAGTTTTCAGTGAGAATCAATAGAAACTAAGCCTGGATTTGAACTCAGGATGAGAAACCTAGGAGAACGGTATAGGATTTGTGCTTTTTGGCTAGGTTTGATGTTGGACCAGTTGCAGAGCCACTGGAGAAGACTACCGGAGGTCTTCTCCGGCCACCGTCCTGATTCCCTCCAATTAACCAGGTTTAAATGGGAACAATGAACCATAGCCCTTGGATCAGTAGGAAATGAAGATTTAGTCTCCCAATCGTGCGTACGGGATTTGTTATGAGACTTGGCCTTTGACCTTCGATACGCAGCCGTTTCATTTATGTGTTGGCGCGCTGGTGATCTTTGGATTAGCTAACTTAGTCACAGATCCAAAGGCTTTTGTTTTTTCTTGGCTTTTTAATTCTTTAATTAATTTTGATATTTTCTTTAATTGCATTTTTCTTGTTTAATTCATAATAAATTGAATAATCATCATAAAAATGTGGAAAAAATATGTGGATGCTCCTCATTTAATTTCTGATTTTTTTGGTACTCTTAGATTTTATTTTGATGCAATTTCCAATTTATTTGCATTTTTTCCATTTTATTGATTTCTTTTAATGTGGCATTTTGAGCTTGTCATTTGTTGATTTTGGTACTCCTTTTTGGTATAGAATTTGGACTCAATTCTTTGCTGGTTTGTTATAGACATGTTAAGGAGCTTGTGTGATTTTTAGGGTGATTTTTAGGTAACTTTAAGTTCTGTTTTGAACTGGACTTTTAGGAGCTTCCCCCATTTCACCTCCTTCTGGTACCTTTGTGATTTACGATTTCTTTAGTGATTCTCCCTTTAGATTCAGTCCCTGACTTTTCTACCATAGGTCCCTAACCCTCTTAGGATCCCTTAGAAAATTTCCTAGAATTTTAGGACTTGATCTCATATTTTTCTTAGAATTAACAATTGGACTAGTTTTATGATGCTTCTAACATGACCTTTCCTTTAGAATGACCTCAATGGTGACCCATAGCATGAAATAAATTTCCCATTCCTTTTGGATAGTGCTTTAGACTTGTTGGAGCTTCTGTATGCTTAATTGTAAGGCTTGGTTTTGGTGTTTTCTTTCCCTTTTAGTAGCTTTCTTTAAGCTTGTAGGATTAGGGTTTTGTAGAGCCTTAGAAGTTGTTTTCTTCTCCCACAAATATGGGTTGCTTTGTGTGCATTCCATTCCCATCCTATGATGCAAGGTCCCTATGTGGAAGCCTCATCCCTCCTTTGGAAGGATGTGTGGCATATCACAAAAGGTAGGACCTTTGAGGATGCCTATCTTAGATGTATGGTTGAGTGCCATGATGGATTCCCTTGGTTTCCATCATGTTTCCCATCATCATGCAATCATCTCGATGTTGGTTATCATCCTTCTTGGTGGATCATTTGAAGCTTGAAGATGAAGTCTTCCCTTGAAGACAACTTGGGCATGCAGATCAAACTACAGACTGTTGGATTGTTTTGCTGTTAGAAGGCTGCTGGTTTGCTGGTTTGTTTGATGTGCTTGTTGATTGACTTTATTTGTTTGACTGTTTGTCTGGTGTGTTGCATTGAAAGGTTGAGCTGAGCTCCCTTTGCTTGTTTGCATTAGAGGTTGACTGTTTCCCTCTGCTTGTCTGTTACTGTTTGGCTTTGCTTGCTGGCTTAAGGTTGAGTGTAGTCTCCCTTGCCTGTGTTGTGTGTTGCCTCTGGCTTGTTTGCTTTAGAAGTCGAGTTTGTCTCCTTCTGCTTGTATTGTTGCATTGCATGCATCTTACTTACAGTTTTATTCTTTCAGTTATTTCTTTTGCTGTTGCTTTCCTTTGCCATGTTCCCTTAGGATTTCCATTCCTTCTTGTTCAAGTTAGAATGTGACAGACATTAGGGTTCTAACCATGCATGATAACATTAGGTAGTTCCATCCTAACCTCAATCATAGGATCAAATTTGCATGACAACTTTAGGATTGGATTAGTTCCCCTTTAGTGTGTCTTTTCTCTTCTCATTTTTGAACAAATCAAGATATAGTAATAAAGGTTAATTGATCTCGTACGCTACGAGCATTAAGCTATTTCAGAAAGGGTTGTTGGAGAGTTTCTTTTCAACAACTTGGATGTTTAGTATGGCACCCTTTGGGTGACATGCGACGCATTCACTCTCAGGTCATACTCTCTAGTGCGATATTAGTTGCAAACATCCATAAAAGAAACTTCTTCCGTAAAAGACTTCAAAAAACAAAGATCAAACTCTTTTTGTCCTCTGGGACCTTTAATCCTTGGAAACCATTTTCATAAGGAGAGTTTTGTTAACTCTCGTTTCTACCGCAAATGGTAAACGCCTAAGTCTCCGACGAGCGAGCTGCATACACCAACTGCTAGAACCGTTTGTTAACCCTACTCGGATAAAAAACATTTTGAACCAAACCTGTGGTTTTGTTAGCCTGAACTACGTTTGCTCTGATCTTTCGCGCTGTGCGAAAGTACGTAGGCACGAGATGCGATATCTCGGCGAGCAACCTTCCCCCGTAACCCGTAGTTAGGCAAACCACGTTGACTATGATTTCTCGTTCCAGACGGGAATACGTAGCATAAAACTGCTGTGTTCTGTCGAGTCATTTTCTTTTCTTTTTAGACCAACCTTTTAGCGTAGATAGATAAACAACCCCATCAGGTAAACACAAAAAGCGTGGATCCCATCGAGTACGATGGACGTGAGGGGTGCTAATACCTTCCCCTTGCATAACCGACTCCAGAACCCAGACATGGCTGCGATGACCTTGTCTTATACCTTTTCGTCAAGTTTTTCCGATCGTTTCCTTTCCCATTCTGAGGGATAAATAACGAAAGGTGGCAACTCTTCTGTTTTGCCGGCACCTTATTTTCGCGGTAGTGACAGCTGGCGACTCTGCTGGGGACCTATAGCTACTGGGGACTTTTCCCATCCCCTATGCTGGGACCGTTTCCTATCCCCTATGCGAGTCAATCCTGGCGCTTTCGTGTTTACCTGTTGGGTTTTCTTTTATTTATCGCATTTTACTTTCCGCACTTTATTTTCAGTATGATATCATTATTGTGCTGTTGTGGGGAGGGGATCTGATGAGTGGTAAGCCAGACCCAGGCTTGAGTGTATACCTAACATTAGTTGTGGAAAGTAGTGGGTGCGTGCATGCTTTGCATGTACTAGTGTCTCATGAAATCCACGCTGAGACGAGATTCTCCCAGTTGACTTCTTTTCCGGCCCTTTCGGCTTGAGAGGTTGTTGGTTTGGAGGATTGTCGACTCTGGGGACCGATCATTTGTGACTCAGCCGAGTGAGGCCACTTCAAGAGATGATGATGCCACACCCTCCTGGGTATCGTATCATCGTTTCTTGAAAGTCTGTGACGCTGGGGAACGCATAGGATGCCATGCCTTATTAGTGATTAGGTCCATACCTATGAGCTAGGTCGGGTTATTGCAGGAAACCTTAACCTTTGGACTACCTGGTTTTCTTAACAGTGACTCAGTAGTGTTGGGATCAGAGGGCTTTTATCATCAGAGATGTGGTTATTCTCGACAGTGCATAATTATTGGTCCTCTTCAGGGTTGTATTATCAGAGCAGTGTTGTGATTATGTTGAAACAGAGCCTCGGTCTCCTCAACAGCACAATCTTGATCCCCTGTTGCATGATTGCATTTTGCATTTTGCATACTCATTTGCATATCATTAACGTGTGTCTGTGTTGCAGGTGCATATACCATCCCCCGGTTCCGGTAATTCTTGCCCTCAATTCTGCTAGCATGGGATCTTTGAAGAAGAATGTGGCTTAGAAGCTCCCCACCCTAGATGTTACTTTGCTGTCTAGTTTGATTGCCCTGGCAGATGATACAATGAAAGGGGAATTCAGGAAATCTTATGGGAAGTTGCTCAGTCTGGTTCGTAAACCTTCGGTATATGAGTTGAATGGGTTGTATGCCTTGCTACAGTTCTATGACCCTCCAATGAGGTGCTTCACTTTTCCAGACTTCGTTCTTGCACCTGCATTAGAGGAGTATGATGAGTTGTTGGGTGTACCGGTTAAGAATCAGATGTCGTTTGTTCACATAGACGCTAAGCCTAATCTGGCTAACCTAGCTGTTGCTCTTCACCTGGATGCCTCAGAGCTTCTTCTGACCAGTTGGAATGGGGTCCTGGATTTTCTCTGCAGTTTCTAGTTGGGAAAGCCCAACAGTATGCTAAAGACGGTTATTGGATCGTATTCAACGCCATTCTCGCCCTCTGCATCTATGGCATCATCTTATTTCCCAACATGCCGGACTTTATAAATTTGGACGCCTTCCATATCTTCGCATCAGGGAATCCAATTCCTACCTTGATTGGTGATGTATATCATTCCGTCCATTACAAGAACGAAAATAGAAGGGGTAAAAATGTATCGTGTTGTGTGCCCCTACTCTACAGATGGTTTGATAGTCACATGCCCAAGAAGGGTCTCTTTGCTTCATCTGCAGCCACAACTGAGTGGTCTGAGCGCTTGATGGGTTTATCAGCAGAGAGCATTGTTTGGTTTGATCGGGATATGCTGGGAACCGAAGTCATATTCAGCTGCAGTGGTTTTCTGAATGTGCCTTTGATTGGAAGAAAAGGTTGTATTAACTATAATCCCTCTCTACTTGTCATGATAACGAGAAAACACATCGATTATATTGCTAGGTTTGATTAACGTTTTATCGCATATTCACCGTTTTAACACTTGATTTCTCGAGTTTTTCTTACCATTTTGCAGGTACATCATTATATGGAGCTAAATCATGAATTAAGAGCAAAAGGAACAAAAGAAACCATAAAGAGATGAAGAAATGAAGAAGCCCGCAAAAGACTGCATAATTTGTTGCAGTCACGGCCGTCACAAGGGTGTCACGACCGTGACACCCCAATTTGAGCCATCACGACCGTAAGAGAGTGGTCACGACCGTGACACTTAAAAACCACAAGTTACGAACGTGAAGACCTTGTCACGACCGTGACAAGGGTAAAATTAGGTTTTTGACTCAGACTACGTCAAGGCATTACGTGAAGACCATTTCTCCTATTTTGTTGCCACGTTCCTGCATTCCTTCCACAAATTCAGCAAGGCCCATGCAACAAAGGTCCAAAAATCCAGCCCATTAAGGATTCTATAAATAGTACAAGTTCTATGAACAATGGGAGAGCATTTTTTATTCAAATTCCTGCGGAAGCTCTGCCGAACTGTATTACGCACCAGCCTTTCTATTCCTGCATTATTTTTAGTTTTCTGTTTCGTTTTTTATTGTATCCAAACCCGCCATATAACAATTTCCAACATCAGGAAATTGTTATACATTTATTTGTTTCTAAACCTTCAACATTCGTTTATTTTCAATTTCCGCCAACTCCAAGCTTTCCGGTCTGTGGAAGAAGGAGTCTGCTCGAATATTTGTTAACCAGGTTTTTCATTATATTGCAATTTAATTTAATTATAATGTTTATTTATTTTTCTGCCATGAGTAGGTTATTATTAAATTTTCTGTCTCTGTCTGGTTCAACATCGATGAGTAGCTAAACACCTTAGGGCGGTATGTAGTTATAACAAACTTAACCAGTAAAATATAACCATAGGCTAAAAATAATTAATCACTTAACATTCTGGCTGATACTTTTTAATTGAAATAGACCTTTTCGTTACGAGAGTAAGAAAAGAGTATTAGGTTAGGTCAAGACCACGAGAGTGTGAGATTTTAACCAGATAGCTAAAGTTAGGCATTTAAATTAAACACAGCGAGAGCGCTTTAAGATAAATTAGAATTACTTAGTTTCCAAAAATTACCTCTAAACACTTATGGGCTAGCGAGAGCAGGCATAGGGCTTTAGGGATAAGATCTGATATAAGACCACGAGAGTGTGAGTTGAGGGTATTTAAACTGGTAATCTCTACCGAATAGATTAAGTGAACACCTTTATAAGCCTAGGTTAGATTGACCCACCTAAGTTAGTATAATTACATACCGACCGCCTTAGTATTACTTTATTAAAACTTAAATTTAATTCCGCCTTTAATAGTCTTAAAAATCAACAAAAAATCGTGACAACCATTCGCCTTAGCTAAACTAGAAGTTCATCTAGCACTAAGTAATCATAGAATCCTTGTGGATCGATAATCTTAAATATTACTTCGATAGGCTGTGCACTTGCAGTAAGATACCGCTAGACGCATAAGTAGACACGTCTTTAGCCCATCATCAGACAGTTTGTGTACGCTTTGAGAGGTTCGCCAAAAGACGAAGAGGTACAGGAATCTCTGTACCTCACGGGGCTTCTAGAGGGGGACATGTTAGCCAAGCTCTTGCATGCATGGAATGATATCAGTAGATGAGGGAAAGCATTGTTGGGTAAGAGCAATAGCCAGGCTTATGCTCCTTATGTGACTTGGATTTGAACCAGGGCAGAGACAATAGGGATGCCTTTTCCACCTACTAAGTAAGAGTGCCCTCCAGTGGTCGAAGAACCTACCACAATGTCGATTCAGTAGTACAATCAGGTGTTAGCTGAGAAAGAAGAGCTGAAAAATACCAACGAGGAGCCGAAGAAAGAACTGGTACAACTTAGAAGCGAGAGAAACGAAGTCGTCTACTCCTTCAAAAAGCAGACAGAGCTAGTGAACCGGCTGGGCACAGACTTGACCAAGCAGATAACTGATCGGGAATGTTTAGGTTTGGACTTCAAATCTGTCAATGATGTGCTTGCCACCAAGAAGCAGAACCTGGATGATGCATACCGGAGAATCTCCAAATTCAGCCAGCAGTGGAATGCCACTATAGCCAGCAACAAAGAGCAGGAGGACAAACTGAAACAATAGATCTCCAAATTGAAGGCTCATTTGAAGGCCGGCGAAAAGAAGTTTGATGAGGAAACTGCTTGTAGGTATGCCACTAAAGACATGCTAAACAAGGCTATTGCGAACTTGAAGGAGCGCAAGAAGATCTTTGAGTCTAAGAAGCGAAGATTAGAAGACTGTTTTGGCTAAGGCGCGTGGGAAGACTTTTTTGAAGGTCTCCAGTGCACCATCATGCAGAGGGAGTTACTTGTCAAAGGGTTACTCACTCGGCCTGATCATCCCAAAACGAAGGAGTTGCTAAAAGAGTTTCGCGCCTGTTGTCGCACTTGACTATCTTTGTAACCCTTTGTATTTTCTGATCTTTGCTGTAGGCTGACCATCACAAGGCTTGTTGGTCGAGGTTATGCTGTTGATTCCCCATGTATTCAGTGACATTGTATGCAGCCTTGTTGGGCCTTATATATATGAGACTTTATTTCCATGATTGGATCCAGACTTCTTATTATCAGCACTGGCACTCTGGAACTAGAATCGGGGGAGAAATCTCCCTAAAGCACAGACACACGTTTGCATTTGCATGAATTATGTGCATAACAGGTACATGGAGTTGTTTCTCTAACCCTCTGTCGACTCAGGTTTCAGGATTGCCGATCAGCGAATTCATCGCTACTCTACAAGAAGTAATTGCAAGAAAGTTATGGATCAAATGCAAATTGAGATGCAAGAGATGCGCGATAGGATGGCGCAGTTCATGCAGGTTATGGAAACTGTGGCCAAGGGCCAAGAGCAGCTTCAGACTCTGGTGCAGCCTCTTATTGCACGAGTCAATGGTAACAGTGTGTTACATGGAGGGGTTGCTACTGATCCTCCTCATGGAGAGACTCCCCGAGCGGGTGATGCTGTACCGGTGGTCGTCCTCAATACTACTGAGAACGGTAATGGGGCTGGGAATGGGAATGTAGCTGGTAATGGTAATGGGCATGTGGCAACCAACGAGAATGTTGGAACTGGGAATGCTGGTTTTGGTGTTGGTGTTGGAAACACTGGTGTAGGTATTGGTGGTGGCAATGTAGGTTATGGAAATCAGAGCTTTGGCAATGTAGGTTTTGGTAACGCAAGCAACAACGGTGTTGGGATGGGTGCCTACAACGCTGGTTTTGGACTCAATGTTGCTAATCAGGGTTTTGGTAATGTGGGGTATGGTCCTAGGTTCAATTAGAATGGCTTTGGTCCTAATGCTGCTTATGCTGGGTATGAGAATGGGGATTCTCATTGGGGCGAGGATCATCAAGAAGATGCTTTCCCTCCGCCGGGAAGGGATCTTGAGATGCCCACAGACAATGACCGAAGGTTCAAGCTGTTGGAGGAACAAGTGAGAGGTCTTGCCAATCAGAATTCCATGGGGTTGGACATGGCTAATATGGGGTTGGTTCCTGGCTTGAGGGTTCCACTCAAGTTCAAAGCGCCTACTTTCGATAAGTATAAGGGGGATACTTACCCAAGAGTTCATGTACGGTCTTATTATCGGAGAATGTTTGCATATTCTTATGACGAAAAGATGCTGATGCATTTTTTCCAAGATAGCTTGTCTGGGCCGTCACGTGAATGGTATATGGGGTTGGAGCCCACTCAGATCGGTAGCTGGAAAAAGTTGGTGGAAGCTTTTGTAAAGCATTACCAGTATAACAACGACCTTGCGCCAAACAGGGTCCAACTTCAAAATCTTTCTCAGAAGAATGGTGAGAGTTTTAAAGAGTACGCCCAGAGGTGGCGCGAGCTTGCAGCTAGGGTGCACCCATCCATGGTAGAGTATGAGTTGGTGGATCTTTTTGTGGGCACTTTCTCTGGTTTGTATTATGACAGGCTTCTCGGTTGTACGACGAATAGTTTTTTCGATATGATACTCTTGGGAGAACGTATAGAGAACGACATCAAGATCGGTAAGATTCAAGCAGGAGAATCAACCTCAACTGGAAGTGGTAAAAAGGTATTTGGAAATAAAAAGCAGGGAGATACTAATTCAGTGTATAGTGCTCGGAGAAGGGATAGAAGTCAGACTGGTCGCAGGCAGCAGGTTGCCAGTGTAACAATTCTTGTACCTCAACAACAACAACAACCGCAGCAGCAACAGGGACAGCAGAATACTGCCCCACAAAGGTTCCAAGGTCGGGATAGGGTCGTGAAGAGAGTATTTGATGTGCCTCCAGTGCCGTATGCTCAACTTCTTCCAACTTTATTACAACTGCAGCTTGTTGAGAAAAGGACGGTAGCTCCGCTGAAGGGCACACCTCCTTTTAGTTATGATGCCAATACACATTGTGAATTCCACTCCGGGGCACCCGGTCACAGCATAGAGAATTGTCACGCATTTAAGCACAAAGTGCAGGATTTGATAGATAGTAAAGCTATAAACTTTGGTAATGAGGCACCCATTGTTGAGAAAAATCCGATGCCATCTCACGGATCTGCACAGGTGGGTGCAATCTTGGAAGATACCGGTCTGAATTTGGTTATGAATGTAGATGAATTGAAGATGCCTCTGGGTTGTGTAAAGAGCAGGTTGCTGAAAGGGGGAGTTTTCCCTGGTTGTGATGTAGATTGTGTTGATTGTTTAGCCCGGCCTGAGGGGTGTGATAACTTAAGAAGAGGTATTCAAGGTCTGATTGATGAGGGTACGCTGCAATTCGACCGTACTGCTGAAGAGAAGCCTGTTGAGGTAAAAGCTGAAAAGCAGGGCGAAGTTACAACGATTACGATCCCGTTTAAGATTGTCACGATATCGGCGCCTCCCAAGCGACCGACTATCACCATAACCAAAGCTTGACCCATTCCATATGAAAGCATTAAAGCCATCCCTTGGAACTATGGGGCAGAATTTTACTGCAATGGAGAAAAGATTAACCTGGAAAGCCCGCCGGTTGGGTCAGGTGATAACCTTGTGGGGGCTGGGGGCATAACCCGCAGCGGTAGAATTTTTGCGTCACCAGAAGTAGAAGTTGAGAGAATCGCCAAATGGAAGGGTAAAGTCAATGAAGAAGGACCTTCTCAAGAGAAGGAAAAAGAGGCTTTGACTAAGGATGTGGAAGAATTTATGAGACTAATTCGGAAGAGTGATTATAAAATTGTTGATCATTTGCAGCAGACGCCGTCCAAAATCTCAATTTTGTCATTGTTGCTTTGTTCCGAAGCTCATCGAAACGCTTTGCTGAAAGCTCTTGACACTGCTTATGTACCCTAGGAGATATCCGTTAATCAGCTTGAAGGAGTGATTGCGCACGTGAACGCGGGGCATGGCCTTGGCTTTACAAATTTTTATTTAACACCCAGGGGCCGCAATCACAACAATGTATTGCATATTTCAGTTGAGTGTAGGGGCACTGTTATGTCTCATGTCCTTGTTGACACTGGTTCGTCCTTGAATGTTTTGCCCAAGAAGGCGTTGTTGAAGCTGGATACCTGAGGCATAATATGCACGCCAAGTGACTTGGTAGTGAGAGCTTTTGACGGGACTAGAAGGTTCGTGTTTGGAGAATTGACTTTACCAATCCAGGTCGGTCCAGAGGTGTTTGATACTGTGTTTTACATCATGGATATTCAGCCAGCTTATAGTTGTTTGCTTGGACGACCTTGGATTCACTCTGCAGGGGCAGTAACGTCTATGTTGCACCAAAACTCAAATACATGGTCGGTGGTAGCATTGTCACCGTGTGTGGGGAGGAAGACATCCTGGTAAGTCACATGTCATCATTCAAATATGTCGAAGTGGATGGTGAGATCCATGAGACATTGTGTCAAGCTTTTGAAAGGGTGCAGATCAGAGACAAGTCTCCTATCATAAGCAATGGGCCAGAGGTGGCTATGTCTTCATACAGAGAAGCCCAACCGGTAGTTCAGGCCGGGGAGACCAAGGGTTGGGGTCATGTTCTGGAAATTCCTGTTAAGCAGGACAAGTTTGGCTTAGGATATCGCCCGTCGTCGTCTTCTCCATCACAGAGCGCGCCAAAGTTCAAGGGGCCGATTGTGTTTACTCCAGGAGGAGTTAATTTCGAAAGAATTAATGTTGTGTCTGACAGTGAAGATGGAGATAGCGACTGTGACATGGATTCGTGGATAAAGCCCAGCGAGCCAGGACAAAGCCTATGCAACTGGTCTATTCAGGACTTTATTCAAGTGACGACAAAACAGTAATGCCTTGTTTTTTCGATTATTGTACAATCCTATGTCCTACCCAGGGCATAGTGATTTTATTTCAGGGCCTACTTGTTTATGTGTATGCTTTGCTTTAATCATCAAATAAAGGCGTTTTTCTCATGAAAATTTTGTGATCCTTGTCTTTCTATTTTTATGTTTTACAATAAAATGGCAACGTGGTTGTGTGCTTTGTTTGCATATCATTTGAAGCATTTAACCATTTCTCTTGCAGGATCCATATTTCAGATGACACCGATCAAGAACTCGCTTCGACTTTGAACATCCGATATTTCAAGCCGAGGAAGAGATTGTTGAGGACGACGACTTACCAGAAGAGCTGACTCGACTGCTAAGACAAGAAGAGAAAATCATTCTGCCTCATCAGGAGGAAATTGAGGTTGTTAATTTGGGTTCAGAAGAAGTTGTCACGAATGTCCGGATAGGGGTTGCGCTGCAAAGTGATATCAAGCAAAGACCGGTCGAGATGCTTCGAGAGTATAGTGACATCTTTGCTTGGTCTTATGATGATATGCCTGGGTTAGACACTGATATTGTGGTCCACCGCTTGCCTTTGCATGAAGAATGTCCGTCGGTCAAGTAGAAGCTCAGAAGAACGAAACCAGATATGGCCGTAAAGATTAAAGAGGAAGTACAGAAACAGTGGGACGCTGGTTTTCTAGCTGTTACAACTTACCTTCCTTGGGTCGCCAATATAGTACCTGTACCAAAGAAAGATGGTAAGGTACGGATGTGCGATGACTATCGGGATCTAAACAAGGCGAGCCCTAAGGATGACTTCCCGCTTCCTCATATTGACGTATTGGTCGACAATACTGCTCAATTCTCTGTGTTTTCCTTCATGGACAGCTTTTCGGGCTACAATCAGATTAAGATGGCGCCGGAGGATATGGAGAAAACAACTTTCATTACCCCGTGGGGAACGTTCTGCTACAAAGTGATTCCCTTTGGTTTGAAGAACGCTGGGGCAACATATCAGCATGCTATGACAATACTCTTTCATGACATGATGCATAAAGAGATTGAGGTCTATGTTGACGATATGATTGCCAAATCCCAGACGGAGGAAGAGCATCTGGTGAATCTTCTGAAATTGTTTGAGAGGCTTAGGAAGTTCAGGCTGACGCTGAATCCTAATAAGTGCACCTTCGGGGTGAGATCTGGAAAGCTATTGGGGTTCATTGTTAGTGAAAGAGGAATTGAGGTTGATCCTGCCAAAATAAAAGCTATACAAGAAATGCCAGCGCCAAAAACAGAGAAAGAGGTTCGTGGCTTTTTGGGGAGGTTAAACTACATTGCTCGGTTCATATCTCATCTCACAGCCACGTGTGAGCCGATGTTTAAATTGTTGAAAAAAGATCAGGCGATTGTCTGGGATGAAAATTGTCAAAAGGCGTTTGAGAAAATAAAAGAATACTTGCAGGAACCTCCGATATTGATACCCCCAGTAGCCGAAAGACCACTAATCATGTACTTGGCGGTTCTTGAGAAAAGTATGGGTTGTGTTCTCGGTCAACATGACGAGACTGGACGGAAGGAGCATGCGATCTATTACTTGAGTAAAAAGTTCACAGATTGTGAGTCCCGTTACTCAATGCTCGAAAAGACGTGTTGTGCACTTGTTTGGGCTTCCAAACGTCAGAGACAATACATGCTAAATCATACAACCATGCTGATTTTGAAGATGGATTCGATCAAGTATGTCTTCGAAAAGCAGGCGCTTTCAGGAAGGATTGCCCGATGGCAAATGGTATTGACAGAGTATGATATCCAGTATGTTTCGCAAAAGGCTATCAAAGGTAGCATGCTGTCAGAGTACCAGGCCGAGCAGCCAATCGATGATTACCAGCCAATGAAGTTTGATTTTCCTGACGAGGATATCATGTACCTAAAGATGAAAGACTGCGAGGAGCCGTTGCATGGTGAAGGTCCTGAGTGGAGTTCCTAATGGCAATCGATATTTGACGGTGCTGTTAATTCATACGGAAGTGGAATTGGGGCAATCATTACGACTCCCCATGGGACTCACATCCCGTTCACTGCCAGATTGACATTTCCAGTTACCAACAATGAGGCTGAATATGAGGCGTGTATCATGGGTCTCGAGGAGGCTATTGATTTGAGAATCAAAAATCTTGATGTGTATGGAGACTCCGCGCTAGTCGTGAACTAGATCAAGGGAGAGTGGGGGACTCGTCAGCCTAATCTGATACCGTACATGAATTATGCAAGGAGGTTGTTGCCTTTCTTTGACAAAGTAGAATTTCACCATGTGTCGCGGGCAGAAAACTAGATGGCAGACGCTCTTGCGACATTGTCTTTGATGTACAAAGTTAACTTCTGGAATGAGGCTCCCAAGATAGTTATTTCTCGCCTTGATAGGCCCGCTTTCATATTCGCCATTAAGGAAGCTTCCGATGGCAAGCCGTGGTATTTTGATATCCAGAATTTCCTAAAGAACCAAGAGTATCCGACTGGGGCATCCAGCCGCGATAAGAAGACTCTTAGGAGATTGGCTAGCAACTTCTACTTGAATCCAGACGGTGTTCTCTATCGGAGAAACCATGATTTGGTGCTATTGTGATGTGTGGATGAGAAAGAATCTAATCTGCTTATGGAAGAGGTCCACAAGGGTACCTTCGGTACGCATGCCGGCGGACATGCTGTGTCTCGAAAGTTATTACGAGCGGGGTATTATTGGCTGACGATGGAAACAGATTGTTTCAAGTTTGAAATGAAATGCCATAAAGGCCAGATTTATGCAGACAAGATTCATGTGCCGCCGAGCCCTTTGAATGTTATGGCGTCCCCGTGGCCTTTCTCCATGTGGGGCATTGATATGATTGGCAAGATTGAGCCCACTGCCTCCAACGGACACCGGTTCATCTTGGTAGCTATCGATTACTTCACCAAATGGGTCGAAGCAGCGTCATACGCTAATGTTACCAAGCAAGTAGTAGCCCGGTTTATCAAAAAGGACATCATCTGCAGATATGGAATCCCCGAAAGAATCATTACTGACAATGGTTCGAACTTGAATAATAAGATGATGAAGGAATTGTGCCAGAATTTCAAGATTGAGAACCATAACTCATCTCCCTATCGGCCCAAGATGAATGGCGTTGTCGAAGCAGCCAACAAGAACATCAAGAAGATAGTTCCGAAGATGGTTGTAACATACAAAGACTGGCACGAGATGTTTCCCTTTGCATTGCACGGTTATTGTACGACGGTATGCACATCAACCGGGGCAACACCTTTCTCACTGGTGTATGGTATGGAAGTTGTCCTACCATTGGAAGTTGAGATTCCTTCTTTGAGAGTTTTGCTCGACGTCCAACTTGATGAGGCAGAGTGGATAAAGAATAGACTGAATCAGCTCAGCTTGATGGATGAGAAGAGACTTGCATCTATCGCATATGGTCGGTTATATCAGAGCCAGATGAAGAAAGCTTTTGACAAGAAGGTGAGCCCTCGAAGTTTTCAGATGGGCGATCTTATGCTGAAGAAGATTCTCCCACCACAAGCAGATCACAGGGGCAAATGGACTCCCAACTATGAAGGTCCATATGTCGTTCGAAAGGTCTTCTCTGGAGGAGCCTTATTGTTGTCCACCATGGATGGCGAGGATTTTACGTCCCCTGTGAACTCGGACGCAGTTAAAAAATACTTTGCTTAAAGAGACCTGCTGGACAGAAAAAAGAAAGTCCAGGCAAAAATGGGGCATCCCGGCGAACCAAGAGAAAAAGAAGAAAAAGGATCGGGCAAAAATTAGGGATAAAAAATTGAAAAGATGTGCACCCGCGAAGTCGAAAACCTGAAAAGGCGACTTCGGCAAAAAAGGGTATCCCGGTGAATTAAAAACCCACAAAGGGCGATTCAGGAAAAAAATTAGGGATTGAAAAAGCAAATGATTGCGGTCCGAGTTTGATACTGTATTGCTTAGTGGTTTGGGAGCACTTGAGGGTCGATTATCCAAGTCAATTTCTTCCGAGGAAGGAGTATCGGGTAAGCGTTAGAGTCAGGCGAGTCATAGGAGGATCAACTCATGGTGTTTGTCTGTACCATGTTGCCGACATGTATACAAACTTCCTTGTACCTCTGTACATATTTGTATTTTCTTTTGCGTAACTTCCTCTTTTCAGGAGTTCATCCATTGTAAAAACTTTGCCTATTTACAGGCCAGTTATCAATAAACGCATACTATTCAGTACTTGATGTTTGTTTCCTGTTTTAACTTTTACTGTTTTGTTTGTGGAAACGCCGATGTTTGTGATAAACTTGCACGTGCATAAACTTGCAGGCCTCGGCCAATAATTGTTCAAAATTTGAATTAACTGAGCAATTGTCACGGATATTGACCAAGATAGTTCCTTTTGTGTAGAATTTTCTTGTTTCGTTCATATTTTGCAGGGTCGTTACCTTCGAAGCAAATAGCCAGGGGATCGTGTTTCCCCAGCCGGAGTCCCTTGACGTAGGAGCAGGCTCTAGGTGACCTTATTCCTCCCCAGCAGATGGAAGTCGCATTTTTTTATCCCTAGAAGAGTTGGATGCGAGCTAGCAAGCGGTCAGGCAGTGATGTGCATTCCCAGCAGTTGGTCGTGTGTACATTTAATCCCCAATAAAGTCCTCACAGAGTACAACTAGGTTGACAGTGGTTTGTAAGGATCATCCCCACGCAGGATTGATCTTTCTGTTCTCCAGCAGGATGTCTATCCTCTAATAGGTTGTTCATCCTCTGCAGAGTTCGTGATTCCGGATATTTTGGGCCATCCCCAGAAAGATTGTTTCTTCCCCCAGCAGAAGTTTGGCTTTGTTCCTCCGGCATTTATTTTGCGGGAACGCCTCTTTTGCATTTGTATCGCGCATAGCATCTACCCCAAACGCGTAGCATTTCCATTCCGTATGGAGAATTACACCATTTTCAAACATGTGCATTTTGAAACATAAGCCAGGTCGGTTACCTCTTTTTTTCCAGGTGTTTTTCCCTGCAGGTAAATGGAATTCTTGTTCAGGATGGTTTTCGAATATTCAAATTTTTGCCATGAGATATGTGATGATAACGTTCGTCCTACCATGTGTGCTTTTATCAGAGTTACTTGGTTAAGTTTCCCTTCTTCCCCAGCGAAGTTTTCCTCAGATTGCTGTTACGTCAGCATTAAAAGATTTCATGGATTAGACCTTTGAAGTCATTACCTGTTGTCAAGGTAAGTGTCTGGCAGTTGACGTCAGAATTTCCCCAGTAGAGTTTTCCTCGGATTGCTGTTGCGTCAGTGTTAGAAGATCTCATGGATTAAACCTTTGGAGTTGTTACCCGAGTTGACGGATTTTCCCCGCAGAGTTGCTTGTTCAAGCCTTCGGATGCCCGATTCCGCACTTTTATTTAGTGTGATGCTCGTTTCTTCGGAAATGGAAGATCCAGGATAGTACATGGATGACGTGCTTTACGTAGTGCATGCTCATTTCTTCGGAAATGGAAGGTCAAGGGTAGTATATTGACAATCCGTGCTTTTATTTAGTGCGATGCTCATTTCTTCGGAAATGGAAGATCCAGGATAGTACATGGATGACGCGCTTTACGTAAAGCATGCTCGTTTCTTCGGAAATGGGAGGTCAAGGATAGTATATTGACAATCCGCGCTTTTATTTAATGCGATGCTCGTTTCTTCGGAAATGGAAGATCCAGGATAGTACATGGATGACGCACGTTACGTAGTGCATGCTCGTTTCTTCGAAAATGGAAGGTCAAGGATAGTATATTGACAATCTGCACTTTTATTTAGTGCGATGCTCGTTTCTTCGGAAATGGAAGATCCAGGATAGTACATGGATGACGCGCTTTACGTAGTGCATGCTCGTTTCTTTGGAAATGGAAGGTCAAGGATAGTATATTGACAATCTGCGCTTTTATTTAGTGCGATGCTCGTTTCTTCGGAAATGGAAGATCCAGGATAGTACATGGATGACGCGCTTTACGTAGTGCATGCTCGTTTCTTCGGAAATGGAAGGTCAAGGATAATATATTGACAATCCGCGCTTTTATTTAGTGCGATGCTCGTTTCTTCGGAAACGGAAGATCCAGGATAGTACATGGATGACGCGCTTTACGTAGTGCATGCTCATTTCTTCGGAAATGGAAGGTCAAGGATAGTATATTGACAATCCGCGCTTTTATTTAGTGCGACACTCGTTTCTTCGGAAATGGAAGATCCAGGATAGTACATGGATGACGCGCTTTACGTGGTGCTTGCCCGTTTCTTCAGAAATGGAAGGTCAAGGATAGTATATTGACAATCCATGCTTTTATTTAGTATGATGGTCGTTTCTTCAGAAATGGAAGATCCAAGATAGTACATGGATGACGCACTTTACGTGGTGCTTGCCCGTTTCTTCAGAAATGGAAGGTCAAGGATGATATTTTGATATGGTCCTGTGGCTCGGTGCCCGCTCATTGTAGCGTATATTTGAAGATTGATTGTTGTTGGATTCAACGCCTGTGGTGTCACACAGGTGGTTGATGTTGAAATCAGGTTCTGTATCAGATGATTGATCAGTTGTTGCCGTGACAACCGGGTTCAGTTGTATGGATTTCGTTCCCCAAGCAGTTTGTGCAGTTTATTTCTTCGGTTAGCAAATATCCGGGTTCTTTAGTATTCAACCATATTTTACCTTGATTGTTCGAAAGCCGTTCACTTTTCATCCAGTCAGGTTCACGCCGCTTGAATAGGGGCAGCTGTTGCACCCCAAAATTTGCCTAACCTTTTTCTTACTTGGCTTTTGTTTCATTGCATTAGCATATCATTGATCTAGCATTTGCATAGCATAGCAATGTTCTTTTAGCAGGGGATCAAGTGTGGTTTATATCAACAGGAGCCTATCTAGAGGTCTTATTCAAGCTTGAGAGGTCACCAAGGTCATCAGAAAGTGGGTTGTGTTCTTGAGAAGTTTGAATGCTAGTATGTGGTTCATCTCCTAACTAGGGGGGGGGGAAATTGAAGACCATAAGTGGGTTGTGAAGCCTTGATCATGGATAGGATACGTGGATAGAGCTCATGGAGTACCTTGAGGGTCATGGTGGAGCTCAGTCAAGGCATTATGCCAAGTGTGAAGAGCCACAGTTGAGGGTGTGGCAATAAAGGTTTGTTGTCTGGTCAACCCTGAGTCAACTGTGCAATTGAAGGAGATTAAGACTCAGTTCTAAGTCTTTGTGATCATGGAAAGTTGTGTTGAGCTACACGAGGTGATATTCCAAGATCAATTCAAGAAGAATTCCAAGTGTGAGGAGTTGCTAAACTAGGGTTCTCAGTGTAAAATCCCCTATTTAGTGCTTGGCTTCAAGACCACTTATCTCAAGATGAAAGTTTCATCTCAACTTTTGGCAAACATGGAACTTGTAGAGCATGTTCTTAGATTTAATTTGAGTACTAGAAGTCCTTGATTGGATTTATAGAACTCAAGTTATGATCCAGACAAGTTACAGGTCATCAGATGAATGTGAAATTTGTCTACAAAAGTCAACCAACTTCCAAGGAACTTGTGACCTAGAAGGATGTTTCATCTCAACTTTTTCCCAATATTAAAGTTGTAGGTCTTGATCTTAGCTTTCCAAATTGTACTAGAAGTCTTTCATCTGATTTGTAGAACTCATGTTATAACGTTTACAAGTCAGGGGTATTTTGGGAAAGTAAGATTATGAGTCATTTTGCATTATAGGTCATTTTCACTATCTTGTGAGCCTCAAATGAAGTTTTGTCCAACACAAAACTTGCTCAAAATGGGATTTTAAGGTCAACCATGTATCCATGAGGCATTGATTTGGCTTAAGGCAAGACTTGGTTCATGGAAGCTTGATAAAAGGGGAATTAAAAGGCATTTAAGTTGAAAATTTCAAATTTAATCATAAGAGGTCAAGAAAATGCATATGAGTACTCATTTTGACTAGAAAAAGCATTTGGAACACTTTGGCATTAATGTAATTTCAATTTGAGGCTTGCATCATGGACTTTCAACTAGATTACTTCATGATGAAGAAACATAATCAATCTTGACCATAAGATCAATTCACTCACTCAATATGAGCCATTCATATCCAAGGAGTATTGTGTAAGCTATTGGAGCAGAGTTTGAGTTGAAATAGAGCTAGAATGCGCATATTCCATTGTTGAATTTTGGAAGAAAATTGATTTTTGGAAGAAAATTGATTTTTGGATATCTCAGATTGGGCCTCCAAATCATCCAAACAACTTCTATTTAAGTTGATAATCACATTCAGATCAAGTTTGGTGATCATTCAGCGCAAGAACCAGAGATTGCAGTTAGAATTTTCAAGCTTCAACTGAAAATTGTGTTTCTATTTCAAGAGCATTTCAGGGCAAATCTTGGATTCTTTCATCTTCAGCATTGATCCTTGAACGAATCTGCACAAGTTGGAGCCAAAAATCACAGTGTAACTGCTCCAATTTCAAGCTACAACTCAGGTTGGTAACTTTCACGATTGCACTAGTTCTAGGTTGATCTACGTAGAATTGAACTGAGGTTAAGGTTTAGGAAGATGAGTAGATCGTTTTAGGATAGGTTTTGTGAGGTTTGATGACAATTCGAGAGGAGGCACAATTTCTATTGAGACTTGTAACTGCCTAATCTTGAGGTGTTAGCATGATTGGAATAACTTAAGTTGATCTCTGAAGAATGATGAACCATAGCCCTTGGATCAGTTGGAAATGAAGATTTAGTCTCCCAATCGTGCGTACGGGATTTGTTCTGAGACTTGGCCTTTGACCCTCGATACGCAGCCGTTTCATTTATGTGTTGGCGCGTTGGTGATCTTTGGATTAGCTGACTTAGTCACAGATCCAAAGGCTCTTGCTTTTTCTTGGCTTTTTAATTCTTTAATTAATTTTGATATTTTCTTTAATTGCATTTTTCTTGTTTAATTCATAATAAATTGCATAATCATCAGAAAAATGTGGAAAAAATATGTGGATAGGTTTTGTGAGGTTTGATGACAATTTGAGAGGAGGCACAATTTCTGTTGAGACTTGTAACAGCCTAATCTTGAGGTGTTAGCATGATTGGAATAGCTTAAGTTGATCTCTGAAGAATGAGGAAGAGATTTGTGGCCTTGGTTATGAGTTTGGTGATGATCCATGATTTGGCATATTTTCTGTTCTTGATCGTATTTGAGTTTTCAGTGAGAATCAATAGAAACTAAGCCTGGATTTGAACTCAGGATGAGAAACCTAGGAGAACGGTATAGGATTTGTGCTTTTTGGCTAGGTTTGATGTTGGACCAGTTGCAGAGCCACTGGAGAAGACTACCGGAGGTCTTCTTCGGCCACCGTCCTGATTCCCTCCAATTAACCAGGTTTAAATGGGAGCGATGAACCATAGCCCTTGGATCAGTTGGAAATGAAGATTTAGTCTCCCAATCGTGCGTACGGGATTTGTTATGAGACTTGGCCTTTGACCTTCGATACGCAGCCGTTTCATTTATGTGTTGGCGCGCTGGTGATCTTTGGATTAGCTAACTTAGTCACAGATCCAAAGGCTCTTGTTTTTTCTTGGCTTTTTAATTCTTTAATTAATTTTGATATTTTCTTTAATTGCATTTTTCTTGTTTAATTCATAATAAATTGAATAATCATCATAAAAATGTGGAAAAAATATGTGGATGCTCCTCATTTAATTTCTGATTTTTTTGGTACTCTTAGATTTTATTTTGATGCAATTTCCAATTTATTTGCATTTTTTCCATTTTATTGATTTCTTTTAATGTGGCATTTTGAGCTTGTCATTTGTTGATTTTGGTACTCCTTTTTGGTATAGAATTTGGACTCAATTCTTTGTTGGTTTGTTATAGACATGTTAAGGAGCTTGTGTGATTTTTAGGGTGATTTTTAGGTAACTTTAAGTTCTGTTTTGAACTGGACTTTTAGGAGCTTCCCCCATTTGACCTCCTTCTGGTACCTTTGTGATTTAGGATTTCTTTAGTGATTCTCCCTTTGAATTCAGTCCCTGACTTTTCTACCATAGGTCCCTAACCCTCTTAGGATCCCTTAGAAACTTTCCTAGAATTTTAGGACTTGATCTCATATTTTTCTTAGAATTAACAATTGGACTAGTTTTATGATGCTTCTAAAATGACCTTTCCTTTAGAATGACCTCAATGGTGACCCATATCATGAAATAAATTTCCCATTCCTTTTGGATAGTGCTTTAGACTTGTTGGAGCTTCTGTATGCTTAATTGTAAGGCTTGGTTTTGGTGTTTTCTTTCCCTTTTAGTAGCTTTCTTTAAGCTTGTAGGATTAGGGTTTTGTAGAGCCTTAGAAGTTGTTTTCTTCTTCCACAAATATGGTTTGCTTTGTGTGCATTCCATTCCCATCCTATGATGCAAGGTCCCTATGTGGAAGCCTCATCCCTCCTTTGGAAGGATGTGTGGCATATCACAAAAGGTAGAACCTTTGAGGATGCCTATCTTAGATGTATGGTTGAGTGCCATGATGGATTCCCTTGGTTTCCATCATGTTTCCCATCATCATGCAATCATCTTGATGTTGGTTATCATCCTTCTTGGTGGATCATTTGAAGCTTGAAGATGAAGTCTTCCCTTGAAGACAGCTTGGGCATGCAGATCAAACTACAAATTGTTGGATTGTTTTGCTGTTAGAAGGCTGCTGGTTTGCTGTTTTGTTTGCTGTGCTTGTTGATTGACTTTATTTGTTTGACTGTTTGTCTGGTGTGTTGCATTAGAATAGGCTCTCATATAGTTGATTCTAGGCCTAAGTGCATTGAAAGGTTGAGCTGAGCTCCCTTTGCTTGTTTGCATTAGAGGTTTACTGGTTCCCTCTGCTTGTCTGTTACTGTTTGGCTTTGCTTGCTGGCTTAAGGTTGAGTGTAGTCTCCCTTGCCTGTGTTGTGTGTTGCCTCTGGCTTGTTTGCTCTAGAAGTCGAGTTTGTCTCCTTCTGCTTGTATTGTTGCATTGCATGCATCTTACTTACAGTTTTATTCTTTCAGTTATTTCTTTTGTTGTTGCTTTCCTTTGCCATGTTCCCTTAGGATTTCCATTCCTTCTTGTTCAAGTTAGAATGTGACAGACATTAGGGTTCTAACCATGCATGATAATATTAGGTAGTTCCCTCCTAACCTCAATCATAGGATCAACTTTGCATGACAACTTTAGGATTGGATTAGTTCCCCTTTAGTGCGTCCTTTCTCTTCTCATCTTCGAACAAATCAAGATATAGTAATAAAGGTTAATTGATGTCGTACGCTTTGGGAAAGGCTTGTTGGAGAGTTTCTTTTCAACAACTTGAATGTTTAGTATGGCACCCTTTGGGTGACATGCGACGCATTCACTCTCAGGTCATAGTCTCTAGTGCGATATTAGTTGCAAACATCCATAAAAGAAACTTCTTCCGTAAAAGACTTCAAAAAACAAAGATCAAACTCTTTTTGTCCTCTGGGACCTTTAATCCTTGGAAACCATTTTCATAAGGAGAGTTTTGTTAACTCTCGGTTCTACCGCAAACGGTAAACGCCTAAGTCTCCGACGAGCGAGCTGCATACACCAACTACTAGAACCGTTTGTTAACCCTACTCGGATAGAAAACATTTTGAACCAAACCTGTGGTTTTGTTAGCCCGAACTACGTTTGCTCTGATCTTTTGCGCCATGTGAAAGTACGTAGGCACGAGATGCGATATCTCGGCGAGCAACCTTCCCCCGTAACCCGTAGTTAGGCGAACTACGTTGACTCTGATTTCTCGTTCCAGACGGGAATACGTAGGCATATAATTGTTGTGTTCTGCCGAGTCATTTTCTTTTCTTTTCAGACCAACCTTTTAGCGTAGATAGAGAAACTAACCCGTCAGATAAACACAACAAGCGTGGATCCCATCGAGTACAATGGACGTGAGGGGTGCTAATACCTTCCCCTTGCGTAACCGACTCCCAAACCCGGACATGGTTTCGATGACCTTGTCTTATACCTTTTTGTCAAGTTTTTCCGATCGTTTCCTTTCCCGTTCTGAGGGATAAATAACGAAAGGTGGCGACTCTTCTGTTTTGCCGGCACCTTATTTTCGCGGTAGCGATAAAAGGATTGAAGTAAAACGCGCATGCAAACACGGGACAAAAATTCACTCAAATGACAAACAATGCAATACTACACAATTCATGCAATATCTAAATGATCACAACAAAAATTATGGAAGTTAAAGATCACATAGGTCTTAAAGGGTTGCAGCTTGGTCAGGTTACAACAAAGGGTCATTTATAAGGCCATTGAAATGAAATCGCTGATGCTTAAGAACACTCACTATACAAGTATTTACCACATCACCATTTCATTCACCAAATTCTTTCAAAAGCAAACCCTCACAAGCTCCCTTGCACAATTATTTTCTTTTCTCTCCTTCAAGCAAGCATACTTCTCTCTTTTCATCAAACATTTGTTTAAGCTATTTTCTCTTTTTCAAAAACTTTCTTGAAAGATTTTCACAATTTTTTTTTATGTTAGCAGGGTTTTTATTTTCGACTTTTTCCGTTCTCCCCAACTTAATTCCAACTCAACCCAAAGTGAATGTTCCAAGCTTTTACAGCAAGAAAAACAATTTAAGCATAACTCAAGGTTCATGAAGAAAACAAACATTAGAAACTCACAAAATGAGCTTTAAACAAGAAGGCTCAAAAGGGGCTAACAAAAGTCACACTCCTCACGGGACGTGTATGGAAATGGTTGTACTCAATAAAACAAGTGTCTTGATCCTGTCTAAAACTTCCACAAAATTATAAAGAACAAAAGATAGAACATGAATTATAAGTATACACAAAATTCATCATCCATCCATAGCATATGTACAAGTAAAAGGAGGATTCTCACATTTGTGATATAGGACCTAAATGACATATCAATCCACAAAGTTGCAAATGAAGCAAAGTTACAAGATTTGTACATAGAAAAACAAGTTCTAAAACATTCTAAATTCTAGAACAAGGTAACTAAGTACCTTGTAAACAAATTTGTGAGAACGATAATATCATCGCCATCCCACTTGAAAGAAATTCTTGCATATCTACAAAAGAACACTTGCGTTGACAGCAGGGTGTTAACATATTTACAACCACCCTTGAATAAAACTTAAAATAAAACTTACTAAAATGAAAACCTAAACAATAAATAAATAAATAGCTCAAAATACTAATAATAATGTTGAATAACTAAAATGGTGTATAACACCAACAATGCCACAGGGTACCTTAAAAGGTACAAGTACAAATATGAAATACAATAACCAAAGTGAATAACAAAACAAATAAATGGAAATACAAGAAAAATTTCACTTTGTAGTAGCAACAAAGGAAACAACAAAACATAATAAGAAATCACTCCTCCTCCTCGGACATGTCATAGCCATCCTCATCAGTGTCGTCATCCTCACCGTCACCGTCATCAGCCTCTACATCATCACCAGCAGGGTCATCGTCCTCTGCATCCTCCCCCCACTAAAACTGGGCCTGTCCACAGGCCATCCAGCATGCTCAAGGAACTGCTCCCTTGTCATCATCGTGTGGTTACCGGCGGGCTCACGTATCTGCAGCTGTAAAACGTGCATGGAGTCGTGCAGATCACACATGGCTCGCTGTTGAGCGACCATCCAATCCCAATTATAAGTGCAAATCTCCTGCTGGAATGGGTAGTAAGCAGGAGGAACCTGACCAGAGACAGAAGGACCGCTGGCACGACCGCCGACATCAGCACCGGCACCAGAGGTCTCACCAATAGAAGGCTTAGCTCTAAAGAACTTATCAACATACCTATCATCAATCGCAGCAGAAATGGTCACCTGTCGCCTCTGAGGAATATCAGCACCACTGTAAGCACATAGCGACATGATGAGGCACGGGAAAGCCAGCGGGGCATTCTTGCGAGCCGCCAACCCTCCGCGTCCACTTAGGACAACAACAATGATGCAGGCAATGTCAATCTGGACATTCTGCAAGATCGAGTGAATCAAGTGGGCAATCGGCAATGGCACCGAACTGTGGTGGGACCTTGGCACAACATTAGTCAGAACAAACAAAAAAATCAGCTGCACCAAAGGCTTCATGTCAGTACGAAGGTACCGAATAGCCACTCCGGAAGAGTTACGCACCACAGTGCGTCCATCTAGGCATAAATCTCTGGTCATTGCATCCAAATCTTGATGCTTGTTCAGGTCATAGTGGTACTCATCAATCTTGATACCTGTAAGAGAAAAAGGATTACCTAAAACATTACTAATAGCTCTCCGATCAAACCTCACCACAACACCACGGACCATCGAAGTCCAACTGAAAACTTCTCCATCATCTGGGAGGGCATTTGCGTAGAATTCCCGTACTATCTCTGCATTGTATCCATCCAGTGGGGTCATCAGACGATCCCACTTTTTCGCCACAAAAAGTGCGTCGATAGTACGGTATTGTCCAGTTTCACTCAATTGGAACCTCTTTTCTGCCATGATATTCCGTCTTTCGAGGGCTTCATAGCGGGCGGTATGAGTCGTACCGCGGAACCTGTCATGGTTGAATCGGATCGGTACATTAAGAGAAGTTGAAGCCTTTCTCTTATGTGGGTTAATCATCTTAGGTCTCATTCTGCATACAAAGATATAAACAAACATAACAGAACAAACAGGTTAGAAAGAACAGACACATAAAACAACAAGGAAAAAAATTTTTGCTGCATTCGCCTTGGTTCGCTAGGCGAATCCTGGCGAATGCTCGCTACCACTTGCCTGGCGAATGTCAGCGAATGTGCGAAAATTCAGAAAAACAAAGCCTCTGCAATTGTGCAACAGTTCAACCAAAACGTGTACAACCCCCCTTCTTAAAAACCAGAGCCAATTCAAACACGCTAACACTTAATTGAACAGAAACAATCAAAGGGAAGTTCTAAACCTAGCACAATTTCATAGGCAATGACAAAGAATTCCAAACTAAGAATGTACAAAGAAGAACAATAATAAGAAAAAACAACATATACAATATACAAAGTGAAAGGAAAATCAGAAATCATACCTTGAGATTGAGGTGCAGGAAATCAAAGAGAAAGGGAAGGCAAGTGAGAAAGTTGGAAAGTGTGGTAGTATGAAGTTGGAAGCAAGGGAAAGAAAAGGTTAGGGTTTCAGCAAGAAAAATAATAACGGTTCTTGGGCCCAAGTGTCCCATCCTAAAATCTTCCCAATTTAACTGATGTGGCAATCCAGGGTTCGCTGTTTCGCCACATTCGCCAGGCAAAAGCAAGCGAAGCTTCTCTTAGGCTCGCCAGGCGAACACTCGCTACCATTCGCCAAGTGAATGTTAGCGAACATAACAGCAGAAACAGGGCCTGATACATGCTCCTATCACACCAATTCACAACCAACTTTTTACAAAATGCAGAAAATGAACATAAAACAGGTAAATAATTACAATGTTGAGGTGCCTCTCAACAAGCGCTTGTTTAACGTCGGATAAGCTCGACGGTCCAAGATGCTCACACTAGAACATCTAGAAGGAAAGCACAGCTTTCTCGGTCCACATGACCGCCGAGATATATCTTTAAACGTTGGCCATTTATCGTTCAACTGTCCTTCTTTTCCATGTCTTCAATGACAACAACCCCAAAAGTTTTTACCTCTTTCACACGAAATGGCCCGGACCATTTTGACTTCAATTTTCCAGGGAACAACCTCAACCTAGAATTGAACAACAGTACCAGCTGCCCGGGCACAAATTCCTTTTTTCGGAGCTTTTTATCATGATATTCCTTAACTTTTTCTTTGTACAACCAACTTGAGTGATATGCGGCATTGCGCATCTCCTCCAACTCAAACAGTTGCACCTTTCTTTATTCACCGGCCAACTCATTATCAAAGTTCAAAAATTTTAAAGCCCATAAGGCTTTGTGCTCCATTTCTAGCGGCAAATGGCAAGTTTTACCAAAAACTAATTGAAATGGAGTTAGCCCAATTGGAGCTTTATAAGCAGTGCGGTATGCCCATAGAGCTTCATCCAATTTTTGCGAGCAATCTTTTCTAGAGTTAGACACAATTTTTTCAAGTATTCTCTTAATCTCACGATTAGAGACTTCAGCTTGACCATTGGCCTGTGGGTGATATGGAGTTGCCACTCTATGTGTTACACCGTAATGTTGCAAAACTTTTTCCAATGGTGCATTACAAAAGTGTGACCCTCCGTCACTAATCAACACCCGGGGAGTTCCGAAGCGGGAAAAAATGTTTTTCTTTAAAAAGTTTATGACCGTCTTAGAATTCGCCCGTGGTGAGGCAATCGCCTCAACCCACTTTGACACGTAGTCAACTGCAACCAGCAAGTATTCATTTCCAAAAGAGGGTGAGAATGGTCCGACAAAATTGATACCCCAACAATCAAATAATTCAACCTCTTGGATATTTTGGAGAGGCATCTCGTCTCTCTTACCTATCCCACCACTTCGCTGGCAACTGTCACAACTTTGCGCATGGACATTTGCATCTTTGAAAATAGAATGCCAATAAAATATTGATTGAAGGACTTTATTGGCCGTTCTTGCCCCATTGAAATGTCTGCCGTAAGGCGAGTTGTGACAATGCCATAGAATACTTTACGCTTCATCGCCGGTAACACACCTTCTCAAAATGTTCTCACCATCCAACTTAAACATGTATGGGTCATCCCACACATAATACTTACAACCCGAGATGAATTTCCTTTTTTGGTTCGAAGTTAGGTCGGGCGGCACCAAACCACTAGCCTTATGGTTCGTAAAGTCCGCAAACTACGGCCTAACTTGAACTCTAAAAAGTTTTTCATAAGGAAATTCTTCTCAGATTTCCTTTTCAAAAGATGTAACCTCCACATTAACAAGGCGAGATAAATGATCCGCCACCAAATTTTCCGATCCTTTCTTGTCCTTAATTTCAACATCAAATTCTTGCAACAAGAGGATCCAACGGATGAGCCTTTTCTTCGAATCCGGTTTGGTGAGCAGATATTTAATCGCCGCATGATCGGTATACACAATCACCTTAGAACCAATAAGATACGACCGAAGTTTTTCTAGCGCATACACTATCGCAAGTAATTCTTTTTCGGTGGTGGCATAATTAATTTGTGCCTCATTTAGAACTTTACTTGCGTAGTGTATAACATGAAAATTTTTGTCTTTTCTTTGGCCTAATACCGCTCCAATAGCATAGTCGCTCGCATCACACATTAGTTCAAAATTTGAATTCCAATTGGGAGCGACTATAATTGGAGCGGTAATCAACTTTTCTTTCAAAACTTCAAAAGCATGTAAACACTCATTGGTTAAGAGAAATACCTGGTCTTTGGTGAGAAAGTTACTCAAAGGCCTAGCTACCTTTGAGAAGTCTTTAATAAAGCGTCGATAAAAACCGGTATCCCCAAGAAAGCTTTAGATTCCCTTCATATTTACCGGAGGAGGCAAGTTTGCAATCACGTCAACTTTTGCTCGATCAACTTCAAGCCCTTTTGAAGAGACTTTATGTCCGAGCACTATCCCCTCGGTTACCATGAAGTGGCATTTCTCCCAATTAAGCATAAAATTTGTTTTCACACACCTTTCAAGCACCGTTTCCAGATTATCCAAGCATAATCCAAAAGAACTTCCAAATACGGAAAATTCGTCCATGAACACTTCCATCGTTTTCTCGATCAAGTCAGCAAATATAGCTTACACACATCGTTGGAAAGTCGTCGGTGCGTTGCATAACCCAAAGGGCATTTTTCTGTATGCGAAAATTCCAAACGGACATGTGAAATCCATTTTCTCGTGATCGGCCAGGTCAAACGCAATTTGGTTATACCCGGAATAGCCATCAAGAAAACAATAGTATTTTTGCCCCGAAAGTCTTTCCAACATTTGGTTCATGAACGGAAGTGGAAAGTGGTCTTTTCGAGTTGCGGTATTCAACTGCCTATAATCAATACACATTCTCCACCCCGTTGCCACCTTCGTCGGGATCAATTCATCTTTTTCATTTCGAATGACGGTAATGCCACCCTTTTTTGGAACCACATGCACAGGACTCACCCAAGGGCTATCCGAAATTGGGTAAATCATTCCTGCATCCAAAAGCTTAACAACTTTTTTCCTAACAACCTCCTTCATAGTAGGATTTAAGCGGCATTGAGGTTGAGCCACCGACTTAAAATATTCTTCCATTAAAATCTTGTGCATGCAATAAGAAGGACTAATTCCTTTGAGATTGGAAATAGTCCACCCCATGGCTTCTTTATTCTTTTTCAACACATCGATTAAACGGGATTCTTCATTTTTAGACAAAAGGTTGCTTATGATAACCGGCTTCTCTTTGGTTTCATCAAGGAATGCATACTTTAAGTTAGAAGGTAGCTCTTTCAATTCAATTGACGGTTTTTCTTCGTTTACCTCCTTTTTCAACACTTCCTCCTCAACTTCCCATGGATGCAACTCTTTAAGACTATCAAGCTCTCTTAGACATTCATCAAGAGCTTTCTCTTCTTCAATTGTAAAAACTTCAAAAGAGTCATCAAGAGCTAATTCCACAGGAGATGTCACATGAATATGCTTAGAAACTTCCAAAGTTGCTTCTTCAATCACATCAATTCGGAAACTATCACAATTATCTTTTGAATGTTTCATAGCTTCGAAAATATCAAAAGTGACTTCCTCATTTTGGACCCTCACTTTAATTAAATTGTCGTCCATGTCAATCATCATTCGCGTGGTTTTCATGAAAGGTCGGCCTAGAATTAGCGGAGCATCATCATCCTCTTTCATATCAATCATAATGAAATCAACCGGGAAGAAGAATTTGTCAACTTTAACCAATACGTCTTACTCTAACCCATGAGGATGGCTAGTCGACTTATCGCCCAATTGCAACGTCATCCGGATGGCTTTCATTTCATTGTTGCCAAGCCTTTTCACAATAGAAAAAGGTATTAAATTAATGCTTGACCCAAAATCAATTAGCCATTTCCCGACATATACATCACCAATAGTAACCGGCAAAGTAACTCTTCCCGGATCAACCTCTTTTCTCGGAAGAGTCCGTTGGATGATGAAACTATAACTAGCATCAAGAACAATTGTTTCCGGCTCCGTGTACCTCCGCTATTTAGTAAGTATGTCTTTCATGAACTTGGCATACTTTGGCATTTGCTCCAAAGCTTCGGAAATGGAATGTTTACTTGAAGTTATTTAAAAATATCCATGAACCGGGCGTAATGCCGTTCATTTTCCCTCCTAGATGGAGCATGTGGATATGGTAGGTTTTGGACCGGAGTAGTGCTCACTACCTCCTTTCCTCTAGACGCTCTAGAATTCCGCTCTTTTTTCTTCTTCACTTCCTCCACCTTCACTTTTTCTCTTTTATTTTTTTCTACTTCTACACTTTCTTTATTTTCAACTTCAACCCTTTTTTCATTCTTTTCAACTTCTTCCTCACTTTCCTCCCCAACTTCACCATCAATTCTATCAATTTTTTTCTCCTCATCTTTTCTCTCATCCTCTCTTTTTTCACTCTCATCTCTTTTTTTACTCTCACTAACCAACTCCCATCCACTTCTCGTCGTTATCGCTTTACAATGCTCCTTTGGATTTGTTTGCGTGTTCGCCGAAAAATGGTCCGGATTGTTGTTCCGCTAGTTGCTTAGCAAGTTGTCCGACTTGAGTTTCAAGATTTTTGATTTCTGCATCGTTGCTTTTCTGATTAGCCATTGACAATTGCATGAATTGCGTCAATGTGTCTTCCAACTTTGAAGTTACGAACGACGGTTGTTGAGGTTGATAAGGATTTTGACGGTTAGAATTACCACCCCCATAACCTTGGTTATGTTGATAGTTACCTCTTAGTTGGTACCCTTGATTTGGTTGATAGTGTTGTTGTTGTTGGTTTTGAGGATGTTGTTGATATGGTTGTTGTTGTTGTTGCCTCGGTTGGTAGTCTCGTTGATTCGCCAAGTAATTTACCTCTTCGAACCCGGGAGGTGGACAAAATCCGGTATCATGTTCACCCTTGCAAAGGTCACAACAAGCTATTTGTTTAGCTTTTGAAGGCTCTTTCAACTCTTTTATTTGTTGAGTTAAAAGTTCCACTTGTTGTGAAATGAGTTTATTTTGTGCAAGGATATCATCATTTGTCCCAAGTTCAAGCACTCCCGGTTTCTTCAAAGTGTTTCCTCTACTTTGACTTTGGAGGTCATTTAGAGCCATACGGTTAATGATATCCGTAGCTTCATCGGCGCTTTTAGACAACAAAGAACCTCCCGCAGTGGCATCCAATAAAGTCTTACAATTTGGTTGAAGGTCGTTTTTGAAAATGTGGATTTGGGTCAACTCATCAAAACCATGACCTTTGCACTTTCGAAGCATGGATTTAAATATTTCCCATGCCTCGTTCAATGATTCGTTGGCTCCTTGAGAAAACAGGAAAATTTCCATTTCGGATTCCATGAACCGGTTATGAGAGAAAAACCTTTCAATGAACTTCTCTTCCAACACGTTCCAATCTGTCATGACCGCCAGTGTTTGATCCAAGTACCAATCTTTGGCTTTGCCGAGCAAAGCATGTGGAAAAAGTCTTTTGAACAACGGTAGCTCTTGAGCTTGATCAACTCCTGCCGCCAATGCTATCTCGTAAAATTTGGTGAGAAAAGCAAAAGGGTCTTCATGGTTCATTCTGGTGAATGGACTTCCGTATAACAAGTTGAGAGTTCCCGTCTTCATCTCGGCTTGCCTTCCCGTGTGGTTGGAAAACTGAGATGTGTTTCTCGGACTGTTGATACATGGTGTGGAAACAGGCGGTGGTGGTGGTGGATCCATGATAGGTATGAAAGGTGGTGGTGGTGTTGTAGAAGAACCTTCTCCTTGTTCTTGTCGTTGTCTAGCCTGTTGCCTCCTACGTCTTGTTCTGCTCTTCATCCTCCTTGTGGTTCTTTCGATATCGGGATCAAAAAGAATTTGGTCCTCAGGAATCTGTTCTCGCATAAAACGAAAGTTGCACACTAAACCAAATAAATTAACAAGCACAAGTCAAATAACTCAAGAGTTAAAAATTCGTCAACTATTGCGATGCTCGCAATATCAATTCAAATTCCTCGGCAACGGCGCCATTTTGTTGGAATAGTGGTAAAGTATCGGGTTTTTGTTATCGTCCCCACAGGGAATCTGAGATATTGCCGCCGTTCGACAGTTGTCAAGTTTTTAACTTTATAGTAACAAAGGGGTTTGGTTTTTCGTCACGGTATCTTGCATAAAAAGTAATAAATTATGGTAAAAGATTGGTTTTACGATTTAAGAAAGATTGTCAAAGTTAGGGTTCAACAATCACTTTGCATGTATATGTTCGATCAACAAACGCATAAACGCCTTTAGATGATAAATACATTCACAATATCCTCCCAATGTAATTATTTCTAACTCACATTGTGATTTTTCCCATTTTGATCCATTGTTGATTTCTCACACAATCTATCAAAATGACAACATTTAGGTTTAACATTTTAGTGAACAACCACATTCAAAACTATTTCTAGCTTAAGAAAATAGATGGATGAAAACCTAGGTCAAGAGTTGGAAAATACCTTTCAATCATAAAATAACACAAAGAGTTATAAATAAAGCAAGGTTTTCACCATATATTCATCATCCAAGAGTTTACAAATGAAGATCATCCCAAATACATACAAAGCTAATGATCACCTACATCTAACCTTGACAAAATGAAGAACTTAGCTACTCATTTTCATGGTAGTTTGAACAAGAAGAAAATGGATAAGATTAAAGAACATCCACGTCGAAGGATCGAAGAAAGATGTTCTTTTCACTTCTCTTGATTATACAATGAGCCAAAGGAAGAAAAACTACTGATTTTTGGAGTTGTAGAACTAGGTTCTTATGTTACAAGATGATACCAAGAGAGAGAGTGTGTTATGATCCCTATAAAGCAATATATAAAGTACAAAAGAAGTTCTGTTTGCGCCCATTCGCCAGGCGAACAGAGACCTTCACCAGGCGAACAAAAAGAAACAAGGCACTTTAAAGTGCCTTCAGTAAGCAAACCGCCCTCTGAGATATCGCGCCTTCACCAGGTGAACATTCGATGGCTTCACTCGCCAGGAGAATTTCATGCAGGTTTGCTACTGGAATAACCAAGAGAATAGCCAAGAGATCTTCGCCATCTCCTTCGCCAGGCAAACGGTAGCGAAGCTTCGTTGGAACCATTGCCTGGCGAACTTCATGCCCTTTTAGTCTTGGAGTTTAATTTGAATTACTCGATGTGGCTCGCTAGTACTCGCTAGGTGAACATTCACTGGCACTCGCTGAGCTTCGCCTGGCAAATGCTCTGATTTCCAGCTCCTTCTACCAGCTATTTCTCATCTCATCCAAGGTGCTCCTACTAGTGTCAATCCTGCACACTAACAACAACATTACAAGCACCATTCTCTAGGACCAAAACAAAATGAAACTCAGCAAATCCAACTACTAATTCATACACTATTAGATAAAAACAAGTAAAAATACTACTATTAAGAAATCAAATATATACTACAATTGGGATCTAACAAATAGGAATTTGGAAAAATCCCGAATAACCGTCTAGATAGCAGAAATAAGAATGTTTTGCCATTCTCTCCAACATCTAATCGATGCAAGGTAAAGAGAAGTGATCTTTTCGAGTGGCCTTGTTTAGTTTTCTATAATCGATGTACATTTTGCTTCCGGTCACAACTCTTTGTGTTATCGATTCACCTTTTGAGTTTTTTACTACAGTGACGCCTCCTTTCTTGGGTACGACATGCACTGGGCTAACCCATTGGCTGTCAGAAATCGGGTATATAATTCCTGCATCTAGTAGCTTCTTTACTTCGTCCTTGACTACAGTGCTTAGGATAGGATTTTTTCTTCTCTGATGTTCTCTAGAGGTCTTACAGTCTTTATTTAGCATAATTCGATGCATACAGATAGAAGGACTTATTCCTTTAAGGTCAGTATTGTTATAGCCTAACGCGGTTGGGTGTTTTCTCAGGACGTCTAATAGTTTTTAGGTTTCTAACTATCCTAAGTCGACGTTGACTATCATTGGTCTTTTGAGTTTGGTGTCTAGGAATTCATATATGAGGTTTTTAGGTAATACTTTGAGTTCTAAAGCTGGGTTCTTTGGACCTGGCATGTGATTTGGAGGTAGTGCTAAGCTTTCGCTTAGACTATCATCTTTATATGGTGCACGCCAATTGTCATCTTCACGAATTTCTGGGATTTGGATTTTCATTATTTCAAAATACGTGGTTTCTTCCTTTTCCAGTTCTCTTATGCATTCGTCAATGACATCAACTAGATAGCAGGTGTTGTCTATGGCTGGTGCTTGTAGGAACTTAGTGAGGATGAATTCGATTTTCTCTTCTCCTACTTTGAATGTTAACCTGTCTTTCTTCACGTCAATGATGGCTCCGGTTGTGGCTTGGAAGGGTCTTCCTAAGATAATCGGGGTAACTAAATCTTCCTTAATATCCATGATTATAAAGTCGGTTGGGATATAGAATTGACCTATGCATACTAGAACATTTTCCAGTATACCCACAGGATATTTGACAAATCGGTCGGCTAATTGGATAAACATTTTGGTTGGTCTTAATTCACACATATTTAGCTTTATGCATATAGATAAGGGCATAACACTGATGATGGCTCCTAAGTCGCATAAAGTTTTGTCTATGACAAAATTTCCAGTGACACAAGGTATGGAGAAGCTACCTGGGTCTTTCAGCTTAGGAGGCATGCTGTTTTGGATTATCGCGCTACACTCGGCAGTAAGTGTAACTGTTTCATTATCCTCGACCTTTTTCTTGTTAGACAAGATTTCTTTGAGAAATTTGGTGTATGAGGGCATCTGAGTGATGGCTTCTATGAAGGGAATTGTGATGTTCAATTGCTTCATAAGTTCTACAAATTTCTTAAACTGCCATGTAGTTTTGGAGTTTATAAGCCTTTGAGGATAAGGAATTGGTGGTTTATAAGGTGGTGGAGGCACATAAGGTTTTTCTTTTTCAACGGCCTCCTTCTCGTTATCTTCCTTCTCTTTGGTTTCAAACTCCTTTTCTACCTATTTAGCAGGTTTTTGGTACATGGCTGGGTTTTGGCTCCTAGGATCGATCGGTTCGTCCAGTTCTTTTCCATTTCTTAATATGTCAGTGTTTGCATGACCTTTCGGATTAGGTTCTGGCTGTCCAGGAAATGTTCCAGCGGGTGCGGCAGCAGGCGCTTGCTGTTGAGCTACTTGTGATATTTGTGTTTCAAGCATCTTGTTATGGGTAGCTAAAGCGTCTACTTTGTTGGTTAGTTGCTTGATCTGCTCGCTAGTGTGTATGTTTTTATTTTGGAACTCCTTGTTCGTCTGAACTTGAGTGGTTATGATTTTTTCCATCATCAATTCAAGATTTGATTTTCTAGGGGCATTGGGAGCAACTACGGCTGGTTTCTGACATCCTGGTGGTGCAGTAGGTGCTTGGTTAGGTGCATACAGTGCGTTATCGCTTTTGAAGGAAAAGTTCGGATGGTTTTTCCAGCCTATGTTATAGGTGTTCGCATAGGGGTTTCCTTGAGCATAGTTCACTTGGTCTGTGGAGATTCTTGTTAATAACAGACATCCGGGTGCAGTGTGACCAGTGATTCCACATAACTCGCAGTTTGGAGTTACAACAGCTATGGTCGCTGGTGGTGTTATGGTTAGATTGTCGATCTTTTGCGTTAAGGCATCTACCTTAGCGTGGACCTTTTCAAGACTATTGATCTCGTACATCCCACCTTTTGCTGCAGGTTTCTCTACTGGAGTTCTCTCACCTCCCCATTGTCAATGGTTCTGATACATGTTCTCGATGAGTTGGTAGGTGTTGCACCCCAAACTATGCCCAATATTTCTTTACCTAGCTTATGTTTCATTTCATTCACATTGGCATTATCATTTGCACTTCATTGACATGTGTGCAGGAGATCAAGAGGTATGATTACCAATCAAGAGCTATACAAGACTATGAGGCTAGCAAAGAAGTTTATTCAAGGGTTTAAGGGTTGATATCCTTGTCAGAAAAGTTAAAAGATCCTCAGAGAGAGTGGTTGAAACCAAGAAGGTGTGTCTCGTAACTTGAGAGTTGTGGGAAGTCATCAGATGATTTTGAAGCCATGAAGTTAGACTTGAGGTCTTGAGATAGCTCATGAGAAGTGTTGAAGATCAATTTGAGGCCTAGACAGGTCATTGTGCAAGATTAAGAGGGCTCAACCATGAGTGGTGCAGCTAGGGTTTGACTGGGTCAACCCTAAGTCAACTAAGGATTTGAAGGAGGTTGAGACCTAATTCAAGAGCCATGTAATCATGGATTGATACATTGAGTTGTTATAAGGATGATTCCAAGGTTAACTCATCATGATTGAAGAGTTTGAGAAGTTTCAGGCTAGGGTTTCTAAGACTTGACAGTGTAAAATCCCCTAGTTTGACCCCTAACTTCAAGGCTATTTAACTCAAGATTTGATTGTCATCTCATCTTAACCCTAACATGATTGTTTTAGAGCATCTTCTTAGCTTTAATTTGAGTGCTAGAAGTCCTTGATAGGATTTATAGAACTCAAGTTATGGCTTTGACAAGTTACAAGTCATCTGAGGCATGTGAATTTAGAGCTTGAAAGTCAACCAACTTGCATGAAACTTTTTCCATAGAAGGATGATTCCTATGAACTTTTGGTCAACCTTAATGTTGTTCCTTATTCTCTTAGCTTTCTATAGAGTACTAGAAGTCCTTGATAGGATTTGTAGAACTCAAGTTATGGCTTTGACAAGTCAAGGGTATTTTGGGAAGTTGTGATTATAGGTCATTTTTAGTTATAGGTCATTTTCACCAACTTAGACACCTCAAATGAAATTTTGTTCAACTTGAAAGTTTCTCAAAATAGGGTTTTAACCTTGAATGTGTATCAAGGAGACATTGAAATGACTCAAGGAAGGACTTGGTTCAAGGAGTTGTGAAAAAGGAAGGATTAAAGGCATTTAATGACCAAAAATTGAAATAAATTGATTTGTGTCCAAACAAGGCAAAATTATAGGTCATTTTGATTGGGAAAATCATTTTGGAAACAATGGCAATATTACAGTTTTGGTTTGAGTCCATTTTCATGCCATTTCATTTTATTGCTTCATGATGAAGCAACATATCAAATTCACACCATTGGATTGAAACAAGGAAATGATCATAACAAATCAGTTCAATATCTCATGAGATGAAGATTCTAAGTGTTTTCATGCCCAAACAGAGTGCAAATCGTGACTGTGCATAGGAGATTTTGAGAGAGAAATTGAAATTGCAAAATCTCATTTGGAAGCTTACAGAAGTTTCTAGACATTTCCATTGAGTTCTATATAAGATTTGGAGTGTATTCAGCCAGTTTTTTGGAGAAGATTGAAGTTGGTAGCAGAGAAAGCATTGGATTTTGCAGAGCTGCAACTCAAGATCGGATTCTGAGATTGAAGAGAAATCAAGCCAACTTGAGGTGTGCATTAGCTTCAGAGGAAGATTTGGAGTGATTCTGGACAAGCTTGGAGGAAGAATCGAGCAAGGATTGTACCTGTTCTTCATCTGAAACCAGGTTTGTACCAATCAAAATTGTGCTCAATTTATGGAGAGATAGCTAGAAATCTTTAGGTGGTTAGGTTCATAGCATGACATAGATGGATTTTGGTACAAGAAATTGAGGAATAGAGACACTTTAGGTCATGGATCATTTTCTGTTGAGGCTGATATCTCAAGATTCTTGGAGAGATATTCATGATTGGATAGTGGCGATTAACCTCTGAAAAGTGTAGATTACACTAGGACCATTATTTTTGAGAATTTTGATGATCAAGATTTGGTGTATTTCTGAAAATGTGACCGGGTTTGAAGTTAGAGGAAGAGTTAGGCAATTTGGAGATTGGATTCGTGTTCAGGAGAAAAAATTGAGCGAGATGATGATTTGTTTTAGTATTTTTGATGACCTGTGATGAGCACTTCACCAGAGAAGACGGTGGCGCTGCAACTCAGGCCCTCGTTTGGAGAGTTCCCTCCATCTAATTTGAATTTGGGGACGATGCACGTGAGCCATCGGATGAGGGTTTGACATTTGACTCAGGCAAGCAATGGAAGGCCACGATTTGTCTTAAGAATCTGAAGATTGGAGTTTGAGATGCTACGCTGTGTTTCATTAATAGAAATGGTTTGGGCTTAGTGCACGGTTTGATAACCACACCCCCCAATTGGCCCAGTCTGGAAAATAAATTGAAAATAATTGCTATTTGATACGCATGTTTTATTATTTTCTTGTATTTTCTTTTATTTTACACATTGCATATAGTTTAGGAATTAATTCATAATAAATAGGAAAATTGGTCATTTTGATCCAGTTTTTTTTCCCTGACTCTTGAATGAGTCTAGAATTTTAGGAAATTAAAAGATTAGGAATTCATGCATTTTTTATTTTAATTGAATTTTTTGTGTTTTAATTGATATTAATTTCATTATGGTTGATACCTTGTCTTGCAAATTTCTGTGTGATCATTTGATGATGATTTTTGAGCTGATTTTTTGTGTGTAGCTAGTGTAGACATGTATGCTCCTCAAGTAATTTTCTCACATTTTTGTGAAGAAGTTTAGGGTTGTTTTTGTATTGAACTTTAGGTGCTCTAGTTTTAGGGTTTAACCTTAGTACCCCATAGTTTAGGATTTAATTATAGGATTTATTGGATGATTTGATCTCTGGAATTAACATGATAGAGTCATGATTGACTTAGGTTCCCATAGTTATTTTTGTAGGATTTTAAAATTGGTTTTAGTATTTTAGTTAGGATTAACTTTAATACTAGGGTTTAGGTGATCCTAACTTGCTAACTCAACTAGAATGCTTTCTTTAATTCCCTTAGATTAGGGTTTTGCTTCTCTTGCTCTTGGATGATGATGAAGGCATGTGTGGACTGCTGTGGAATGCATGATGAAGCTGGGACTTGAAGATTTCTCTCCCTTTGGTGTAGTTTGTTTAGGGTTAAGGATTAGGGTTTTTAGGGAGATCTCTTAGAATAGATTTTCTTCCTTCATGAAACATGGAAGGTGTTGATCACTTACATTCCTCCCTATGATGTAAGGTCCGTTATGAAGGCCTCATCCCTCCTTTGGTAGGATGATTGGCTCCTCACAAAGTGGTCGAACCTTTGAGGGTTCCTTTCCTTGATGGTGGAGTGCTTAGAGGTGACCTTTGGTCTTCACTTTGCTCACCACTATCCACACCTTGCTCTTGTTAGATGAATCTTTCTCCCTTGCTAGAGGATGGAGTTGCTTGTTAGAAGATTGAAGATGCCAGAGGTTGCACTTCCCTGTGTTTGAAGACATCCCTTGAAGCTGAGGCTTGAAGATCCAGAAGAACAAGTTAACACTTGTGTGAATAAGATCAAATGGAGATTGAAGAAAGAGCTGAAGCTTGGATAAGATGAAGAACAAGTTGATACTTGTGATTGAAGATTGAAAGCTTGAAGAAGCAGGTTGACACTTGCTATTGAAGATGAGAGCCTTGAAGAATAATTAGAGACTGAAGACTGTGTTGCTGCCAGAAGATTGCTTTGTTGTGAAGCTGTGGAAGCTGTTGATCTTCTTTCTTTCCTGTCTGTTTGCTTTCTGTGCAACTGTATTGATGTGACTTGTTTGATTTGCTTGATGCATTAGAATAAGTTCATATTTAGATTGTGTTAAGCTAGGAGCATGATTGCATTAGAGGTTGAGTTGCTCCCTCTGCTTGTATCCTTACTGTATGGCTTTGCTTGCGGGTATTCGGTAGAGCCCTGCTCCCTTGCCTATGTGGTTTGTGATTTGCTTGATGGCATGTTATTTTTCCTGTATGACTGCAGTTATTCATATCTGGATTGAGGTCGAGACGAGCTTGTGGAGGTTGATGCCCCACACACATTTCCTCCCTCACTTGCATTGCATGCATTTTACAGTCGTTTACTGTTTACTGTTTCAGCTGATGCTTTATCTGTTTCTGTTTATCATTGACATGATCCCCTAGGAATCTCACTTCCTTTGATAAGGAAGTGATGATTAGAACTTTAGGTTGAAACCTATGCATGATAACTTCTAGGAGTTCCCTGTTTCAAACCTCAACTATAGGATGAATCCTTGGCATGACAACATTAGGACTTGATAGTCTCCCCTTAGGTGAGCCTGTTCTCTCTTCTCATCTCAAACAACAGTAAAAAACATAATAAAGGCAAGTTAGTATAAGCGCGTTATGAGCCTTAAGCTACTTGGGTAATGATAATTGAGCGGCCTCCTCTCAATCGTCTAGAATGTTTAGTATACGTCCTTTGGACGATATGCGACGCATTAGCTCTCAGGTCATAGTCTCTAGTGCTGTACGAACTACAGGCAAACATAAAAAACAGTTCTTCCATAAAAGATAGAAAAAAAAACTTCAAACCTTTTTACCCCGTGGGCCCATAATTCAAAGGAAGCTTTTCTGAAGAAAAGAGTGTCGTTAACTCCCAGTTCTACCGCAAATGGTAACGCCTAAGTCTCTAAGGGTCGAGTTGCGTACACCAAACTGCTGGAACTGTTTGTTAACCCTACTCGAAAAACAGATGAATCTGAATTCCCGTAATCCATATTATCTCGAACTACGTAAGCTCTGATCTCTCAAGCCTGTTGAGAGTACGTAGGCACAATACTGGCGTATTGGCGAGCCACCTTCCCCGTAACCCGTAGTAAACCGAACTACGTTGACTTTGATTTCTCATTCTCTGATGAGAATACGTAGGCATAAAGTGCGACGCTTTGCCGAGTCATTTTTCTTTTCTTTTTAAGCCAGCCTTGATAGGTAGATAGATAAAACCAACCCGTCAAATAAACACAACAAGCGTGGATCCCATCGAGTACGATGGACGTGAGAGGTGCTAATACCTTCCCCTTGCGTAACCGACTCCCAAACCCAGACAACGGTTGCGATGACCTTGTCTTATACCTTTTCGTCAGGTTTTTCCGATCGTTTCCTTTCCCGTTCTAAGGGATAAATAACGAAAGGTGGCGACTCTTTTGTTTTGCCGGCACCTTATTTTCGCGGAAGCGACAGCTGGTGACTCTGTTGAGGAAGACATAGTTTCCAGGGATCCAACGTCCCTTATGCGAGTCAATTTGGGGATCCAACGTCCTCTGCGAGAGTCAATCCTAGAGCTTGTATGATTACTTGTTGGGTTGTGTTTATTTATCACACTTTATTTCCCACACTTTATTTTCAGTATGATATGATTATCTGCATTGTTGTGGGAGGGGCATTCTGATGAGTGAGAAGCCAGACCCAGGCTTGAGAGCTACATAATATTAGAGTGGGTTAGTGGAGGACGTGCTTGCTTTGCTTGCAGTTGTTCCCATGTAATCCACACTCAGACGAGGTTCTCTTTGATGGCTTCCTATCGGTCCTTTGGACTCGAGGGGTTGTCGGATCTGAGGATTGTCGACTCTGGGAACCGATCATTTGGAATTCAGCTAAGTGAGGCCGCTTCAAGAGATGGTGATGCCACACCTTCTAGGTATCGTATCATCGTTTCTTGAAAGTCTGTGACGCTGATGACCGCATAGGATGTCGAACCTTTTCCGTGATTAGGTCCATACCTGTGAGCAGGGTCGAGTTATTGCAGGAAACCTTAACCTTCAGACTACCTGGTTTTCTTGACAGTGAATCCATTTTGTTGGTATCAGGGTTTCTTCTCATCAGATATATGTGTGTTCTTGACAGAGTAGATTTATGGTCTGATATCAGAGGTTGTCATCATCAGATATACGATTGTTCTTGACAGAGCAAATGTTGGGTTTGGTATCAGGGGTTTCTTCTCCTCAGAGATATGTGTGTTCTTGACAGAGCAGATGTATGGTCTGGTATCAGGGGTTTCTTCTCATCAGAGATATGGTTGTTCTTGATAAAGCAGTATTGGGGTTTTGTTGATACAAAATCTTCATCTCCTCAACAGCGCAGTTGTCATGATCTCTTGCTGCATGATTGCATTTTGCATTGTTTGCATCCTTATTTGCATGTCATTAACGTGTGTCTGTGTTGCAGGTGCATATTTCTCCCCTGGTTCTAGTGGTCTTGATCCTCATGGCAGATATGGCATCTCTGAAAAAGACTATGGCTTACAAGCTACCAACACCTGACATCTGAGAATTACAGACCTTAATTTCTCCGGTTGATAAGACAGTGATTGAGAGTTTCAGACAGAGTTATGGGAGACTTCTAGGTATTGTGTATAAGCTTCCTACGTACGAGTTGAATGGCCTCTATGCTCTACTGCAGTTTTACGACCCACAACTCAGATGCATTGTGTTTCCAGACTATGTCCTAGCCCCGACCTTAGAAGAGTACTCTGACCTGTTGGGGGTGCCTTTGATGAATCAAATGCCTTACTACCGTGTTGAGGGTGAAACCAAACTGAGTAAGCTGACTGACGCTCTTCATGTAGATGAGTCTGAATTGGAAGGGATGGTATCCAGAAAGATTGGAGTTCATGGTTTCCCTTTGCCTTTCCTGATGGAAAAAGCCCGAAAGTTTACCGAGAAGGATCGTTGGGATGTGTTCAATGCCTTCTTAGCCCTCTGTATCTATGGGATCATGTTATTCCCAAGTCATCCGGACTTCATAAGCATGGATGCTTGCCACATATTTGCCTCCGGGAATCCAGTGCCCACTCTCCTTGGGGACGTCTACCATTGCGTTCACAGCAAGAATGAAAACAGAAAGGGGAAGAACGTGGCATGTAGTGCTCCTTTACTGTATAAGTGGTTTGCTAGCCATCTTCCCAAGTCAAGGCCGTTTATTGATTTTGCTGAGTCTTCACCCTGGTCTGCACGTTTGATGGGTTTGACTGCTGACAATATTATCTGGTTTGATAGAGATCTGCTGGGCAAAGATATTGTGTATAGTTGTTGTGGCTTTCTGAACGTCCCCTTGGTCGGAAGGAATGGATGTATCAACTACAATCCCTCTCTTCTAGTACGACAATTTGGGTATGCACTACAAGGTCCTCCTGAAGAGGAAGAGATACAAGAATCTCTGTATCTCACAGGGTTGCTTGAAGGTGACACCTTGATCAAGGTACAAAATGCTTGGAGAAAAATTCACCGGAAGGGGAAAGTCCTGCTGGAAAAAAGCAACAACAAGGCCTTTGATTCGTATGTGACTTGGGTTCGAGAGAGAGCCGCCAAGTTTCTAATGCCATTTCCTGCCGTGGAACCATTGTATGCCCCCGTGTACAAACAGCCTACTACAGTTGATATTCAGAAATTCACCCAGGTACTCCAAGAGAAGGAAGAGCTACGAAAAGCCAACGAAGAGTTGGAGAAAGAGATCGCTCAACTTCAGAAAGGGAAAAGTGAAGTCGTTTATACCTGCAAGAAGCAGACCGAGATGATCAACCGTCTAGGCTCTAACCTGACCAAAGAAACTGATGCTAGGGAACTCCTGGGGTTGGATCTGAAGTTGGTACATGGCGTGTTGACAACCAAGAAACAGGATCTGGACAGAGTGTACCGGAAGCTTACCCAGTACGAGAGGGTTTGGAGCAGCACCATAGCCATGTACAAAGGGCGGGAAGAAAAGCTGAAGCAGCGAGTAGCCGAGTTGGAAGCTCAGATTATGGTGAAAGACGAGAGTACAGAGGCTGAAGCCTCCCTACGACATGACGTCCAATATAGATTGGTTGAGGCCGAGGCGATTCTGCAAGATTCTCAACTCCGAGCTGATGCTAAAAGGAGAAGAGTCGAGAACCATTCCGAAGAAGGTATTTCTAAGAGCGTTGCCGAGAACCTCCCAAAGCCCATCAGTCAGAAGGACCTGCTGACCCAGGGTTTGCTTACTCAGTCAGACCACTCCATTACAAAGAAGTTGATAGAAGATTTTCGTGCCCGTGGCCGCACCTGATCTTTTGTATCTTTCCTTGTACATTTTTATGCATTGATATGTTGATCACCGCCAGGTCTGTTGGTTGGGGTCATGCCTTATTGCTTCAGTTGTATGTGATTACAGTTGTACGCTACCCGAGCGGGCTTTTCAGATGAATATATGAGGATTTCTTTTCCATGACTGGGTCGTAGACTTTATTTGTCTCGGAAACTAGGATCGGGTTGGGGGATCTCCCCAAGGCACAGACACACGTTTGCATCTGCATGAAGCATTTGCATAACGAGCACCTTGTCGTTTTTCTTTCTAACCCTTTGTGTATGCAGGTTGTTCCAGGATTGATCAAAGACCGATCCACCGCTATCGGACCAGAGCAAATCAAGCTAGAGCAATGGAACAAGTGCAGACTGACGTCCAGGAACTCCGGGAGAGGATGTACCGCTTCATGGAGCTCATGCAAGTGGTCGCCAACGATCAAGACTAGCTCAGAACATTGGTCCAGCCTCTGATCTCAAGGGTTGACAGCAATGGTGTACTTCATGGAGGGAGCGTTCCAACCCCTCCGCCTGTTGAAACTCCTCAGAATGGCATCCCTGTGACCGGGGGGAATGGAAGTGGTAACAACAATGTGATCACTAACGTCGGGCTCAATGGTAATACGACTGGCGTCGGTAATGGAAATTTTAAAGCTAATGGCAACGCTGGACTAGGAAATGGCAACACAGGTGCTGGAAATCTTTATGGGCCTCAGCCATGGCTAGAAGATCGACAAGAAGATTTATTCTCACAGAGGAGTGCTGAAGGAGAACTGACTGCTGAAGCACGTCTGAGGTTTAAGGCACTCGAGGACAAAATGAGGAATTTCGAGAACCTGAACACTATGGGTGTCGACATGTCTAAATTGGGATTGATTTCTGATTTCAAGGTGCCTCCCAAATTCAAGGTACCCGACTTTGAGAAGTACAGGGGCACCACTTGCCCCTCGCGTCCACTTAAGGTCATACTACCGAAAGATGTCCACTCACTCTGAAGATGAGAAGCTGCTGATGCACTTCTTTCAGGATAGCTTGTCTGGGCCATCCTTGGAATGGTACATGAGTTTGGAACCCGCCAGTGTACGCACGTAGAAGGAACTTGCTAAAGCCTTTGTGCACCATTACCAGTATAACAGTGACTTGGCTCCGAACCGGGTTCAACTGCAGAACTTGTCACAGAGAAACAACGAAGGGTTCAAAGAATACGCCCAGCGATGGCGTGAATTAGCAGCTAGAGTTCAGCCGCCGATGGTTGAACGAGAGCTTGTTGAGATGTTTGTAGCCACCCTCCCAGGGGTTTATTACGAGAAATTGGTCAGCGGAATGTCAGGGAGTTTCTCAGATCTCATCATTACTGGCGAGCACGTTGAAAATGGGATCAATTTGGGGAAAATTCAGGGTGTTGATCTATCCTCGGCTGGAGGAGGAAAGAAACCCTATGGTAGTAAAAGGCGTGAAGGAGAGATGAGCGCTGTGTCTAACGCTCGAAGGAAAGGTAAGGGCCAGCACTAGCAGGTGGCTAGCATAACCATCCCTGCTGTCCAACAACCCCAGCCACAGCAGCAGCCGCAACCAAATCAGCAAGGGTACAGAAAGTATCAGAACAGGGCGCCTCTGTCGAGCCGTCACCTTGAGACACCGCCCATGTCTTATGCTCAGTTGTTACAAACTCTGCTTCAGTTATAGCTAGTCTAGAAAAGAACCCTGGCTCCCTTGACAGGGGCACCTCCGCCAGGTTATGACGCGAATGCAACGTGTGATTTTCACTCAGGGGCACCCGGCCACACGATAGAAAACTGCAAAGCTTTCAAGCACAAGGTGCAAGATATGGTGGATTCTAAGATCATCAATTTCTCAGATAATGTGCCGAATGTCACAAAGAACCCTATGCCGAATCATAGGGGAGGTGGGGTGAATGCCATTATTGAAGAAGAGAACTTAGATTTGTTGATTGATGTCAAGTATCTGAAGACACCGCTTAGCTTCGTTAAAGCCAAGATGATGAAGAGAGGCTTCTTTCCGGGCTGTGGAGAACTGTGTATGGGCTATACGACTCGTCCTGATGGATGTGATCAGTTGATAGTGGGGATTCAGAGTCTGATGACCGAAGGAATATTGCAGTTTAGCCGAAGGGCCGAATGTGGATCTGGAGAGGTAATGCTGAAGCAAGGTGATGAGGTTGCCACCATCACCATCCCTCTCCAGATGATAACCATTTCTGCACCCAGGCCGCCCACAATTACCATCACCAAAGTTGGACCGATACCTTTTGAAAGCACCAATGCTGTCCCGTGGCACTATGGGGCAGACGTCTACTGTAACGGACAGAAGTTAGAACTGGAACCATCTGGGCGGTCTGTGGATAACCTAGTGGGAATTGGCGGAATCACACGAAGCGGAAGAGTATTTGCTCCACCTGAGGTTGTGGCGGACAAAGCTGAGGAAACCGATAAGGGAAAGAGTAAAGTCGTTGAGGAAACCCCTCGTGGGGGTAGAGAAGGACTTACTTGTGAAGGACGCTGAAGAGTTCATGAGGTTGATCAAGAAGAGTGATTACAAGATCGTGGATCACCTCCATTAAACACCCTCGAAAATTTCCATCCTGAATTTGTTGTTGTGTTCGGAGTCACATCGCAATGCGCTGTTAAAGGTTTTGAATGCCACGTATGTACCGCAGGAGATCTCGGTCAACCAGTTGGAAGGTGTAGTAGCCCACGTGAACGCTGGAAACGGGTCAGGGTTCATTGACCTGGAGCTGACGCCAAAGGGAAGAAACCACAACACTGCCCTGCACATCTCGATAGAGTGTAGAGGAACAGTTATGGCTCATGTGTTGGTGGACACTGGGTCATCGCTCAATGTTCTTCCGAAGAAAGCATTGATGAAGTTAGATACTCGAGGATTGATTTCCACACCCAGTGATCTGGTTGTGAAGGCTTTCGATGAAACTAAGCATCATGTCTTTGGAGAGGTAACCCTGCCAATCCAAGTAGGGACAGAAACTTTCGACGCAGTCTTCTACATCATGCCTGCCTACAGCTGTCTCTTAGGCTGGCCATGGATCCATTCTGCTGGCGTCGTGACCTCCACGTTGCACCAAAAGCTCAAGTATGCTGTCGGAGGCAGCATTGTAACTGTATGTGGCGAGGAAGACATAATGGTGAGCCATTTGTCGTCCTTCAAATACGTTGAGATGGATGGGGAAATCCACGAAACCCTATGTCAGGCGTTCGAAATTGTTAAGGTCAAGGACGTGGCTCCAGTAATGACTGAGAAACCAGAGATGACTCTCTCTTCCTTCAAGGAAGCCTGGGCCGTTGTTCAAGCCGGATCTACCCCAGGCTGGGGGCAAATTCTGGAAATACCTAACAAACAGGACAAGTTTGGGTTAGGATACTCTCCTACGACTGAAGCCTCCTCTTCTCACAGTGCGTCGCGAGGTAAAGGGCCAATCCAGTTTACCAGTGGCGGGGTGATATTTGAAAGTGTCAACGCAGTGTCTGAAGACGGCGAAGACAACGATTGCGACCTGGACTCTTGGATCCATCCAAGCAAACCAGGCCAGAGCCTCAACAACTGGTCAATCAGGGATACCATCCAAGTGACAGGCAAAGAGTAATGATTTACTTTCTCCAATTGTTGTACAACCCTATGTCCTACCCGGGGCATAGCGGTTTTATTGTCAGGGCCTTGTTTGATTATGTACATGCATTTTACCAATAAATCAAAAGGCGTTTTTCTTCGTATTCAAATGTTGTGATCTCTGTTATTCCTGTTTCATATTTGTTTTGAAAAACAATAAAATGGCGATAGGGTTTGTGCTAACCTACGTATCCTTGTTTTAAGCTTAACCCTTGATTTTGCAGGATCCACATAGCAGATGACATCGACTCTGGACCTTCTACGACTCACTTCGACTTCGATTGCCCAATCTATCAAGCCGAAGAAGAGATTGATGAAGACGAAGACCTTCCCGAAGAGTTGGCCCGCTTGTTGAAACAAGAAGAGAAAGTTATTCTGCCTCACGAGAAAGAGATTGAGATTGTGAATCTGGGTTCTGATGAACTGGTCAGGAACGTCAGGATAGGGGCTGCATTGCATAGTGATGTCAAGCAGATATTGGTCGAGATGCTGAAAGAGTATAGTGACTGTAACACCCCCTTTCTATACCCCCAAATTAAATACAATTAATCATTTAAGCATAATTCAAAATTTTATCAGAGTACATATAAGTCATGGCATAAAAGGGGTATGTCACATTATCACAAAAGAATTCAACGCATACAACACCTGCTCAATCAGATATGCAACAACGGGTCAACACCCACAAGAAAATATTTGGAACAAGGCGGAAATATCTAAATATTCCATATTTCCAAGACATGTATTCACATATACAATTGTCATCCAACATGTTAACAAAACATAACATCAGCAGATACATACACAGATGTATCACAAAAGAATCAAAATAACTCCTATCTACCCGGTGCTACATATCAGAGCCGACCGACCAAAAAGAATGAAGTCACGCTTCACAAAAATGTCTCCAGCCATCTAATCTGCAATGCCTCATAGAGCATTATCAAACAACAGAAGGGTGAGAAACAATATCATAATAAATAATGCATAAAGGCATGAATATATATATCGTATCAACAATTATGCATCTTACGCATTCTCACCACAACTCACCTCGTTTATTGCAATGTATCTATATACAAATAGGACCCAAGCGTGCTCAATATGCATCATCAATGTGTATATCATTTCATAAACATACACACACATATATGTATATATTGTCCAACATCTACATTGTGCCAAATCATACATTTCACATTAATTCAACAAACGTACATAACATATTTATTTCACCATACATCATGCACAGAAGGTAAATGCAAATCATAGAGGCCAACTCGCTACTCTATGCAAATGCAACACAATATTGACCTAATCGTCCATCAGATTCTCCTAAGAATCAATTTACTCTCACCCCTCACGGGTATCCTATAACTCATTAGATCTTCCTAGAAATCACATCACTCATCAGATTCTCCTAGGAATCACACCATTCGTCAGATTCTCCTAGGAATCACATCGTTCGTCAGATTCTCCTAGGAATCACATCATTCGTCAGATTCTCCGAGGAATCACACCATTCATCAGATTCTCCTAGGAATCAGGTCATTCAGCAGATTCTCCGAGGAATCACATCTCTCATCAGATCCTCCTAGGAATCAGGTCACTCAGCAGATTCTCCGAGGAATCACATCTCTCATCAGATCCTCCTAGGAATCAATTCACCCTTCAGACTCTCCTAAAAGTCATATCACTCATCAGACTCTCCTAAGAGTCAATCAGCACAAGAATGTACTTCCTACACTTCTTGAAATGCATACATGCTTACAAACATACTCATGCATTCTTCACATTCATCGCATATATATATTATGCACTCAACATATATGTATCAAAAAGAAAACATATATATATTCATCATCCATTCAAACCAATCACACATGGTTCACATTCACAAACAATTCCTTCATGCATTTCTAATCAATTTACGCAAATGCACAAAATTGCCAAACGGCTACACCTCGCACCTCACAAATCATAAACTAGGATTCACACCATACGGCTATCCACAACACATATGACAACACATAATCAGTCATTTCTGACAAGGAATGATCGCAACCAAACCACATAACCAATCCTCCATTGGAAAGCACAGGAAGATAAAATATGTTGCTGCATTCGCCAACCTTCGCCTGGCGAAGCCACGCAGCGAATCTTCGCAGACCTTCGCCTGGCGAACTCCCCAGCGAAGTCCACTGGGAGTAATTCTGGAATTACTCGCTGAGGCTCGCTACACACTCGCCTGGCGAACCTTCGCCAACTAACCTCGCCTGGCGAACTTGCCAGCGAATACAGGGTGTTAGCTTCTGACTTGCTTCGCTGCAGCTCGCTGGGCTTCGCCTGGCGAAGCTTCGCTGCCATTCGCCTGGCTAGCCTGCGAAGACAGAACTTCCATGGCTGTCTCAAGAGCCCAAACTCCACAAAATCAACCGATTAAATCCAAACCAGTCTCAGTGGCACAACCCAATCATCACCCGACTAAACTACATCGTCTAATCCGAGTTCTAACCGATTAAAACCTCATTCTACTCACAAAACCAACTTCTAACCTAAGTGGAAAAAAGAGTAGAAACTCTACAAAATCCAAACCCATACACATACAATCATACACATTAAAGAGATGATGGAGTTTCACACCCTTACCTGATTAATCGCAAGCTTTGGTTGATCTTGGTGAATCTAGGTTTTCTCCTCTTTCTCTTCTCTTTCTCCTCTTCTCCTTTCTTTCTCTTTTCTTTCTTTCTTCCTACTATCCTTTTTATTTCCCTTCTATTTCCTCTTTAATATCTTTTCCCTTATTTTTCCAAAACATCCACTAATTCAATATCTCATAAATATCTCACTTATTATTAAATAGGAAATGTCCAAAATACCCTCCAAACTATTTCCTCTGAAACCTCTCAAAACCGGTTAAAATAGGATAATATGTAAATATAACATATTTCCACACAATTTCTACATTCAAATAATATTCTCCCAATTAAATTAATTAGGGACCCAATAAAAGGGGATAATCGAAATCGGGGCGTTACAACTCTCCCCCACTCAGAAATTTTCGTCCTCGAAAATATCACCTGATTCAAACACACTGAACACGACTTTCGCGTCCTCTCCTTAATGCCCAAGTTACACACGATCACCCACACGCATACTTCCATATCCCAATCACAGATATGCCATGTGACTCCTAAAAGACTGTCAACCCTCATCAATCTCCATTGGAGATTACGGGTACACCTCTTGTACCTCACCAGGAACAACATCTAGGTCATTCTACCCCGGTGATCTCTCCACTAGGAACGACACATAGTCATTCTACCCTAGAGAATACAACCATAACACTTACACCTCATCAGGAATGACATACTAGTCATTCTACCCCAATGAGCTCGAATCTCAGACACATACGTTGTCCAACGTCATCACCTTAAAGTCTTCATTCTCAATCACCGTCAAACCAACGGAATTCAAATCCCAAACACTAAGCGCACTCAAAAGAAACGAACGAATGAGTCGCTCCGATATCAATCATGACAACTAAAGGTGCAACATAAATAAAGCACATACCTCAAATCAAACGATCCGCATTGGTAGTGTCTGACACTGCCAATGTAAACACTTTCCCACTTACTGAAGCTTGTTTCGGTTTAGGACACTTCGCACTGATGTGACCCACTTCTCCACAATTGTAGCACTTCACTACATCCATTCTACAATCCTTAACATCATGCCCAAGAACTCCACAGTTAGAGCATTTGATCTTGGGCTTTCCACACATAAAAGACTTATGACCCATCTCGCCACACTTGTAGCATTTAATGGATCCAGAACTCCCTCCTCCAGATCTCTTAACAAAGTTTTCCCTATGCTTTCCCTTATCAGCTGGCGTCTCATAAGGTTCGCTCCTTACTTGTCGCTTTTCTTTCTCCTCCTTCAAACTCTTGTAGTGAGTAGAACGAGCTTTGCGATCTTCTTCAAAAATTCGGCAACATTCGGTCAAGTCCGAAAATCTCCTTATCCTCTGATAACCCACCGCCTGCTTGATCTCGGGACGCAAGCCGTTCTCATACTTAACGCACTTAGAAAATTCCGCCGTCACCGCGTCATAGTGAGGATGAAATTTTACTAACTCCATAAACTTAGCCGTGTAATCCACCACGGACATATTGCCTTGTTTCAACTCAAGGAATTCCATTTCTTTCCTTCCCTTCACACTCTCAGGATAATACTTCCTCAAAAATTCAGAACGAAATAAATCCCAAGTTATATCCTCGTCATCTACCTCAAGCACTTGTCTCATACCGATCCACCAGTCATCGGCTTCTTCCCGTAACATGTGAGATCCAAGTCTCACCTTATTGCCTTCAGCACAGTTCATAACCCTAAAGATCCTCTCGATCTCCTTCAACCAAATCTGGGCACCGTCCGGGTCAAACCTTCCTTTGAATACCGGCGGCTGGTTCTTTCTAAACTCATCATTAGCGTTCACATTTGGCGCACCCTGCACCGCTCTAGCCATCGCCTCCAGTGCCGCAGCCATAGCATTGTCATTACGACCTGCGATATTCTGATTAATCGCAAAATAACAACAAGGTTAAACAACCGTTAACCAATCAAAACAACGAGACAAACACAATTGACTCAACACTGGCTCTGATACCACTTAATGTAACACCCCCTTTCTATACCCCCAAATTAAATACAATTAATCATTTAAGCATAATTCAAATTTTTATCAGAGTACATATAAGTCATGGCATAAAAGGGGTATGTCACATTATCACAAAAGAATTCAACGCATACAACACCTGCTCAATCAGATATGCAACAACGGGTCAACACCCACAAGAAAATATTTAGAACAAGGCGAAAATATCTAAATATTCCATATTTCCAAGACATGTATTCACATATACAATTGTCATCCAACATGTTAACAAAACATAACATCAGCAGATACATACACAGATGTATCACAAAAGAATCAAAATAACTCCTATCTACCCGGTGCTACATACCAGAGTCGACCGACCAAAAAGAATGAAGTCACGCTTCACAAAAATGTCTCCAGCCATCTAATCTGCAATGCCTCATAGAGCATTATCAAACAGCAGAAGGGTGAGAAACAATATCATAATAAATAATGCATAAAGGCATGAATATATATATCGTATCAACAATTATGCATCTTACGCATTCTCACCACAACTCACCTCGTTTATTGCAATGTATCTATATACAAATAGGACCCAAGCGTGCTCAATATGCATCATCAATGTGTATATCATTTCATAAACATACACACACATATATGTATATATTGTCCAACATCTACATTGTGCCAAATCATACATTTCACATTAATTCAACAAACGTACATAACATATTTATTTCACCATACATCATGCACAGAAGGTAAATGCAAATCATAGAGGCCAACTCGCTACTCTATGCAAATGCAATACAATATCGACCTAATCGTCCATCAGATTCTCTTAAGAATCAATTTACTCTCACCCCTCACGGGTATCCTATAACTCATTAGATCTTCCTAGAAATCACATCACTCATCAGATTCTCCTAGGAATCACACCATTCGTCAGATTCTCCTAGGAATCACATCGTTCGTCAGATTCTCCTAGGAATCACATCATTCGTCAGATTCTCCGAGGAATCACACCATTCATCAGATTCTCCTAGGAATCAGGTCATTCAGCAGATTCTCCGAGGAATCACATCTCTCATCAGATCCTCCTAGGAATCAGGTCACTCGGCAAATTCTCCGAGGAATCACATCTCTCATCAGATCCTCCTAGGAATCAATTCACCCTTCAGACTCTCCTAAAAGTCATATCACTCATCAGACTCTCCTAAGAGTCAATCAGCACAAGAATGTACTTCCTACACTTCTTGAAATGCATACATGCTTACAAACATACTCATGCATTCTTCACATTCATCGCATATATATATATATATTATGCACTCAACATATATGTATCAAAAAGAAAACATATATATATTCATCATCCATTCAAACCAATCACACATGGTTCACATTCACAAACAATTCCTTCATGCATTTCTAATCAATTTACGCAAATGCACAAAATTGCCAAACGGCTACACCTCGCACCTCACAAATCATAAACTAGGATTCACACCATACGGCTATCCACAACACATATGACAACACATAATCAGTCATTTCTGACAAGGAATGATCGTAACCAAACCACATAACCAATCCTCCATTGGAAAGCACAGGAAGATAAAATATGTTGCTGCATTCGCCAACCTTCGCCTGGCGAAGCCACGCAGCGAATCTTCGCAGACCTTCGCCTGGCGAACTCCCCAGCGAAGTCCACTGGGAGTAATTCTGGAATTACTCGCTGAGGCTCGCTACACACTCGCCTGGCGAACCTTCGCCAACTAACCTCGCCTGGCGAACTTGCCAGCGAATACAGGGTGTTAGCTTCTGACTTGCTTCGCTGCAGCTCGCTGGGCTTCGCCTGGCGAAGCTTCGCTGCCATTCGCCTGGCGAGCCTACGAAGACAGAACTTCCATGGCTGTCTCAAGAGCCCAAACTCCACAAAATCAACCGATTAAATCCAAACCAGTCTCAGTGGCACAACCCAATCATCACCCGACTAAACTACATCGTCTAATCCGAGTTCTAACCGATTAAAACCTCATTCTACTCACAAAACCAACTTCTAACCTAAGTGGAAAAAAGAGTAGAAACTTTACAAAATCCAAACCCATACACATACAATCATACACATTAAAGAGATGATGGAGTTTCACACCCTTACCTGATTAATCGCAAGCTTTGGTTGATCTTGGTGAATCTAGGTTTTCTCCTCTTTCTCTTCTCTTTCTCCTCTTCTCCTTTCTTTCTCTTTTCTTTCTTTCTTCCTACTATCCTTTTTCTTTCCCTTCTATTTCCTATTTAATATCTTTTCCCTTATTTTTCCAAAACATCCACTAATTCAATATCTCATAAATATCTCACTTATTATTAAATAGGAAATGTCCAAAATACCCTCCAAACTATTTCCTCTGAAACCTCTCAAAACCGGTTAAAATAGGATAATATGTAAATATAACATATTTCCACACAATTTCTACATTCAAATAATATTCTCCCAATTAAATTAATTAGGGACCCAATAAAAGGGGATAATCGAAATCGGGGCGTTACAGTGACATCTTCGCATGGTCATACGAAGATATGCCCGAACTTGATACAGACATCGTGGTCCATCATTTGCCGCTGCGAGAAGATTGTCCTCTCGTTAAGTAGAAGCTTAGGTGGACACGACCAAATACGGTTGTCAAGATCAAAGAAGAAGTGCAGAAACAGCTTGATGCTGGCTTCTTAGCGGTCACCACTTACCCTCTGTGGTTTGCCAACATAGTGCCTGTACCGAAGAAGGACGGTAAGGTACGAATGTGCGTCGATTATCGGGATTTGAATAGGGCGAGCCCTAAAGATGATTTCCCGCTCCCTCATATTGATGTGTTGGTCGATAATACAGCTCAGTTCTCCGTATTTTCGTTCATGGATGGCTTATCCGGTTACAATCAGATCAAGATGGCGCCGGAGGACATGGAGAAAACTACGTTTATTACACCTTGGGGAACATTTTGCTACAAGGTAATGCCCTTCGGTCTGAAGAACGCAGGGGCCACTTACCAACGAGCAATGGTCACTTTGTTTCATGACATGATTCATCATGAGATTGAAGTCTATATGGATGACATGATTGCGAAGTCCCAAACAGAGGAGGGACATCTGGTCAATTTGCTGAAGCTTTTTGAGAGGCTTAGAAAACTTAGGTTGAGGATGAATCCTAACAAGTGTACTTTCAGAGTACGGTCGGGAAAACTACTGGGGTTTATCGTGAGTGAAAAAGGCATTGAGGTTGATCCTGCAAAGATAAAAGTAATACAAGAAATGTCAGCGCCAAAAACTGAAAAAGAAGTTTGTGGTTTCCTGGGCAGAATAAACTACATTGCAAGGTCTATTTCTCAGCTCACGGCCACGTGTGAACCGATGTTCAAACTACTGAAGAAAGATCAGGCGATTATCTGGAACGAGGATTGCCAGAAGGCATTTGATAAGATAAAACAGTATCTACAGGAACCTCCGATCTTGATACCCCCAGTGGTCGGACGACCCTTAATCATGTACTTGACGGTTCTTGAGAATAGTATGGGGTGTGTTCTCAGTCAACACGACGAGACGGGCAGAAAGGAGCATGCCATTTATTATTTGAGTAAAAAGTTCACAGATTATGAATCTCGTTACTCGATGCTGGAGAATACATGTTGTGCACTAGCCTGGGCTGCCAAACGTTTACGACAGTACATGCTCAACCACATAACCATGCTAATTTCGAAGATGGATCCGGTCAAGTACATCTTCGAGAAACAAGCGCTTTCGGGCAGCATTGCCAGATGGCAAATGGTGTTGACGGAATATGACATTCAGTACATTTCCCAGAAGGCCATCAAGGGAAGCGTATTGTCTGAATACCTTGCCGAACAGCCGATCAAAGATTATCAGCCGATGGAATTTGAATTCCCTGATGAGGATATCATGTTTCTCAAGGTGAAAGATTGCGATGAACCATTGCTCGACGAGGGGCCAAATAGGAAATCCCAATGGAAATTGATATGCGACGGGGCGGTTAATTCTTACGGAAGTGGCATTGGGGCAATCATCACGACTCCCCATGAATCCCACATCCCGTTCACCGCTAGACTGATGTTTCCAGTCACCAATAACGAAGTGGAGTACAAAGCAGGCATCATGGGGCTAGAGGAAGCAATTGATTTGAGAATCAAGAACCTAGATGTGTATGGTGACTCGACACTTGTGATCAATCAGATTAAAGGGGAGTGGGAGACTCGTCAATCAAATTTGGTGTCGTACATGAATTATGCCAGAAAGCTGCTTCCGTTCTTTGATCGAGTGGAACTCCATCATGTGCCCAGAGCCGAAAATCAGATGGCTGATGCCCTAGCCACGTTGGCTTCGATGTATAAAGTCAATTTTTAGAATGAAGTGCCAAGGATTGTCCTTTCTCGTCTTGATAGACCTGCATTCGTCTTTGTGATCGAGGAAGCCTCTGATGGCAAGCCATGGTTCCATGATATCCAGACTTTCCTTATGACTAAGGAGTATCCTGAGGGAGCGTCAACCCAAGATAAGAAGACTCTGAGGAGGCTGTCTGGAAATTTTTATCTCAATCCTGATGGAGTTTTGTATAAAAGAAACCACAATCTCGTGCTACTCAGATGTGTAGATGAGAAAGAGGCGAGTATGCTCATGGAAGAAGTCCAAGAAGGCACATTTGGTAAGCATGCCGGCGGGCATGCTATGACAAGAAAGATCCTGAGAGCAGGATATTACTGGCTGATGATGGAATCAGATTGCTTTAAATTCGCGAAGAGATGTCATAAATGCCAGATTTATGCTGATAAGATTCATGTGCCGCCGTGCCCGTTGAATGTCATGTCCTCCCCGTGGCCGTTCTCCATGTGGGGCATCGACATGATAGGCAAGATCGAGCCCACTACATCTAACGGTCATCGCTTCATTCTAGTAGCTATCGACTACTTCACCAAGTGGGTGGAGGCAGCCTCGTACGCTAATGTGACCAAGCAGGTGGTGGCTAAATTCATAAAGAGGGACATCATCTGTCGATACGGAATTCTCGAACGGATCATTACTGATAATGGTTCGAATTTGAATAACAAGATGATGAAGGAGTTGTGCCAGAGTTTCAAGATTGAACACCACAACTCATCTCCTTACCGGCCGAAGATGAATGGCGCCGTTGAAGCGGCCAATAAGAACATTAAGAAGATTGTACAGAAGATGGTTGTGACCTATAAGGAATGGCACGAGATGTTGCCATTTGCACTGCACGGTTATCGTACAACGGTACGTACATCAACCGGGGCAACTCCTTTCTCATTGGTGTACGGTATGGAGGCTGTCCTTGATAACACGAAATCGTATATATATTTTGATGCATAATTCAACTAAAGTTTAACTGTTTTCGATCCGATTTCGGGTTATTTCCGTGTTATTTGTCTGATGATTTGCAGGTATTTGATGATCACGTCTAAACAAGGAATTATGAAGAAAAGAAGCAATCTCAGATGAAATATGGACGAAAAAAGAGTGAAAACATCATGAAAAGCGCAGAAGGCTGTTTTTGCTGCTGTGACGACCGTCACAGCTCCATGACGACCGTCACACGGGTGACGACCGTCACACCTTGTGACGACCGTCATGCAGGAAAAAACGCCCCACTTCAATTGCACGTTAAAGAAGCAGTTCCAAGTCCCAAATAGTGGACCACTACTCCCTGATTTTTCTGCCTCAAAGTCCACCCTCTCTAATTATAACCGTTAGAATTCCATTTCTATAAAAGGGGAAGAAGGGGACCTCAGAAAGGGAGCGACATTCATACAACGAAGTGCTGCCAAATTTATTTCCAGAGCAACCTTTCCAGTTTAATATTCTTATTTATTTTTCTTTACTTTTTCTGCATTTCTTTCATTCTTCTGTAATTTCTACTTCTATTGTACGATCAAATTGGCATAAAGACCAGAATCCTGCCAACATCTGTGGAGGATCTGCCCAAAGGCCAATTGGAATATTTACAGGTTTCTCATTTCAATCGTAATTCCAGTTTTATTATAATGCATATTATTATTTATTATTTTTATTTATGTTTCATCTTTCCCAAATCCATGGCTAACATTCGAAGTAGGAGAAGAAAAGATAGAGTTCATTCTCACCAAGTTCTTACAAGCACCAGCCATAGACGATACTTGCTATTTAGTAGACAAAATTGACGAATGCATAAGAGAACTTGAAAATGAAGAGACCACGTATTCAGAAATAATAAAGATTCAAATACCCGATATTTCTGAAGACGATGATTGGCGTAAACCGTATAAAGACGAGAGCCTAAGCGAAAGCTTAGCACTGACCCCAAACCACATGCCAGGTCCGAAGAACCCATCTTTAGAACTTAAAACACTACCCAAAAACCTTAGATATGAATTTCTAGACGATGAACTAAAAAGACCAGTGATATTCAACGCCGACTTAGGACAACCAGAAACTGAAAAGCTATTAGAAGTCTTAAAGAAGTACCCCACCGCGTTAGGCTATAACATAAGTGATCTAAAAGGTATAAGCCCTTCGATCTGTATGCATCAAATTACAATAGAGGAAGACTCTAAAACCTCTAGAGAGCATCAGAGAAGACTGAACCCCATCCTAAGCACTGTAGTCAGAGATGAAGTAAAAAAATTGCTAGATGCAGGAATCATCTATCAAATCTCCGATACTGAGTGGGTTAGCCCAGTTCATGTCGTACTGAAGAAAAGAGGAGTCACAGTAGTTAAAAACAAAAAAGGCGAATCAATAACAAAAAGAGTCGTGACTGGCAGCAGGATGTGTATTGATTATAGAAAGCTTAACAAAGCCACACGCAAAGATCATTTCCCGTTACCCTTTATAGACCAAATGTTGGAAAGATTAGCCAAACATTCATATTTCTGCTATCTAGATGGTTATTCAGGATTCTTCCAAATTCCCATTCATCCTGATGACCAAGAAAAGACTACATTCACCTGTCCTTATGGTACTTTTGCTTACCGCCGAATGCCGTTCGGACTCTGTAATGCTCCAGCAACCTTCCAAAGATGCATGATGGCAATCTTTGCAGATTTCATAGACAACATCATGGAAGTATTTATGGACGATTTCTCGGTATGCGGACAAAGTTTCGAAGGATGCCTACAAAACTTAGAAATGGTATTAGAATGTTGCGTAAAAGTGAACCTCGTTCTAAATTGGGAAAAATGTCATTTTATGGTTCGACAAGGAATAGTTCTAGGACATGTCATATCAGATAAAGGAATTGAGGTCGACAAAGCTAAAATAGAGATTATAAAAGATCTCCAACCTCCAAAATCCGTACGAGAAATACGGAGTTTTCTGGGACATGCCGGTTTCTACAGAAGATTTATAAAAGATTTTTCAAAAATCACAAAACGTCTAACCGGCCTGTTGATGAAAGATGCTGAGTTCGTTTTCAACGACGACTGTCTAAAAGCATTCGAAACATTAAAATCAGCCCTTATCACCGCACCAATCATGCAACCACCCGATTGGCGACTACCGTTTGAAATCATGTGCGATGCGAGTGATTATGCCGTAGGCGCAGTTCTAGGACAAATGAAGGACAAGAAACTCCATGCCATCTACTATGCCAGTAGAACCTTAGATCCTGCCCAAATGAACTACGCTACCACAGAAAAGGAACTTCTAGTAGTTATATTTGCGCTTGACAAATTCCGTTCTTACTTAGTAGGAGCAAAAATTATCATATACACAGACCACGCTGCCATAAGGTACCTAATAAGCAAAAAGGATGCCAAACCAAGACTATTGAGATGGATCCTGTTATTACAAGAGTTTGACTTAGAAATCAAAGATAAAAAAAGGAACCGAGAACGTTGTTGCAGATCACTTATCCCGAATAGAAGGCATTAGACACGAACCAGTACCGATAAACGACGATTTCCCGTACGAACGTCCGATAGCCAAATTAGAAAGTGACATACCCAACTCAATCTCGGAAGATCCAGAATTCAAAAAATCCGTAGAAGCCGTCTATGCCCAAGTCACATTACCTTGGTATGCTGACATCGTTAATTACCTCGCTGCAGGCGTGCTTCCACCGAATCTCACTTATCAGCAAAAGAAGAAATTCTTCCACGATCTGAAACACTATTATTGGGACGAACCTCTACTCTTCAAGAGAGGGGCCGACAACATATACCGCCACTGTGTCCCAGAGGAAGAAATAGAAAATATCATTTCCCAATGCCATTCAGCACCATATGGTGGTCATGCTAGTACATCCAAGACGTGCTCTAAGATTCTCCAAGCCGGCTTATTCTGGCCTAACCTCTGGAAAGACGTTCACATCGCTGTGCTAAAATGTGATCGATGCCAACGAACCGGCAACATCTCACGACGCGATGAAATGCCTCAGAAAGGAATCTTAGAGGTAGAAATCTTTGACGTATGGGGAATAGATTTCATGGGACCATTCCCACCTTCTTTTGGTAATAACTACATACTCGTCGCTGTAGACTACGTGTCTAAATGGATAGAAGTCATTGCTGCTCCAACAAATGACGCACGAGTAGTAATCAAACTCTTCAAAAACACAATCTTTCCTAGATTCGGTGTACCCAGACTCGTCATTAGTGACGGTGGATCTCACTTCATATGGTGAATATTCGATAAACTTCTCTCTAAATATGGAGTCCGACACCGGGTAGCTACACCTTATCACCCGCAAACTAGCGGACAAGTAGAGGTCTCGAACAGAGAAATAAAACAGATATTGGAAAAGACTGTCGCTACCTCAAGGAAAGATTGGTCATTAAAGCTACAAGAAGCTTTATGGGCTTATAGGACCGCTTTTAAGACACCAATAGGTACTACACCCTACAAATTAGTTTACGGTAAATCCTGCCATCTCCCTGTAGAATTAGAGCATAAGGCCTTCTGGGCCATTAAGACACTCAATTTCAACTACACCGAGGCAGGAGAAAAGCGAATCTTGAATTTACACGAATTGGAAGAACTTCGATTAGACGCTTACGAAAATGCCCGTATCTACAAAGAACAAACTAAAAAGTGGCATGATAAACGTTCAGTCAAGAAACAATTCAGTGTGGGAGACATCGTATTGCTATTTAATTCAAGATTAAAACTCTTCCCAGGTAAACTAAAATCTAGGTGGTCTGAATCTTATGAAGTGACTAAAGTACTTCAGAGTGGAGCTGTTGAAATTACCGATAAGACGAATGCACCGTTTATCGTAAACGGGCAACGTCTAAAACATTATAATAAGAATGAAACCAACCCTCAAGTCTGCAGTATAACATTGCTTGAGCTTCCAGCTCAAACACCCGAATAGCTTGTCACCAAGCTATCGTCAGGCTTTAGACGTTAAAAACAGCGCTTACTGGGAGGCAACCCAACTTTTCCCGCATTTTTCCTCGTTACTGTATTTCATTCTTTATTTAAAATTTTACTTTGAAAATTTAAAAAAATTCTAAACTTATAATTACTACTACTTTCTACTTTCGTTTGTTTTCATATTTTTATTTTTATTTTATTTTTCTCTTTTGTCTTTTGTTTCTACCGCTTTTTGTTTTTAAAAATCCTGACTTCAAACTCCTGTTTTAAACTTTTCAGGATTTTTAAAGTCTTCAAAACATTCTGTTTTCTCCGAATTACCTGCGAGTATGGCCGAGTACGACTTCACAAAGGTTCATTTTCGAGGACTAGCTCAAAAGGCAAGATTTGCAGCACTAACTGAAAGAGAAATCACCTTAATGCTGTATTATGATAAGTCTACCATGGATAAACTAGGAATCACGGATAGCATTCAATACCTGTTCAATCAACTGGGTTGGGAGAACACTGCTTTGAAAACACGTTTTGCTACCTATAAGGATCTTACCCATGAATTCCTTAGTTCTTTCAGATACATACCCAACTATGGTTTTGGATCCAACACAAAGATGATTACCTTTCGAATGTTTGGAATGGACCAAGCCCATAGCCGAATGTCACTAGCTAACCTCCTAGGATTTCCAAATGGACCGCATGTGTTCATCAGTGCAGACAATGACGATCTTGATTTTGAACTTGACTAATTCTGGGGTAGAATCACAGGCGACTATCACCCTGAACCAGGCAGAATGTATAATGATGATATTCATAACCCAGCTTTCAGATACTTCCATAAGATACTAGCTCACAGCCTGTTTGGGAAAGAAGAAAACATTACTACAGTATCTAAAGAGGAGTTATTCATCATGTTCTGTGCTTCTCAGGGACGCACAGTAAATGCAGTGCCTTTCATGATGAGATCTTTCAAACGCCTCACGCAGGAACCACAGACACCTATTCTTATAGGAGGCCTCGTGACAATGATTGCCCACGAGCTTGGCCTTAGATTCCACTTCAATGCAAGCACTCGTTTTGGCACCATCCGACCCATGAATATACAATTCTGCTTTAACAGGCGCATTTTAGGAACTATGGGACCTGGACCGTATGAGTACCTCATTAACGAAAAACCAGTACAGCTATTCACACTGCCTGATCATCAGATGACAAGTATCCACAACAAGGACAACTGGCTTTATGAACTGGACGAGCATATGGGACCTCCTTCACCACAGTCAACACCACAGAACTATATGTATGACAGTGACCACATCTCTGAGGCACACGACTATATGTACTATGAGGATGCTGTATCCGAAGCTGAAGTAGACCCTATGACTCCTCCGCACTACAACACCTATCCTGAGCCTATCCCTGAGGAGACCACCGACAAAATGGATAATGTTCTACTCCGATTGGACAACGTTGATGTAGCTCTGACTACTGTAAAAGATGACGTCGCAGGCATACACAGCGAACTGGTAGTCTTCATGGACTTAGTCTGTGACCAGCTCGACTACTACGCATGGAAATTCGATGAGTTGAAGGCACGAAAAGACTAGATACTAGTTTTAGCAGTAGATTCAGTTTAGTTTGGTTTAGTTTAGTTTCGTTTAACCATTTGGATTTTTTGCATTGTTAGTTTTTTTTATGTACTACATACAATCATTTCAATTTCATGTTATTTCAATTATAGTCTTTATTCAATTATTCTGTTTTTACGTTACTCTTTGTTTGTTGGCTGCTATATTACATTGTCGTATAAATACTAGGCCTAAAAGTCACTGCAAGAACACCCTCAGAGCAAAATTCTGCGTTCTGCAGATTTTGCTGCCGTGACGACCGTCACAGGACCCTAACGAGCGTCACGCGGGTGACGACCGTCACACATACGTGACGACCGTCACGAACCCAAAACTGCTATCTGATATAACAGGAGTTGCATTTTCTCTCCCACTACCCTTTTTTCAACTTCCAATCATCAGAACTTCCTCCCCACTCCAATCTTTCGTTTCCCCACATTGCACCATATATTTCAACTCCAATCTCAACTTCCAACCACACTTCTGTCAATTTTTCCCACTTTGCAGAACAACCCCAATCTTCAGAACCCTCTGAATCTTCCAACAATGGCGAGAAATACCGAAACCCCGGACATCAGTAACATTGCCTTCAGCGAAGGTGACTTAGGCGAAAGACAGCGGGCAAACTACATCGCATTCCATCAAAGGTCGCTCCAGCCGACTCATTATCCACACATTCCGTCGCTTACAGAGCTCGGACTCCTTGAAGGCGTCACTTGGATGCTTCAAAGAGTAGGCATCTGGAATCTCTGCACCAATCCACTGCCAACATACGAACAACTCACTCTCGAGTTCTTGAGTTCGTTTACCTACGTCACATCCAGCGGCGACCTCAACCAACACTCCGGTGCCGCATGCTTCCGGATGTTCGGCACAAACTATCAGGTGAACCAAAACCAGATTGCCGCCATCTTACAGCTACCTCGAGGCGACAATGCTCACCGCCGCCTCACCGATCAGTTCCAGCACGAAGCTTTCACGCTGTGGTACCAGTTGACCGGCATCAATGCCGATGGTTGTGACTCTCTGCACGCCACGCATATCCATAACCCAACCATCCGGTACTTTCACAGAACATTGAGCAACACAATCTTCGCCAGGGACAGCAACCATAAGGTGAACTCGAAAGAGCTCTTCTTCCTCCATTGCGTCTTTAACAACGAGCCTGTCAACGCCGCTCCGTTCCTGCTGGCTCACATTCAGGCCAACTGCAACCGTGGCTCGAAGCCATTTTACTTTGGCGAGATTATCACTGCCATTGCACTTGGGCTGAACCTTGGCGACCGCCTCCAGCACCTCCATTCCATCCCCTCGGTGTTCCTTGACACCGACCACTGCAGAGCCTCTCACCTTATCCGCTCCAGAGCTGACGGCAAGTACCATCCGGTAGTGCGTGGCAAAATCGTCTGAAGCATCATCCTTCCATCACGCACCCGCACACACCCAGAGGATCGTACCAACTGGTTATTTTACCTCACTGCCCCTCCTGCTTCCGCTGCTCCAACTCAGGACCACACCCAAGGTTCTGACGATGAAATCCAAGCTGAGTTGGACAGGTCCGAGCAACCGGGGGCATCGCAGCCTCCTCCTTCCGAAGGTACATCCTCTCGCCGCCGCCGCCATCATCCAGTGCCCGACTACACAGAAGAGGACCTCCGCCGCTCTCTCGACCAGCAGGCCCAAATACTCGCTATGCTGCAGCAGCAGAATCAGCGAGCAGACTAGTTCGAAGCTTGGCACCGGACCCAAATGCAACAACTTCAAACCGGCCAAGCTACCATTACTGAGAACCTGGCGAATCTGAATTTGCAGGTCGAAGGACTCCGGGACACCGTCTACCACACCGGAGCTATGAGTTATGAGGACCGAGTAGCCCTTGCAAGAGCCAGAGGACGCCAGCGTGGACGTGTCCGAGGCAGCGAACGTGATTAGTCATCCATCTTTCCTTATTTGTTTACTATATTTCTAGTTTATTTGTACTTTCATTTCAGTTGTATCTCCCTCTCGCATGCTTCAAAATCAGTGGGGACACTGATTGAGATAGTGTGGGAGCGGAGCCTTTATTTCCATTCCACTGTACTTTGAATTTCGTAATTCTTATATAAACATTTTCTATTTTTAGCAAATAAAGCTCGTTTATCTATCCTTTTTACGTTACGCAAACATCCCCACGTTATTCAACGTAAACAAAATTTTTTCGTTCGTTCCTCAAAAGCAAAAGCACCACGAGAATGCACCCGAGTTCAAACCAAGTTTTGAAACTCCGAGGAAACGACAGTTCTAACAAAACCAGTACCGTCTTGACACCTTAGATCTCCGGTTTATGCGAGTCGGTTTCACTACCTACGTGTACCAAAGTCTCAAGTGTCTACGCAAACTCAGCCCCAAGTAGTTTATACTAGCAGTCAGCACCATCCTAAAACACTTCTAAGCGAGCGACCGATGCAAATAAGTGTATGATCTCCAAAAAGATGAAAAATCATGAAAAGAAGGCTAGAGAGCCCAAAACTATAAAGACATGTTTCCTTCTAAGTTAGGTGCTCCTCACCCGAGCATTTAGCCCAACGACACAAAAACTCATTAAAAAATCAATGACATAAGCTTATGATCAATGAAGAAGATCAAAAATAGAAATGAGATCATATTCACTAACAGGTCGACTTGCCATGAAAGTGTATGGACAACGGGCTTAATGTGATTGCGCTAGAACAAACAGGGTGAACTTGCCGCGAGAACCTTGACACCAAGTTACAGTAGCATGACTGGGACCAGTTTGCATAAAAAGAAGACCTCCGAAGACTTGTAGTCCAGTGTCGTCATGGTACTCGTTTTGTTCTTACCAAGAATCCCGGTTTTTCCCAACCTTGCGAACGAAGAAGCTGCCTCGTGCTTGCCGACCTTTTCATGTTTTACTTGAGAACAAGCAAAGATTCAAGCTTAGGGGAGTTTGATAACACGAAATCGTATATATATTTTGATGCATAATTCAACTAAAGTCTAACTGTTTTCGATCCGATTTCGGGTTATTTCCGTGTTATTTGTGTGATGTTTTGCAGGTATTTGATGATCACGTCTAAACAAGGCATTATGAAGAAAAGAAGCAATCTCAGATGAAATATGGACGAAAAAAGAGTGAAAACATCATGAAAAGCGCAGAAGGCTGTTTTTGCTGCTGTGACGACCGTCACAGCTCCATGACGACCGTCACACGGATGACGACCGTCACACCTTGTGACGACCGTTATGCAGGCAAAAACGCCCCACTTCAATTGCACGTTAAAGAAGCAATTCCAAGTCCCAAATAGTGGACCACTACTCCCTGATTTTTCTGCCTCAAAGTCCACCCTCTCCAATTATAACCGTTAGAATTCCATTTCTATAAAAGGGGAAGAAGGGGACCTCAGAAAGGGAGCGGCATTCATACAACGAAGTGCTGCCAAATTTATTTCCTGAGCAACCTTTCCAGTTTAATATTCTTATTTATTTCTCTTTACTTTTTCTGCATTCCTTTCATTCTTCTGTAATTTCTACTTCTATTGTACGATCAAATTGGCATAAAGACCAGAATCCTGCCAACATCTGTGGAGGATCTGCCCAAAGGCCAATTGGAATATTTACAGGTTTCTCATTTCAATCGTAATTCCAGTTTTATTATAATGCATATTATTATTTATTGTTTTTATTTATGTTTCATCTTTCCCAAATCCATGTCTAGCTAAATTTAAGTAATCGATATGTGGTAATAATTCGAATGGGATTTGATAACAACTGGTGGAAAATTGTCTTTTCAAAAGTAATTTATGGTCTGAGTGTTTAAAATTAATTTACTGAATAAACTTCGTCGCGAAAGCGAGAACTTATTTAAAAGTAGTTTTGCCACGAAAGTGGGAAATTAATTAAGATACGAACCAACAAGCGAAAGCTGCGGTAAGATCAGATAGTAAACACAAGTCATTCATTTTAATAACAGCGAAAGCACTTTAAAATGAATTAAAACTTAGAGATTTCCAAAAAATAATTTTAACCCCGAATGGGATACGAAAGTGTACGTTTGGCCCTTAGAATTATGATTAGCGTCAATAACCATCGTGAGGAGAGAGTCTTCAAATCACCATTTTCTGCTTAAATAAACTTTGAAAATTATTTCATACACTGGTAACTTGTCAAATCCCTGAAGAACACAATTACTGCATATCAATTCAATCAATTATAATCTAAGTAACCGTCTTAGTTTCCCTTTTAGTGACAATCTTATTCCCTTAAACATATTCTACCTAGCTAAACATAGTAACTCCCGAGAACACTAGTTTGATTACGAGTCCTTGTGGGATCGATATCTATTATTACTACGCGATAGACTGTGCACTTGCAGTTAGGTTGTATTAGACATAGAAAGTCGCGATCAAGTTTTTGGCGCCGTTACCGGGGACCCGTTTAGTCAATAGTGTAACCTTCTGTTACGCCGTATAGAATAGGTTAACAATTTTCATTTTTCCTTTACTAGTGCTGTCGATTGTATGCCAAGTAATCGCTCACAAGGCGATATCTTGAAATCTTCAGTCGCAGAACTAGAATGCTTCTTACATCTAAGAAGCCGAATCATTGAGTACCAACTCAAGCATAACATTCCCGATCCTCTCACTCCCATTCCCAAATCCGAAGAAGAATCACACATGGCTGAAGGACCTCCAAACAAACCGCTGAAGGCATACGCTACGCCCTCTCAGATGGAGCCTAGAAGTAGCATTGCTGCCCCAGCTATTACCCGAAATGATTTTGAGCTGAAACCGTCATTGCTGTCAGCTGTACAACAAAACCAATTCTCAGGAAACGCAACTGAGGATCCGAACGAACATTTAACGAAGTTTGTACAATACGCAGACACAGTGAAAGCAAATGGAGTAACTCCAGACGCGATAAGACTTCGTCTTTTCCCATTCTCTCTTAGAGACAGAGCGTGGACATGGTTACAATCTTTACCATCCAACTCCATTATGACGTGGGAAGAATTGAAAAATGTCTTCTTAGCGAGATATTTTCCGCCAAGCAAAACTGCTATGCTTAGAGCTCAAATCAACGGATTTCGACAAAAAGATACTGAATCTCTTTACGAAGCATGGGAACGATTCAAAGATATGATGAGAACATGTCCTCACCACGGTCTAGAAGACTGGGTGACAATCCATACTTTCTATAATGGGCTTTTATACAATACTAGATTGACAATAGACGCTGCCGCGGGCGGTGCACTTATGGATAAGCCATACGGTGAAGCCTATCAATTAATCGAAAACATGTCTCAAAACCATGTCCAATGGGGAGGTGAACACACTCCAACAGAGAAAACCACAGCGAAAGGTGGGATGTACGAGATCAGCAGCCTTGAAAAGTTCAACGCTAAAGTAGATGCTCTAGCACAGAAGATTGATAGTCTAACCGTTAACCCCACTGCAACTGTCGCTGCCGTAACTCCAAGTTGCGAGTTATGCGGAAGCACCACTCATAATGCACCCGAATGCCCATTGCTAGCCGGAATCCCACCAGACCAGGTAAATTATGCTCAAGGAAATCCTTACGCAAATACCTATAACCCAGGTTGGAGAAATCATCCAAACTTTTCTTACAAAAGCGAAAATGCATTGCAAATGCCTACTGCTCCGCCAGGATATCAGAAACCAGCTGCTGCTCAGACTGCACCTAGGAAATCAAACCTCGAGTTGATGATGGAAAAATTCATAGCTACTCAAGCTCAAACAAACAAAGAATTCCTGAATCAAAACATACACACTAGCGAGCAAATTAAACAGTTGACCAGAAAAGTAGACGCTTTAGCCACCCACAACAAAATGCTAGAAACACAGATATCACAAGTGGCTCAACAACAAGCCTCTGCTGCTGCACCTGTTGGCACATTTCCTGGACAACCCGAACAGAATCCAAAGGGCCAAGCAAATGCTGTAATACTAAGAAGCGGAAAAGAATTGGACGAACCGATCGATCCGAGGACCGAAAACTCAGCCATGCAACAAAAACCAACTGAACAGGTAGAAAAGGAATCCGAGTTAGAGAAGAAGGAAGACAACGAGAAGGAGGGTACCGCAAGTGAAAAAACTCAAGCACCTCCAGCGCCATATAAACCACCTATTCCTTATCCGCAAAGACTAATAAACTCCAAAACTTCAGGACAGTTTAAGAAATTTGTAGAGCTCCTTAAACAGCTGAATATTACCATTCCTTTTACAGAAGCGATAACTCAAATGCCGTCATACGCTAAATTTCTCAAAGAAATCCTGTCGAATAAGAGAAAGATCGAGGATAACGAAACAGTTACACTTACTGCAGAGTGTAGCGCCATTATTCAAAACCGCATGCCTCCTAAATTAAAAGACCCAGGTAGTTTCTCCATACCCTGCGTCATAGGAAAGTTCGTAATAGACAAAGCTCTATGAAATTTAGGAGCCATTATCAGTGTTATGCCTTTATCTATATGCAAAAAGCTGAATATGGGAGACCTCAGACCAACCAAAATGTCTGTTCAATTAGTTGACCGATCAGTAAAATACCCCATTGGAATACTGGAAAACGTTCCAGTACGCATAGGACAATTCTACATCCCAACCGACTTCATAATCATGGACATCAAGGAGGATACTGTAACCCCAATTATTCTAGGAAGACCATTCCTAGCTACAGCCGGAGCGATTATAGACGTGAAGAAAGGAAGGCTAACATTCGAAGTAGGAGAAGAAAAGATAGAGTTCATTCTCACCAAGTTCTTACAAGCACCAGCCATAGACGATACCTGCTATTTAGTAGACGAAATTGACGAATGCATAAGAGAACTTGAAAATGAAGAGACCACGTATTTAGAAATAATAAAGATTCAAATACCCGATATTTCTGAAGACGATGATTGGCGTAAACCGTATAAAGACGACAGCCTAAGCGAAAGCTTAGCACTGACCCCAAACCACATGCCAGGTCCGAAGAACCCATCTTTAGAACTTAAAACACTACCCAAAAACCTTAGATATGAATTTCTAGACGATGAACTAAAAAGACCAGTGATAGTCAACGCCGACTTAGGACAACCAGAAACTGAAAAGCTATTAGAAGTCTTAAAGAAGTACCCCACCGCGTTAGGCTATAACATAAGGGATCTAAAAGGTATAAGCCCTTCGATCTGTATGCATCAAATTACCATAGACGAAGACTCTAAAACCTCTAGAGAGCATCAGAGAAGACTGAACCCCATCCTAAGCACTGTAGTCAGAGATGAAGTAAAAAAATTGCTAGATGCAGGAATCATCTATCAAATCTCCGATACTGAGTGGGTTAGCCCAGTTCATGTCGTACCGAAGAAAAGAGGAGTCACAGTAGTTAAAAACGAAAAAGGCGAATCAATAACAAAAAGAGTCGTGACTGGCAGCAGGATGTGTATTGATTATAGGAAGCTTAACAAAGCCACACGCAAAGATCATTTCCCGTTACCCTTCATAGACCAAATGTTGGAAAGATTAGCCAAACATTCATATTTCTGCTATCTAGATGGTTATTCAGGATTCTTCCAAATTCCCATTCATCCTGATGACCAAGAAAAGACTACATTCACCTGTCCTTATGGTACTTTTGCTTACCGCCGAATGCCGTTCGAACTCTGTAATGCTCCAGCAACCTTCCAAAGATGCATGATGGCAATCTTTGCAGATTTCATAGACAACATCATGGAAGTATTTATGGACGATTTCTCGGTATGCGGACAAAGTTTGAAGGATGCCTACAAAACTTAGAAATGGTATTAGAATGTTGCGTAAAAGTGAACCTCGTCCTAAATTGGGAAAAATGACATTTTATGGTTCGACAAGGAATAGTTCTAGGACATGTCATATCAGATAAAGGAATTGAGGTCGACAAAGCTAAAATAGAGATTATAAAAGATCTCCAACCTCCAAAATCCGTACGAGAAATACGGAGTTTTCTGGGACATGCCGGTTTCTACAGAAGATTTATAAAAGATTTTTCAAAAATCACAAAACGTATAACCGGCCTCTTGATGAAAGATGCTGAGTTCGTCTTCGACGACGACTATCTAAAAGCATTCGAAACATTAAAATCAACCCTTATCACCGCACCAATCATGCAACCACCCGATTGGCGACTACCGTTCGAAATCATGTGCGATGCGAGTGATTATACCGTAGGCGCAGTTCTAGGACAAAGGAAGGACAAGAAACTCCATGCCATCTACTATGCCAGTAGAACCTTAGATCCTGCCCAAATGAACTACGCTACCACAGAAAAGGAACTTCTAGCAGTTATATTTGCGCTTGACAAATTCCGTTCTTACTTAGTAGGAGCAAAAATTATCATATACACAGACCACGCTGCCATAAGGTACCTAATAAGCAAAAAGGATGCCAAACCAAGACTATTGAGATGGATCCTGTTATTACAAGAGTTTGACTTAGAAATCAAAGATGAAAAAGGAACCGAGAACGTTGTTGCAGATCACTTATCCCGAATAGAAGGCATCAGACACGAACCAGTACCGATAAACGACGATTTCCCGTACGAACGTCCGATAGCCAAATTAGAAAGTGACATACCCAACTCAATCTCGGAAGATCCAGAATTCGAAAAAGCCATAGAAGCCGTCTATGCCCAAGTCACATTACCTTGGTATGCTGACATCGTTAATTACCTCGCTGCAGGCGTGCTTCCACCAGATCTCACTTATCAGCAAAAGAAGAAATTCTTCCACGATCTGAAACACTATTATTGGGACGAACCTCTACTCTTCAAGAGAGGGGCCGACAACATATACCGCCACTGTGTCCCAGAGGAAGAAATAGAAAATATCATTTCCCAATGCCATTCAGCACCATATGGTGGTCATGCTAGTACATCCAAGACGTGCTCTAAGATTCTCCAAGCCGGCTTATTCTGGCCTAACCTCTGGAAAGACGTTCACATCGCTGTGCTAAAATGTGATCGATGCCAACGAACCGGCAACATCTCACGACGCGATGAAATGCCTCAGAAAGGAATCTTAGAGGTAGAAATCTTTGACGTATGGGGAATAGATTTCATGGGACCATTCCCACCTTCTTTTGGTAATAACTACATACTCGTCGCTGTAGACTACGTGTCTAAATGGATAGAAGTCATTGCTGCTCCAACAAATGACGCACGAGTAGTAATCAAACTCTTCAAAAACACAATCTTTCCTAGATTCGGTGTACCCAGACTCGTCATTAGTGACGGTGGATCTCACTTCATATGGTGAATATTCGATAAACTTCTCTCTAAATATGGAGTCCGACACCGGGTAGCTAAACCTTATCACCCGCAAACTAGCGGACAAGTAGAGGTCTCGAACAGAGAAATAAAACAGATATTGGAAAAGACTGTCGCTACCTCAAGGAAAGATTGGTCATTAAAGCTACAAGAAGCTTTATGGGCTTATAGGACCGCTTTTAAGACACCAATAGGTACTACACCCTACAAATTAGTTTACGGTAAATCCTGCCATCTCCCTGTAGAATTAGAGCATAAGGCCTTCTGGGCCATTAAGACACTCAATTTCAACTACACCGAGGCAGGAGAAAAGCGAATCTTGAACTTACACGAATTGGAAGAACTTCGATTAGACGCTTACGAAAATGCCCGTATCTACAAAGAACGAACTAAAAAGTGGCATGATAAACGTTCAGTCAAGAAACAATTCAGTGTGGGAGACATCGTATTGCTATTTAATTCAGGATTAAAACTCTTCCCAGGTAAACTAAAATCTAGGTGGTCTGGACCTTATGAAGTGACTAAAGTACTTCAGAGTGGAGCTGTTGAAATTACCGATAAGACGAATGCACCGTTTATCGTAAACGGGCAACGTCTAAAACATTATAATAAGAATGAAACCAGCCCTCAAGTCTGCAGTATAACATTGCTTGAGCTTCCAGCTCAAACACCCGAATAGCTTGTCACCAAGCTATCGTCAGGCTTTAGACGTTAAAAACAACGCTTACTGGGAGGCAACCCAACTTTTCCCGCATTTTTCCTCGTTACTGTATTTCATTCTTTATTTAAAATTTTACTTTGAAAATTTAAAAATATTCTAAACTTATAATTACTACTACTTTCTACTTTCGTTTGTTTTCATATTTTTATTTTTATTTTATTTTTCTCTTTTGTCTTTTGTTTCTACCGCTTTTTGTTTTTAAAAATCCTGACTTCAAACTCCTGTTTTAAACTTTTCAGGATTTTTAAAGTCTTCAAAACATTCTGTTTTCTCCGAATTACCTGCGAGTATGGCCGAGTACGACTTCACAAAGGTTCATTTTCGAGGACTAGCTCAAAAGGCAAGATTTGCAGCACTAACTGAAAGAGAAATCACCTTAATGCTGTATTATGATAAGTCTACCATGGATAAACTAGAAATCACGGATAGCATTCAATACCTGTTCAATCAACTGGGTTGGGAGAACACTGCTTTGAAAACACGTTTTGCTACCTATAAGGATCTTACCCATGAATTCCTTAGTTCTTTCAGATACATACCCAACTATGGTTTTGGATCCAACACAAAGATGATTACCTTTCGAATGTTTGGAATGGACCAAACCCATAGCCGAATGTCACTAGCTAACCTCCTAGGATTTCCAAATGGACCGCATGTGTTCATCAGTGCAGACGATGACGATCTTGATTTTGAACTTGACTAATTCTGGGGTAGAATCACAGGCGACTATCACCCTGAACCAGACAGAATGTATAATGATGATATTCATAACCCAGCTTTCAGATACTTCCATAAGATACTAGCTCACAGCCTGTTTGGGAAAGAAGAAAATATTACTACAGTATCTAAAGAGGAGTTATTCATCATGTTCTATGCTTCTCAGGGACGTACAGTAAATGCAGTGCCTTTCATGATGAGATCTTTCAAACGCCTCACGCAGGAACCACAGACACCTATTCTTATAGGAGGCCTCGTGACAATGATTGCCCACGAGCTTGGCCTTAGATTCCACTTCAATGCAAGCACTCGTTTTGGCACCATCCGACCCATGAATATACAATTCTGCTTTAACAGGCGCATTTTAGGAACTATGGGACCTGGACCGTACGAGTACCTCATTAACAAAAAACCAGTACAACTATTCACACTGCCTGATCATCAGATGACAAGTATCCACAACAAGGACAACTGGATTTATGAACTGGACGAGCATATGGGACCTCCTTCACCACAGTCAACACCACATAACTATATGTATGACAGTGACCACATCTCTGAGGCACACGACTATATGTACTATGAGGATGCTGTATCCGAAGCTGAAGTAGACCCTATGACTCCTCCGCACTACAACACCTATCCTGACCCTATCCCTGAGGAGACCACCGACAAAATGGATACTGTTCTACTCTGATTGGACAATGTTGATGTAGCTCTGACTACTGTAAAAGATGACGTCGCAGGCATACACAGCGAACTGGTAGTCTTCATGGACTTAGTCTGTGACCAGCTCGACTACTACGCACGGAAATTCGATGAGTTGAAGGCACGAAAAGACTAGATACTAGTTTTAGCAGTAGATTCAGTTTAGTTTGGTTTAGTTTAGTTTCGTTTAACCATTTGGATTTTTCGCATTGTTAGTTTTTTTATGTACTACATACAATCATTTCAATTTCATGTTATTTCAATTATAGTCTTTATTCAATTATTCTGTTTTTACGTTACTCTTTGTTTGTTGGCTGCTATATTACATTGCCGTATAAATACTAGGCCTAAAAGTCACTGCAAGAATGCCCTCAAAGCAAAATTCTGCGTTCTGCAGATTTTGCTGCTGTGACGACCGTCACAGGACCCTGACGAGCGTCACGCGGGTGACGACCGTCACGAACCCAAAACTGCTATCTGATATAACAGGAGTTGAGTTTTCTCTCCCACTACCCTTTTTTCAACTTCCAATCATCAGAACTTCCTCCCCACTCCAATCTTTCGTTTTCCCCACATTGCACCATATATTTCAACTCCAATCTCAACTTCCAACCACACTTCTGTCAATTTTTCCCACTTTGCAGAACAACCCCAATCTTCAGAACCCTCTCAATCTTCCAACAATGGCGAGAAATACCGAAACCCCGGACATCAGTAACATTGCCTTCAGCGAAGGTGACTTAGGCGAAAGACAGCGGGCAAACTACATCGCATTCCATCAAAGGTCGCTCCAGCCGACTCATTATCCACACATTCCGTCGCTTACGGAGCTCGGACTCCTTGAAGGCGTCACTTGGATGCTTCAAAGAGCAGGCATCTGGAATCTCTCCAGCAATCCACTGCCAACATACGAACAACTCACTCTCGAGTTCTTGAGTTTGTTTACCTACGTCACATCTAGCGGCGACCTCAACCAACACTCCGGTGCCGCATGCTTCCGGATGTTCGGCACAAACTATCAGGTGAACCAAAACCAGATTCCCGCCATCTTACAGCTACCTCGAGGCGACAGTGCTCACCTCCGCCTCACCGATCAGTTCCAGCACGAAGCTTTCACGCTGTGGTACCAGTTAACCGGCATCAATGCCGATGGTTGTGACTCTCTGCACGCCACGCATATCCATAACCCAACCATCCGGTACTTTCACAGAACATTGAGCAACACAATCTTCGCCAGGGACAGCAACCATAAGGTGAACTCGAAAGAGCTCTTCTTCCTCCATTGCGTCTTTAACAACGAGCCTGTCAACGCCGCTCCGTTCCTGCTGGCTCACATTCAGGCCAACTACAACCGTGGCTCGAAGCCATTTTACTTTGGCGGGATTATCACTGCCATTGCACTTGGGCTGAACCTTGGCGACCGCCTCCAGCACCTCCATTCCATCCCCTCGGTGTTCCTTGACACCGACCACTGCAGAGCCTCTCACCTTATCCGCTCCAGAGCCGACGGCAAGTACCATCCGGTAGTGCGTGGCAAAACCGTCTGAAGCATCATCCTTCCATCACGCACCCACACACACCCAGAGGATCGAACCAACTGGTTATTTTACCTCACTTCCCCTCCTGCTGCCGCTGTTCCAACTCAGGACCACACCCAAGGTTCTGACGATGAAATCCAAGCTGAGTTGGACAGGTCTGAGCAACCGGGGGCATCACAGCCTCCTCCTTCCGAAGGTACATCCTCTCGCCGCCGCCGCCATCATCCAGTGCCCGACTACACAGAAGAGGACCTCTATCGCTCTCTCGACCAGCAGGCCCAAATACTCGCTATGCTGCAGCAGCAGAATCAGCGAGCAGACCAGTTCGAAGCTTGGCACCGGACCCAAATGCAACAACTTCAAACCGGCCAAGCTACCATTACTGAGAACCTGGCGAATCTGACTTTGCAGGTCGAAGGACTCCGGGACACCGTCTACCACACCGGAGCTATGAGTTATGAGGACCGAGTAGCCCTTGCCAGAGCCAGAGGACGCCAGTGTGGACGTGACCGAGGCAGCGGACGTGATTAGTCATCCATCTTTCCTTATTTGTTTACTATATTTCCAGTTTATTTGTACTTTCATTTCAGTTGTATCTCCCTCTCGCATGCTTCAAAATCAGTGGGGACACTGATTGAGATAGTGTGGGAGCGGAGCCTTTATTTCCATTCCACTATACTTAGAATTTCGTAATTTTTATAAATACAATTTCTATTTTTAGCAAATAAAGCTCGTTTATATATCCTTTTTCCGTTACGCAAACATCCCCACGTTATTCAACGTAAACAAAATTTTTTCGTTCGTTCCTCAAAAGCAAAAGCACCACGAGAATGCACCCGAGTTCAAACCATGTTTTGAAACTCCGAGAAAACGACAGTTCTAACAAAACCAGTACCGTCTTGACACCTTAGATCTTCGGTTTATGCGAGTCGGTTTCACTACCTACGTGTACCAAAGTCTCAAGTGTCTACGCAAACTCAGCCCCAAGTAGTTTATACTAGCAGTCAGCACCATCCTAAAACACTTCTAAGCGAGCGACCGATGCAAATAAGTGTATGGTCTCCAAAAATATGAAAAATCATGAAAAGAATGCTAGAGAGTCCAAAACTATAAAGACACGTTTCCTTCTAAGTTAGGTGCTCCTCACCCGAGCATTTAGCCCAACGGCACGAAAACTCATTGAAAAATCAATGACATAAGCTTATGATCAATGAAGAAGATCAAAAATAGAAATGAGATCATATTCACTAACAGGTCGACTTGCCATGAAAGTGTATGGACAACGGGCTTAATGTGATTGCGCTAGAACAAACAGGGTGAACTTGCCGCGAGAACCTTGACACCAAGTTACAGTAGCATGACTGGGACCAGTTTGCATAAAAAGAAGACCTCCGAAGACTTGTAGTCCAGTATCGTCATGGTACTCGTTTTGTTCTTACCAAGAATCCCGGTTTTTCCCAACCTTGCGAACGAAGAAGCTGCCTCGTGCTTGCCGACCTTTTCATGTTTTACTTGAGGACAAGCAAAGATTCAAGCTTAGGGGAGTTTGATAACACGAAATCGTATATATATTTTGATGCATAATTCAACTAAAGTTTAACTGTTTTCGATCCGATTTCGGGTTATTTCCGTGTTATTTGTGTGATGTTTTGCAGGTATTTGATGATCACATCTAAACAAGGCATTATGAAGAAAAGAAGCAATCTCAGATGAAATATGGACGAAAAAAGAGTGAAAACATCATGAAAAGCGCAGAAGGCTGTTTTTGCTGCTGTGACGACCGTCACAGCTCCATGACGACCGTCACACGGGTGACGACCGTTACACGGGTGACGACCGTCACACCTTGTGACGACCGTCATGCAGGCAAAAACGCCCCACTTCAATTGCACGTTAAAGAAGCAATTCCAAGTCCCAAATAGTGGACCACTACTCCCTGATTTTTCTACCTCAAAGTCCACCCTCTCCAATTATAACCGTTAGAATTCCATTTCTATAAAAGGGGAAGAAGGGGACCTCAGAAAGGGAGCGGCATTCATACAACGAAGTGCTGCCAAATTTATTTCCAGAGCAACCATTCCAGTTTACTATTCTTATTTATTTCTCTTTACTTTTTCTGCATTCCTTTCATTCTTCTGTAATTTCTACTTCTATTGTACGATCAAATTGGCATAAAGACCAGAATCCTGCCAACATCTGTGGAGGATCTGCCCAAAGGCCAATTGGAATATTGACAGGTTTCTCATTTCAATCGTAATTCCAGTTTTATTATAATGCATATTATTATTTATTGTTTTTATTTATGTTTCATCTTTCCCAAATCCATGTCTAGCTAAATTTAAGTAATCGATATGTGGTAATAATTCGAATGGGATTTGATAACAACTGGTGGAAAATTGTCTTTTCAAAAGTAATTTATGGTCTGAGTGTTTAAAATTAATTTACTGAATAAACTTCGTCGCGAAAGCGAGAACTTATTTAAAAGTAGTTTTGCCACGAAAGTGGGAAATTAATTAAGATACGAACCAACAAGCGAAAGCTGCGGTAAGATCAGATAGTAAACATGAGTCATTCATTTTAATAACAGCGAAAGCACTTTAAAATGAATTAGAACTTAGAGATTTCCAAAAAATAATTTTAACCCCGAATGGGATACGAAAGTGTACGTTTGGCCCTTAGAATTATGATTAGCGTCAATAACCATCGTGAGGCGAGAGTCTTCAAATCACCATTTTCTGCTTAAATAAACTTTGAAAATTATTTCATACACCGGTAACTTGTCAAATCCCTGAAGAACACAATTACTGCATATCAATTCAATCAATTATAATCTAAGTAACCGTCTTAGTTTCCCTTTTAGTGACAATCTTATTCCCTTAAACATATTCTACCTAGCTAAACATAGTAACTCCCGAGAACACTAGTTTGATTACGAGTCCCTGTGGGATCGATATCTATTATTACTACGCGATAGACTGTGCACTTGCAGTTAGGTTGTATTAGACATAGAAAGCCGCGATCAGTCCTACTGTTAGAAGTTGAGATCCCTTCTTTACGAGTTTTGGTTGACGTGAAACTCGATGAGGCAGAATGGATTAAGAACCGACTAAACCAACTCAGCCTGATGGACGAGAAGAGGTTAGCATCGATTGCATATGGTCGTCTGTACCAAAGCCGAATGAAGAAAGCTTATGATAAGAAGGTGCGTCCTAGAAGCTTTCAGACGGGTGATCTCGTGTTGAAGAAGATTCTTCCTCCACACTCCGATCACCGGGGCAAGTGGACTCCCAATTACGAAGGTCCGTACATCGTCAGCAAGGCCTTCTCGGGAGGAGCCTTGTTGTTATCCACAATGGATGGTGAATATTTTGCATCCCCCGTGAACGCCGATGCAGTTAAAAAATACTTTGCTTAAAAAGGACCCGCTGGAAAGAAAAAGAATATCCAGGCAAAAATGGGGCATCCCGGCGAACCATAAAAAAGGAAAAGGGTTCAGGCAAAAATTAGGGATATAATGAAAAGAATGTACACCCGCAAAGTCGAAAACCTGGAAGGGCGACTATGGCAAAAAAGGGTATCCCGATGAATCGAAAACCCGAAAGGGCGATTCAGGCAAAAGTTAGGGATTTGAAAAAGAAAATGACTGCGTTCTGCGTACGGACTTTCATTGTTTAGTGGTTTGGAAGACCTGAGGGCCGTTTATCTGAATCAATCTCTTCTGAAGCTGAAGCGTCGGAGGAGTATCGAAGTCGAGTGGGTCATAGAGGGATAAACTCATGGTGTTCGTCTACGCCACATTGCCGACATTTGTGTATATACTGATGTATATTTATGTTTTTATATTTGCGCAGCTTCCTCATTCCAGGAGCTTGCATCTGTTGTAAAACTTTTTCACCCATTCAGGGGTTCGTCATCAATAAAATATATACTATTCAGCAATTCTGTTTGTTTTTTTAGCATCTATCTGTTTTGTTTGCGAAAAAGAACGCCGATGTTTTTGATGAAATGCGCATATATAAACTTACTGGCCTAGGCCACTGATTGTTGAAACACTGAATTACTTGAACATTGTCACAAGATGATAACCTTGATAGGTCCCTTTGAGAAGGGTATCTTGTCTATTTTTTTGCATTGTTGCAGGTATAGCCTATTCCAGGCAGTACACCATATGCGTCCCCAAGCAGGATGATTCCTTCTACCCCGACAAGTTCAGCAGCATCTCCCCACGGAGTCTGAACATAGAACCAAGAGCATTGATATGTATCCCCCAAGCAGAGAAGATTCTCCCCCCAATCAGATGTATCCTGAAGGGTCGTCATCTCCCCAGCTGAGTCATACGCTGAAGTGTATGTTCGTTCCCAGCACCGAGTTCGTATGCAGTTTTCTCGTAGAAGACTATTCGCAAGTATGCGGCTTTTCAATAGTTCAAGACTAAAGTCTCCAGCGGAATTGAAATTCCCCACAGAGTTGTACTCTCCCCCAGTAAGCAGGATGATTCCTTCTACCACAGTCGAGCTGAAAATCCCCAAGAGAGCTGAGTCCTTGGAAGCCGTTCAGGCCATGATTGGTTTTCCCCATTAGAGTGTTGAATAGCTGATGCGGTTTTCCCCCATCGGAGTCGTTATCTCCAGGAAAGTTTTTTTCTGCGATTGACATCGTTTTCCTCAGCAGTTGTGGTTCGAATACCCAATTGAGCGAGTCCGAGTTCTCGGAGAGCTTTATTCCCCTACAGCAGTCGTCTGAAGTTCGTTTCCCCAAGCGGAGTCCAATTGAGATTGGCGTGACTCCTTCTCCTCGGCAGGATGAGTCCTTCCTCCACCAGAGTGGTTCTTTCTCCTTGACAGGAGGATGCTCCCTTCAGCATTTATTTTGCTGATGGGGTCATAGCATTTTGCATGATTGCATAGCATTTACCCTAAATGCGTAGCATTTCCATCGCGTGGAGCATTACGCCATTGTCAAAGCATACGCACACGAAACATGAGCTAGGTTGTTATCGTTCTTGTTTTGCAGATGTTCCTCCGCAAAATGGTTTGCTCAAGGTGATTCTTGAATTCTCCAGCGAAGGTGATTGCTTAAGATGATTCTTAAAATCCCCAGTGAAGTCGCCAGAGAGGGTTGCTCAAGTTGATGCTTAGAGTCCCCGCCAGAGTGTTTGCTCAGGATGATTCCTGAAATCTCCAGTAGAGTTATTTGTCCAAGATGATTCTTGAAGTCCTTAGCCGAGTTGATTCACCCAGAATGATTTCTGAATCCCCGAAGCAGATTTACTTGATAGTTCTCCAGAATTCCCCAGCGGAGATGTGTCATCCCCAGCAGGTTTCTAAAAGGCGAAGTTGAAACTTCCTTTGAAGACTTGATTATTAAAGTCCGGCAGCAGTGCCAAAACCCCAGACTTACTAATGAAGTCTAACTGCAAGACTGAAGCAATTATCTCAGCTGACACGGAGTGCCTAACGGCAAAAGATTGTATATCCTTACTCGGTCCCTGATTGATTAAGGATTCCATTTGAAGACTTACTGACGAAGTCCAACTGTGATGTCGAAGCAGTTCTCTCAGTTGATGCGGAGTGCCTGATGGCAGAAGTTTGGATATCCCTATTTGGTTCATGATTGACCGAGAAGTCTATTCCCGACTTGTTGACGAAGCCCGGCTGACGCCCGAGAATTTCTTTGAATGCCCGCCGGCATAATTGCAGAGATTGTCAAAAGTTCCTAAACGAACTGATGAGTCCCGATGAATTCTTCTGCTATGACGCAGAATGCCTGACGGCATGATCAACCATCCATTACCAGTTACCGTGTAACCGGTGACCCTTTGATGACTTGAGGACGAAGATCTACAGCAAAATCAGATGATCATCCTGATGGAGATTTGAGATTAGACCCTTCACCGACTACCGTGTGACCAATTCCCTAGCAGAGTTGTCGTGCAACTGTCATGCTCAGTTTCGAAGATATTTCTACCAATCCAAGTATTGTTTACCTGTGCGGTTGGCAGATCGCCAGTTACCGTGTAACCGATGACCCCTTGATGATTTGAGGATGCAATGATATCCGATAAATCAGAGAATCATCCTGACGGAGATTCAGATCAGTATTTCTCCAGCTAGTTGTCGTGCAACTATTATTTCAATTTCCGAAGATTTGTCCCCATCAGAGTACCGTATACTTGTGCAGTTGGCAAATTTCCGGGTTTATTGGTATTCAACCGTCTTTTACCTTGATTGTTTGAGAGCCGTTCGCTTCTCACCCAGTCAGGTCCAAGCCGTTTGAATAGGGGCAGCTGTTGCACCCCAAAATTTTCCCATCATTTCTTTACCTAGCTTATGTTTCATTTCATTCACATTAGCATTATCATTTGCATTTCATTGACATGTGTGCAGGAGATCAAGAGGTATGATTACCAATCAAGAGATACACAAGACTATGAGGCTAGCAAAGAAGGTTATTCAAGGGTTTAAGGGTTGATATCCTTGTTAGAAAAGTTAAAAGATCCTCAGAGAGAGTGGTTGAAACCAAGGTGTGTCTCCTAACTTGAGAGTTGTGGGAAGTCATCAGATGATTCTGAAGCCATGAAGTTAGACTTGAGGTCTTGAGAGAGCTCACGAGAAGTGTTGAAGATCACTTTGAGGCCTAGACAGGTCATTGTGCAAGATTAAGAGGGCTCAACCATGAGTGGTGCAGCTAGGGTTTGACTGGGTCAACCCTAAGTCAACTAAGGATTTGAAGGAGGTTGAGACCTAATTCAAGAGCCATGTGATAATGGATTGATACATTGAGATGTTATAAGGATTATTCCAAGGTTAACTCGTCATGATTGAAGAGTTTGAGAAGTTTCAGGCTAGGGTTTCTAAGACTTGACAGTGTAAAATCCCCTAGTTTGACCCCTGACTTCAAGGCTGTTTAACTCAAGATGTGATTGTCATCTCATCTTGACCCCAACATGATTGTTATAGAGCATGGTCTTAGCTTTAATTTGAGTGCTATAAGTCCTTGATAGGATTTATAGAACTCAAGGTATGGCTTTGACAAGTTACGAGTCATCTGAGGCATGTGAATTTGGAGCTTGAAAGTCAACCAACTTGCATGAAACGTTTGCCCTAGAAGTATTATTCCTATGAACTTTTGGTCAACATGAATGTTGTTCCTTATTCTCTTAGCTTTTTAGAGAGTACTAGAAGTACTTGATGGGATTTGTAGAACTCAAGTTATGGCTTTGACAAGTCAAGGGTATTTTGGGAAGTTGTGATTATAGGTCATTTTTGGTTATAGGTCATTTTCACCAACTTAGACACCTCAAATGAAATTTTGTTCAACTTGAAAGTTGCTAAAAATAGGGTTTTAACCTTGACCATGTATTAAGGAGACATTGAAATGACTCAAGGAAGGACTTGGTTCAAGGAGTTGTGAAAAAGGAAGGATTAAAGGCATTTAATGACCAAAAATTGAAATAAATTGATTTGTGTCCAAACAAGCTAAAATTATAGGTCATTTTGATTTGGAAAATCATTTTGGAAACAATGGCAATATTACATTTTTGGTTTGAGTCCATTTTCATGCCATTTCATTTTGTTGCTTCATGATGAAGCAACATATCAAATTCACACCATTGGATTGAAACAAGGAAATGATCATAACAAATCAGTTCAATATCTCATGAGATGAAGATTCCAAGTGTTTTCATGCCCAAAAAGAGTGCAAATCGTGACTGTGCATAGGAGATTTTGAGAGAGAAATTGAAATTGCAAAATCTCATTTGGAAGCTTACAGAAGTTTCTAGACATTTCCATTGAGTTCTATATAAGATTTGGAGTGTATTCAGCCAGTTTTTTGGAGAAGATTGAAGTTGGTAGCAGAGAGAGCATTGGATTTTGCAGAGCTGCAACTCAAGATCGGATTCTGAGATTGAAGAGAAATCAAGCCAAATTGAGGTGTGCATTAGCTTCAGAGGAAGATTTGGAGTGATTCTGGACAAGCTTGGAGGAAGAATCGAGCAAGGATTGTACCTGTTTTTCATCTGAAACCAGGTTTGTACCAATCAAAATTGTGCTCAATTTATGGAGAGATAGCTAGAAATCTTTAGGTGGTTAGGTTCATAGCATGACAATGATGGATTTTGGTACAAGAAATTGAGGAATAGAGACACTTTAGGTCATGGATCATTTTCTGTTGAGGCTGATATCTCAAGATTCTTGGAGAGATATTCATGATTGGATAGTGGAGATTAACCTCTGAAGAGTGTAGATTACATTAGGACCATTATTTTGAGAATTGTGATGATCAAGATTTGGTGTATTTTTGAAAATGTGATCGGGTCTGAAGTTAGAGGAAGAGTTAGGCAATTTGGAGATTGGATTTGTGTTCAGGAGAAAAAATTGAGCGAGATGATGATTTGTTTTAGTATTTTTGATGACCTGTGATGAGCACTTCACCGGAGAAGACGATGGCGCTGCAACTCAGGCCACCATCTGGAGAGTTCCCTCCATATGATTTGAATTTGGGGACGATGCACGTGAGCCATTGGATGAGGGTTTGACATTTGACTCAGGTAAGCAATGGAAGGCCACGATTTGTCTTAAGAATCTGAAGATTGGAGTTTGAGATGCTACGCTGCGTTTCATTAATAGAAATGGTTTGGGCTTAGTGCACGGTTTGATAACCACACCCCCCAATTGGCCCAGTTTGGAAAATAAATTGAAAATAATTGCTATTTGATACGCAGGTTTTATTATTTTCTTGTATTTTCTTTTATTTTACACATTGCATATAGTTTAGGAATTAATTCATAATAAATAGGAAAATTGGTTATATTGATCCAGGTTTTTTTCCCTTGACTCTTGAATGAGTCTAGAATTTTAGGAAATTAAAAGATTAGGAATTCATGCATTTTTTATTTTAATTGCATTTTTTGTATTTTAATTGATATTAATTTCATTATGGTTGATACCTTGTCTTGCTGATTTTTGTGTGATCATTTGATGATGATTTTTGAGCTGATTTTTTGTGTGTAGCTAGTGTAGACATGTATGCTCCTCTAGTAGTTTTCTCACATTTTGGTGAAGAAGTTTAGGGCTGTTTTTGTATTGAACTTTAGGTGCTCTAGTTTTAGGGTTTAACCTTAGTACCCCATAGTTTAGGATTTAATTTTAGGATTTATTGGATGATTTGATCTCTGGAATTAACATGATAGAGTCATGATTGACTTAGGTTCCCATAGTTATTTTTGTAGGATTTTACAATTGGTTTTAGTATTTCGTTAGGATTAACTTTAATACTAGGGTTTAGGTGATCCTAACTTGCTAACTCAACTAGAATGCTTTCTTTAGTTCCCTTAGATTAGGGTTTTGCTTCTCTTGCTCTTGGATGATGATGAAGGCATGTGTGGGCTGCTGTGGAATGCATGATGAAGCTAGGACTTGAAGATTTCTCTCCCTTTGGTGTAGTTTGTTTAGGGTTAAGGATTAGGGTTTTTAGCGAGATCTCTTAGAATACATTTTCTTCCTTCATGAAACATGGAAGGTGTTGATCACTTCCATTCCTCCCTATGATGTAAGGTCCCATTGTGAAGGCCTCATCCCTCCTTTGGTAGGATGATTGGCTCCTCACAAAGTGGTAGAACCTTTGAAGGTTCCTTTCCTTGATGGTGGAGTGCTTAGAGGTGACCTTTGGTCTTCACTTTGCTCACCACTATCCACACCTTGCTCTTGTTAGATGAATCTTTCTCCCTTGCTAGAGGATGGAGTTCCTTGTTAGAAGATTGAAGATGCCAGAGGTTGCACTTCCCTGTGTTTGAAGACATCCCTTGAAGCTGAGGCTTGAAGATCCAGAAGAACAAGTTAACACTTGTGTGAAGAAGATCAAATGGAGATTGAAGAAAGAGCTGAAGCTTGGATAAGATGAAGAACAAGTTGATACTTGTGATTGAAGATTGAAAGCTTGAATAAGCAGGTTGACACTTGCTATTGAAGATGAGAGCCTTGAAGAACAATTGCAGACTGAAGACTGTGTTGCTGTCAGAAGATTGCTTTGTTGTGAAGCTGTGGAAGCTGTTGATCTGCTTTCTTTCCTGTCTGTTAGCTTTCTGTGCAACTGTATTGATGTGACTTGTTTGATTTGCTTGATGCATTAGAATAAGTTCATATTTAGATTGTGTTAAGCTAGGAGCGTGATTGCACTAGAGGTTGAGTTTCTCCCTCTGCTTGTATTTTTACTGTATGGCTTTGCTTGCGGGTATTCGGTAGAGCCCTGCTCCCTTGACTATGTGGTTTGTCATTTGCTTGATGGCATGTTATTTTTCCTGTATGACTGCAGTTATTCATATCTGGCTTGAGGTCGAGACGAGCTTGTGGAGGTTGATGCCCCACACACATTTCCTCCCTCACTTGCATTGCATGCATTTTACAGTCGTTTACTGTTTACTGTTTCAGCTGATGCTTTATCTGTTTCTGTTTATCATTGACATGATCCCCTAGGAATCTCACTTCCTTTGATAAGGCAGTGATGATTAAAACTTCAGGTTGAAACCTATGCCTGATATCTTCTAGGAGTTCCCTGTTTCAAACCTCAACTATAGGATGAATCCTTGGCATGACAACATTAGGACTTGATAGTCTCCCCTTAGTTGAGCCTGTTCTCTCTTCTCATCTCAAACAACAGTAAAAAACGTAATAAAGGCAAGTTAGTATAAGCGTGTTATGAGCCTTAAGCTACTTGGGTAATGATAATTGAGCGGCCTCCTCTCAATCGTCTAGAATGTTTAGTATATGTCCTTTGGACGATATGCGACGCATTCGCTCTCAGGTTATAGTCTCTAGTGCTGTACAAACTACAGACAAACATAAAAAACAGTTCTTCCGTAAAAGACAGAAAACAAACTTCAAACCTTTTTGCCCCATGGGCCCATAATTCAAAGGAAGCTTTTCTGAAGAAAAGAGTGTCGTTAACTCCCAGTTCTACCGCAAACGGTAACGCCTAAGTCTCCAAGGGTCGAGCTGCATACACCAAACAGCTGGAACTGTTTGTTAACCCTACTCGAAAAAACAGATGAATCTGAATTCCCGTAATCCGTATTATCCCGAACTACGTAAGCTCTAATCTCTCAAGCATGTTGAGAGTACGTAGGCACAATACTGACGTATTGGCGAGCCACCTTCCCCGTAACCCGTAGTTAGCCGAACTACGTTGACTCTGATTTCTCATTCTCTGATGAGAATACGTAGGCATAAAGTGCGACGCTTTGCCGAGTCATTTTTCTTTTCTTTTTAAGCCAGCCTTGATAGGTAGATAGATAAAACCAACCCGTCAAATAAACACAACAAGCATGGATCCCATTGAGTACGATGGACGTGAGGGGTGCTAATACCTCCCCCTTGCGTAACCGACTCCCGAACCCAGACAACGGTTACGATGACCTTGTCTTATACCTTTTCGTCAGGTTTTTCCGATTGTTTCCTTTCCCGTTCTAAGGGATAAATAACGAAAGGTGGCGACTCTTCTATTTTGCCGGCACCTTATTTTCACGGAAGCGACATTAGGCTTCATCGTATGGCTTATCCATGAGTGCACCGCCCGCGGCAGCATCTACTGTTAGTATGGTGTTGTACAGAAGCCCATTGTAGAAGGTATGAATGGTCACCCAGTCTTCAAGACCGTGGTATGGACATGCCCTCATCGTATCTTTGAATCTTTCTCATGCTTCGTAGAGAGATTCAGAATCTTTCTGTCGAAATTCGTTGATTTGAGCTCTTAGCATAGCGGTTTTGCTTGGCGAAAAGTATCTTGCTAAGAAGACGTTCTTCAGCTGTTCCCATGTAGTAACAGAGTTGGATGGCAAGGATTGCAACCAATCCCATGCTCTATCTCTAAGAGAGAAAGGAAAAAGACGTAATCTTATTGCGTCTGGAGTTACACCATTAGCTTTCATTGTATCGGCGTACTGCATAAACTTCGTTACGTGTTCATTCGGGTCGTCTGTTGCACTTCCCGAGAATTGATGTTGTTGTATGACTGATAGCAATGATGGTTTTATCTCGAAGTCATTCTGATTGATAGCGGGGGCAGCGATACTACTGTGCGGCTCCAGTTGAGATGGGGTAGCGTAGTCCTTCTGAGGTCTGTTCTGAGGTCCTTCGGCCATTTTCGATTCTTCAACAGATTCAGGAGTATGAGCGAGAAGATCAGGAATATTATGTCTTCGTTGATATTCGATTATGCGCCTTTTTAGGTGTAAGAAGCGCTCTAGTTTGGCAATTGGAGGTTGTAAGATGTCGCTTTGTGATCGAGTACTTGGATACAATCGACGAACGAGAAAAGGGAAATAAAATAGTTAACCTAGTCTATACTACGTAACAAAGTTCTACACTATTGACTAAACGGGTCCCCGACAACGGCGTCAAAAACTTCATCGCGACTTTCTGAGTCTAACCGAACTAACTGCAAGTGCAGAGTCTATCACGTAGTAATAAAGATATCAATCCCACATGGACTCGTAACCAATTTAGTGTTATCGGGTGTTACCATGTTTAGCTAAGTTGGGATGATGGTTTTAAGGAATTAAATGCAAAAGTAAAGGCTAGTAAGGAAAATTTATAAGGTTAAAAAAAATACTAATAAGGGACTCTGAGAAGGCTATACACTTTTTGGAATGGGAATAAAGCGGTACAAATGAAAATAAAGGAAAAGGAATAGGAAAATAATCCTAAAACTTAAATTCGGCTTTAATGGCAATTTCGGCAGCACTTTGTTATCCTCAATGCAGCTCCGCTTCTTTGGTCTAACCTTCCTCCTTTTATAGCTGAGGATTCATGAGAAAATGTCGGAGGAAAAGGAGTTGAGGGTGAGAGAACTCAGGTAATTGTTCCTATATTTGCTCTGCTGCGTGGGCACGTTCAGAATCTGCATGTTATTCTGTTATTGGATGCATGACAACCGTAATGGAGCTGTGACGAGCGTGTTGCTAGTGATGAGCGTAATGTAGTGTGGCGACCGTGATGGCTGTGACAGGCGTCATGGGGCTGTGACGAGCGTCACACTCACAAAATCTATCTTCTCTGCTACTTTCTGGCTTTTTCTCCCATTTTATGTCTTCTTCTTGTGAGTTTTCTCTGTCTTGCTTGTTTTGGGTGTGAGCGTCGTATACATGCAAAAACACTTAATAAATACACAGAATAATCCAAAATCAGGGTGAAACCATACAGTTAACAAATGAAAAATGTGACAATTATAGTATACATTTTCGCGTTATCAGTTGCGACGACGAGGTAGAGAAAAAGAGTTTCCCCATTTTTTGGTCGGGAGAGGACTGGCGGTGCAGATAGGGCTTGCTTCAAGTGGAGGAGAGCTTTTTCACATTGCTCTGTCCATTCGAGTGTGGCTTCATTGCGGAGGAGTTTGAAAAAGGGGAGGGCGTGTTGGGCATATTTGGCTACGAAGCGGGAAAGCGATGCGAGCATCCCATTGAGGGACTGAATGGACTTTTTTGAGTTCGACGTGGGGAACTCGGAGAAGGCTATGGACTTTTCGGGGTTAGCTTGAATTCCTCGTTCAGTTAGATAGAACCCAAGGAACTTGCCTGCTCGCACCCTGAACGTGCACTTCTCTGGATTGAAGCGCATCTTGTACTTCCTGACTTGCTCAAAAACCTTCCTCAAGTGGGTCGTGTGATCGGATTCCTCATGGGACTTCAATATCATGTCTTCCATATAGACTTCGAGCATGTCCCTGATTTCTCCTCGGAAGACTTTGTTCATCATCCTTTGGTAGTAACATTGTAGTAATAGTTGCCCGATTCAGTCATGAAGTTTGTGTAACTCTTGTCGCTTTTTGCCATGGGTATTTGGTTGTAGCCCGAATAGGCGTCCATGAAAGATAGCAATTTAAAACTGGTAGAATTATCAACTAGTTTATCTATGTTGGGGAGGGGATATGCGTCTTTAGGGCATGCCATATTCAGATCGATATAGTCAATATACATACGCCATTTTCCATTATTCTCTTTAACGAGTACAACATTGGACAACCAAGTGGTGTACTTGGCCTCCGAGATAAAGTTTGCCTCTAGAAGGTCTTTTAGAACCTGTTTGGCAGCCTCCGTCTTCTGCAGAGACAGTCGTCATCTACGTTGAGCCACTGGCCCGATCTTCACTCCTTGATTGGGGTCATTGCCGAGCAAGACAAGCTCAAATTCTCCATCCAAAATTGGGTGCATCTGATAGGCAGCTTTGCCGCTACTGGAGGGGATGCTTGAGGATGACTGGATCTCTTTCCCCTCTGCCTTCTGAGTCTTCTGGTCGTCTTCAGAGAAGCGGTTGTCAAGGTCGATGGAACCGACATGGGGAAGTGGATTCGCCTCTTCAGTACCGCTGGGGCAGAGCGGGCTGGACATGAGTCTTTGGTTTGGTGGGGATGTCATTTAGTACCTTAAATGCCGCTTCGAAGCATCTCCTTGCGGCTTTGATGTCCCCGTGTAGGGTGGCGACGAGGCCTTTGGAGGTGTAATATTTCATCTTCAAGTGTACCGATGAAGGTACGGCCACTAGCTCGGCCAGAGTCGTTCGGCCGAAGATGCACTAGTATAGTGACAGACAACCTATAACCAGGAATTAGACCTTGATTGACTTGACCATTTCAGCAGATCCGAAGGTTACGATGAGCTCAACGTAACCCTAAGGCTTCATCGCCGATCCATTAAAACTCTGTAGGTCAGAACCCACGTAGGGAGTCAAATTTGATTCGTCCAGCTGAAGCATGGAGAACATATGGGAGTACATAATATCCACGAAGCTGCCTTGGTCGACGAGGATTCGACGAATGTCAAAATTTGCCATCTGAGCCCTTACGAACAGAGGGATGCTGGATTTGAGGGCTCTGTCGAGGAGCTCCTCAAGGTAGAAGCAGATGGGAACAGACTCTCCATGGACCATGTCGAGAGTGGAGTTATGGTTCGAGCTGTTGCTGATAAGGTGCTCAAATTTACTTTTGACAGACCCCACCGTCACTTTGTAGAAACCTCCTCCGGAGATGACCATGGCAGAGGGAAACGTCTCCCACAGGATGTGCGCGACAAAATATGGAGGGCCATTGAGCCCCTCGGGGATGTAGATAGCTTCATGCTGTGAGATGCTCATAGCGACCTGGAGATTGGCTTCCTCGAAGGAAGGAACTTCTTCCTCAACCTTTTGGAATTCCTGGGGGTCTAGTCGAGGAGCTTTCTTTCATTTGGTGAACTACTTCAGATACCCGTCCCTGATAAGTATTTCGATGGAATCCTTCAGGTGGATGCAATCTTCAGTTATATGGTTGTGGCTCTTTTGGAACTGATAATATTTGGATTTATCGGTGTTGGGTTTGGACGGTATCTGCTTAGGGAACCGGACTCCTTCCTGATGAAATTTTGAGTTGGCACACTCAGTGAGGATCTTTTCTCTTGAAACTGTCAGGGGAGTGTACTCGTGGAACCAGCCGGAGGGTCCCTTGTTGTCCCAGGGCTCACGGGGATGATCTTTTCGTCTTTTTTCTCCCCGACGGGATGTCGAGGGCTCGTCGGACCTAGATGGTCGGGCATTCTCCCTATGCCTGGAATCACGGGCAGAGCTAGCAGCCTCATTTTCTTTGTACTGAATTTACGCTTGCGCTTTGACGAGGAAGGCGTCCATTGTTGTTGGGGGCCGAATACCTATAACTTTAGAAAATTCTATGCGGGGACAAATCCCACGTCCGAGCATAAACTTTTTCATGTCATTGGTGGTAGGAACCTGGACGACCTCCTTGTTGAACCTTTCGATGTAGGCTCGAAGGGGTTCGTCTCTTCCTTGAATGATGGCCTCAAGGGAGGCTTCTATCTCCGGATGGCAGCGAGAGGTCGTGAAGTGTCTGGAGAAAAGTCTTCCCAGTTATCTCCATGAGGTGATGGAGTCTCAGGAAGCCCTTTGTACCAAGTCATTGCCCCCTTCCTAAGCATGGCCGGGAATAACCTGCACTTGATAGTGCCTCGGACGCCGCGATAATCGAGCAGCGCATCGGTATTTTTGATGTGCTTGTCGGGGTCAGTTGTTCCGTCGTATGTGCCTAGAGAGGGGGGTTTCTCTAGTCCTTTTGGAAGATGCATGGCCATGATCTTCTGGAACAATGGGCCACGAGGCTCGTCATCGCTGCTGCTGCTGGTCTAGGAAGGGGAGTGGGCGCCCCTGTCTGTATGTAGGATGAAGGTCTCATTAGGGAGACGGGGTTCGTGCTCAGCCCTTGAATCTAGGCGGAGGAGAACGTTGGGACTCTGCTTGGTGGTCTCTTCTGGTAATATTGGGTTGTGAGGAATGTTGGTTCCAGGGAGAAATGTGGTTGCATTTGCGGATGGTCAGGGTCTCTGGTTCTGGAGGTGTCTGACGGTTCCTCCCACGTCGAGGAGGGGGACTCCGTCGTTGCTGACGTTGTTTCCTCGGCGGAGGTGATCTTGGACGACTAGACTCTTCTAATGCTCCAATCCTCGCATTTTGGTTGAGGATTAGGAGGTTGGTTTTGTTGAGAACCTCGAGGAGTGCCCCCATGGTCGGGTTGGTGCTGGACGGAACTGGAACTGGAAGGTGATGCGGGACAAGTGGAACTTTATCGTAATCTGCGCGAGCAGGGGATGAGGAAGTTGTGGCTCCGTCCCTTCTTCGGAGGACGTCGCCACCATGAAAGGTGATTGCCTCATCAGCATCAGTCTTGCTGACAGGGAGGAAAGCAGAGATATGAGCATCAAGATGGTTGTCACGGGCAGCCATGATCAGAAATTTGAAGAATTATTTTGGTTTTGTGTTCTACGAAGAGAAAAAAGACCAGGATAACAAGATTCCCACAGACGGCGCCACTGATCTTACTAGTTGATCAGAACCTAAGATGGGCCAAAGACAAGCGTCTGTGATGCTAGGTGTGAAAGAGGAGGATGGGGTGTACCTGCAAGGCACTCTGATGCTAAAGTAAGAAAACGAGCAAGGGAGAGAGCAAGTACATAATATGAGTGTTTCAGAGTGAATATTGGATATTTGGCCCCCTCAAGTGAGAGGGTTTTTATAGTGCCCCGGCGCTTGGCCATTGGTTTACCGAAGAATAGGTAACTTCCAGAACTAGCTGTTGTGACGGGTAGGCATTCCCATAACTAGCCTTTGGCATGGGTAGAAGCGTAGTTACGAGCACAAGCGTCTTGGCTGTTTCTGGATAGTGGAACCGTGCGTGACGGGCAGAGACTGACAAGGAGAAGTATTGTGACCAAGGGTAAATTGGTCAGCCTCCCCTGTTGGAGGGGCATAAAGGTAAATTCTTCCCTCAAAGTGGTTGGGCTCAGGCAATTGGTCCACTATGGGAGCAGAAGTGGATTGGGTCATGCCTAGCCATTTGGCCAGTCCGGAACAATATGTATACACACACACACAAATATATATATATATATATATATATATATATATATATATATATATATATATATATATATATATATATATATATATATATATATATATATATATATATATATATATATATATATATATATATATATATATATATATATATATATATATATATATATATATATATATATATATATATATATATATATATATATATATATATATATATATATATATATATATATATATATATATATATATATATATATATATATATATATATATATATATATATATACATACATACACACACACACACACACGCACACGTACACACACACACACACATATATATATATATATGGATTAGGATAAGGATATATTCAAGTAAAAGAGAACTTATTCAACTAGAAATATCAAGTATAGAAAGCAGAATCACCAATTCATTTTGTGAAAGGGAGAATTATATATTTAATGGTAAAACGTGTGATTTAAGGTTCGATATTACTCGGTTTGTGAAAATAAGAAATAATCGAGTAGCTCGGTATGGTAAGGGCACTTTCTAATGATATTATATGTGATTGAATGCATATATGTTGGTATCAATGATTGTGTGCCTAATTGAGGGGGTTTTGTGATAATTGTGTGCCCGATTGAGAATGTTTAATGTTTGGGTGCCCAATTATGAATATGTGTTTATGCTATGATGCTAAACATGTGAATACGCTTTCATATGATTTTGAATAAATATATGACTTGACTATTGAGAAATGATTATGATGCATTTGAGTATATGTGGTATGTGTATACTAGGTAGTACGTGTTGGCTAGGTGGTTCTTCACGAGGTTTGACTATCGGGAATGGATCCACCTTAATCCTGTGGGATTTATTGAGTCGATACTAGATAGAGACTAGTCATCATGGGGAGATGCCCCATTGTGGGGATGGACCATAAAAATTAGAATGAGGTGCCTATGACTCTATGCGGAGAGGTTAAATTCCATAATTCATGCATTTGAGGAACCCGATTAGGACTACCACACTCATGTAGAGTCTATATTATACTATTTTTGCTTTACATTATGTGTTGAAATAATTATTGTAAGTGTTATACATCATGTTTTACTTGAATGTGTGTATTCTTTCAAATATGTCGTTTTTAGATTGTGACCCTTCTTCTACCTATATGTTATGGATTAACACCACCCACACCATGGGAGAGCACCCAATGCTACAGATAGAGATGGCGTCGATGACTACCTGAGATTTCATTTACAGAGGCTGACTTAGTGCTTAGAGTTTAGACCCGACTTCAAGTATAACATATTATCACGGGAAAGTTATTATCACTACTAGATACATCAGAGTGTAGTCTGTTAAACGTCCCCATTTCCTGTCCCCCTTCAGGAGATGTTATGAGCCCTAAGGTATACTTTGGTGGTCCCTCATCCTAGGGAACATATGAGTTCAATAGGAGATATAGTACCATTTGGTGGTTTGGGAGCCACTACTCGGGGAGGATTCGAGGTTGGAGGACCTTCAGTAGCAGTGGAGACATTGGAGGAGACAATGCTTAAGGAAACGATTGTTGCAGCACTAGGATATCTGGTCGGTCTAGAGGTACCTCACTTGGTATCTCCTCTTGGAGTTTCTTTATGGTGGATAGTTGTTACGAGACCCCAACTCCCCCACCCATCCCAATTATATGGGTTGATTTAGTCACCTGTGAGTCAGGGGATGATTATAGTACCAAGGTGTTTGAGGTAACGTTCTGAGCATGTGCCCCTTTTGAGAGCTCTTTCCTAATTTGTGGTAAGAACCCATGTGTTTGTTCTCACTAGCATCCTCAGTTTAATTGTTTATGCTTACTCTGACATGACTGCATTGATGTAGATGTTGATTAGTCAAAGTTTATTTTGGTACCTTTTGGATGATTGTACTTGATATTATTACACTTTTAGTGAGTAGCTTTTATTACATCTTAGTTGTAGTATGCTCTAAGTCCATGACACACATATGTTGATATGTCATGAACTAGGAGCTTTCTTTTGGAAAATGTAATATTCAGGTAAATACACTTTGCTTCCTCGAGAAGCACTATTGATGCATATAGTACTTTTCAGCTTTAAGAAATGGTTGTCTTACTTTTAAAAAATGTATGATGCAGTTCCTTTGGATGTGTTAGAGTTGGCTTCCCATTTAATTTAGCATACTCCATTGTTTTAAAAATATATATCCACTTGATTTTGTTTATAAAAAAAAGGGGTGTTACATTGTGGTACCAGAGCCCAACGTTTTAGATCTTCAAAGGGAAAGTGATCTAGGAAGTCATTGGTCTAGAATCTTTCAGATTAGAGTAGTTGGCAAGTCAGTTTTGACGAATGGTTAATTAGAATTACGATAATGAGATAAGGAAATGAGATATTTCTTGAGAAATCAAAGTAGGATCCTAATCTAAGTATTGGGTTTCGTAGGAAAAAGATGCCTCCTCGACGAGCGCCTGCATCCCATAGGACATATGATATATCTATAGATCAAATGGATCATGCAATGAATGATATGGAAGTTGTTGTGACTGCTCAAACCAATGCTAAGATGCAAAGAGAGATGAAGAAGAGAGATCGGGAGGTCCATGCTGCTGGGTCTCGTAATCTCACTCAATTTCGCCACCAAGATCCACCTCAATTCCATGGGGAAGAAGGTCCTGATACTGTCGATTTATGGCTCCAAGAATTGAAGAAGATCTTTGGAGAAATCCACTGCATTGAGGGGGAAAAGGTGACTACAGCCACCTACCAACTACTAGGAGAGAATGAGTATTGGTGGAGAAAGACTATGCTGATGAGGGAAGGTGCTTATGAGGAGATAAATTTCTAGCCAAATACTTCTCAGAGACTGCTAGGGAAAGGTACGGCGGGGAATTCTTGAAACTACACGAAGGGGGTATGAATTTAACTCAAAAAGCAAGAGTCGCCACTGAACTTTTTTGTTTCCAAATGGAATGGGAAAAAGATCTGATAGTTCCATGGTTCTATGGTATAGAATTTTCCATGGTTCTATGATTGGCTAAATTGTGGTAAAATAGGACTCTGCACTAATGTTAAGCAGGATGTCATTACCATAGTTATGACATCGCTAAAGAAGTAAGCAGGAGCTGGTGAAAGAACTACTATGGAGTGCTTTAATGTGAATGTCATGCTGAATTTCGTGACATCCATCAAGACATCCATCTGCTGTCATGACAGAACTACTGTCATGTGTGAGAAACTGCAGGAGTAGTGGTGCAGCAGGAGCTAGTAGGAGCTGATGATAGAACTGCTGTCATGTGTTTACATCTGGTGCAGTAGGAGCTACTGATGACAGAACTGCTGTCATGTCATTACATCTGGTGCAGCAGGAGCTATGTGCAACAAGAGCTAGCAGAGGCTGACATCAAGGTCGAGTGCAGCAAGAGAAAGTAGGAGCTAGCAGAGGCTGAAGAAAGGATTGTTGTCATGGATGTCATTACCAAAGTAATGACATAGTTGTCTGGCACAATAGGCACTGCTATGGGTTAGCAATAGCCTAGTTCCTCACAGGCAGTGTGAGGTGTGCAGCCACAACATGTTGTTAAGTTGTGATGAAGCTCCTCACAGGTAGTGAGTAAGTTGAGTTGTCATGTGTCTTAAGCAGGACATCGTTGCATGACAACAGAAGGAGTTGCTGGTGTATATCTCTTGACAGAATTGGTTTAGATTGATGAGACCATGTGGAAAATACCTCATCAGTAAATATGTCAAGGAGATGGATTAGGAACAAGAACAAATTGTATTGGTATTCATAAAAGAATCTTGGAGACCTTTTAGGAAACTTGAATATACTTGTTTCTAATGTTATTCTGCAGAAGACTGGGTGAAGCCAGGTCTGGTGTAAAGAAAAATCTGCAGAATAGTGGATGTCATACTGAATGTCAGGACATTGATCGTATGACATCAGTCGTACATGCTTGTTAGTTTTCTGCTATCTCTGGCTAGATTTTAGGAGACTTGTTATGACCCCTGAGTTATCTCAGGAGAGATTCAAGGCAATGCTGACCATGCCATGACCTAATCGGACATCACCTTGAATTGTGGAAATTAGTTTTATTTTGTTAAAACTAATATTTGTTACTTCTGCACAGCCCAAGCCCAGTCTACAGTGCTATAAAAGGAGGCACATAAGCAAGGGAAAAGCAAGCATTCACATCAAGAAAAACCAGAGTGTAAAATAGAGGTCTAGGGTTGAGATTCCCTTGTGTGTAAGTCACCCTTTGTTTCTTTTGATACATTGAGGTAGGCATATTTGTAAGTGAAGAAGGCTAGTCTTCACGTGTAAAGTCTGTTTAGGAATACTTGTAATCCAAGCAATTGTCTGGTGGATGATTGTTTTGGTTAGGTAGATTCTAGGCTGTGTCTCACTCAAAGTTGTGAAGCAAGAGTGTGTGAGTTCCTTGATCAAAGATGTGAAGCAAGATCAAGGTGTGTTTGAAGTGTCTCTTCATATAAAATTCTGTAATTGTTTGATATCATTGTTGTGTGATTGAGGGGGAGTGAGTGGGTATACTCAGGTACTAGAGTGTCTCTAGGTTGAAGTGTCATTGGGTAGAGATTAAGTGAGAAGTGAAAACTGGAGGTTTGAATTTGAATTGATTTTACTAATAGTGAATTTCCTCCCTGGCTTGGTAGCCCCCAAATATAGGTGTTGTTGATACCGAACTGGGTGAACAATTACTGTGTTATTTATCTTTCTGCATTTACAATTCTGTACTTTAAATGGTTAGATAAATAGTATGACAGACTGCAGATGTCACAAAAGAGGTCGTGACATTGGTCATGACATTGGGACAATTTAAACAAATTTAAATTGGCCATGGTCTGTTCTCATCCTTATTGAGCTGAGATCAATGTTCTTGGAACACATGTGATCTGCATAGCCAGAATTTCAATTGGTATCAGAGCAGGCATCCTGTCTGTTCTGGATGAGATCTTGGGAGATACTTTCTGGTGTTTTGAACAAGGAGAAGTTGTAGCTGGCTTGCTGAATGGTTGAGCTACTGCTTATGGAGCTAAGGAGAAGCTTGTATTTGCTGTTGTGCCCTTTGATATAGGAGCTTTATGACCAGCTGTATGATATGCCAAAGGAAGAGTGGCTACTTCTATCCTATGGTCTGTTGGATGATCAGACATCTTGTGTAGGGCATGTTCTTGTGGTGGTTTCGCTGCATATATCTCTGATAAAAGAACTCTGATTCCCCTAGGAGAAAACTAGCCCATATTCAGTCTAATGCTTGGCTGTGGTAGCTGTGTAGATGATTGATAGATGGTGCTAGCAACAGAGCTTGGGTGTTTTCCTGGGCTGTTCTGTTGTGTTCTACAGTTTTCTGGAAGCTATGGAGAGAAGATAGTGGGAGGGGATTTATTTTCACCACTCATGACTTGCAAGAATTCTATCAGCAGAAGAAGACATAGGCAGGTTAAGTCAAGGATGTCAGCCTTGGTATTCCATGAAGTTTAGAGAAGGATCTGTTACAATGATTTAAGATTCATTACTATTTGAGATATTCTCAAATATTTAATGGATTATCCTTAGTTGATGATCAAGATGTCTCATCTGTAGTAGCACAAGCAGAAAGCCCTGCTATGCTTGGTTTACTTCAAGGATCTGAGGTTCAACCAGATGTTGAAACATTCCAGAACTCTGTTGATTCAAGGAGTGAATCACTAGATAAAGTTGGATCTGACCTTAGTTTAGTAGGTTTCCTGACAAGAAACTAAGAATAGAATGTAGTGGAGATGAAGACAGTCTCTTGAATCAGCCCATTGGAGTGCAGCAGGTAACGCTAGAATGGAGTGCTGATGGGAATGAAGACAATCTGCTTTATAAAAGTATTGGAGTGCAGCACTTGTGTTATAGTCTCTACTAGAAGCACCTGATCTATTAGCTAGAAATTTTCCTAGAAAGAAACTTGTCTAGAAGATGGTGTTGGTGATAACACTGCTTAGGTCAGGTTATTTCTGATCTAAGTGCATAGGAGCATATGACCGTGCTCAGCTTCGAGGTCAAGGATAAGTGGCAGTTATCTTTGATTTTCTAAAGAAGTCTATACTTAAGGAAAGAGGGAATCCTTTTGTATAGACTTGTGTGATCCTTCCTCCCTAAAAGAATCAAGCTTTGGCATGTTTGGTTTCTCTAAAGAGGAGTTTCATGAAGCAAATGCACTTCAAGGTAATTGTTGTGGTACAACAAAGCAGGATTAAGGTTGTCTACTCCAACTGGATATCAAGCCTATGTTCTAATTGAGCAAAGAGAATCTTCTAAGATGCAGAATGAAAGCCTGAACTCTCCAGCTGAATGTCTTAACCAACATTGTGACATCAACCAGAAACTTCAAGGCCTCAAGTGATGGTGTGGCACATCATTTGAAGATAAGTTGATCTTCTCAGGTATGAATGGAATTAATGCTTCATATCATGCAGATTGCGGGAGTTTTATGAAGGAGTAGATACCTTGCTTTAGAGCAAGAAGAATGTGAAGATCAAAGTGACTCGGTGGATTAGCAGACTTTCTAGAGCTCTGAAAAATGCCGAATAACCAAACAGTGGCATTTGGTTATTTAAGCAGTGTACCTTTAGAGAACTATTCTTGTGCAGAAGGATAGTTATTTGAAGACCACAGAAGGTTATGGGATTGTTCATGCTTGGAACTAATTACTCATGTGCAGAAAGGTAATTGGTTGAAGACCAAAGGAGAATCTGTTTCTGTTCACATATCGGAGCTTGTGGTAGAAGCCCTAAGATGTGTATAGAAGATTACCTTCTTGTGGAGAGGTATTTGATCAAGTTGGTGGAGCTGTGAAGATCTTCAGTTGGATTACTAGACAGCATTAAGTCCAGTATGGGCACATAAAGAACCATGGGATGGTGTGTCTGTGATATGAAGCATCTGATATGTGAAGATCTCTTGTGGAACTTCTGATTCACTTCTTGGCTAAGAAGTACTCTATCTTAACATACGGGAGAATGATAAGGTAAAAGGATTGTCTTGGAGTATGATGTGAAGGTATTGAGTACATTCTGATATGATAAAGTCCCTATGCGGTGTCTATCTTGTACTCAGCCTAAGGCCAGAATACTTGTGGAGAAATGGTCTCTTCTGCTATAAGTAACTCTAGGAAGAGGTGGATCAGTTTGGTGCCTTCTCTCTGTATGAGCATGGAGTTGGTCATGAGAGATAATGTGGTGACCTTGGAGCAGCTATTATCAAAGATAGGGGGAGAGCTTCTATTTGATGGGTGTACTACTGGCTTGTGGTTCAAGCAGTAAGTGAATGCGTTCAACATGTGTGTTGAACAGAGAATGAGTTCTTGAAGACATGAAGATGCATCTTATGTTTTCCATTCATGTGCACTGGTTACCATTGATATGGGAGAGCTATACTTCTATCCAGGATCTGTTGCTGCAAGAGTGCAGTTATGTGTCAAGATTGTTTGTGGTTTCAAACAAATCTGGAACTTGATAGAGGCAGAATGTCAGACAAGATGTTGTGACATTGGGTTACTGCTCCAAGCTCATGGTGAAGATGACAGGGTAGTCCTGGTGGGTCTTTCAGTAGGTGACAAGGGATCAAGTCAGGTATTTGGGCCTTTATCCAAGTACTATATGACTGGTGAAGATGAAGATCAAGACACCATCAGCCTTGATCTTGTGCATATGGAAGGATTCTCACTCTACCATCTTGAAGGAGTTTCTAAGATGAATCTGAGTGAACTCACAGATAGTTGTCTATCCTGAAACTACCTCTCGTATAAGGGGGGAGTACTGAGTATGCATGACAGGTGGAGCTGTGCTAATATGGAGTTGTATGAAAGGGTGTTGATTCTCAGGCAAGCGTGTGATGTCTTTATATTGTGCTGGCTGGTGTATTGTTGTGCCTTGGCAACATATTTATGGGTTACTATCTGGGAGAATTTATTTTCTCTACAGAAGGTTTGTGGGTCTCAAATTGGGGATTTAAGATCAATTGTTACTTGTGGCAAGTAGTTAATTGATTATCCTTTAATTGGTGAGGTCAAAAGTGTCATTCCTGAAGGTGCAGCTTCAGACAAGACAAGAACCCAAGATTCAAGCCTGATTCAAGAGATCAAGAAATGGCAGAGTTGGACACCATGTGCAGTTTGTACACTTACTCCAATTTTTGTCAAATTTTGACTAAACCAATGGGGAGTTAAGTGCTGAGGGTTGTTATCTGTTGCAACTATCAAGGGGGAGCACCAAAGTGAGGCTGGGAAAAACTATTGCTGCTGATGAGGAAAAGCATTGTTGCTGTTGTGCTGGATGCAACTATCAAGGCGGAGCATGATAGCTTGTGTAAACTACTGTTGAATGCTCTGATAAGTTGTTTTAGCCAAAATTTGCCAAAGGGGGAGATTGATAGTTCCATGGTTCTATGATATAGAATTGTCCATGGTTCTATGATTGGCTAAATTATGGTAAAACAGGACTCTGCACTAATGTTAAACAGGATGTCATTACCATAGTTATGACATCGCTAAAGAAGCAAGCAGGAGCTGGTGAAAGAACTGATTTGGAGTGTTTTAATGTGAATGTCATGCTGAATATCGTGACATCCATCAAGACCTCCATCTGCTATCATGACAGAACTACTGTCATGTGTGAGAAACTGCAGGACTAGTGGTGCAGCAGGAGCTATCAGAAGCTGATGATAGAATTGTTGTCATGTGTTTACATCTAGTGCAGCAGGAGCTACTGATGACAAAACTGCTGTCATGTCATTACATCTGCTGCAGTAGGAGCTATGTACAACAGGAGCTAGAAGAGGTTGACATCAAGGTCGAGTGCAGCAAGAGCAAGCAGGAGCTAGCAGAGGCTGAAGAAAGGACTGCTGTCATGGATGTCATTACCAAAGTAATGACATAGTTGCCTGACACAACAGGCACTGCTATGGGTTAGCAGTAGCCTAGTTCCTCACAGGCAGTGTGAGGTGTGCAGCCACAACAGGTTAAGTTGTGATGAAGCCCTTATAGGTAGTGAGTAAGGTGAGCTGTCGTGTGTCTTAAGCAGGACATCGTTGCATGACAACAGAAGGAGCTGCTGGTGTATATCTCTTGATAGAATTGGTTTGGATTGATGAGACCATGTGGAAAACACCTCATCAGTAAATATGTCTAGGAGATGGATTAGGAACAAGAATAAATTGTATTAGTATTCATAAAAGGATCTTAGAGACCTTTTAGGAAACTTGAATATACTTGTTTCTAATGTTATTATGCAGAAAACTGGGTGAAGCCAGGTCTAGTGTAAAGAAAAATCTGCAGAAGAGTGGATGTCATACTGAATGTTAGGATATTGATCGTATGACATCAGTCGTACAGACATGTTGGTTTTCTGTTATCTCAAGCTAGATTTCCGGAGACTTGTTATAACCCCTGAGTTATCTCAGGAGAGATTCAAGGCAATGCTGACCATGCCATGACCTAATTGGACATCACCTTGAATTGTGGAAATTAGTTTTATTTTGTTAAAACTAATATTGTTACTTCTGCACAGCCCAAGACCAGTTTGCAGTGCTATAAAAGGAGGTTCATAAGCAAGGGAAAAGCAATCACTCACATCAAGAAAAACCAGAGTGTAAAATAGAGGTCTAAGGTTGAGAGTCCCTTGTGTGTAAGTCACCTTTTGTATCTTTTGATATATTGAGGTAGACATATTTGTAAATGAAGAAGGCTAGTCTTCACGTGTAAAGTCTGTTTAGGAATACTTGTAATCCAAGCAATTGTCGGGTGGATGATTGTTTTGGTTAGGTAGATTCTAGGTTGTGTCTCACTCAAAGCTGTGAAGCAAGAGTGTGTGAGTTCCTTGATCAAAGTTGTGAAGCAATATCAAGGTGTGTGTGAAGTGTCTCTTCATATAAAATTCTGTAATTGTTTGATATCACTGTTGTGTGATTGAGGGGGAGTGAGTGGGTATACTCAGGTACTAGAGTGTCTCTAGGCTGAAGTGTCATTGGGTAGAGATTAAGTGAGAAGTGCAAACTGGAGGTTTGACTTTGAATTGATTCTACTAATAGTGAATTTTCTCCCTGGCTTGGTAGCCCCCAGATGTAGGTGTTGCTGATACCGAACTGGGTGAATAATTACTGTGTTATTTATCTTTCTGCATTTACAACTCTGTACTTTAAATGGTAAGATAAATAGTATGATAGACTACAGATGTCACAACAGAGGTCGTTACATTGGTCATGACATTGGGACAATTTAAAGAAATTTAAATTGGCCATGGTCTGTCCTCATGCTTGTTGAGCAGAGATTAATGTTCTTGGAACACATGTGATCTGCATAGCCAGAATTTCAAGATCGAACAAAACCCACAAAAAGATGAAAAAGAAAAAAAAAGATCTGAGTACTAGGGTTGGTTATGAAAGGGGAAGGTATTAGCACCCCTTTCATCTGTGGTACTCCACAGGAACCAATTACTTATTAGTGTTAAAAAAGGCTATTGTTGTTTGCTGATTGATTTTAAGTGAAAAGATATTTAGCATATTCGAGTGAAAAACTCAACTTACTACCCACAAGTATGAAGAAATGAGCATTTGCTTCAATCTTGATATGAAGAACTTTTACTTGGACTTTCTCACAAGTACATCTCAACATTCAAGTGGAAAAGGTGAATCATATCTCAGCATCTTGTAGAAGTATAGTGGTTTGCATCATTTCAAAAATTAGACCAATATCTAATCTTTATGAAAATAGGCTCTTGAAGAAAAAGGTGCACAAACGCACAAAAAAGAGTTTGATGATGTTTGTGTTTTTTAGAAGTTTTAAAATGAGTTTGAATATGCTTAAGTGTTTTAGCATTTATTAAGAAAAGATTTTATGGATCACTTGACAAAGTCAAGGTTTATTAAGAAATAGTTGTGAAGTTTGAAAACAAGAAGATTTTAAATTAGAGAGATGTTTTGGAAATTTAAGAAGGGGAGGAGATGTAAAGACTATCCTAAACTTTTCTTTCATTGTTATTACCTGATTTGAAACAATCTTGAGATCAAGATTGATTGAGTGAAATTCTCCATAGGTTGTGGTTGAATTTCCAACATTTGGTACTAGAGCTCCGGTTACGATTCAAGGAACAAAAATCGTGAAGGCGATGAATCATCCAAATGAAAATCGTGATTAATGTGGTTTTATGTTATCAAGATCTTTGGGATCTTATGAAGGGAGGAGTAACACTGCTTGCAGAAAACGCGATGGATCAAGAAAATGTTGCATTCAAAAAATTGAAGAAGAAATATTATAAAGCTCTCTTTATAATCCATCAATGTGTAGATCCAGATAATTTTGAAAAGGTTAGTGATGAAGAATCATTGAAGGACGCGTGGGAGATTCTTGAAAATTCATTTAGAGGCGTAGAAAAGGTGAAAGATGTGAGGTTACAAACTCACAAGAGAACCTATGAATTGCTTCAGATGGAAGAAAATGAAAGTATAGCAAATTTATTCACTAGAGTTACAAAGCATGCGAATAAAATAAAGGTATGTGGAAAAGTGTTGACATCAAGATCTGTTGTTGCAAAGATCTTGAGGTTGTTGGCTCCAAAAGTCTTGTCAACATTGATGAAGGAATAGCTTTCAGTGACACTTGAGTCTCATGAACAAAGGATGGCTGAGAGATCTGCAGGAAATTCGAAGAGTGATATGGATTTTCAAGCGCAGTCAGAAAAGGAAAGGAAAGGAAAAGGAAGCTGGAATGGCAACAAAGGTAGAGGAGGCTACAACAATTCAACTGGTCGAAATCAACCGGAAGGAAACTGGTCGAATCAAAGAAAACCCTGGAACCAAGGCAACCAAAGAGGTGGTGCTCCAGGTAGAGGAAGAGGCGGTGGACGAAAGCTTGACAAAAGTCACATTCGGTGTTTCAATTGTCAGAATTATGGTCACTATTTTAGTGAATGTCGAGAAAAGAAGAAGAATCAAGAAACTAATGCAAAGATGGTAAAGCATGAATAAGAAGAGATGTTACTAATGGTCACAACAAGAGACAAAGAGAGATTCCAGGACCAGTGGTACTTGGACTCAGGATACTCATCACACATGAATGGAAGGAAAAATTGGTTTATCAACATGAAGCCCTCGTCGAAGAACATGATGAAATTTGCAAATGAAAATATTCTAGCAACTGAAGGTATTGGCGATGTCTTGATTATGAGGAAAGATGGAAAGAGGTCCAAAATTTCCAATGTGTTCTACATAGCAAGCATGAAGAGTAATTTGCTCAATATAGGACAACTAGTCGAAAAAAACTACAAGGTATCGACCGAAGACAAGATGATGGGAGTTCTCGACGCAGGTGGTAGGTTGATCTTGAAGGCTCCAATGTCTCAGAATAGGACCTTCAAGATTGAACTCAATGTCATGGAGCACAAGTTTCTAGAAACTGCAGCCACCAAAGATGAATGGTTATGGCATTTTCGACTAGGCCATCTCAACTTCAATGACATCAGAGAGCTAAAGAGGAGAAATATGGCTTCAGGATTACCTGAAATCGACATTCCAAGTGAAGTTTGCAAAGAGTGTGTTCATTCGAAACAACACAAGAATAACTTTAGGAAGGATGCAGGAAGGAATTCGAAGGTAATTCTGGAAGTCATATAGTCTGATGTATGCGGTCCAATCTAGGTGGATTCGATTGCAGGCAACAAATAATTTGTCAAGTTTATAGATGATTACATTCAAAAGCTGTCGACTTACCTCATCAAGAAGAAAAGTGATGTGATCAAGGTATTTTCTAGATTCAAATCTATGGTCGAAAGACAAAGTGGTCGAGAGCTAAAAATTTTAAGGACTGATGGTGGTGGAGAGTATGTGTCGAAAGAGTTCGATGCATTATGTGAAAAATAAGGGATTGTGCATGAGGTGGTGCCACCCTACACTCCCTAGCAAAATGGGATTGCAGAAAGAAAGAACAAAACCATCATGAACATGGTGAGAAGTATGTTGAATGGAAAGCATTTACCCAAAGAATTATGGGGAGAAGCGGTTTCGACAACAACATACATATTCAACAGATGTCCGACAAAGAAGCTTGAAGGAATCACACTAGAAGAATTTTGGTCTAGTGTCATTCCTAGCCTTAATCACTTGAAAGTGTTTGGATTTATAACACATAGACATGTGCCTGATTAGTTGAGAAGGAAGCTTGATGATAAGTCGAATCAAATGATCTTGATAGGATATCATTCGACTAGAGGTTATAAGTTGTTTGACTCAGTGAATAAGCAAGTAGTGATCAGCAGAGACGTGATCATAGATGAGCTTAAAGAATGAGATTGGACTGAGAATGTCAAGAAGGATTCACTGCGAAACTCTTGTGAAGAACCAACCACTGAAGTTGAAAGTAAAGTTTGATAGGAACAAGTCAGAGATGAAGCTGACCCAAGAAAACCTCGACAAACAAGACAAATGTCTGCAAGGTTGCAAGAATGTGTGATTACATCAGATGATGTGGTCGATGAAAAAGGTGAGTTGGTGCATTATGATTTCTATGCAGATGTCAAACCAGTCAGTGCAACTGAGGTATTGAAAGATTCGAAGTGGGTGAAAGCAATGAATGAGGAGTTAGACTCCATTGAAGTCAACAACACCTAGTCACTTATTGATTTACCTCAAGGAAAGAAGGAAATTGATGTGAAGTGGGTTTACAAGGTGAAGACGAATCCTAAACGAGAAGTAACTCGAAAATAGGCGAGACTTGTAGGGAAAGGATTTCTTCAGAAGGAAGGAATTGACTTCGACGAAGTTTTTGCACCTATTGCTAGGATCGAAACAATCAGATTGGTTGTTGGTCTAGCAAATATGAATAATTGGCACACATGTCAGATGGACGTGAAGTGTGCATTCCTTAAAGGACCTTGGACGAAGAAGTTTATGTTGCACAACCAGCTAGGTTTATGAAATGAGGCGAGGAAAGAAAGGTGTACCGGCTGCATAAAGCCCTGTATGGACTTAAGCAAGCCTCAAGAGCTTGGAATTAGAAAATCTACAGCTTCCTAAGGGAGAAGGAATTTGTGAAGTGTACGACTGAGCATGAAGTGTACATAAGAAGAAGTGGTAGTGAACTGCTTATACGATGCCTCTATGTCGATGACTTGTTGATAACAGGAAGTTGCAAGAAGGAGATCGTAGACTTCAAACGTAACTTGAGTGAGGAGTTTGAATGTCAGACTTAGGGAATCTCTCATATATCCTTGGCATCGAATTCTACAAGAGTAATAGAGGTTTGATGATGCACCAAAGAAGATATGCAGGTGAAATATTTAAGATATTTGAGATGCAAGATTGCAACCCAACTTCGACTCCAGCTGAGACCAGATTGCAACTGTCGAAGGATTCAGATGAAGATGATGTCGAACCAACCTAATATAGAATACTTATTGGGTCACTTAGATACCTTTGTCACACAGGGCTTGACTTAGCATACAATGTGGGTATGGTAAGTAGATTCACGCAGAAGCCAAAGGTATCACACCTAGCAACAGCGAAGAGGATACTAAGGTATCTTAAAGGGACTCTCGATTATGGAATTTTATTTCCTGCAGTTGGTGTAGTGGTTTTTAGGATAGAAAATCCACAACTGGCTATGTGTTTATGCTAGGTGGTGCACCAGTTGCTTGGAGTTCTAGAAAGAAGCCAATAGTGGCATTGTCATCATGCGAAGCAGAATATATAGTTGCTTCTCTTTGTGCATGTCAAGAAACCTAGATGGTGAACCTGTTCGAAGAGATCACAACAAAGAGTCATGGAGCAATTACCCTGAAGATCGAAAACATGTCAGCTATCAACTTGGCGAAGAATCCAATAGCACACGGTCGAAGCAAGTACATTGAAATGAGGGTCAATCATCTTCGAGAGCAGGTAGAAGAAGGGAAGATAAATTTAGAACACTACAAAATTGAGAATTAGATTGCAGACATCATTACGACGGAATTTCCAGTCGAAGTGTTCAAGAAGCTCAGATCTATGATGAATGTGGATAGTTTATACTCAATGAATTAGGTGGTGTGTTAAATATGTAATTCATTGTTTTATAAAGATTAGATTTGATTTAGAAAGATCAAATTTGATTTAGAAAGATTAGATTAGATATTTTGGGGCTTTTATAGTTTGGGCTTTGGCTTGGGGTGCAAGCTAACATAAATCTATAAATAGGGAGAAACCCTTATTTTGTAAACATATCATCTCATCATACTTTATAATTCACAATTTGCAGTTGCACGTGAAATAATAGAATTTCTACAGTTTGTGGGCAGAGAGTTCTCTGCATAAAATTATTCATCTTCTTCTTCTCCAATGTTTAATTTATTTCTTTCTTTCTAAATTTCCTTTCATTGTTATTACGTGAGTTGAAACAATCTTGAGATCAAGATTGATTGAGTGAAATTCTTCATAGGTTGTGGTTGAATTTCCAATAATCTCTGCACAAAAATCTTCCAAAACCTTCATTCATCTTCTTTCAAATCCTGCAAATTCAAAGCTTCAATCCACCATCAATCTTCAACCTCTTCAATTTCAAACTCATTAAACTTAAATTAATTTCAAACCATCCAAAGACCTGTAAAAAATTCAATTCAATAGCTTAACATTTAACAAAACAATAAGTAATTCACTGTAAAACAACAAAGCTCGAGAACGATTTCCCTCAACATATAAAACCACAAAAATCACGCTTCTCGCAACGAGAAACACCAACAAAAATTCACAACCACAACAAAAATTTCAGTAGAGAAGAGTAAGATTAAGGAATTTCATATCTGAACTATTTTTAAGATCCACTTCGTTCGTTGTTTCGATTTGCAAATTCAGCGAGACATTGAGGGAAATATTGTTAGATTTGGATAGAAGATAGTGAAGTGAACACGAGGGAATGATTTTGGTAGGGGTGAAGCTGCCGCAGTCGCTGCCGTGAGGCATGTCGGCGCGATGGCGTTTGGGCTAGCAACGTGTGATGTCATGTGAAGAAGAGGAAAAAAAATGAAAACAATATGTTGTTGTTGTTGAGTCCTTGATTTCTTGTGTATCTTTTGAACCTCTCATGTTTGGTTTGGGCCTAAAGCCTATTATAGTTTCCATTCATACTCCCTCCTTGATGTGCATACTCCTTCCATCATATTTCATTGATTTTTTAATTATTTTTTTATTTGTTTCTATTTTGTTTTTCTTTTTTTTAAATGTTCTAATATTTGTTTTATAGTTTATTTTTATTTCTAATGTAATTATTCTTGATCCATTTTTATCTATTAATATTTTTGTTTACCTCATTATTTTTATTTTTATGTTTGGTTGATAAAAATCTTAAAGATCATAGAATGTTAATTTTCATGGAGATTGAATCTTCATTATTTCAAATTTGTTGATGAATTATCATTTGGATCATTCTCTACACTTTGAGATACTGATAGTTTGTCTTTGATTAATCAATGAAAATTCTCAATTAAGATGATATCATTTCTTCTTTTCTTTTTGTGTTGCATGACTTTAGGGGAATGATTTACATATCATTTCTCTAGCATGTTTTAACACAAATATTGTTATTGATCGGCCTCCCATAGTATAATTTTTATGTAGATCGTGCTACGATTTCTTAACACATCGCTAAATTGGTCCCGATTCAAGAAAGCGATCATTTGATCGTTAACCACTAACAATTAACTCCTAACATTTAACATTTATCTTCTTGACTTTATATTTCTGCAATTTACTTCTTGTCATTTAGTTTCTGTTATTTACTTTATCGCTCTTTATCATTTTCGTATTTATTTCATACCATTTTCTTTCTTCTTTGATCTTTATCTCTTCATCTTGTTAAAAAATTAAAAAAAAACATGATAAAATGACCAAAAACCCTTAACACATCTAATCTTAGATTATGGTTACTCTCCTGTGCATTGAGGAGTTTTGGACCTACGGAATTAGACTTTGATTTTCCCTTGTTGTGAGTATTCTTATCTGAGACTGGGAAGATCATTTGATACCTTGCATATGCTTGAGACCTTAAGTTCCTCTGATATTTATGGCCTTGAATCAAGCCTTGGATGCTTTTACTGTTGCTCTATGACTTTATTTGTCTATATACTCCTATGTTCATCTGCTCAGTTGCTTATCTTGTAGCTCAAATCCAAAAGGAATGGAATGATGGTTTTGACTCTTGCTAAATGCTTGCTTATCCTAGTTAGTTCACTTGCACACACAAAGGCTTTCTCTTAGGCTACCTGACAATAAGACCATCTATTTTTATGCTTTAGGATAGTCTCTTCATCTTCTCCCATTCTTAAATTTTCAAAACCTTCTCTCTATTTCAAAATATTATTGTTTTCAAACTTCTCCTATTTCTTAATAAATGCTAAAACACTTAAGATTATTTAAACACTTTTCAAAATTATAAAAAACACTAACATCATCAAACTCTTTTTGTGCCTTTGTGCACCTTTTTCTTAAAAAACCTTATTTTCATAAAGATTAGATACTAACCTAATTCGTACAGTGATGCAAACCATTATACTTCTACAAGATGCTGAGAAATGAACAACATTTTCAACTTGAATGTTGAGATGTACTTGTTGATGAAATCCAAGTAAAGATTCTCCATATCAAGATGATGCACATGCTCATTTCCTTATACTTGTGGGTAGTGTTGCACCGTAAAATTTGACCAACTGTTTCTTGTACTTGGCTTACATTTCATTTCATTTGCATCTGCATATCATTTATCGCATACTGTGCATGTTATCAGTCGGAGTGGATTATCGAGATTACAACCGCTTTGCTCGCGTTTCAGGCGATTCAAACCAGTTCAAATAAGGAGATTTATTTTGGAATCAAGTGGGGTTTGTTATCATTCTGTTGGTCCGGTCTGTGCTGATAATTTCGGCAGCATTTCGGTGCTCGCCCATTTTTCCATGGCAATTTGCATTTTATTTCTATTTTTGCTTCTTCTAATTGTTTAGAAAATAGTTTAGATAGATTTTTAATATTGTTTTTTAAATGGATAGACATAGTTTTAATAGTTTTTTTAGAATATTAGAATTAGTCTCTTTTGTTAGTTCTTTTTTTAGAAATAGATCCTTTTGTTTTAAATAGAAAATAGAGTTTAGATTAATTTAGTTATAGGTTTTAGAAGTATTTGAGTCAACATTAATTAAGTCAGCTTTTAATTATCAGCACTTTTATTAATTTTAATCAATCGTTAGCATTTCCATAATCAGTCTTTATTCATTATTATTTTTAATTAATAAGCAAAACAACACATTTTTGTCTGTACACGTGTCACTTTTTGGGACTATATAACATTATTCATTTTCTTCCTTCTTGGGATCCCAGTAAATCCTAGGTCATCCGCCCACCTTCCAACTTCGTCAACCAACAACAATCCATTTTTCAGAACTTCATCATCCCATGAAAACAACCCTAGCGCCTCCATCACCATCCTTCAATCACCTTCTAGAAATTCATTCCTTCACAACCTCCATTAACAATCACCATTCATCATCCTTCAACATCTTTAATCCACCATTGTTCTTCTTCAAGCAACATTCAACAACACTCACCATTAAACCTCTAATTTCCAAACTCACTTCAACCACTTTCAGAATCGTCATCAAATAACCATTTTCAGACCCATATTCATTGCTTCATCTACCTCAACAAACCTGTTTCAACAACAACCCTCGACAGCAAATGTTCTCAAACTCACCACCAACTTCATCTTCATCAACAAACCCATCTTGTTCTTCATCGTAGAACCCAAAAGCACTCCGAAAATCAACCTATTTTTCCTTCAACTTCAAAACACCAAAACGACCCATCTGAAGAACATCATCCAGCCTCAACCAAAATCAACGAGAAACTCCAAACAACATCACTTGCAAAACCCTCCGTCACAAATCAAACCTTATCAACAACTTCAACAACTTGTAAAAAAACCCAGATTGAAATCTTCTTCAAACAGAACGTCATCCTATCAACCCCTTCAACCTCGACCCAGAAAACCCCTTCAAACATTCGCGATTCACCCTCACTCGAAACCTCGATTCGTTGAAATACTTCAACCGATCGAAACCCACCATCACCTTTGAAACCCATTTACAAACCACCCTCAACTTCTTTCCAGAAACCAACCTCGAATTCACCAAACCTTACTCATTTTCAAATTCCAATCCACACACCAAACAGTAATGAAAAATAACATTGGAAAACTGAGAATGAGCGAGGATGATTCTGGAATTTTAGTTGGTGTTTTAACCATGGATGTGTGTTGAACAGAGCAGAGAGAGAAAGGTGATGGAGTGAGAGAGACACACGAAAGCCCGTGTTCCTGATGTTTGTTGATGGGCCTAAAGCCCGTGTTCCTGATGGACTGTACCCCTCCGTTTTCATTTCCCTTCTCCCTGTTTCCTATCCAAACCCCCTTTTTGTTTTCTTTTCTTAATTAATTAAGTATATATATATATAATTATATATATATATATATATATATATATATATATATATATATATATATATATATATATATATATATATATATATATATATATATATATATATATATATATATATATATATATATATATATATATATATATATATATATATATATATATATATATATATATATATATATATATATATATTATTTTAAGTGTTTATATTAGTTATTTTGTATATATATTACATACTGTTATTATGAGATTATAATATATATTAGTTTTATATATTTCTTTTCTAGTTTTTTTTCTTTAGAGTTTATATATACATATATTATCTTTATATATTGATTTTATTTTAGAATATATTATTATTTCTTTTAGAAACTTTTTAGTATTTCCTTTAGAATTTCATTTTATTTCTTTTAGAGATTGGATCTTATTTCTCTTTTGTTATTGGTCATTTTGTTTCATTTTTTCCTTTTGGGTCTATGAAGAGACTTTTGTCGTTTATCCATCAAATTATTGATGAGAAATGATAGATCCGAGACTGACTTTTTCTCTTCTTTCTTATTTTCGACTTTATTTCTTTTCATCTGTTTTGGTCGATGAAGACACTTCCGTAATCCATTACCAGTCAAATTATTGATGAATAATGTTGGATCTGAGACCACCTCTTTTCTCTCCTCATTTCTTCTTCTTTTAAATTTTATTTTGAAATTCTGTGATCGATGAAGTCTTGTATTCGTACGCGTCATATTTTCGAAGTCGATAACCTTCCCGATTTCAAATCTATGGAAGATGACCATTTGGGTCATTTTCTCTACTTTGGGATCGCGATAGGCTACATTCAATTAATCGACATTATGTTTGCGATTAAGACGAGATCCCACTATTTTTTGTCCGTGCGACACGATTAAATTGGAGAATGATCCTCAATATCATTTTTCTATCTTGTCAAAAACACGAATATCAATACGCAACCTCCTATAGCTTGACTTCCATTCATAAGTCGAGCTACGACGGTTTAGCGTCACATTGGACCTGATTCAATTCACTTTGACCCTTGCGATCCGTATTTCGAAACATCATCATTAAGGATCAAAGAGGAGAAGCTTGGAAATGAGCTTGCACGCAATATAAAGGGTCAACGGAACCACTCCGTTCGGCATTTTCCCTTAATTCAATCTTTTTAATCAACCACCGAGTGTTGTAAGTTGTTAGCGTTAGATACGTAGGAAATGATGAGTGGGGGGCCTCCTCTCACTTCGTCTAGAGTGTTTAGCGTATGCTCTTTGGGCAATATGCGACGCATTCGCTCCTACGTCTTAGGATTTAGCGTGTGCGTCCCGGTCCGAACCTTTTCTCTCGCTCCCCGTGCGATCGAGAACGCCGTTTTCCCGTTAGCGTGAACTACGTATGCTCTGATTTCTCATACCCGTTTAAAATATGTAGGCACATGATTGCGATGATCCTGGCTAGCACTCTCCCTTCTTTTCACCCGAGTACGTTATTTTTTTGTTCTATCACAAACAGGCATCGTCCCTAACTGCTGGAATGGAGACTTAACGTCACTCACAAATACCCCTTTTCTCTCGCTCCCGGGTGATCGAGATTTTGTCCCGTAGTAGCCGAACTACAGCTGCTCTGATTTCTCATGCCAGATGAGAATACGTAGGCACAGGATTGCGATGATCCTGGCGAGCACTTTTCCTCCTTTCCCCCTGTTAGGTTCCCCGTACCTTTTAACCCGTGGACATGCTACGTCCGTTCTACCGCAAACAGGTAACGCCTAAGTCTCCAATGGTCGAGCAGCAATACACCTAACTGCTAGAATGCATACACTAGTATCGTCTACCCAAACCTTTTCTCTCGCCCTCGTGCGATCGAGAACCCCTGTTTACCTGTAGTTAGCCTGAACTACGTTTTTCTCTAATTTCTCATACCAGATGAGAATATGTAGGCATAGGGCGGCGATGTCCTATCGAGTTAGTTCTTTTTGTTTCCTCCTGTTTAGCAGTAGCCTTAGATAGTATGTTTTTCACCCATAAACTAGACAACAAGCGTGGATCCCGTTGAGTACAACGAACGTGAGGGGTGCTCATACCTTCCCCTTGCGTAACTGGCTCCCGAACCCAAGATTTGGTTGTGATGACCTTGTCTTTTCCCTTTTTCGTAGGTTTTCTCTGATCGTTTCCTTTCCCTCTTTTAGGATAAATAACGAACTATGGCGACTCTTCTGTCCTTGTTGACCCCTCTTTCGCAGTGATGCGACAGTTGGCGACTCTGCTGGGGACTTTTCCCATCCCCAATGCGAGGTAATTCTAGCGTGTGTTTGCTTGTCTTTGGGTGTGTATATATTTGTGTGTTGTATTTTGTATATTGTTGTATTTACATTTTCTGCACTTTATTATTATCTGTTATTTTTGTGTTGTTGGGTGGTTGTTCTATTGTGTGATAAGCCAAAACACAGGCTTGAGAATACCATAGGTCCATACCTGTGAGTGGGTGGGTTTTTGCAGGAAAACTTTGTCAGACGATAGGTCCATACCTGTGAGTGGGTGGGTATTTGCAGGAAAACTTTGACCTCTAACCAACTCGGTATTCTGGTATTCTTTTAAGAGCGGACTTTTGAACTTATCCAGTCAGCAATGTAGAAGTTATTCAGAGCTTTGTAGAGGTTGTATTCCCGTGTTTGTTGCATTTTTGCATTGTATTTGCATAAGCATCTTTGCATCATTTTGCATATCATTCTTCAGCCAGCCAGAGCTCTCATCCTGCTGTTGTTTTTTATTCAAAAGGTGATTCCCCAGTGTTGGTTCTGAACAAGTGGTGACTATTAGAAGACGACCAAGTGGTTGAAGTAGGATTAAGCAGTGTCAAGAAGTGAAGTTAAGTTTGAAAGTTGTTGGTAGCTATGTCAGGGAACGATCTCCAGATTGTTGATAGCCCATCAGGTTTTACTGTGATGACTAACCCTCTGTATGGTTCTCTACCCGATGAAGATTCTCTGCAAGTGAACAACCTCACTAAAGCTCGGCCTGTGCAGCCCTCTGTTGAAGACCAAGATCTACATGAACAATTTGTTGTCCAAAGTGAACGTTCTTCTTCTCCTGATACTACAGATTGTCATGATGTTGCTTTCTTTTTGCCGAATTCCAGAAGAGAGGTCCCAATAATTAAGACTAAGGACCCGAGAGATCTTGAGTATGCTAAAAGGTTTCATGCGTTGGATGAAAAACTCAAAGCCTTGGAAGTTAAAGATTCTTGTGGTCTTAATGCTTTAGACATGTGCCTAGTACCCGACCTAGTGTTACCTCCGAATTTCAAAGCGCCGATGTTTGAGAAGTACAAAGGAGATAGTTTCCCGAGGCAACATTTGGTGATGTTCTGCAGAAGAATGACTTCGTTTGTGCACAACGACAAGTTGTTGATTCACTATTCCCAGGACAGTCTAATTGGGGCATCTCTGAGTTGGTATATGCAGTTAGAGAGTGGTCAGATTCGATCATGGTTGGACTTAGCTAAGGCTTTTCTGAAACAATACGAATATAACCTTGACATGGATCTCAATCGCATGCAGTTGCAAAACTTGTCTCAAGAGAATAATGAACCCTTCAGGAGGTATGCTCAGAGATGGAGATAATTTGCTTTCTATGTGCAACTGCCGCTTCTAGACTAAGATTTAGCTGACATGTTCATAGACTCCTTACAGAGCCCGTACTTTGAGAGGATGCTTGGGATTACACCAAATTTCTCTGAATTGGTAATAGCAGGAGAACACATTGAGAATGGCATAAAGATTGGAAAAATTCAAGATGTCTCAAGCAGTCAGGCTAGTGGAACTGAATCTCTCTGTAATTCCCAAGAAGAAGAAGAACAGGTGATCAATGCATTCATGGCAGATGTTGGTTATTCTCGGGGTGAACTAGTGAAATGCTTTGGTTCTTAATCTTCTTAGTGGTCATTACCTCTAGTGTCACGTTCTTACGGACAGACGACTGTGCCTAGGGCACCATATCAGAAACCTTGGGTTGCTCCTCATGCAAATCAACGAGCCCATAGCCGAGGTTATCTGAATCAGCGCCAGAATTAGAATAGGCCTCGCAACATCTTGGAAAGAAGGGCTGCTCCTCTTCATCCAGTTCCTATGTCGTACAGTCAGCTTCTGCCACATCTGATTCAGAACTCATTGGTGGAGCCTAAGATTCTTAAGCCTGTGCCAGAACCTTACCCTTCTAGGTATGATCCCCATGTTCAGTGTGGATATCATGGCGGATCCATGGGGCATTCAACCGAAGATTGCAAATCTTTTCAAGCCAAAGTGCAATAGTTGATTGACAAAGGATACATTTCCTTTCCAGAAGGAAGTTTGGTTGTTCACGTCAACCTCTCAGTTGTCTAAGCTCGAAGAGTCCGAGGGTCATCTCCAGAAACCAGTGGTCTAGACAGGCAGACATGCTCAACATTGACAATCTTTGGGGCTTTTTATCATTTGCATTCGTAGTTTCTTTCCTATTGATTGTTATTTGCTTTTAAACATTGTAGTTCCGAATGGTAATATTAATGAAGTGACTGTGAATTTTCTGAATCAATCATGTCACATTCGCTCATTTTTATCACAAAGCACAGGCACATGCACCTTTTATCCACTCCACTTTATCACTGTTGTTTAGCAAAGATTGGAGGGAGGATGACGAAAACTGAAAACTCATAATTGCTGATCATATGCTTTCAGATAAAACCTTGCTAATGACATACAAGCATTGTTTCGAATCCCTTAAACAACGGAGAGATAAGGAGTTAGTCCCTAGTTAACCACTTCGAGCCTAGAAGTAGGATTTTCTTTCGGACTTTTCAAACCTTCACATCTTAACATGGGGCAGGGTAGTTGTTAGTTAGCTTGACCAAGCGTTCAAATCTTATAGAGGAGTGTCCCTATTCGAGGACCAATCACATCTTATCCCTCTCAAGAGGTCATCCCTCATCAACCATAATGGTTAAACCTCACCAATCAGGAGTGAGACATTTACAACCTTTCGGAGAAATCGATATAGCTAGTGTCACACGATCGTTCCAAAAAGGAAAAAGAAAAAGAAAAAGAAAAAGCCTGCTAAGTTGAAAAGCTGGAAAGCAAATACTTACGCAAAATTGGGGCATCCCGCTGGACTTCAAAATCAGGAAAATTCGTAAGGAATCACTCTAGGCAAAAATTAGGGAATAAAAGAATAAAAGAAAAGATCACAAAAGAAAAGTTCTCAAACAAGAATAAAGTCGTGTGGCTATAGACACAAAAGACAAGAAGGCTAATTGTTACTCCGAAAACTTGTGGGTTCTTTAACCATCACTTCCACCATTCAATAAACCTTTTGGAGAGGTGAGTGCTTATACCAAGTTAACTGAACATAGGATCGGAGATCATCACGGAGAAGGGGTGGGTACAAATCATACTTTGAGCCTAATATTCCTTTGTTTTATAACAGTGAACCAGACCGCGTTACAACCCTCGAAAGACCTAATTGAGGCGGGGTTTATTTTGAAAGCATACTACAATGAGGGTGAGTAACCTGACTCCTACATAATTTGCTAATCATATCCTTGTTGTATCTTTCACTAATCAAATCAGCACTATGTTTGGATGTTTTGGTTCATTCGTCACTCACTATCACGACACTTATAAATTGACATTTCTTTCAAAATCTGCATGAATACCGCATTAAAATTACCATTCATGAACAAATAATTTTAATTTCAGGTCAATAGTTAACATGGAGGAAATTCCAACAGGGAGTAATCGAACAGGACTGAAACATTCAGCAGTCTAAATCAGAATCGAGTATACTTTGTGACCCTGTGGATTTGGGGCATTGACATCCAGTAAATTTTGGAATCATTCATTCAGAGGTAAATCCCCAAACATCGGTTGATTATGGGGCAGATCATTCCAGAAGCAGTTGATTAGAAGTGAATCATCTCAAGAATATCGATCAGGGGCAGGTCACCCGAAGATTCTGTTGATTTGAGGGAAGATCCTCCAGTATTCAGTCAAGACGAGTTAAGTCGCTTCAACGCTCATTCAGGGGCAAGCCACTTTAAGAATACATTGAAGCCAACCATTCTGAGAGTTGATTAATCAAGAGCCTTTCATGGTACAGATTTTGGGGCAAGCCATCTCGAGGTCGTCTCATGGAAAGTTACTTTCTTTTCAAGATGAACTTTCCCAAGGATCAGCCAGGGGCAAGTTGAACTACACTAGGGCAAGTTATTCAAGCAAGTTCCTTCTCGTCATCGAGAGTTGAGTGTCGGGGAATCGTACCATCACCTCATAATAACCTGAACCTTCTGAAAAGGCCTTCCCATCATTGGATCGTCATCCAACAACCTGAACCTGTTACCTGTCAGAACCTTGTAACCAAACACTTCCAAAGCCCAGTTCTCGTCTGGCAAACTTTCAAACCAGTTCTCGCCTGGTCAACCCATCGGTAACCACCAGTCCCCATCTGGTACATGTCAGCTTTTCAACTAGTTCTCGTCTGGTCACCCTTTCTTTAGCATGCTGTTTAACCAGTTCTCATCTGGAAAACATAGTTTCAAAGTCCAATTCTCATATGGAAAACCACAGAAATCAGTTCCCGTCTGATACCCAAACCTGAAGTCAGTTCTCGTCTAAAGACTTAACCTTTTTGCCACCAGTTCTCGTCTGGTAGTCCACCCTCGAATACTAGTTCTCGTCTAGTAATTCCCCCTTAAAATCCACTTTTGTTGGCAACTAGAAAACATTCAATCACCATAAACCTGGTTCCTATCCCTAAACCAAAGGCCCAACAGTATTCCTAGTGGCTCACATGCTATCGCATTCCCCGACACGAGGCTCGATTGATCTCACTTCTCCATGGTAGAGATCCTGTATCCCCACAAGGTATTGATATCAGATTAGAAGCTCTCCCCAGCAGGCTGAGACTAGTTTATCCCTAACAGATTATGACTAGTTTATCCCCAGCAGGTTGAGATTGTGGTTATCCCCAGCAGATATTTGGGATTATTCTCCCAGCAGTGGGACGAGTGCAATGTTGTTACCCCCACTGAGTCTAGTTCTTTGACTCCTTTCCCCTCAGAGTTCAGGTCAGGAACTCGATTCCCTAAGCAGAGGTTGATATTGTTAAGTTTATTGCTCATTTCCCCAAGCATATGTAGATGCTGATTCCCTCATTGGGCGATCCCCCGCAGAGTTGTGGCCCGTAGTAGAATTCAGTTCCTTCGGGATATTCCCCCGATTAATTTTCATCCCCTGCAGATCCCCGGCGAAATCAGCAGATTATTTTCTTCCCCACAGAATGGGATTGACCCTGAAAATTGTTACTTTCCATCCTCAGCAGAGAGAGTTTGGGGTTGTCTTCCCAGTAAATCTTACTCATTATCCCTAGCAGAGTGGATTCAAATTTTCGGCAGAGAAGAATCTCTGGTAGAATGGAGTTATTCCCCAGAATTTACTTTACTTCCCTAGTAGAGTCGTATTCTGAAAAGCCATTCAGGGTTGTTTCCCCAGTACAGTGGATTTATTTTCCCCAACCAAGTCGTTTGTTCCCCAGAAGAGTTGTATTCTGGTAGGCCATCCAGGGCCATTTTCCTCAGCAGAGTTGATTTGATCCCTAGCAGAGTGAATTTTGTTCTCAGTAGAGCAGTTATACCCAGGAGAATCTATTCCAGGAAGCCATCAAGGGCTTATTTCTCCTAGCAAAAGTCCAATTGTACTTGGCACCCGGTTATTCCTAGAGGAGTTGGCTCTATATCTTCAGCATTTATTTTGCTGGAGCAGTTCCTTTGCATTTTGCATTGTGCATAGTATCCTCCCAAACGCGTAGCATTTCCATTTCGTATAGAGCATTACGCCATTTTCAAACATATGCATTTGAAACATAATCCAGGTTGTTACCATCTTGTTTTCAGGTGTATCTCCAACAGACGATGGTTTATCTTTTCAGCCTGCGTGGTATCCAGACCCTGACTAACAGCGGATTTCATCAACCCATGTGGTATCTAGACCCCGGCTGATACTGGTTCATTTCTTGAGCTCTTACGGTATCTAAACCCCGACTCACACTGATTTGGATTTATTAGCATGTGTGGTATCCAGACCCTGGCTAGCGTTTAGCTAGTGGGGTATTCAGACCCTGGTTAATGACAGTGTTTTTCTTTTGCCTGTGTGGTATCCAGACCCCGGCCGATTATGGTATTTTCTCAAGCCTGTGCGGTATCCAGACCCCGACAAGAGGGATTGATAGATATGTTCACATTAGCGGTTTCAATTTTGCAGCCCATGTGGTATCCAGACCCCAGCTCTCACCAGTTTTATTGCCTAAAGCCCGTGTGGTATCCAGACCCCGGCTTCCACCGGTTTTATTTGCTCAAGCCCGTGTGGTATCCAGACCCCTGCTTCCACCGGTTTATTTCTTTAGCCCATGTGGTATCCAGATCCCGGCTTCCACCAGTTTTATTTGCTCAAGCCCGTGAGGTATCCAGACTCCGGCTTCCACCGGTTTTATTTTCTCAAGCCCGTGCAATATCTAGACCCCAGCTTCCACCCGTTTATCTCCTTAGTCTGTGCGGTATCCAGACCCCGGCTTCATCTAGTTTATTTCAGCAAGCCTGTGTGGTATCCAGACCTCGGCTTCCTCTAGTTTATTTCAGCAAGCCCGTGAGGTATCTAGACCCCAGCTTCCTCCGGTTTATTTCTGTAGCCTGTGTGGTAACCAGACCCCGACAGATGGTGATGTTTTTCTGTAGCCCGTGTGGTATCCAGACCCTGGGTCTCACTAGTTTATTTCTGTAGCCCGTGTGGTATCCAGACCCCGACTCTCACCGGTTTTGTTCAAGCCCGTGCAGTATCCAGACCCCGGCTAACACCAAGTGTTTTCATTAGCATGTGAGGTATCCAGACCCCGGCTAACATTATATATTTTCATTAGCATGTGAGGTATCCAGACCCTAGCTAGTGATGGTTTATCTATTTTCCCATGTGGTATCCAGACCCTGGCTCTCACCGAATTATTTTTTCAACCTGTACGGTATCCAGACCCCCGCTTCCACCGATTTTATTTGCTAAAGCCCTGCGGTATCCATACCCCGGTTTCCACCGGTTTTATTTGCTCAAGCTCGTGCAGTATCCAGACCCTATCTTCCACCGGTTTATCTCCTTTGCATGTGTGGTATCCAGAGCCTTGCATATATTTGTGTTTTTCTTGAGCCTGTGTGGTATCCAGACCCCAGCAAGATTATTGGCGGATGTGTTCATCTTATCATTTTCCCCAACAGAGTTGACTTATTCAAGTTCACTCCCCAGCGGAATTCTTCTTTCAGATTGTGAATCGACGAATTCTCTTCTCAACTACGGGTTGAGCCAGCCTTCGGGTTCGATGACTGTTTGTTTAACAGATGCCTGGCGATGAGGTCATATGTTCTTACCGACTTAGTGTTGTTGCTTGAGTGTTAGCAGATGTTTCTTTCGATTGCGTGTCATTGTGCCCTAATTGATATGAGTCAACTCGTTGTCCTTGCAATTATCACATACAGTTTTCTTTAGTGATTCTACTTCCACTTTGGTGGATCATTTCTACAGTTTACTATTTCTGCGGTTGGCAAATTTCTGTGTTCTTTTGTATTCAATCACCTTTTTCCTTGATTGTTTGAAAGTTGTTCGCTTTTCATCCCTTCAGGTCCAAGTCGTTTGAATAGGAGCAGCTGTTGCACCCCAAAATTTGACCAACCGTTTCTTGTAGTTGGCTTATGTTTCATTTTATTTGCATCTGCATATCATTTATCGCATACTGTGCATGTTATCAGTCTGAGTGGATTATCGGGATTACAGCCGCTTTGCTCGCGTTTCAGGCGATTCAAACCAGTTCAAATAAGGAGATTTATTTTGGAATCAAATGGAGTTTGTACTCATTCTGTTGGACCGGTCTAAGCTGATAATTTCAGCGGCATTTCGGTGCTTGCCAATCTTTCCATGGCAATTTGCATTTTATTTCTATTTTTGCTTCTTCTATTTGTTTAGAGAATAGTTTAGATAGATGTTTAATATTGTTTTTTAAATGGATAGACATAGTTTTAATATTTTTTTAGAATATTAGAATTAATCTCTTTTGTTAGTTCTTTTTTTATAAATAGATCCTTTTATTTTAAATAGAAAATAGAGTTTAGATTAATTTAGTTATAGGTTTTAGAATTATTTGAGTCAGCATTAATTAAGTTAGTTTTTAATTATCAGCCCTTTTAATAATTTTAATCAATCGTAAGCATTTCCATAATCAGTCTTTATTCATTATTATTTTTAATTAATCAGCAAAACAACACATTTTTGTTTATACACTATTGCGGTGAGAATCGTGATACCAAGCTATTGATTAACTTGAATCTTTAATTCTTAAATTCACAACCGGTCTTTAATTTATCCAAAGGAAAGGTCTAAAGAAAGAAAAACCCTTTTCACGATGTAACAACAACGCTAAGAGATTCGGGGATCGGGGGTTGGTTATGCATAGGGTAGGTATTTCACATCCTAAACATCTGTAGTACTCTACAGGAACCTTTTGTTTGTTTGCATGTTAAGTTTACTAAATGTTTGCTATGGATTGGGATTGGGTAAAGGTGTAGGTTAAAACCTAAAGATAGTTCTATGTTTGCTCGCAAAGACATCGCATCCTCTGCCTACGTATCCTAACTAGGATAGAATCAGAGCAATCGTAGTTCACCTCACTAAGGTTGAAGAACACTTGATTATGATCAAGGTTCAAAGGGGAACAAACATATCCATGCTTGTATAGAGTTTCACAAAACTCTCTAGATCTATGTTGAACACTCATGAAAGGGGAGTAAGTAATCATATCCATGATTCTTACATAGAGTTAACCAAACTCTATCCTAAAGTTATACGTTGTAAGACCAATTGGTTCTATCCAGACCAAAAGATGGGAGAAAGGGGGAAGGTTGCTCGTCAAGATATCGCATCTTGTGCCTACGTATTCTCATTGTCCAATGAGAAATCAGAGCGGTCGTAGTTCACCTCACTAAGGTTGAAGAACACTTGATTATGATCAAGGTTCAAAGGGGAACAAACATATCCATGCTTGTATAGAGTTTCACAAAACTCTCTAGATCTATGTTGAACACTCAAGAAAGGGGAGTAAGTAATCATATCCATGATTCTTACATAGAGTTAACCAAACTCTATCCTAAATTTCTACGTTGTAAGACCAATTGGTTCTATCCAGACCAAAAGGTGGGAGAAAGGGGGAAGGTTACTCGTCAAGATATTGCATCTTATGCCTACGTATTCTCATTGTCCAATGAGAAATCAGAGCGGTCGTAGTTCGGGCCTGAACTACAGAATAAGGATCTATTGGTTCTTTCCAGACCAAAAGAGGGTGAAGGTTCTATCCAAACCTATGAGTTTAAATCCTATTGGTTCTATCCAGAACAAAAGGAGGGGAAGGTTCTACCCAGACCTATGAGTGTAAATCCTATTGGTTCTATCCAGACCAAAAGGAGGGGAAGGTTCTATCCAGACCTATGAGGGTATCCTATTGGTTCTATCCAGATCAAAAGGGGGAAGGTTCTCCAGACCTATGAGTTTAAATCCTATGGTTCTATCAAGACCAAAAAGGGGGAGAAGGTTCTATCCAGACCTATGAGTTTGAATCCTATTGGTTCTATCCAGACCAACAGGGGAGGAAGGTTTTATCCAGACCTATGATTTAAATCCTATTGGTTCTATCCAGACCTATGAGTTTGAATCCTATTGGTTCTATCCAGACCAACAGGGGAGGAAGGTTCTATCCAGACCTATGATTTAAATCCTATTCCTTCTATCCCGACAAAAAGGGGGGGAAGGTTCTATCCAGACCTATGAGTGTAAATCCTATTGGTTCTATCTAGACCAAAAGGAGGGGAAGGTTCTATCCAGACCTATGAGGTATCCTATTGGTTCTATCCAGACCTATGATGTTTAAATCCTATTGGTTCTATCCAGACCAAAAGGGGGAGAAGGCTCTATCCAGACCTATGAGTTTGAATCCTATTGGATCTATCCAGACCAACAGGGGAGGAAGGTTCTATCCAGACCTATAATTTAAATCCTATTGGTTCTATCCAGACCAAAAGGGGGGGGGGGGAGGTTCTATCCAGACCTATGAGGGTATCCTATTGGTTCTATCCAGACCAAAAGGGGGAAGGTTCTATCCAGACCTATGAGTTTAAATCCTATGGTTCTATCCAGACCAAAAAAGGGGAGAAGGTTCTATCCAGACCTATGAGTTTGTTGAGCTATCTATGACCCAAGGGTTAATAGAGAGACTTTCCTTTGGAAGGGAATATATGAGGCAACTTGGATGAGAACTAAAGAGTTTCATTACTTGGGGGAAATAAACTTAACAAAGCATAAACATTCAAGCATGATGAATATAAAGAGATATGGTTACAACCAAGAATAAACAAGCACATTACAATAAGCAAGGATTTCAATCAGGATGAATTGTTACAACCAAAAGCAAGCATTTAAGATATTACAATATCAAGCAATGATTTCAATCACGATAAATGGTTACGACCAAAGCAAGTATTACAATATTAATGATTTCAATCAAGACAGATGGTCACCACCGAGAACAAATCTTAACAAAGATGGGGAAACATCTTAACAAAGATGGAAGGAGATCTCAAAAACGAAAGCAATATCTTGACAAAGATTGGGAAAGATGAAGGTAACAACCAAGTAAACAAATCACAATTTGAAAGTAAACATGTTATAAATTCAAAGATATATCAAGTGTAACAACAATATGTATTGATGACAATCAAACACAAGTAAATTAGTTTAACCTCATAATTTAGGAGGAAAAATCATGGGATTATGGTGACAACCAAAGGAGAGTAAACCCTAGCATATTAACTAACAAGGGAAGCAAAGATCTCACAGGAAAATTCAAGCATGTTCAAAGGGAATTCAACAGTATGTAGGATAGCGATCTTAACAAAGCACTAAAGTTCACATAGACAAAAGACATTATAATTGAGAACAACTTGCAATATTTTTACATGATATGAAAATAGACATTAAAACAAGCATGTTGTAAAAAGAATGAGTTCAAAATGATGAAAAATGACAAAGATATGATTTTTTAAAGTTGAAGTGATTTATGACAATAAAACAAATACAAGCAAAAAAATAAAAAATAAAAAAGGAGAAAGGGTCATGCTGGGAGTTGAACCCACGCCCCTCAGTTCACAAACACAAGGCACCAACCACTAGGCTACACATGCGCGCGCTGACCAGGAAATGGAAGAAGAAAAGAAAATGACATTCATTCATAATGGAAAAAATAAAAACAACAAAAGGGTTGATCCAAGGATCAAACCCTAGTTTGGCAAGTGAAAGGTGTATGAACAAGCAAGGTTTCTACCACTGGAGTGGCTATACATCCGTTGATTTAGCCACCCCTAAAAACATATAAGGCAAGCTTTCATGGAAATTCTAGGCAAGTATAAAACCAAGAACAAAGGCAATACGTGAAGGATCAAACTCTATCAATTCTCAATCATTTTTGATGAAATTATAGTCAAACCTGACTGTTTTTAAACAAGGAACAAGATGGTGCAATTGGAATTTTGAAACAATGCTTTGAAATAAAAACACGATGCAACTTGCAAATTTGGCAATTGAGATGCATTATAAAAACTACAAACAGCTGTGGGCTCAAATTCAAGCAAATGGCACTGCATACACAACACATACATCATAATAGAAGTGTAGAATACTTAAGGTTCAAGCAAAAATCAACAAACATGTAATTGGCACATGAATTGCAAAAGGAATCCAAGAAAAGCTGCCACTGTCAAGACAGAATGGGAAGATTGAACATGAATACCATGAGGTCTCAACCAACATATAGGAAATGCAATGAGTAACACACATATGAACATCACAATGTTAGATATCAACACAAAAAACAATTGTTCAGCTATGCCAAATGAAAAATGGGGAAAGATGCAAGTTGAGACCAAATCAAGTAACAAGCATAAATGGGATGAGCATACCTTATCTACACCTTCAAAACATCATATGAAATGTGTCTATGCTTCAAAAACGTTCACAAACATTATGGAAATGAAATTCAACCATCAACTGCTAAAACACTCATAAATGCAATATTTGAAGCCAAAACTGAATTGGAGTAGATTGAGATGCAAGGGATGCCACATACAATTCTTAAATATGATAACAAATGAGTCTAGCACTTAAGGTTGTTATGAAATGCATACAACAAGAATATAGATACCAAGTTGCATTTAAATTAAACATAATGAGGCAGGGCTGTTATGACAGAGAAATGAGGCATACAAAAATGATTGATTCATGCACATACAAGTTCCAAATGCTATTAGAGGTCCAATGTTATATGGACTTGCCCAAAACCAATCAAGCCAGAAAAAAGTGAAGTGTGTGCAGTAGTTTTCAAAACAGTTGGCAGCAAAATGGCACAAACTGGCCCAGTTATGAATCAATGGCCTCATATTCACAAACATTACACACACACACATCATGAATGCATCAAGGAATGAGTTACAATTCAGCAACTAGGCATATTGCAAGTAAACAAGAAATTGGCATATTCATGGTAAATTCTAGCTTAAAAGTGTAGTTTGAGGGTGAAATGCAAATGCAGGCAATCATGGATCAAACCAATCATCTACACACATTAGGATCAAGCATATGGATGAGTTACAACTCAAAGATCATGCATATACAAACAGAAAAGCAACTTTGGTATGTTGTGGCAGATATAGTGTATAAGTGCAATTGGAAATGCAATTGTGAAAACAGGCCAGAACAGCTCAACTAACCAATGTGCACACATCATAAATATGATAAGGAAAGTGGTCATGCATTGAAATCAAGCTCATAGCAGTTGGAACAAAATTTTGGTATATTGTTGAAATGTGAAACAGTTTTGGTGAATTGATGTAGCAGCAGGTGATGTCTTTCAAATTGTGAGGTTTAAATGGAGACAAATATCACACACACATTATAAATATGATAAGGAATGATAATGTGCTCAAGAAGTAGATTAAAACAACACCAAACAAAATGTCACATTTGAAGCTCATGACGTATGGAAACAACAACTTAAATATGCAGCAGGTACATTCAATAATTCCATGCACATAAATCATGTAGAGCTCAATTGAAATATAATATGGAACATGTTTGGTATCATTGAGTTTTGAAATGTAGGTGAAGCAATGACAAGTCAGTTTGAACATTTAAGAAGTTTTTGAGCACATAGGCATCACACACACCCTCAAAATAGGTAAACAAATGAGTCCACAATTTTAAAATCAAGCAACAAACTGATCCAACCAGAAATGGCATGTAAAACCACATTTGATAGCAAAAACACAAGATTTCATGACAGGCCCTAAAGGCAAACCTCAAGTTCTCACACTCAACCAATTCAAATAGGCAGGTAAGCTTTCATAAACATTGACCAATGATTTGAGATACAAAAATAGCAAGCACAACAAACCAATACACAACTCATGGTAGTGATAAGCAATATGACACCAAAATAACATAAGAGCCAAAACAAGAGCCATATTGATGCAAACATGATCAAAGGCAGGGGGATTCTATGAGTAATTTACAAGTTATCCATATCTCACTAATGAACTAGGTTTGACAGTTCTAGGGTTATACACCACATTTCAATGTTGGAATCCTAAAACTACCACATAGACCAAAATCTTCACAAGTAGGCTATACATGATACCAAAGCACAATCTTGTAACACATTATCCACATATCATTTACAAATGAGAACACATTAATGAAAGCAAGTAACATGACCATGAAACTAGAGTTCTTGACAATGAACTAAAGTGGGGCAGCAAGACTACATTTTTACCAAAATCAAATCAAAATGACAACACATGATAATGTATGATTAATGAGGAGTTTGAATGTCACATACCTCTTGTAGACAAGTCTTGAGCAAGCTAAAAAGCTTAGAAACCCAGAGATCCTCCTTCCTTTGCAAAGAGATAATGCTTGCTTCCTCTTGAAGCAACAATCCACTTTTCAAGACAGTTGGAGTTGTGTGATTTCCAGCTGGTTTTTTAGGGCTTGGACACTTGAGATATGATGTATAGGAGGTGTTAGGAGTGTTAGAATGGTAGGAAAATCTTTGAGTGAGGATTTGGCTTTCAAAGTGGAAGAAAGTCAAACTATTAAAGTGTGAAGGTTGACTTTTATGAAAATGAGATTTTTGAGTGGTTTGAATGTATGGACACCTTCTACACAATTTTTAGAGATTGTGTAGATGGTTTTGAGGGTCTTGGAGATGGTAGAACTGATCTTGAGCAGAGTTTTGCTCAAGACAGCTTTTTGGTGAAAAATGGAGGTTTTGAAATTTGAGATTCTTAAGGAAATGAGAAGGAAATGAGAGCTATTGTTTCTCTAGGTTTTGGAGTTTGCTCTGGTGTGTCTAACTTCATGGAATAGGCTTCTATTTATAGCCAAAACAAGAGTGAGGGCAGCCTTGGTCTTTTCCATTTTTGGAGGGAGACTTGGAAGAAAATCTTGCCAAATCTTGTGGCAGCCATCTTCACATCAACTCCTTGGCTCAAGGCAAGCAAAACCAGATGATATGAGAGGAGTGAAGTGACCTGAAGCAAGGCTAGAGTATAGAGGGACTGCAGCTGCCAACTCCTCAAAAAGTTTCTCTTTCCTCCCTTTTATTTGATTAAAATAATGTCAACTTGCTCCAACTTGCTATGTTCATTAAACCATCCTTCCTTCTGGTTTTCTCTCCATCTATACCTCACATTATCAGTTTGAATAATTATACAAGGGTTGAGGATAGCCCAAGTTGTGAAAATCCAATTTTGAGAAGTGTTGGAGTGTGGTTTCAAGTGTTGACAGTCCTAACTTCCATAGTGCATAACTTTCTGCTCACACATGCTATTGAGGAGTTCTACCACAATTTGGAAAGCCCTTAAGTAGCTCTATAACTTTCATGTTTTAGGAATTTCCAAATTCTTGAGGGAACTAGGTTCAAAAACCCCTCCAAGTTGCTAAAAAAACCACTTAAAAAGGCTAAATTACTTAGAATTTTTATGTTATTTACCTTCCTAAAACGAATCTTGTCATAACTCCAATTCTACGCATTTTTTGATCATGGACCATTTTGAGGCTTTTGTAGAATTTGTCAAGAGCTTTTCAATGAGCTTTGAACCACTTCATTTGGATGTGTGGTTGAGGAGTTATGGTCTTGCCCCTTTCGAAACCCTAATTCCCGATTTTTGCAATTACTTCTTAATCCTTGATCCAATGGTAATCAAATTTTATGGGGAGGTTTAATATGATATAAGGAACATTTTTTATTCACACCTTGAATTCAAATTCCTTATTGTTGAAGAGTTGACTTTTCGGTCAAACGTTCGATCAATCAGTGACTACCGTGTCGACTGTCGATGATTCGGACATCCTGAGGACTTGAAACTCTTTGAATGGACTTTACTAAGCCATATGAGCTTAATGGATCAAAATCCCACCATTGAAATACTCTTTAAACCAAAGGTCAAACTACAGTTGACTTTTCCTGATCGGAAAACCGTAATCGGACGTCTTGAACTGCACTGTTCTCAATTTCCGGGTGACCACCTCAAATTGAATCCATACCTGATCCAATGTTGTATTCTTGATGATGTGGAGACTTATTTGAAGTTGAATCAATCCAAAACATTGATTGATCAGACCACCGAAATTTCGATTTTGACGGTACGAAACCCTAATTCATCTGCATCTTAACAAAGATAAACTTGAAATGGGTTAAGGTTAGTTAATCAAATGAACATGATCCTACAATGATGATGAGGATCTAAGGGGTCAAAATTTGGGGTGCAACAGATGCCCCTATTTAAATATCTTCACTAGATGATAATGAGAGATGACAATCCTCATAGAATCGTAGTGAAAGGTATTTAAATATAGCAAACCAGCTATTTTGTCCCTTAGATCCGATGGTATGCAAAAGGACAAATGCAAATATGCTATGAATCTAAATGATGTTATATGATGCTTGAATGCAAGACAGATGCAAACACACGAGCAAATACAAAAGAACGGCAATACAACGAGTAACCACTCACGGGTACCCAACACACTAGGGAAAGATTGAAGACCAAGTAAGCAAGGTAGTTCAAACATGACTAAGGATGCTTGTTCAAGGAAATATTTCACGCAGGAGACACAAATTCCACCAGGGAAGACATACCTTCATTAGGGAAAGGAGATACGAACCTCACTGGGGATAACCAGATGAGGAAGCCCACCGGGGAAGATAACAATTCCTCACTGGGGAAACGAAAGAAAAGAAATGCAAACAACACTGGGAAGGAAACCCATTGGGGAAAACTTCACTGGGGAAAAAATCCACTAGGGAAGCACAACTTCAACAGGGAAAAGACGGAACGGAGACACGAATCTCACTGGGGATAACCAGATGAGAAATTTCCTATAACGAAGAGTTCAAACGGGACCTTCAGGAAAAGGTTAGAAACAAGACCGGACGCGCCGGGAAACTAGTATCCACTAGTTCTCCGAGACTCGACTGGAAAATCAAAAGTTTCAACTGGGAAGACTGGTGATGACCAGAACAACAAATAGCTTCAAGCAGTGCTAGTTTCCACTAGACTTACTGGGGATATGGTGGCGACTAATCCAGAGTTTGGTTTCCAAAAAGTGTTAAATACCGTTAGACTTCCTGGGGATATGGTGACAACCAAGTCGAAGTTCCAATTTCAATTGAGAATTTCCAAACGATATTGATAAAACACAGGACTTCAAACTGGGGAATTTGGTAACGACCGACTAATAACGATTAGTTTTCAAGCAATGCCAGTGACCACTAGATTTAGAAAGAACTGGATTTTCAAAGAGTTTGGTGACGACCAGGTCTGCAAACAGGAAGCATAAATATATCCCTCAATACTTTAGGAACAAAAGCTAAAATCCTCAAAGCATTAGGATACAGCAGAGACACAACCCTCAACATGTTAGGATTGTACCCAGGCTCTCAAAACATTAGGAACGAAAGTTGAACATCCTCAATACATTAGGATATAGAAGAGATATCACCCTCAACACATTAGGATTGGTCGAAGACCCTCAAAACCTTAGGATCAAAAACTAATATCCTCAAAACATTAGGATATAGAACATTTCATGCAAATGCAACCACTTTAGTCTCTGGGAATTTCTGAACTCGGGATTCAAAGTATACATCTCCAAAGGTACACAACCTATGCTCGGGATGGCAACAAACATCTTCCAAAGGTACAAAACCTGTGCTTGGAATCAAACAGTACATCTTCCAAAGGTACGAAACCTGTGCTTGGAATCAAACAATACATCTCCAAAGATACGACACCTGAGCTTGGGATCAAACAATTCATCTATCTCCAAAGGTACTCAACCTGTGCTTGGGATAGCAATGCATCTCCAAAGGTACACAACTTGAGCTTGGGATCAAACAATATATCTCTAAAGGTGCACAACCTGAGCTTGGGATCAAACAATATATCTCCAAAGGTACACAACCTGAGCTTGGGATGACAACCATCGTGACTTAGTTTGGAATGATATACAACCAAATTGTCAGTATTTATTGTCCATTGATTTCCATAACGCCAGTTGCCAACGGGCCTTTCTTGAAATATGATTGGTCATCACCAAAATTACTTATAACAATATCCACTGGATTTTCAAACAATGCTGGTTACAACCGTGCGTCGACTTTAAGATAAACTTCTTAAATGAGACTGCCACTTATTGCTGAAGACGACTAAACTTCTCCGAAGAGACTGCCATTTATCGTTGATGAAGGTTAAGCTTTTCCCAAGAGACTGCCACTCACCTGTTGATGACAATTAAACTTCTCCGAAGAGACTGCCATTTATCGTTGATGAAGGTTAAGATTCTCCCAAGAGACTGCCACTCACCTGTTGATGACGATTAAACTTCTCCGAAGAGACTGCCATTTATCGCTGAGGACGATTAAACTTCTCTGAAGAGACTATCATTTATCGCTGAGGACGATTAAACTTCTCCGAAGAGACTGCCATTTATCATTGATGAAGGTTAAGCTTCTCCCAAGAGACAGCCACTCACCTGTTGATGACGATTAAACTTCTCCGAAGAGACTGCCATTTATTGCTGAGGACAATTAAACTTCTCCGAAGAGACTGTCATTTATCGTTGAGGACGATTAAACTTCTCCGAAGAGACTGCCATTTATCGTTGATGAAGGTTAAGCTTCTCCCAAGAGACTGCCACTCACCTGTTGATGACAATTAAACTTCTCGAAAGAGACTGCCATTTATCGCTGAGGACGATTAAACTTCTCCAAAGAGACTGCCATTTATCGCTGAAGACGATTAAACTTCTCCGAAGAGACTGCCATTTATCGCTGAGGAAGATTAAACTTCTCCGAAGAGATTTCCATTTATCGTTGATGAAGGTTAAGCTTCTCCCAAGAGATTGCCACTCACCTGTTGATGACGATTAAACTTCTCTGAAGAGATTGCCATTTATCGTTGAAGACGATTAAACTTCTCTGAAGAGACTGCCATTTATCATTGATGAAGGTTAAGCTTCTCCAAAGAGACTGCCACTCACATGTATTGCAATATAAGATGTTCTTCTTGATAGTGCAAAATAAATGCACATCCAGGTAGGTTCGGCGACCGACAGGGACCGAAGTTCAATCTAGGATCAAGCTAGAAAGAAACTGTCAAACAAGACTCCAACCATTGAGAAATGAACTCGAATGGGGACTCACTTTATCCAATCATGGAAAAAGATAACTTAAGCAACCATCATCCACGAGGATTAAACTCTTGGGGAATTGGTAAAGGATGGATGTTTTATGCTTAAGGGCTGACAACTCTATTAGAGAGAGACAACACACCCAATCACTGAGGAGGGAACCAAAGTGAAACAGGAACAGGTAGCAACCAGAGATAGAAATGATGCACAGATGCTATGCTTTATGCCATGCTTATGTTTATGCTGACGAAACAGGAAAAACAAAACATGAGATGAAATAAACATCTCGACACGGAGACCCAACCAAACTTTACCAAGATTGGACATCAAAGGGATGATCATGAAGAACAATAATTCCACTTCAAGGTTACCACCTTCTTTGGGAGAGATTAATCTTTTTAGGCCAAAACCTCAGGACTTCACTTGGATTGCCATCATGAGTTTGAATTCTTTGTTGAAGGAAAATTACATCGAGAGATTCCCGGATCAACTGAGGTAACAACTTAACTGGAGAGCTGACAAAGGGCATCATTAGAACAAAACATTTGTGGCCCATTATGACAATAGTCATTTTTCAAGTGAGCAACGACTCTTGCGACAACTAGTCTTCAACTTTTTCTGCCCTAGATTGCACAGTCTGTGAGAAGAAGTCATAAGGATGCTTTTAAAAGAAACGACATAAAGATGCTTCAATGTCTTCAAACACTTAGAGAGATTTTCAAATCTCGACGTGATTGCCCCAGTTTAACGGTGCTTGCACAACAAAGTCTTTAGACTGTGGAAGTAACGGCTGGGTAACAAACTTGCCCCTGCTAGTTGGTAACTGCAAAAGTATTTCCCCAGACTAAACTGTTCATCGAGAGTTTCATCTGATCTTGACCTGGTTGGCTCTGATTAGCTGAACGTTACAACAAATGATTAACAAATCCTTCAAATTGGTTGGCCCAGGCTGAGCTTCCTTTATCAAGTTAAATTCCCTAGCTAACAGCGCTTGTTGGGATTCCTTTGATATTGGATTGTTTTGCACGCAATGCTGTTCATTAAAAATTGGCAATTTTCAATGTAAAATTCATGCAATCTTTTGAAAACATTTTTTGATGAAACACACACGGCGGGGTGATTATGTGATCAAAGTGAAAGTGGTCCAATCATTTTACAAATGATGGATAAAGTGATTAACACACACAATTAACAAAGATCATTAGGAGTCAGGTTATCCAACCTTGCTGTAATAAGCTTTCAAAATAACCTTACCTCAATTAGGTCTTTCAAGGGCTGTAACGTGGCTTGGTTCATGGTTCATGAAACGAAGGATAAAGGCTCAAAGTTATTTGGTCCCACCCATTCTCCATGATGAACTCCAATCCTACGCTCAGTTAACTCAAACTATACACTCAGGTTCTTACAGACTTTAAGAATTGAACTGATGATAGTTGGTGATGGCTCACAAACTTAGGGTAGTCACAACTCCCTTATAGTATTTGATAGCTTTTTGAGGATTTTTAAGAGTGATAACTCTTACAACATTCCTCTCTATTGTTTATCCCCGACTTCTTTGTCTGAACTTCTTTGTTCGGTTAAACAATCAATGGGATGCCTCATTTTTGCCTAAGTCTTCTTCACAGGTTTTTACTTAGCGGGCTTTTTTCTTTTTTCTTCTTCTCTTTTTTTCTTTTAAGAAAGGAGGTGACTACCCAGTTTAATGGCTACGGAGAACCATCATCATCTTTTGTGTTGAAAAGCATCTTCGACACTCTCTTGTTGTGTTCGAAGAAAAAACCTGAATGCACCACTTCTATATGAAAAGTGTCTTATATGCACGTATCTTCAAGTTAACTGAGAACTACCCGCCCCAGGTTTGAGATTTAAGGTTTTGTTTTTGTAAAGAAAGAAAAACTCCTACGCCTAGGCTCGAAGGGGTTAACGAGGGATTATCTTCCTTGTTTCTTCAGTGTTTAGGGATTGAAACAATGCCTTACATCATCGTAAAAGTTAAATTGAAAGCATATCAACAGCAGTTATGGATATGATTTTCATCATCCTCCCCAATATTTGCTTTAAACAACAGTTTAGTAAACAAAAGAAAATTTTGCATTTTTCGTATTTCATAACAATGAAAAGAAAGAGAAAGAGTGAAAAGAATGGACTTAATCAAAAGATGCACAAACATTTCATTAAATATTGCCAATTCAAATAAACGATAGCTTACAAGCAACACAAATGCGGAGAAAACACAACAAAATGCTGAAACAGTCTACAGCTGCCAGCCTTAGGGAATTAAAATTGTTTAACAAAACAAATTTCAAATTTTAGGCCCATGCGGGGAAACACCTTCAACAACCACATGCACCTTGTGATATAGAATTATGAGGGGTCTCACGGGTCCTTTGCCTTTAGATTCAGGAATCGCAGCACTGTCATTTGATTTATCCTCCTGAGGTTTCAGCAACTCTTGCAGTCTTAATTTAAAACCTTCACATTCTTCAACTAGGTGCCCTGTTGTTCCAGTATGATATCCACATTCCACTCTTGGATGGTCTTCCTCGAGGATCAAGCGTTTGTTAATGATCAGCTCTTGCACAAGATAACCCAATGCTATACATGCACCTAAGTTGTGTCCTTCAGCTCCTTTGTGAAATTCACAGTTCAGATTCGCATTATGCCATGGTCCTGGCACAGGATTGGATAATCGTGGAGTCACTAGTGAGTTCTGAATCAGTAGCGGGTAAAGTTTGCTTAACGGTATTGAAGTTGATCTACCGCAAGTCTTATTTTTCCTGACATGATTTTTCTTGTTCAATCTCCGGCTTTGAGAACCTTGAGGAGGAACAAACACCGACTGGTGAGAGACTTCAGTTGAACGCCCTAGTGCCCCAGTATGATAGTCCCATTTAGCGTTGGTACCAAATTTCAGAGGGTAAGGAGGAATTACTGGCTTCAGCTCCTTTGGTATTATCAATTCGCCTTGGATCAAGTCTGGCAATGTCTGATTGTGTGACATTGGAAATAGACTTTCTGGTTTCCTTGGTCCTTGTTGGGCATGCTGACGTGATTGGCGGTTATCTGGTGGTTGATATCGAGAATTTCCTTGAGTTGGAGGAATCATCAAAGATAATGCATCCCTAGTTTCTCTAGACGTCACATGGTCAAGGTGACCTTCCTTTTTCATCATGTTCTGCAATGTCTCTAGAACCCAATTCATCTGACACTTGAGAATTCTGATGTCCTCTTTCAGCATTTCCTGAGCTTTCAAAAGTCCCTCCATTGTTGCCATTTGTGCTAGATATCCTCCCTCTGATGTCAACGGAACAGAGAATGAACCAAAAAGACCAATGCAACGAAGTATGATATGTAAAATGTTGATGCAAGTTCAAAAACGCAACTGGTTTTACAAAACTTAGAAGTTTGATTAGGTTAAAACCCTGATTCCATTGATCGTTGAAAAAGTTACAACTTTTAAAAATACTAGAGATCGACTGAGTTTTACAAAACTAGTTGCGACATGATATGCTTATGGTGATATGATGTGATGATGCACACATAACACAAAGACAAGTATTCATAAATACAAAGCATATACAAAGACATCCTAGGCTCAAGATCAAAGCAAGGAGTCAAAGATCTACCCATCCCCAAGGATTTGTACTATGGATTGATTTGTACCTGCCGAACAGGTTTTACAAAGTTCCCAGAGTCATCAACCCATCTTTCGGATATTATCTATTTCCCAAATCACTTGGTAATCGATAATATTCTCAAGAGAATCTCGTCTGAGTGTAGTATCGCGTATCAACTATTTCGGAAATACTTCCTTATGGTCATCGCACTACGTCCTAATAAGGCCAAAGTGGGGTAAAGTGTATTCTAAAAGTCCACAGTGTTAGACTATTGCACGGATCTAGAAGGGGGGGTTGAATAGATCCCCAATTAAAATTTGAGTCGGCGCTACCAATTTAAAATTGGTTTTAAAAAATGTTTTAAGTGCGGAAGCGGCCGAGGAAAAATATAGTCTAAAACGAACGGTTATTGGAAAACCGGATATACGTAAGCCTATGGATTAATGACAATTCGGAAAAATAGAATCACAACACAAACTACACTTATCAATTATTTACTTCAGTTGTAAGGATTCGTAATTCCAATGATTCAAAATCAAACCAAAACTAGATACACAAGTAAGATAATTTTGGTTCAAGCAATATGTCAAACACTTGGTGTGCAAAAACACTCCAAGTGATGTTTATGTTAAGTAAGTGATTTCAACCAGCCTAGTACAATGTATTGTTGTACTTTAGAGTTAAAAACAAAGTTTTAACCTCTTACTCAATTGATATCACAATTTTGACAATAAAGCTTACACAAAAATTACTTATTTGAGCTGTAACGTAAATGCTGAAAATAGAGAAGACAAGTAATTTGGTGAGGCAGTTCCCCCGTTGTCCTCGCTTCGGGGTACGTCTGCCCTCAATTCTAAAACTAGAATTGAGATATATTGTATAGATATCACCTGTTTAAATGAACAGTTTATACAAGAATTGAGCAGCAAATATACAACAAAAATCTCAATGTGTTGAATGTTGCCTTCACTCCTTGCCCCTTGATTCAAGCTGAATCAAGTTCTTCAATTTGTGTTGATAGACCTCCGACTCCAGCCACCTTATTGAAGAACACGTTGTTGTTCAAACCTTTGGCTCCGACTGATCTCAACAGCACCAAATCGAACCCGAGATCTTCCCTTCAAAATCACCGAATCCGCTACTAGACTTGTGAAGACCACCTCTTCACAATCACCTTCGCTCGATTGATCGTTGATGAAGAATCTCGTCCCAAAACCCCCAAAATTCGAACCAATCTTGGAGGGCAAAACCCCAATGGTTTTATTCAAGAAAGAACCTGTCGCAATCTTCAACCCGAGCTTGATTCTCCGATCTAAGCCTCGAACCTTATCACCTTGAATCTCTCACAAATGCATTTCAAAAATGATTGTGTGTAATTGAAATGTTGTGAGATGTTGAAGGTGAAGATGATGAATCTTGGACACCTATTTCACTCTTTCTTGTTTTTGAACACATGAATCAAAAGAATATCAAATGTTAGTAGACACAAGTGTTTAAGCAAGTATATATAGTGCTAACATAATTCAGGACATAACAGTATTTCAAATATGAGAGGGAAGTGTTTTAAAACAGATTTTCCGCGCGAACGGTCGACCATAACAGGTCTGTGCGTCGACGCATGGCCTGTGCTGTTTTGGATTTCTGGAAATTTCATCCGTGTGCGTCGACCATACAGTCGGCGTGCGCTGACCCGTCGAAATCCATTTCCTTTGTGCGCTGAACCTATGGTCGACCCATGCCCTTACACGCTGACCCGCTGGAATGTTATTCCTTCATGCGCTGACCCTATGGTCGACGCATGCTTTGTGCGCTGACTGATTTGGACCTTTTTGATGAATACTCCGACCCTATGGTCGACCCATGTCCTGCAAGCCTGCAAAAATTCATTAGTTTGAAGTTTTTCATGCCTTTAGTCATGATTGCATTTTGTCAACACAAAGTATATTCATTTCAGAAGTTTTAAGACAAGCGAAAAAAGGATATGGTGGGTGATACGTTGCATCTGGTTTAGTGGATCTGGAATTCATACTTTCCAGTATATCTGGGGAATTTGTCATCATCGAAACCTGCATTAACCAATGTCTTGCAGACTTGTGTGATATGTGGCGATTTGCCTCCACAATCTCCCCCTTTTTGATGATGACAACCTGTATACAACTAAAACACCAAATATGCAATGTATACACACAAGTATACACAAGTTCCCCCTTTCTTTTGCACTATAAGGCTGTAGAACAAACAACCATCAAATGTTGTTAATATCCTGAACTGTTAATATCCTGACATGGCTTTGGTGTTTGCTTGCTACATTTTCTTCTCCCCCTTTGACACCATCAAAAAGAGAAGAAGAACGCATCAATTAACAGAGAACATACAATAGGTGATAGTTAATTACCAAACTTCACAGACAAGCATGATAATGAACAAAAATATCTTGAATTAATAGATAATGGCGAAAACATGTAATGAAAGTTCAGGCACATATAATACAGAAAAAAATGAAAAGTACACAGACGAAAACATATAAGCAAATATGAAATATGCAACTATGAATCTAATAACCACGACCCCGTCCTCGTCCTCTCCCTCGGTATGCAGCATCTGGATTGTGGTAAGGATCCGAGAAGTCCAAAAAGGCTTCGACGGACATGTTGAGATGACTAAGAGAGTTGGTGATTTCCCAATCTTGCCACTCATGTGATTCAACCAGAGAGTCAATACGGGCGTCCATCCGAGTAGAAAATGAATTGAACCTTTCATTTTGGGCATGGAGCTCAGCTCTAATCTACTCCATCTGAGTGTCTTGACGCCTCATGAAGTTTTGTTGTTCTAACTGCATTGACTGCATCATAGTAATGACTTCAGAGTTATCCGAAGGCGGAGGAGGTGATGAGTGTTGAGAGGGTTGATAGTCTTGAGGGTAGCCGTGATATGGGTCATAGAATCTACCCAAGGTAGTCCAGCCTGTATATTTCCAATCGCCCCATCCTTGATTTGTAGAATCGCCTTCTTGTTCTTCTGATGGATATGAGTTCTGGACCCAATCGGTATTTGTAGTCGTATCTTGGACTGGATATTGATGATAATCTTGAGTCCCATAGATAGGTTCTTGTATCTCTGCATCTGTGTTGTCTTCTGCATCGTCTTCTTCACCTTCCTCGTCACTTTCTTCTTCACCTTGTTCTTCGCTTTCTTCTTCACCCTGCTCTTCACTTTCTTCTTCATCAGAATCGTTACGAGGCACCGGAGGAATATTGGCCCGGCGGACAAATCTGTATGAACGTTGTTCAGCACACCAAAAATACCCCATCATTGCAAGGGTTTTGGTGCTAAATTCTTTATCCGAGGGAACTGATACACATGGAAATGTTGGATACACAACATTCGCAGCAGCAAGAATTTCCGAGATGAACGACCCATAGGCTAAAGCAGTGCCTCTACTTGAGCCTCTCAGAGCAAACATCCTGCTAGCAATATAGTAAGGCCAATTTATTTTGATCATGTTTTGCAGTATATAGATGAGATGTACCTCAGCTTGTTCGACACGCGACAGGCCACCCTTTTTCGGTCGTAGTATACGAGCGACGATCCACTGAAGGATGCGCTCCCCTGTATTAAGTTTCCCGGCTGTGACCGATCGAGGAAAAGCATCGCTGTTGACAATTGCCTCTGAATAGGGTCGTTTGAGCATTCCATTCAGAGCCCTCTTAAATTCATAACCCGGCACCATACGAGTGTCAGTTACCTCATGAAGAGGTGGTGCATCAACATCAACAGTCATATCAAAATATTTGTTCCATACTTTAGAATTTATATTAACCAGTCTATTTCCTACAGAGGTGTGAAAGTGCTGATCTTGAAAGTTACCTCGCATATTTGTGTAAAACACTCTGACCAAATCCTCACTGTACTTTGTATTACATTCCAGGAAATTGACGAACCCTTGAAAGTCCAACAAGGACAGAATCCGGGTGAGATGCAAGCGCTCACTTGTTGCATGGTAGAAAGCATGTTGTGGAACTATGGCCCTTTTGCTGAGACTTTTGTTGAAGTTTTCAACAGCAGGAGGATGAACAAGTGAAACAGCAGTAACCGGAACTGAAGCAGAGGATGAAGAAGCTCTTGATCTCTTACCGGTAGTTTTGCGGAGAGAGGAAGCCATTGATGATGAGTTTTGGAGGAGTTTGTAAAGAAGAACTTGGAACTTTGAAGAGAATGATTTGGGAATAATGTCGGAGAAGAAGAATACTTAGGTCTTTAATAGAGGGAGGTGTTAGGGTTTTTGGGAAGAGGGAGGAGACAAGGAGACATATTAGGTGTCTAGATGCAATTTACAAGATGAATGTCATATCAAAACATCATAAGAGTTGTTTGCACATTAAATGTAGGGGAGAGGGAATTTGGAACGTTTTTCAAAAGAGAAAAATTCTGGGTTTTTAAGCGAGCCGTCGACCATAGCCCTGCATGCGTCGACGCATACTGTACAGTTTTTGATAATTTTGAAAGTTTACAGCATGCGTCGACCATTGTCCTGTTTAGGTCGACTCAAACCTTCAAAAAACTCAAAATTTTCAGTTTTATGTTATGCAGAATATCACACTTGCCTATTTATCATGCCTATTCATCTTTTCACAATATGACATGCATTCAACACACATAGTATCAACCAACAACAATCATATACATATATAAGTACCATGATTGTAGAACGATATAGTTATTTTCAAGTCATGAATGCTAAGAGAGAGAGAAGAAAAAGAAGGAGAAAGGAGCAATATCACCTCTATACCGACCACTCTTGTTAATCACAGATTTGCACTTGCAACAAACTCAAAACAATTGTTAGTGGTACAAAAACATAGTTGTAAATATATTAAATTTGAACGTAGTAATTGTTAAACCCGATCAGAAATATCGAGAATACCAAGTTCTCGACGGATATGAAAGAAGGGCTCATTGGCTAGTGGCTTTGTGAAAATGTCCGCTAGTTGGTTTTTAGTATCGACGTGTTCAAAGACAACGTCACCCTTCTCTACATGGTCCCTAAGAAAATGGTGTCGAATTTCTATGTGTTTGATACGCGAGTGTAACACCGGATTCTTGGTAAGATTTATAGCACTGGTGTTGTCACAAAATATTGGAACACGTTCTAGTTTAAAATTGAAGTCCAATAGTTGTTGTTTAAGCCATAAGACTTGCGCACAACAACTACCGGCAGCTACGTATTCTGCTTCGGCGGTTGACAGAGCAACAAACACTTGTTTCTTGCTGTGCCAACTAACCAAGGAATTTGAAAATAAGTGACATGTACCACTGGTGCTTTTCCTATCCGATTTGCAACCGGAAAAATCAGAATCGGAGAAGCCTACCAATGAACAATCATTACCCTTAGAATACCACAATCCATACTTCGGAGTACCAGATAGGTATCGAAGTATGCGTTTGATAGATTTTAGGTGGAATTCCTTAGGACATGATTGGTATCTGGTGCACATACACACGTTAAACATAATGTCGAGACGCGAAGCAATAAGATAGAGAAGCGAGCCAATCATACCTCTGTACCTTTTTACCTCAACATCTTTGCCACTTTCATCTTTACTCATATTTGCACATGTTGGCATAGGGGCATCTATGGCTTTTGCATTTGCCATGTCAAATCTCTTGAGAAGATCCAAACAATATTTTGTTTGGCTCACGAATGTTCCTTCCTTCAGTTGCATGATTTGTAACCCGAGAAAATATGTGAGTTCACCCATCATACTCATCTCGAATTCACCCTGCATAAGCATAGCAAACTCTCTTACGAGATTCATGTTAGTGGATCCAAATATGATATCGTCAACATAAATTTGTACAAGAATTAAGTGTTTTCCTTGACGTTTAATGAAGAGAGTAGTATCAACCTTTCCTCTTGAGTAGCCTTGATCAAGTAAGAATTTTCTTAGTCTCTCATACCAAGCTCTAGGAGCTTGTTTGAGACCGTACAAAGCTCTTTTCAGTTTATAGACATGATCAGGATACTCATGAGACTCAAAACCAGGTGGTTGAGCAACATAGACTTCTTCATTTATAAACCCGTTAAGGAATGCACTTTTGACGTCCATTTGAAATAACTTAAAATCTTTCGCACAAGCGAAAGCAAGTAGAAGGCGTGTAGCCTCGAGTCGGGCAACCGACGCATAAGTTTCCTCATAGTCGATGCCTTCCTCTTGATTATACCCTTGCACGACTAAACGTGCTTTGTTGCGAGTTATTACTCCGTTCTCGTCCAGTTTATTTCTAAACACCCATCGGGTGCCGATTACTCGATGACCTCGTGGAGGAGGGACAAGGTCCCAAACCTCATTTCTAGTAAACTGATTCAGTTCCTCCTGCATTGACAAATACCAATTTTCATCGAGTAGGGCTTCCTTAAGGTTTTTAGGTTCCATATGTGACACGAAAGCGAAGTAATAACAGAAATTACATAGCTTAGCTCGAGTTGTTACACCCTTTATGATGTCTCCAATAATGTTTTCAATTGGATGGTCTTTAGATGACTCCATTCTTGAGGAAGATCGTCGTTTGAAGGCGGATGAACTTCCTCTGTTGCATCACGGTGTGCATCCTTATCCTCCTCAATTTTGGCTTTGTCAGGTTGATCAATCCCCGTCTCGCCACTTTTGAGTATGTCTTCAGTGGATGTACCTGCACCATGAACAACACTATCCTTTCCGACATTTCTCGGGTAGGACTCATCAAAGGTAACATGCACAGACTCTTCTACAGCAAGTAATCGTTTATTATATATTCTATATGCTTTACTCGAGTGAGAGTATCCGAGAAAGATACCTTCATCGGCTTTGGAATCAAATTTGCCCATGTTTTCCTTTCCATTGTTTAATACAAAGCATTTACATCCAAACACGTGCAAGTGAGAAACATTAGGCTTTCGCCCTTTTAAAAGTTCGTACGGTGTTTTGTTTAGAATGGGGCGAATAAGTACCCTATTCAAAACATAGCACGCCGTACTAATGGCGTCGGCCCAAAAATATTTAGGTAAACCACTTTCGTTAATCATTGTTCTTCCCAATTCTTCTAAAATACGGTTTTTGCGCTCCACAACCCCGTTTTGTTGAGGAGTGCGTGGAGCGGAGAAGTTATGATCTATACCATGGTTACCGCAATATTCTTCAAATAAGTGATTTTCAAACTCACCTCCATGGTTGCTCCTAATGGACACTATGTTTGTATTTAACTTATTTTTGGAAAGCTTAGCAAACTTTTCAAAAGCGGCGAATGTATCACTTTTACTTACTAAGAAGATGGTCCAATAAAACCTAGAAAAGTCGTCCACTATTACGAACCCGTAATAGTTTCCTCCTAGACTTTTGATCCTAGACGGCCCAAACAAGTCCATGTGTAGAAGTTCAAGAGCTCTCGTTGTTGAAATTATCTTTTTGGATTTAAATGAGATCCTCGTTTGCTTCCCTTTTTGACAAGCATCACAAAGGTGATCCTTGGTGAACTTTATTTTGGGAAGTCCTAAGACTAGGTCTTTTGAGACTACCTTATTGAGTAAGTCAAAATTAACATGTGTTAAACGCCTATGCCATAGCCATGAGTCTTCACTCATAGTTATGAGGCATTTGTCGCTTGTTAATGATACTTCATTTAAGTCAAGCATATATACATTGTTTACTCTAAAACCATTAAACATATTCTTCTTATCATTTTCATGCATAATTTTGCAACAATCTTTTGAAAAGGATACATTGTATCCTTTGTCGCACAATTGGCTAATGCTAAGCAGGTTATGTTTAAGGTTTTCGACAAGCAATACGTCGGAAATCATAGTAGAGGCGGGATTACCTACACTACCTTTACCTAGTATTGCTCCGCGGTTGTTATCACCATAAGTTACATATCCTTTCTTCTTAGCCACAAAGTCTATGAATAAGGATATGTCTCCAGACATGTGTCCTGAGCACCCACTATCGAGAACCCATCTTCTCTCGGTGGTCTCGACACATTTCACCTGTCAAAACATAATTAGCACAAGGAGGTACCCAATGGCATATTGGGTCCTAATAGGTTAGCGACAAAATGGTTGCGTTTGGGCAACCATTGGTAGATGCCTTTAGGAACAAGAAATCTCCTAAACCGGCATTTACCAATGGAGTGGCCTTTCTTGCAACAATATAAGCAAGCAAAATAAACTTTAGAGACACTTTCACTTGCTTGATCCCTAATTACATATGCATATTTTTGGTATGGGTTAATCATACTTTTTCTAAAATCCTTTTTATCAATAGCAAATGTAACTTTAGGCTCAAGTGCCTTGTTTAATTTGGCCTTGAGGTTTCTAACCTCACCTTGCCAAATATGACAAGTACCACACCCGAAGTTGAAAGGATTTCTATTGTCTTTACAATCCGATTCATTGCCTTTCACAATGGAAGCCTTAAGGTCCTCTAATTTCTTTTCGGACTCTTTAACTTTATGCTCTAAATACGTAAAGATTTTCTTATTAGAAGCAAGTTTCTTGAAGGCTTCAACTGCTTCATTATGTAAGGCATGAAATGCGGTTTGTAATTCTGAATGCGACATATTTGAGGACTTATCATATTTAGAGTGACGTACCTGTTTTTTCTTATTTTTCTGATTGGCGGAGAGGCATAGATTCACGAACTCTTCTTCATCACTAGAACTTTCATCAGAGGAGGAAGAGTCGCTGTCACTTTCCCATGCTATGTACGCTCTCCTAGGCTTTGATGATTTCTTGTGTGACTTTGATGATTCCTTGTCCTTTCCCTTTTTATTCATTGGACAGTCCGGTTTGTAGTGATCGGGCTTTCCACACTTGTAGCACGTCCCTCTAGTCTTTTTACCTTTCGAGTCATCATCCTTGGAGTGCCTCGATTATTTGCGGAAGTTTACCAAGTTCTTCTCGGAGTGTTGGATGTCGTTCTTTCTCACGTAACGGTTATACCGTTTAACAAACAACCCCATATCTTCGCTTGTGTCCTCTTCTTCTTCGTCGCTCGAGGAATAATCATTTTTCTCTTTTGCTTGAGACTTCGAGGAGGAAGTCTTGAGAGCTATCGATTTCTTTTCACTCACCTTCGTTTTGTCTTTCTTTTCCATCTTTTCGCGTTGGTCTAAGCTCAAGAGTACCTGTTCATGCTCTTGTAATTTGCCAAACAATGTTGTTAAATCTAATAAGGTAAGATCATGTGCTTCTTTGATGGCGGTCACTTTAGGATGCCATTCCCTGTTTAGACATCTTAAGATCTTATTAGTAGCAATATCATTGGAAACAGGCCCACCTAATGAATGTAAACGATTGATGAGATGAGTAAATCTCTTTTGCATGTCAGCAATGGTTTCCCCTTGCTCCATGAAAAAGAGATCGAACTCTTGAGTTAATGTATTGATTCTAGCCAACTTAACATTGTTTGTCCCCTCATGGGCTATTTGTAGTGAATCCCACATGGCCTTAGCGGTAGGACAATGGGATACACGATAGTATTCATCTACACCTAATGAAGAGATTAAGATGTTTTTAGCTTTCCAATCATAATTGTATTTTTTCTCATCGTCATCGGTCCATTGTGCTTCAGGCTTTGGCACAACTACGTTATCCGCATTGGTCATAGTAATTTCTATTGGACCATTAAGAATAACGTTCCATATTTTTCTGTCTATGGAGTTTATATGCACACGCGTACAGTCTTTCCAATAACTATAATTTTCACCGTTGAAAACAGGAGCCCTATTGTACGCCCCTTTAGGTTCGTTTGCCATTTTCTATCTCGTTGTATTTGAAGCACCGAATAACCGGAGCTCTAGATACCACTTGTTAGACTATGGCACGGATCTAGAAGGGGGGGTTGAATAGATCCCCAATTAAAATTTTAGTCGACGCTACCAATTTAAAATTGGTTTTAAAAAATGTTTTAAGTGCGGAAGCGGCAGAGGAAAAATATAGTCTAAAATGAACGGTTATTGGAAAACCGGATATACGTAAGCCTATGGATTAATGACAATTCGAAAAAATAGAATCACAACACAAACTACACTTATCAATTATTTACTTCAGTTGTAAGGATTCCTAGTTCCAATGATTCAAAATTAAACCAAAACTAGATACACAAGTAAGATAATTTTGGTTCAAGCAATATGTCAAACACTTAGTGTGCAAAAACACTCCAAGTGATGTTTATGTTGAGTAAGTGATTTCAACCAGCCTAGTACAATGTATTGTTGTACTTTAGAGTTAAAAACAAAGTTTTAACCTCTTACTCAATTGATATCACAATTTTGACAATAGAGCTTACACAAAAATTACTTATTTGAGCTGTAACGTAAATGCTGAAAATAGAGAAGACAAGTAATTTGGTGAGGCAGTTCCCCCGTCGTCCTCGCTTCGGGGTATGTCTTCCCTCAATTCTAAAACTAGAATTGAGATATATTGTATAGATATCACATGTTTGAATGAACAGTTTATACAAGGATTGAGCAGCAAATATACAACAAAAGTCTCAATGTGTTGAATGTTGCCTTCACTCCTTGCCCCTTGATTCAAGCTGAATCAAGTTCTTCAATTTGTGTTGATGGACCTCCGACTCCAGCCACCTTATTGAAGAACACGTTGTTGTTCAAACCTTTGGCTCCGGCTGATCTAAACAGCACCAAATCGAACCCGAGATCTTCCCTTCAAAATCACCAAATCCGCTACTAGACTTGTGAAGACCACCTCTTCACAATCACCTTCGCTCGATTGATTGTTGATGAAGAATCTCATCCAAAAACCCCCAAAATTCGAACCAATCTTGGAGGGAAAAACCCCAATGGTTTTATTCAAGAAATAACCTGTCGCAATCTTCAACCTGAGCTTGATTCTCCGATCTAAGCCTCGAACCTTATCACCTTGAATCTCTCACAAATGCATTTCAAAAATGATTGTGTGTAATTGAAATGTTGTGAGATGTTGAAGGTGAAGATGATGAATCTTGGACACCTATTTCACTCTTTCTTGTTTTTGAACACATGAATCAAAAGAATATCAAATGTTAGTAGACACAAGTGTTTAAGCAAGTATATATAGTGCTAACATAATTCAGGACATAACAATATTTCAAATATGAGAGGGAAGTGTTTTAAAACAGATTTTCCGCGCGAACGGTCGACCATAACAGGTCTGTGCATCGACGCATGGCCTGTGCTGTTTTGGATTTCTGGAAATTTCATCAGTGTGCGTCGACCATACAGTCGGCGTGCGCTGACCCGTTGAAATCCATTTCCTTTGTGCGCCGACCCTATGGTCGACCCATGCCCTTACGCGCTGACCCGCTGGAATGTTATTCCTTCATGCGCTGACCCTATGGTCGACGCATGCTTTGTACGCTGACTGATTTGGACCTTTTTGATGAATACGCCGACCCTATGGTCGACCCATGTCCTGAAAGCCTGCAAAAATTCATTAGTTTGAAGTTTTTCACGCCTTTAGTCATGATTGCATTTTGTCAACACAAAGTATATTCATTTCAGAAGTTTTAAGACATGCGAAAAAAGGATATGGTGGGTGATATGTTGCATCTGGTTTAGTGGATCTGGAATTCATACTTTCCAGTCTATCCGGGGAATTTGTCATCATCGAAACTTGCATTAACCAATGTCTTGCAGACTTGTGTGATATGTGGCGATTTGCCTCCACACACAGTGTCATGGGCTCCTTCGTTGAAAGTAGCATTATTTCCACGAGTACTCGATCAACAATACTAAACTTTTCAAGAGGGCCTACACTGAGCGATGGTTTCTCAAGTTAGCTTGGTCGGGAATCAACTCCCTATAAGCCTTCTTGAAAATACCACCATCCTATCATAAGTGCACTCGAGTCCGGGTATAGGACCGTCTCACCACTCAAACACCCAATATCCACAATTAAACAAATATATTGACAAATATACATGTTAAGCAAATATTTACAAATATAGCATGCAATTAAACAAAATAGGCTAAACCCTCAAGTTAATTGTCCCCAGTGAAGTCGTCATTTCTGTTGCGGTGAGAATCATGATACCAAGCTATTGATTAATTTGAATCTTTAATTCTTAAATTCACAACCGGTCTTTAATATATCCAAAGGAAAGGTCTAAAGAAAGAAAAACCCTTTTCGCGATGTAACAACAACGCTAAGAGATTCGGGGATCAGGGGTTGGTTATGCATAGGGTAGGTATTTCACATCCTAAACATCTGTAGTACTCTACAGGAACCTTTTGTTTGTTTGCATGATAAGTTTTCTAAATGTTTGCTATGGATTGGGATTGGGTAAAGGTGTTGGTTAAAACCTAAAGATAGTTTCTAAGTTTGCTCACAAAGACATCGCGTCCTCTGCCTACGTATCCTAACTAGGATAGAATCAGAGCAATCGTAGTTCACCTCACTAAGGTTGAAGAACACTTGATTATGATAAAGGTTCAAAGGGGAACAAACATATCCATGATTGTATAGAGTTTCACAAAACTCTCTAGATCTATGTTGAACACTCAAGAAAGGGGAGTAAGTAATCATATTCATGATTCTTACATAGATTTAACCAAACTCTATCCTAAAGTTCTACGTTGTAAGACCAATTGGTTCTATCCAGACCAAAAGGTGGGAGAAAGGGGGAAGGTTGCTCGTCAAGATATTGCATCTTGTGCCTACGTATTCTCATTGTCCAATGAGAAATCAGAGCGGTCGTAGTACACCTCACTAAGGTTGAAGAGCACTTGATTATGAGCAAGGTTCAAAGGGGAGCAAACATATCCATGCTTGTATAGAGTTTAACAAAACTCTCTAGATCTATGTTGAACACTCAAGAAAGGGGAGTAAGTAATCATATCCATGATTCTTACATAGAGTTAACTAAACTCTATCCTAAAGTTCTACGTTGTAAGACCAATTGGTTCTATCCAGACCAAAAGGTGGGAGAAAGGGGGAAGGTTGCTCGTCAAGATATCGCATCTTGTACCTACGTATTCTCATTGTCCAATGAGAAATCAGAGCGGTCGTAGTTCGGGCCCGAACTACAGAATAAGGATCTATTGGTTCTTTCCAGACCAAAAGAGGGTGAAGGTTCTATCCTGACCTATGAGTTTAAATCCTATTGGTTCTATCCAGACCAAAAGAATGGGAAGGTTCTATCCAGACCTATGAGTGTAAATCCTATTGGTTCTATCCAGACCAAAAGGAGGGGAAGGTTCTATCCAGACCTATGAGGGTATCCTATTGGTTCTATCCAGACCAAAAGGGGGAAGGTTCTATCCAGACCTATGAGTTTAAATCCTATGGTTCTATCCAGACCAAAAAGGGGGAGAAGGTTCTATCCAGACCTATGAATTTGAATCCTATTGGTTCTATCCAGACCAACAGGGGAGGAAGGTTCTATCTAAACCTATGATTTAAATCCTATTGGTTCTATCCAGACCAAAAGGGGGGGAAGGTTCTATCCAGACCTATGAGTTTGAATCCTATTGGTTCTATCCAGACCAACAGGGGAGGAAGGTTCTATCCAGACCTATGATTTAAATCCTATTGGTTCTCTCCATACCAAAAGGGGGGGAAGGTTCTATCCAGACCTATGAGTGTAAATCCTATTGGTTCTGTCCAGACCAAAAGGAGGGGAAGGTTCTATCCAGACCTATGAGGGTATCCTATTGGTTCTATCCATACCAAAAGGGGGAAGGTTTTATCCAGACCTATGATGTTTAAATCCTATTGGTTCTATCCAGACCAAAAGGGGGAGAAGGCTCTATCCAGACCTATGAGTTTGAATCCTATTGGATCTATCCAGACCAACAGGGGAGGAAGGTTCTATCCAGACCTATGATTTAAATCCTATTGGTTCTATCCAGACCAAAAGGGGGGGGGGAAGGTTCTATCCAGACCTATGAGGGTATCCTATTGGTTCTATCCAGACCAAAAGGGGGAAGGTTCTATCCAGACCTATGATTTTAAATCCTATGGTTCTATCAAGACCAAAAAAGGGGAGAAGGTTCTATCCAGACCTATGAGTTTGTTGAGCTATCTATGACCCAAGGGTCAATAGAGAGACTTTTCTTTGGAAGGGAATATATGAGGCAACTTGGATGAGAACTAAAGAGTTTCATTACTTTGGGGAAATAAACTTAACAAAGCATAAACACTCAAGCATGATGAATATAAGAGATATGGTTACAACCAAGAATAAACAAGTACATTACAATAAGCAAGGATTTCAATCAGGATGAATTGTTACCACCAAAAGCAAGCATTTAAGATATTACAATATCAAGCAATGATTTCAATCACGATAAATGGTTACGACCAAAGCAAGTATTACAATATTAATGATTTCAATCAAGACAGATGGTCACCACCGAGAACAAATCTTAACAAAGATGGGGAAACATCTTAACAAAGATGGAAGGAGATCTCAAAAACGAAAGCAATATCTTAACAAAGATTGGGAAAGATGAAGGTAACAACCAAGTAAACAAATCACAATTTGAAAGTAAACATGTTATAAATTCAAAGATATATCAAGTGTAACAACAATCTGTATTGATGACAATCAAACACAAGTAAATTAGTTTAACCTCATAATTTAGGAGGAAAAATCATGGGATTATGGTGACAACTAAAGGAGAGTAAACCCTAGCATATTAACTAACAAGGGAAGCAAAGATCTCACAGGAAAATTCAAGCATGTTCAAAGGGAATTCAACAGTATGTAGGATAGCGATCTTAACAAAGCACTAAAGTTCACTTAGACAAAAGACATTATAATTGAGATCAACTTGCAATATTTTTACATCATATGAAAATAGATATTAAAACAAGCATGTTGTAAAAAGAATGAGTTCAAAATGATGAAAAATGACAAAGATATGATTTTTTGAAGTTGAAGTGATTTATGACAATTAAACAAATACAAGCAAAAAAATAAAAAATAAAAAAGGAGAAAGGGTCATGCTGGGAGTTGAACCCACGCCCCTCAGTACACAAACACAAGGCACCAACCACTAGGCTACACATGCGCGCGCTGACCAGGAAATGGAAGAAGAAAAGAAAATGACATTCATTCATAATGGAAAAAATAAAAACAACAAGAGGGTTGATCCAAGGATCGAACCCTAGTTTGGCAAGTGAAAGGTGTGTGAACAAGCAAGGTTTCTACCACTGGGGTGGCTATACATACGTTGATTTAGCCACCCCTAAAAACATATAAGGCAAGCTTTCATGGAAATTCTGGGCAAGTATAAAACCAAGAACAAAGGCAATACGGGAAGGATCAAACTCTATCAATTCTCAATCATTTTTGATGAAATTATAGTCAAACCTGACTGTTTTTAAACAAGGAACAAGATGGTGCAATTGGAATTTTGAAACAATGCCTTGAAATAAAAACACGATGCAACTTGCAAATTTGGCAATTGAGATGCATTATGAAAACTACAACCAGTTGTGGGCTCAAATTCAAGCAAATGGCACTGCATACACAACACATACATCATAACAGAAGTGTAGAATACTTAAGGTTCAAGCAAAAATCAACAAACATGTAATTGGCACATGAATTGCAAAAGGAATCCAAGAAAAGCTACCACTGTCAAGACAGAATGGGAAGATTGAACATGAATACCATGAGGTCTCAACCAACATATAGGAAATTCAATGAGTAACACACATATGAACATCACAATGTTAGATATCAACAAAAAAAACAACTGTTCAGCTATGCCAAGTGAAAAATGGGGAAAGATGCAAGTTGAGACCAAATCAAGTAACAAGCATAAATGGGATGATCATACCTTATCTACACCTTCAAAACATCATATGAAATGTGTCTATGCTTCAAAAATGTTCACAAACATTATGGAAATGAAATTCAAGCATCAACTGCTAAAACACTCATAAATGCAATATTTGAAGCCAAAATTGAATTGGAGTAGATTGAGATGTAGGGGATGCCACATACAATTCTTAAATATGATAACAAATGAGTCTAGCACTTAAGGTTGTTATGAAATGCATACAACAAGAATATAGATACCAAGTTGCATTTAAATTAAACATAATGAGGCAGGGCTGTTATGACAGAGAAATGAGGCATACAAAAATGATTGATTCATACACATACAAGTTCCAAATGCTATTAGAGGTCCAATGTTATATGGACTGGCCCAAAACCAATCAAGCCAGAAAAAAGTGAAGTGTGTGCAGTAGTTTTCAAAACAGTTGGCAGCAAAATGGCACAAACTGGCCCAGTTATGAATCAATGGCCTCATGTTGACAAACATTACACACACACATCATAAATGCATCAAGGAATGAGTTACAATTCAGCAACTAGGCATATTGCAAGTAAACAAGAAATTGGCATATTCATGGTAAATTCTAGCTTAAAAGTGCAGTTTGAGGGTGAAATGCAAATGCAGGCAATCATGGATCAAACCAATCATCTACACACATTAGGATCAAGCATATGGATAAGTTACAACTCAAAGATCATGCATATACAAACAGAAAAGCAACTTTGGTATGTTGTGGCAGATTCAGTGTATAAGTGCAATTGGAAGTGCAATTGTGAAAACAGGCCAGAACAGCTCAACTAACCAATGTGCACACATCATAAATATGATAAGGAAAGTGGTCATGCATTGAAATCAAGCTCATAGCAGTTGGAAAAGAATTTTGGTATATTGTTGAAATGTGAAACAGTTTTGGTGAATTGATGTAGCAGCAAGTGGTGTCTTTCAAATTGTGAGGTTTAAGTAGAAACAAATATCACACACACATTATAAATATGATAAGGAATGATATTGTGCTCAAGAAGTAGATTAAAACAACACCAAACAAAATGTCACATTTGAAGCTCATGACATATGGAAACAACAACATAAATATGCAGCAGGTACATTCAATGACAGTTTGGAAGTTTTGCTAGCACACACAAGTTTCAAATAGATAGGACAATGATTCCATGCACATAAATCATGTAGAGCTCAATTAAAACAGAATGTGGTACATGTTTGGAATCATTGAGGGTTGAAATGTAGGTGAAGCAATGACAAGTCAGTTTGAACATTTAAGAAGTTTTTGAGCACATAGGCACCACACATACCCTCAAAATAGGTAAACAAATGAGTCCACAATTTTAAAATCA